>JADHKK010000001.1:339040-1539040 GCA_019925535.1 Leptographium radiaticola | reverse complement strand
CCCTTGAGATACTTGTACTCCCAGCGCTTGACTTCGGCCTGGTGCGTGTCCTTCCACTCGTCGTACTGTGGGATGGTGTAGAAGGCCTGGCTCTTGGTGGGCTTCTTGGGGTTGGAGCCCTGCCAGATCTTGACGACGGGGGTGATGAACTCCTGGAAGAACTCTGGGATCCGGAGCAGGGAGGGAAACTGGACCTGCAAGAAGTTGATGAGAAGCCCCTTGATGTGACTGCCGTCGTGGTCCTGATCGGCCATGATCATGAGGTGGCCGTAGCGCAGGCCCTTGGTGTCGGTGTAGACCTGTTTGTGCTTGAGGCCGAGGAACTGCTTGATGTTCTGGATCTCCTTGTTCTTGGTGATCTGGTCAATGGAGGCGTCGCGCACGTTCAGGAGCTTGCCTCGCAGGGGGAAGACGCCGATGCGGTCGGGGTCGAGGATGGCGCGGCCGGCAATGGCGAGGCCGCGGGCGGAGTCACCCTCGGTCAGGATCAGGGTGCACTCGTGGCCGTGCTTGGTGCCCGCCAAGTTGGCGTCGACGAGCTTGTCGTTGCTGATGCGGGAGCGGCGGCTGCCGTCGCTCTTGGCCATCATCTTGTCGGCCTTTTTCTCGGCAAAGTGGATAATGTTGTTGATGGCGTCGGTCTGGCGGATCTTCTTGATGAAGGCGTCGGTGAGGACGCACTTGCTGCCAAAGGCGCTGACCTTGGTGGTCATCTGCTCCTTGGTCTGGGAGGTGAAGGCCGGGTTGTCGACGAAGCAATTGACAAAGATGAAGATGTGGTTGCGGATGTGGTTGAGCTTGAGCGAATGGCCCTTTTTGCGCTTGTTGAGGTCGGCGAGCAGGGCATTGCAGATCTGGTCGGCAATGTAGTTGACGTGGGTGCCGCCGGACGTGGTGGCGATGGAGTTGACAAAGGAGACCTGCTGGAAGGTGCCGTCGGAGACGGTGAAGCCGACCTGCCAGCGGCGATGGGCCTTGGGGTCCTCGAACTGGACGGTGGCGGCGGAGGGCAGCTCCTCCTCGCCCGAGACGTCCTCGTCGCGCTCCTTGGCAATGGCCTTTGCGTACATGTCGCAGTACTTTTTGAAGCCGACCTTGAGGTACTCGCCGTTGAGAAAGACCTTGACGCCTTCGATGACGCCGGCCATGTCGTAGACGCGGCGGCACATGAGGGCCTCGAGGTCGTCGTCGATGCCGTCGGGCATGCCGAACCGCGCAAAGTCGGGCTTGAAGCTGACGCGCACAAAGTCGGACGTCTTGTTGGACGTGATCTTGGCCTTGTCCATGACCGTCATGTTGTCGTGCCAGACCTGCTTGTAGCGCTTGCCATTGGTCGAGTCCTGGCACTCGAGCGTGAACTCGGTGGAGAAGACGTTGCACAGCTTGGCGCCGTAGCCGTTGCGGCCGCCAACCGTCTTCTTTTCGTTGTCGTCGTAGTTGGAGCCGGTGAGGAGGTGGCCGAACAGCAGCTCGGGAATGTAGACACCCTCTTTCTGCAGCGCGGCGTCAGTCCAGACACGACCCGAGACAGGTCTCTCTACCGGCAGGGTCAACGTACCTGGTGCATCTCCACGACGATACCCTTGCCGTTGTTCTCGACGGTGATCTCGCCGGCGGCCCGGTCAATGGTGACCTTGAGCGTGGTCATGCCGGGATCCCGCTGCTTGTTGTCGGCGGCGTTGACGAGGATCTCGTCAAAGATCTTGTAGAGGCCGGGAACAAACGACACCGGCCGCTTCTCCATCTGGCCGGTGGCTTTGTTGTACACCCACATGGCCTGCTCCGTGTGCTCGACGGAGCCAATGTACGTGTCGGGACGCTTGATGATGTGCTCCAGCGGGGTCAATTTCTGGTACGTCTCGGACGCGGTCTTGCCGTTCGGCGCGGGTCGAGAGACCGGCTCATCGACGCCGTCTAGCTGGGTCATGCTGCTGTCATTGGCGATCTCGGCCAGCGGCCGGCCGGCGGCCCGGGCCTTCTTGGCTGGGCCTCTCTGTGCTTTGGCGCTGGGCGGGGTCTGCGAGAGGCCGCTGAGGATGCTGCCGTCGTCGAGGCCGGCCTCGTCGTCATCGCTTGTGGGAGCCGGTCTCTTCTTGGAGGCGGCGGATTTGGCTGCTGGTTTGGCTGCCGTTTTTGTGGTCTTGGGGGCGGCTTTGGGCTTGGGAGCCGCCCTGGGCTTCGGCGCGGCCTTTGGCTTTGGCGCAGCCTTCTTGGTGACCTTGGCCGCGGGTTTCTGCCATCGAGATGAGAGTCAGCATCGTAGTATTTAATAACTGTATAGCCGCAGTGACGAGGGCTCGTCGTACCGGTGCGGGCGAGTAGCCTTCAGACTCATTGTCGACGTCAAAGACGGAGTCGCTCATGTCGGAGTCCATGGTGGCGGGCAGCGCGACGCGACGTTTGGGTTTGGCGAGGCTGGCAAAAGAGAGTCGTGGTGGTGTGGAAAAGGGAAAAAAAAAAGATCGAAACCTGGGGGCCAGCAAAGAGGGGTCAAAGTGCGGAATCAAATTCAGGAAAGAGCGATGATGCCGAGTCAAAGTCAGAACGCGGCACACCAGCATCGAACCCTCGATCGCTTGATCAAGAGTTTCCGGTCGAGGGGGGGGGGAAGGGACGCGGGAGGATTGGACGGCGGCCGACGATTGGCAGCGAGTCGGTATCCCTGCTCCTTGTGGCTGTTGTTTATTTTTGGCGTGCCGACTCGGGAAAGGCACCGTTCTGCTAATGTAAACAAAACGGGAATTTTCACAACGCGTTCGTTTGGATGCAGGTGGGTCCTCGCGCCTCGAGGTCACGTGGGTCATATACGCTACGACTACGAATCGATGAATCAACGATGACAAGCGGTCCGTCTGCCGGATTCTCGCCTGTCAGAGGTTGTACGGCTACGCTGTGCCGTCTCTTTTTTTGCAGCGGTCTTGGTGGGTGCCGTCGGAGCGGCCCAACTTGACGAGCAGAACGGCAGTCTGGCAGGCGAGCCGGCCAGTCGGCAAAAGCAAACTGGACCTCGTTTGCGAGACAGACGGCCACGCCGCCAACAGGCTTGAGGCAGAAGGGCACAGCAGGAGAAGCTTATCATAGATCGATCCGGCAGATCGTGTGTGTCGTCCCACTCACAGGCTCGTCTGGCGCGGAGGCGAGTGGTCGGCTGGCGACCCTTGTTTGGGGGGAAGAGAGGGTTTTTTTTCTTGGGGGGGGGGGGAAGGGGGAAGGGAGTTGCCCTGTTCAGTTCACCCCGTCACGTCCTTGTCGGTGCCTCGGCAGCCACGCATTGTGTTCGGTTCGTCGGGCTGGTTAAATGGGGTGGCAGGCCAGCGACCCGCAGTGTAATACGTCGTCGTGTTCGCCCTGCAGGCCTGACCGTCACCACTTGGTAGTCGCACAAGCTGCCGTACGAGAGAGCCTGTGCCACAGGGAGCATCGTCCTTGGAAGCTGCTGGGTGCCTAGGCCGCCTATGGGGTACTCTCGGGGGAGCGAGGGTCGGCAGCGGCCGTGTCGGCAGACTTCGCTTTGGCTCGCCTGGAAGAGGGAGGGGGAAGCGAGAAGGGAGGTTGGCAGACAAATCAGCCGCAGCCTGGCAAATTTGCTGCTTTCCCAGGCCTCTCGGTCCTGTCTGGTCCTCCTCGTGGGCGTGTAGTGCATGTCTCAAGCCTTAAAATTTGGCCGACCCAGCGAGCAGCACACGTCTCTTGTCACTGTAAGCTTAGGTTTAGGTTATTTCTCCGAGTCATGACAGAGCGTGCCACAGTTTCAGAGAAAGAGGCCAGGCTGTGCAACGGTCGTGAGCTCGACCGTCGGGGCTGGGATGTCTGGGCAGCGTGGCTGGGGTGTTCGTAGGGAGGCCATTGTCGAGCGTGCTGGCCGGTCTTGTGACTCTCTAGTAACGCCAGTGACTCTAGTGACGCCAGTGACCGGAAGACGGCAAACGGCGAGCCACGGTGAAGCGAAGAGAGCACATGGGGAGTTTGAGCCGTCGTCGTACGCTGGGGGTCGTCGTGGGAAAAGGGGGGGGGGAAGGGCCAACAGGTGCCGGCCGTGTCACAGGCTCTCCATTTCTGTGCAAGCACTTGTGTTCTGTCCTCTGGCAGCTGCCTGGGGAGGGTCTGTCCCTCTCTCTAATCCGCACGGTGTTGCTGGCGTGCCAGAGCCGACTCGATATCTGTCACATTTCAGCTGCAAACGCCGACGCCCTAGACCACTCCAACTGGAAGGGGGGAAAGGAGCGGTTCATGGAGACGCCGAAGTGAGAGAGGGGTCGGGAAATGGGCGGTGGCTTGAAATTGGAATGGAAATGGAAATGGAAATGGAAATGGAAATGGAATCCTCTTGGGGAGCCAAGTCTACAGGTCTATACGAGCTCAGGGAATAGAAAATAAATCAGTCACTTTTTTCCCTGGGCCACGGGTCCCCTGGCCAGAGTCCAACCCCCCCTCTCGTCCCCGGAGCGGCCGTTTGTCGTGGGAACAGACGAGTAGGCGAGTCGGCGAGCAGACGAGTTGGCGAGCTGGCGAGCAGGCAAACGGGGTAGAGGAGCCCTCGACAGGTGGCTTGGCTCACCGACTTCTCGCGGCCGTTTGCCAGGGAAAGGGCTTTGATTCTGGCGGTGTTTGCACGGCGGCCGTCCTGGCGCTCTAGCGTTTTGGGCTGTCGCAGAGCGCCCGCCCAGGCTGCCGCATCCCCACACGGCCGGGCTGGGAGGGGGGCCAGCGCGGCCACGTGTGGCAAGTTGGAAGCGAATAGTTTTTTTTTTCCTTTTCGTGCAGAGGCTTCTGCTTCTTTGTTCTGCCGTGACCTTTATGCAGGCCGGGACGACGTGCAGGACTCGCAGGGGCGATGAGGCAGGGCGACGAGGGTGGTGGACCGCGGCAAAGCGCGCTCGCAGCTGCACGTAGCCGTGAAAGAGAGGAAAAAATCAGAGGAAACGAGGAGAACAGAGGAGAAGAGGAAAAACAGGAAAAAATAGGAAAAATAGGACAATATAGAATAAAATATAATGGAAAATAGGAAAAAGAGAATACAAGCACAGAAATACACAGGCAAGCCCCAACGGCAAACACCACTCTAGAGCAGCCTGCCCGTCGAGCGTGGTCTCCCTGCCTGGGCCTCTTTTTTCTCGGCCGGTCCACGGCTGCCTGTCTCTGATGGACGGCACAACTGGTGTCGGACAGTGCTCCCGGGGGCGCGCCTCAACAATCTGCGTCGTTGGGGCTCTGTGTCTGTAATCCAAGTACGGCGTGGCCTGTCCCTTTGCCTAATTTTCTCTCTCTCGTCAGTTTTCCTGCCTTCCCTCGGCTTGACCGACACGCCGTTACCTGTCACATTGGGCGGCGAGGTCACCTGGACGACATGCTCTGGCGGTGGCGTCTCATTTCTGTGGCTATTTTGGGTATTTTGCGTGTTTCGGGTGTTTCTGGTATTTTCAAGTTTTTTTTTTCGATTTTTCGATTTTTCAGCTCTTTTTTGAATTCCGGTACTGGAAGGGGGAGGGTGTAATCTGGCATTTAATATTTTTGTCCTTTTTTTCGTCGTTTTCTCCCCCCTTGTTTTCCAATCTCTTCTATTTTTTCCTTCCATTTTTCACATATACCCCCCCTGTCGAGCCTTCCAGAAGGCACAGAGAGCACCGTCGACAAAGAGAGCGAGCGAGAGATTGCCCCCACTTTCCCGGCCAGCACGACGGCCACACCGTCAGATGCAGCGAGGCCGTGGGCGGTCTGCGCCGGGCTGGGCTTGCTGCAGGCGAGGAGGCACGCACTTGGACCAGGTGAGCGGCAGGTGAGCCAGGGCGGGGGTTGTTTTTCCTCGTGCTGGCCCGACCAGAGGTGGAGTCGTGCGAGCCCGCCTCGTTGGGGGGAGTAGAGGGAGGGGGGGGGGGAAAGGGTAGTCTGTGAGCTGGTCACTGGCCGTGGTCGTCACTCTGTCTCTCTCTCTCACTCGCCTTGTCGTCCGCCCTCGCTCTCTCGTCCCTCGTCCTCGTCCTTGCCGTCACTGCAACGAGTGTAACTATATCTACCTGTCCGTCCGCGTGCCTCACGGCCGGCCTCCCGTCTTCCGTGCTCTGCCGTCTACCACTTGCACCTTTCCTCCTCTACCTGTTCACAGCCCCTTCCCCCCCCCCTCCCCAGAGTGTGTCAGTGGACGAGCAGGCCGACAAAGACAGAGACAAGCAGGTCCTCTCCACGCGTCTCACAGAGACCGTGCACCAGTGTCCCTGACGGCTATATCAACTGCAGTTCGTCCTCTTGCGTCGTCGTTGTGGCTCTTTGGCATTTCCTTCGTTCTGGTCACTCGTCACTCGTCACTCGTCACTCATCTCGCCTCTCGCCTCTCGCCTCTCGTCCGCAAGTCGTCCCGCCTTGTCCCGCCCCTCTTATCCTTTTGTATCTTGCCCTTCTTTCTGTTCTGTCTACTCTTCCCACCAACTTTCATATTTCGTATCTCTCCCCTCCTCCCCATCACCTCCCACCCCACCCAATGTCTATACCCTCACTTCTCAACCCCCAAGAATCGATGTCTTCATCCAACCGGCCGTCGCCCTCGGCCGCCTCGGCCGTCTCATCCGCCCCGTCGGCCCCGTCCACTCCGGCCCCGCTGCCTCCTCGAATCCAGCCGGCCCAGGCCGTCACCGAGTTCATTCGTGCCCGACCCAAAGGCGCCATCCTCTTCCGCCCCTTCCAACAGGGGCTGGACGCCCAGGCCCGCCGAGCGTTGAACGACTTTGGCGTCTTTCCGTTTGGCCACATTGAGGAATACTGTCGCCACATTCCGTATGCCAGCGGAAAAAAGGACTTTCACGAGAAGACGGGACGCGAGGGATTCGAAGGTGTGTCCACGCTCTCCTTTGTCTGTTTGTTTCTTTTCCTGACCATCCCCCTTTGCCCAGTCTTTCAGTATATCTACCGCGTCCCCGGCGAAGACTCCGAGTATCATGTCATGTGGGACTACAATGTCGGCCTCGTCCGCATGACGCCCTTTTTCAAGTGCTGCAAGTATAGCAAGGTATGCCTCCCCATCACGTCTCGTCCTCCCCTTCCTCCCTCCTCCTCCTCCTCCTCCTCTTCATTCTGCCCTCCTCCTCCCTCCTCCTCCTCCACTAACCCCCTAGACCACCCCCGCCAAGATGCTCAACCTCAACCCCGGCCTCCGCAACATCACCCACAGCATCACCGGCGGCTCCATCATGGCCCAGGGCTACTGGATGCCCTACACCTGTGCCCGTGCCGTCTGCGCCACCTTTTGCCACCGCATCGCGCCCGCCCTCGTCCCGCTCTTCGGGCCCGACTTCCCCGCCGCCTGCGTGCCGCCGTCGTCGCCCGACTTTGGCCGCATGATGATCGACCCGGCCATTGTCACGGCCGCCCTCCGCGAGGCCGAGCGCCAGCGAACTCGACGGAGCCCCTCGGGTCCTGGTCCTGGTCCTGGTCCTGTCCACCACGGCAACCCCCGGCCGTCGTCGGCCCAGCGCCGGCCTCTCCGCACCCACCCGGCCCCCCCGGCCCAGTCGGTCTCGGTCCAGCCGGCTTCGCCCGTCGACCTCGAGCGTCTGCCATCGCTCTCGCACCTCCTGCCACGCACACCCCAACCTCGGCCGGCTCGCACGCCGCTGCCCACTCTGCCATCGTTGCCGTACTTTTCGGCACTGCCCACCCTTTCTTCTTCTTCCTCGTCCCTCGCCACTCTTTCCACTCTTCGGTCCCTTCGGCCTGTTGTCCGGCCCCCCCGAGTCCCCTTTTCTGTCCCCCCCTTCCCCCCCCCTCCCGCCTGCCTGTCCAGCCCCGAGGCCAGTGACGCCGGCAGCGACGCTGACTCGGGCTCGGCCGCCCGCCGTCTCTACACGCTGCCGCCCATGCTGCCGCCCCACCACAAAATCAACATGGACAGGGCCGACAAACCTCGTGGCCGTCTCGCCCCGTCTGCCTGCTACCCGTCGCCGCCGATGCCGTCGCAGTCCTCCCCGGCGCCCGAGTGTCAGCCGGCCGCCGACTTGGACGCTGCCGAGCTGCTGGTCAGCTTCCACGAGCACGGCCGGCGCCGCGAGCCCGAGCCCGAGCCATCACCGTGTCTGAGCCGCCATGCCCTGACGCTGGCGACCATTCTCTGCGACGAGCCGAGGCCGCGCAAGAAGCCGCGCACCACCTGGTGAGACCAAGTCGAGGACTCGGCGTCTTGGACTCGGGGAAGAAGCGGCGTTTCGGGTTTTGGACGCGGTTCGTATTCAGGGTATTCAGAGTATTCAGATTTTCGGGTATGCACAGGTAAACGGGTAAACAGGTATTTCGATAGAACACATTTCAACAGGGAAAAATGCACTCTCTTTTTCGTCTTTTTCGTCACTCTCCCCGTTCCGCCGCCTTCTTCCGCTTAAACTCCTTCACCCATTCGGCCGCCTCCGTCTGCGGCACCACCATCACCCGCACCAGCCCGTCGACCAGCTCCACGGATGCCTGTCCCAAAACCCGTCCTAGCGCCATCTTCTTGCCCACTTTGACGAGTCCGCCCGTGGCCGTCTCCATGTAGCAGTCCACCGTCGCCGCGCTGCCGTATTGCAGCCCGCCGCTGCCGCCCTCCGCCGCCTTCTCCCACGGCGCCGGCAGGATGTACGCCAGGTGGTCTGCCATCGTGTCGTGCTCGTTGAACGCCTTGACGAAATCCGACTGCATCGCCAGCGGGTACAGCAGCATGGTCGGGAACACGAGCTCGCTCTTGCTCACGTCCGTCGTCAACGCCCCGTCGTCCTCGGGCTCGACCAGCGCCACCACTGCGTCCTCCATCTCGGGCGGCTGTGCCGTTTCGCGAGTCCGAATCCGACGGGACCGCAGCGCCGCCGCCAGCCGTGCCGCCTTCCGCTTCGTCCGCGCCGCCCGCTCCGCCTCCGCCGCCCGCCGCGCCGCCACCACAGCCGCTCGTGCTTTTACCTCTTTGGAGAGCCCTTTGAGAGCCGCGTGGCCCGGCTCGACCGCCAGTCCGCCCTGGCATGCCGCCGCCGCCTCGTCCGTCTTGTCCAGCGCCAGCAGCGCCCGTGCGCTCCGGTACCAGGCCTTGGTGTTGCCCGCGTTCAGCCGCAGCGCCGATCCACAGTCCAGCGTGCACGCGCGATAGTTGGCCAGGCTCAGCTGACATGCCGCTCGGTTCGCGTACAGCTGTTCCAGTACTGCCCGCGCTTCGGCCACTTGCTCGGGGGAGTCCGGGTCCACCGGCGCCGCCGCCTCCGGCCCTCCCAGTTCCAGCTCCGCCTCTTCCTCCTCCGGCCCGGCCACTACCTCGGCCGGCGGCTCTCCTCGCGCTCGTCGTCGCTCTTCTGCCACCAAAAGCGCCACGCCCTTGTCGTAAAACGTCCGCGCGTCCACCCACTGCTTCTCCCGGAAACTCTCATTGCCCCGGTCCTTCAGGTCCCGTGCATTCTCCAGCGGCGTCCCCTCGTACGCCAGCGCCTGCAGCGCCGCAATATCGTCGTTCTCTTCCAGCTCAGTCATAAACAGCGGCGATTTGTTCAGATCCGCCAATACTTCCTCTGCCGTCATGCCGTGGGCCAACGCCCGCGCCGGCGGCAGCGCTGGGCCGGCCACGGGCGTGGCCCCCGCGGACTCTCCCAGTTTCAGCTTGCCTGCCACTTCATCCGCCATCTCTTCAATCTGCACCATTGTGTCGGTGTCCAAAAGATGCTGCAAATTTATGTTCTAGTGGGTTTTCCTTGTTGGACGTGGACGCGGAAGGCGCATAAATTTCTGCATCGCGCCTGCCTCACGCCAACGAATGACTAAGTCGCATATCCATCGACACTTCTCAAAAGCTTCATTTTTTTACATTTTTACATTTTTTGCATTTTTGCATTTTGTCTCATCCCGTTTACCTCTATGCCGTTCCCCTCTATAGACCTAGAACACCAAAAATACCTGCAGACCCATTTTGATTTTACATGCCGTCCACACCGGCCTCCCCGCCCACGGCCTCGTCGCTCGCCCGCTTCTTTGGCCGCACCACACAGAAACATTGCACCGCGCCGACCAGCGCCACGGCCGCCGCACCGTACCAGGCCAGTGCCGTGCAGTCCGCCCGCCGGCCCACCGTGTACAGGTAGCCCGCAAGGGGCGGCGCCACCATGCGGCAGGCCGCGCCCACGCTGGCCGCCATACCGTTGACTCGCCCCAAGACCGATGCACTCGGCGTGGCCTCCTTGATCAGGATGAGCAGCAGCGGGAACACGAGAATGGCAAACACGTTGCGCACCGTCAGGCACACGTAGATCGCCGCCGGCAGCAACCCCGCCGGCACGTACAGCAGCAGCGGCATCAGCACGTATGCCAACGGATGCAGCACTGTCACCACCAGGAACAGACGATGCACGCCGACCCATGCCGCCGCCACCGGGAACACGACAGCCTGCACGAACAGCGCGATCACCCCGTTGACGGCCATGATCAGGCCCACCGCCCGCAGTGAAAGCCCCAGCCCGCCCGGCGAGTACAGCAGCACGTCTGCCAGTGATGGCGGCCCCGTCATCGCCCCTGGAAACGGCACCACCCGCTCGTCCTCAAAGAAGATGGGCAGTGTCGCATCGTACGCCATGCAGTGGTACGTGAAAATAGCCAGTGCCAGCACCGCCGACATGATCCGCCGCGAGAAGATGCTTGCCGGCCGCCGTTGCCGACGCCGCCGTGCCTCTGCCTTTTCCTCCACGTACCGGCCCGTGCTCGTGCTGCTGCTCCGGCTGGACGCCGCCGTCGACGACTCTGCTACCGAGCTGCCTTCGTCGCCCAGGCGGCCCCGCTCGAATGTTCCGTAGCTCTCGGTGCACACCTCAACCGAAGCCTCGAGCAGTGGCGACTCATTCGTGATGCACGCGTCGTTCTCTGGCCATGACGCAGCCTTCGCCTGCAGATCCGGATGTGTCTCTTGCAGGAGTGTGTAGCCGAGCACAATGCTGACCAGCAGCAGCAGGGCGCACACCAGATTCGGCAGCAGAAAAGGAAACCGGTCAAAGAAACTGCCCGCCGGGAAAAGGTCGGGCAAGGCCGCATGCGGGTCGGCAAAGGTGCCGCCAATCGCAGGGCCGATGATGGTGCCGATGGTCCACACGAACGGCATGATGGCATAGGCCCGGGCTGCAGCATGTCAGCGCACGTTTCGAACGAGTTGGACTCGCCGAGGCAGGACAGGACACTCACGCTCGTGCTCGGGATTTGTCACCAGCTCGCCCACCATGGTCTGGATGACGCCCACGTTGCCGTTCAAAAAGCCCCCGAGGGCGCGGCCCGCGAGCGCGACCCAGATGTTGGGCGCCACGCCGACGACGAGCATGCTCACCGTCGTGCCGGCACAGCCAATGAGCAGCACCGGCTTGCGGCCAATGCGGTCCGACAGGCCGCCCCAGTACATGCCCATCGCGGCCTCGGCCAGCGAGAAGGCGGAAATGAGGATGCCCGCATAAAAGGACGCATCGCCCTCGTCGCCGATCTGGAAGTGCTTGATCAGGGCCCACGCATACGGGAAGATGGAGGTGAGGGCGATGGGCTCGGCGAGGCGGACAACGGCAAGGATGAACAGCTGGAAGGCGGGAAACGCATCAGGATCGCCAAGACATCTTTGCCTGGTTACGCCCATCGCTCTGGCAAGGGTTGTTCGTCAAGGGGAGAGGTCGTTGAGGTCACGGCTGTTCGAGGTGCAGGGCCACGACCGCCCAGTCTGTGTCGACTGGGCAGCGCACCTTTATAGACGCCATCACATTATGGATGGGCACGAGAAAGACTAGGATACAGAAGCAGGGACGGGGACGAGCATGGCGATAAGAAAGTACCGGGACTTCGGAGGATGGGAGCTATCTCGAGGCCAGCTACATACGAAGCAGGAACGGCTCGGGACAAGAGCCGGACGTAGTATTCGAGGCCGGCCTAAATGTGGCTTGCAGGCTTTAACGGCTGCTGGTGTCCCACCGTAAATAGTGCGATAAAGCTACCGACGCAAAACGGCAGAGTAGCGCTGGTGCGACTAGTCTAATTGCGAGGACTCGTACTCGCACTCGTATCTCACTCGTACCTTGGCCGGTTGCGGTTTCGGACAGAGCCGCAGAAAAACCAAGCAAAATGCCAGAAAACCAGCGAAAAAGTCGTGTGGCTGTGGGGCCTTGGACTCGACAAGCTGCTGCCAGCAACGGCACTCGTAGCACCCGTATCGCTGCGGTGTTGCACCGGCAAGCCAAAGGAGCCAGAAAAGATGGACGTATTGGGTTAGAATCAGATACATTGCATGGGTGATGGCGCTGAATTTATGTAGGGCATTGGCCCGCTTTTTAGAAATCGCACCAATCAGGGCGCTATGCCGATGCTCTCGTTGGAATGGTCACAGTGCGTCTACTCCGTAATGCCCAAGTCAGGGTCAGAAAGGAAGCCAGAATAACAGATACAATCTCTGAATAGCGTCAATTTGCCAGTCTCTACGGCTTCCAGCTGGTTAGGAGTTACTCGAAGCTCTGGCTTTTTTTCTTTTTTTTTTTTTGCAGCAGCCGCCTATCGCCAAAAGAATACGGCAACCCGCGTCATTCCATGTTGCAGACTGTCATGACGTGCCTTGATCACCGTTTGGCCATAGATAAGCTGGCTGCCCGAGAAGGATCATGTCAGTGCCAACCCGTAGCAACTGGTCGGCGCCGACGTGGCCCTTCTCCAGCAGCCAGTCCTCGGTCCAGGAACCCTTTCAGAAGTCTGTCCAGAGATGCATAAAGTGTGTCATGAAAACACATGTTCTCGGCACCATTTTTGCCCTGTGCGTCATGGCCCATTTGGGCCGCGGTTCAGACCCAAATAGAGCGCCAAGACGTCTGGCACCAAGAGGTGGCGAGCTGGCCGTGTTTGGTGGAGAGGTTTCGTGGGTGGTCTTGTCATATCGAGACGGGAAAATACTCAAAACGAAAAATATTGAACTCGTCAGAACGCGTCGGGACCGACATGCACTGTGAGGAGGCCAGGCGTTGGAACAGATGAAAAGATCCCATTGGCCCGCCGTCTCATACTGGCCAATTAGGGCAACGTCCCCGGGCCTAGTCGGACAGCTATCAAGGTGCTCCATCTTGGACGTATTGCGCTGCCGTTACACTGCGGCCAGCGGGTTCCACAGGCCCATCCAACCGTCGCCGCAGATTCCGTGCCAGAGGCGAAAAGACGCCAAGCTCGGCAAAGGGCGAGATTTGGCCGGGAGGTTTCGTCCAGCACGGTTTCACCTCTTGCGCCCGGCCGAGCACGCAAGCAGGCTACTCATGCATGCTGCATGCAGAGCCCTTATCTCGCATGCCACCAGCGCCCCCAGTTAGGCCGCTATCAGACGAGCTACCGCTGTAGGGGAGTGTTGGCAGCACCGGGAGTGCTTTGCTGCACGGCAGACACGCCGCCCGATATGCTCACGGCCAACTGATAACGGCATCGAACTGGGTTGGCACGGCACAGATCGGAAGACTCGGGCTATCTCTCTTCTCACCCGTTTGCGACCGCGTATCTGGCAATGGTCGACCAACTTTTTCGCACGCTCAGCACTACGCCTACATGCAGCTGCAGTAGCTCCCGTCTCTGGCCAAGCCGTCGCAGTACGTACGGAGTAGTAGGATTGCGGTGGAGATGAGAGTCTGAGCTCGAGCCACGCACTACTGGATTACTCCCCGTAATAACACTCAATATTTGTTGGGGAACTGTCAACCGAGCGCTGGCCGTTCGCCCTACTCCGTAGTAGGATACGCGTAAGACGACGTCTTTTCCTGTCTTTTTCTCCTCACTGCTTGTAGTCCAACTGGCCGTCGCCCATGACGCCCCAGAACTCCTCGACCAGGGCCCGCTGGCCCGCTGGGGCGCCGCGCACGGCCAGGTACTTGCGGCTGTCCAGGGCCGGGGTCCAGTCGCCCGGATTCGCGCTGGCCATGATCCCGCCGGCCTCGGCCAGGATGCACCAGGCCGCGCAGACGTCCCAGGCATAGCAGCCGCCCTCCCAGTAGGCGTCCAGCTGGCCGGCCGCGACCGCGCACAGGTTCAGCGCCGCCGACCCGAGCGAGCGCATGCTGTGCACCATGGCATTGGACGTGCCCTCGGCGCGCGCTGCGCCCAGCCGCCGGAACGTCTCCACCTTGAGGTCAAAGTTGGCGCCCTGCCGGTCGGCGCCCCATTCGACCGCCACCAGCGCCGTGCCGAGCCCGGTCAGCGGCGGCGCCGCCGCGCTGTCGCCACGGCCGACCAGCGGGAGGGGGAGGGGCGGGCTCGCGAGCGTGCCCGCGCGCGCCAGGGCCGCGTTGCGCTGCATAAAGGCGCCGCCGCCCCGGACGCCCGTGTAGAGCGTGTCCAGAAAGGGGTTGTACACCACGCCCACCACGGCCTGTCGGCCCACGGCGAAGCCCAGGCTGATGCACGCGTGCGGGAAGCCGTGCACAAAGTTGGTCGTGCCGTCAATCGGGTCCACGATGAATGTCGGCGCGTCCGTCACCCGCGTCTCGCCGGCCACGTACGTCTCCTCCCCGACAAACTCGTAGTTCGGGTACTTGGCCAGCAGCCGCGTCGACACCAGCTTCTCCACCGCCTGGTCCGCCTCCGTCACCAGGTCGACCGCTGGCCACTGGTCAGCTCAAGCCCGCCGTCTGCCGAAGCCGGAGGAAAGAAGGAAGGAAAAAAAGAAAGAAATTGACCTACAGTTCAGCTTCGTGCCCTTGGGAATGTTGTTCGGGTCGGCCGCCAGGATCTTGCTGCCCGCCTCAAAGGCGATCGCCACCAGCGTGTCGTGCACGTCCTGCAAGTCAATGTCCGCCATCGTCGGTGCTGCTGTCTGCGGAAGAGCGGGCGAGTCGGAGCGGCGTTTTGGCCGCGCGAGAATAAATAGTACGACGTACTGTAGCCGGCCACCGGCGTTAGCGGGGTGATTGTGGGGGAGGGGCAGCCCTGGGCTATAGCGAACCCACTGGTGATGTCACAAGAATACAGCAGTGTACAGCGCCGCAACACTCCATTGACACACTGCGTGAGCCTCCTATTTTGTATCGCACCCCAAACGCCAAGCGTCCTCCAAAATCCGGCGACAAGCAGACGACCCTGAAACATAGCATACATGTTCAAGGAGACGAGGAAACCAAACTGTCTCCAAGGCGGGGGGATGGACGCCGCGAGACCAACGAAGAGAAAAACAGAAAGAAATAAGAAAAAAGAGCCAGCGAGCGATAGCTGCTTGTCATAAGATCGTGAGCCTCCACATCCTCCCGCGTCAGACTCCCTCTACACGTTCTCGCGGAACAGCGATCGCCGCTCCGTCGGGCTGTCGTTCTTGTTGTCGCCCTTGGCAGCGCCGGCCAGCGGAGTCGGATCCGGCATGGGCCGCGGGCTGACGCCGCGCATGCTAATGTTGCTGGGGTCCGCCTCGTCGTCAAAGGGGTTGAGGGCCGCGCCCGATGCGGCCGGGCTGCGTCCGCGCGACCTTCCACGCTGCTCCTCGTAGCCGCCGCCGGCCGCAGCCGGTGCGCCGCCCGTGGGGACCGGCTCGTTCATATCGTACGTCGAGCCGCCGAGACTGCCGCTTCCGAGATAGGCCGTGTTGGTCGCCACATTCAGCCGGCTGCCGTTGTTGCCCGCACCGCTGCCCGCCGGCGGCCCGTGCAGCCCCAGCTCCTGCTCCTCGTTGTAGTAGTAGGCGTCGGCCTCGTGGCCGACGCGCGCGTCCCAGGCATCGTCCGGATCGAGCGGGCCAAACCCGGCTCGTGTGCGCGCGCCCGAGGCCGGCGCAGGACCCTCGTACGCGCCGTGGGCCGTGCGGTTGTTGGGGGTTCGGAAGCGACGCATCTGCTTGCTGAACCAGCCAGAGATCCCGCCGGACGTCGACGGCCCGCCAAACGACGGCTGCGCGTTACGCGACGGAATCCATGACAAGTACGACGGCGGCGGAAGCTGCAGGCATTCGGCACCGTGTCAGTTCGGGGCCCTCGGATACACAAGGAGCAGGAGCAGGAGAACAAAACATACACCCAGCCTCTGGGCGCGTTGCCGCGCAAAGTAGAGCCACCAAACTGCCGCGCAGAGGAGCAGCAGGAAAATGATGAGAAGAACCACGCCGACCGTCTTCATAGTCGGTGGTTGGCGAAGCACGCGCGCAAACGGAAATGGGAAATGGTCGCACGCCGGGCAACACGTCAAGACGGGCGGTCGTCGGACACGGCGGAGAGGGCGACAGGGAGGATCGCGGTCGGTTGACGTTGGCTGAAACGGAATGTGCGCTGTTATTTTCAAACTCGCATTGTGAGAAGCAGAAAGCGCAAAGTCGCGGGAAGCACATAGGACCAATTTGGCAGGTATGAACATTCCAGGTACTGGTACAGCGATAGGCGCAGGATTAGCCCGTGAAATGTGTACCTGTACAATCACGTGTGGGCGGCCAACCGGCCGATCCGTTCCATCCCTCATAAGTTTGCTGTTGTGCCCCACCCAGTCCACGTGACTGGTGGCGCCCATATTTTCGCCCCTGCAGGCCTCCTCCATAGTCAGACTAGCTTCCTCATGCACATTCCACAGGTTGTGAGCCCTCTTTTTCGCACAAATCCTTCAAATTTGAGTGTGGCATCAAATACTCTCGTTTCTTGCCTCTTTGGGCCTTTCTCTACCCTCTCACGGTATCCCTGGTCAATTACGACCATTTCTGCCTATTTGGTGGCCTTTTCGGCAAAAATCTGCCCCTGCGTGAAAATTTTTTACCCACTAAATCCCCTGCATCTACGGGATCTCCTACATACGGGACCGACCCTTGCAAGCGCTACGACGCTTATATTATTAATCTAACACTTGCCTTATCTTACGGCAACCTGTAGGCTTCGTTTAAGCCTACTCCTAAGCTATGGATATCGGTCTAGGCCATAGGAGATCGATTTAGGTCCCTATGCTTAAAGAAAGCAATCTAAAGGAGTAGGATTACGCTTTTCGGGCAGTCCTCGTAAACCGCAAGATCCTCTACCACCTTAACGGCGATGTGCCGCAGCCGGCGAATAAGCCGGAGTCTACAAACTAGTTCCTCGACAGGGCCATAATCTGCAATATTATAAATGTAACTACTAAGACGATAAGGTCTACTCTACACCCTGCGGGCTACGTAGCCTACAACAACGACCCTTACATAAACTACATAGCCATCAAGTCGACTCTAGGCAGTGCCTAAGAGGTTATTATTAAAGACGTAGCTAAGGAGTTTCGATCGCTGCGTCTCGCTAATTTCGCGACTCCTCTTACGTTTCTTACACGCTTTTAGGAGCTTAACCTTATTATAGACTAGACTATTTACAAAAACTCGACGGTCCTAAAGTACTCTATGCTCTGTTAACAGTTTAGACCTCTCTTCCCGGTCTAGATCGAGCAATACCGTTAGAAGAACCAGAAGTCCCCTAGTAACTACCCGACCTTGGTAAGGGAGTTGCAAGCAATGTCGCGATCCTACAAGCCGACTACGGCTATAGCACAGTTACCTCGTTAGAATAACAACGGTAGCGGCAACGCTAAGGGCAAGAAAACTCCTTAGTCTCTAGCAGACCGTCGCCGCCGATATGCTTAGTAGTACCCAGACCTCCCGGCCTGTAACCGTTGCTAGGCCTAACATCTTAAAGGTGACCGTTGGCTATGGTGTGGCTACTGCAAAATCTGCTATCGCGGAGGTGAAGCAAATTGCTTTTAGCTTTACCTAGAGCTTAAGCCGCGGGGAGGACCATCGAAGGCGACGCCTACTACTAAACCGGCGGCGAGTGCGCAGTTAGCTAATAATAAGACTAGTATCTAGCTTAGCACCTACGCCTTAATGTCGGTAGAAGGCACCCTTACCGACAAGGTCCTCCTTAACAGTAGATCGACGTATTACACCTTTAACAACGTTAAATGGTTTCGAAGTTTAGAGACCTTAACGACGCCGGTCGAAACAAACACGGCCTGTGGCGCTACGACCAGCTTTACGCAAAAGGGAGTTGTCCTCTTTAGTGCTCGCAAGCGCGACGGCACCATCACCAACTTCTTAGTCAGCGATGCCCTCTATGCCCCCTACTCGCCCTACAACCTTATTTCTATAGGCAAGCTAAGGGACAAGGACGTCTTTTTTAACAGCAAGAGGAGTATCCTAGTAGACGCGTTAGACCGTGAGCTTGCTAATTTAATCTAGGCTAGCGATGCCTCCTTCTTCGACGTCGCCGTCGCCGGCGACCCTACACGCAATCAGGGCCTTGCCTGCGCGTCGGTCGACTACAAGCTAATGCACGAGCGTCTCCTCTACGCCTCTTACGACGTTGTTATTAAGGCCTGCAACAAAGCTAGCATTAAGCTCGTTAGGACTACGAAAGCTCCTTACAAAGTCTGCCGCTTAGCTAAGTTAACCGAGATAATTAGCAGAGCCCCGCTAGATCCGGTAATAATGCCGGGCCAAATAATACGAATAGACACTATTGCGTGCCCTCCTAGCTTTCGTGGATTTCGCTATTTCATCCACTTTATTAACGTCTACTCGGGCTATTACTAGGTTGCCTTTAGAGCTTCTAAAGGCGAGATTTATAAAGCTATTCTTATCTTCTACGCACATTTCGAACGTTAGTCTAGCCTTAAGGTTTAGGCCTACGGGTGCAATAGTGGTCTCGAACTTGGCTTAACTGCAGTCCTCTTTTAGAGCTCCAAGTTGCGCAACTAGGCGGCAGGACAGGGCGTAGTGCTCATTATCACCGTCCCTTACACACCTTATTAAAATAGAGGCCCTAAGAGGGCTAGCCGGGCTATACTTAACCGCGGCCGCGCTGCCCTAATCTAGTCCGGTCTGCCTCATTACCTCTAGCCTTTTGCGACGGAGACTGCGGTTGCTACGATTAACTAGTTGCCTACTAACCACAACGCTGACGGCACCTCTCCCTATAAACGCCTCTTTACGGCGCTTAGCCTTACGAAGGAGGCCGCTACCCTATATATCTCGCACTTTCGCACCTTTGGCTACAAGGCGTACGTGCACCTAAAGACGGCGTACCGCAAGGCGTCTAATAAGTTTTTACCGAGGGCAGAGATTAGCCGCCTTATTAGCTACGCCGGCCGCCATAGTCACATCTTTTGGATCTACTACCCTAACAACGAGCGTATTGCTCGAGCCTCCTCCGTCCGATTTAATGAGCTGTTACCACCGTTGACGTAGGCTGAGGAGGAGATGATTAACGGCGTGGTAACCTTTGCTAAAAACGATTTGCAGCCTCCCATCGCTAAGGGACCGGTTAATACGGTCATCGCGACGCCGCCGCCGCTGCCGAAGATCCGGCTTAAGAAGCCGCAAAAGGCTCCGGCGCCAGACCAAAGCCGTCCCCCGACGCCGGCCCAGACGGCCATGCCGACACCCCGCGAATCCCCCGACCTCCCCGACCTCCCTCCCGTCCCTGAATATAACGACGATAACTCCGATACTCCTTTCGTCGAAGCTACTAAGGGGCACTATACTAAGGAGGAGGTAAATACGAGAGTAGTAGCCGGAGGTAAACTTAAGGGGCAGACTATAGCCGTCCTAAATTAGGGACTGGCCCCTCCGACGGTCCGGTTTGCGTCGCCGGGCCCGGCTCCGGCTACCTCGCAGTCGGGCCCGGCTCCAGCTCTCTCGCAGCCGGAGGTTGCCTCGGCTTCTTCGTAGCCGGCCCGTCGCTCCGGCCGCTACGCGGACTCCGTTCCAACAGACTACCGAGCGCTTGCCGGATACCGTACTAAGCACCCTAAAGACGACGCGTCTATGTCCGCTATTAACTAAGACTCTATAATGCTTAACCTAGCTAGTTAAGGCCCTTTAATAGCCCTAAACCCTATATACGGCTATACCTTTACGGCGCTAAATGTAAAGATCTTAATAGCGTCTAAGGAGGAGTTAGCTTTAGCCTTAACAACCCTAAAAGGGTATAAGAAGGCCCTCCTTTAAAACGACTTTAACTCATACTAGCGGCCCGCTATAAAGCGGGAGTTTAACAGCCTTATCGACAAAAAGGCCTAGGACCTAGTCCTAACGCCGACTTATGTAAAGGTTTTGCCGAGGAAGTAGGTATATACCCGCAAGCCAAACTAGGGCAAGGCGCGGTAGGTTGCCTACGGTAATTTCGAATCGCAGGATGACTAGACCTCCGAGTCTACCTTCGCCGCCGTCGCCTCGATAACCAGCCTAAGAGTCTTCCTGTCCTACTACGCCGTTAACGACCTAAAATTAGAACAATATAACTTCTCCACGGCCTTCCTTAACGCGGAGGTTCCACCGGACTAGGAGGTATACGTCCGGCAGCTATAAGGCTTTAAGGACGGCTCGGGCCGAGTCTACCGCCTCCGTCGGGCCCTCTACGGCCTCTCCCGTAGCCCGCGTTAGTGGTTTAATACGCTTACTCCCACTATAAAGATGCTTAGCTTTTAAGCCTTTAACTCTAACCTTTGCATATTTCGAAACAAAGGCACCGGCGTCTTCGTTTTAGTCTACGTTAACGACCTGCTTATTGTAGGTAATAGTCTTTAGTCGACCTTTAACGTCGGTGAGTCGCTAGCGAAGATTTACACGATACGCCACCTTAGGGCCGCAACGTGCTTCCTTAGCCTTAAAATACGCCGAGACCGCACTAACCGCCTTATCTACGTCTCCTAGCAGAAATATATCTAGAAGACTCTGCAGCGATTCGGCATAACAGACCTTAACGGCGCCTCGACTCCCTAGCTAGCCGGTTTTAAACTCCTAACTAAATAGGACCCCTAAACTACGCGTTAGACTAAATATTTACGCAATACTAGATTAGTCAACTTCGTCTCGACCGCTACTAGACCCAACATTAGCTTTACTATTAATAAGCTTTGCAAGGGCAATAAGGGACCGTCGGACTAGCATTAGGCCTTGCTAAAGCACCTCTACCGTTACCTTAGTACTACGCAGCACTACGCAATAACCCTTAGTAGCTAGCTTAGTAGTCTAGAGACGAAGCCAATTACCTATAGTAATGCCTCTTTTGCGGACAACTTACCGTCGCGACGCTCCACCGGTAGCTTCGTTGTTTTTGTTGCAGGAGGTCCGGTCCTTTAGAAGTCCTAGCGTCAGCCTTTTGTCACTCTGTCTACGACGGAGGCTAAATTCATCAACTTAACGCCTACTACGCGCGCCCTGCAATAGGTCAGCGGCCTACTCAACGACATAAGTACCTTGCCGACGACTAGACCGCTTCTGCTGTTTACAAACAGCCGCAACGCTCTGCTAACGGTCCTCAATCCGGCCCAAAAGGCACGCACCAGACACATCGACGTTAGGTACAAGTGGATTATTAAGCAGGCCCAGCAAAAGGCCTTTAAATTGCAGCATATACCAGCCACTGATATGGCAGCCGACGGCCTAACTAAGCCTCTGCGCCGCGAAAAGCATGTAGCTTTTGTCGCCATGCTGGGACTGCACACTACAGTAAGGGATTAATGTGATTAGCCAGTAACGCCGTCACCGTAGCAATGGATTAGCCACCTGCGTTGTTTTTCCTTTTGTTGACATCACGAGATTTGGTACTGATTGAAGTCTACGCGCTGCATTTTTGCGGCCTGACGAGGACTCTCAGACCGACCCGTTGATACTTGTTTTTCAGTGCGTTCTACCGCCAAAGTCTTGTACCTAGCGTTCCGCGCCTGCAGGCTCGAGGGGCAGTGTTGTGCCCCACCCAGTCCACGTGACTGGTGGCGCCCATATTTTCGCCCCTGCAGGCCTCCTCCATAGTCAGACTAGCTTCCTCATGCACATTCCACATTTGCGTTAGTGCTAAAAGCGGCTTTGCGGACTCGGCCTGGGAGAAGCAATATTGTCAAAGAGCTATTGAGAAGCATGAACAAATGGTAACAACACAAAAGGCACCTCAAGAAAATACGAGGAAAACGCACAGCACCGTCTTCTACACCCAACCCCGTAATACGGACAAGATCCGCCAGCCATTCTTGCCGGCTCTCTTCCCTGGCCAACCCTTGCTGAGCCCATCGACCACGCCGAGCACTCTGATCACCGCCCGCACTGCCTTAGCAGGCACAGCCCTCCTTTGCGCTCTGGTCGCGCGCCCCGTGCAGGTTCACCCGCGTGCCGTCGCTGCCCGCCCCGGCCCGGACACCCGCCCCCGCAGCACCGCCCGCGCCGCCCCGCGTGCTCTTCAGCGACGTCTCCGGAATGGCGTTGGCAATGGCTGTGAACACCTCGGTCACGTTGGTGCCCGTCTTGGCACTCGTCTCAAAGAACAGCAGGCTCTCCTCGTCGGCATATGTCCGCGCCTCCTCGGTCGTGACCTTGCGCGCGTCCGAGCTCTCCGCGTCGTCGCCCATGTCCGTGTCCGCCACCGAGCTCGCCGGCGCCGCGCCGCCGTCGTCCGTCAAGTCCAGCTTGTTGCCCACCAGTGCGATCACAATCCCCGGCGAGGCCTGGCGCTGCAGCTCCGCCACCCAGTGCTTCGCCTTGATCAGCGACGTCGGCTTCGTCAGGTCGTACACCACCAGCGCCGCCTGCGCATTGCGGTAGTACATTGGCGCCAGCGACGCAAACCGTTCTTGGCCGGCCGTGTCCCATATCTCAAACTTGATCGTCCGCGTCGGCAGATTGCACTTCTGGGTCAGAAACGCAGCTGCGCACAAGTGAAAGCACCGGTCAGCACAAGAAGGACAGAAAAGGCACACACGCGGCACCCGGCAAAGACGAAACACCCACCTCCGATCGTTGGCTCCTTGTTCTCTTGGAAGTCATTGTTCACGAATCGCAGCACGAGCGAAGACTGCCGTGCGTTAGCCAGGCCCAAGTTCGCTGTCCGCAACAGCACCAGAGGGGACCGACCTTTCCAACTGCGGCTTCGCCCAGCAGGACAAGCTTCACGCTGCTGCTTGGCTTGGGCGCACCGTCTGCCATATTGCCGAGTGACGGTCCAGTGGGTTGATTTGGTCCGGGTCGAAGAAAGTCGGCGAGGAGGAATGGGCTGTAGGAAATCGGAATGTCCGCAGAATTCTACTATCGGAGCAAGGTCTCGCGCTCTTTCGGCCTTCTCCCGGTCAGGTAGCGAAGAGCGGGGGGATCGGTGCAAGGCGGAAGGAAGGATGCTCTGGCGATGGCAGGCAGACGGATTAAAGCTCACAAGACGTTCTTTGCCCGCTCAGTGTGGCGGCGAAGCGAGCAACGTAATCGGCACGGGTGGAAGCCAGTCCGGTTCGGGTCTAGCGCCACAATGATGTCGGGTTGCATCGGAATAACAGTACTACCGGAAGTCCGATATCAGAAAAAAAAGCGATAGTGATAGCGCTCCACTAAAAAACTTGAAGCCTTTGATCGTCGCGACGAAATATTTGGCTGCAACTCATCCATTTCCGCTCATGTCTTCCATTTTTGGCCGCGTCCTTGGTGTTGTCAGTTCTTTTTCCGGAATACGAAAGCCTTCGGGTGCGGATACCCAGGAAACCCAGGAACCGGCGACCCAAACAGCCGCGATGGCAGGTGCCAAGCAGAGACTGTTCGACGACGACGACGAGGTCGAGGATGTCGGTGCTTCCGCGTCGCTGGGGCAGGAGTCGTCGTTTACAGTGAACGAGGAGTTTGCGCGGAGGTTCGAGCACAACAAGAAACGGGAAGAAAAGCACAAACGTAAGTGCTGCTGTCGAGCAGCTCCCTGCGAGACCTCTCCGACTAACGTCTCGTTAAAGTGGAGGAGAAATATGGCAAGGATGACGACGACGACGATTCGTCCGACGATGAGTCGGAAGATGAGGGCGCCTACCTCTTGACCGAGGACCTCGACGCCCGCATGACGGCAGCGCTGCAAGCCATCAAGAACAAAGACCCGCGAATCTACGACGCCGAGACCAAGTTCTTTGACCCTGCCGAAATCGACCAGGTCGCACAAGAGGCGGCCAAGCCGTCCTCCGAACCCAAGCAGAAGCCCATGTTCCTGCGCGACTACCACCGGGAGCGGTACCTGCGGGGCGACGTCGGCGCCGACGACGACGAGGCAGAAGACGGCCCGGCTGCCCCCAAGACATACCAGCAGGAGCAGGACGAGGCCAAGCAGGCGCTCATCAACGAGATGAACGCGGCCGGCGAGGATGACGACGACGAGATGGCGGACGACAACGACGACATTGACGCCTTCATCAAGCCCAAGGCGGCCTCTGCCACCCGCAAGGCGGAGGCGGCGGCCAGCGGCATGCACCCGTCGCGCGTCGCCCGCATTCCCAAGATCACCGAGGCCGACGTGAAGCAGGCCGACAAGAACCCGGAGCTGTTCCTTTCCAACTTCTTGGCCTCCCGGGCCTGGGTGCCGGAGGAGACGGACGGCCCGGGCTGGCGGGCGTTTGAGTCGGACGACAACGAGTCGGAGAACGACCGGGCCGAGGAGTTTGAGGCCGCCTACAACCTGCGCTTCGAGGATCCCACCAAGAGCAACGAGGTGCTCAAGTCCTACTCCCGTTCCGTCGTGGCCGAGCGGTCGGTGCGCCGTGACGAGAAGACGGCGCGCCAGCGCCAGCGTGACGAGGAAAAGGACCGGCAGGCCGTTGAGAAGCGCGAGCGCAAAGAGGAGCGCGCGCGGCTGCGTAAACTGCGCGTGGACGACGCACAGGAAAAGCTGTCCAAGATCCGACAGGCCGCGGGCCTCCGGGGCCAGGAGATCAAGGAGGACGACTGGGCCGAGCTGCTGGACGACGCCTGGGACACGGAAAAGTGGGAGGCCAAGATGCAGAAGCAGTTTGGCGACGGCTACTACGCCCAGCCGGATGCGGCCCTGGCGAGCGACGACGAGGAGGGCGGCAACGGCGAGGCGTCCGAGACGGTGGCCGATGCCAAAAAGGCCAAAAAGGCCAAGAAGCCCAAGTGGGACGACGACATTGACATCAAGGACATCATCCCCGACTTTGACGATGCCGTCCCCGAGGTGGCCCTCACGGACGCAGAGGACAACGGCGACGAGGACGGCGAGGAGGACGAGGACGAGGACGACGCGGACCAGCCGGCCAAGCGCCGCAAGACCAACAAGGAGCACAAACAGGCGCGGGCCGACGCCAAGCGACAGGCACGGCGGGAGCGGGCGCAGCTCGAGGCGATTGTCGACCGGCAGCTGGACCTGGAGGCGCCCGAGGCGCTGGCCAAGGCCCGCGGCGGGTTCCGGTACCGGGAGACGAGCCCGCAGTCGTTTGGCTTGACGGCCAAGGACATTCTGCTGGCGCCGTCCGACACGGCGCTCAACGAGTTTGCCGGGCTGAAGAAGCTGGCGACGTTCCGCGACGAGGAGCGCAAGCGCAAGGACCGCCAGAAACTGGGCAAGAAGGCCCGTCTTCGGCAGTGGCGGCGCGAGACGTTTGGCGAGGAGTTTGAGCGGACGGGGCCGACGTATGGCTTTGAACGGTTGATCGGCCAGACCCAACACACCTCGCACGTCAAGCGCAAGTACAAGGGCAAGGGCAAGGCCGACGAGGCCGACGAGCCGAAAAAGGACAAGAAGCGCAAGCGGTCGGGCCGCAAGGGCAAAGACAAGGAAAGCGGCAAAGCAGCCGAGCAAAAAGCATGAGGACGCAAGGAAACAAAGAAGCAAGGAAGCAAGAGGGGGCTGTTGTGTTGTTTATGTATTCAAAAGGCGTTTTTTCCTAAAAGGTGCAATATCCAGGGTGCGCATCATGTTACCAAAAGTAAATGCAGTTCGCTATAGATTTCCATACACCGTCAACATACTCAAGACATACCCAAAAAGCCGAAACCCAGCCGTTCCCCCCAAAGCGTCTACACTTTTATCCTGCGTCATACATAGTTGGAGCCAAAATCTCCAATATCGGGCATGCCCATCAGCTAGGATGTAAGCTACTGGCGCCCCGATTGCTGCTCTGCGACGCCATGAGACCGTTCCCAAAAATGCTGGCAAGGTTGTCGAGACTGTTGGCGAGGCTTCCAAACTCCTGGCTGAGCTCGGGAGGATCCATATTGAAGGGCATGAACCAGGCGGACGAAGCTTCGTTGTTGTGACTTGCGGCTTGCACGGCGTCGGCCGGAGTGGCCGCAGAGTCGCTGGCCGTGGCGGCGCCGCCGGCAGAGTCTTGGGCGGCTGCAGAGGCATTCCAGCCCAAGCCATCAAGGACACTCTGGCTATCGATATCCATGGCGTTCGTGTCAAAGCTTCCGTATGCGCCAAAGACAAGCTGTCGGTCCAGTTGTGTCATGATGCCATTAGGCTGTGGCGTAATAGAGAGGGGGAGAAAGTCGTTTGAGTAGAACTGCGACAGCTGTTGCTGCTGCTGCTGCTGCGTGTTGTGGCTTTGTTGTGCGAACGTTCCCATCGAGACAGGGCTGAGAGACTGGAGGCCGGCCGTGTGAAACGATGTTCCGCCGACGGTCTGTGGTAACGTCATGGGAATGAAGCTGGCGGAAGCACTTGTCTGGTCGCCGAGCGATGTGTGACTGGGTCTCCGGTTTTTGAGGCCGCGCAGCTGTATGTTTTGCTGCTGCAGCTGCAGCTGCTGCTGTTGGCGGAGTTCGATCAGGGACTGGTGGTCGGTATTGGTCGAAATCGAGCTTCCTCCCTTTTTGGACGCGATGGACTTTCGTCGGGCATGACCGCTGGATCGGCTGCTTGCCGCCTGGTCTCTGCCCGCAAGGCTGGCCGTGTCACCGGCCGTGGAGGACGCCCCATCGGCGTTCGGGGTGCCCACACTTGTGATGAACTGCTCGACCGTATGGAGCACAGGCTTCTGCTCGAGGACAGCGTCGTCGCCCTTTTCCTTCTTGGTGTACGAGGCCGATTCGGTGAAATCAGAGTTGGAAACACCGTGAGGATAGCGGTCAAACCAGTCTCCATACTGGAAGATGGGCGAGGCCACGGCTGCCGTCTCGTTGGCCGGCGTGCCTTGGCGGGCCGCATCGGCGCAGTTGCGATACTGCTCCCGCAGATTCTCGGCCATGAAGTGGAACATGCCCCAGTACCGCTTCATCTTGGACAGAAACTTGACATTCGTCGTCAGATTCCGCTTCGACGTGGCCTCCATCGTCGGGTTGCCGGAGAATATGCCAAAAATATGCACCGTGCTGGAGAGGAAGGCACAGTAGCCGACAAACGGGGCCGATATGAGGTAGGTCTCGCCCTCCTTGAGAAGGTCGGAAACGCGGTTGGCGGCCGCAAAGGCCTTGGCACCGGCCTTTGTCACAAACGCCTTGGGAATGTCCGGTTGGGGGCCGCCGTCTGGCGAGGACACGGCAAAGCGGTTCAGAAACAAAATGTTCTGCTGGATGGCAATGTGCAAGAACAGGAACTGATTGGCCGTTTTCTCGCTGTCGTGGATGTGGAGGTTTTCGCTGGAAAAGGCCAGAGACGACGGCAGGCTCGTCAACATCTCGTCGGCCTGGACACCCAGCTTGTGATATTCGGAGTCTGGGCTCCACATGGGATAGGGGTCGAGCTCCTTGCCGCCCTGGTTGAGATAGTTGATGACTCGTCCCCAAACCGCGATGGACCGGATCATGTAGGCGGCAACGCCCATGTTGGCCTTTGCGTCGGCAGCACGGTCGTCGAATTCGGCGGCCGCGGTGTCTGTCGGGATCGGCGTCACAGGATGGCCGGAGAGATTCTCGGTGGGACCGGACATGTTGAGTTGGAAGCTCTTTTCCATCATCGGCAGCTGGATCTTGATCGTCTCCTCTCGTACAAACGTTGGGCGCTCCGTGCCGGACGAGTTGAAGCGGTCCATCAAGAAACAGGCCCACATGGTGCGGCGCCGGATCTCGCGGTCCATGAAGCTGAGAGGGGCACCGCCGGCGATGGGCAGCGGATCGCGCTCGACATCCTTGTGCAGCTGCAGGGCAAAAGCCATGCGGATCGCCTGGCCGCCGAGAGCCCAGCTCCGCCCGCCATGGCACGTGCCGAACTCGTGGAGCCCGAGAAGGAGCAGACAGGTCAGAATGGTAATGTTCGGCCACTCATACCGCCGCATGACGATCGCTCTGGCCGGCGCCGCCCACTCTTCGCCTCGGAGGAAGTTGGGTCCGGTGCCCAGCTTCGGGTGTGTCGAGAAGCGAGCGGACACGGCGCAGACGGAAAGGATCAGCACAGGTGGCAGGACGCCGGCCTTTAACTTTCGCATGTAGCTCGGCTTGTGGAGGAGATGGTAGGCCTGGCCGTAGACATGCTCAAAGTACACCTCGGCCAGGTGCTCCTGTAGTTCGGGGGATGGAAGGGCCTCTGCGCCCTCTTGTGATAGTTTCTGGTCCTCGGACTCTTGCTGCTGCAGGAGGCTCTGCGGGCGTGTCGCATCAGCCACGACGGGTCGGGTGCTGGCCCGCGCCCAGTGATCGAGCTCGGCACCGAACGCCTCTTCGGCCGGCCGCTTCTTTGCCGCCGGCTTGCGGCCCGCAGCCGCATTGTTGCCCGTGCCCGTGCCGCTGGCATTGGCCGAGGGCATCGCGCCGGGAATCGCCGGCTTGACCACAGCACGCACCACCGAAGCCGACCGGGCCACGGCGTCCTGTTCCGCCTTGGGCACAATCTTGATGATGCGATCCTCCATGCGTTTCAGGCGCCTGTCGAGCATGGCCATGTAGTCGGTACGGGGGGTGGCTTTGCGCGTGGTGACCTTGTACACGCACGGGGTTCGTGACCGCAAGCAGTGCTTGCACGCCGGCTTCTCGCCGGAGCAGCGAATCTTTTTCCGCCGGCAGGCAATGCAGGCCAGCGGCAGGCGCTTGCGTTCCTTGCCGGCCTTGGTCTTCAATTCGCTCCAGGCGGGCAAAGCCATGTCGCCCATCTTTTCGTCCTTGGCGTGCAGTGGTGCCCGAGATGTCGCCGCGTTGTTGCCCAGCTCAATGGAATCGATGAGCCCGTCCACCGACAGGCCGAACTCGTCAGAGACCGGCTCGTCGAAAAGGGAGTTGGGCCCGCCGCGGCCATTGCTGTCCTGGCTGCCGACACTTGACCGTCGAGGGCGATCCGAGTCGTCCAATGGCCCTGTTCCTGGAGTTGTATTCATCGAAGACTTGGTCGCGGGCGTCATGCCGCCGACGATGGATCCGCGCTTGGCCGTCCTCGCATCGGGCGACGTGGTTGACACTCGTTTCGATCCGCTGGCCGCACTGTTGTCACAGCCTGCATCCGTCTGGGAGGGAGACGGCAAAGACGAGTTTGATCCAAACAGATCGACCACGGAGTCCTCGGGCAAGGTGGCCATAGTGGTCCTGTCGTCGTGAAAGGCGGAAAAGGGGAAGCCAGGGATGTTGGCCGCAGCGACTTGGATTATGTCAGTATCCCCGCCGCGGCCGTTGGTCATACTAGCCCGGGCAGCCACAGGATCATCGCCACGGCGATCGTCGGCGACCGTAGTCTCGGGTGCATCTAGACTGAAGCCGTTCAGATCGGTCTCGTGCGTCTCTGCCGCTATCAATCGCTCGGCCGCTTGTGCATCGACCGACATAGCGGATGGGGAGACCTCACGTCCCAGGACCCGGGACTGTCCTCTGGCTCTGTCATTTGCTTGTTGCTGTGAAGCCGGCATGGTTTTGGGGCTTTGTGTCTGCCTTGAGGGCTCCTTGCGCTAGCTTAGATGGTGGCTCTCGCCGTGTCCTCTCGAGAGGCAATTCTGGTGATCCAGGCTGCCACCGGTGGGTTTTGTGTGCGGTATCTCAGCCACAAAAGGGTAGCAAGACCATGGCGCTGGTCCACTGTCTTACGGTGAGGCACCGACGTTCCAGAAACGTCCAGAAAATGGCGTTTGGACGGTCCGATGACGGACGGGGAGAAGAGCAGGATGAATGCTGAGCTCGACCTGGCTCTTTTCGGCCTGCGACCCTCTTGTGTTTGTTGGCCAGACCTCTAATTGGCGCTTGGTGGGAACCCGGTCCACGGCCGTCCGGCGAGCATCCGGAGCGACGTGGAGAGCAGGGTATAGGGGAGGAAGGGGGGGAGAGGGACGGAGCCGAGTGAGACGGCGGCGTCGCGGGCGGGCTGGACTTCGGGTATCAGCGCGGGTCGGCGGAGGCAAGGCGAATTGAATTCGGCGTGGCAGCAAGGCGGCCGGCGGGATTCGGAGTGCAGAGGAAGCGAGAGCCGGGCGAGAGTCGGGCCGGTCGAAAAGGGTACGAGCACGCTCTGACACGGCGAGAAAATGACGTGGAGGAGGAAAAGAGGACGGACAGAGGCCACGGGGACGAGATGAAAACAAAGAGGAGAATGTGGGGCAGGCCAGGACGAGGAAGGAAGATGGGCAAGAGCGATACCCCGAAAGAGGCAAATAGGCTCAGGATCGTCGTGGCGAGAAGGATGGATTGGCCTACTTTTTCGAAAAGCAAAAAAGGGGTCCCGCGCTGGCTACTTGGTAATACGCATTTCCCCCCCCCAAAAAGGACGTGCTCTTATTATGGCAAAGAGGCATCCAGGGTTGGACCGGAGGAAGGAGGGCGGGAAGGCAAAGGCACAGAAGGACTGGGCTTGGGCTCTGGCCTTGGGGAAACCGGTCGTTTGGGGAAACGGCGGGCGGGCCTCGTTAGTTTTTTTTCTCGCATTAAATTTATTTTTATTTTTCTCGGTTTTACGAGTACGGTTTTTTGGCTCGCCAGGGCTTTTCCCACGCGGTTTCGTCCTTTGGCCTTACCCCAGAAAAGGGAAGCTCGCTCCTCTGGTGCTAGGCCCAGACGAGCACAGCACTAAAAAGGACGCTGCGAGCCCGGAGGGCGAATCACACAGATTTGCGAGACAGACGGGGGGCCCGCTGCGAGCCACCATGGATACGTGTAAGTGGGCGGGGTTCCCCTCATTAACATTACCCCGTGCTCTGCCTTCAGTCGGCTATTTTCTTTCTCCACAGCAGCGTCGTGCGCCAGGATTTTTGGGCCACTGGCAAGGATGCTATTTCTCAGTTGGGGAAGACAGGGCGTCCGGCCCCCGAATCAGACCAAATGCGCTTCGCACCTCGTAATCCGGCTTAGTTCAACTCGCCGAGAAATACCCGCTGTAAAATTACAGCGAACATGCTTTTTTTCCTTGTTTGCCCAAACCCGCCCCGTTGCATTGGGTAAGATAAGATCCCATTGGGGGAGAAAACGTGCAGGCTACTGTGTCTATCAGACATACTAGCCGGGGGGAGTGCAGGACTATGCCCATTCCATCCGAGGCCGCGTGCAGTGCAGTGCAGTGCAGTGCAGTGCAGTGCAGTGCAGCGCAGTGCAGTGCAGCGCAGTGCAGCTCAATCCGATTTTGTGCACGCCCGATGTGTGTCACGATGAGACAGATTTCCGTGCTCGCAGCGAATCGTGGAGATCGAGCAAAAAAAAAAAAAGTCCCAGCGGTGCGCTTTCGGAGGGCCTGGGCGGTATTATTGGACTGTCCAATTCTATCCTGCCAATAATAAGCTCAAGGAGAAAACAACGCGCCCAACGCAAAAATGGGGTCTTGCCTCTCAAAATGTGGAGTTCAACGGATTCGTACGTCGTAATGGGGGGGGAATGTCCTCGCCCCGCTGAAATGGGGGGGGAGAATGAAGGACGCCGACGTTGCATGCCAGTGGCCTCTTTGCTCATTGTTTTCCTGGAAACTTGGGCCACCACTCCTCGACAAGCTGACGTCTTTTCGTCGGCAGGAGGCGGGAAGCCGGAAGCACTGGACAAAACAGACGGAACACGGAACACGGGACACGGAATGCGCACGCGCACGATTGGTAAGAAGCGACAAATCGCCGGCTAATGGACGGCTCGCGCTTGGCCTATAATGCAAGCTGCCTTCCCCAACGTTGGAGGAGTCGAGCGGGGCATTCCCGAGGCAAACCGGCCCCTTCGGTCAAGGACAAGTCGACTTTCACCCGTCCAATCAGAAATGCCATTATTACTCAAGCCAAAAGTACGACTGGGGGTATGCGATGCCAAAGCTGCAAAAGATGCAAAAAAAAAACACAGTTCCTCCAACGCCGTTTCCTATGCCGCTCATCAATGCTGCAAGTACACCGGAATGCCATATACACACACCGCCGCTGCCGTCAAATAGCGGAATCGCGGCGCCTCCCGTGCTCGTGTGACGGCCTCGACCAGAGACCGAGAGACCGACACGGACACGGGGGCTGGCGACGCCGCCGCCTTCCGCCGTCCACCGCCACTCTTCTCGTCAAAGGCGCCCTTTGCGAGCAATCCCCACTCCTCAAACGTGCGGCCGGCCAAACGGTCAATGTCCCGGTCCGTCACGTCCCATAACGTGCCCACCACCGCCGGGCAGCCGGCCAACATGTAGTTCCATACCGGGCCGTGCAGCTCAAAGTCGCCGTTGTAGTCCAGCCCGGCCGAGCTGCACCCCATCAGTAGCGCCGTCGCCCGGCACCGCTCCAGCTTCCGCACCGTCCGCCCGCGGATGTACTGCGCGCCGCTGCCGTGTCCAAAGTACAGCAGCACATCCTTGTCGCGCAGCACGGCCTCGAATTCGTCTTCCGTCGGTGCCCGTCCCACAATCCGCGTCCAGGACCCGCACACACCGGCTGAAAGCGGGCCATCAAACGTCGCCTGCGTCGACGCGAGATCACCCGACGGGTTGAGCATATAAGCCCCCACTGCAGCCGACGCACAGTGCCCGCTAGGCCCGCTGATCTCACTGGGCACGTCCTCGCCCGCCGTTGCCGATGTCTCTGCCGCTGCCGCCTGGCGATCCTCCAACAGCCGTCTGAGATAGGCCAGCGAAGGCACGCGTGACACTGCCGACCCCTGCAGGCACGGCAGCGCCTCCCACGGAAACACGTGCAGTGCCTTGTCGAGAACGAGAATGGTGTGTGGGTGTGGCGGCTCCGCGTCGGCATCGGCGCTGCCCAGCTCCCGCACCGACGAGTGGTATGCGTAGAGGGCGTCCGACGTCTCGACCACCATCGAGTCAAAGTCGATCTCGTCGTACGCGTTGCGTTCGCCGTGGAACTGCAGAATGTCCACCACAAAGTACAGCAGGTCGTTCAGCGCGTCGTCAAAGTCGCACCCCTCCGCCGTTGCATCGCCGAGCCCGATAAAGAGATCCATCGTCCGGGCGTCGAGCGACACGCGATGGCTTGCCCCCGCGGCCGCCGCCTTGCCGCCTCGCCGTCCGCGAACGGTCCGCCGCGAGGGCAGATGCTTGTTGAGAATCCCCTGGAATGCCGCCAGGAACCGCGCGAAGGGCTCCGGACGCTGCACGTGCTGCGAGAAGATGCCCCGGAAGCCGCCCAGCCAGACCTGCTCCACATTGTCCAGCAGCTCCCGTAGCTTGTCGTCGAGCGCCTCGCGCTCCGCCCACCACGCCGCCTTGGCCCCCTTGACCGTCATGTCCCTGGCGTCGTGGCAGCTCGCGTTGGTCGCCGCGATGATGTCGAGCAGCTCCGACCGTCCCTGGTGGAAGCTAAAGACCTCCGTGTCGGCGTCGCGCGAGATCTCCCGCTCCAGCGGCAGCCGAAGCACAAACGGACTCTGCCCGGCCTTGAACTTGGTGATGCACAGGTCCTGGTTGTTGTCCGCCAGCGCCAGCGACACCACGCTCCAGTCTTGCGGGATGATGTCGACAAAGTCGCGCTGGAATCGTCCAATGTCGGTGCTCGGCACGCCGAGGCTGGACCGCCGGCTCTCGGACGAGGCCGTCGGCCAGAGCGTGCGGTTGCCCACGTCGGGACGTGCCGCGGACGCCCTCTCCACCAGAAGAGCCTGCCGCTCTCGCCGCCAGGTCATGTTCCGGGCCAGCTCCACCGAGCTCGTTGCATAGGCCGGCTGGCTCACAGCCCGCGGCGTTCCCCAAGACATGGCTGACAGAGTGATGACTGCGCTCTGCAGCATGCTGGCGATTCGGCGCAGCGTGCTTGCGTCGCCGGCCACGACCGCCATGGCCTGCGCCGCGATGAGCCGGCTCTGTGCCTCCAGCAAGCTGTCCACAAACCCGGCCATGCTCGGTTTTTTGCATACTGCCGCCCTGCCTTTGCTTCCAGCTGTGGCCGACTTGGACGGTGCCGCGCGATCGAGGCTGTCTGCCACCACAGCCGTCCAGGTGCCGTTGCTGACCGCGGGAAAAGAGAGCGTGGAATCTTGGATCACCGAGAACACGGCGTCGTTGGCCATCTGCTCCGTGCTCTGGCCCAGCAGACAGGCTGCGAGGGCCACCTGCTCGACCAGCGTCTCCGTCTGCGTGCGGGATATTGCGCCACCTTCAGATGCCGCCGCGTAGGCCTGCATCATGGACAGTGCAGTTGACCAGTCCTTGTTGTTGATCAGAGACACGGCCTGACCGAGAAGAACGGCATCCCGAACTGCTGCTGAAACCGTATTCTCGACGCCGGCCACTGGCAAAGATACAGGGACTGCCGTTTCGACAGCTGTTTTGGTCTTTGAGGCCACCGTACGACGACTCGCTGCAGTCTTGGGTTTGGCAATGGCAGCCGTCCTTGGCTTTCTCGTTGACGCCCGCGACGCTGTTCCCTTGCCCGTGACCGCCGTCTCGGCTGCTTGTTTCTCGGGCACAGCGACTGTGCTGGACCCGTTCATGCCCTCGAGGATGGCTTCGGCCGTCTCGATCATCCCCTTTGCTCCCTCATCGTCCTTCATGTCGCGGAACAGGCCGCTGAGCTGGCACGCAAGAGTTGCTTTTCGGCCAGTCGGGCCCATTTCCGGCATCCGCGACCGTGCCGCGACAGCCAGCTCGAGGGACTTTGCGGGCTTGCTCGCTCGAAGCCAGACCGTACTGAGCCAGGCCTCGGACTGTGCCACGGATAGAGCGCCGTTTGCTGCCACGGCCATTTTCTGAGCCTGCTCAGCGTAGTATAACGTCTCCTGGAACATGCCCAGATGGCAGTATACTGATGACAAACGCATCGTGCCGTCAAACAGGGGGTGGAAGAGTGTCCAGAACTCGGGAGAGGCAGCGCATCTCGGTGCCGTAACGGATACCAAGGAAATATCGCCGGCCAACGGCCGTCCAGCCTCTGGGGGTTCCTGTAGAGACGCACCGAGGTCGACAGTTTGATCGGATTCTGGAGCTGCATGGACCGAGGCCATGTCGTCGTCGTCGTCTTGAAGCGCCATTGCTCTTTCCAACCGGCTCCAGTCGTAAAAAAGCATGCGGACACCACCCCTCGCACACTGCAACGCCAGCGAAACATCCCCCTTTTCGAGAGCGAGAATGGACTGCAGCACAGATGCGCGCGCGCCCAGTATTCTCCTGCGCGAGCTGTCGATCTTTCCTGTCGCGTCGGTTGTTGGAGGCTTGGCTTCGATGAGATGATGGTGGCTGCAGAGCAGACTGTCAGTGCCGCCGACACGCAAAGAGGGGAAAAACAACTACTTACACTTCATCGCCGCGACCCATTGCGATCAGGTGTTCGGCAAATGACAGGTGAAAATCAGCCACGGCATCTGCCGAGTCGGATGGCTGCGGTGCCTGTTCGACATGGCCTCTGACGCGATCCAGGATTTGCTCTGCTTTCTGGCTTTCTCCAATACGAACGTAGTGCGATGCCAGCATGCTGTCATGCGTCATCTGTAGACGGCCGTAGCTGGCGGATGACGTGCTGCACAGGCGTGAGGATAGTTCCAGCACGGCGGTGAGCACAGAGTCTCGGCCCATGGCATGCATGAACTCGGCCACCGACTGCAGGTGGACCTGGAGGTCAGAGATGCCGTCAATGGCCAGCTCCAGGTCTGCTCGTGTCGGCCTCGCCAAGACGATAGTTCGCCATGTGGAAAGGCACGACTCTAGACTCTGGGCATCGGCGTAGCCCTCGCAGAAGTCAGCTAGAGAGGTGGCAAGCGCCTGATAGTGCAGCAAGTAGCCGGCAAGGGACCCGTCGCCCGCGAGACCTTGGCTTTCAATGAGTCCAGTGACGGCCTTGATTTGCGGCGTGATGTCGGCCAGCACCTCTGGGGCGTCGATATTGACGGAGAAGAGTCGGAGGAGCGTGCGCAGACGTCGGATGGGAAACCGGGTGGGATAGTAGATGCGAAGGAGAGCTTCGACGGTGGGATGCGACCGGGCGAGCCGGGGCGGGCCAGTCTTGTGGTGGTTCTTGCCCAGGTGGATGAAATGGAGCTGGTGCTCGAGAACGGCCATCTGCTCCTCTTCCTCCAGGCCGCCTGTCCAGTCGATCTGCACCTGCTCCAGCCGCGAAATGGCAACGAGAGCACGGGACAGGGCCTCCACCTGTCCGTTGGCCGTCCAAGCCATGCTCGGCGGTTTGCTGTCCAGCAAGCCGGCCACGTGAGCCAAGATGCCGTCGTCGACCAGAGTGGTCCGGATCGACTGAAAGGCGCCGAGCGCCTCGCCGATCTGGCCCATGGACGTGCACACGTCGGCCATGCGCTCGAGCTTGGGGATGAGGTGCGCCCGCTCCTTTTCTGCCGCCGAGCGATGCTTGACGCAGTCAATGGCCCTGCGCAGCGCCTTGAGAGCGTCCAGCTCCAAGTCCTTCTTTTGGCGCAGGGCATTGTAGTTGAGGTAATAGAAATGGGAGATCTTGACGTAGTAAGACGCCGTCGCATCGGAGTTGGCCTTGAGGTCGCCGAGATACTCCAGCACGGTCAGCGAGTCGCCGAGGACCGAGTCGAGCTGCTCCCAAGCCATGCGGCCCTGCTCGATCATCGTCTTGGTGACGACAAAGGCCGAGTCCAGGGTGGGCCGAATCGACTGTGCGAGAAGCTGGCGACGCTGCTCGTATCGCAAAAAGTCCTTGGTGCCGCTCTTGGCGGCCGGCGGCTTGCCGAGCCACCGGAGGCAGAACCGGGGACACTGGCAGACAAAAGCTTCCATGAGCAGCCGCGTCGGCTCGGGGACCACGATTGCGTCGTCGCCGCTGTCCTTGCTCGTCTGGCCGATCAGCAGGTTCATAGCCGCCTTCCGTACCAGACACACGTTGGCCAGAAGCGTCTCCAGCTCGGCGGTATCGCCCTTGAGGGGCCCCTGGATAGATTCGAGGACGGTGACCAGCAGTGCGTGGACGTTTTGCAAGTGCCTTTCCGGCTTTTTCAGCTGGATAGACAGCAGCTGGGCCGAGACAGAGCACCGCCGGGCTGCCGAGTCTTCGGCTGCGTTGACCAGGCCACAGATCTCGGTGGCCCAGTGGACTGCATCGTCTAGATGGCCGGTTTCGCGAGCCACCGCGCAGAGGGTCTGGAAGATGGTGGCCAGCGGAGACCTCGACGTTCGTGCAATCGTGAGCTTTCCGGCGGCCAGCAGCTCCTCAATGTGGTCGAAGCACCGACGGCAGAACGAGTAAGACACCTTGTCTCCAGAACGGGCTCGCCGAACATATGTCGAGAGACATCGGGCAAACGGCGACGCAATATCCTTGTCGACATCGTGGCTTGCCGAGTCCGACATCCTCCAGTGACACAGTCGTGCCTCCAGGCTGAGCGTCTGGAGCTCCAGTGCCGCCGATGGCGAGACGCCCAGCTTCGGCTCGAGGGCTGACGCATCGTCCTTGCTGGCGATGCTGGGGGTTAATGCTAAGAAAAGTTGAGACAGCGTCTCTAATTGGCGCAATGACTTTTGCTGCTCGGGGGGTAGCGTTGTTTCAGACTTGACGCAGCGTAAAACGGTGTGAATCGGGGAGGATTTGCAACTCCGCCGCAGAAATGCAAGACTGGCGTCCACGTGGGAGGGCTTTTTGAGGCTGATGAGAATGCGAATGGCTTGCAGCTGCGAGGCCACGACGAGCCGCAGGAGTGCAGGGGTGGCATCTGCCACGTCGCCAAAATCGAGGAGCTCGTTTGGTGAGGTGCTCGATTCGGAAGCAGCCGTGGCAGTCGTCGGCTTCGTCTCTCGTGTCTGAGCGGTTCTCGATGTCTTGGCGGCCGAGGCGGTAGGTCGTGCGGCGGCCGTGCAGGAAGACAGCTCCCGAAGGCGGCTCTGAAGGCGGGCCTTGAGGACGCAGAGCTCGCGGCAGGCCTGGTCGAGCATGCCGAGAGCGAGGAGTTTGCCGACAAAGGAAGACATGCCAGCCTCGAGCTGTAGGTCCGGCAGCGCAACATGTCCGGCATCCTGAACGGCGCGCAGGCCGAGAAAGGCAACCCGGGCACACTCGACCGTGGCAAGATATGCGGCGTGGCTGTTAGAGGGGTTCGAGCCGCGGCCGATGGCGAGGGCAGGCTTGATCGGCGAGGTTGAGACGCGGTTCATGGCGCGTGGCTTCATCGGTGTCAAGGGGGCAGACATGGACCGTCGCAGGCCCCGGGACGCGGGCTTGGGTGTCTTGGCCGGCGGTGGCGGCGGCGGTGGCGACCGGGCCTTGGAGGTGTCGGCAAGGGCCTTGAGCGTGGCATTGACAACAAAGGTGGCCAGCTGGGCCCGTTCCTTGGGAGAGAGAAGCTGGTCGGCGCGTGTTTCGTCGGCGGGTCGCGTCGCTGGCCGCCGCTTGGACGCGGCCGTGCCGGGCCTGGAGGTTGCACTCGATGTGTTGGGCCGCGACGGTGCCGCTCGTGAAGCGGTTCGCGCCGTGGACGCGACAGGTTCTGGCGGGAGGAGGAGAGACTTGAGCGAGACGACTGTGGCAGGCGTACAGGTTGAGCTGGACGCGACGGCCGCGCGAACCTCGCCAGCCTGCTGCTGCAGGGAAGCCATCGTATAGGGAGATGATCGATGACGGGGGTGAGAATGAAGAGGGTCGGACAAAGAGAGGGGAGAAGAAAAATGGCGAAGAGGTCATAAAGAGTCTTGATCCTTAATCATAACATGGCCGAACCGGTCTATGAATAGCTCCGCCAAAAAGCCAAAAAGTATCATATGACGCGCAAATGCACAAGGAAGAAAATCAAGGTTGCGCGCAGCAGAGGCCATGCAGAACAAGGCTGGGGTCAGGGACGAATGTCTCTTGGTCGAGGACTCGACTCTTGGACTGGCTTGCCATTCGTAGCTTCCCAGTCGGAAGAATGTCGGCCCAGTGTTGGCACGGCAACGCGGACCCGCAGCGAAATTTTTTGGACTTCACACTTTGTCTGGCCCATTTGGGTATGATTTGGGCGTGCATCCGCTGCCTTCGAGACAGGACCCACGCTAAGACGTACTTCGACATGAACAGTACTGTGGCTCGAGGATTGCGGGCGGCCGCCCTGCGACGGGGGACTCTGGTGCAGGTGCGCCACGCCGGCTCGCTACCAACGATTGCGCGACCCTCTTTCTGGATGGCCATGGTGCCGAAGCCGCTGCGTCGGTCGCCCGAGGGCAAGGCGGTCGGGGCGGCGGTCAAAGCGGTGTCGACGCCGTGGTGGTCGAGAGAGTGGAACCCGATGACGTTTTACATTGCCGTCTTTCTGTGCATCGGATCGATGGCGATCCAGATGATCTCGCTCAAGAAGAACTTTGAGGCCTTTATGCGGCAGTCCGACGTGAAGATCGGCCTGCTGCGGGAGGTCGTGGAGCGGATCCAAAAGGGCGAGGACGTCGACGTGGAACGGGTGCTGGGCACAGGTGATCCGACGCAGGAGGCAGAATGGGAAGCAGGTGTGTTGCCGAGAGAAGAGAACAGGAGTCAAGACTCTGGAGCTCGAAGCATGCTGACGTGCCACAGTTTTGAAAGAGCTCGAACGTGACGACGCGCCGAGACGCCAGCAGATCAAGAAGGCGGCCAGCAAGGCGGCAGACGACGCGGCGAGCGCGGCGAGGGAGGCGACAGAGGCTGCGAAGCCGACAGTCAAGGTGGCGTCGATTACGAGCTTCTATTGAGATATGTACTGGGTGCTCGGTCTTGGTCTAGGAGAGCATGTCTCGGAACAGGGCCGGTTCACAGCGGTCGGTTTTGCCGGTCTGACTGCCTCTGCCTGTTTTCTGGAGTTGGCCTACGAGCGCCGGCAGGATGCTGTCTGTGGACATGTCGACACGGACGCCCTGGGCAGCGTGCTGGTCGGAGCCCAGACCAGCAAACAGATCGTCCTCGCCGCGGACGCCGCCGACGTTGACAATGGCGATGGGCATGCCGCGGTCCCGGGCGCGCTTGGCCAGGCGCCAGGCCGAGTACGTGGCGAGCGAGGTGGCGAGCACGAGCAGACGGCCGGCCTGATCGACGGCGGTCTCGGCGGCGAGCTTGACGGACGGGGCGATGCTCTCGCCGAACATGACGACCGCCGGCTTGAGGAGGCCAGCGCCGGCAGGACGCGCGCCCTTGTTGGCCGCGCCCGCAGCGGGGGAGCTGACCGCCGACGGATGGGCCGGGGGGATCCAGGCGCCGTCGGCGTCGATCTCGACCGCTTGCAAACTGCCGTCGCTGGCGACCGGGGGGTGCACCAGACAGTGCGGACAGGCCGGGTAGCGGAAGGTGGTGTAGGGGGCGTTGGGCACGTCGACGTCGCCGTCGGGGTTGGCGCGGATGGTGCTGGGCGAGGCGCGGGCGTCGGCCGGGTCGTTGGTGTCGAGGGCGCCGGACGCGACGGCGTCGGCGAGAAAGGCGGCCCAGGCGGGGTTGAGACGGGCGAGCTCGAGCTGGAGGGCGTCCCGGTCCATCTCGTGGGCGCAGGTGGTGCAGACGGTGGCGCGCAGGTAGCCGTGCAGCTCGACGGTGGCGGGGTGGTCGGGGTGGGCGAGGCGGTGGAAGGAGTCGACGTTCTGGGTGACGACGCCGTGTAGATAGCCGAGGCGGCCGAGGTCGCGCAGGGCGTAGTGGGCGGCGTTGGGGGCGGCCTTGTGCAGGGTAGTCCAGCCGAGAAAACTACGGGCCCAGTACCGTTTGCGTGCCTCGTGGCTGGCCAGAAACTCGTGGTAGTAAATGGGACGAAAGGTCTTGTTGACGCGGTAGGTGCCGTGGGTGCCGCGGTAGTCGGCGAGGCCGCTGGCCACCGAGAGGCCGGCGCCGGTGAGGGCCACGGTGGCCGGCGGCAAGCCCGGCCGTGGCGGTGCGGTCAAGAAGTCGTGCAGGGCGGCCACGGCGGCCTGGGCAGTCGTGGCATGGCGTGGCCGCACGTGGGCCGCGGGCAGGCCGTCCGTGTAGGGGATGCGCAGCAGCGGCTTGCGCAAGGCCATTGGGAGGAGGAGGAGGAGAGGAATGAACGGAAAACCAAGAGCTTCAAAGTGACGCATGGCGTGCCAAGGCTGAACAGGAAGGGACCAAAAATTAGCTAAGCAGCGCCGGATCTCTCTCGGATTTTCCGGTTTTCCGCCTGCTGGGGCGATTAACTCCGCGGCAGGCAAGGCCGGCAGGAACTCGCAGGGCGAGGCAGGGCCCTCACAATCGAACGATGCGGATTGGCGTCTTCCGGGGAGGGGGGGGCCTGTATCGGACCTTGCAACGGCCGCTTGGAGGAGTATGTACTCGTAGGCATTGACACACCGGTGTGGGCACGCACCAGCAGACGAGTATTACGGCCCGGCCGCGTAAGAGCAAGGCAGGCAGCTCCGCTGGAACCATGGCCCCCGCGAGTAACTCGGACTACTCGTATTATTAGGGGGGGCCTCCCTCTGAGGCTCTGCCGTCGTAATGTAACGCATTTCGCTCGCTCTCTCCTGCCATAAGCCATGGGCACCGCGAGTCCCTCTGGACGTCGTAATACAAATTGGCCGGGTCGAACTAGACGGGGATCAGGCCCCCTCCAACAATGCCCCCCCCCCCCCCCCTCTAAAAATACAAGACCCAGGCACCGATGCTCGCTGTGTGCTCCACGCCCCGGCTGTCGCGCGTTGTCCTAGTTAATTCGAGTCTTGCCCGCCTCGTCCGTCCGCCTGGCCCGCCCTTGGCCGCCGCGTCTTGTTTCTTTTCTCGCGCGCTCTCTCTCTCTCTCTTTTTCTCTCTCGCACTCGCCTCTTTTTTTTCGACACCACTTTGCGCCCCTTTTCCTCTCCACGGGCCCTCTCCCAGCACGTCGTCTCGCCCATGCCTTCTCATCTGCGCTGGCGCTGTGCCGGCAGCAGTCCGCTGCGTCTGTGCCCGTGCTGCTGTGTGGCAGGTCTCTACTCTGCCGCTGAAACAGCCACCAGCGGCCGCTGTGGCCACAGCGCCTACCGCATTACCCACCACCACAGCCGTGCCCACCACCACATTAGCCAGGGGTTAAGGCCACATCAGCCTCCGCGACCAACACCACGTCTCCCTGTCTCGTCCGCGCCCCAACGCCGCGTGTACCAAACAACTCCCAAGCTGTCCGCCTCTCTCTTATTTGGCGCCCCGGCTCTCTCGCTGCCCTCCTCTGCCTCTGCGTCGCTGCTCGATCTACACAGCCCGCCTGCATTGCCCTTTTCGACCTCGTCCGCGTCCTTGCAAGACAGCCACCGCGCCTGGTCTTGGTCCTGGTCCTCCGCCTCGCCCTCGCCCCGCAAGCATCGCCGCCGGCTAGCTCGCTGGCTGCCGGCCATCATGGTCTCGCAAGTGCGCACGCGCAGCGATGATTCGCACACCAAGAGCTCTGTCCACGCCGATTCGGACAACGACTCTGACCATTCGCACTCCCACTCCCATGGCCTCGGCCACCACCACCACCACCACCACGACAATGTCTACCTCACCTCGCAGAACAAGAAGGATGCCGGCGTGCGCATCACCCGCATCGGGCTCTACTCCAACCTCGGCATGGCCTTTGTCAAGGGCGCCGGCGGCTACTTTTTCAACTCGCAGTCCATGATCGCCGATGCCTGGCACAGCATGACCGACCTGGCTTCCGACATTCTCACCCTGGCCACCGTCTCGTGGAGTTTGCGTCCGCCCTCGGACCGCTTCCCCACTGGTTTCGGCAAGGTCGAGAGTCTCGGCTCGCTTGGCGTCTCTGGCATGCTCCTGGGCGGCGGCCTGTTCATGTGCATGAGCAGCTCCCAGTCTCTGTACGCGCACTTTTTTCTGGATGCGGCGGCGGCGGCCGAGGTCCTGGCCCACGGCCACGGCCACAGTCACGGCCATGGCCACGGCGACCCCGGCGCCCCGAGTCTGCATGCGGCCTGGCTAGCAGCCGGCACGGTGCTGGTAAAGGAATGGCTATACCGAGCGAGTACGTCCCTTTCCGCCTCTCTTTCCTCGCCCCCTTTTCGATCCTGCCCATGCTAATTCGTACCCTTCTTGCAGCCATGAAGGTCGCCCGTGAACGCAAATCGTCTGTTCTCGCGTCCAATGCCGTGCACCACCGCGTCGACAGCCTGACGGGCATCGTGACCCTGGCGGCCATCCTGGGCGCAAACCTGATCCACGACGCAGCCTGGCTGGACCCGGTGGGCGGCCTGCTGATCTCGCTCATGGTGATCCGGGCTGGCTGGGAGAACACGGCGTCGGCACTGTACGAGCTAGCGGACCGCAGCATTGACGAGGACGTCAAGCGCTCGGTGCGTCGACACGTCGCCGAGACATTAGAATCGCTCGTGGTGCCCGACGGCCAGCAACATCTGGTGGAGGTGCGCGACGTGTCGGGCGTCAAGTCGGGGCCGAACTACCTGGTCGACATTGAAATGGCCGTGCCAAGCGACTGGACGGTCGAGACGGTGCGGACCATTGAGGAGGCGGTGCGGACCCAGGTGGCTAGCACCGTGCGGGGGGTGCGTCGTCTGCGGGTGCGCTTCGTCAAGCTGGACGAGTCGACGGACAAGTTTGACGAGTTTCTGGCGGGTGATATCAGCCCGCGCTCGAGTCCGGAGCCGGAGGACCACGACCACGACCACGACCACGGCAGCGACAAGGGAGCCCACAAGCACTGAGCTGGACGTGTGAGGCTATACAGGAGTTTTCCGGACGGCGGACTTTGCATGGATGTATAGTACGGGCCAAGAAAAGGGAGCAGGTATGGTGATGCGCGAAATGCAAATTAGATGTTCTATCCGGCTGTTTCCAGTATCTCGTGCCGACAAGGCCGTTTGCTAGCGGGATTTGCTGGCTGGCCTACAGTGGAAAACCCCCACATCTGTCCGCGGGGTGGCCAGATGGACGACACGAGTCTTGTTTGGTGGCCCTGTGCAGGCTAAATGCAATACGTAAAGGCTAAATGCGGTGTGTAGTCTCGACGTATTATAGCGTGGCCGACTTGGAGTGCCGGCAATGTTGGCTCGTGTCACGTCCACCGCGACTCTCTTTCCAAGTACAACGCCAACAAACTGAAAATGGCGTCCGAAGGGCCTCTGTATCTGGGGCTCGACCTCTCTACGCAGCAGCTAAAGGGTATGTAGAGTTGCTCGTTCCTGCCTCGCTGCGAATTGGCTCTTTCCCTTTTGTGTCTCGTTTGCTTATTTTGTCGTTTGGCGTCTGTAATTTGGTCTCGTCTCTTTCTCTCTCCCACTGACACTTTTCAGCCATTGTGGTGGCCTCGGATCTCAGCGTGGTCGCGCAGGCCAAGGTCGGCTTCGACGACGATTTCGGCGCAAAGTATGGAGTCACCAAGGGCGTGCTGACCAACGACGCCGAGGGCGAGGTCTACACGCCGGTGTTGCTTTGGCTCGAGGCCATGGATCTGGTGCTGGCCCGACTCCAGACCGCCACGGCCGGCACGACCATACTCTCGCGGATCCGGGCCATTAGCGGCTCGTGCCAGCAGCACGGCAGCGTCTACTGGGCAGCCGGCGTCGAGGCGCAACTGGCGGCGCTGGCGAGCCGGCCGGACTCGCCGCTGGCCGACCAGCTCACCGAGGCCTTTGCGCGGCCGTGGGCGCCCAACTGGCAGGACCAGAGCACCCAGGCCGAGTGTGACGAGTTTGACGCACGGCTGCCCGGCGGCGCCCACGGGCTGGCCGCGGTCACCGGCAGCGCGGCGCACCACCGCTTCACCGGGCCGCAGATTATGCGCATTCGCAAGCGCTGGCCGGCCGACTACGCAGCCACGAAGCGCATCGCGCTCGTGTCGTCCTTTGTGGCGTCGGTGCTGCTGGGCGCGCTCGCCCCCATGGACATTAGCGACGTCTGCGGCATGGACCTGTGGGACGTGCGTGGCCAGACCTGGTCACAGCCGCTGCTTGAGCTGGCCGCGGGAGGCACGGCGGCCGATGCCGACGACCTGCGGGCCAAACTCGGCAACGTCCGCATCGACGGCGGCGGCAGCATGGGCGCCCTTTCGGGCTACTTTGTGCGCCGTTACGGTCTCCCGGCCGAGTGCCAGATCGTCCCCTTTACCGGCGACAACCCGGCGACGATCCTGGCCCTTCCCCTGCGTCCACTCGACGCCATTGTCAGCCTCGGCACCTCCACCACCTTTCTCATGGTCACGCCGCACTACAAGCCCGACCCCAGCTACCACTTCTTCAACCACCCGACCACGCCCGGCCAGTACATGTTCATGCTGTGCTACAAGAATGGCGGCCTGGCGCGTGAAAAGGTGCGCGACACTCTTCCGCCGACAGCCGCGGCCAGCGACGACGTCTGGGCCGGCTTCAACAAGGCCGTCGTCGACACGCCCGTGCTAGGCAGTGACCCGGACCGCGCTCGTCTGGGGCTCTACTTTTATCTCAATGAGATCGTTCCCAACATCCCCGCCGGCACGTGGCGGTACAGCTGCAGCCGCGTTGACGGCAGTGACCTTACGCCGATATCGGACACGGCCGCCGCCGGTTGGGGCCCAGCGCAGGACGTCCGCACCATTGTCGAATCCCAGGCGCTGTCGATGCGCCTGCGGTCGCAGCCGCTGGTGCAGGACCTCCCTAGCGAGGACCAGTCGTCGACAGAGAACAGCTCGGCCCCGAAGCTGCCGGCACAGCCGCGCCGCATTTACCTCGTCGGTGGTGGCTCCCTCAACCCGGCCATTGCGCAGGTGCTGGGCGAGGTGCTGGGCGGCACCGAGGGCGTGTACCGGCTGGACGTGGGCGGCAACGCGTGTGCGCTGGGTGGCGCGCACAAGGCGTTGTGGGCGATGGAGCGGGCCGACGAGACGGAGACGTTTGACGACCTCATTGGGCGCCGGTGGAAGCCGGAAAATGCCATTGAGAAAGTCGGCCCGGGCTACCTGCCAGAGCCCTTTGCACAGTACGGAAATGTCCTGTCGGCCTTTGAGGAGATGGAGAAGGAAATACTGCACAAGGAGCACGGGAAGACTGTTCAGGCGTGAATAGAGCAACATAGAGTTGGGCTGGACAGCTAGCTGAACGTATTTTGGTAAGATAATATAGACATTGTTGAGTTTCAGAGCAAGCCGCCATAGGCAGGAGCTACGAGTAGAGCGAGTAGAACGAGTAAAACGAGTAAAACGAGATACAGCTAATGACGGACGCCGCGCAGAGCCACGAGACCTCCAGCCTCTCTGGCGAGACATGTGGCTCGTAGGCGTTGCCATACTGCAAGCCTCCAGAGTGCTTCCCCTGCATACAGAGTACTTACTTGTTCTTGTATCTCGCGGCTTATGTGGCCTGCCTAGGGCCGATCCGTCAAACGACCGTTGGCCTTGCGGGTTGAGGACCTGGTCGTTGGGGTCGGCCGTGAGTTTCATGGCAGCATTTTGGCCAGCCACAGTATATCTAACGGACACTGGCAACACGGCCAGACATCTCGATTGTCTTGTGCGCGCACGGCACCGGTTTTCGTGTTCGCGTTGTCACCTAGTCGAGGTCACGCGACAGCGGTTAGCAGCTGCGGCAGATGGAAACGGTGGCAAAAGAAAACCAGGTCCGCCATGTGGCGGCCGCGTCAGATTAGATCAAGTAATTAAACCGTCATCGACTCGCTGTGCGGACAGGCAAAACCAGAGTGCAAAGAATCGGCTTCGTCCCGTCACACACGGCGGCATTGTGTCTCTGGGCTCTTTGCTCATCACTGCGGCATTGCATGGGTCACGGAGCTCGACGGCAACAGATGCTTACCTGGGGGGTGTGTCGGCGTGTGTATGGGTGAGATATGTGTACGGAGTACGTAGTAGAGGGAAAAACCACGAGGCTGGTCGAAAAACGAAAAATCCGATTACGTATCGGCCGACGCGCCTTCCTTCCGTGGCGGTGACCCCACATGAGCTTTGTCCCTTTGAGCTGCTGTCTGCTTACAGCAGCGGAAATCGTCCACCCTTCATTGCATGACACCGGCGCACCCCTTTGTATCCTGGCGACGCGCGCGGACCACGATGATATCGATGCACTGCGACACCCATTCCGGCCCTTGTATCTCTTGTTCTGCACGGCCGCCACCGACGACCAGGCTGGGCCTGATTGCGTCTTGGGCGCCTTGATCTGTGATCTTGACTGATCTTGACTGATCTTGACTGATCTTTGACCGTATCTTTGATCTCTGCCCGACCTCGAATCATGGGCGCCGGCCAGTCGGTTGAGCCGCCGCCGCCGCCGCGCTCGCACGAGCAGCTGGCCAAGGAGCTGGTGGGTTTGGGGTTCTTGTGCCGTGTACTGAAATGGACGCTGACTTGCGCCAGGCCATTCGCTTTGCGGAAAAGTGCTTCTCGTCGCTCGAGCTGTACTCGCTCAAGGACAACTTCAAGGGCCTGGCCGACCGCGAGCAGGACGTGCGCTACCTGCGCGAGGACACGGTGGCGCGCTTCCTGGAGATTCCCGACATTCTGCATGCGTCTCCCGTTTTGTTCAACATGATCTCCACGCTGGCCGCGTTTCCCTTTCTGTCGGACGCGCCCGTCGTCCTGGGGCTGGAGCAGCTGGTCACGGTGGTGACGCTGCTGACGGAGCGCTACCGGCGCGTCCTGGCGCACGGGGCCTCGGACCGTCGCCGACTGCTGTTCCGAAGCCTGGCTGTGCACGACCGCGCTCTCTTTGTCGACGCGACCAAGTCTGCGGAGCCGGCTGCCGCGCAGAGCGACACGCAGAGTGACACGCAGGATGACGCCGCGAAGAAGCCCAGTCTGGGCTTTGCCATTGATGCGGCTGTCGAGGACGGCGACACCGAGGCGGAGGACGGCGACGACTACGACGACGAGCTCGTGCTGGCGGCGCTGGACGCCCTCGACTACGCGGCGCCGCAGCCCAGCAAGACAGCGGCCACGGCCAGGAGCAGCACGCTGCGCGAGGCGCGCATCCCGGCGGACAACTTCCGCAAGCTGGTGCTGCTGCTGCTGCTGGTGGCGCCTCTGACGGCGCAGGAACGGCTGTCGGAGCATGCCGACCGCACCTTGGGAGACGCGCTCCGGGGACTGCGATCGACGGCCGAGTGCGTGCTGGCCACGTTCCTCGACGTCGAGACGTCGCCCGGGATCCGGTTCTCGCATTTCGACACCGCGCTGCCCGTGTGCTTTCCGTACCTGTTCAGCGGCTTCAACGCGCTCTTTGAGCACTTTCTCTTTTCCAAGAACCTCGACTTTTCCAAGGCGCGGCCCCGAGACGCCTCGGACGCCTCCGAATCGGAGCCGAAGAAAGGGCCGCCAGCACTGCTGCCACCACCGCCGGCACCGCCACTCCTGATGCGGGAGGGCGTCGACACGATCCTCGACCTCAACAAGCTGTCGCAGCTGTCGTTTTTCCTGCCGGGCACGACGCTCTTCCACCGGCTACGGCTCCTCTACGCGGGCGACAACGACGGGTTCTCGATGGGGTCCTTTGAGTCCAAGGTGTTCAACTGGAGGGCGCCGACGATCCTGCTGGTGCAGGGCACGCGGGTCGGCAACGTGCCCCATGGCGGCCAGGAAGCTGCCTTTGCCGCGGCGCTGCCACCGCGACGGATGCCGGCGGGGAGCGCGGGCGACGAGGACGGCGGCGAGACGGTGGTGTTTGGGGCGTACGTCAGCCAGCCGTGGCGGCTGACGAACCGCGAGTGTTTTGGGGACGACGAGTGCGTGCTGTTCCAGCTGGCACCAGTGCACGACGTGTTTGCGGCGTCGACGCTGAACCGGGACTACGCGGCCTTTGTGCGGCCGACGGCGGCGAACCAGCACGCAGGCGGCATCGCGTTTGGCTGTCCGGCGCCGGCGGGGACGGCGGCCAAGGCGCAGATGCGGCGGCGGTCGTCGCAGTCGGCGGGCCAGCCGGCGACACAGCAACGGCTCATGGCGCTGGGCGCGCTGTCGCTGCTGATCGACGCGGGCTTTGAGTTTGGCGTCATGACGCACGGCGGCGGCGGCGGCGGGGCGTTTCGCGGCAGCGTGGCGCGGCCGTACGACTTCCAGGAGCGCTTTGCCATTGAGGCGGTCGAGGTCTGGGGCTGCGGCGGCGAGGCCGAAGCCAAGGTGCAGGCCGAGCGGTGGGCGTGGGAGGCGCGCGAGGCCGAGGCGCGGCGCCGCATCAACCTGGGCACAGGCGACGTCGAGGCCGACCGCCAGCTGCTCGAGATGGCCGGCCTGATTGGCCAGAACCGGAGTGGCGGAAGCATGGCGTAGTTTGGGGGAGTCGGCAGGTTTTTATTAATTTTTTGTATTTTTTTTTCACATCTTCCATCTACTCGCAGGTTCGGAGAGGTTGGAGCGCTACCATGCTCGTAATACGATATCAATGTACAATTGTTGGTCCACACAGAAACAGTCCCTGTCGGTCTACTTCTTGGCGGCCTCGTCTGCTTTGGCGGCCGCGTTCTTGGAAAAGAGACTGCCGAGCGTGCCGAGCGCGCTCTTGTCGCTCTTCGCGGTAGGTGGGGCTGTGTCTGCGGTGTCTGCGGTGTCTGGCGTTTGTCGTTCTTCTGATGCTTGTGCTGCTTGTGCTGCTTGCAGTGCTTGCACTGCTTCTGATGTGGTTGTCTCGCTCTTGAAGCTGCCGAACCAGCCGCGCCCAGACGTGGCGGCGGCCGGCGCGGCCTCGACGACAGCGTCGTCCTCTGCGGCGTCGCCGGCCTTGCGCGCGCGGCGGCGGGCCAGACGGTCCTGCAGCGCCTTTTCCTCGGCGTCGCGGGCCTCGAGCTCGTGGATCCAGCGCAGGCGCTTCTCCTCATCGCGCTGGGACTGCTGCAGCTTCCACAGCTCGCGCTCCTTTTGGCGCTCGGCGCCGTAGTAGATGCCGCCGCCCACCATGGCGAGCACGGTGAAGCCCTGGGCGAGGACACGGGCGCGGAACATGCGCTGGACCTCGTTGTGGTCGCCGCGGCGCATGGCACGGTAGGCGTTGGTAAAGGCGGCCACGGTCAGCAGACAGCCGAGCGGGATCAGTGGCTCCTGCCGGACCTTGCGGAGCATCTTGGTGAGGCCGCTCTCATTGTAGAAATCGCTGTGATGAAAAAGAGAGAAAAAAAGAAGGAAAAAAAAATTAGAGACAGCTCGAGCGGGTCGGCTTTTGCGAAAGGGCGAGCTTACGCATTGTCGTCAAAGGACGACGGCATGGGCTCGTCGTTGATCGGCATGGTGGGCGACTGGGGGGCCGGTCGGCGGGCGTTCCGAATGTGGTGGTGGTGGTGGTGCTGGCCGTCGTCGGTCGTTCGCGATCGTTGGGATTCGAGGTTCCCGCCCTGGACCGATCATGGCCTGACGGGTATTTTTCTGCCACACCATTGGCTCGCTGGAGCGGCCGCCCCGCCATCCGGCCCTTGACCGCCTTGGACCCTGAGCAGGGCGATTAGATACGACTCGTCCTACTGCGAGTTACAGGGCCCCCTTGAGCGCATGGAAGCCCCGCTGCGCGCGTGTTGGGCCCCGCTGAGCCCATTTTCTGGGCGGGCGATCCACCGAATTTTTTCAGCCGTATAAAACGGTATATCGGTGACGCATCGACCCGGTCTCGAATCTCGACAGAGGGGTTTTTTTTTTTTTTTTGCACGCGAAGCACATTTACAAGCACCAACATGTCCAGCGCGGCCGTGGAGAAGCTCAACGGAACGGCGACGGCCGACGCTGCGGCCAACGGCACGGCCAATGGCTCGGCCAATGGCACAGTCAACGGCTCGACCACGCCAGACGCCGCCGGTGGTGGCAGCAGCAGTCCGCGGCGGCAGGAGACGCCACAGCTGACGCCACAGCTGTCGGCGCTGTCGCTGACGGAGCTGACGGGCGGGCGGTCGCCGGCGTCGGCGCAGCGGGCGTCGCAGCTGAGCAAGATGATCCCCGAGGAGTTTATCCTGCCAAATGGCTATCCAGATGTGAGATGCAGTGGAAGGGAGAGCGAACAGCACAAAGAAAGGGAAATGCTGACAAGACAGTACCTGCGCCTCATCTTGACGTCGCGGGTGTACGAGGTGTGCCAGGAGACGTCGCTGACGCCGGCGGCGAACCTGAGCAACCGGCTGGAGTGCAACGTGCTGCTGAAGCGCGAGGACGAGCAGCCCGTGTTCAGCTTCAAGCTGCGGGGCGCGTACAACAAGATGGCGCACCTGGACCCGGCGGAGGCGTGGCGCGGCGTGGTGTGCTGCTCGGCGGGCAACCACGCGCAGGGCGTGGCGTACTCGGCGCGGCGGCTCAAGATCCCGGCCACGATTGTGATGCCCGAGGGCACGCCGAGCATCAAGCACCTCAACGTGTCGCGCATGGGCGGCCACGTGGTGCTGCACGGGGCCGACTTTGACGCGGCCAAGGACGAGTGTGCGCGGCGCGTGCGCCAGGACGGCCTGATTGACATCCCGCCGTTTGACGACCCGTACGTGATTGCGGGCCAGGGCACCATCGGGCTGGAGCTGCTGCGGCAGACGGACATCCGCGCGCTCGAGGCCGTGTTCTGCGCCGTCGGCGGCGGCGGCCTGATTGCGGGCGTGGGCCTGTACATCAAGCGCATTGCGCCGCACGTGCGCGTCATTGGCGTCGAGACGCACGACGCCAGCGCCATGGCCCAGTCGCTGGCGGCGGGCGCGCGCGTGCAGCTGCGCGAGGTCGGCCTGTTTGCCGACGGCACGGCCGTGAAGCGCGTGGGCGAGGAGACGTTTCGGGTGTGTCGCGAGGTGGTGGACGAAATCATTCTCGTCTCGACCGACGAGACCTGTGCGGCCATCAAGGACGTCTTCGAGGACACGCGCTCCATTGTCGAGCCGTCGGGCGCGCTGGCGCTGGCCGGGCTGAAAAAGTACGTGGCCGCCCACCCGTCGGCCAACCGGCGGCGCGGCCTCGTGGCCGTCACCAGCGGCGCCAACATGAACTTTGACCGCCTCCGCTTCGTGGCCGAGCGCGCCACCCTGGGCGAGGGCAAGGAGGCCCTGCTGGCCGTGCGCATCCCCGAGCGGCCCGGCGCCTTTGCCGAGCTGATTGACGCCATCATGCCCCATGCCGTCACCGAGTTCAGCTACCGCTACGCCTCGCCCGCCGAGGCCAACGTGCTGCTCGGCCTCTCCCTGACCGCCCCCGCCTCCCAGCGCAGCCGCGAGCTCGCCAGCCTGCTCGCCCGCATCGCCGCCGCCGACATGCGGCCCACCGACGTCTCCGGCGACGAGCTCGCCAAGAGCCACGTCCGCTACCTCGTCGGCGGCCGCTCCGCCGTCAGCGACGAGCGCCTCTACATGTTCAACTTCCCCGAGCGCCCCGGCGCCCTCGACAAGTTCCTCGCCACCCTCCGCCCCAAATACAACATCAGCCTCTTCCAGTACCGCAACGAGGGCAGCGACATTGGCAAGGTCCTCACCGGCATCGTCTGTCCCGCCGCCGAGGTCGCCGAGCTCGAACGCTACCTGTCCGAGATTGGCTATCCCTGGACCGACTGCACCGACAGTCCCATGTTTACCACCTTTCTGCGCAACTAGACTTTGGGCGATTGCTTTTTGGGGGTCTGGCGTGCTGTCTAGTCCGACTAGTACGATACAATAGTACGATACAAGATACAATACACGGCAGGTGCACAAATACGTGCCTGCCACGGATCCAGTGTCCCAGCAGTCCTTTTCCATTGCGCTGGCTAACAAAACCGCTTCGTTCGTCCCTTTGACCCATGAAATACTATGCACAACACACCAAAGATACACACCCACCCCTAATCCCACAGATGAATGTCTCCTTGTGCGCCCGCCGTCATCACCTTGCTCGTCTCCTGCGGATGCCACAGCACGTGATTGACAGACCCCCCCGAGCTGTCGGCCCGCAGCTTCTCGTACATCTTGCACGTCTTCCAGTCGAAGAAGCAGACGTAGCCCTGCGTGTCGCCCGACGCCAGAAACTGCCCGTCCGCGCTGATGTCGATGCCAATGGCCGTGCCCGCGTTGTTGTGGCCCTTGAACTCCTTCTTGCGGTTCTGCCGGTACTTGTCGCGCGCCGAGTACACCAGCACCTGGTTGTCGCTCGACTGATAGGCCACGTACTTGTGCGACGGGTGCAGCGCCGCCCGCGTCATCGGGTACATCCACGGCTCGCTCGTGTACGAGATGGGCACCGGGATGTTGTAGTCCCACACCCGCAGCGACTTGTCGTCCGACGTCGTCATGAACCGCCGGTTGTCGTCCACAAACGTGATCGTGTTGATCGCCGCCAGATGGTGGTCGTAGTCCTGCACCGGCTCGTTGTCGCCCGCCCGCGAGTCCCACTGCAGGATCTTGTTGTTGGACATGCCCGTCAAGAACTCGTGCGAGCCCTCCGCCGACGGGTTGAACACGACGCAGTGCGGCGTCTTGCCCGTGCGGAACCGGTTCACGCACTGCCCCGTCTCCGTGTCCCACAGCTTGATCCACCGGTCGTGCGAGCCCGACAGGAACCGCGTGCCGTCCCGGTTGAACGACAGGTCCGTGATCGCCCGGTTGTGCCCCGCGTACACCCGCAGCTGCTCCCGCTCGTGGTACACGTCCCAGATCCGCACCGTGTTGTCCGCGCTGCCGCTCAGCAGCAGGTGGCCCGACTGCGGGAACAGCCGCAGCGCCGTCACCGGCTTGCCCGTCGGGCTCTTCCACACGTGCACCAGCTTGCGCGGGATGTAGTTGGTCATGCTGCCCACCTCCTTGCGCAGGTCCACGTCCAGATCCTGCGGCACGTGCATGTACGTCCGCCCCTGGTAGTCGTGCTCCTGCGAGCCCACAAACTCGCTCGTCTCGTCGCCCATCTCCGCCTGCTGCTTGCGCCGCTCCAGCGCCTCCGGCGGCGCCGCCACCACCGTCCCGCTCTCCACCACCTCCGACTCCGACCCGTCCTCGTACTCCTCCACAATTTCGTACTCCTCGTCGCTGCCCAGCCCCACTGTCTCGTCGTACGCCTCCAGCACCGGCTGCCGCGTCGTCCGCGCCCATGGGCCCACGTACGCCCCGGGCCCCTCGGCAATCATCGCGCTGCCCTTGCCCTCGCGGCTCGCCCGTATCCGCGCATTTTCCGCCTTGATCTGCTTCCCCGACAGCGTCTCCCGCTCCGGCCCGCCTCGCCGCTCCACCGCCCGGTGCTTGCTGCGGAATGTGTGCTCGCTCAGAAACGCCTCAGTCGCCATGCCCGTGAGCACGTTCTTGCGCTTCTCGCCCGTCTGCGGGTTCTCGGCCATGCGAAACGGATTCATCGGTCCGGCCACCGGCCGCGCCATGTCTTCCGCCGAGTAGCGCACCACTTCATGTTCCGGCCCCGCCTGTGACCGCACCACCATTGCATCCTGCGGAACCAGGTTGGGTGGGAACTCGCCAAACTCCGCCATCATGTCGCGTCGCTGTCGATGTGCAGGTTGTCAAGTTGCGCTGGCAGCCTCGATGCGCGGCTGGCAGAAAACAAAAAGCTGTAATGGGAAGAGCGGTCTGTGCGTCACGTGACATAGACCGGCACCACGCCTCATTGCCGCATTCAAGCGGTCAACCGAGGCCATGTGAACATGAACATACGACATGAATTTGAATTGCGTGTGCCATGATATCTGTTGTCCACCCATATACGTCTCGCCGCTGCCCCTCCGGCCCGGACAGACGGCCCAGCTGCAGCACCCCCGTATTAAGATCCAATACAGCGAACGCGGAGTGCTTTTCCCCCCTCCAGCTCATGCTCCCAGCATCTTTGACAGGCCCACAAGATGCAGCCATTCCTAAATTCGACAGGTATAAAAACAAAATGGTCTGCGGCCGGCACGGCTGCTCGGGAAGCAGACCCATGCCTCCGTAGAGCTTCCCAGGTCCATCTGTTCGCCGGTCCCTGCATGGCAGACAGTCTCGCCTTAGTTTGCCTCGTCCTTGATGAGAGCCACGATCATGCTGTAGAGGTAGAAGAAGAACATGACCAGGTGGAAACCAAGCTTGGTGAAGGACTCCTGCGCACGTGTCAGCTCGGGTACAGCACCGCCATAGCTCCAGGGAGCTGCGCACCTTTTTGTGGACGTTCAGTTTCCGGAAGATCTCGGTCGCATCCAGCAGGTGGGTGTTGTCAACGATCCTGTGACAGGTCAGCGGGCGGTTCTCTAGCCTTGTCCACCCAACACACAGGGTGACGTACTTCTTAATGTTCCAGGCAAGCAGAGGCAGGTTGAGCACCAGCGGCACCCAGTACCCGTTGATCAGGAAGAGGAAAGTCAGGAATCCGTGCACGGCAGCCTCGGGAATGATGTACGTGTTCAGGCGGTTGCAGAGGTCGATCGGGTTGATGTAGTCGCTGCGCAAGGGAGACGGGGTCAGCACGATATCGCAGATGAGGACACCCGGGCTGGGCCCAAGGGAGATGCGCCTACCATTCCAGGTCGCTGTACATGATGGTGAAGAAAACCTGCAGGAACAGGTTGACCGCGTTTATCAACACGGCGAACAGGTAGAGCCACGCTTCTCCAGACATCTTGGCGACGGGAGCAATCACGCTTGGCAGGTGGGATGGAAGAGAAAAGCCGACACTCGGGGAGACGTCGATGGGGATGGCAGGGAGCCGGCCGAGGAGCGAGTCGAGAGCTGCGGGTGGTGTCTGGAGGGGTCGGTCAGCGTCAGGGTGGCGGCGGCTAGGTGGCGTCGATGCACGACGGCCGAGCAGGAAAAAGCAGAGGCTGGCTGGGGGACGCGGGAAAGGCCTGCAAACGTACCAGGAAGCGGGGAAAAGCGCGAAAATCGGATGCGTCTTCGTGCCGGGTATATAGGGACGATGGCGAGAGGGGGGGGGCGTCGGCAGAGCACAAGAGGCAGTAAGGTGACAGATCGTCGAGAGGGACCAGATCGCAGAGACAGAAGAGGCCCGATATGGCGAAAGAGGCTTTGCGGCGCTGCAGGTGTGGCTTGTCGGCATGGAAAAAGAAAAACGCACCAGACCCACCGAGCTGTCGTGTACCCAGCCGCAGGGAATGTGTGGAGTAGTACTTTGCTCTGCGTCGTACATTGGCTGTGGGCGGGGCGTCACCTCAGTCACCGCCACAGAGGTTGGGGCCAGCTGTGCGCCCTAAACACTGCCAATCTTTGTGGGAGGTTTTAGGCTGGTGACTCGGCAGCGTGCCGGCGACGTAATTCCTCGTATTACTGTACAAAACAGCGGGGCCCAGCTGCCGGCGCGGTAGCGATAAGATACGAGTACAAGTTACAGGAATACAACACTACAGTAGAAATTTGGCAGAATATCTTGGCTTCGTCGCCTTTCTGCACCGACACGCCTCCACGCCGCCATGGGAAAGGGCACGGACAAGCTCTACATTACGCATTCGGAATGGGCGTCGTCCGACTCGTTCTCGGCGAGCAAGGGCGCGTCGACGGCCGGCAGCCGTGGCGGCGCAGCAGCGTCCTTTCGGCGGCTGCCCTTTAACTACTGCGCGGCCAGTCTGCAGCCGTTTGCCCATCCGGTGTGCACGCCCGACGGCACCATTTTCGACACGGAGGTGATTTCCGACTGGCTGGAGAAGCACCCGCCGGGCACGAACCCGGTCACCGGCGCGCCGCTGCGGGCGGCGGACCTGATCCGGCTCAACTTTGCGCGCAACGAGGCCGACGGCTCCAACGACCTGATCGACCCCGTCACCTTCAAGGTCTTTACCGACAACACGCACATTGTGGCGCTGCGCCACGGCGCCTACGCCAACGTGTTTGCCTGGGACACGGTCGAGCGCATGAACGTCAAGCCCAAGATGTGGCGCGACCTGGTCGACGACGTCGAGTTTGGCCGCAAGGACATCATCACGCTGCAGGACCCCCAGAACCTGGCGGCCCGCGACACGAGCCGGTTCCGCTTCCTGCAGGACGGCGAGGAGGCGCCCACGCGGCGGCGGCTGGGCGGCGGCGTCGACGACGCACCCGTCGAGACGGTCAACCGCCGCGCCCTCGGCAGCCTCGGCGAAAAGGTGCTGCGGGCCAAGAGCGCCGTCGACCGGGCGCGGCAGCAGCGCAGCGCCGGCGGCGACGTCAACCGGCCGTCGCAGGGCCTCGTGGCTAAGGGCGCCGGCGCGTCGGTGCCGGCCTCTCACCACACGGCCCGCTCGGCCCGGCCGCCCGCCTACAACGCGGCGGCCTACACGACCGGCCGGGCGGCGGCCAGCTTCACCAGCACCGGGCTGACGCCCGAGACCAGCGGCGAGCGGGCGGTGCTCAGCGACGAGGAGTGGATGCTGCGGCCGCGGCGCGTCAAGATCAAGGGCTACGCCCGCGTCGAGACCAGCCTCGGCAACATGAACGTCGAGCTGCAGACCGAGACGGCGCCCAAGGCGGTCTGGAACTTTGTGCGCCTCGCCCAGCAGGGCTACTACCGCGGCGTGGCCTTCCACCGCAACATTCGCAACTTTATGATCCAGGGCGGCGACCCCACCGGCACCGGCCGCGGCGGCACCAGCGTCTGGGGCAAGACGTTTGCCGACGAGCTCGACGGGCCGCTCGTCCACGACGCCCGCGGCCTCGTCAGCATGGCCAACAAGGGCAAGAACACCAACTCGAGCCAGTTCTTCATCACCTACCGCGCCGCCAAACACCTCGACCGCAAGCACACCATCTTTGGCCGCGTCGTCGACGGCCTCGACGTGCTCGACCGCATGGAGGCCGCCGCCGTCGACGACGCCGACCGCCCGCTCGACGACATTGTCATCCACGACGTCGTCGTCTACCTCGACCCCTTTGACGAGTTCCTCAAGGAAAAGGCCCGCCAGGACGCCGCCGAGCTCGTCCGCCAGGACATTCAGCGCCGCGGCGGCACCGACGACGACAAGATCACCTGGACCGGCAAGCGCATCCGCGGCAAGGACGAAGCGCCGCCCGCCCCCGAAGAGGTCGGCAAGTACCTCAAGGCCGCCCTCGCCCAGCAGAATCAGAATCAGAAGCAGAAGCTGAATCCCGACAGCACGGCCAGCACGGCCAGCACGGCCGGCACGGCTGCCCCCGACAGCTGGGACGAGCCAGTACGGAAAAAGGTCAAGTCGGCAGGCTTTGGCAACTTTGATGGCTGGTAATACGAGCCCTCTATTTTGTACAATTTATAATACAATGATATCCGTACATCCGTACATCCGTACACATGTACCTGTTTCCCAGTCCTGATCGTGTTCGTAACCCATTCCTGTCTATTTGATTTCATTCCGCCGAGGCCGCCTTCATTTTCTCCTTGGTCTGCAGCGTCTTTTGCGCAGCCGGCGAGGGGGGCTGCGACACGTCGACCCCTGCTGCCATGGGCACATCCAGCCAGGGAGTCTTGATCATTTGCCGGTTGCGCACAACCGCGGCCAGCATGCCGGCCTGCCGCAGAGCCGTCTCGTCGTGCAGGGCCTCTAAGCGCTCCGCCACGTACGCCTTGAGCCGCGGCGTGCACACCGAGCTCGTGCCCACACAGTACAGCGGCCACACGAGCCCGTTGGTCGACGAGGCCAGCAGCATGAGCCGCATCGCCTCCTCGTCGGGGCTCCGTGTCCGCGTCGGGTTCTCCAGCGTCGGCCCGCCGTCGTCGAAAAAGATCTCGCCCGTCTCGAACGGCGGGTACTCGTCGTGCTCCACCCAGTCATCCACCTTGAGAGACGGGGCCGTGGACGCCGAGCTCGTCGAGGGCGCCGGCGACGGGGCCGCCACGTTGGGCAGCGCCCGCACCACCGTGGTCGAGAGCGACGCCACGTCCGCGTTTTCGGTCGCCGGCTTCAGCGTGTCCATTTCGAGGTTGAGCGGGCTGAGCAGCCCAAAATGCTGCGGCACACTGGCCACTATGGCGTCCGTCACGCTCTGCAGCTTCGTCCAGGCCTTGCGATAGCGCTCCATGTATCGCGACGGCACCCGCTCGCAGTCCTCGCCGGGATCGGCAAAGTTGCGCTGTATGGTCGTGAGGACAAACTCCAACTGTAGGATCTGCACCACACGCAACAGGTTCCAGATGGACGAGACGGCCGTGCTTCGGTAGACGTGGCAGTAGTTGTGGAAGACGGCGCGGTGTGGCCGCATGACGCGCAGGGTTTTGTAGCTGCTGACCGCCGGGAAGCTGGCCATGGTCCGGTCAAACTCCACGTCAATGGCATCCAGACGGCCGAGGATCGCGTCCAAGTCGCCGACGGTCCCGACATGCACGTCGTGGCGCATCTGGAGCAGCATGAAGATCGGCTTGGACAGGGCCACCCGGCTGAACCCGGCCGACGGCTGCTCCGTCCCCGAGGCCGAGAGCAGCTCGGACTGGAACGAGATCAGCTCGGGCGGCATCGGCGCATGTCGCTGCATGCACGCAATCATGACGCTCTGGCACAGCATGTTGAACATGCGGATGCCGGCATCTGTGCGCAGCTGGTTGGCACCGCGCAGTTTCGCCAGCACCACGGCGCCGTTGATGTGCTCGTACCACGCATTCAGCGTCTTGGGACCGGGGCCGGCCATCATCTCAAACACACTCAGCACCAGCACACAGAGCATGGTGGTGTCCTTGAAGGCCTCTTCCGGGTTCCGCAGGGATGCATTGACCAGGCGCAGTGCCGTTCCGTAGCTCTTGCGAGCGCTGGCAACGAGCTCCTTGGAGTGTGTCAGCTGCGAGAGGCCGACGAGGCCCACCGCCGTCATGCTGGCCATGACGCAGTCCGTCTGGCCGCCCGGCACAAGAGTAGGCTTCCAGATGTCGTAGATGAAATCAAAGCGCTGGTGCAGCGCATTTTCGTCCATGGTCACATATCGTGAGAAGAAATAGGCCGTGCCTCGCTCCTGCAGCGACGGTGCGAGTGTGTACATGCGGGCGATAGATGGGGCGACGGGCCAGATGGCGTTCTGGGGCGTCGCCGGCGCGCTTCGGTCCTGCGGCAAAGGAGACGACGACGAGCTGCTCTTGGCCGAAGCTCGGCTGACGGCGGCTCCCCTGCCTCCGCCCCGGCTCCGAGTGTTGGCCGGGCGGCCACGATGGGTGCCGGGCGCCAGCAAGGTGAGCGTCGTGGACTGGGATGCGGGTGTGGCCGGCGTGGCAGATTCAGTAGGCGCCTTGCGTGCTGGATCGTAGACACCTGCCGACGACGAGGACGACGCTGACGCCGAGGACTCGCCCCCTGGAGACCGGCTCTGCTCGACCGCCGCCGTGGCCGTTCGACGCCGCTGTTTCGCCTGTGCCTTTTTGATGACGTGAGAGCTCTCGTCCCGGAACATCAGGTCCACCATGTTTCTGTAGCCGGGACATGGCTGCTGCCGCTTCTCGCACTGGCCACAGCCAGGCTCCTTTAGGTCACACTGCCCACGTCAGTCCCATCAAGAGCAGACGCAGCAACGGCCGGGGGCGGCAGACGGAACAAGCCAACATACCCTGATTTTCCGGTCTCGGCAGCTGCTGCAGCCCTTGGAGGGCGGGCCGCAGTACACCATGTCGGAAAGAGAGAATACGGGACTATTGTGAGGAGTCGATTTGCGTGCACAAGTGTTGGTCCGAAGAGGTATAGGCGGGTAATAATGCGGCTGAGCCCCCAAGACATGCAATGTGCCTCGGATCGGTTAGATTGCCGCCTGCTCGCCAAGTGTGGCAACGCGGCCGGAGACCACAAGACCACAAGACCACAAGGCCACAAGGCTGGGGTCGTGGGATGTGACGGGGAGCGGTCTCGCTTCAGCACTCCATGTGGAATAAAAGGAGAATTTCGGGCAAGGAGCCAGGGCGGGCGGTCAAAGTCGACCAGGGGCTGGCTTGAGCCGGCCGAGCCAGGGATGTTTGTACGGAGTACTCGTGCGGTATCTCCAGTATGTGGCCCGCCGACTTGCACGGTCCAGCCGTGTAGGGCTGAGGGCTAGGACACACGACGGCTGTCTGCAGGAGATTAGGAGAACTCGCACTCTGTCGACAGGAACGTGTATCAATAGCAAGAGAATGTTTCATCCGGAACCCGGCAGAGATCAAGGCTGTGGCTTGTCGAATGCCGCTGCTAGCAGGTTTCGGGCCAAAGGCGGGTCAGAACAAAGTACTCCGTAATACTGGCATTGGCCTCGAGGTGCTGCACTGATGATTGCCGCCAAGACTAACGCAATAGCGCTGAAGCCGCAATCAATCTCCACAGCTGCAGAGGGAGAATGACAGACAGTACGTGATGGGGTCTCAGCGATGTGGAGGGGTGTCTGTCCCATTCGGGTATGCTGTGCGAAACCAATCACGTATCCGTAGGCGGTGAAGTCAGGCCCGAACCCCGGAACACGGCGGCCGTGGATGTCAGAGGCCACAGCACAGGAGACAGGGGCACAATTTCAGGGCAGGCCCGTAATAGGCGGCTCCCGCCGATGACTGATCAATACGCTTGCTGGCGGATGGTGGCTGCCTGGCCAAAAAGGGAGAAATGAGGCGTGGGACACGCAAGTTGGAACAAAAAAGCCTAACGGCGGAAAGAACGGCCGACTGGCGACACGGGCTTACGAAGTACATCGCGGGGCAAAATTTGTCATTGAGTTTTTGCGCACAGCCACAGAAACCAGAAAACAGAAAACACAAACCAGGATCCCCCGAGCAAGAGGGGGTGGAGCCCCAGAAGCTTAATCAGAATGGCCAATGTGGCTGGCCCCATTGCCGTGGGCCAAGCTCGCATCGCTCGCATTCGGATTTGGCCTGCATGATCAACGGCCAGGCACGTGGCCGGCCATTTGGAGCACTGACAGCCGAGCGACGAGAACAAGAGGCAATGCAATGGCGCAGCGCACATTTGTTCAAGGTCTTGAATGCCATGAGAGCACCGGTCGTTGTAGTGTCGTTTGATGGTCGCCGTAGAATATGGAAAAATTTAAGGTCTTAGCAATTCGTGCTGTCATGTAAGGCGCACCTCGTATGGGCAAGCGTTTTCTCGCGCAATCAGACCAGAAGAGGACTAGTGCATATGGGTCAGACCGCACCGCCCCTGTCGTCACAGCCTTGTAACTGCGGAGGGGACGACAACCAAATGCGAAAATGGATGTCTGACAGCGCCACTATGGCACTCAACCGCTTGTCGGGGACGAAGAATAATGTCCCGGCTGACGCACGGTAGCGTCTGGAGCTGTTGTCGCCACATGTATAAGAAGGGAGGTCTTGGCCGTCTCCAAGATGTCGTGAAGAAGCATCAGAGAACGAGAGAACAAATTGCATCGACATCTTGCAGCCCTCTTTCCCCCTCATTTTCTCCCCTGTTCCCCATCTGCCTCCACACGCCATGGCGCTCACCGAGCTCAACAAGATTGCCATTGTGTACATTTGCGTCTATGTGCCGTCGCTCTTCATCGCCATTCTGCTGTCGTGGCGCCACGGCTTCGGCCGCAGCGCCGGCTGGCTGTACCTCATCATCTTTTCGCTGGCCCGCATCCTCGGCGGCGCCCTGGAGCTGGCCACGATCCAGTCGCCCGACAACGTGAGCCTCGCCGTCGGCGCGCAGACGCTGCAGACCATTGGCCTGTCGCCGCTGCTGCTGGTGATGCTGGGCCTGATCACGCGCGTGTACCTCGCCATCGACCCGGCCCACCAGCCGCGCCTGCCCAACACGCGCTTCCTGCGGCTGCTGCAGGTGCTCATCGTCCTCGGCCTCATCCTCGGCATCGTCGGCGGCACCACCCTGGGCACCCAGATTGGCAACGACGTCTCCAACGGCCAGCCGCTGACCTACACCATGCCGGGCACCAGCAAGGCCAGCGTCGGCATCCTGATTTCCAGCTACGTCCTGCTCGTGCTGTCGGCGCTCGTGCTGGCCACGCGCCTCGGCCACGTGCCCGCCGGCGAGAAGCGGCTGCTGGGGGCCCTTGCCGCGGCCGCGCCGTTTGTCTTTGTCCGCCTCCTCTTTTCAATCCTGACCGTGTTCGACGCCGACAATGCCAACTTCCGCATGTACTCGAGCGGCTCCCACTACGTCGACTACCTGCTGGGCATGAGCGTCATCATGGAGATTATCGCCATTGTCATCTTTGAGGTCGTCGGCCTCAGCCTCGCGTACGTTTCCCGTCGCGGGCACGTCCGCTCGGGCGAAGCCGGTTCGCAGACACACAACCTCACGGCCTATCCTGACACGTCGTTCCAGGCCTCCGGAGACCAGTTCCCAAAGCAGACCGTATGAGGACCGATCAAGACCGCAGACGCGCAGACGGTCGGCCGGCGGCAGCGGCTCGAGACGGAGCCATCACTCCCACTCGGAATCCAGCCGCACCAGGCACGCGCGCCGATCGTCTGGCAGACGCGAGAGACAGCACAAAAGTCATTCCAGTGACAGACGGAGGCGACACTCGGATATAGAAATGGCATATTAGTAGGGGCGCTGCGGGCAGGCGTCTGAGCCAGTTTAGGAATTTGTGGAATTTGAGGAACTTGGGGAATTTGGGTGGCACTAAATAGACTATTTTTCAGGCAGTTGCAGTGCACGGAGTGCACGCTAATACACTTTACTAGAGTTCCACATTTTGGCCCCGCAATGGCGATGTGATTCTTCCCTCCATCCATCGCTCTCTGGCCGCTGTGCGCAGCTCCAGCCAAAGCGAGCGGACATGCCTGTAAGATTTCTTTTCGTTTATGATCTCGTTCCTTCCTGTTCTTTTCCAGTCTTGTTCTTTTCCGGCCTTGGCCCTCCTCTCCCTCCTCTTCCTCTTTCTCCTCCTCTTCCCCTCCTCTTTCCTCTCGTCTCCTCGTGCTGACCCCCCCCCCCAGCTCATCATCCTCTCCGGCTTGCCAACCTCGGGCAAGTCCACCCGGGCCCAGCAGCTGCACGACTACCTCGCCGAGCGCATTGCCCAGCAGCCCGCCGGCGGCCCGCCCCCGTACCGTCTGCACCTCATCTCGGACGACAGCCTGTCCATCTCGCGCGCCGTCTACGACCTGTCGGCCGTGCCGGCGCACACGCGCTCGGCCAACGCCTCGGAAAAGGATGCGCGCGCCGCCCTGTACGGCGCCGTCAAGCGCGTCCTCTCGCCGCGCGACATTGTCGTGCTCGACGGCCTCAACTACATCAAGGGCTGGCGCTACCAGCTGTCCTGCGAGGCCAAGAACGTGCGCACGCCGCATGCCGTCCTGCAGATTGGCTGTGCGCCGGAGCGGGCACGTGCCGTCAACGAAGAGCGCCAGCAAAAGTGGCAGGCGAATGAGTCAGACACCACCGCCGAACCCTATGCCACCGCCAACTGGGACAATCTCGTGTTCCGCTACGAGGAGCCCAACGGCATGACGCGCTGGGACAGCCCCCTCTTTGTGCTCACGTGGGACGACGACGCCGCCCAGGCCCGCGCCGTCTTTGCCCAGATCTGGGACGCCGTCGCCGGCGACGGGCCGCGCAAGGAGGTCAAGCCCAACATGGTCGCCGTCCAGCGCGGCCGCGACGGCGGCGAGGACTACCTCTACGTGCTCGACCGCGAGACCCAGGACGTCGTCCAGCACATTCTCGCCCACCAGCAGCAAAACGACGGCCTCGGCGACGACGGCGGCGCCGTCCCCATTCCCGCCGCCGCCGGCAGCGGCTCGCCGGACCTCGTCGTCGAGCTGCCCGGTCGCCGCGTCGGCCTCGCCCAGCTGCAGCGCATGCGCCGCGCCTATCTCGGCCTCAGCCGCGGCGGCATCGGCCTCGAGAGTGGCGGCACGCTCGTGGCCGTCCGCATCCGCGAGGGCTTTGTCAACTACCTCAATGACGTATTTGAAAGGGAGCCGTAGACGTCGGCAAATGTGCATATTCGCTTGATACCCCGTGTTAAAAGTCATCAGAATGGATCTGGAATGGGCAGGGTTAGACATTGGAAATACAACGAAAAGTGGCTTTGCAATATCATGTTTAAAGTGCTCGACACATTATACCACTTGGCTCTACCACAGTTTCCATTATTACTCTACTCTGCCCGTCTGTCAACGCCTGATGAATCTTATACATTCAACCCCAAAGCAAAATACCGCCGCCATCTCGTCAAGCGAGTCCACCCTGCCTCCATGATCGCTGAATTCCAGATATGTCGCAAGAAAACGCAAAATTAAAAAAAAAACGATAGCGCTACTGTCAATGCTGTCAGCTACGCTGCTTCAACACCTTCGAACCACATCTTGACGGCGTCCCGCAGAATGCTCCGACCCTTGGGTTCCTTGCTCGGAGCCGGGTCTTGGCGATCTTCGTCGGTAACGCTGCCGGCGAAATCGCTGCCCTGCAGCGCATCACGCACAATGTCCCCGAGGGCCGAGAGAATAACAGTCCTGCATTCTCCTCGCGGCACTTCCTGTGTCGTCGCATGGGTCGCAGGCGTCGTCAAAGTCGGCCGAAAGCTCGTATGCGACACCTCGTCCGGGGTCTGCAGCTCACTGTTGCTCCGGGCGCGTAGAACGCTGGCCGATCGCGAAGAGCTGTTCGAGCTGTCGGCCGTGTTGTCGCCCCCGGACACGCTGCTGCTGCCGAGACCACCAACGCCGCCCTGGGCCACGACACGCTCAATCGCCTCCGCCAGAATGCTGTCTCGCTCCTTCGCTGAGATGTACTCCTGGGAAAACCGCGCGTCCAGCAGCAACTCGTGCAAAGGGGCCGTGTTCGACGTAGTCGCCGTAGATGGAGATACGGAGCCTGTCCCGCTCGTGGGCGTCGACACCTCGCCCGACGCCTTCGTCCCAATGAGACGGCTGAAGCGCAACCGACACACGGTCCACTTGGTAGTGTCCACAATCACCGCGCTGGACACGTCCACCCACCGCTCGCTGCACTCGGTCAGCGCGTCTTGGCCGTGGCCTGGCTCGGGTCTGGCCGTGGCTGGTGTTGGCTCGTTGCTGAGGGATTCCTTGACTTGTGCCAAGAGGTCGTCCTGTGGAGGAATCCCCTGGAGCGCAAAGTCCGGGTGGTAGGCCTGGAGCCACCCCGCCACATTTGCCGGTAGATCGCCGTCCAGCGACACACGCCCAAACTGCTCAAACGAGTCCATTCCGCTTCCAAAGCCAGAGCCGAAACCCGGCGTCGACAGAAAGCCGCTGCTCGACGGGGAGCTCACTGCCGTTTCAAAAGACCGTAGATAGTCCGGGAATGGAATCTCCACATCAGTCACCCCGTCCTCCGGGTTCACCGATGTCTTCATCGGATATTCATAGGCGCTGCTCGGTTGCCGAGATCGGCTGACAGAGCCGGCACCGTCTTGCACACCGCCTACTTCAGGGCCGCCATCTGGGGTTTGGGGTGTATGCAAGCCGGCGCCGGCCGAACTCGTTGCTGTGGCATTCGCGAGCTGTCCGTTTTTTGGCGTTGCACTTTGCTGCGGTTGCTGGCTCGGCTCAGGTTGCATCTTGCCTGGCGACGACGGCGTGAGACTGATCCGCCGTCCAAACGCATCCCATCTGGAAGAAGTAGAGTTGTTGCGGCTGTGCCCGTACATCCCACCGTGGCCCGACGAGTCCCGGCGTCGGCCGATCAGGAGTCCAGTCAGCACATTGCCCCAGCGTGACCCCTGGTTACGCAAGTCTCCTCCCTGGATGCCGCCCGGGAACTGCTGATACAATAGGTTGCTGGCATGGCTCGAGTTGCTGTCGACGCGCCGGAGCGTACGCTTCAGATCGTCCTCGGCTGCACTGCTCTCGTTGTCCGGCCTTGCCAGCGAAGACGAATCCAGGCGTTGGAGGGTGGCGAAATGGGGCACCGTGGCTTCGGAAGTGACTGTAGTCATCGTCGCCGCACTGCTCTTGCGCGTGTTGAAGTCGTTGCCAGAGATGGGAAGGTTTGCAGTGCGGATGGACGCCGTGTCCGACGGCCGCCTCTCGTGGTAGCCCCGGCTCGCACTCCGGTGCGCTAGCGGAGCAGAGACGCCCGCTGCAGATATGGACGCGGATCGTTGGGCTTCCGATGTGCTGCCCTGCCCCTGCAGGCTGAGGTTGCGCGAGTGAGAGGACCTCCGGCCGCCCGCGCGCCGGTTGATTTTCCTTCGTAGCGACTCCTCCTTAAGGACCGGCACAACAAAGGACGTCGGTGGCGACTGAGAAAGCGCCCCCCATGACATGGACGTGCTCGGACGGTGTGTTCGAATCTGGCCCGGTAGAGGCTGGGAGGCCGGGAGAAAGGCGGACAGGAGGAAGATCAGCCGTCTGGCCAGATTCTTGTCTTGGGACACAATTATGGTCCGCGCCGGGAGGGCGACATCATCCCCCTTTGGGGACTGCAGAAAAAAGTGGCCTTTGCGGGGTCTGGCGGCAGAGAAGGGCTCCAGCCAGTCAGTATGTGTAGCCAAGAACGCAGTAACGGCACTGTAGAAATAGTCGTCTGGGTGTATGTCCAGTGGCCGGCGTGAGACTTGTTGGTGCTGCTCTATCGACGAGAGGGTCCAACGGGCTACCCAGCGGGCTTCCTCCCGCCAGATCTCCCACCGGTTCTGGCCAGTCACAACGCGTAGAGCACGCAAGCCCACGGTGATGCGAATCCTTGCGTTGTCGGACTCGTGGGAAATGCGGTCCATGTTCATGAGACTGTTGGGTACGAGCGCGACGAGCTTAGCATTGGTCTTGGAGGGCTTCATCGGAAGGCCGCCGTCGTCGCTGCGTCGTCTGCTGAACGATGCTGCCCGGGACGAATGCGAGACAAGAGAAGGAGGGTACGGTTCCGGAGACGAGACATCGACTACTTTCAGTAGTCTGGACACAGTCGCCGACACGACGCCCTGCATCTGTGTAAGTGTGCGCATGATAATGTCCCAGTGCTGGGTGACGGGGTCGATCTGCTCCTCAAGGTCGGTCGTAGATGCGCCGGTCGAGCCCATGGCCGAATGGTGGTCAGACGCTGGGAAGTCAATGCCAAGACCGCTGGCCGGACCGGCTTGGGACATGCTCCATCCCACCCGACGGCCTGACCCGTACGAAGACGAAAAGTATTCCTGGTCCGAATACGAACCGGGCCCACGAAAAGCAGACCGAGAAGTAGACACGGACGCCGGCGGCAGCGATGGCGGCTGAGGCAGGTTGATGATCAAGGCGATGGCGTACATGGGAGTACGTCTCTGCTTCATTTGCGCCTTCTTCCGCTTCTTCAGCTGGCCGTCGTCGTTGTACATTGGGAAAGGATAGCTTGCCGGGGTGCTTCCAGTGTCATCAACAGGCTGTGGAATATCGCCATCGACCGGGAACGGGACGGGAAACAGCCTGGTGACGAGGACCTTTTTCCGGTCAGAAGCCCGCAGAGAGCTGGTGGCAACGGAGGAGGAGGAAGAGTTGGGCGGAGGCGTAAACATGGTGGCCGATTCCGACGAGAACGACTGTGAGAGCTTGCTGGACCGCATGCTGGACCGGCCCAGAGAGCCACGGCCATCGTGGATGATGGACGAGGCAAGATCGGCACGCGATTCAGACGGTAGGATGTGGACTTTGGTCGACGTCCCCCGGTAGGCGAGAAGTTCAGAGTTGCCAAAGATGAGGTTTAGGTAGCCTGAGATCTCGTCGGCATATTCACGGTAGGCGCGGTGCGCCTCAGTCTCCAGGCGGGAATGGCTGCGCGTGTGCAGGGACGGCCGGCGGTCAAAGGTGGCGCTCTGCCGCAGCTGGGGACTGTCCGGCTGAATCACGAGGGGGCGGGTCGTCTGCCCCAAGCTCGGTTTTCGCGGCGAAGTCGGCACCCGGCGGGACGGCTCCTGTAGGCCAGAGTTCAGATGAGACAGACCGGACATGGTGGACGGCCGGTCGGACACACTCGGCGGTGGCATCGGTGGGGGGGCTTGCGAGTCGTACAGGAGGCTGGCCGGGATGGAGCTGAGGCCGTCCTGCATGACGAGAACGCGGACGTCGCGCATGTCGAGGTCGATGTCTCCGTCATAGTCAAAAGCCGATGCGAGGGTAGAGGCGGCCAGGCGGGGGCTGCTGGGCAGCGGAAACACTTGGTCGTGCCGTTGCTGGAACAGGGCTTGGGTGTCGGGGTAGAGGAGATGACGCGAATGGACGTCTTCCTGCACCGACTCCAGCGAGGACACAAGCTCGGGAGACACGAGGGGGTGGCCGGCCGGGGGGGCTGCGGCCGAGCCGCCGCCAGCCGTGAGGTTGAAGAGCTTGCCCAACATGGGTGGTGAGATCATGGAAGCCGTGGGCGATATGACGCCGCTTTTGCACGGCGCTCCGTTGCAAGTGCTGGTCCGGCGGTCGCGATGGAATCTCTCGGTGTCTCTCAGTGCCTTAGGAGTGCGAGGCAAGGCCACGACATGTGAAAGAGCACGGGGCGGCGAGGGCCATCTGAGCGGGGGGGGGTTAGGCAAGTGTCGGGTACGCGGGAAACGTATGGGCGGTGAAGAAGAGGAAGCCTGGAGAGCGGCCAAGACTGAGCGGCTGACGTAGCGACCTGGTGAGACCTTGGCCAAGCGGCGGGATAGATGTCCTCTTCCGGAGTGTCGAAGAGATCAGGATCGAGACAGCGATGGGCAAAGTCAGCTGGCGATAGACTTATGCGCCTGAGCCCCGCCAGACCAGTCTCAGCGGTCTGGATGGGGGGGAGGGGGGGGAAGAGGATTGTGGGTTATGAGTTGTGGGTATGCTCGTATGGATATACGCCTTTCTGGCGCATGCATGCAAAAGCGGCAGTGCCAGCCTCCTGTGTAAGCCGGCAGCGCAACAGAAGCACCAGCCAAGCGGCAAGATGGGGCGCGATGGGGCCAGCGGGCGGCGGGCAGATGCGAACGTGCCTCCTTTGCGGCCCCCCTGTGCAGTGCTGGGGTGATGGGTGATGGGGGTTTGCCTCTATCAGTATCCTTGCGGTTCGGTGAGGGGCTTTTTTCCGTCTCGGGCCCGCCGTCCTGAGCGGGCGAGCGATGTACCCGGACTTGGTAGAGCGCGATATTCCCAGGGAGCTGCGGCGCTGTAACCCAAGAGAGGCGAAAAGTGCAGGCCCGATGGCGAATCGGAAACGGGCGTAGACGATGGCGAATCAAGACACGGCAGACGGCATGGAGCGAGCGCTACTCCTACAGCCTGGAGGCGCAACAACACGGCGAGACGAGGACGAGGCCGGCGAGGGGGGACGGCGGCCTGCGAGCGACACAGACGGCAAACATGGGAGAAAAAGACCCCGGGAGAGGAGCGGGGGGGCTGTGACGCTGCGTCGATCGGTGGTTCAAAAAGTACCGTCGAGGACTGAGGTTCTCATTTGGGTGTCTTGGGTCTTTGGGTCTTTGGGTCTCGGAATGCCTGGCCGTGGCTCGTATGGCTGCGAGTTGGGTTGGGCTGCTGCGGCCTGTGCCTAACAAAGTACCCCTGCCCTTCCAAGCTGTGTGTCGCATTGCATGCCGAAGCGTGCTGGCCCAATCCGGCGGTGTGCAAGAAAGTGAAAGAAAACGGTACCGATTACCCAGACTTGGCGAAAGTGGGGATGTGATGCGATGGGGGAGGTGGGATGGGTGGGTGGGTAGGACGGGAGAAAAAAAAAAAAAAAGGGAATAGAGGGCAGGAACGAAGCTAGCTCGCCTTTTTTCCCACAAAGGGCAAGTCCAGGCAAGGCTCACAGGTATCTTTCAGCGTCCCGCAGGCACGAAGCTGGTGGTCTCCCGGACAGGGTCTTACCCTCCATGTGAGATACACACCGCTGCAGGCCGGGGTCCCGTTGGAACGTCGGTCAAGGGCACTGCGTAGCCGAGAGAACAGGCAAGATACGTATTAGCCCAGGATCGTGCCGTGCAGCCCATCTGGGGAACGCACGGGATCCCTACTGGCCGTTGGCACACGCGGTTTTTCCCCGTGCCGCCAGCTCTATTCGAAATTCGGCCGAGCCGTTGACAGCCGCCCATTCGGCAAGTGCGCGCGCACGCCTCTTGCCCGACAGCACGCGCCTGGCCCGACACCTGGCCGACACCTGGCCCAGGGCTCGGTCGAGGGGTCCTGGTCGGAGGGGCTTCTCGCTGCACTACAATAGCTTGGCGGCGGAAAATCGGGCCCACGGATGGCATTCCAGGCACGAGACTGGCTGCCGTCTAGCGCTGGCGATTGCCGGAACGCTTTCCGCCGAGCTGGCTCTGGGACATTCCCACTGTTTCTAGTCACGAGAGGAAATTCACATTTTAGGGCCGACTCTCTTCTTCCTGACACATTATGGCTTGGTCAGAAGCTGCCGCCGAGCTTCCGCCGGTCCTTGTTGCATCCTCTTCTATTCGCAGCCATGGCTCCGAGCTTCTAAGCTTAATGGGTCCTTCGTGGAGAACGCTTGAAACGGCCTAAGCCCGCGTACTTGCAAGTACGACTTGCAAGTACGAGTAGGTCTCAGCTTCTCGTTGCTGTAGCGCCGCGGCCCTATGGAGGCGTGCAGCACGAGAGATTCTCACACTGCGTTCCGCACGGAATCTGGCAGTTTTCCGGGTCGATTCTCCTCCTACGGACAATCGATTCCGGGAAGGACTGCAGAGCCCCGGTGGCGCTGACTCCGGTGGCTGGGGTGGCTCCGCCTTCGCTCGTGGCCTCTGCGGTGGAGGCCTGGGAGGAGATGGACAGTTCTGGCTGCAACGTCACTGAGTGGACGCCGTATGCATGCAGACATTCGCTAGCTGTGCGGGCCTTCTCCATAAAGCTCGACACGGACTGGTCTGAAACAACGACATGGGCGGATGCAATGGCCTTTTGCTGGTCCAATCGCCAGATATGCAGCTCGTGGACGGACTCGATACCCGGGATCTGTGACTGGTCAGCAGCTAAAGGCAGAGTTGCCACCACGGTCTGCACACCTTTTCAAGATCGTGCTTGACATCGTCCATGTCGACTCCTCGCGGGGCGCTCTGCAGCAAGATGGTGCCGCTGTTCTTGACCAGCGGCAGCGAAGACATGAGAATCATAAAGGCAATGCCCATGCTGACGCCCGGGTCGGCATAGTACCGGGCCGGGTATGTGGCCTTCCAGATCACGATGGCGGATATGATGACGCCGACGTTGTTGACGGCGTCGCCCAACACGTGCACAAAGGCCCCGAGCATGTTGAGATCGCGCTCAGGACCCGCTTCCGTCTTTGTCAGATGTCGGTGTTCCGTATGGTGCAGCTGGGACGGGTCAGACGTGGCCAGAAAAAGGAAGAGGAGGCATACCTCTTGTGTACTCGTATTGTCAGGCTGGAGCTCGATCCCAGCTTCCGCACTGTTTGGCTGCACATGACCGTGGTCATGGGTATGTTCTGCGGGAGCGGGATGGTCAGTTGAAAATGTCGCGATCGGCACAAGAAACGCGGTCGTCTCTTACCATGGAGAAAAGCGGCACTGATGATGTTGAGGGCAAGGCCGACACATCCCATAATAAGAACCAGCTTGGGGTCGTTGACGACTGTGTTTGGCTTCAGCATAACGAACTTGGGGACAGCAGGGAGATGGAGTTACTGACTCTGCAGAGAAATAAATCTCTCAATAGACTGGAGAAAGATGCTGACACCTAGAGCAAGAAGAAAGACGCCATTGAAGAAGGCTCCGAGAAGACGCGCGCGTTGCCATCCAAACGACAGGTCTTGGGGGGAGTTGGTACGCTCTGAAATCTGGGATGCGTCAGCAAGTAGATAGCAACGTCGTCTGGGAGCCGGCACGTACGATGAGGGCAACCAGGGCGACTATGAAGCCAACGAGGTCGTTCATCTATCAGCAGCATCGGTTAGCGATTGTGGTATATGTATACGCAGCATGCAGTATGCCGATGTGGAAGCATACGTAGTGAAAGGCATCGGCGATCAGAGCCAGCGATCTGGTCTTGAAGCCAACTGCATCACATTAGTCAAGGCAGACAACGGCCAGGGAGGCAGCAGAGCATGCCTGCAATCTCGGCGACGAAGAAGGAAAAGGAAATGACAATAGTGACGCAGAGTCGTTTCTTGGGCGAGAACTTGACTGCCATGGCGAGGCAATAAGTCGGCCGGCTGCTTGGGCGTAAAGCCGATCTGTCGGGTTACTGATAAGGTCGCAGAATGTCCAAAAATGTAGGAACGCAAAATTTATGAATGGCGAGAAGGGTGGGAAGGGCGACGGAGACGAGAAAGGAGAAACTGGCGCACAGGGAATATGGCCGAGATGCGTGTTGGTGGAGGGATTCACGAGAGGACAGATTTGGGGTTCTGTGACAGGATGTTGGGTGGTGCGAGATGAAGTCATATTAGCGATGCCAAGCGAAAGCAAGTGCTTGTGCTAAAAGGAGAATCGCCAGCGGTGATTTGCCACGCAGGACTGGTATTAGCCGTCATGGCACTGTAGGGACATCTGCATTGGTATTGCTTTCCATTACGGAGTACTTTAAAAGATTAAGTCTGACTGATCTGCGGCCTGTGCGATCATGGCTGGTCTCTATTCAGATGCAATACAAACCGACGTAGAGATGCGAGGAAACACTTGTGAAATTGCGACAGCATTTGCGGCAGCTTGGCCGCGAGACATATCGTGCGATTGGTTCGCGCAGTGGTGACGGCGCGGGCGAGAGTGGAGGGCTGTGACGGTGGTAGCCATGACACCTGCCGACTGTCTTGTGGCCATTGCGTGCAACACTGTCTGTGAAGCTGGAGAGGGATTTTACGAGTATACTCAATAATCTCAATAATACCTTGTACCAGAACGAGTACAGGCTCGGAAGGGGAAAGAGCTCTGATGTGTGACAGAGGAGCTGTCCCAAAGGAGAAGGCGGTGAAGGGAGGGCAGGTGCGACTGGCAAGAGAACTCCTGAATTCTGCCGTCGCGTCAGCCTTTCCGTTATGCATTCTCCACGACGCTGACCTGCGACCGTTGGGAGCACGCACTCTCCGTGACACACCGGCAAACGCGCAGCATCCTGTGCCACGGGCGGCTGACAGTGCCTTGCCACCGATGAGGGCGGCTCTGGTGGAATTGCGGGTCTCGAGCAGCGATGTCGCGCAATGGATTTCCGATGGCGCCGCGAAGGACGGCGCGCTGGACGTCGCATCTGCGGCAGTTCAGCCGGCCAGCGACGGATGCGTCGACGGGGGATGCACTGCTGGCGAGTGAGACGGGGCTGAACAGCCCGAGCAGCCCGTACGGGGGCACGCCGCGGGCGGCACGGTCGCCGCAGCGGCCGCGGTCGCCAGACTCGGAGTCGAGCAACGCGACGATCCGCGGGCCGTTTTCCAAGACGAAGCAGGCGGCGACGCCGGACTTTGAACGCACGTGCACGGTGACGGTGAACGAGGGGCTCGCGCGGGACGACGTGCTGATGAATCTGGACCACTTTGACGACAGCGTGCAGCCGGGGCAGCTGATTGCGGTCGACGTGCTGGCGGACCAGCGGCCCAACTATGGGAGCTACCGGCGGGCGGCGGCGGAGCCGGCGCTGGAGGCATCGATGGCGACGGGGGCGACGGCGACGGGCGATGGGGCGACGCCGCAGGATACGCAGCGGCGGTACTTGTTCATTGTCAAGGACATGTCGGACAAGCTCAAGACGCGGTACCCGTCGGTGGAGCTGTTTGTGGCGAAGCACATTGCGGACGTGTTTGGGATGCGCAAGGGGTCGACGGTGCTGCTGACGCGGGTGGACGCGAACAACGCGGCGATCGAGGCGTCGCACGTGGAGATTGTGTTCAAGGACCAGTACCTGTCGCGGGCGGACATGTGGCGGATGGCGGTGGCGGAGCTGTCGGAGCGGACGATCTACGGGGGCCAGCGGGTGCTGTTTATGAGCTCGATCAAGGCGCAGGTGAGCAATGTGTTTGTGGAGGGACGACGGGCGCAGTCGGCGTTTTTCGGCAAGAACACGCGGCCGATCTTCCGCAGCGAGTCGGCGCGGTACGTGCTGTTCATCCAGATGGCGCGGGAGATGTGGGATTTCGACTCGGACGGGTCGGGCGAGATCATGTTCAGCAAGGTGGTCAACGGGTTCCTGCCGACGCTGTTCAAGAAGTGGGCGTCGCGCAAGGTGAAGCACCTGGTGACGATTGTGCTGTTTGCGCGGGTGGAGTACGACGCGGGGCTGTCGTTTGAGCTGGCGGAGCTGTCGGGGCCGCACGAGTACTACACGGGGGTGCAGTCGTCGGGCAACCGGCGGCCGTACAAGGACTTTTACCGGGTGGTGGTGAGCGAGATGGCGAGCGGCGAGTGGACGCGGATCCTGCACCAGCTGAAGCGCGAGTTCAACCTGTTCCGGCGGGACATTAGCCTGCACCACCTGACGCACCTGCGGCCGGAGACGGCGGCGTCGGGGGCGGAGGAGGGGGGCGGGGGGCGCAAGGCGGCGGCGGCGGCGGCGGGACGACAGCCGCAGTACATCCAGGCGGAGTCGTCGGCGGCCATGTACGGCAACGTGCTGGAGGCGATCAACATGGCGACGTCGCTGTACGCGTACGACTACGTGGACCGGGACCTGACGCGCACGGGCATCTCGGTGGCGATCATCACGCCGGGGGCGGGCGTGTTCGAGGTGGACTACGAGGCGATGCGGCGGACGACGGAGGCGGTGATTGGCAACGGCATCGGCATCGACCTGATCTGCATGCCCAAGATGCCGCTGCACTCGGCGCCGCTGTTCCGGTTCCGGCAGCCGCCGCACTATCTGGCGCGGACGAGCGGCAGCAAGACACGGACCTTTTCGAGCCACAGTCCGGGGCCGGAGCGCGGCGGGGGGACGAGCGGCAGCACGCCGAAGCAGGGGGGGCCGGCGATGTTTGGCAGCTACTCGAGCATGGGCGGCAGCTCGCTGTCGCCGAGCAAGGCGACGGACGCGACGGACGCGACGGTGCGGGCGTACGAGCCGGGGGTGCTGGGGCTGGGGGGGGTGGTGGCGGTGACGACGGCGGCGGACCGGTTCGCGGAGACGTGGTCGTATGCGTTTCCGCAGTGGCTGCACGTGTCGTACTGGGCGAGCGAGCCGGGCGAGCTGCTGATGCGGCAGGGGGTGCCGCCGCCGGCGATCGGGTCGTATGCGCTGTGTGCGGACGGGCAGTTCCACGACAAGGAGTTTGCGGTGCGGTGTCGGATGTACGACCTGCAGATGCGCGGCGTGCTGGAGACGAACGAGATCGAGACGGCGCCGCTGCACCTGGACGGGCAGTTTCCGCGCAGCGCGTTCCGGGCGTCGTCGGCGGGGGCGGCGGCGGCGTCGGAGCACGACGGCGTGCTGGTGGTGCGCAGCAAGCTGCCGGCCAACGTGCTGTACGACCAGGTGTTTGGGTTCCAGCGGTTCGCGGCCGACAAGATTGCCAAGCAGGACACGCGGTCGCTGTGGAAGCAGCTGCAGGAGTACGACGGGACGCGCCAGAAGCTGCCGGCCACGCGCCGGGGGGCGGCGCCGGCGATGGTGCCGCGGATCCGGCGGGACCGCATGGAGTCGCCGGCGACGGCCTCGTCGACGCCGACGACGCTGCGGGCGGCGCTGCAGAAGCAGCAGCGACACGACACCGAGGCGGCCACGCAGGACAACCGGCGACTGTCGACGACGAGCTACCTGGGCCACCGGCTCACGGCGGCGGCGGAGCGGCCGAGCGTGAGTGGCGCAAATAGCGCATTGAAAATGCCAAAGGCAATGCGGCAGATCAGCCTCGGCCAGCGGGGCTTTGGCATTGCGGCGCCCAAGGCGGCGGTGGCGGCCATCAGCGTGGAAACGGTGGCGGCCGCCGTGCCGGCAGCACACCCCATGTCGACGCTGTCGACGGCCGCGTCGGGCAGCGCGCTGGGAGCGACAGACGGGGCGGGGAGCGGGAGCGGCCGGCTACGACCAGGGTCGGGGATGCGGCCTCGAAGCGGATCCAATGCCAGCAGCCACACGTACGGCGCGTCGGCGAGCCAGCCGATTGTGATCCGCAGCGGCAGCGGCACCGGCCCGGGGACGACGGAGGCGACGGTGCAGCGTGTGGCCGGCTCGCCGCTGTCGACGACCATGATTGGAATTGGACGGGGCGGCGGCGTCGCGGGCAGTGCGGCGGGCCAGGACCGCGACGTGACGTACTCGAACGCGCTGCGGGCCGAGGACGACGTGCGGCTGTACAACTCCAAGCTGCTGGCGGAGGCGGTGCCGCAGGGCACGCGAGCCCTGTCGCCGACGGCGGCGCTGATGCCGTGGCTGGCCCTGATCAACCCGTCCAAGCCCGAGGCCAACAAGATCGACCTGGCGTCGTTCAACAGCCGGTGGCAGCACGTGTTTCCGCGGCCGGGCGAGCAGCGGGCGATGAAGTGGAAGACGCTGTGCGCGCCGGCGGCGGTGCCGCTGACGACCGAGTCGTTTCCGTGCAGGGAGCAGCTGCAGGGCGAGTACCAGCGGCAGCCGTACAGCGTGGCCATGGAGGCCGAGGACGACGGGCTGGCCGAGGCGCCGCAGACGAACGAGGACCTGCTGCGCGAGATGATCAGCCGGCGGTTTGCGCAGGGCTTCCAGGTGGTGATCGGGCCGGCGGTGGCCAAGGCGTTTGGGCTGAAGCAGCTCAAGATTGCGGACGTCTTCTGTCCGGGGCGCTTCATCGAGGACGGCGAGAGCATCTTCATGTCCATGGGCAACACGATCCACCAGCTGTCGTGCACGGAGGCGGCGGGCGTGGAGGTGAACATATTTCAGCGGAAGACGGGGGGGAGGGAGGGGGGAGGAGGAGGAGGAGGAGGAGGAGGAACCGGAACCGGAGGTCCGACCGGATCCGGACCCGCCCGAGGCGCCATGTCCTACTACCGGCCGGCCATCCGCACGCTGGTCGACCGCGACTACGAGACCAGCGAGATCGACCTGGTGCCGGAGCGGCCGGAGCGCAACTGGAACTACATCGACTCGTACCTGGCCGGCCACGACGACCAGCGCACCGAGAGCCTGCGGTTCTGGCGCGCGCGCTTTGTGCTGATCCCGGTGCTGTCGCGCGCCCACACGACCCACTCCGTCGCCGACAGCGAGGAGGAGCTGCGGCTCGAGGGCATCCGGCGGCTGGGCCAGCTGTGGCAGAAGCACCGCGTCATGCCGCCGTCGGAGCGCCGCTTCCAGACCGGCGGCCACGCCCGCCGCAAGGACACGAACCCGCTCGACGTCGTCTACAAGACCGAGGACCCGTCGCTGGTCATTGCCGCCGAGCTCGAGACCCTGCCGCTGCTCGAGGGCCTCGACGCCGCCGCCGCCGGCAGCAGCAGCCGCCGCGGCGGCGGCCTCGTCACCAGCCGCGACCAGTTCCGCAAGAGCAACCTCCACCTGGCCGCGCTGGCCGAGGCCATCCAGCAGCCGGTCGAGAGCGGCGGGATCCGGATGCAGAACCGCCGCTGGCACCTGCGGCTGCACTACAACTGCTTCATCGGGTCCGACATGACCAGCTGGCTGCTGGACAACTTTGAGGATATCGAGGACCGCGAGGAGGCCGAGGAGCTCGGCAACATGCTGATGGTGTCGGACGAGGAGGGGCCGGGCGCAGACACCTCGGACACGGCCTCCACCACCACGGCCTCGACCACACGCCACCAGGGCATCTTTGTGCACGTGGAGCGACGCCACCCGTTCCGCGACGGCCAGTACTTTTACCAGATCAGCAGCGAGCTGGCCAAGCCGCACCCCAGCAGCTGGTTCAGCGCGCGCAAGCGCGACGTGTCGGTGCCGCCGACGCCGACCGTCGAGCCGGCCGCAGCCGTGTCTGGATCGGGCATGGGACCGGGACAACGGGAACCAGCACGGACCGGACTGGCCCCGCGAGCCATGGGCGGCTCGCTCGAGGACGGCGGGGCCGTGTCGGGGGCGTCGACGCCGACCCTGACGGCGGCCGGCCCGTCGACCAGCGGCAAGAAGCGGCGCGTCGTGCTGAGCAAGATGATGCGGTACGACGTCGACCACCGCAACCGCTCCTACCGGCCCGAGCGCGTCGACCTGCACTACGACCGCCTGCACAACCCCGACAACTGCTACCACATCCGGCTCGAGTGGATGAACGTGACGGCCAAGCTGATCGAGGACGTCGTCGAGGCCTGGGCCCGCGAGGCCCTGCAGTTTGGCCTGCGCCTGGTCGAGGTGCCCATCCAGGAGGCCTGTCTGATTGCCGAGCGCAACCCCTTCCGCCGGCCCTATGCCGTGCGCCTGGCCCGTCCGCCGCCCGTCCAGCCGCCGCCGCCCACCTACTACGACCCGGCCTCGCTGGCGCCGCCGCCGCCGCCGGGCCGCCACTTTTACCAAAAGGCCATTCTGCGCCGCTTCGGCTTCGTGCTCGACACCGAGGCCGCCGCCAACTTCCCCGCCAACGTCGACGTTGTCTACTCGTGGGGCCGGCCCACCTTTCGCTACACCCAGTACATTCACCGCAGCGGCGTCGCCCTGGCCGAGATCACCGCCGACGGCCACTTTCTGCTGCTGGCCAACCGTCTCTACAGCTCCCGGGTCACGACGCGCGAAGGACGCGAAGGACGCGGCGGGGGTGGTGGCGGTGAGCCCGCCTCGGCCGGCGCGGCGCCGACCTCAGCCCCGGCCAACTACAGCAAGACCGAGGCCACGCCCATGCAGTCGCCCACGCTCAAGGCCGCGCGGCTGGGGTCGCCGCGGATGCGGCCGACCGGCCCCGAGACACCCAGCAAGAATGGCGGCGGCGGCGGCGGCGGCCTCGCCACGTCCATGGGCACGTCGATTGGCACGTCCATCGGCATCGGCCTGCTGCACAAGACCAGCGCCGCCACCGGCGCCGTCGGCACGGCTGGACTGTCGGCGGCGGCTGCGGCGGCGGCCGTGGCGGCTGCTGCTGCCGCCACCTCGGCCGCCGTGGTCGTGCCCGAGACCATCATGGACGAGCTCGAGACGTTTTGCCTCGACGAGGTCGCGCTCGACGCCTTTTACCGCGACATGCTGCTGCAGCAGCAGCGCCAGGCCGCCTCGGTCGCGTCGACGCCGCTCGTCGCCCCCACCGCCGTGCCCGACATGGGCATCCCCGATCTGGGACTGCCGCCGGCCGTGGTGTCGTTTGGAGCGAGTGCCGACGAAAATGTCCCGTCCGGCCGCAACAGCGTGTACGCGAACCGCCTCGATCTGGCCGCCGCCGAGGGAGTCGGCGGCGGCGTCGGGGCCAACGGCGGCAACAATGTCAGCGCCAGTCCGCGCACCGCGAGCCCGGCGTTTCTCTCGTCGCGGCTGCTCTTTCGACGCAGCAGCGTCGACGACTACGGCCGACAGCCGGACTGAGGAGGTGTGGGCGGGTGAGCGGCGGTGAGCCGCCGTCAGCCACGAAGCGGTCGACCGGGCTCGAATCCAACCAACAATCCCCGCCCCCCCCTGTCGACGCCCAGCAGCCCACCATCAGGCGTCTGTGCCGCTGTCCTGCCGCTGGCCTGCCGCTGTCCTACTCTCTAGCGCCTCCTTCTCTCTCTACAAAAGACGCATCCGCAGCACACGGGCTCACAGGATCGGGTGGGATTTGGGCATATTTTGTTGGTCCTGGCACCCCCCCCGTATCTTACAACTCTTTTCGTCTGTCCAATCAGAGACGGCCACACGTGGCGCTTGACAACGCATGCACAGCACTCTTTGGCATCGGCGTGGCCTAATGACCGAATGTCTACCGTATTTTGGTCGTTTAGGTGTTTTAGCGTTGTCGTCGTACCGTTCCAGCACCCTTTCCATTTTCCCAGTTTTACCATTGGTCCAAAAAAAGTCCGCGACAGAGCGGCAAACGCAATTGGGTCATGCAGCATGTCTCGGTGACCGATTCTTGGCACAGGGAGGTCCTTTGGCCTAGGAGGCCTCCACGACAGCAGTAATTAATATAACATGAGCTGGTGCGCACAAGGCCCAAGTCTTGTTTTTTCGGGTCGGGACGTGCACTGCTTGTTTTCACAAGCGGATTACGACGTAATGGCTCTGGCCGAGTTGACCAAGTGACCAAGTGACCGAGTGACGAAATCATGCGGGTGAGCGTGTCTTTTATACGTACTGCAGTACGAGTCAGATAGGACTCATTCGTCGTCAGCATCCCTTCGCCGAGACGGGATCCTGCATGCGGGACGACTGCCCTTTATTCGTTTGGACGTGGCCAGACCGTGTCCAAGAGAACACTACTGTTTTTCCCGTTGTGACGGATTCCAACGAATCGGCAAATTGCGCCAAGCCGAGCTAGTCTGTTTCAGACAAACTAGACCGCGGGGGAACGTAATTTGTTCTGGTATGTCATTGTAGACAGCGATGCGCTTTGAAACTTGTAGTTCGAGTCTTGGCAGATGTACATTTTCAGATAAACACCACCCAACAGCGTCTCCCATTTTTTTTCTCCTTTACGGAACCTGCTACCTACCCGTCACTTTGTTGACCACATCGATTCCTCTTTGCCTTTCCTTTCTTGACAAAAATTGGGCGCTCTGCCCCCTTTGAGCTCGACGCCCCGCCGCTCCTTCTTTCAATTACGTCGTACCCCGTTTTCGTACGCGCCCCAAAATCTTCTCTCCGCGGCCCTGAGCCACATATATTCTGCCTTTCCGTTTCTCTTCGCCTCCGTCTCTCATCGCCCCAACCGCCCACCCATTTTCTGTTTAGCGCCGCCCTCTTTGCTGACTGGGCCCCAATTTGCGAGTACGAGGCCCCCCTAACCCACTGTCGCCTCGGCCTGTTTTGCCTGGCTGCGCCCTGCACTACGCGCGCGTCACAGCTGCTGACCGGCCGATTCCAGGCGTTTTCAGCGACAGTCGCCCGTACTGCGCCCCCGGGGGAGGCCTGTGGACAACTGCACAAATACGGTCACTCGGCGCCCAACAACCGCCACTCCATCATTCACCGCCCCGTCATCTCGGACTCGTCGCCGCCTAATCGCCTCGTCACCTCGTCGTCGTCGCCCAACTCCGCCACGCTCGACTTCCTTTTCTACTGCGACTGTCCCTCCGTCTCGGCCACCCTCAGCTTTCGTCGCGCGTTTCCACGGCGCTAAAACATTCTACGCCGAACCCTCACCATGGCCTGTAAGCACTCTAAGCCACACCTCGCCACAACCCCTGTCCTATCCCACAGCTATTTCTCCTGTCATTTGCCCCCTTTTGTCGTCGCGTATCTGCCGACGCACGGACCCTGTTTCTAGCCTCATCCCTTTCCTGCGAACTCTGTCTCGCATGCCTCTGCCACCTTTCACGTCCAACGCCCACGCGCCTGGGCTAACATGTCTTCAGTCAATAGCTTCCAGGTCAAGAAAGATGCGCATGCCCTCAGTCGCACGGCCGAAGGGTCGGCCTTCAACCCCTTCTTCCGCAAATCCTACTCCAAGAACAACCGACGGAGCACCGCGCCGGACATCTCCCAGAGCCGAGATCTCGAGGCTGGCCTCGGCGGCTCAGCCGAACCAGACGCCAGCTTCGGCAACCCCATGAACCACGTCTCCACAGCACCGCCGACCTCTCAGCCGTCGACAGCCGGCCGCCAACAGGACGAGAGCGACTTTGCCGCTGCCTATGCCGACAAAGCAGGAGAGACCTCCTTCACCTCCCACACGTCCAATTCCGCCGGCACCGCCACCACTGTCGTCGCCGATGGGCCCAAGAACCGGAGCCGCGGGACCGGCACCACCTCCAACACCGACGAGGTCGCCGACGATAGCTACAAGGCCGACAACCTCAAGGAGGAGAAGCAGCATCGCATGTACAAGAACGTCCAGCCCAAGGAGCCATTCACGCTCGTCAACCAGTTCCAGCGCATCTTTTTGAGCTCATGGATCAACGTGCTTCTCTTCGCCGCCCCTGTCGGCATTGCCCTGCACTTCACCTCGGTCGATCCCATCGCCATCTTTGTCATCAACTTCATCGCCATCATTCCGCTGGCCGCCATGCTGAGCTTCGCAACGGAGGAAATCGCTCTGCGCACTGGTGAGACTCTGGGCGGCCTGCTCAACGCCACCTTTGGCAACGCCGTCGAGCTCATCGTCGCCGTCATGGCTCTGGTCAAGGGCGAGGTCGTCATTGTGCAGACCTCGCTCATCGGCAGCATCCTGTCCAACCTGCTGCTCGTCATGGGCATGTGCTTCTTCTTTGGCGGTCTGCGCCGCCAGGAGCAGTTCTTCAACACCACCGTCGCCCAGACCGCCGCCAGTCTGCTGGCCCTGGCCGTCGCCGGTGTCATTGTGCCCACCGTCTTCGACGCCGCCAGCATCACGTCCCAGAGCGACGTGGCGCAGCTCTCGCGCGGCACCGCCATCATCCTGCTCGTCGTCTACGGCGCCTACCTCGTCTTCCAGCTCAAGACCCACCACGCCGTCTTCAGCGAGGAGAGCCAAAAGGTGCCCGCCCGCCCGTCCAAGCACCACGTCCAGCCGGGCGCCGTCCACGGCGCGCTCGTCCGCCCCGCCGCCTTTGCCATGGGCAACATGGAGGAGGAGCGCCAGCGCATCACCGACCGCATCGCCAACGGCCCCGAGGACGAGGGCGAGGACCCGCAGCTGCACATGATCTCCGCCATGGCCCTCCTGGTCGGCGCCACCGTCATCATTGCGCTCTGCGCCGAGTTCCTCGTCGACAGCATCGACTACGTCACCAACCAGGGCGGCATGAGCAAGGAGTTCCTCGGCCTGATTCTGCTGCCCATTGTCGGCAACGCCGCCGAGCACGCCACCGCCGTCACCGTCGCCTGCAAGGACAAGATGGACCTCGCCATCGGCGTCGCCGTCGGCTCCAGCATGCAGGTCGCCCTCTTTCTCATCCCGCTTCTGGTCGTCATCGGCTGGGGCATGGGCCTCGACGACATGTCGCTCAGTTTCGACATCTTCCAGGTGGCCGTCATGTTCGTGGCCGTCCTGCTGGTAAACTATCTCATCGCCGACGGCAAGAGCCATTGGCTCGAGGGCATGTTATTAATGTGCCTGTACTGCATCATTGCCGTCTGCTCGTGGTGTACGTATTTCTCATCGTCTACGGATCGTGCGCTTTTGCTAACCTGTCCCCAGGGTACCCTACAACATCAACATGAGCAACGACCTGTAATATATCCGACTATTTACGTTTACGGCGGTTGGCATCTCCAACTGCAGCACAACTCTCGTTAAGCAGCACAACTATCGTTAACCACCACGGCCCATCTACAGCCGGCTGTCTGTACATTTAATTTGTTCGCGTCATCCTGTGCTTTTATTTCATGAAACCCGGTGTTCAGGATTCCCATACTCATAGCCCTCATGTCCCTTTGTCCTCTTTTTCTGCGCCTAGAAGGACGGCTGGTTGGCTTGCTCGTTTGTTTACACTTGGAAGTCGGGCCCAGAGCCTGAGCGGGATGCTTGCCTATACCACTGTAAGAGCTATGGACCGCAAAAGCAGTACCCAGAAAAATAGATGTGGAACTTTTTTTTTGTTGCCCACGCACAGTCTTCCATAATAGTGAACCGTGAATTTCGAAACAGTGTGCGCTCTATATATCGTCTACATTTAGATCTAATACGTCCTCGTCCTGCTCGTGGTGGCCATGCCTCTCCTCTTCCGGTCCAGCGGCATGAGCGGAGAAGAGCGTCGAGCTGGACGTGCCGCCGATGCTGGCCTGGGCGCGATGCCTTGCCGTGTTCACCGGCACAGAGCCAGTGGTGGCGGCAACATCCGCATCCGACGCTGCCGCGGCCGCAGGCGCGCCTGCTGACACGTCCTCGTGGGCCAGGTGCGGTGCTGGCGATCCGACCACGTCTTTGCGGCTAATGATGACGTTGCCGCCAACAAGAAGAGACGCGCCCAACCACCACAGCGGTGGCAAGGCCTCGGAAAAGATGGCCGCGCCCAGCAGGGCGGCCAGCATGAAGTTGGCCGACGTGTTCATGACTGACACTTGGGTGGCCGAGCGTCCTCGGGCGAGTGCGTTGGTAAAGAGAGTCCACATCTTTCAGGGCGAGTCAGTACATTGGGCATCAGCCGGTGGATTCGGGGACAGCGTAGGCAGCAGAGCGTGCAGCCAGGTCAGACAGTGCTGTCACGGGCAAGACAAGAACGTACCAAACCGTCAAAGGCCAGATTCATGCCGAAACAGCTCTGGAACTGGTCAGCAAGATGCCATCAAAGACACACGAAAAGGGGGGAGCGACGTACGGCCCGGGCGACCACCTCGACGCCGGTCGCGATCGAGGGCAGGCCAAAGGCATCGGCCAGTCCGTGGGCCATGCGGCCGGTGAGCTCCGTCGTGGTGCTAAAGAAAGACAGAGACAACCGGTCAGCGGGGTGTGAACCGAGAACTACCCAAAGGGCCGAGGGCGGCCGCACAGCTTGGCAAAGACGCCATTGCAGGCCGCACAGGCGCCGCTGGTCAGCGCCAGGATGACCCACATGTTCCGCTGGCGCCAGGACAGCGGAACAACAGGGCCCGGGGGCGGCGGCGATGGCGATGGCGGCCGTGGCGACGATGCTGACCGGACGGCCTCGCTATCCGAGAATCCGTCCTCGGAGTCGGAGCCGAGCATCAACGGCTGCATCTCTGCAGGCGGATCCTTGTTCATCGTGGGCGAGCTGGTGACGGCAAAGAGGCCGGCATGTGGGCTGATCGTCTGCGAGTCGGTGGTCGGCGGGGGACGCAGGGCTTTGTCCGTCCCTGTGCAGGTGTTGTGATGGACAGGAGTTGCAAGTGCACATGGGGAAAGCACTCCATGCACTTGTTGCACGTGACAATGGTTTCAACGCAATCTAATCTATTAGCACCGGCTTGTTGGCGTAGTTTCGGCTGGCGCCCCGTCTGGTCGGGCTTTACTACAACCCGTCGTTTTTTTCCGATTGGAGAGTTGTTAGTTGCGTCAGAACGACTAATCGTACGAGTACTCGGGCATGCACTGCTGGACAGTCAACGGAACTCTGTATACTCCGTACGTGGCAATCAACATCAGAAACCCACAGTTACTGCGCTGACTCATACTCTCGCCGACAGGCTCACTGCACACTCAGAGCTAAATCAAAAGAAACTAACTAGGATGCGTCTGTTGAATTGTCATTACTGCTGCAGTAGACTGCAAAAATGTGATATTGTCGGACTGAAGTCATGAGCTAGAAAGACTAAAAGCGATGTAGATTCGGTTTTCAGTCTTTCCGGTTCACGACACAAAACCATCCTCAAGCCGTTTCTATCGCTCTCCACGCTCACCACGCTTGGCCCTCTTCCCGATGCCCTTCCATGTGTCCACCCTTCACATCGCCCGTGGCGGCCCTCACCTCTTGTCCTCCTCTCCCCCACGGGCAGCCACCCGGACAACCCGTCCCTGGGAAAACCAACGCCGATTGAGGGCCTTTAGGGCAATCGCTCGCGTGAAGTAGATATCCCCGTAGATACTTTCCACGCGGAATTTATCAGGAACACTGCCACCCTTGGCGTTTCCCTTTCCCTTGCCCTTGCCCTTTCCGCCCTTGTCGCCCTTGTCGCCCTCGTCGCCGTCCTTGAGCTCTCCAGTGACGTTGATGTCACCAAACATGACCAAGCCGCATCGTTGTCGGCTGAGCATCACATTCAACCGCTTCTCGCTGCCGGTAAAGCCAGGTCCAGGTTTTGGGTAGGCCGTACCGAAGATGACGACCGCAATGTCAGACTCTTGACCCTGGAATGAGTCGACCGTCATGGCTGGCTCCATCGTCGACAGCTCGGCGTACTCGGGTCGCTTCATCTGGCGGTTGATCAAGTCAACATTGGCCGCGTACGGTGCAAGCACACGTACTGTGGAGGCCGCGACCTCCTTTTCCAACACAAAGTCTCGGATGAAGTCGAGGGCGAGTTTGACTTGGCCTGGGCATCGCCTCGACCCGGTGAACGGGTTGGTAAAGACACGCGAGCCCTCGCAGTGGACGAAAACTGGCTGGAGCGTGCCAGGTGGGAACGGTGCGACGTCCGGGTATCTTTCGTGGACAAAGGACGCAAGCTTCCGTCCGACAAGGTACCGCGGCGCATCGATCTCGCAACTCGCGGCGTAGCGTACCGGCACGTCTGGGTACAAGACGTCTGCGATGTGGTCGAACAAGCCACGGCATATGCGGAGCTTTGCCGAGAACAGTTAGCAGGGCAAGCCCTCTCCCACTCGGACAAAGGCCACATACCTGAACAACGAGGCGGTACACGGGCATACCAGAGGCCTGGAAGAACTCCAGCGGCGAGATCTTGGCGTCATTGGCGAAGCGGTGTACAAAGATCTTATTGTCCACATCTGTCGTCACGCTGGCCGACAGAACGGTCGGGGCCAACTGCCGCAGGTCGCCACCGAGAAAGCAAGGGAGGAGCGTGTTGCCAGCCACGCAGTAGTAGTCGGCGCGGTGCATGTTTCCGGCCTCGTCAATGGCCACGGCTCGGGCGGCGGCCTTGAACTGGGCGTATTCCAAGTCCACGCTTTCACTCTGCGCCGGCACGGTGCAGAACAGATCTGCGGCCCTGACGACCTTCTTCATGAGGCCAGCGACGGCGGCCTCGGACACCATCTCCCCATCCGAGTACTCTTGCCACGTCATCCTGCCAGACGCAACAGCACGGAGACGGGCAAGGTCCTCCATCTGCTCAATGTCCTGCGCAAGGTCATGGAGGACTGCGGGATCGTCGGGGCCGAGCCCATGAATGCCAGCGGCTGGTGACTTGAGCACAACTAGCAGCCAAAAGGCGACAGAAAACTGCAGCTTCCACCGAGAAGTCCCAAACCAGGGGACTTCGCGAGCCGCGCCAGTCTCGGGGCTCTGCAAGAGGCGTCTGAAGGACAGCAGCTCTTCCTGTGGGCTATACCCACGAACAACCAAGGGCCGACGGCGACGGCTGTTGTCGTCTTGCGACCGGCCACGGTTGTATCGTGCGGTGATCGACTCGCCGATGCTGCTAAGGCGGGCAGCAAAATTGTCAACGGCCACATTCGTCGGACCAGAACACAGCGTCTTGCCGCATCGCATCCACATCGCCAAAGTGGCAGCAGCCAGAGCGGTGGTCTTGCCGAAACCAGGTCCCTGCCGAAGAAGTAACGTTAGTAACCTGAGATTGAACATTCGGTGCCATACTTGGGATCCGCGTTGTGAAATCAATCCCAAGGCCGGACCAAACAGGGATTGAACAGGAATGACTAAACACGTACACCGGTGATCAAGCCTAGTCCGAGAGGCCGCTTGCTCAGGTACGCCCGGAACCTGGCACAGTCCTCTGGCAGTGCTTCCGACACAATGGCATCGGCCAGATTGTCGTTGCCAAATGCGAGGAAGTCGACCTGTGGCAGTTCCCGCAGCTGGTCCTTGGCTGTCATCCACTTGAAAAACCCGTTTCCTCGGACGAGACACCGGTGAAGAGCCATGGCATCATCAACCCGTTGTGTCGGATCGCTCGGGTTTGGGCCGAAGCGGCTGGGGGTTGTCGAAACCGAGCCCGGCTCGAACTTGCACACGGCCTCAACCTTGCGCTTGCAGTCTTCCAGCTGTGCATTGAGATTTAGGGCGGCGCAGTTCTAGTGCTCCGGGCCCTGTTGGAATGCTCGATTGGCTGCGCTGCGGTCACCAAATGTCTTGACTTTGTACGCAGGCCCACGTTTGACCTGCTCCCGATGCGGGCGGCGCACGCGAAGCACCAGCTCGTTGCCCTCGATGGGATGCTGTACGAGATCGCTCATACCGGACGGATAGTCGATGATCTGGCAGTCCCTGTGGAGATGGTAACGGTTAATAATGCTAAACTAAGAAGAAAGCATTAGCAGTGGAATTTGCACATACCAATCGGCCGCCGGCTTAATGTCCTCGGCGTTTTCAAACAAATGCACGCGGAAGTTGCCCTTGGTCAAGCGGCGCCAAGCAGCATCGAACTTCTGCTGGAAGTCCGTGGTTAAGGCCAGGACGGCGAAAAAACTCTGCGCGTTTTCCTCCACGGCGGCATTGTCTTGGCAAACAAAATATGCCGGGAACCGGACCTGACGAATCTCCTCGGCGGCCATGTCTAGCCACATGACGTCTTGGACAGCCGCTTGGGTCATGACGGCAAGATGGGCGTTGTCGTCGTCGTACCTATTCAGTTAGTTAGAGCCTCTAGCCTAGAGGGTGCGGCATTCTCGGACTGAAGTCATGAGCTGGAAAGACTGAAAGCAATTCAGATTCAGTCTTTCTAGCTCATGACTTCAGTCCGAAACCCAGAAAAGAAATAACTCATACACGTATGTCGGAAGAAACTGTCCCCCTTGGTTCGCCGAGATGAGATCCTTGTATCGGTCAACGTCCCAGGTGTGCTCCGTGCCGTAGGGGTAGCTGAACGGCGGCGGCAGTTGGTCCTCGCCAAGAATCTTTTCTAGCTCCTTGGGACTGTAGGCTACCGCGAAGTAGAATTCGCGCTGTCGAAGAAGATCGAGAAGGGAATGGTTGCCGCTAATGGGCGCGTTGTGGTTGACCCATCCCTCGACTTGGGCGTCCTTTGGATTGGCAAACGGAACGCCATACCCGTCGACAGTTACGGCTGCATCTTCTGGGAGATGCACGCTCACGACGGCCATTCTGCTGCCCCTGGCATTGGGGAACCGTTTCCGTACCGTGTCATCAGCCTCTTCCACGAAGATCTGCACACGCCAGCGCGGAAATCGCACACTGATTCTGTGCCATGGCGCAGGCACGATTGTGCCACTGTTGATGGTCCGGTCGACTACAGAGTAGGTCAGAATGTAGAAGGGTAGACAAAGCTGGAATGTAGAAGGGTAGACAAAGCTGGATTTGAGAAACGGGGAAATACGCACCATAATGGCGGACTCCAAAGCCGGAGGTCTCAGTATCTTCGGCGTGGCCGAGAGGGAACTGAAGTGCAAAGCCAACCCACGGATCCCGATGATTTCCACGGAATGACAAGATATGCGCTGAGATCTTGTGCGAGAGGCCAAGCGCGGCGCCGCTGGCCATGACGGGGCCATCGAGAGTCTTTGCAAAAACTGCACAGTCTTTGGAGGCCGTAATGGACGCCTTCTTGTTGCTTTGGGTAGCTGGGCCTGGGGCCACACCACCAGTCGTTGATCGAGACATGTCGAACGGAGACGAAACCGCCCGAAGCAATGGCAAAGCAAAGCAAACAGGCCTTCGAGGAGTGCCTAAAGACGGCCGATTAGCGTCCCGACAACTTCCTCCACCTACCTCACGACACGGCCCCGCAGAGTCGTCCACAGGAGCTTCACGCCTCCGGTACCTAGAATTAGAATCGACTCCCAAGGGATACCAACGAAATAATAGAACACCTTTAGCATAAAACAACCACGAACTCCCCTGCAAAGCGCGTGCAGAAACCCAAATAGAAAAGACAGCCCGCCCGCTGTTCAACTGCAAAGCCTGAGCGTCAAGTAGTCACCGCAAGCAGTGACTGTCAAGAAGTAGTACAGTGCGGTTGTATGAGGGAGGAAAAGAGAGAAGCTAGAGAGGAGTAAAATATCTTCCTCACATTAGGTACGCCCTCGTTACACGAAGTGAGAAAAAAGTTTACCGCTTTCTACAATTTGCACACTATAATTATGCCGTAGGATAGAAGGTTCTACCACTTTCTAAGACCGTTGAAGCCGGTCGATCTAGGACTTGTTGGTGGTATTATGGTGGTATTATGGTTACACAAAGCCTCGAAAATATTCCAACGCACTAACAAACTACTACAAACAAGGTAGTTGCAAATAGTAGATATTTAAGACAAGAGGCCTTTGCGCTAGGACTTTGTCACCAGACCAAATAACAGCAATCTTTCCAAATTATCGGACTGCTTTCTTCCTTTGTTCATCCAATTTTTCATACGTTTTACCCAAGCGCCAATTGTCGACGATGAAAGTTACTCTAAACTGTTCAATCAATGTGACTAACTGCGAGATCATAATTTATCATGGCAACAAAACGGAAGCCAGTTGAAACGGACGCCTCGCCGATTGAAGTCAAGTTCATTGGAAATGAGGCGATTCTCTGGCTGCCCACTGCATCCGCTGGGCCATCCCATGCCCCGACGTCCTCAGACAATGCCAAGATGGAGACCAGCGAATCGCAGTCTTCAAATACGTCGACCCTCCCCACAACAGAGGAGGAGCTCAAGCAGCAATTCGTCGCATACTTGAGAACAAAAATTCGTCAACTCCAGGGAGACCCCGAGGATTCTGAAGCCGACTACGTCGATAACGCCGAAAAGATCGCCTATGCCGGGTTGAAGAAGCACTACTTAGCTTTGCTAGCTGTTGCATTGGATCCAGATGCAGAGTTTGAAGATTTGACTCTTCATTATATGTCTTTCCGGAAGGTTACTACGATGAATGAGCTTGAGAAATACTTCTTCAAAGTATGTGGTTCATATTTGAATTCCATACAAACTATAGAGAAGGCGTGGCAATTTGGCAAGGCGGCCGCTTCGGAAACGAAAGAGGCTGAAGTGGCCGAAGTTGACGAGTCGGACCCCGAAGAGAAAGCCGAACAACGCAAACGGAAAGATCTTGGCGGAGGGAAGAGCTCCAGACACACCAAGGGACGCCCTCCTGCAGATGCCAAGGCCCAGAAAGAAGTAACCAGATGGTACAAAGGACGCTGCATCCTCTCTGGTCTCATCAAGACCGAGGGGGCACACATCGTGCCTGTGAGAACGATAAAAACTTCACAGCCCTTTTCTTTCTGGCCAATGCTTCAATGCTTCTGGCGTCTACCAGACATAAAGGAGCTTATTGTCAGAGGCCGCGAGGTAACGAATATCCTCCCACTTTGTCCTGACGCACACGCCTTGTGGGATCGGTGCTTCTTTGCACTCCGGCCCATCGAGCACCCAACAGACCCCCAGCACAGGATCTACATCCAGATGGTCTGGCTAAAGGACCTCGACAAGGAGGGGGGACTCGTTTCAGGCGATTGGGATTACGACGAAAATGGCGGCATCGCGGACTTTCGTCGTGGGAAAAAAGACATGTACCCGCCCGTCAGGCACGGCGATGTGTACGAACTTGTAACGGCCGATCCAAATGCCCGGCCTTTGCCTAATCTGCGCCTCCTCCAAATTCAATACGGCGTCCACAAGATCTTTGCGGGCATCCGAGCGGCCGGGGCGCTGAAGATCATCTTCAGTGGTGATCCGCCCGACGACGAAGGCCCTCCTTCCTTTGGTGTGCCAGTGGAATGGAAATCCATCCTGGAGGCTGCTGTCGACGCCGAGGTCCTGGACGATGCGGGGGCACGACGCTGGGGACGAGCCTTCGCGTGGAACGTTATTCGGAGTTGCCAAAACCTGGGGATCTCTCTGGGAAACGAAAGTGAATAGCACACACCTTCTTCTCCCAAACCGGAGCCTGCTTCTCCACTGCTGCAACAAAAGGCCCTCGTCCTCCGGCCTGCCGTGGAAGCTCAGGATCGGACGCGGGTGGAGCAAGATCGCCCTGAGGCAGCCACCGAGCAAGAATTTCCCACATTTCCCGAGGGCAAGACCAAAGCGGCGCCAAAGCCCGAGGCTTCCAAGATCGTCCTTGCAACGCCCGGTCCCGACGACTACCTTGCACTTGATAGCTTGACAACCATTGATCCGATGAGGGCTATTACGAGGAACGTGAAGAAAGGTGGCACGTGGAAGGGCATGAGGAAGCGGGCCAAGAGTGTGGGAAATGGCTTGAGGTCAATTTTCAGAAACAGCGCCACCGATGTCTGAGGTGTCTGAACGTCGTCCAACCTTTCACGCAAAAGCTTATCCTGTTGCGTGCGTCTTGTGTGTGGCCCAGACGTCCCCTAGATAGATGAGAGTGTATCAATGGCAGCGGCTGCCGTTAAGGATCGCGTCTGGCCAGTCGACACAGGCATCCATTTGGTTACGGTGACTGTACTCCGTAGTGGGCTCCATTTTTCTGTTGGTGCTTGAAGACAACGAGAGACTCTCGAAACACGCCAGAGACGAATCGGAAGCAATCCTGCCGCCATAGCTCCATCGCCCCAGGGCAAACAAAACGAGGAGTGGGCCCAAATGGTGAGATAGCATTGATTGGAGCGCACTCCATTACCGATTCAGAATGTCTTCGCGAGAGTGGTGCATATACTCTGTGACAGGCTGGCAAACGCAGTTGATGTCTGAAGGGGCTCAGGCCTGGAACAGTCCTTGCACAGGAGGAGTACGCAATCACAGCATCCTGGTGGAGAATGGTCGTCGGATTGGCCGTCCGATATTATCTAGCGAACGAGCTAAGATCCAGGGGACACTCCAAAGCGGCGAATCACAGCCATGCTTCCCCTCCATCCTAGTGCTGACAGGACGATCAATACCGTAAACGACGAGCTTCGGCTAGTCCACCGGAAGCTTACGAATCAGTTTTCTGTCAGGCCCTATCTGAACGGAATACCAATAGTGAGACAGCGTTGCCGACTTATGCACCCATTCCGCATATAATACGGTATTGAGTCTTCATTACTAGTTTTGAACTGCTATGATCCAAACTAGAAAGTTTATTTTGACGCTACAGCCATCTGATCATAGCACGTTTTCGCACGGACAAACTAGCACCGGCCCGCGAGATTTTACGCGCAAAAACCATTCGGGCAGCAAAACACGTAAACTGCTACCGTTCTCCACCAAGCCATCCATATCCTAGTCTTGCAGATTGCAGGGCTGACAGGCAATGTAAACCGGGGTATGAACATACAATGTAGTAGATAAATGTGAGACTTCCGAACAGAGACTGCGGGGCATTGATGACAATTGTAGAGGCCGCGTAAGCTGGCGACAGTATGCATGTGTCTAGGTAGTTGATAGCTTTGCTTTGTCTTTGTTCCGTCAGCACGCAGTTCCATCGTTCGATCATAGTCTACAGTAGCACTGCTAGCGGAGTAACTACTCCGTGAACCATCTACAAAAGTACAAAGAAGTCCGTTTGCCAACTCGTTTGAAACCATTTTCCCATCTCTCTTCAAGACAAGTTCGACAAAAAAGCAGCAAAATGCGTTCCTTCTCCATCCTCACTGCCCTCTCGGCTCTGGCTTTCAACACTGTCCGGGCTGATACCGGCTGCACTGTCGACCTTTCTGTCTATGGGTCGACAGCCGACAGCGGCGAGAGAATCGTCTACGGTAGGCAACCTTGAATCATTTTCTCTGGTACCTCTGAAAGTCAAGAAAGTACGTATTCTGATTGCCTCCAGCCGTTCTTGACAGGCTGTATGACTCGATGGACGTCACGTCCATCTCTTCGGTAGGTTTTTCGCCTTACAATCCGAAGAAAACATGACAAAGACGACGTGTCGGCTGACGCCTGCCGAAATAGGATTGCTGCGGCTGGACCGACACTTCTACTGCGCCCTACTCTGTGGTCATCTATGCCGGCGTCGAGACCGGATACGATACGGATGCCGAGCTTGAGGTTGTGCTCGATCCCTGGGTCGGGACGTATCTGAGGTCTGGCACGGACACGCCGAGCTACTCCTCGTCTTACCCTTACGACTATCTCGTCACGAACGTTACCTGCAGCTAATTCAGACTTTGGAGACGGATGTGGCATATGGGCGAAAGTATCCTCTAAGCAAAGATAGCAACGAGAAGCAGTCAGCTCTAAAGGTGGACCAATTAGTTCCGTCCAAGTCGAAATCATTTTTGAGTCTTTTTTGAATGAATGGAGCCCGCGACAATGAATTCGTAGTTTCTGAAACTTGGGTAAGCAGATATAATGCCTCACGCCAACGGCAGCAGGCCATGCTAGTCTAGCCGTGACCCGGACGTTTCAATTAGAATCCTCTGCGCGAAAACAAGCTTGATGCGAAGTGGGTATAAGTCTCTAACCCCACTGTTACTCGACTTCGTTCTGGATCAACCTGGGATGCACCTTGGGCGAATCAGAATTCGCCCCGCAACGCGCGGCTTTCAATCCAGAAGTACGGAGTATTGTAGTAGAAAACATGTCCTGGAATCCAGATCATTGTGAGCGATAAGACGTTGAATAATTTAGGAGCCGATTCTATGCTAAGCTACTCTTATGCCGCATGCAAAGAGTGTTTCAAAGCAAGTCAGTAGTGCACCTATCCAACCTGGCACGGAAATGCACCCTCTCTCATAGCTCGCCGATCCGAGTCGTGGCCCGCACGTATCCTAGACTATGCAATTTATGCCCAGAGGCCATGGGGTGTGCGCTTCAACAGCGGCAGGCCAATTTTCCAGTTGGCTGATATAATCTTTGTCTCGTAGGCAGATGTTGCCGAAAAGATCAAGCTGTAGTTGTCTATAACCTTTCAAAGAGCGGCTACCACTTTTCTCTTCAGATCCGTGTAGTGCCAACTGACGTCGTAAGCCCTCTTTGATGTTGCACGTTGCCTTCTCCGATAGGCCCTACACCACCATCGAAAGCAGACTGTTAAGTTGGCGTCCTGCCGTCTGTTGTCCTCTGAAGAAGGCTATCTGGCTGTTAGGTTTCTGCAAGGAATGGACACGTTCTTTCTCATAAACTCGTTATTATTACGCTTCCGAAGAAGCCGATCTGATGCAACTATGCAACTATATACAAGTTTTTTCTCCGTCTCTTTCAGGCCGCGAGAGCGGTCAGCGTGGTGTTTGCCTTCAAGTCCCGGCTGCTGAAGCCGACGCTGACGGTGAAGTCGCCCTCGGGGATGATCCACTGCTGCGACAAAATATCCCAGTAGCTGATGTCGCGGCGCTGGAGCGCAAAAGTCACGTTGCGAGTCTGGCCGGGGGCGACGGAGAACTTGTCGAAGCCGCGCAGCTGCTTGGGCGGGGTGCCGGACGGTGTGCTGTCAGGGAAGGTGAGGTAGAGCTGGGGAACAGCCTCGCCGGCGACAGACCCGGTATTGGCGACCACGGCGGTGACCTCGTAGAGGGTGTCCCAGAGGGCCGGATTTCCACCCGGCTGGATGGGGAGGTCGTCGGGGGTCGCGGCGATCGTGGCGGCGACTGCATCGACGGTGAGGCTGCCGTCAATGTCAAAGGTGGTGTAGGACAGGCCGAAGCCGAACTCGTAGAGCACAGAAATGTCGTTGGCATCAAAGTAGCGGTAGTCGATCTCGAGCTTCTCGGTGAACCAGGACTGCCAGTCCTCGATGCCAGTGGTGTTAATGGCCGTCGTCGGCGGGGCGTTGTAGTCGTCTGCGTCGAGGGCGATGGTGTAGGGGAGCTTGCCGGAGGGGTTGACGTCGCCATAGAGGACATCGACGATGGAGTTGCCGGCCTCCTCGCCGGTATAGTGGGCGGCCACGATGGCGGTGACGTTGTCGTTGTCGGCAAACGGCAGCACGTTGATGCCAGACGACTGGGTGACGACAATGGTGTTGTTGCAGTAGGCGGCGACAGAGTCGACGACGTCGCTTCCGCTCCAGTCGATGTCGAGGGACTCGCGGTCGGCGCCCTCCTCGGCCCAGGTCTTGAGGAAGACGAGGCAGACGTCGGGCACCGTCGGCACCCAGAGGCTGGAGACGTCCGAGTCGGCGATCAGCGTGTTGTTGAGCCACTGCTGCACGAGCGCGCCGTCCTTGGCGGCCCGCGTCTTGATGGCCTCGAGCGGCGACACGAGGTAGGTCAGCCGGCCGGTGCCGGAGCCTCCACCGACCGAAAGCGTGCCGTACTCAAAGTCGACCTGGTTGTAGAAGCCCTGGGTGTCGTCGCCGGCCGAGTTTCCAAAGACAGCAATGGACCGGGGCGCCTGGAGCGGCAGTGCGCCGGCCGTGTTCTTGAGCAGCACAATGGACGAGGCGGCCTGCTTGCGGATGAGGGCGCCGTGATCGGCGCGGACGTCGCGCGAGACCTCGCCGGTGAGGTTCCAGTCGCGCAGCCAGGTGGACCGCGGCGAGAAGGTGTTGAGGTCGGCCGTGGACGGGTCGACGGTCGGGTAGCCAGAGTCCTGGCCGAGCAGATAGTAGGGCGTCAGAATGCGCAGCACCATGTCGTCGAGCCGCGACTCGTTGAGCGTGCTGTTGCGCACGGCCAGCGACAGGTTGCCGCCAAAGTACGAGTGCCCGTCGGAGATCAGGCCGTAATCGCCCAGGCCGCCGGGCATGTCCATGTCGAGACCGGCCTCGACCGAGGCCAGGCCCGAGTGCGTGCCGCCCCAGTCGGACTGGACGTAGCCCTGGAAGCCGAGCTCGCCCTTGAGCAGGCCGTTGAGCGACTTGGAGTTCTGGCACGCCTGCGACCCGTTGATCCGGTTGTACGAGCACATGACCGAGGCCACGCCCGCCTTGACGGCGTCGGCAAACGGCCACAGGTACAGCTCGTGCATCGTGCGGTCGTCCAGGTTGGCCGACACCGCCTCGTACGTGATGGTGCCGTTGTCGTCGTACGTCGGGTTGCGCTGCGTCTCCTGCTCATTGGCAATGTAGTGCTTCGCCGTCGCCTGCACGCCGGCATCCTGGATGCCCGTGATCGTCTGTGCCATGGCCACGCCCGTCAGGTACGGGTCGGCCGCGAAGCCCTCCCAATTGCGCCCGGCATAGCCAGACCGTCCAAGCGGACCGCTGACAGGACTGTTGCCGAGTCAGAACTGAACGTTGACAAGGGGAGAAACAAAAAAAGACGGCAGCGGATCAACGCACCCTAGCATGACCTGGGCACCCTTGGCCCTGAACTCTTGGCCCATGGACAGGCCACGCTCGTACATGAGCTCCCGGTCCCACGAGGACGCAATGGTGACGCCGGCCGGGAAGACGCTCGCGTAGTCGGCCACCCGGATGGCCAACGGGCCGTCCTGCAGACACAGCCCCGGAAAGCCGAGGCGCTCAATGGGGACGGTGTTGCCGACACAGGGTCCCGGTGTGCCCGTCGTGAAGTTGGCCTTCTCCTCCAGCGTCATCTCGGCGAGAAAGGCCTTGGCCTTGGCCAGCGCCCCTTCCCAGCCGCCTCGGCCAACCGTGGCCGGCGACGGGTAGACGGCCGGCGAGTGGCCGTACTGCCCGAGAATGGTCGTGTTGAGTGGTTGAACATAGCTAAAGGCTGTGGTATCCCGACTGGACCCGCTGAAGTCCTGGCCGTGCACCCGAGGGAGCTGGGCCAGGGCCGACAGGGCAAGACACAAAAGGGCTGATGTCATGACTGCGAGAGCGAAAAAGTGCGCTTGAAGCGAGCAGTAGAGCCTGTCTTCTCAACCCCTTTCCTAGCCATGAGGAGCTGAGGGAGCTTTGATCTTTTATAGCAAGGGAAGCCGCTCCACAAGGACGATCGCAATCCCGATCATGATCATGTAGAGCCGACTTTTGCTTGCCCCCATCGCTCATCGGAACATCTGAACCGAGCCTAGCAGAAACGGCTGCAGAAACGGCTGCAGATGATGCTACAGACGTACTCGTACATGGTTTCCCCGTCATCAGACCTCTGTCGGCAGCTCATCGGCATCTCATCGGCAGCTGCCAGTTGCGTCGCGCAGTCAAAACAGTGTGACTTGTGCCTTAGTCACCGCGACTTTGCGAAAGGCGACCCTTGGCATGGTGAAGCTAATAACGCACTGTTGGGTTGAAAGGGCCGATTAGCTGGTGCACAGGGTCATTCGAACCGCCAAATTCGAGCAAGGCGCCGTGCAGAGTTGTGCTGCCATTGCCCGCGGCTGGGACAAGTGGAATAATAGACCAGGGCCCACTCCAATGTATAAAAAAGTCATTTACAACCGGGGAACAAAGTCCTCTCGTCTGAAGAGTATCGCAAGGCCACGGCACGTGGTAGAACAGTGCCTTACCAGGCTTCTCGAAAAGTCTTTGGAAACGCTAGTTTTGTTTGTGTGCAATGTACGAAGTACTCGTAAGATATTAGATGCTGACGGTTTGGGAGGCGATTGGACCAATCTCCCTAAATTTGCTGTTATTCGCAGACCCCCGCAAGTGCGGAGACCAAGTTCCCCGCTGTCTCCCCACAGCTCGTAAGATCCCGGCATTTAGGCTGATTATGCCCCATAAAGTGGTGAGCCATCGTCGGGAACACTTACGGCTGTTAGCAGCCCATGGGGAACGACCACAACCCAACCGACCACGAGACCATCCACTGAGCTAATTCCCCCATAACTGGCCAATGTTACTATGGGGCAGTATCCACCAACACCCGTACGGACGAAAACCAGTGCCGAGCTCAACCGCTCAACCGCTTTTACCACGTCACTAGCCAATGTCCGACCCGTTTCTCCGGAGGTTGGGGGCCACGTAATCCAGCCCGACCCCCGGTCTCTTGCAAGCAGAACTTGCGGTACAGTGCCTCCGACATTACGGAGTGGACGGAGGTCCCAGCGATCCGGGGGCCCGGAGCCCCAGAAAACTGTGCATAACGATCACTAGAGCAAATGCCTGCAAGTCCCACATCAGACCTCGGCTGATGGAAACACGAGCACAACCCGACAGGTCTGTTCTGATTCTCTCGGCCGCAATGAAGCATATGGTGTGCCAAGCGCCACACACGCAAGGTGGCTTGCATGTTGAAGCTTGCTCGGGCCGACTGTTTCGGACCGACTATAAGGCACCTCGCACGTAGTGCATGGCGCTATTCTAGACTTTCACCACGCGGCTTGGCTAGCACAGTAGATTCCGCTTGCAAGACCAGATGCCTCGAAAAGCCTTGACTACCGAACATCGGCTATTTCGCAGACTCAATGCCAAAGACGGCAGATCGAAAGTGTGCTTGAAATTTCAGTCAGCGATTACCGAGCAGCTGTGTACTAGGAACCTCTACTCGTACAGCTCCTCGAACACCCAAGACCCAAAGAGCCTGCGCCACACTCGGCATAGTTCATCTAATTGCCGAAATCGCGAACCAATTGCTATCACGTGTCGACCACACAATATAGGGAGACCTTTGTATTGTGGTCACGATCCTGTTGACGCTTAGCCGTATTCATTTGAAAAGACACCATTTCCCACAACTATCACCTCGCCAGTCGGACAGATGGACTCATAGCGGTCGCTCTACGTCGCCTGACTTTGAACTCTTTGCTGTTTAGTCAGCCCAAAAGTTGTACTGGACGTAACACCCCGACGTGCCATCCAGTTGTGTTTCATGGAGCGGCATTTGCAGTTGTGCGCTTTCCGCGCTGCTCGCAAAGCTAGAATCGGCAGCCCAATCCACAATCGTCTGTGCGCTTGTAAGAACTGTAGTGTAGCGCTTTCCTTATATTCCTAATGCGCTAGCAATTCAAACATTGAGTTCAGAGACCTCTATTCCTTTCTAAGCCATTTGTGTAGCAGCTACCAGCCCGTCATCTATTGCAGTTATGAAAGGGATACATCTCCAAAAGGTCGAAGAACAGTCGTACGAGTGGTAGCTTTTTGGCCTTGTTGATACCCATGTCGGGAGACCAAAGGTTGTATGTACATCACCTCGTCCCACACTGCTCTTGTGTACTCCATATCCGGTTGCTCAAGACTCTGTTTATCCAACACTATTTCCGTTACAAACATTTATTGTGCAAGGTCACTGGGGAGATCAGGAAAGATTTGAGTGGCCATACGAGAAGAACATCCAACTCGGGCTATTTTTCACGTCTATAACTATTACTTTTGTGTCGACCTTTTTTTCTTCAATACCACGCAATACAAGAAAACAATAAGCCGACATACTATACGCCTGTTCTACGGCCATACTGTGGCTGGCGGCAGCCTCATCGAGCAAAGGCAGACTCATTAAGAGGCCCATACCTCTCCCACGACTCTGGAAGCGTCGTGTTTGCCCCTGCAATCACTTTGGAGGTGTACGGCCACGAGTAGAGCCGCCGCGAGAACTCCAGAGTCGTGCCGGATGAGTCGTAGTCGCCTCCTGAATAGTGGCCTCCAACAATGTACTCCGGGCCGACGTCGTTCAGCACCCAATCTTCGAGGACGTCGTAGAAGTTGTCGACCCGTCCACAGCCGGGTCCGACAATGTGGGCATAGCCCGGCACGAGAAAGCCTCTGACAAAGTTGTCGACCTCTTCCTGGCCGCCCATAGTAGTACGCAGCCTAAATGCGATCATTGTAAGTAACCTGGCCATGAACAGAGGGGGGCATTTTGAGGCTGCTGCTTGTTGCCTGCTGCTCTTACCTCGAGTACCACGATATGAATGCTTCGGGACAGCTTTCGTAGTCCTGCCATCCAATTTGGATCAGCAGCTTGCCCCCGTGTGCCTTGAAGAGACTCATGTCGGCATTGTTAGGCGACAGGATGCTGTCAGCGTTGAGCACTGATGGTATGCTGTCCCAGTCAAAAGCAAAGACGTCAAAGTCCTGGAGGGACAGACTGTCCTCAAAGAGGTAGCTCGTAAGGCCGGTCAGGACGGTAATGTACCAGGCATTCGGATCCGTGGACAGAAAGTTGTAGATCCAGTCGGTCTCGAACCCGGGATAGATGCCGAGGTTGGTGATCCGGCGGCCCTCCGAGTCTGTCGGGCCGTCGTAGATGGCCTGTGCCGCCTCGACCTGGAGTTGGCTGAGACAGCCACCGTCGCTGCCGTTCTCTGTGTCGCACAGCAGCGTGGCGGGATCGAAACTGCACAGGAAGCTGGGGTCCACGATCCCGTCGACGAGGCCGTCGGCACCGTCGCAGGCGGCTCTCGAGGCGTTCTGGAGCGTCCCAAGGTCGTCGGCGCTGAACTTTGACGTCCCGTTGGGGTACATGCCCTTGGCATAGACCCAGGCGTAGTTGAGGAAGAGAGCGGTCTCGTTGACGTCGACCGACTGCGAGATGATGCCGTCAAAGTCGGCCGGATACCTTTGGGCGGCAATCATGGCCTGGCGGCCGCCGGTCGAGACGCCGCGGAAGTACGAGTGCACCGGCTTGGCGCCGTAGTAGAACCGCAGCATGTCCTTTCCTACCACGGTTAGCAGGTGGGTGGCCCGATGACCGTAGTTGATCTGCTGGGGCCGGTCGTTGCGGAGAAAGTAAAAGTCTAGGATGTTTGCAGACTTTGCATGTCAGTGCTTTTCTTTTGTTTCGTTTCTCTCACCCCCCCAAATAAATCTCTCACATCAAGGTTCGTATGGCCCATGTCGTTGACGGCCAAGGTCCAGCCGCGCTGAAGCTGGTCAACATCCCAGGGGATAGCGCCAATGGCGATCGAGTCGATGATCTCGCCACATGTGCCCTCGCAGCTAAACTCGATTAGCCGAGAATAACATGAATCGAGCCATCCTCTAAGCAAGAACCGTACCCCATCTGAGACCACACCCCGGCCCAATCGCTCCCCTCGGCCGGCAGCTTGATCTCGAACCCAATGTTCTGGTCGATCACCCAGTTCACCTGGCACAAAGCCGGCAAGGTACCGTTGGCTGCGATGTAGCTGACGTAGTGAACGTGTGTCGGTGCTTCCTTCTGGGCGTCGCCCATAAAGTCGAAGAGATCGAGGCAGTGCTCAGACACATTAGAGAATGTGTATTGCGCCAGAGCTGAGGATGCCAGGCCTAGGACGGCGGCAGAGTACTTCCACATGGTCGACATATTTCCCGGGGTCGAGGTCGCGTGAAAGCAAGCGAGCAGAAGCTGGAAAGAGAACAGGCTCCAAGCTGCCGTGACATGCTGTCCTTTGTCTTCTTTTATATTGTAGACTGACACTGAAATATCTCTCCATAGGCAGGCAACATACCACTAATTGATAGCAGAAGAGAGGTATCTTGCACTACGTATGGTGCTAATAGGTGGAGCTCATCCGACGGACCTGGCCGATGTTATGCACCGTTCCTAGATAAGGGGGTGGGGGCCGAGAGGAGGTGGACTAAACGCGTGGTCTTTCACCTATCAAACGGCATTGGATCTTGCTCATCCGACGATCCGGAACACAACTGTCCACGCAAATTGACGAGGCTGGTAACTCCTCGCTTTGCTCTTGTCCCTCGCCGTATCGTTGCTGCGGTTCAGGCATAAAATAGAAGTAAACCATGTGAGATAATTACGTGACTGCGGCCAAACCCGACATTGATTCACCGACTTCCTGAAGCGGTTATTTCTTTGTATCGATCGGGGCGTTGGTACCAGCTAGTTGCAAGATCGAATTCCCAGCGACTCGTGATAGGTCCACGAACTTTGCCTCTCCACCCCGCCTTTATCTGGCGCGCATTTCGCATTTCGCATTTCATATTCGGGAGGCAATTTGCCTCTCCACCCCGCCTTTATCTGTCGCATTTCGCATCTCGCATTTCGCATTGGGAAGAGCTTATCTTAGGACCCCTGCTGCTGTAGCCCTTGCGATTACATGGATTTATTGGAGGCGCCCAAGCAGCAAGACCCGACCACTAAAATGTGCTGTGTCTCGAGCGAGAGGGGAATAAATGCTGTACACTTACACGGGATCTTTGACCGCATCACGACCTTTGGGATCACGATGCCGAGACTTGTCATCGCCAACCTGTAAAGTACCTTCCCCTAGTGGTGCATTTCTTAAAGACGACACGGTTCATCTGTAAGCCGAGTCGGGCTGTATACCAACATTCAGGCATGCACTACATCAACTTCCTTGATTTACATTTAATGTAATCCTTTGACGAGACGGGGCGCGACGGCGACGTCGCATGACACGGTCGGATCGACGCTGGCAAGATACCGGGCCTTCTGCACAGAGCGAGGCGTAAATCTCTTCTTAAAAATAGGAACTTGTTAAATGAAGAGCGGATCGTGTGCTTGGCCCCTAACGGGGACTTTTAACTTGTGGAGGATACAAGCTGGCTCGAACGGTTCTCGTCACATATGTTTTACTACGAGAACCTGTAGAGGTGTTTAGGTCTGAACGAGTGGGGATCGCTGCGGCCGCCCGTACTCATTGGAAGCAGCCCAACGCACTGGTTGGCTGGCTGCCATGGTGAATCAGTGGCTCCACAATAGCGGGGGAACCCCAAAAGCCCAAGATCTTCCAATTTCAACGGCCACGTTCGCTCTATGACTACATCGTATCATCGAACACCGTGCCAGAATGCCCATGGAGAGTGTCAGGAAAGTACTCGAGTCGCAGACGACGAGGAAGGAAAAGTCCAGCTGTCGTACAGAAAAACTCAAGACAGCACTGTACGCCGCTGGCGACGATATGGGACAAGTTGCAGCATCCATGATCCACGCCGCTCTGTGGCCGCTCTACGAAACTGGGAAGCTCTCTGACCTGACGGTAACCTGCGGCGGCCGAAAATTTCGCGTGCACAAAGCTATCGTGTGTTCTCAGTCACCATTCTTCGATGGGGCTTGCACTGGCAACTTCAAGGTTGGTATTTTAGTTCCTCCGGCAGGACGAGAAGAGATATATGATTCCGTCTGATCACAGATATAGGAGGGCGTGGAGAGTGTCATTGACCTACCAGATGACGACCCCGACACTCTCGATCGATTTTTCCAATATCTCTATGCTGGAAATTATTCTGACGGGGAACATTTCGACGGTCTGCCGTCGAGGGCCGCCTTGCTGACGCCTGAATCAATTTCCGAGTTACTTCCCGAGGCAGCGACATCTGTTTCTGGGGAATTAGATATCGAAGATGACGATGAATACATTTCAGAGAGCGATCATGAGACAGAGGAGGATGACGAACCCCTCGAATATGACTCTGATGACTCCAAGTGTACGGGACCAGATCGCGCCGACGATGCCAAATCGGAAAAGGAGTATGTTGACGACTATGTTGTCACGAGCATCCCCATTTCCCTTCGCGTATACATTATGGCGGACAAGTATGGCGTTGCGCCCCTGAAGCTGCTTGCCAAAGAACGATTCGAACACACCACGGCCAGCCGATGGCATTTTTTCGATGATTTTCCAGCCGTACTCGATGAGCTGTATCAATCAACAGTACCCAGTGATCCCCTGCGGCAATTCATCTGCAAGCTCCTCGTGTGCAAGTACCATGACGATGCGGAACTGCGAGCGAGCTTAAGGCCAGTTCTAGAGAAACACCCCCAATTAGCGATCACCCTACTTGATATGGTGGTCTGGACGCGAGGTTACATTTGTATCACATGCCGGAATAATGAGTAAAGAAATTTCGGCAGAACATTGGCAATTCATGATAGACGACTTCGGTAGCCTTCTTGTTGAATATCAATACGGGTGTGCTTGCATGATTTTACGCTGCATGGTAAAAACATTTTGCTCCAAAACTTCCCCTGCCAAATCATGTACCTCCTCTGTGCATCTCACTTCTCCCTGGCCGAAACCTTTACTCGCCATCGGTTCATCCCGGCGGACGTAAAAGCCATGAAGCCACGCGCCTACAGAAATAACGGGTGCGGAAGCTAGGATGGATATGATTTAAGTTGAAGACTGACGATATACTAAAAATAAATATCTACTTTTGTTGTTGAAAAAATGGCAGAGCCGCACTCCGGATCTGAAAACGTGACAAGGGTGACTAAGCCCCCGCAAACGAATCCACACTTCCACTGGTACAGAATGAAGAGCGAGACTCGTTCCAATTTCAATTGTCTTCAAGCCAAAGATCCGGGAAGACTTTTGTCTCTCAGCCTAATCAAAGACACGTTTCTAGCTTCATTTAGCGCACTGGCTGGCTAAGCTAAAGATAATCGCTGAACAGATCCAACTTTTGTTTTCCGTTTGCTCAGTACTCTTTGCAAACCATCTCGACCCCGCCCAACAGACCCAACTGATTAATCGAAACCCAAAGCACCAAAAATTATGGCCACTCCAACACAGATTGAGCCATCACCCGAATACCTCGGGCTTCTGCGCAGCCTCGTGCATCCTGTTGCTGAACTGCAGCAGGCGGGATTTACTGTCACTCCACTGACAGATGAAGCTTTACTATTGAAGCGGCGTTGTGAGCGATGTGGAACTCGTGGTATGCATAGCTCTGCTTTTTTTGACACTAGAGCAAGATGAGCATCCGGGAACTGACTTTGTTGAAGAGAAGAGACGCCTTCGAGACAAACCCCCGCGAAAATCAGAGGACGCTACGTACCATGGTCTAGACAAGAATGAATCAGCTCCAACCGCAGCCAGCTTCAGTGGTTTGAACTTGGGAAGAAAGACGGACAATGAAGATAGGGCCGACGATCAGCAAAATGGCGGGAGACCTGTCGAGAAGAAAGAGCACAGCTTCCCGTGCAAGTTTCACACAGGAAAGCTACAATACAATGTTCGTGTGGCTGAAAACATTTACTCAACGAGAGGTAATAACTAACCCTTAATCACTTCCCCGAACTAAATTGTAGGTTTGGACTTGCTGCAAAAAGGCCCGATCTGCCAAGCCCTGCTCTGGCACCTACAAACACGAGATGCGCGACTTCCCCCCCGGCGAGCTTGCTGCACGCTGGCAGTGTCACCGCACTCCACAGATTCCCGTGCAGAATCCTCTGGCCGGTACGAGTTTTCCAGGACTCTCGGAAGCTGGGCCGGCACCTTCTGGAAGCAGCCACCATGTCAGGAATGGCAGCCGCCGGCAGAGAAAGCGAACTGCTTCAACCCAGAGCCAGACACCCAAACGTGTCGCTGTCGCCATTGACTGCGAAATGGGCACTTCCATGGACAATGATAGCGAGCTCATCCGCATCACGCTCGTCGATTACTTTACGGGCGAGGTCCTACTAGATAACCTGGTGTGGCCCAGTGTCACCATGCTGCACTACAACACTCGCTTCTCGGGTGTGACGCGCCAGCAAATATACGATGCTCGTCGTAGGCGACAGTGCATCGAGGGCGTAAACGCCGCCCGTCAGTGTGTGTGGCAGTTCGTCGGATCGGAGACAGTGGTCGTGGGACACGGGACTCAGAACGACCTGGCAACGCTGCGATGGGTGCACAATTCAGTCGTGGACAGTTTCATCATCGAAAACAAGCTGCGGGAAGCATACAAGAGGGCAAAAGAGGAAGAAGAAGCCAAGAAGAGGGAAGAAGACGAAGCGAGAAAGAAAGAGTTGGGGATTGTGGAAGAAGAAGGTAAGAATGAAATTGCAAAGGGAGATGAGAAGGAGAATGAAAGTGGCAGAAAGGAAGGCCAGAAGAAGATCCGAAAGCGTGGAGAGGGCGGCCTATCGCTCAAGGCACTGGCGTACAGTCGACTGGGACGCTCGATCCAGACAAGCAACAAGGGACACGACAGCCTTGAGGATGCCGTCTCGGCACGGGACCTTGTGGATTGGCATATTCGACAGGCCATGAATGGCGTTGAGGTGAAATGGGAAGCGCCACCGGATGATGCCGGCAATAAGTTGGAACTTTGACGATGAACGATGAAAGTTCATTCTTTTTATCCCCTTTCCTCCCCCTTTTGTTATTTGTAATTGTACCTACCTCTCCGGATCAGGAGAATATCTCCTTTCAATTCTGTCCCCTCTCTATACCTGTGCTGTACTGCTGAATGAAATCGTATCTGTCACACTAAAGTCTGGATTTTTAAGATTTCGTTTTCATGCATTGCAACGTGCTTCAGCTGACAATATATCGAACACGTCCAAGAAATAAAGAAAGAAAAGATTTGATATTCTCTGTTCTCTGTACGCTCAGCCCCTTCCCAGCAGCTTAGTCTGCCGTTCCAAGAACTTCAATGTTGGCCAGTCCGAGGGTTGGCTGCACTGCTTGTCGCTGACGGAGCCAACTTGCTTCTGTAGCGGGCCCGACTGTAGGTGGTGCTTTTCCGGATCTTTGCAGGCTTCATCCGTGCTATCTTCATCGTATACGAACCATTTATGCAGCCCATAGGACATTATCAAGCTCCGTATCATGCCGACTTCCACCGTGCACCAGGCACGATCGTAGTAACTTCCACTTGTAAAGCTGATAAAGGCGTCGCACTGGACGAGAATCAATGGAAGCGCTGATATACCGCTCCGCTTTGCCGGGATATAGTCCTGGTCAATGCAAGCATAGTCCTAAGGGGCGAAACAAAGATGTTAGTAGAGAGCGAGTGGCATGTGGTCTCATCTCCAGACTTACCACCCAAACTCCCAGCCGCTGCGGGCTAATATGGGGATTATTTCCAAGAAATTCTTCCAAAGCCAGCAGCATCTGTTTATATTGCGTCTGGTTATCGTCATCTGGAGACAGGGCGCCTGGCCGCGCCCACCGGTAGGATAAAAATATGACAAAATCCACGACAGATTCGGACACCTCTGCACTATGGGACTTTGAGACGTATTCTGTTGTCAAATGCATGCTTGATCGTGGGATCTGGTTGGCTGCCTTGAACTTTGGGTAAGGCACAAACCGGAGTCTGTCAAATAGTCGACCGCTTTCCCCATCGTCGACAAGAGCTAGAGCGTATGCCTCGCGCAAGTCCTGGGCAGACGAGCTTGTCTTGCCTTTGGGGTTGCTGCTCGCCGTCAGGATCGGCCGAAGCTTCTCCTGGAAGATGACACGATAGCCCTTGCGCAGCCTCGCCTCGACTAATGCTAGCGCAACAGACTCCTGCGAACACGACGCCTCCAGACCGCGAAGAACGGTCTGCTCCATATCAGTGCTGCCATTGAAAATGGCCCAGTCGAGTGCAGTATATCCCGACGCATCGGCACGGCGGAGGTCCACGCCTGCATCGACGAGCTCCTGGAGATATCCATGGTGTTCCTGTGACGATTCCTTGCAGAGGGCGATGGCGGGCGTGCACGTTTCGTCCACGGGCGGATCAAACTGGCGCATAGCCTCTTCCGGTAGTTCGTACAGCTGCTGTAGCACACGCCCGTAGAAGAACCGCGACACGGCCACCACGACTGGGTCTCGGACTGGCATGGCCAACGTGACTCTGAGTGCCCGTAGAGCTGCGTCAGCAGCCAAGGCTGCTTGCATCTGAGCCGCGTAGCATAGCGAGAGACGTGCCAGACCCACGGCCTCCCATAGCATGTGGCCAAGCTCCTGTGCAATTCGAACACGGCTCAGCAGCTGCTCAATGGCAGCCTTGATGCGTTCGGGGTTTCTGTTCTGCAGGAAGAACTGATAGTTGACCATGCCCCAGTTGCCGAGGGCGCGGCACATTTGCGGCTGGGTACCCAGCTGCTCGGCCATGAGGTACTGCTTCTCAAACACCGCCTCTGCCTCCTCCAGACGGCTATCATGACGCAACACCACGCCAATCTCGCCGAGATATTCGACCTCTTCCACGCTGGGGCTGTCGTGGCCGCCCAAAATCTCAACGGCCGTCTTGAGCTGCTCTTCTGCCAGCTTGTAGCGCCCAAACCGGCGGTTTGTCTTGCCGAGCTCCCCTGTAGCAATACCTCGGTAGCGGGCCACGTTTGGCATCTCAATGTGGTGAAAGAGGCTGCGGGCGTGTTCGAAGGCGCGCATAGAAAACTCCCACCTCGAATCCGCTGCATACCGTTTCCCCTCTGCCATTGCCTTTTCCCATGAGCGAACGGCCTCGACCATGGATGCGAGGTAGGTCGCCGTCTTGCCTGCAGGGTCGCGCGGCTGCGTGCATGATTCCACATCTTTGGGGCCGAGGGCGCCGACATCTTTGCGGAATCCCCGACTGGAGTCAAAGACGAATAGGGTAGCGTGAAAGGCCGCTGGATCGACGGTTGTTTTATGGTAAGCAGAAGAGGGGATATGATAATTGTATAAGCCGTCAGAGGCGTGCTCCTGAGTTGCGCTCTCCGTTACTGAAACCCACTCGTGTGTGTTCACTGCTGTCGACGAAGTCTGGTGCGTCTTGTAATCACTGCCGTGGGCCGCGTCTTTATCCTTGGCCTTCCCGTCGCTCCAGCGGATGGCAAAAGTGGCATGGGTGGCGTCCTCACGACTGTTGACGGGCTTGATTTCAAAGCTATGATCGACAGCTTTCCCTGCCAGGATCCAACTCTCGGCAAACGACTGGTGAGCGTGAATGGCAAACGGCTGGCTTCCTCTCTGGCCGTCCCCGAGCCAGACATGGAGCCGCCAGAGTTCGGCAATGTTTCCGTCTTGCAGAGAGCTGCACAGAGGAATGGCCAGAAAACCCTGCGCGCTGCGCGAGACGGTTGAAACTGGCGACGCAGGACTGACAAGCGCTCCATGGAGGAGGTTCCAGATGGCGGCCAGCTCCGTTGCGTCAACCTTTTCTGATCTCCAAGTCTTCTGGCGAAGAACAGACAGAGAAAGGACGACACGACAGACGTTTCTCTGCCGTTCATTAAGCAGACTCTCTTCGACGGCTTTGAGCCACTGATCTAGTGAAATGATCGACGAGACGGAAGTGCTTTCGGCTCCGGCACCACTCTGGCCACCAGGGCCAGTCTCAACAGCTGACATACTCGAGATCCATTCGGATATCTGTTTCCATTGTTCTGGCGAAGACTTTGTTGCTTCCATTACTCCGGGGAGCATGTGGTTAAGTGTGGATGGCGCGACAGATAGGGCGCCTATCCCACTCAGTGAGAAGGTTAGATCGTCCATGTCTGTATTTCGCAGTTGAGAGGTAGACCCTCGTATCAATCTAGGAATGTTTTCTTTCTTTGTTGGTTGCTCTAGAAATACCCAAACTCTACCATGCAGCTTTGCGACTGTTTATCTTGCAGAATCTGAAAAGTAATATGTGCGGGGGGGTCTTTTCTATGCGTTTTCGGGCGTACGATATTACATATATTGAATACCCCGCTTCTATCATGAATCTGATTGAGCAGCTCTGAGGCGTAAGCAATGGTCAGCCTTGACTGCTGCCTTGCCGACGGCCTGTTTCTAAATACGACAAAGTTATTACTACCAGAAATCGTGGCTTGCGCCTTTTGGAAGGCTAAGGCGGATTTCCAGCTAATACTATTTATCCGAATTCAACACAGCCTCCACTGCGGCCATTCTTTGAGACCCAACTGGAAGACTCAGTATGTATATCGAAACCCATCGGTCCCTTCGATGACCGCCTTTCCCTCCCTAGCCCTCTTATTCGCCAGCATAAAAAAGACACTGCACACGACGATGATTCCAATAATGAGAATATGGCTGCCGATGCTGACCCAGATAGCCGTAGGATACCAAGGCGCCTCGCTCTCGCGGAATATGTACGCCCCTGCTATTCCGCCCAGCGCATTCATTGCTGATACGGCAGAGGCGACAGTGGCACGCTTCCATTGCCCCGTTACATTGCTGGCCTGGTAAGCATTCAGCCCAGCCCAGTTCGAAACGTACGCGCCCGTAGCCAGCATGACGCCCACGTATCTGGCTGCGACACTTCCGTGCACGAAGCCAACCAGGGCCATGCCAGTAATGAGACATGCGGCATTGAAGATCACGACGGCGCCTCTTGCCGCCAGACGATCAGCCACCAGCGCCGAGATAATGGCCGGTATCACGGCGTAGTAATATGGCGGTGCGTACAACAGGATCGAGTCGGCGGACGTGAACCCCATGCCGAGCAGGATGGTAGGGATAAAGTAGGACAGCGCGGTGGAGACGACGTTTTGCAGAAAGAAAAGCAGGCTGAAGGCGTGCAACTTGAGGTCCAGGAAGGGCTCCAGCACCGCGCGCATGGTCAACGGCTCCGGGGCGCCGGCGTCCTTGCGGTCCTCGTCGATGCGACGGAGCACGTGGGCTGCCTCTAGGGGCGACAAGAACAAGGAGGTGCGGCTGGCATTCTCTGGGAAGTCGGGGATCCAAAAATAGGCCACCACGCCAATGAACATGGTAATTGCACCTTGGACGATGAACATCCATTGCCAGTCGCGGAGGCCGTGCTGTGCATCTAGGAAAGTTAGGCCGTAGTTGACGATACTGCCTGTAGCCACGATAATGACCTGTCCACTTTGAAGGTAGGCGAAGCGGAGCTGCATCTCTTTCCGGGTATACCTGTTACTTGTGGTCAATTGTACAGCAAAAAAAAGCACGCCCTGACCATACGGTGGAGGAGCTTACCAGGCCGACAAGAGATAGGTGAGTCCCGGGTAGATCCCCGCCATGGACATTCCCATCAGGAATCGGAGCGCAATCATCTGCTTCCAAGTCGTGACATAGGCCGTACATAGCGTAATGAGGCCAAATGCAACGGTGCTGACTGCAAAGAACAGCGGTGCTCCCACCAGCCGCATGACAATGGTGCCCGGCAGCTTGAACAACATTTGCGCAAGTGTGAACAGCCAGATGGCCATCGAGTAGCGGTTCCCCGTGAGGCCGAGATCGGCCGGCATCGATGTCGCCGATGCGCTCGACATGATGCTGCCGTCGATCAGATCCATGGCGCAGAGCAGGCCTGCTATCGTGCATAGCCGCAGGTCTATCTTAAGCCGCACCTTCCGGTTCAGGTCCACTGTAGTATTTCTGGCAGCAGCGATGCCGTCCTCTGAACCTGTGCCATCGTCATCAGAACCATTTGATGTTGGACGGTGAGCCTCAGCGGCAAAGACCCTCGGCTCCGATACCGCACCATCTCCGAGGAGGACCTGTGCTATCTTGGGTGTTTTAGGGGGCGTTGGATCGTCCATTGCATCAAAAACGAATATGCTGGTGTCTATTAAGGCGGGGGAGGACAAGTATGCCCGAATACAGTTTTTCTGCAGCCGAGGCGAGGACGATGTCTCTCCGGTCCGGAAAGGCACGTGACCGTCTCAAAGAGGAACTTCGGGATGTGGATCGTAAACGGCCGGGCTCAAGTTTAAATATCGAAATTTGAGCCAACCAGTTTTCCCAACCCTAACTACGTGGGGCTACGACGTAAGCGGCCGTTTGACAATTACTGTACGGAATACTCCGTCCACCGACTTTAAACTGCTCGTATCCCCGTCATACTCCGCCAACAAGCAGCTACAATATTCACAAAAATCAGACTGCCAAACAAAGCGTAATAATGCTTCAATTGTTATTTCCAGTCCTTACAAAGCAACACTGTTAAAAAGTCGATGATCCCCTTTTGATTTGTCCAGAATTTAGAACCTATTTTGGCCACTAGATTCCCGGATCAAATGCTGAATGTGGCCGTGAGACGGATGTTGTTGGACGAGGCGCCCACATGAACTGTAATGTCGCCTGTCGCCACCAACCAGGGCTGCTCCACGACGCTCCAATAACTAATGTCCTTGCGGGTCAAGTAGATGTAGACCTCCTGCTCCTCGCCGTCGCACACCTGCACGCTGTCAAACCCGCGAAGAACCTCGTTACCGAAGCTCCAAAGTTGGTCCCGCCACCCACCGTGCGGGCTAGAGCAAGAACGGGCCCGAGAACGGAATGCAGACCCTTTGCCTTGAACTCACTGGCAATGGCAAAACCGCGGGCCCGCATGAGCTCACGGTTTCACGTCGACGCAATAGTGACACCGGGCGGGAAGCCATTGGCATAGCTATGGGCATTTCCGACGCCTAAAGAAGACGAGCCAGCATCAAACTGTAGAAGGAGACCAAATCCACACGCCGAGGCTTCTTAAAAGAGGCCGGACAAGCTAACCTGAGTCGCTGTCGGTATAGTACAGCCCGGTGAAGTTGTGACGATCTATAGGCGAGACGCCTCCTTGGCAGGGGTAGTTGAAGGAGAGAATTGCCCCGGGAAATCAATCAGGTTTCCTCTCTTTTGCAGAACCAAAACGAAAATCAGACCCGCGAGGACGTACGGGTAGCCATTGCCGGTGCAGAGGGAGACCTTTTCCTCGATCGTAAGCTGGGCAACGAAGCGCTTTGCCTTTGCAAACGCCACGTCCCATCCGCCTATGCCGGTGGCATTGGGACTGTGATACGAGTAGGGCGAGTCAGGCTCATGCGGGGAGAGCAGGTTGAGCACGATGATCTTGGGCACGGTTTGCGCGAGAGCGGCCGGCACGGCCAGGAACATGCAACGTAATTGGCCCGCATCTTGACTTGACTGACTTGTCTATTCTCTGCCACATGGCTTTACACCCAAGACGTTTACAGTACTGCTTATATCTGTTACCTATCCCATCGGCCTCTTTTCCCGAACAACGAACCATTTACCCCATGGGACAGGACGAATAGACCCATGCCATGCTGCGCGAATTCGGCAAGGGCCGTTCTACTGGGGTCGCGCGGGGTCGCGCAGTTTTCCGGTGCTGTAAACAGCTAGCTGCCGCCGGGTGAAGCAGTTGATGTCAACTGCCGACGATAATTTATGTCGCAAGTGGTTAAACTCCCCCAAAGCTACCCCTCACCATATTTTTATTTTTATTTTTTATGAATTTCCTCCACATTGCTATGCCCGATGTGGTATGTGGACTCGGTGGTATTAACTGCGACCGAAGTCGGCACTGTACTCTGTAGTTGGCAAGGATGTCTCCTCGTGGTGGAACGAGTGTGCGGAAGCTGAGTCACACCGACTGGGTCATCTCCTTCCTTTTCCGCCGCCTGCCCCTGCCTCAGTTACCCATGCCTCTTGTGGTGTCAGGATCTTTTGCTCCGTGAGAAACGAGTCCACCATGACGTAGTGGACCCACCTCAGCGACGACAGGAGCTTGGCGAAAACTGTGGCCCAAACCAGACACCTTCACGATGATCTGAATTCTAATTCATCATGGAGTACAGTGCCCTAATAAAAAATGGTGTAGAAATTCAGATCGAAGAGGTCGATGGGTCGGCTGTTTCTGTATCTGAATAGCAATTGATTGACTGTGGACTTGAAATCTACCGACGAGTAATAACACTGCTGCCGTATCTTTGTCAGTTCCGTAAGTAGAATCGCCATGAAACGCCGTGAAAACGACACAAAATAAACCTAACAAATGTTAGTGCTAGCAAGGCAACGCAATGTCGTTGCACGCACATATTTCATCCACATTCCCTTTGGCTCTCGTGGCATTGTTGAGTCAGTTGTAGGTGACGACCAGGAATAGGACCATCGTGCTATGGTAATTTGTAGCGTTGCCTGGTAGGCTGTATCGATGTTTAAGTGCAGGAAGTCCAGTAGCCGGTTGCTGTCTCGATATGAGTCGCCTTCGATTTCATGGAAGCGTCGAGCCTGTCCAGTCTCTTTGGCCATGGCCGCCAGACGACCAGATCAGTCAGACTCGGCAGGTACCAGTGGACGGACGACATTTTCGAAAAAGGCAGTTGGTATGCCCAGGGCCACGGCATCGCGAATGCCCATGTTGATGCGGTCGATGTACTCTTCGTGGGGAGGGCCGGGGCTGACATAGTCGCTGCTGAGATACACGAGCGCGTTCTCGTGCAGCCGTGGTCGCTGCTCGGGTGGAAGGACGCCGCGGTGATCGTCTTCGAGGGCAAACATGACGAAGTCGGGCGACTTCTGCAGGTCGGCAGCAGCTGGATAGAGAACGATGTCGCAGTAGGCCTTGCTGTAGGCGCCAATGCCTACGCCCTCGCTGATGTCGAGGGAGGCCTCGTCGGCGGGCTCTAGCGAGTAGACCAGGCCGTGCACGGAGCTGCCATAGCAGTGGACGACGTTGGCATAACCACGCTGGTTGATCTGCCAACGGTAGTCGGGTAGAATTGCGCGTCCGATGAAGCGGCTCTGCGGACAGCGTTGCGCCATCTGCTGCAGCCAGAGATTGCTGCCAAAGGCAAAATTAAGCATGGCCGATGGAGTGGAGGCGTGTGTGTGGCTATGAGTACGGGACGTAGGCGAGGCAAGTGGTTGGAGGACAGAAGGAAGATGGAGGGGCTGTGAAGCAGGCGAGACTCTTTGGTGAGCCTACTTTTTTTGACACGTGACCCTCGTCGTACATACATCTCTGTTTGCAGTACCCCAGAAAAAGTAAGGATAATACTGCAGGGTTCATCAAGAACCGTAAAGGACATAGGTAATATAAGGATACATCGTGTTTGGGTGTCGGACACTCGTTGTCAATCAAGACTGCCAAGCTCTGTGGACTTGACGTTACTTCGCCGCCGGCTTCACTTCCTCGTCTGCGCAAAGTCCGCCACCGATGAGGAACACCTTTTTGGCATCGAAGCCCACCGCGGGCGCCATCGCATAGCCCCGCTGGTTGGCGACAGCCCGGGTGCCGGCGGTTTCGTCGATGAAATCGCAGCTCCAGTGGGTGTGCCCAAAAGCCCAAAGCACCACGGCCGGGCTGTTCCAGCAGGCCTCGCCGCGCAGGTCTGTAGCGAAGCCTGATGTAACGGGGCTGTCGCGATGCTGCGGGTCTACCGCTCGCGTGTCGACCGTCGGGCTGTGGTGGGTAAAGATGGCAATCTGCCGCTGCGGCTCCTCGCGAGTAATGGCGGCAACTTGTGCATTCAGCCAGTGCAGGTCGGCAGCGTGCGCGTCGTTGTGACCGGCGACGTGCCAGCCGTGGATCTTTCGGAAGTCTACAAGGCGGCCCGCAACGGCGTCGTGCTGGTCTGCTGTTACCGCCGAGAAGAGCGTGCAGCCAAGTACCGTTAGCGTGTCGTCGACATCGTGGCGCGTCTGGTCGAGGAAGATGAATCGGCCAATGGTTGAGCGAGCTCGTAGCCGTTCCATTCGCTCGGCAAAACTGCGTACGGCTACTTTAGCCGCATGCCAACTGGTCCCGGCCGGCTCGTGGTTGCCCAACAGAAAAAACACGTTCCAATAGCGGCGAAGCTGCTTCTCCAAAAAGGCAAAGAGACGGCCGTCGGCGTCGGCCACCTGCCCAATATCGCCCAGCAGGGCAAGATGCGGGGCCGTTTGCCGAAGGACAAAGGTGCTGCCAGCGGCCTGCGTTTCGAGGTGGAGGTCAGATACGACCTGAAAGGGTGGCGGGGACATTGTTCTCTGCTCTTCGCTTTGTTTTTCCTTACAAGAGTTGTCGTTGTAATATTTGTGTTTGTTACCTGACTAATTAAAGCGCCGTATTAATAGCGCCTTCGCTAGAAGAATAAGTGCTTCTTATACACTATTTAGCTTCCTTCAATACATCTCGTACGTTTACTTACACGTATTACAGCCGTCCTCCAGCTACCAGGCTTCCGTTGCCGTTACCATCCCATCTGCTTTTCATCCGCTTACGAGAAAATGGACTGCCTCTTGTTACGGCTCCCGGGCGCCAAACGACGCCAACAAATGCAGGACGCCTCGTCGTCCGGCACGGCAGAGCGGTTTGCGGCTTGCAACCGGCTCCGTGCCGCCAGGGTGCCCTTCTGTATCTGGTTGGAGGACGCACTGGCGCATTTGTACGTCCCAACGCTAACTTTCGACCTCTACCTACTCGTCCCCGACGTGAGTGCCGCGGCCCGGCTCCTAGAGGCCGCTGGCTACCGGAGGTCTCAGCCTGGCCTAGCTATCGAGGACATCCCCCAGTTCCACAACATACTATCTCCACCACCACCTCGACGAGCTACTGCGGGCCCACCCTCCTTCTCTGATAGCGGGCGGCCGTCGGTTATACTTCTCCCCGCGGCCGAGTGGTTCTACAAGCTCCCCGGCCGGGTGCCCAAGGACGTGGCCGGTTGGTTCCCGACGCTACCGGCTATCTACACGTCTCTCGTCGCAAAGTGGCTTAGCCTAGACGAGGGCGAGGATGACTTACGGCTGCGCCTCGCCGTCTTCATCAGCTACATCTACGAATACCTGGACGGCGTGGTCCGGCTCCCCGCGTTCGAGCAGCAGCTCCCGGTGGCGTACCACCCCTTTCATCGCGACCAGCTGTGCGACCGCAACACCGCCTATCTAGGGACGTACCCGTGCCAGCTTTACTACCTACGGATCATGGCGGGTGCGCAGGCGATGGGCGACGACACTTCCCCAGAAACGGTTTAATCGGTACAAGGTGGAACGGCGGGTGTTGTTTTTCGCACTGGGCGCATCTTTCTCGAGATGACATTCTTCTCAGTTCTAACTACAGCCACCGCTCTAATAGTACAGTAGAAAAGTGGAAATAGCAAAACGTGTTTTCGTGGAACCTTTTTTACCACACTATTGCTTTTCATATCGGTCCTCTTCCAGCTTTGATACTTACCACGCGACCACAGTACATGTAGTGTAGTCTTGAAGCGCACGGAGTAAGCTGTGTGTGGAGCAGCGTACTCCTCACTGTACCTGCGGGGGTTTGCGGGGTCTATTTAGCTAAAACGGGCTAGCTCTTAGTGCTTGGACAGTGCGACTTCCAGGCAGTTTTGTGGAAAAAACAGGGCTCCCCGGCGCCCCGCAGACTTACAGGTGACCCTCTGGGGGCCCACCTCGTCAAATTCGACGTCTTCCGCCGTTCTTTCGGAAGACTAGTCGTACATAACTGGCAACGTTGTCTGTTCTCCTATCCACACTTCTTGTCACTACAATGCAGCGCATTCTTGATTTCGATACGCGGAGCCCTAACACAAAGCGCCACAAGGCCCTCCAAGCCTGTGAAAGCTGCCGCAGACCAAAGGTGTGTACGAGCACTTGATTTGGGAGTACCGAGTGCATAAAATGTAAATATTCTCTCTGTCCCATTGACGTTTCTCCACTGTGCCCCAGCATTCTGTCGGGAGTCGATCTGCAAACACCACTTCCATACCCAATTCCAGCCAGACCTTGTTGATCCGACACGTGGCTAACGAGTGCCCGGTTGCAGAAAGGTTGTGCCTTCAACCGAATTCCTGGCGCTGCCATCAGTGTGAGCAGGACGGCAGGTCCTGTTCGTTTGCCAAATATGTCTTGATCTCACCCTCATCCATCGGGCAAACGGACTGTTGTGTCAGAGCAAACACCAACGGCATCGGACACGCACCAACGCTCTCCAGCCCTTCGGACAACACCCTAATCACTGAAAATGCGACTCTCGCAGACGACAGGCCCAGACCTGGTGCTGTGCCAGCCAGCCTCACGACTCCCCGGGAGGAGAGCCCCATATCTCAAAGCGAACACTGCCAACGCACGAGAGCTGCGGTATGCCACCATGCTGGACATTCTTCGTGGCGACAACCAAGGGTCCGAGGGCCAAGGAAAAGCTCGATACGGCGCCATGAAACTGATCAATGGCACGAATCCTCTGAACCAACGGCTGGAAAACCTTGCCCAAAAAATGACACAGGACTTGATCCCGGGACAGAGTCTACACGCTGTGCTGCAGTCTGATGACCCGGCTGCGTTCTGGTCATCAATATTATCAACGCAGTAAGTTCCTCGTACAGTCTGTCGACAGTGAAAAGGTAAACAGAAAGGAACAGAAAAGCAAGCTGACATCGACTTGCAACAGCCTCGATGTCGTTCGAATCCCAGTGGATGGGCCGTTCATCCTCAACGTGGAAGAGCAGGATCCATACCTTTATGCCACAAGAGAGTCTTGTCGAACTCACGCCGTTGAGATTCTTTTACGCCTCCAATACCTTTGGTCGCAAAGCTTGCTTCGGTTTACATGGCCATTTACAGTGTACGCCAGTGTCAACTGCCTGTTGACTTTCTGGTATGACATCTTGGCACCGTCGACCAATGATCGAGCCGTGTTTGCCCAACACAGGCGCAAGTATGCTTCTGTCGTCGAGCTGCTGCGGTCATTCAAGAGGAGAAGCCCAGAGCAGACCGATGCAGTAGCAGAACACGCAGATGTTTGATGAAACCATGATGCCGCTGTCTTCTACCCAAACACAACTCGGTTATGACGAGAACAGTGACTTCTGGTCTTCGATTGGCCTGGACTTTGATTTGGACGCAGCCGGAGGCGTATTTAGTATCTTCTACGATGGTGTCTACCTCTACATAGAGCTCCCATCCAAGAAACTCGTCCGAAGACTATCAGTTCAAGGTCAGTGTGATTCCCTTGTCCGAGCTCGCAGTTGCAAGTTCTACTATCTTGATCACATCTCTCGCATCCTCCGCTGGCACCGGAACGGCCGATTGGCCCTGCAAAGCACGGGCCAGAATGGTGTAAAATTCCGTGTACGTCTTTGGTGCATCATTGGGTCGGCTTGTTTTCACCAACCGCCCATCTTTCCAGAAGGTCACAGTTCCTAATCATGTCAACAAACACTTGTTCTTGGCGAAATACTTCAACAAGGGGAGTTGTAACGTACCAGCCGATTCGGGGGGATCGACGCCAAAGTTCTTGTCACTCAATGGCAGCCCAGAGGCAAGCTGCGGCTCCTGCGTATCGAGGTGGTACTTTGTACCAACATCAGTTCACTAGAATTCCCAAAACTCTTGAGGGTGACTTGCTGTACCTTTTTGTAGCTTCCCGCCGTTCCTCGGACCCAGAAACGAAGCTGCTCGGTGTCGACACTCAATGCGCTCGCCTTGACCGTGACCAGCGGTCCCGCATCATAGTGCAAAAAGACCGTGCAGGCATCCATGAGGCCCTCTGGCCCGCCCAAGCGCTGGGCCGAGAGGAGCCCGGTCACGCGTGCGGGCTTGCCAAACAGAGCCAGCGCCTGGTCGATCAGATGCGTTCCCAGATCAAAGACGACGCCGGTGCCAGCGCCCGACGTGGCGGCGAGGTCGACATCCGGGCTGTATCGGTCAAAGTGCGACTCAAACTCGACAATCCTGCCGAGCTCGGGAAGGACGCTGTCTTGCAGCGTGCGGAAGTCGGCATCCCAGCGGCGATTCTGATACACCGTCAGGAGACGGCCCTGCTCCCTGGCCAGGCTGATGAGCTCGTCACACTCCGCCACGGTGGGGGCAAACGGCTTCTCGACCACGACTGTGATGAGTGGGCAGCATGCTTTAGCTTTATTTTTCTGTACTGCCAGGGTTCATTGTGTACACGCCACGTACCATGCTTGCCAGCCTTCAAGGCTTGCGAGGCCAGGTCAAAGTGCGTGTTCGGGGGTGTTGCGACGATTACGACGTCAATGGTAGCATCGGCAAAGAGCTCGGCAGCCGAGCCGTACACTGTGGCTTCCGGGAGTTGTTGTTTGGCCGCAGCCTGGCTAGAAGGAGCCACAATAGCGCCGATGGTGAAGTGTGGGGAAGTCTGGATGAAGGGTATGTGGAAAACTTTGGCAGAGAGGCCGTAGCCAATAATTCCGATCCTGAACTCGTCCGCCATAGCGTTAGGTGGACCTGACACAAAAGGAATTGATGGTAGGTCCTTGGAAAAGGGTTCAGGTGAACGGCAATGAAAGCACAACGGAACGAGTGACGTCCACTGGTCCGGTGCTGGGGCCAGGTTTATGCTTTCACCACCATATTTCGGCTGTCCGAATGGTGAGTGGAGGTGGGGTTTTCTGTTGCGGGCTTTAGCCGGCGGAAAGTGGGGCTTAGGAGACAAAGTCGGCCGTTCCATGCTTCTTTTAGAGTAGCACAGGTCACCTCTGCCGGATGGTTTCGTTCAACCATCGTCTCATGACCGCGATAAAACAAGGCTATGACATTGCCGTTACGCATTGGGTCTGTCGGGCCGAGCTCAGGATCGAGTTTTCGTCAGACCAAACCAGGACTGGAGACTCATAAAATTCCGATCGGTCTGCCGATGACACTTGGCGACTTTAGCGTGTCGATGCAGGAAATATACAGAGTCATGAACGTCACCTGGCGCGCTGCGAAGACAGCCAAACTACGTGCGTCTCTGGAGGGTGCTTGATCGTACCGATAGTTGCAATTTCTGCTACCCGGTACGGATATGCTCTGCGCTATGGTTTCATTCTCCAAGTACTGGCCCAGCCTCTTCGTCTACATGCATGCATACATCAGATCATACAACTTGATATCCTGAGAGGCGTCTTCGGCGGTTGTCTTGATTGGTGCCTTGTTGACAATGGAGTCATAGAGGGCCTTGAGCTCGACCGTATACGTGTCCTCGTAAGAAGACAGAATCTCCCTCTTCTGAATTTCGCCGGTCTCTGTGACTTCCTCGATATGGACCGTCACAGGGAGCCCCTTGACGTATGGGCTATCATACTGTAGAGTTGTCAGAGATCCTGCTCAAAGTCTGGCTGTAAATGGTGAATGAAGGCTTACTTTGATGGTCACTCTCTTCTTCTCGCCATACACGGTAAGATGAGCGTCAAAGACGGGGACTGCATCGATTCCGCTCTCGTAGGTGACCGAGTACGGTGTCCCATCTGCGTTGCGATAGGCAAAGAGTGCGCTGTAAAAGGGCTCGTTTGCCGTGACTCCCACGACAGACTCTGGGAAGCCCAGGGTTTCGCGCATGAGCGAAATATCGTGAGAGCCGAGACTTCCCAAGAATCGGCACATCTTCGTCTTGCGCTCCGTGACCTCCTGCCCAGGGAAGGCCTCCGCGAGCAGGGTCTGTAGTCGGGCATCGCGCTGGGCGGCGGCTTCCGGCGGAAAGTCAAAGTTCTTGACGGCAAACGCTCCGCTCTCGCTGACAAACTTGGCATTAGGTCCGCTAAAGTCGCGCACGCGTGCATACAGGATCCGGGGAATCGAAGCGACTTCGCGCTTGAAAGCCTGCAGGTAGCTTGGGGCATAGCGGCGCATGTAGCCGACAAAGACGCGATTGCCACCCGCTGCTTTTTCGGCTGCAATAATGCGCTGAGCGGAGGGCAGCGACAGCGTCAGGGGCTTCTCTACCATGACAAACTTGCCGGCCTGCAGAGCCTCGACTGCGACAGACTCATGGCTGTCGTCGGAAGTGAGGACGAAAACGACGTCGACAGCCGGGTTGCCAATCACATCAGCAGTGCTTTTTGCGGCGTGAGGAATGCCGAACTTGGCGGCGCAGTGGCTGACGTTCTTGGCTGAGATGTCGAAAATAGACACAATGTTGTAGAGATGGGACATGAGGAGCAGGCACGGGCCATGGCACACCTGGAAAACTTCCTGCACGTAATGTTAATTTCCACGTTTATTCCTGGCCTCGATAGCTCTCCCAGACTCACTCCTGCCCCGATGATGCCAACACCCAGACGTCTTGGTTCGGCCATGTTTGTGGTCTAGCTGACAAGTGCTGTTGGATCTATTGGGCGGTGGGCAGCACAAAGGCAAACAGTTGGGGCCGAAATTAGGCAAGTAGCTTGGAAAGTAATTGATCTTGTTTATGCAACGTCTCGTGCGGGGATGGAAAGCGGCTGCTTTTACCAGTTGTACTGAATCTGACCATTTTCCCCACCATCGGAGTTGCGGCGGATCCGTCCCTAATTGGACGCCCAGGCCGACTGAAGCCGGAAGCACGTTGGCGGGAGCTAGTCAGAACCAGTAAGCGGCCGATAGTCGGTCGATTTTGTCAGGCACCTGTGCTCCATCAGCTACAACGAAGGGTCACCGACCACATGACCCCAAGCTTTGTTGGGGTTGTGGGGTGCGGAGTATTATGTTCCATGCGGGCGAGAAGACGAAAAGGCTTGGCAGGGTTCTGCCTTGTCGTGTGCTATATAGGACGGGTACTATCGTGTCCCGTTTGTTGCCTTGCATCAATTAGAGCCAAAACATTGAGTCGTGGAGCACAAGGACAACCAAACATGGCTCCGGCAAACGCAGAAGTCACCTTGGGTGCGGCGGTCATAATTCGGGCCCAAACACACCGAAGCATCTTCCACGCTCTGTATTCAAACCTCCAGGTTCTCTACATTGCACTTTTCGCATCATTTGTAAGATTGCGCCGCTCCGCTATCCAGTATGGCCCAAGCTCATAAGTCCTTATGCAACAGGGCGGTCTCCTGTATGGATACCAACAGGGTGTTCTAGGGCAAGCTCTCGTGATGACTAGCTTCAAAGCCCAGTTTCCATCCGTTGTGCAGAGTTCCAGCTCCACGGGCTGGCTCACTTCAATCCTTCAGCTCGGCGGCTGGATCGGCGCCCTCTCTGCGGGCGTTCTATGCGAAGTTTTCACGCGGAAGCATACAATCTTTTCGGGGGCCATGTGGGCTATTCTCGGATCATATCTGACTGCAGGTGCGCGGACCTCAGGATTTCTGTATGCAGGTCGGTTCTTCACCGGCATTGGTGTCGGTACTCTGTCTGCCACGGGGTAGGTGATCTTCTCCGCCTGAAAGCTTGAAAACCAAACTGACTTTGCTCCCCTCAAAGCCCTCTCTACAATGCCGAGCTTGCCCCGCCGGAACTTCGAGGCTTCCTCGTGTCCATGCAGCAACTTGCCACTACCCTTGGCATCTTGATAGCCTACTGGATTGCCTACGGCTCTAATTATATTGGCGGCACGGGCGACGATCAGTCCGACATGGCATGGCGCCTGCCCATCATTATCCAAGGCATCCCTGCAGTTATTCTTGCAGCCGGCGTCTGGCTTCTCCCCTTCTCGCCCCGTCTTCTCGTCAACAAGGGCCGTGATGACGAGGCTCTTGCTGTCCTGAGCCAGCTCCGACGCCTGCCGGTCGACGATCCCGCTGTCGTTGTGGAGATGCTTGAGATCAAGTCAGAGAGCCTCTTTGAGAAACGGTCTTTCGAAAGAAGGTTCCCAGAGCTGGCCCGGATGACAGAGAGCCGGCCATTCCTCAGACAGATCGCCCAGTATTATAACATCTTTGGCGTCAAGGACTGCTTCAAGCGGGTCGCCTTGGGTTCCTTGGTCATGTTCTTCCAACAATGGTCTGGCATTGACTCCATTATCTACTATGCACCGACCATTTTTGAGTCTCTCGGCCTGGGCGGAAATACCATTTCGCTCCTCGCAACGGGTGTCGTCGGAATCGTTATGGTTGTCACCACCATCCCTGCCATGCTTATTATTGACAAGGTCGGGCGCAAGCCGCTCCTGATCTGTGGATCGATTGGCATGTTCATCTGCCAGCTGACCACTGGTGTCATCATGGCCAAGTTCCAGAACGACTGGGCCAATCACAAAGCTGCCGGGTGGGGTGCTGTCGTCATGGTCTGGCTGTACATTGTCAACTTTGCTTACAGCTGGGGCCCAGCTTCCTGGACGCTCATTTCTGAGATTTTCCCCATCTCCATCCGCGCAAAGGGAACAACCATTAGCGCTTCGTCAAATTGGATGAACAACTTCATCATTGCTTTCATCACCCCGCCAATGCTGTCCTCCATTACCTGGGGCACATACATTTTTTTCTCGGTCTGGTGTATTCTTGGGGCACTCTTTGTGTGGTTCTTCTTGCCTGAGACAAAGGGAAAGACGCTCGAAGAGATGGATCGCGTGTTTGGGTAAGACTTTCTTATTGCACAGCTGTGCTGGACAGAACATTTTGCTGACTGCGAACAGTGCGCAGACTTCCCTGGAAGATATGGAGATACTAGCCGCCGTCCAAGAGGAAGTCGGCCTTATCCCAGCCCTCGAAGCAGCTTCGTCGAATATGTCTGAAAAAAGTCACCATATTACAGAAAAGGCAGACCTTGAACAGGTCTGAGGTTTTGGATGAGCTGCTTTACGATCAGCATCTCGCCGCCATGGGACCCATATGGTCACATTGCACAATGCCGTTTTGTTCAGGGGCAATCCAGGGCTGGTCAGGCTCGACTTAGCTTCAGCTCACTTTGACTGGTCAGGTATCCACGGTACCAGCAAGAGGTAAGAGGGAAAGTGGAATGCCGACAAAGGATACTCCACAGGCTGTTGCCGGTTCCAGCATAAATATGAGCCCTCAACAACTGTGTTGGAACAGAAGCAGACTTTAGATATACACACCAAGATCAATGTTAGATCAGGAGCCTTCCATACGTAATATATGGAGCTGGTAACATGATTTGTTCAGTTACTGCTTAACCACGGAGGCAAATCTCAATTTTAGGAGAGTCTTTGAACAGAAGGTTTCACTACAGGCATTTTGGTGGTTGCGTACGGCACTGGGTTTAAAATAAGATACAGACGCTCAAATGGGATAACAGGAGTGTTCGAATGGGCGAGGACCGTTTTGGTTTTATCTTAGAAACCATTAAATGTATTCATTCATCAATTTGGCTCAAAAAAGCTCGGCGTAACGTAGGTTCCAGGAAATAGAGCCATACGTGAAGGATGGGAAGGTGAGGAAATAGTCTTTGGACGACAAGCGCTCCTAGCAGGAAATAATTTCGATTTCTGTGTTAGCAGTCGGCTCAAACAACCGAGACATTAACCTACATGGTTGACGTAATTCAAGATGCAGTATTTTGTTTGCCAACTCGGGTTGCTAATATGGCTTTAGGCACAGAGCCGTGATTCTACTAAGGGTGTTTTAATTTGGAAGTCGTAATTCTTTAAAACGCAGCGCTTTTGATATGCACCTGGCCTCGTGATACGCGCTTGAACTTTGTTGGCACACAGAGGGTGTGCCATAGAAGAGTTTGAAATATGGATTTGAATTGAATTCGTAGGGGCCGACACACATATTCTTGCATACTTTCTGTCTACGACACCTTGTGCTGTTTGTCCGGCAGTGTGATAAATATAAGTCCAAACCCAAATTTCCGTCACGGTAATATAAGAAAGTACTTTACAGTCTTGCTTTTGAGTTGCGTTATTAGTGGCTCGTTGATTCGATTGCTTTACGTTGGTAGGTGCAAGGGGTGAGTGGTTTGCATCTTATCTATGGTGCTTTGTCTAGGGAGGATTGTTAATCTGAGGTATTACAGGAACTTGTTTGGGAATATCATCATTAGTCTTATAAATCACGACGAAAATATCGCCGACATTTTCGCCGAGTTACAAGTGCAGGCCAGGAACAGCGCCGTACGAGTACATATAGCCTATCGAAACCACTAAGATAGGAGAAATGTACCGCTTGCGGGTTTACGGGCCGGCCATCCGTATTCGCAGGTGGGATCTAGTGGAGACGCAAGACAGTATGACGTGTACGCGAATGACGCAGCCAGTCGCCAACGCAGATAGTACACTTGCCGGACGGGCAAGATGCATATTTCGTTGCAGCCCAGCTGCCGGATGGCAATGTCGATGCTACACTTTTGGCTTGCTATCTCTACGTATGTCAGTGGAGAAGAGAACTCAGATAACGAGATTCTCGAGAGACACTACACGTGGATATTAAACCACATGTTTCCCGCGACGATTCAGAGGTTGCGATTTGCCAAACACTCAAGTTCCTCGGATTCGACGCTAGTATGCTAAACAGCCCGAGTCTTGCCTCTGTAGGACTGCTACAGGTGCAAGAAGGCCATTTGGCGGACCGCCATCAGCACAGTTGTGGGGCGCAGTGATCCAGGCGGCCCATCTGCTTGTTGCAGTGTTGATTAGTGGCCTTACAATGCCTTCAAAACTTTGAATTGACAAGAATCCGGGTGATGTGCCACGTGCATTCTCTTGGGAAGTGGGGCGATGCACCAGCTTTGCCGCCGGCAAGTCAGCAGCAACCGCTCATTGTGCTTATCTGGGCAAGACAGCCGATTAAAACAGGAGTCCCGGCAACAGGCAATACATACGGTGCGAAATGTGCCGAGTTGCTAGTGGACTAATTCTACATTGCTAGGAGCCGTCCCACAGTCTTAGCTCGGGCTAACTCCTGGCGATGGTTAGTGGATACTCCCAGCCCAATGACGCTATTAAAACGCGAGCTCTGCCGAGAGCTGGCTTGCAGCAGCGGGACAGACTCCTGACACCTTCAACAATTCCAGAACAGCCCGCCATGCCGCCCACCGACGTCAACGCTGTCCTGTCGAAGCTGACACTCGAGGAGAAGGTGGGAAGACGCCACAGGACCACAGGGCCACCGGACGAGCAGCTGCTGACATAATCCGGGCAGATCTCCTTGCTTGCCGGCGCCAACTTCTGGGAGACGGTGCCGATTCCTGCAAAGGGCGTGCCGCCTCTGAAGGTGTCGGATGGCCCGAACGGCGCCCGTGGAGGCACGTTCTCGGGGGGCGTGACGTCGGCCTGCTTCCCGGCCGCGTGCAGCGTGGCGTCGACGTTTGACGTGGACCTTGCGCAGCGCATCGGCGTGGCGCTGGGCGAGGAGACGCACACCAAGGGTGCGCGGGTGCTGCTGGCGCCGACGGTGTGCATCCACCGCCACCCGCTGGGCGGGCGGAACTTTGAGAGCTTTTCGGAGGATCCGTTCCTGGCCGGCAAGCTGGCGGCACGCGTGATCGAGGGCGTGCAGTCAGAGGGCGTGTCGGCGACGATCAAGCACTTTGTGGCCAACGAGCAGGAGACGCGGCGGCTGAGCGTCAACACGCTGGTGAGCGAGCGGGCGCTGCGCGAGATCTACCTGAAGCCGTTTGAGATTGCGGTCAAGGAGGCGCGGCCGGGCGCCGTGATGACGTCGTACAACCTGATCAACGGCACGCACGCAGACTCGAACCCGCTGCTCAAGAACGTGCTGCGCGGCGACTGGGGCTGGGACGGGCTGGTGATGAGCGACTGGGGCGGCGTGAACTCGTCGCTGGAGGCGCTCGAGGCCGGCACCGATCTGGAGATGCCGGGGCCGACGCAGTGGCGCAAGATCGAGGCCGTGGCCGCGGCCGTGCGCGACGGCAGGCTGTCGGAGCAGACGGTCGACGAGCGGGCGCTGCGGGTGCTGCGCTTCCTCGAGCGCCAGCGCTGCTTCGAGGACGCCACGATCCCGGACGAGAAGGCCGTCAACAAGCCGGAGCACCAGGCGCTGATCCGCGAGGCCGGCGGCAAGGGCATCGTCCTGCTCAAGAACGAGGGCGCCATCCTGCCGCTCAGCCGGGACAAGCTCCAGGGCAAGAAGGTCGCCGTGTTTGGCTATGCCAAGGAGTGTCTGGCGCACGGCGGCGGCAGCGCTGCCGTCAACTCGCACTACAAGATCACCCCCTTTGACGCTCTCCAGGAAGCGCTTGGCGAGGGCGTCGAGGTGACCTATGCCAAGGGTATGTGCTGCTGCTCTCGAATGCTGCTGTCTTTGGAGCGAATGCTAACCAGAAAGGCGCTCCCACCTTCCGGCAGCTGCCGCTTCTCGTGGACAACGTCGTCGGCCTCGACGGCACGCCTGGCTTCACGTACCTGATCTACAGCCCCGGTAACCCGGAGCCAGTCCGGACGTTCCACGGCCACGAAGGCTCCGAAGTCTCGCTGATGCGTCCCGTGTACCACGACGTCAACGACTGCGAGCTTGTCGGCACCTTTACCGCTCCCGAGACGGGCGTCTACTGCATCACGCTCTCGGGCATGGGCCCGTCGCAGCTCACGATCGACGACAAGATCGTGTACGACCAAAAGGCCAACTGCACCGACTTTATGGGCTTCTTGCTCGGCGGCGTGACCGTGCCGTTTGTCAAGATCCCGCTGCAGGCCGGCACGCAGTACAAGCTGAAGATCCGCAGCACGCCGCCGATCCCCGAAGAAGGCGCCGACATCATCCCCATTTTCCAGCACCAGCCGGGTGTGCGGCTGGGCGTCATGACGGCGGCCAAGCACGACCTCGACCTGCTGCCCGAGGCGGTCGAGCTGGCCAAGGCCGCCGACGTGGCCATTGTCTTCACCGGCCACGCCGCCGAGTGGGAGACCGAGGGCCAGGACCAGACCGGCTTCCACCTGCCCAAGGACGGCAGCCAGGACCGGCTCGTGGCCGCCGTGGCCGCTGTCAACAAGCAGACGATTGTGGTCAATTCCACCGGCGTGGCCGTGGCCATGCCGTGGCTCGACCAGATCCCGGCCCTGTTGCAGTCCTGGTTCCTCGGCCAGGAGGCCGGAAACTCCATCGCCGACGTCCTGTTGGGCGCCCGCAATCCCGAAGGTCACCTGACCTGCTCGTTCCCCAAGCGCCTCGAGGACAGCCCGGCCTACGGCAACTTCCCCGGCACCTATGACAGCGCCAACAAGCTGACGGTGACGTATGCCGAGGGCGTCTTTGTCGGCTACCGCCACTACGACCGCCTGGCCGCCGACAAGATCAACTTCCCCTTTGGGTTTGGTCTCTCCTACACGTCCTTTTCGTACACCGACTTGGCCGTCTCCGAGGTCACGGCCGACGAGTACAGCGTCAAGGTCACCGTGACGAACACGGGTGCCGTCAAGGGCGCCACGGCCGTGCAGATCTACGTTGGCAATGCCGTGGCCTCGGCCGAGTACCCGGTTAAGACGCTGGCAAGCTTCAAGAAGGTCACGCTGCAGGCCGGCGAGAGCGCTGTCGTTGAGCTGCCTGTGAAGCTGCAGGACATTGCTTCATGGGACGAGAAGGCGCACAAGTGGAGCATCCTGGCTGGAGACTACAAGTTCAGCGTGGGCGAGAATGCCCGGGACTTGGTGCTGTCGTCGGACGTGCATCTCGGCGCGAAGACGTATCTACCGTAGAACTATTACGATAGGTAGTCTGAATCTATATAGAATGCAAAATTTGTCCCCAAGCAAATCTTGTCTCTTTCTTTCATGCCCCCTCGCCCTACCAAATCGCTGCCGAAGCTCCAAACGGAGACATGCCACTTGTGGCTCGTATCAAGCCATGAACCGGCTTTGAGAGAAAGCCTCCGTACAGCTTTCCATTTTCGAGTGGAAATGAGAGCGCTGCAGTTACATACTGAACGGCGACATTGTTCGTCTTGATGGTCACAAAAATGAAGCAAAAGCACAATCAAGACAGGCATTTATTTCTAGCTGTACAAATATTGATGCAGTAAATCTACACCTCCTTCGGGGCAGGGGGCTGTTCCTCTTCCTGCACGGTGGTGATATACGACTCAAACTTTCTTGCCGGAACCCGGTTCATGAAGAGCTCGTCGAGCTCCTCGAACGTGCGGTTCTTCGTCTCGGGCTGGAAGAAGAACAGGACGACCAGGCTGATGACGCAGCAGCCGCCATAGATGAACGACGTCTTGGCGCCGAGGTTGGCCTTGTCGGGGTTGAAAATGTATGGCAGCACAAAGGCCTGGGCAGTGTAGAGGGCCTGCTGGCAGACGATGGAGATACCAATGCTCTTGGCACGGAGGGCAAAGGTCGGGATCTCGGACACGATCGTGTAGGCGGCCGAGCCGAGACAGAAGTTGAAGATGGCGTTGTAGAGCATCATGAAGCCGACGGTGGCCTTGAGCGTTCCAGCCTCGGACGAAGTGGCGAGACCGCCAGTAAGCATCAGCAGGACGGTCATGGCGAGCGTGCCGTAAACGATGACGGTGCGGCGGCCGAGGCGATCGATCAGCAGACTGGCCGTGATGCTGCCGACGAGCGAGAGGCCCTGGGCGCCGAGCGAGAGCTGAAAGGCGCGGTGCACAGTGTTGCCGGCGAGCTCAAAGTAGTACGTTTGGTAGCTGCTGATGAACATGACGCCGCTCATGGCCTGCACCGTCAGCGGGCAGATTGTGAGCAGCGTGCGGCGCAGGTTGGTGCCGCGGAAGCATTCGATGTAGCTGGCGCTGGCCGTCTGCTCCTCGGCGCGCAGCTGTGTCAGGCGGATCTGCTCCAGGCGGTAGTCGAGCTGGTCGTCGGGTACACTAAGCCGTGAGAGCGAGTTGCGGGCTGCGTCGATGCGTCCGACCGAAACGAGCCACCACGGCGACTCGGGCATGAACGGGCAGAAGATGAGGCCGATAAAGCCGAATCCCCACTGGGCGACAAAGATTCCTCGCTAGGGTTGTCAGTAAGAGAAAGCGAAAGGAGAACAGAGAGAGGAGAGGAGAAAAGACTCACGTATGCCCAGTGATTGGTAAGGCTACCATACTTCTCACCCAGACCCGTGCAGACAAAGGGACCGATGCACAGCGACACGTTGGACAGGCCGGTGAAAAGACCACGGACCGGCAGGGGTGTAATCTCGGAGATGTAGGAGACGCAAATGGTGTTGAGAGAGCCGACAGCAAGGCCGTTGACGAACTTGCCGGCAAAGAAGAGCTGGTTCGTGGTCGCAGCAAACTCTAGGCCCGTGCCGACAAAGGATATGCAAATGGTACCCAAGATTGTCCAACGCCGTCCGATTTCTGAACGGTTAGACTTATTTTGTGATGAAATTTTCAAAAAGCGTATGCTTACTGTCTGCGATTTGGGCAGAGGCGAGGGCACCGATGATTGAGCTTGCGACCGGTCCGCCGCTGAAAGCAGACTGTGAAAAAGTTGTCAGGAAAGAGTCGAGATGAGATGGAATGGGGTAAAAAGGGGCTCTAGAGAACACGCACCTGCCACTTTGTTGGGAGAACGTAATTGCCGTCATAGTAATATCCAAAGTCCTTTCGGAACTGCTCAATGCTGATGACGATGCTGCCAGCCTGATTGTCAAAGCCCTGGATGCAGAGGACAAAGATGATGTAAATCAGCCAGGCCACGCAGATTTTGTTGTTCTTGATGCAGTGCCAATGGCCCTCGGTGTGCTCGTCCTGGATGGCCGCCGTGCCATCAGAATGCTCGAGATGAGCGGCATGCATGCCCTTTGGCTCTTTTGCTGCTGTCATTTTTGATTGTTGGTATGGTTGTGTTGTGGGAATGGGCGGTGGCAGACAAGAGACACAAGAAAAAAACCAGCCTTCAAGTGCCAAATCCCCAGAAGGTATTTATTCCCCAGACGACACTGTGGTTTTACCCCAATGCCCCAGATTGTCAGCAAGCAAATGGGGACATAAGTGGAGCAACTAGACATGAAGAAAAAGGCCAGCATACCGACATGTCCTCGTGGGCTGTCCAAAGGCGTGACTGGGGCATTTCTCGGCCTAACGACCTGCGAGAAAACCGGCTACAGGGCAGGCGAGGCGGCACTACGGGGCAAGTACGGGGCAACAGCGCTGGCTATTCCCGGGGGAGCTGGGGCCGGTTGGGCGCTAAAACAGTTATTCCATTTCGGTTAGGGGGTACCCCGCATCGCAGACTCTCCAAATCCGCGTGGCCAGATCCGCGTAGAAAAGGAGGCTTTGAGTTGGAGTAGCCTTGGCCGGCCCCAAGGAAGGGCCAGGAAGAGCCAGGATTCGTCAGGCGGGGAGGCCGGCTACCAAAAAGACACTGCTCGGCCAGCCAGGCCGGATAGCGCCACGCAAGGCTCAGCCAGCATTTTGTTGAGTGGAGCCTCTGTACGAGCAGCCTCGGCGGAGGTGAGGCCGACAGCCAAGGGTAGCCAAGGGTCTTGATGCACACATCTGCCGTTCCGCGCGGCATCAGTTCATTCGTCTGGTCACGAGAACTACGGACGCGGCTGTCCCGGAAGTTTTATGCAGAAAAATGGGTGGTTTTGTGTCCGATTGTCTCCGTACTGGCCATCTCTTGACCCATTGCTAAAGCTACCATGTCCCTGTGCGCAGTAAAGTCAATACCTTGGTCAGCTCCGCTAGAAGCTGCTGTCGGTCTTTGGCCGGGTCTCGCTGTAGGCCGAGGTCTTGGTACAGGACGCTGTTTTGGTGTCAGTTCTCGCGCAATTCGCAAAACAGCCGACCGCAAGGACCTACTCGATATCGTCGTCTGCCGGATACGGCCCCAGGAGGTCGGGCGCCCCTTCATTGACCAGCTTCACCTCTTGCTTCCACGTGTCGGCAATGTCTAGGCCGAACGTGCGCAGCGCCTCGTCCTGTCCGGCAATTTGCTTCTCGTAGATTTCGCGCGTCGCGTACTGCCGCAGGGCCTCGATCTTGACCCGGCCGAGCTTGGGAGGCGCGGCAATCGTCCATTGCGCATTCGCATTGACGGCCTCTTTGTGTTTCACGCGCAGAAAGTAGTTTAGGTGGCCCAGCGTGAGGACGCCAAACACGGTCGCAGGCGTCGTCGACGACGGCACAATTGGGAGGCCGGCATTCTTGTCGGCCAGCGCGACCAACACGTCGTGGCCCGCGCCGGCCGGGACGGTCACGCCCCGTGCATATAGAAAGTGCGTGAGCACCGCGTCGCTCAGCCTGCATGTCGCTTCTGCTTAGCGGTCATGGGTCTCGAGTCTCGAGAAATGGGCTGGGAACGACTTACGAGTTGAGAATGTGGGATCTCGATCCTTCAGCCATGTTTGATGCTGCTAGACAAGACGAAAGCGTGAGGCAGCGAAAAAAAGACGAGACGAGACGACACAAAACTACCAGCTGTCTTCTCTGCCCATCGGTGCGCACTCTCCCGAATTCATCTGCCGATGAGGCGCCGTCATGGGGACATGTCCACTTTTATCCGACGATATACTGCTAGCGGGTTTTCGGACTCCAATTTGGTGGAAATATCGCCAGACCGAACTGTGACCCCGAATGCCGATTGGACATGTGACTGGTGAGGCAGCGCGCGTTCGGCCGCCCACGAGCTCGCTGCTCGCCGCAATCATGCGCCGGACATCAAGCGTCCCTGTGGCCGTGTTCTTTTTCTGGCAACTGGAAGCGCAGCCGAACAACGTTCCACGAATGTGAACAAAGCCCCTTTCTTGGCCCTTCTGCACAAGTCTTTTCTTCCGACAGCAACAGATCCTTCAAAGACAGCGAAATCATGGTCAGCCGAGAAGAGGTACTCGCCGACTTTCCCCTGGCTGTCTGGGCGGCCGCGCCCTCGGACGGGCCGTGGCAGTCGCACAATTTTGCCCCCCAGACGAGGACGGTCCATGCCGACAGCATCTATGCCGTCGAGGGCCAGGTCTCGGCGCCGCCGCAGACCAAGATGAGCTCGGTGGCGTCGGTGGTGCTGACGGGCAGCACGGCGCTCGTCACGCTGGACTTTGGCGTCAACACCGCCGGCATTATCACGCTGCGCTTTGGGCCCAAGAGTGTCCCGCAGACGGCCCTGGGCATCGCCTTTACCGAGAGCAAGCAGTTCATCAGCCGCGGCAGCGACCGCAGCATGGACTTTCACGTCGTCGACGGCGCCCTGCACATCACCGTGCCCGAGGCCGCGGCACCGCAGTCGTGGACCTGTCCAGACCCGCAGCAGCGCGGCGCCTTCCGCTACCTGACGCTCTTTCTCGAGTCCGACGGCCAGGTCGAGCTGACCGAGATCAGCACCTTCAACAACATGCAGCCCAGCTTCGGCGAGCATCTGCGCAACTACCCCGGCTACTTTTACTCCTCGGACGACTTCCTCAACACCATCTGGTATGCCGGCGCCTACACTCTTCAGCTGGCCACCATCCCGCGCGACACCGGCCGCCGCAGCGACTGGGTGCACAACAAGACCGGCTGGGCCAACGACCAGCCGGCCGCGTCGGAAAAATACGTCGAGGTGCTGACCGACGGCGCCCGCCGTGATCGCTCCGTGTGGTCCGGCGACCGCAACATCAGCACCATTACCAACTTCATCGCCCTCAACGGCAAGGAGGGCTCCTGGGCCGGTGTCGACTGGATGTTTGAGCTGCAGACCGACGAGGGCCTGTTTCCGTATGCCTGCAAGCCCATCTGGCACTATGGAAGCGATTCCTACCATAGTATGTGGACACTGCCGCCGAAAAGGGGCAACTCCCTTTCTCGTTTTGACATGGCTGATTGAATCCTTAGTCTGGACCTTGGTCGCCCTCTACGAGGCCTACTTTTACCACTCCGACGGCAGCGACAAGGACAAAGACTGGGTTCTCGAGAAGTGGGACAAGGTCAAGAAGGGCATGGACCTGTCCCTAAACAAGATTGACGAGACAGGCCTGCTCAAGGTTTCGCTGCCGGCCGACTGGGGCCGCAACCTGCTGACCGGCCACAACCTCGAGGTCAACTGCTGTCTCCACTACACGCTGCACCAGTTCTCGCGGCTGGCTCTGGACGTGGCCGGCGACGAGGCCCTGTCCAAGACCTGGGCCGACAAGTCCCGCCAGGTGAAGGAGGCCATCAACGCCCACCTATGGGACGAGGAGGCCGGTCAGTACCGGGACTGCATCGACTCGCCCATACACCCGCAGGACGGCAACACGTTGTCCCTCTGGTACTCCGTGGCGTCGCCCGAGCGGGCAGCCCGCGTCTCTGCGGGCCTCACGACTAACTGGGGCAAGTTCGGCCCCGTTGCTCCCGAGTCGCCGCAGATGGTGTCGTCCTTTTGCAGCAGCATGGAGCTGGTCGGCCACTACGCTGCCGGCCGGCCTGATCGTGCCCTCACTCTGCTCCGGACCATGTGGGGATACATCTGGAACTCGCCCTATGCGGTGCAGTCGAGCCTGATCGAGGGCTACTACCACGACGGCCGCTGCTTCTACCCCTTTGGCGAGTATGACTCTGCCTACATTTCGCACGCGCATCCGTGGGCCTCGGGCCCGACCATTGCCCTGAGCTTTTGGCTCGTCGGTCTGCGGCTCCTCGACGTCGGCCACCAGCACTGGATCTTTGCGCCGCAGCTGACCGTGGACGAGACCGTGGACGACGGCAAGAACGGAAAGAGCGGCAAGAGCCCGGAATGGGCCATGACCGGCTTCACCAGCAATGCCCAGGGCTTCTTTTCGGCCGGCTACAAGCACACCAGCCCGACAGAGCTGGTCCTGGCCGTCAAGGCCCCCGAAAAGACCGTCGGACGGGTCGGCCTGCCCACGCTGGGGAAGACGATTGTCAGGGTCGAACAGGACAAAGTAGAAATTCCCATGAAATCTCTTGAGACGGAACAGGCACACATGTTTTTGAACGACGTTAAGGGTGGAAACAGGATGTTTACCATAACCTATGCAGAGTAGCCTTAGTTAGCGCAAGTGTCCGCGCAGTTAGTGGAAATAGTAGCAACACAGGGGCATACAATTTCTTGAAAGAGTGAAGATGCCAGCGCAGTCAAGATGAACACCAGCCGGGGCTTCAAACCTGAAGCTACGTATCACAGTCGACGATCTGAAAAAAGCTCTCCTTGGGGACAATTGACTGCTAACCTGATTGGCAGCTGTGAGCCACCAGCCCTGGCGGCATACCTACACCTTCCAGCACCGCGAGAGCATTTAAAATAAAACCCCATACAGCCCCAGGGAGGTTCGTAAGGGCCTATGGCCCTTCAAAGGCGTTGAATAGCATTATTACTATCATTCACTGTCCACTATGGTAGCGACCATACCGCCAGATGCGGACCGTGTCCTGGAGTGTGGCGAAGTAGCTGCCTGTTGCGCTAGCCGCAACACATTCGACGGGGCCCACGTAGCCTTTTAGCATGAGTTGCGTGTTGCCGCTCTGATCCCAGAATTGGACAGACTTGTCTCGAGAACCCGATATGACCAACGAAGCGTCGGGCGTGACAGCAATGGAGTAAACGGTATCCTGTTCATGTTAACGGGTGTTTAGAAGGCAATTAGAAGTAAGTCAAAAAGAGACGGAAATAAAAACAGTAAAAATATGCTTACCTTATGACCCTTGAAAGTCTGTACACAGGAGCCACGCTCAAGGCTCTGGTTCGGAATGCCTCTCGCCAACGCAAGCTCCCATTTTTTTAGTGGTCCCATCTGCACTACAACTAAAGAGATCTTGCCCATTTGGAGAAAAGACAACACCATAAACGGTGCCCGTGTGGCCATCCGGACCCTCGAGACGCCCAACGAGGGTTCCGCTCTGGATGTCCCAGATAAGCACGCTCCCATAAAGTACCCCGGCAGCTACATATTTCATGTCTGGAGAGATAGCAACCGCCTTAACGGAGTAGTCGGCGGTAAGCGTAATATGGCTGCGGTCGTTGTCAATGTCCCAGAGGCGCACGGTTTTATCGCCACTTCCAGATGCAATAGTGCGGCCGTCGCGAGCGAAGTCAAGCGAGTAAACGCATTCCTCGTGACCAGTAAATGTATTGTGGATCGTCTGAGAATGAATGTTCCAGACGCGGATCAGCTTGTCCCTGGCGGCTGTTGTAAGGTACTTGCTACCCGGGCTAAAGCAAACACTGCGAATGTGCATTTTGCTCTTTACACCAACGGAAACGTCCTGCAGATCGGATATCTTTTCGCCAGTTCACACATCGTAGATCTGGGCAGAATGGCTGCAGCCGGTTTCAAAGAACTTGCTGCCAGCGCCATAACAGGGGCACCAGATAACATCCCGCATCTCTCGGTAAATCTCAGGAAGGCATTTGGGATCGAGGTTACCAAGAGAGTTGTCGTGGCCAGTGTGGAGTATCTGCATTTCTGCAGGGTTGGACATGGCATGGGAGACCTGGGTGGGCTGTTGTTCCTGAGGAGGAGGCGGGAGAGCAGCTAGGTTGGAATCTCTGCCCTGCCCGGCTATCATTCCGGTAAACACGTTGCTCTCCGTGCCAAGGCTAGGCGGTTGCAAAGGTTCCCTGCGCACCCTATGTGGAACTAAGATGCTCCCCTCTGTGTGGTACAGCTTGTTATGTCTATCCAAATGTTGTCGCTGCCGGAAGCCAACCCTGCCTATGGCGCAATTTGGCTTGTCACAGAATAGTCGCTTAATGTGGAGTTGTTCGTGTGAGTCGCGCAGAGACTCGGTAGAGAATCCGAGAGACGCGCCTGTGCAAGGTGTAAAACGACACCGGAAGGCGTGTTGTGCGTATTGACTCCGAAACTGGTGAAGCTGTTCCTCTGGTGCGTTCGCCAAGTTATTAGATAGCAGCGAGCCAACACAATTGTTGAATTCTGACGACATCTCGCTTAGCAGTGTCGGGTCCAATTTTCTGGCAAGGGTTTCGAATTCTGAGTTTGGTCAGTCTATTAGATCGTTCATTGAGAAGTAAACAGGGGGTGATGGATATAACGGGCGATCGACGAGTATCTAATACAACTGCGACCTAGGATTCATAGAGAGTGTCACTTGCCATTGCCATCTCCCGGCGACTCTGCTTTGCATTCTTTGCGGAAGGCAAGAATCGAGGCACAGAGAGGGCCGATAGAAAGATATGATAATGTAGAAAGGCGAGTATCCGAGATAACCGGATGCGGAATCTGTGCCGTGACAGCTCTGTTAAGCTGTCGGACTGCTTCCTCGTGAGAAGTATGAAAACTAGCTATCAAAAGGCCCAGTGACGAGTTTGGGGCCACGTTGATAGTCGTGGTGCAGTCAAGGAGGTGCTCCAACCAAAATTCAATCGCATATGGAAGCAATGCATGTGAGCCGTTGAGTACGCGGAGAAGCTTGTCTGTCTCGCTCGTGTCGGGATGGACAAGCACCAGGCTCTCTTCGAGCACTGCTATACACGAGAAAGAAATGCCACTATGCCACTTGCCCAAGGGCTGATCATTTCCAAACTCGGCATTGAAATATCTGTTCGATCCAAATTAGCTGTGCCTAGTTCGGGTGCAGTGAAATGCCAACGATCGTACTCTTGTGCCGTAAAATGGATTAGTGTGATGCTGCCATCCGTCAACTCTTCCACCAAGGGCTTGCACTTGTCGACGGCACTCCCGTCAAGAATATTCTGTCGATCCAGGACCGGCGTCTCGGGAGTAAGCGCCACACCGTGGAGAATCTCGTGCCGCTTGAGTGGTCTCCTTGCAAATGTGGCCCAAGCAAGCGTTCTCATGATCCTCTCGGCTCTATTTTCGGTCTGCTTCACACATAAAGCTTGATATATCCGGCCATACAGGTTGGAAAGCGTTTGTGGCATAGTCGTGATCGCGTCGTGGAGTTCCGAAAAGCTATCAACTTCGGATACAGAGTCAAGGACAAGTTTAGCCCACAGAAACATCCCTAAAATCATTAGCCGGGGGTCGGCAGTGGACGAATGATACAAGGAATACAGACCGTCGGACTTTTCCAAGATGACTTGGGTTAGTTCGTCAACCATGCTGCTGCCGACACTCAAGGACGGCTTCTCGTCGATAAGGGCCTGTATTTTGCTTTTGGCGAAGGTTTGTATTGTATTGCCAACGAACTCACCCTCTTCCGAGAGTGATATTCTGGCTGGGCGTTTCGCCTTTTTCTGGAGAGTTCGACCAATTTCCGGGATATCACGGCTGCAGATCAGCAGTTTGCAGTTCGACTGCGGGTTTGTAGCCACGAGCTGGACGAGATCATCAATGATAAACTTCTGCTCTGCCGCTTCACATTCATCAATGCCATCGATGACAATGCGACAGGGTGATATCCCTTGGAGCAGCCCAAATGTGCCGGAAGAACCTGCAAGCATTGTGCGGAGTATCTTCAAGGATGGATTTCGGTATTTCTCCACGAAGTTGGTGAATGCAATGGCAGTTGAATCTGGGTTGGCGTCAATGAGCTTCAGAACAAGGGCTTTTAGTATCTCCAACGGCGACGTATTTTTGTGATGTTTGCAGAAGTAAGAAAGCGTTGTAATGTCCGGGTCCTGCAGTGATTCTAGAAGACTGGCACAGATAACGCTTTTGCCTGGCCAAGGAATTGTGCGTCAAAGAAGGCCTCTCTCGGTTAGGATGGGTCAAGACATACCTGCTCCCGGTTTCCCATGAAGCCATACTAGAGGGTCCGCCTCATTGACGCTTAGCCACGACTTTACCGTCTTGTGCTCAAGAAACCAGTCACAACTCCCTGGAACACAGTCACGTAGCAGCCGTTCGCATTCGTCGGCTTGTGACGTGTGGCCGAGGTCGAGCCAAGATACAACCGAGGACCGTTGTCGATATAGTCTGTCTTTTTCTTGCGCGTCCACTTCGTCGGCCGCTCTTTGCCTCCATTGTTTAGCTTCGGCGATGTTGATGGTAGTGGCTTCCTGGTCTATCAGGTGGCTATAGCGAGCCATGCTCACAAGGATCGAATCAAACCGAATGTCGAAGCTTGCCCACATTGTCATAAAGAAGTTCTTCCAGGCTGTAGTATAATTAGTGTCCGAAAGACGAGTGCCATTATTGGCAGTTCTCACCCTTTCTCTTCACAAATTTGTAGGCCCTCCTGTGAAATTCGAGCACATCGGCGTAATAGAGTGCTAGCGTTGTTGACAGCGTTGGGTTGTTTTTGAAGGTATTGGCTAGTACACCAAGGCGCGGAAGCGTGTCTTGGATCTTGGTATATGCGTCGACGAGCTTGTCGAAAGCCATCATGTGGTCAGACGTGATCTGTTGGCGTCAGCATATCGTGGCCTCGCTTCCGTCACACTTGAAGCACACACCTGCAACATCAGCTTGATCGGCGCCTGGCAAGCATCATTAGCGGCTGCCGAGCTGGCTTCACAGGCCTGGAAGGGTTTGGATCAGCTCACCCAGATCCATGGCAAGTAGGGACTGAGGCCGTTGCTGAGCACCTCGATGGCCCCGGAATACTTTTCCAAGCCCTTCGCGAAGTTGTACACCTTCACCAAATTCTTATTTTCTCTCCTTACACGAAGGTCATTCTGGATACTGTGCAGCGCATTGGTAACATCTTCAATCTGGGAATTTTGAATTTCGTCCCGATCAGCGCGGGTCACCGTTGCCTTAAATCGCTCAACAGCCTCGGTGAATATGCGGGAAGCCGACGCTGTTGCGGTATTCGAGCTTGCACTCTGACTTGTCATGATGTATGACCGCTACAATCGAATGCGCACCGTCCAGCCGACAATTGATTATGTGTTTGGAAGGCTTGGGCCTCCTTTAGGCGAACGATAAAAGAAACTGGAAATATCCGAGGCATAAATATTTTCAAAGGGAACAATCACCCATGTTGTTCCACCCCCAGCCGTGGCGACGTGGACTAGCGGAGCTAAATTACGCCGTGCAGGTGCAATACTACCCAATTAGTGGCAAGAGAAGTCTGCCTTGCCTCATGTTTTCACCAATAGTAAACAGAATGTGGCGGTGTGCAAGGCAGCCCGACAGAATGTCTGAGCGCCTGCACCAGAAGGAATTACGCCCGACTGCTGTATTATTTTTTTCCTGTGCGCTTTTTTCCAGATTCCATCCCACTTGCGCCTCTTGGATTGCTGGGCACAATGAGCTCATCGAGATCGAAGACGGCTGTTTCGAAAGTCCTATGGCAAGCGAGCCTCCTGCGAAGCGCCAGCGAGGCGGGGCGCCGCAGTGTCCTTCGGACCTAGACGTCCCTTTCCGCAGCGCAGTTTGGCGGCCCATACCCGGCACTTGCCCAGAGACAGGGGCTTCATCAACCGGTCGCGACACCGTCTCTTCGTATGCTCAGGAGATGCGACAGCACCAACCGCCTGACGGGGATAGAAGAATCGTTTGCTATGGAATGGTAAGCCAACACGCCCAATCCACTCCCCCAGTGCCATACGACGTATGCTGACCTATTTATCTTTCTGCTAGCTCGAGAAATTGCCCATTACCGCCATAGATTCCGCAAGCGTTGTCGACAACTGTACCTGTTACCATATTCGTGTCATCAATGATAGAGTCGTGCAGCGAATATCCGATGGCTTATATATTGGAAACCTGGACGATACTGCGGTCCAAGTATGGTCGAAGCTGGTCCAAGAAGAGATGGTGGACGTTCAGCTGATGGCGAACGTAACGTTGGACCAAAGCTTGAGAAGCAACAAACGCAGAGTTGTTGCTTTTGCCTCGGCTATTATATATGGACCAGAAGACTTAGCTGAGGATGTAGGCGACTTCTTGGACAAGTGCAAGTACTGTCTCCAAGACCCGTTTGGTTGCGAGCGCAATGTACCATATGTCAACCCTCATTGCTTGTCGAATCTTTTCGAAGACCCGGTCATGACCTTTGACCTACAGCGGCCCGAAGAAATCGGAGCGGAATGGTCTTTATTAAAAGTGCTCGAATCAGGAGATGGCTTGAGAGAATGCGATCAACCATCTGCACTGAAGACCCAACTCCGTCGGTATGTACATTGCGATTGATATACTCCCTCTTCTTACCAATGCTGCTAACTATTGCTAGTCACCAGAAGCAGGCCCTGTCGTTCTTCTTGGGCCGCGAGGGAAGCAATCCTGGGTGCCATATCTGGCGACAAGAATCATCAGAGACTGGCCATACAGTGTAAGCGCGGCCATTCTGTTGCATCTGGAATATTCGCTCACCGTTACAGCTACGTCAACAACATTACTGGCATGACCCAAGATGTATCACCGCCAATATGGAGCGGCGGTATCCTCGCGGATGAAATGGGACTTGGAAAGACGTTACAAATGATCTCCCTTGTGGCGGTCGGAAAGGAACTCCAGAAGCAGGTCCAACAACAGTATGGAACTGCCGAGGCATCTCTGAACCAGCCTTCATCTTCTAAGGAAGCAACTCTTGTCGTCGCTCCCCTTAATGGTAGGGCATGTTTGGTCAATATTTTTTGCCGCTTCCTTAGCTAATATGGCTCTCCCCCTAGTGATAAATGTCTGGGAAACCCAACTTGAGAGGTTTGACTTGTTGTGTTCTCGATTCTCAGATCCAAAGTACTAACTTTCAATAGGCATGTACATGACGGCACGTTGTCCTGGGCCAGGTACCACGGGCCAAAGAGAATCTTGCACAGTTCCACGCAAGCCTGGCCCGATATCGTTATCACCACGTACCAGACTGTCCATTCTGAATTTAAGAGGCGGGAAAAAATACCCTGCTCCCTATTTGATCAAAATTGGCGCAGGGTTATATTGGACGAAGGTTTGTGGCAACCGTATTGTCCAGCATGCTACGGCGTGATGTCCCGGCCTACTGACCCCGTGCAGCTCACATAGTTCGGAATCAAAACGCAACGTCAGAAGCTGTTGCAGCACTCAAAGCTGTCTCGCGCTGGGCCGTCACCGGGACCCCAATACAAAACAGTCTCACCGACATTGCCGGCCTCTTGCATTTCTTACACTTTCGACCCTACGACAACGCAAAGACGTTCGACAACGACATTGTCGAATTCTTTAGTCGAGATGAGATATCCGAAGGAACGAAGAGGTTGAAGGCGCTTTGCCAGCCCATCATGCTCCGCCGGTCTAAGCGTGCGATTGTCCTCCCTCCTATGCATCAGAGTACACGGATCGTGAGTTTCTCCGAAGACGAAAAGGAAGAATACCAGCGAATCGTGACACAGTTCCACTCGTCCTTTGACGATTATTATTATCAACATGCAGGCAGGGCCCCACCACAGTTGAGCAGAATTTCATTGATCATCAGGTTGCGCATGTTTTGCAACCTTGGCTTGAGTCTAAAGTCGAGCCCACTAGCAAATGTCCGGACGCGTACGGCAATGGACCTTGGGACGGACCCCGCCGCGATCAATGCTGCGTCTGATATTGCATTAGGAGACGCTATTTGTGCAGGATGCCAACAATTAGCCGGCATTTATGGCATACAGAGCCCTCCAGATCATGTTGAAAACGCCTACTATTCACAATGTGGTCAGGTGTTCTGCAGTGGCTGCGCTGCCTTGCACAAATGCGAAGTAGCGGCGGGCTGTTCGTGTGATGGTAAGCCTTGCCGTTGTCCGCTTCAGGCGGTTTCCTCGGACTTGGTGCGGAAGGCCATGGAGGGACAAGACACACCAAGCGAGGTCGACCGGGGTATTATCTCCAGCAAGGCCAATGCCGTGGTCGAAGAGGTTTTGGCTAGCTTGACAGAAAAAAGGTATGTTTGAAGTAGAACAACTCGACACTGCTAGACTTGAGCTAAACCTGACCGCTAATTCCGTCGCAGTGTTATCTTCTCCTTTTGGGTGACCAGCTTGGTCATGGTCCAAAACGCGCTTGAGGCGAAAGGCATACGTTGCGCTCGCATTGATCGCACAGTTTCCCCAGCGGTTAGGGAAACAATTTTGAGACAATTCCGCACAGATGCTGCTTTCCGAGTGATACTAATCACGGTGTCAATCGGTGGAGTTGGGTAAGCAAATATGTTACCCTTCTTCTAGCAAGCCTGTAGTACGCAAGCACTAACTTATGTGTAGCCTTGACCTAACGGCTGCGTCTCGCCTTCATCTACTCGAACCGCAGTGGAACCCTGCAGTTGAGGACCAGGTCCTAGCTCGGGTCCACAGGATGGGACAGCTTCATCCTGTAGTCATTAAGCGCTACATCATGGCTGATTCGATTGAGCAAGTACGTTTCGATCCCCGACCTTTGTCGACGTGCTCAGCACCTGGCTATCCGGACCGCACGTATGCTAACTGTATGTCTTTCTTATAGGATGTAGCTACTGTGAAAAGGAACAAGCGTCGATTGGCGGATCTCATACTTCAGAACGAAAATGAGAGCAAGGAACGTCCCGAACCAAGTGAATAGTGGAAACGGAGGAAGGACCAGACGACTGACACACTCGGCTTAGAGGTGCCACATCAAGCCTATTACCTACCCAAAAAAATTTAGGACTTTCAATGATATTTTACCAAAGTGCCGGTTGGTGTATATTTCATTTCGTCCACGCACCGCGTTGCCCAAAGCTAGGCGCTGATCTTAGCACACCGTTAGGAAGGCTTCCAGAGCGCAGCCGCCGCAGCGACTTGGGATATAATTGCATCTTCACCCTGTTTTTATAAGTATATAGATCGAATATATGATTTTGGGTCCTGGCGAGACTACCCTTCAAACAGGAACGAGATCACACAACGCTCAGTAAAGCGATGGGTTTGTATGTTAGGTGGGAAGTTTGTATCGTACAGTGGCACTGGCGGATACCACAGCGCTAAACGATAATGAGTAGTAGGTGTATTTCTCAGTCCACAAGCTCAGCTCCCCACCAGCTCCCAGGCAGACGGCCCATCAACACAAATAACCTAGCCAGGCCCAGAGGCTGGAATAGCGACCGCACTCATATAAACACCACAGTCACACCAGAAAGACCACTGCGCAATCTTCCAGGTCTATCTGTGCAAAGTGGAGGCCTCAGACAAGATCTCTGGAGCTGTTCCCTGGGCGTGTATTCGCCCACTTGTGCGTTGACTTGCCCGAAACGCTATTCGATTAATACTACAAGTAGCTGTCTCGCTCCAAATGTCCCCGCATTGTCCCTAAGCTTCAGCCTTACCTAATCTAGTCCCCGGCCGTAGTATGACCGTGGCCAGACCGTTCCATTTTCCTTTCTAACAAAGCCACAGCTTTGCTCTGACAAATACTGATGCTACTGTACCTAGAATACGATGAGAGAAGATCGGGAACACCTAATAGTAGAACGTCTGGCTAAGGGTTTTGCTTTGAAACCTTGGACGTCAGTCTTACCTACCATAAGTGCGTATTACATGGTGGCCGGTTAGATATTTAGTCCGTTCGATCATCCAATTGCGTGGATTGATGAAGTGTGGATTGATGAAGTGTACGAATTGACAAGTGTTCGTCGTTGATGTGCACAAGTTGGCAGAAGGTTTCCGCCAGGAGCCGAAAAAACTGTTCGCGCTTGGTCAGCGAACTGCATACCGATCCAATTAGGGGTCGCACTACAGTACGAGTACGTGTCGAGTATCTAGAGCTAGCCCTACTCGTAGTAGTAATGGCGCCAGACTGTGGACAGCGTAGCCTGGAGCCGACAGTCAGCTTTTGAGAGATATCACCAGATCTCCAAACCCCTTTTGAATCTACTGTTCCAGTGCGATTCGGGTCATCACAGTTACCATTACTGCAACGGTCTTTCTGGAACATGCCTCATATCAGTCTTCATTGACGGGACGGCTGAACCACGCTAGAAAAACACGCGCCGTAGCTTACAAAGCTGTTTATCTCCAGCCGTTCTGTTTCGAGCTTTGTTTGCGTCATGCATAACTTTTTCCAGTCTGTAACAGACGGGACGACAAAAAATTAATTCCAAGTATGACGATTCCGGTCTAGAATCTGGCCGGCCGGCACACTACTTTGCGATGAGATCATATCTTGGGCGAATCATTGGCAGAGATTGGATTTGTAACCCGTTGGGATTACAGATCATCGGCCCAACAAGGCTTGGCGCGGGACGCCAAAAAGGGTAAGCCTACGGCAGTGGTCCGGCGGAGTCATTTCCATGGCCCGTTCCTATTATAATCATTCCGTTGGTTGAGTAAGACAGGGTCAGAGAGAGTACGAATGCAAAAGAAAATGAACAGGACGTTTGATTTGTAACAGGGAATGCCTGATGCAGCTGGATGGCTATATAGCATTGACTCCCGTCCGAGTAGTTTTGATTCTGTTATGATAACGAGCAACAAATAAAGCCTTTGTCACCGTCTGGGAACCACAGTTCCATTTCCTGCCCACGAATATCACCAGCCTTGTACTCCATCCGATTACAACGAAATCAGCCGACCTTATCTACCATGGCCGACATTTTCCGAGACACGGCCGTCGGAGCCGTGATCCGGTTCGCGACGGGCAACCGAGTGTTGCAGTATCCCGAAGAGCGAGACGACTTTGAGTTACCGGAGGCCTGGAAGCAACTGCTGGAAGGCAAAGAGCCAGTGATTGAAAAGGACGAGGAAAAGAAAGAAACCCACACGGGCACGTCATCATCATCGTCCTCGTTTGTCGAGGACATTGAAGCCGGCGGTGGCGGCGGTGGCAGTTCCGACGAGGCGCCGTACGCGGCGATGCAGCGGGCGGCAACGGCGCGGTCCGGGACTGGGTCGCTGCAGCACACTCGATCTCGCGAGGAGACGCTGCCCTTTTCAGAGGATCGGCTCGAGGTGGAGGCGGCGCTGGCGGCAGAGCGAGCGGCGGGCGACACAACGGTGGTGCCGCGACGGACACGAACACGAGAGGGGGCGCCGGCCATTGTGGTGGATTGGTACTCGAGCGACGACAGTGCGAACCCGCATAACTGGAGCGACCGGCGGCGGTTGGGAGTGACGACGCTGATCAGCCTGTACACGTTTGTGGTGTACACGTCGTCGGCCATTTTCACCAACTCCGAGGCGGGTGTCATGGAGTCGTTTGGCGTCGACGAGACGCACGCGGCCCTTGGCCTGGCTCTGTTTGTGCTCGGCTACGGCACGGGCCCGCTTCTGTTCAGCCCGCTGTCCGAGCTCCCTGCCATCGGCCGCAACCCCGTCTACGCTGTCACTATGATCCTGTACGTGATCGTGTCGCTACCGGCGGCACTGGCCTATGGCAACCTTGAGGGTGGCGCCAGCAGCGGCACCTTTTCCGGACTGCTCGCCCTCCGCTTCCTCCAGGGCTTCTTCGGGTCGCCCTGTCTCGCCGCCGGCGCCGCCTCGCTCGGCGACATGTACTCGCTCCTGAGCCTGCCCTTTGCCCTCGTCGCCTGGGTCGCTGCCGCCTTTTGCGGGCCCGCCTTTGGGCCCCTTCTGTCCGGCTACAGCGTTCCCGCCAAGGGCTGGCGCTGGTCTCTGCTCGAGATCCTCTGGGCTGCTGCCCCCATCTGCATCGCCATGCTGCTGCTGCTGCCCGAGACCTCGGCCGACACCATCCTGCTGCGCCGCGCCGCCCGCCTGAGTCGCCGCACCGGCTCGGACCGCTTCCAGGCTCCCTCCGAGGCCCGCCTTATTGCTACTGAGCAATCTGACATCGCTGCCGCTGTCGCCGCCGGAAAACCTGCTCCGAAGCCCAAGACGCGCGCCGCTCGCACCCGTGCCGCCGCCATTGACGCCCTGATCAAGCCTCTCGAGATCTCGATCAAGGACCCTGCCATCTTGTTCGTCCAGGTCTACTCTGCCATCGTCTACGGCATCTACTACTCCTTCTTCGAGGCCTTCCCGCTTGTCTACCCTCTGCGCTACGGCATGACTGCCGGCCAGGTCGGCCTCGTCTTTCTCTGCATTCTTGTCGCCTGCATCCTCGGCGTCGTCATTTACTGCTCCTACATTGCCTTTTATGTCAACCCCCGTATCCGCGCCACCGGTCGGTTCCCGTCGCCCGAGTCCCGTCTCGTGCCCGCCCTCATCGCTGCTTTTGGCCCGACCATTGGTCTCTTCATCTTTGCCTGGACCAGCAATGCCGCACCTCGCGTCCCCTGGATCGCCCCGACCATTGGTATCACGCTCTATGGTACCTCGGTTTTCATCGTGATGCAGTGCATCTTCGTTTACGTGCCCCTTAGCTACCCCCAATACGCCGCAAGTCTGTTTGCCGGAAACGACTTTACCCGGTCTGCCTTTGCCTTTGGTGCCATCCTCTTTGGACGCCCTCTCTATATCAACCTTGGCATTGGGCGTGGCACCTCGCTGCTGGGCGGTCTGTCGACCATTGGTATCATCGGAATCTGGCTGCTGTACTTTTACGGCGCTCGTCTGCGGGCACTGAGCAAGTTCGCTGTTGTCTATTAGTGCAACTGTCATGGATAAAAAGGAGAACCCGGATTAAACGGAAAGGACGGTAATATTGGATGGCCGTTTGGACTCACTGGCCTTGGATTAGATATAGATGGGAACACCCAAGATTAATTAGTTATTTGGCGATGGACGCTATGATTTTAAACTTGTCTCTAAAGCGGCGTTGCAGCATGAATTCAAAGATGACTCCCCTCAATACCAATGAGACTTTTGGATGTGTTTAACCACAGCAAGTCATTAATTTTGAAACGCAAATATGGCACCCTCTCCTTACCAGCCGGCTGTTGTAGCAATGTGTCCTTCCAGTATAAATAGAGATAGCGGTGCATACGCTGGGCTTCTCTAATGGCACCCTAGTAAGGGCCGATCTAACCACCCACCCAATCTAAGTGACACCAGGCGATCCAATTCGGTAGATCCATCCGCCTGTATAACGTTCTTCTCCTCGTCTCGGAACAGTTGATCGATGTAAGCTCCTGCCCCGGAGAGGTGAAGGATATGCGCTATGGCGCGATGGATTGCGAGGAGCCGAGGTAAGGGAGGATCGATCGTCCGCGTGTCCAAGAGGAAGAGGGTACGAGTGACAGGTATACCATAAGCTTGTAGGAGAAGAGGCGGCAGAAACGTCTCGATTCGGTAGGTATGAGGTGGTTGATCCGAGACAGGTGTGAAAAATATTTTGAAGTCGCCAAACCACATATGAAGACCCTGGGCGAGGGAGATTGCATTTCGTGGTCGGTCGATGTCGCTGCCTTCGATAAGATGTACGACGCCTTTGTCAAACATATTTAGGATTGTTAGCGCTGCATGCCTGGCAGGATTCTGGGTGTGTTACGTTAGTTCAAGAAATAATCCAATACAGCAGAGAAGGAAGGAATGGGGCGGGAGAACTGTACCAATTGAGAAGACCCTTCATCTAGTTTCGTCAAAGAATGCGGAAGGATATGCGCTACTTCGAGCTGTTCAAAGGGGCCCGCCAGCAAGGTTTCCTCGTCGTCTCGGGCATCCTGGCTTTCCATCCGGTTAGCAGCCTCGATGATATCAAATCTTCGGGATACCACGCAGCGATGTCGGTCGCGGATAAGGCATGCACCCCTAAGTGCCGATACCCGGTCCAGTGTGCCAACAAACTCTTGCGCACCTCCTTGCACTCTTTCCACGGCGGAATGGAAAACGGGAGAGGGCTGTGGAGTTTTCCGGGTTGAAGCTCTTACTGGAGGGGGATAATGGCATTAATAAAATCAACAGATGAAGATATAGAGGGGGCTTTATTAGCCTATGTCTCTCTTACAAGGCAAAAAGAAACTATCAAGCAGGTAGTCTGCGAAGCCAAGCAAGCCGGACTGCAATCTCGCCTCGACATCTGCATCACTGAAGTCGATATCGCCACTTCCATCGTCTAAAGAGAGCGCCAGGGACCGGAAGAAGGCTTGGAGATATAGGTCTCCGGATTCTTCGGAGAGTATATACTCGTACGTAAGGCGGACAAGCTGCGGCCGATTGTATCGGCTGCTTTTGCTTATGGCCGTTGTAGTCGTATTTTTATGTTTCTCGAAATGGGTGACTAGATTGTGAAACTTGAGCTTTGCTACAGCACGCATCTCCTGGCTTAATGGCGGCTCGTCGGAGACATCCATCGAAGACGCCTTCGAGTGACGATTGGTGGCGATGATGAGATCGCACAGTAGCCATTTTGCCTGTAGGCGTTGCGCGACTGTGGTTGAGTCTTGCGGGGTGAACAATCCATGTTCCCCACTGCACCGCCTATATAAGAATGAGCGTTGCTATTTGTACTGCTGTTTTTTGCTATCAGCTCAACTTTTCGAAGATAAGAAAAAAGGTACAATGGGTGGGTCAACCTTCCTACATACCGCTGTAGACCTGCTAAATTAGAGTGTAAGCCGCTGCCGCCAACGCTGGCCTGCTCGTGCTGGTTGTCTAGAATAATCTTTATGTCTACTGCTAGCCTTTGTTTTTTAAGCTATAATAATATATAGCAGTAGTAGCACTCTATATACTACTATTATCTAACATCTACCTTTGCTTTTATACTTGCCTTTAATGCTGTTACTGCCTACTTCTGCATGCTGCTTACAAGCTTTTTTTGCGAAAAGTTATAGCGTATAATATAGTTCGGCCAATAGTGTTGCATATTGCAGACTTCGCTAATGTACATTTTTTCTTATCAGTAAAAATCACTACTGATAGCAAAAAACAGCAGTACAAATAGCAACGCTCATAAGAATTCACGTCCTCAGGCCACAAATTCGTATGCTAGACTCAGGGACAAATTATATTAACGCCCCGAGGATTTGACAAAAACGTACTCAAAGCGTTACTAATTGTACTGCTTGTTTTGCTATCGGTACTGCTCTTCGCTGATAAGGAAAGGATAATGGGTGGGGCAACCTTCCTGCACACCGCTGTAGACCTACTATATTACAGTGCAAGCCGCTGCCGCCCCCCCCCCCCCCCCCCCAGGGGCCTACTCGTGCTGCGATGTACCATAAAGTTATAGAATTTTTATTACTGTGTACACTCCTATATGTACTACCTTTTCCTAGGCTATGATAATATAGACATTATATGATACCACTGTCTTAAACTTTCCTTTGCCTTTACATTTTCTTTGCTGCCTTTGCTGCTGTTATTGCTTGCTATGCTCCTCGCCTGCACTTCTCTATGCGAACAATAATAGCGGGCGATATGGTTCGACCAATAGTGCGGCATGTCGTGGACTTCTCCAATTTACCTATTTACTCGTCAAGCACTACTAATCTGTACTCTGTGTATTGACGAGTATATTGTGAGCAACAGCTCGAGATAGACGAAGCAATATTGATCAGCGAATGGATCCTACAGCCTACGCGAACCTGTACGCAAAACCTGCTAGAAGCTGCTCAACCTTCTGTAGTGTGCTGAAGGTGCACACTATAGCGTTATTGCACGCATATAAAGCACTTTACTACTAAGATAATTCCCTGTACTTCTTAGTATGCAGTCAGCCCGCCAGAAATATCCCCCTCGTTGCTGTTCTTTCTTCCCCCTCTTTCTTCCAGAAGAGAGCCCCCAGGTTCACGACCCTATGGAGGCGGGGCACATTCCGTGGCTAGCATTAAGAGGCAATCGCTTCGGCATTGACGTCCTCGTTGGCCGACGGGTGTAAACCGCGGGTGTTGTGGAGCACATGGGTCGGGAGATCGGCAGCACTATTCCACAGAATTTGCTGCTAGATGCGTGGCGCAAAATGGCATTTCATTTGCGCCTGGTCGGCGATCGAGCATAGATGTGGCCCAGGCCACGGTTGCTCTCTTGTGGCATGAGCAGTCGGGAAACCTGCTTCTTATCGTCAAACTGGAGTGGAATTCGGATTTCTCCGAGTGCAAGATCGGGACACTAGACAATGTGCAGCGACTCGTAATACCGTGCATGCAAAATGCGACCAGGCTATCTTGCAGGTGGATCATGGGTTCTTGAAAACGGGGTCTGGCGAGATTTATCCTCTCCCGCTCCGATCCACCTACCCGATTAATACAATTATTCCATTTCCGGCCGGTATATACGCCGGTCGGCCTGACTGCTATCTTGGAACATTTGATACGAGATAGTGCCGTAGTTCGGTCGCGATATCTTGCCCGCGATGGGCGGGGGGCGACGGTGCACCAGATTGATCGTATAAGTAGGAGTGACGTGACCGGCCGTGAGCGACTGTCGTGCAGTGCCCATCCTGTCTCCAAGTCCATTTTCTACCTCTAGTTGCGGCCATGACTGCGATCTACCTCGAAAACGAGGGCATCAGCCCGGTCTCAGTCGGCCAAGCGGCCGCGTCTCCTCATCATGACGGCATGGGTGACGAGAAGAAAGCGGCAGAGGCCGAGATTTCTGCGGACCTCGAGGCCGAAGCCGAAGCCGACCGCGGTGTCGCCGATGCCACCGAGCAAGAAAAGGCGGCACTGTATAGCAAGATTGATGCGGTTGAATTGACGCCTGCAGAGGCATTCTTATGGAATGTCGAGGGCGACCAGTCACCTTTTCCCGAAGTGGCCGCCTGTGTGCCCAACACGGACGACCCTGACATTCTGTGCAACAGTCTGTCCTTCCTATTCCTCTGCTTATTCGAAGAACCCCTCTGACAAAGCAGCCGTGCGTGCTTGGATCCTGACGACCATTTTCGTGATACTCTTTGCGGGCGTCAATCAGTTTTTCGGCCTTCGCTATGTGCGTTCTTCGTTCTTCATTCTTCCTGTCCATCCCCAGTCCCCGCCGCCACTGACCCCTCTGCCAGCCGTCGCTCTCGATCGGCTATGTCGTCGCCCAGATCCTCGTCTTCCCCATCGGCCGCGTCTGGGAGCGTCTGCCGCGATGGCGCGTCCCCCTCGGCCGCCTCACCTTTGACGTCAATCCCGGCCCGTTCAGCATCAAGGAGCACGCCCTGATTGTTATCTGCGTCAACATCAGCGCCAGCGTGGCTTACGCGTCCGGCTCTCTCGTCGCCATCACCAGCCCCGTCTACTGGAACCGCGACTACGGCGCCGGCTTCTCGTTCCTCTTCCTGCTGACGACCCAGATGATCGGCTTCGGCCTCGCCGGCCTCTCGCGCCGCTGGCTCGTCTACCCGGGCGCCCTCATCTGGCCGGCGTCCCTCTCATGCACAGTCCTGTTTCGCGCATTGCACGAGCCCCAGGAGCACTCGGCCGTCAGCGGCTGGACGCTGAGTCGCTACCGCTTCTTCTCCTACTTTAGCATCTTTGCCTTTGTCCTCTTCTGGTTCCCAGACTATATCTGGACCAGCCTCAGCACCTTTGCCTTTGTCACCTGGATTGTGCCACACAACCAGAAAGTGAACACGCTGTTTGGGGTACGCACTACTTCCCAGCTTCTTTCTTTCCCACGATCGGCCACTAACACCCCCAGATGAGCTCCGGCCTTGGTCTTTTGCCGCTGAGCATCGACTGGACCCAGATCAACTACTCTGGAAACCCTCTGATCACGCCCTTCTACATCACCTGCAACGCCTTTGCCGTTGTCGTCATCTTCTACCTCTTCCTCTCGCCCATCCTCTACTACACCAACGTCTGGAACAGCGCGTACTTGCCGCTGCTCTCGTCAAAGACATTTGACAACACCGGTACCAAGTACAATATCACACGCGTCATTGACGACAATCTCGACTTTGTCCTTGAAAAATACAAGAACTACTCGCCCATGTACCTGTCCATGTCGTACTCGCTCACCTACGGTCTCTCCTTCGCCGCCGTCACCTCCATCGTCGTTCACACCTACCTCTACAACGGCTCCGAGATCTGGGCCAAGTTCAAGGACTCCCGTCACGGCGGCGAGGATGTCCACAAGCGCCTCATGAACAAGTATCCCGAGGTCCCAGACTGGTGGTATGCCGTCCTTACCGTCGTCGTCCTCGGCCTTGGTATCCTTACCGTCCGCAACTGGGACTCGGGCCTGCCAGTCTGGGGATTTATTGTCGTCTGCTTTGGCATGGGCGTCATTATGATAGTTCCCGAGGGTATTCTGGAGGGCACGACAAACCAGAGGGTGTAAGCTCTTGCTATCTGTTCTCCACTCCTTTGGCTCTGGTTATCTAATTCGCAAACTTACAGGTTCTTGAATATTATCACTGAGCTCATCGCCGGCTATGCCTGGCCAGGCAAGCCCATTGCCAACATGATGGTCAAGTGTTACGGCTACAACTCGGTCAGACACGGCATGGACTTTGCTCAGGATCTCAAACTGGGGCAGTACATGGTAAGCCCCTTTTTTCGTTCAACACGCCTTTGTCCTAATTAATCTTTCAGAAAATTCCTCCACGCGTCCTCTTCTTCGGCCAGATTTACTCGTCCATCTTAGCCACAATGACCCAGACGGGTGGTAGGTTTCTTCCTTCAGTCGTCTTGAGACAACTGTCTGTTCATATCACCTACTAACTGACACAGTCCTTCGCTGGATGCTCGGACATATTGAAAACCTGTGCTCTAGCAAAAACACACAGCGCTTCACTTGCAACGGAGCCCTCGTCATCTACAATGCCTCTTTAATTTGGGGCAGCATCGGACCGCAGCGCATGTTCCAGTCCGGCCAGATCTACAATGGCCTGATGTACTTCTTTTTGATTGGACCCGTCGTCACCGTCATCGTCTACTACATGTACCGGCGCCATCCCAAGAGCTGGTTGCGGTATATCAATGTCCCCATTTTTTTCAACTCTGCTGGAAACATTCCTCCCGGAAATACCACCCAGTACTCGCTCTGGTTCATCTTTGGCTTCGTCTTCAACTACATGATTCGAAAGCGGGCGTTTGGCTGGTGGCAGCGGTACAACTATCTTCTCCAAGCTGCCATGGACACCGGTACTGCTCTCGCCACTATCATCATTTTCTTCTGTCTCAGTTATAACAATGTAACGCTCAGTTGGTGGGGGAATAACGTCGGGTCCAACACCTACGACACAGAAGCTGTACCTTGGAAGACCGTTGCTACTGGAAGTCACTTTGGCAAAGGGCCAGGCGAGTTTTAGTCTCGGTGATTGGGATTTGAAAGGCAAGACCGCGACAAGCACTTGTGCTGTTCCAGTATTGCAAGCTCCTACAATGTGCTTGGAGCCGTGAACAACACTTATTGTTGGTTCAGATAGCCCTGGGTCCAGATTGCAAACGGCGTCTCCTGTGACCTCATACGACTATTTAGCATCAGAAGAGAAGCCGATTAATGTCCAAGGGGGAAATCGTGACAAAATGACTAAGCTCAGACAATCTGCTCAGAAATCTGTACTAAAGACAAAAGCTCTTTCCCTTTCTTACTGATGCAGACTAAAGGCGCGAAAAAATCCACATAGAAGGATTCCCAAGGATTCCGAAAGGTGTTCTGCAGGCCATTTTGCGCACAGTTTGCACGGGTCGCAGGCAACCTCTAGGTAACCATCCTGCCTTGATATCCGGGCATGGTCTCTTTCTGTCGTGTGAATCATTTACTGAGTTTGTTAGACAGGCAATATTTGTACAAGGGCCCCGTCAAAATGACTCTACACCAGCCCCAATCTGCCGTTTTACGGGACTTGCCGTAATTGTTTAGGGCTCTGTCAGCGTTCCATGGCTTGGACACTTGAAAGTACCAGGAATGGTTGACTCGGCCCAGTTGTCTCTTATCATGGGCTAGTCCTTTCACGGTACATATAATTGCTCTTCTGCTCTTTGAATGCTCTTCATTCCTGCGGCACTACAACACAAGTTGTTCTCATTGCAATTCTGCGTTTTATCTTAATGGCCACCACCGAAATGGGGCTTCAGCTACAGCAAGCAGACGGCATTGTCTCGGACAATCCGTTTGGGCACAGGCAGGAGCTGAAAAAGAAATTTGGCTTCAGGGCACAGCTTGGCATGGCATTCGTTATCCTCACGTAAGACTCCGCCTCCCTTACTTCTCCAAGCTTTCCCGCTTACATTTTTAGGACATGGACCTCGATGGCCTCGTCTATGAACATTGCTCTGCCCTCTGGTGGTCCTGTCGCCGTTCTCTATGGCCTGCTTGTCTCTGGGATCCTGACCCTGACGGTCGCCCTCAGCCTTGCAGAAATCTGCTCTGTTTATCCTACAAACGGTGCACAGTATGAATGGACTGCTGTCCTGGCACCACCGCAGTATCGCCGCTTTCTAAGCTACATGTGTGGGTGGATTGTCGTGACCTCATGGTGGGCCCTTGCAGCATCTGGGCCGTCCCTTTTTGGCAACTTGACCATTGCCTTCATCGAGCTCTACAACGAGAACTACGTTTTCCACAGCTGGCATCAATTCCTGCTTTACACCGCAGTGGAGGCATGTGCCCTCGTTATCAACACGTTTTTCACTGCAGCTATTCCTCTGATGAGCGAACTCGTGTGTAGGTTTTTCCAGCATCGGGGCGGGCGGGTGTAAGCCATTTACTAACTCGGTGCCGCGTCACTCTACCTTGACAGTCTATCTCTCCGTTACAGGATTCTCTGCAATCTCGATAGCCCTCCTTGTTACCGCTCGTGGTAAATATCAGAGTGCCAGGTACGCTGAACACACTATGCCGTACGCCAAGTATAGCTCTAATAGGACAGCTTTGTGTTTTCAGGCTTCATAAACCAAACGGGGTGGCCCGATGGAATGGCGTGGATGATGGGCTTGCTTCAGAGCTGTTTTTCATTGACGGCTTATGATGCGTGAGCTCCCTTTCTACGCCTTTCCACGTCGTCTATTAATCAAATAACTGCAGAGTGGCACATCTCATTGAAGAGATGCCACATCCGAGGCGGGATGCACCCCGTACCATGGTCCTTGCGGTTATTACCGGAACGGTAACGTTAGTATCCCTTCCTGTCTAAAAGCCTGTCATGTTGTGGGTTATTAATCTGTTGCAACCCAAAGAGGCCTGATTTTTGTGATCTGCACTCTGTTTTCCGTCCAAGACATAGACGAAGTTATTAGTTCCGGATTTGGGTGGGTAGAACCATGACCATCTTGCTCACCTCTACATCTTGACTGACCAATCCAATATAGACCGATCGTCACTATTTTCTACCAGGTATCCGGCTCGAATGGCGGAGCCGTCGGCTTCACGGTTGTGATCATGTTTATTGTTTGGTTCTCGGCATCGGAGGTGGTGACGTCGTCGGCACGGCTCACTGCAGCGTTTGCTCGGCACGGAGGCCTGCCGTTCAGTGAAATGTATGTTTCCGCTCTTCCCTTACTTTCTTAGACCCTCGCTTAACTTCATAGTTTGACTCGTGTCAACAAACGACTGGATCTCCCCCTGAACGCCATGCTTCTCACAAACGCCATGGTAATCGTGTTTGGGCTTATCTATCTTGGCACTTCTGCGTATGTCTTGTCTTACACAATTCTCATCCCACTTGAACTAGGTTTTGCTGACTATTTATGGGGCTGTAGTGCTTTCAGTGCTATTGTGAGCGCCTGCGTGGTTGGACTCAATATCAGCTACGCTATGCCAATTGCACTACTCGTCTTTCGTGGCCGGTCTCATTTAGGCAAGGGAGAGTTCAGCCTCGGACGTTGGGGCTATCCTATCAACGTGGTAGCCTTGTTGTTTTTGGTTTTGACGTGAGTAGCTGCAAGCATGTATCTTTTGATCGAGACTAACATTTCAACAAGGTCTGTGTTGTTTCTCTTTCCTTCATCGAAACACCCGACGGGCTCCTCTATGAATTACAGCGTTGCCGCTGTTTGCGCAGTTCTGATCTTTGCTCTCGGTAAGGTCCCTCTGCAACTATTCCCATTAGACAGGATCTGACGCGCATCCAGTGTATTGGGTACTCGTAGCCCGCAAATCTTACACAGCCCCTCAGCTTCAGATCGAGACAATCAGCGGCGTAGAGTTCACAGGCTCCGAAGCAGAGAATCATAGTGCTGCAACGGCCGTTTCCGACTCTAAATCAGACGGCCTTCTATGAGCACTCGTTGCTTAGTCAGAGGTGATATTTCAATTCGTCAGATTGTAAACAGATTCACAACATGTATTAAGCATTACTTTAAAGTATAATTAGACAGGCGCTCAATGCCTCACCACAAAGAAGCTAATGATAGCATAACGCAATTCGCGAGAGCTCTCGTTTACTAACAGTTGTATAAATCACAATATTATTAGTAAAATCACAAAATATCATGCTATTCTGTGGCCAAGGATCATACCGAGATACGGGATGGCAAGACGTCCTGCATGGCCTCTTGTTGTGTCAAGGAGCGACAGCTTGGTCGCGTCCTACTGTTATCGAAGAGGGATTTTAGCACGGAGCTAAGTTGGTTTATGTGACTCGGTCTTTCTCCATTTGAGACGTAAACTACGGTAGCTATCTGACTCGGCCCAGCTTATCGATGGGACCCGTTAATGAAATTGCGTGAATTACTCCGTACACGTAGATAAAACTGCTAACCGGGTACCAATTGCAACGAGTAGAGCTGGCCTGTATCAACACATCAGCCGGCTATTAGGCACGTCACCCCGTCATGACTACACAACCGGCAGCGATTCGTGCGGATTCGCACATGGCCCATCGCACAGGACTGGGAGAAAGCCCGCTATATCGTGCAAAGGACAATACTCTGCACTATATCGATGTGTTGGGCAACGCTATCCACATCCTACAGCTATCCGAGCCATGGCACCATAGGATGATAACTACCCCTGAACCAGTGGCCTCTCTTAATTTCGCGGCTGATGGAGGCTACCTTGCATGCAGCTTCCAAGGAATTGCAAAGATTGGACCAGACGGACAATGGGAAGAGTTGTTCCGAGTAGTCAAGGACGACAGGGTGAGCCGTGTCCGATTGAACGACAGTGCTGTTGACCAAAGAGGTCGGCTATGGTTTTCTGAGTTTGAGCTTGCCTTTGAGACTCCGTATGTTGAGTTCATGTTTCTATCTGTTGAGACGAACCAATTTCAACAACTAGCTAATGGAATGCCGGCTACAGTGGCGATGGTCCTCACTTGTCGAAGGACTATGAACCCTGTGGAAAGCTGTACAGCTACGGTGTGGATGGCATGTTGGTAGAACACGAGGCATCTGGGATCATATGCGGCAACGGCATAGGCTGGACGAGTGACGGCTCTGTAATGTTGTTTACGGACTCGTACAAAAAGGTACGAAGAAATGTCCTGCTGACAACGGCAGTTAAATTGCTAAACAGAAGCAGGTTATCTAGGGCTACGATTTTGACTCTGAGACTGGCTCTATCGCCAATCGTCGAGTAGTTGTTGATCTTAGAGAGGGGGAGGGGGAGCCTGATGGGCTGCTCTTGGATACTGAAGACAACATCTACACGTTTCTCTGGGAAGGCGGTGGCGTACTCAAATACGACTTGTCTGGGAAACGTCTCCGGCGGTGGGATCTGAATGCATGGCGAGTTACACACGGGGCATGGGTCGGGACAAGGCTCGATCAGTTGATGGTCACAAGCGCTCTTACCGATGACAAATCTGAGCGGTGGCCTGGTGAAGAAGGCGGGGGCCTGTTCAAAATAGCCAACCCTGGTGGCCAGGGACAAAAGAAGCATAGCTTCGGATGTGTAGCATAGTGCTGAAGACGAGCAGTCGCCATCGTGAGTGACAACGCGAGCATTTACCAATAGCCTAGGAGTGTGACTGTGACCTAGAAAAAAGCGATCAGCACAAGAAAACAAGGCATGAGGAAAGAATGAGGATGTACCTCTCTAGCCTGATCGCTTCTCGACCGGAGCTGCAGCATTTGGTACAATCGCATGTCCGTCACTTATACATCGGCAACCAATCGCTTAGACCGAGGAGGACACGAACGGCGAGTCAGCAGCGAGGGGTAAGGTCGTGTCTGAATGGACAGTCGATACGTGCCGCATATCTATTGGTCTAATGTTGCACCCGTCAGGTCGGGTGGCAGCGTTGGTGCCCAACCCCAGCCTCGCACTTTGTACTATGCAAAAGGCACAGCATATCGACGCTTCCTATTATCTTATTCAAAGTTCTCCGCAGAGTTTCTTCCGATATTTATTCATCCCGGCCGCGAGACCGAAGCTGCCCATTATGTTTACAATTCGCTGTTGGCTGCATGGCTCCTGCTCGAACTGTTACAAGATCGCGAAAGCAGTAACAAAGGCCATGGACAAGGAAGAGCCAAGCTACGTAAACTTGGGCAAAATTGACAAGTTCCGGACATCTACATGTCAAGTGTGCCAAGACATAGCACTTCATATGGACAAGCTGCTTGCGAGCCGCGATTCCTACTCCCTCTATTTATATGTTGATGCAGATTTGACGGCACAACTCGAGGCTACGGTTGGTCATCCCCAACAAGTCTCTGCGTGGAAATGAGCATGCTGAAGTTAGAAGGATCGAGACTCCGGCCATACGGCGTCCACGATGATGGTACCTCGGACGGGTCTCTGCTCGCGCGACGGAGATGAGCCCACGCCTCCAATGCCCAAAATCGAAGAAGAATCGGGCGAGCTCCTGTACACGTACGTGGATATCGATCCGTGCCGGATCAACATGGATACTGTTCGGCAGTGGCCCAGTCTCTGTGATTCCCTCCATAAAGGACGATGCCACGATGTCAACCTGCCCTGGGTTACGCAGCCGTGGGACGAAACAGATCCGATTACCTTTATCGATCTCGAAAGAAACTGCCTTGTTACCCAGACGAAGCCGGTGCGATATGCCGTCCTGAGCTATGTGTGGGGAGACCCGCCACCGCCGAACATATTTTTGACGCTCTTGGAGAATGTTCACGAGCTGCACGAGCCAGGCGCCCTGGGAGAAAGTCCGGTGGTCGACCGCATTGCCAAGACCATTCGTGACGCCATGCACTTTGTCCGCCAGATGCATGTTCAATACCTCTGGGCCGACATGCTGTGTATCGTCCAGGATGACCAAGAGAGCCTGAATCGAGAGATGCAAAGGATGGCATCCATCTACGCATCTTCCTATTTCACCATGGTCGCGACAGACGGGGAAGACGCCGATTATGGGATCCGCGGCATCGGCCCCCCTTCCGGTGACCGAGACCTCACGATAGACAGGTTCTCCGTGTCACAAAAGCTTACCTTGGTCGCCCCACCCCGTCTCGAGACGCTGGGAAGTCCAAGCAAGTGGCATGGACGTGGATGGACGCTCCAAGAGCGATGCGTATCGCTGCGGACTATCATATTCGCCCGCGGGACCGCCTACTGGGAATGCCGCGGCGCCAGTTGGTACGAATATATCCATTGCAAGCCGGAGCGCATCCCACTTACTGCTGGCTCTTCGTATGGCGCCTCCGAAAATTGGCCGAGCTATGCGCTCACCACCCGTCCCTATCCCGACCTGCACCACTATTTCGCTCTCGTGCATGCATATAGCGGGCGGGAGATAAATAAAGACAGGGATGGTCCCAACGCGTTTTCCATCATACTCCAGGTGTTTTGCCATTTCTTTTCTGGAGGGTTCTTCTTTGGCATTCCAGAACTGGTCTTCGACTTGGCACTCCTCTGGCGGAGTACAGTCGAATTTGAGAAAAAGAACTGCTTCCCGAGCTGGTCCTGGCTGTCGGCGACAGGACCAGTCATCTTGGAGAAAATTTATGCTACCGCCTGGCTCCCCGGAGCCGGCCAGTACTCGGTGCTTCGTATTAAACCGCTGATCCGGTGGCGAAAGCAACTTCTCCCAGGCACCGGAGTGGATTCGTCGCCGGTGGATATCGCCAACGCGTACCACGAATGGCAGTCGTTTGCCGACCACCTTTCAAGCGCCCTTCCAGACGGCTGGGCTCGATCAAAACAACCGGAGCGGTACAGCTACGACTACATCGACGGCGAGCATGGATTCGGCGCATTCGAACAGCCGGACCACATCACCAAGACATTTGGACAGGGTTTCTCGTACGTGCATCGCGAGATGGAGGGCAACTTTGCGCATCCGTGGCCGCTCGCCTGGAAGGACGGCTCGCCTCTCGACCTGCGCGCTTGGTCGCCGTTGCTGTCGTTCCAAGCACAGGCTTGCCAGATGAACCTTGCCCCGATTGCGGATCCCGCCGGGTCAAATAACCCGCTGGTCGAAAACGAGAACCACGCCCAGATCACGCCGATGGGGATATGGGGCTGCCGAGATGACGGCCCCTGGGCTGGTTTTCTGTTCCCCGACGGCGAAGCGTTTGGCCCTGGCACCGGCATAATCGTCGCCATCTCCAAAGGTTCCGTCAACAGAGAAGATCCGCGTTCGCTCAGAGATCAACCATTTCGAGAGATGACCACGCACGAAGTTGTAAAGACCTTGGATCCCTACAATTTCTACAATGTGCTTTGGGTCGAGTGGCAAGGAGGGGGCCCAGCCAGGCGTAAGGGAGTTGGGAGGGTATGGGACCAAGAATGGGAAGCCGAATGTCCTCAGATGATGGACATCACGCTCGGCTAGATGCGCACGTCGGTTCAAAGAAGAAGCAGTAGGGTATGACGTGGGGCCGCTTGCTCACCATGATCAGACAGAACGCTTTCCTGTTCCTTACTTGCAAATCTATACACGGAGTACGACGGGACTTGTTTCAAGACTACCTAAAGCTGCGATTTGGGAACTAGAAAACGGCCATGTGCACCGAGCTTACTTTGCGGCCTGAGACTTTCCCATCTTGTATGGACGCATGGAGCTGTTTCAACGAGCTGAAGAGCGTCAAGCCCACAACGATACGTGACCTTGCGCGCCACCGCCGAGACACGCTACAGTTCTGGACCTCTTGGCTCGTGGCCATCTTTGGCGGCACCAGCATCGTGCTGAGTCTTCGCCCCGGCTAAGAGCGAGCTCCTGCACTTCTCCCGGTCACTCCGGACACCGCATCTACGCCTCCGGATCGCCCCGGGCGTGTTCCTGTCGCCAAAGACGGTGGCCCGGTTCCTCGGGATCTGGTTCGACCGAAAACTCCTCTTCACCGAACACGCGATCCGCACCAAGCACAAGCTGGCGGCGCAGTCCTACGCACTTACCCGCCTCGCGGGCAAGACGTGGGGCGTATCCCTCCCCTGGGCCCGGACGATCTGCATTGCAGCCCTACGTAGCATCGCAACGTACGGCGCAGAAGTGTTCTACAAGCTTACGGCACCGGGCCGCACGGCGCAAGGCGTCGCGCTTACCCTCGACGCCCCATACAACAACCTTATCCGCACCGTCCTCGGCGCGTACCGATCTACTCCCCTCCACCTCCTTGCTTCCGAAGCCGGCCTTATGCCGCTCGACCTCTACATAAACGAACGGGCAGCCGCCTTCCTCTAACGCATAAACTACATCTCTCGATCCCGCCGCCTTTGCCGCCGCTTAAGAGCGACTATTACTGGCTCGGGACTACGGAGACACCCCTTTATAGCTATCGCCCTCGCTGCTGCGGCTACGGCCGCTACGTAGACTTTAGACATAGCCCTCGCGGAATAGAAGTAGCGCTAGTAGGTAACTACCGCTTAGTACGCCGGCGGGCGTAGCCTACTAGTAGCCGCCTCCTTACGGTAGAACGCTAAGGCGGTCCGCCGCGGCTACTACTACCTTTTAAAAGCTAAGAGCTCCCTCTTTATTTAAGTTTATATAGGCTATATTAGCCTTGCTAATTACCTTTTTTAAAGGAATTACGCTAAGTTTTTAACGTGCTAATATAAACTTAAGCTAAAAATAGCCTTATATATAATTCTTACGTACTTATATATACTTACGTAGCTACTTAAGTAGCTATATACTACTATAAAGCTTAGTATAACGTTAGCTAATAGCGCTTTAGCTTAGCTAATTATTTATTAGCTACTATAAAGTAGATAGATCTTAAAATATACGCTTACTATAGTTTTTAAGACTAAGCTATATACGCTAATCCTTAAATTTATTCCTCCTTTATCCCTCTTACCCCCTCCGTCCCCTCCTTTTAACTTAAAATAGCTAATAAATAATATACCCTCCCTTATAGCCTCTTTAACTACCTACCCTTTCTTAGTAGCCTTACCTTATAAAGTCTTATTATAAGACTAGCTACCTTATCCTTAACTCTAGCTACCTCTTAGTACGCTAGCCTACTCCTTATAGTCTCCTACCTTATAAGTTTCTTATAAGACTAACTACTATACCCTCTCCTCTTCTCCTTATAGCCCTTAACTAGCCACCGCACCCTTATTAGCTGCCTCTTAGTACGCCAACCCTCTCCTCGCGGTCTCCCGCCTCGCAAGTCTCTTACGAGACTAGCTACTACACCCTCTCCTCTTCTCCTCGCGGCCCTTAACTAGCCACCGCACCCTTATCGGCTGCCTCCTAGCACGCCGGCCCTCTCCTCGCGGTCTCCCGCCTCGCAAGTCTCTTGCGAGACTAGCTACCGCACCCTCTCCTCTTCTCCTCGCGGCCCTTAACTAGTCACCGCACCCTTACCGGCTGCCCTAGCACACCGGCCCTCTCCTTCGTACTAACCACGCTGCCACACACTGAACAGCTTGCCCTCCCCTACCTCCTCCGCAGTTTCTTCCCCATGAGGGTTCTGCCCGTTATCGACCCTAATCGCCAGTGACTGGCGTACAGCTATTTCGTAGTATTATACACACTTAGCAGTAGACAGGGAATAAATCAATCAATCAATCAATCAAGCATCGTGCTGAGTATTATGTAGGTAAGAAAAGACAAGCGAGACGATCGTCCAAACATACTTGCGTGTATTTGTATGAAAGAAGGCGAGAAGAGACAAACAAGGATGCACTACCAGAATCATAAGAACAAAGAGAATATCACGCCACTGCCACATTTCCTGTGGACACCGTTCTAGTAGACGCCGTCGAGAAAGTCGACAACAGTGACTTTTTCTAGGATCTCGCCAACGCTCTTGGAAAAGGCCACATGCACTGGGTCTTTGGTGACATAGTAGTCTCTGTCCTCGGCCGACGTAAATGTCACGACAAATCCATGAGTGAGGCCGTTCTTCACTGGTTAGCTTCTGGGTGTCTAGGTGTGCAGGCAATTGAACAGGTGCCAATAGGGAGAACACACCTGCATCTCCTCAATGGAGTTATCCTTGCCGCCCTTGAGCGACAGGATGTAGGGCTTGTTGGCAGTAGGGTGGATGCACGACTCTTTGAGAGACAGAAATTGTTTGCACGCTTCCTTTACAGCATCTGCCTGGGCGTCTTCCTTGAACTGGAAGAGCACTGTATGGACAAGAGTCATGCTGGGCGAAGCGGATGAAAGCTCTCGGCCGTGGGAGTTATAAGCCTTGGCAGAGTATGTCCAGAGTCCGCAAATAGCGAGAGCCAGGGCGATCAGAGCCAACAGAGTAGAATAAACGCGTGAATTCGTAGATGTGCGGATTGAGGGCATCATGGCTATGGTGATGAAAGGGTGATGAAGGTGGTTGGTGAACAGGGCTGAAGTTTGGTAAATTGTCACGGCCTACACAGTGGCCCCACATAATCGCCGGTGGAGTTGGCTGCTGCGGGGTTGCAGGGATTTCGGCAAAGAAAAAGGGTTACGAATGCAGCGAGTCGCCGACGCTAATCTGCCTAGAGTCTGAGAAATATCCCCGCAAGGCAACAGCAAAATGGAAATGGAAGACAGCGACTCCGATTACCCGCGGCCAATCCAAGTAGGGGCATTTTGCGTTGCTCTTTACCCCTTTCTTTTTCCTATTCGTATAAACGCTAACAGCTCAACCACCAGTTCCGGATGGGCCGCAGCCAAATCAACGCTGTCGCTGAGCTAATCGACCCATTACTCCGACACCACGTCCTTAAGCTCTCGCTCCGTCGCATGGCCTGCCACCGTTTCTTTGCGTCCTGTCTTGCGTGGGCCCCGTCTCCGATCCAGCGCCTTGTGAAAAGATGGTGGCCCCAGTTTGCGCTCCCTGACTGCGTTGTCTTAAAAAAGCTGCAAATGAGGCAGTACACAAAAACGTTTAACAATGAGCAGGCCATGTACAAGAGACTAGAGCCAGCTCAAGGCCGCCTTATTCCGCAATATTACGGAGAAGCGGAATGTGAAGGCACAAGGGCACTAATCGTCTCTTTCCTGCCAGGACCGATGGTATCTAAACAGCGAGAGCCAATCTTAAGCGTAGAGGAATTCGAGACGCGCATTAACGAAGCCACTACGGAAATCGCCAAGTACGGCGTCCAGTACGACGACCTAAAGCTGACAAACATCATTATGGCTGGTGACCGCCTCATGTTTATCGATCTGGAGCAGGTGTATGTGCCCGACCGGGAGAGGGCTGCAATGTGCCAGCGGCACACGGCGGAAGGTTTTGTTAGCAATTATGAGGATTTCTTGAAGAATAATAGATATAGCTAGTTTTAGGTACGTATTAGGCTGTGACTGCAACATGAATAGATGGATTTCTTGCAGCTGTAAATATCACTTCGTCCAATTTTAATTTAGCCGGCACCAGAAGCAAGCAGACTAGAATGGCGAATTGTTGAATAAAAGGCATTGAAAAGAAGTGTAGTAAACGTAGGGATCACCGATAGGATAGTGCTTATGCGAGCAAGTCCAAGATGTGTCGATAAAGCAACCCTCTTAAGAAGTGCATTAGCTGGTGCTTGCAAAGATGATTCACGATTTTTCTCGACTCTGTGCCACTTCGGTGAGTTTGGAGCAGGTGACGACAGAAACTTTCATATTAGTGGAGGATCATACAAATCTGCTCCTCGAGCCGACTTTTTCCATGTCGGACGTGAGTCTCTATTTTCCCTTTTGTATAGTAACCTCATAATTATATCATGCCCGCTTACTTCATATGAACCAACGCATTGAGGATAGCAAGGTATCGTGACTTGCCCGATGTCGTCCCCGCGGGCCATCTAGTTCTGTTCCTAGGCCGTATCAAAATTTGGGTTGTTATAATGATAAGCCTGCGTTTCTACTCCGGACGTTAGTCTTAGATAGGAAATTCGTTACGTTGTTCCTTGATTGATCCTTATTTTGAACATAGTCTTCGTGCTAACCTTCAATCCTTATCTTGGTAGCTACGTATAAATAACCTCTATAATAGGGAGCGAGATGTATTATAGTTTGTCACTTGTCAATTCTAAGATCTATCTACTTCTAAATTTGAAAATTACTTTTTCTGCACCTCTCATGTACCTGCTCTGAACCTTCAAATCCCACCATGCAGTCTCTAGATGAGCAGCTTGTTCTGTCGGCATCTTCCATCGCAAGCCGCCCGTCCGAGACATTTCCAGCTAATCCCGGGGCACCGTCGACGGGAGAAGTAACATGGCACACGCTCTTCTCATCTCCAAAAACGTCCACAAGTGCAATGTGTGCTGGCCTTGCCTGTTGTCCTCCCTTAACAGGACACCTCTGCGACCATCGGCATGAGCAGGCCGAGATATATTACGTCACAGAGGGCCAGGGCATTGTGAAGATTGACGGGAAGGAAAGTCCCGTATCGAAAGGAAGCGTGGTATTTATTCCGGGTAACGCAGAACATGGCATCAGGAATGAGTCTGGGGAGGATTTAAAGTGGTTTTATGTTTTTCCTACTGGTAGTTTTGACGACGTTGTGTACAGATTTTCGTAAAGCATATGAAGCCGAAGAAGCTATCTGCCAATTTATCTACGGTGGACTTGTTTCTGATGCTGGTTTCGAGAACCAGAAACTATCGAGCGGATCAACGAGTTATATGATCACGGCCTACAATGATGTCACTTCACAAAATGCAAAAGAATTATGGAGTGCTGTCGAGTACATAAAATTTATCCACCATTTATGGTAGGGAAGCTCATAATACATGGCTCAACACAATAAACCGTCTACACTTTACAGGTAGTCCCGAAGTCTCGACTTGAGGCTACCTCGATCGCGCCAGCCTACATGGACGATCGTGGTACTACTTAGAAAACCGATACGACACCGGTGACATGGAGGCTGGTGAACTCAACGTAGCCATTGTAGACGTATGGACGCCGGCTCGAGAGATCGCCGTGGCCAAATCTCATTTGGTAGACGCTCTTTTTTGCACCCAGAATTAGAGTCAGGGCGCGCACTAAACTAAACAAGGATTTTGTTGACGAGTAAAGTGACTTTTTTGGATGCACATGGCAGGGAGCAGGTTCACCAAATGTAAAGACTGGAAGAGACAAAGGTCGAACGACTTCGAGGCGTATGCCTAGAAACAGTATCATTGCAAGCACCTCTAAACAATAGAATGATGAATATCCTAGGTTTTGCGCCCGTTGTTTCCATCATATAAAATGCAAGTGGGTCAAGATGTTTACTATAGGCTCTCATCGTTGCATCCTAACCTGCTCTAGGCTTTGATGTCTGTCGCTTACGGCGGGGATGAGTTTCGATTTATCGGGACAACTATCCTCCGGGGTCAGATCTGGTAAAACTGGCCGGTCTTGATAAACAATGCAGAGACATGCCGACAACAAGTAAATATGTCTCTTGATTCGATAAGCAACCGCCGCCAATGCTACGGAGTCCCATCTAGATGTCGGCTGTGCCGTTTTCCCTTTGAGCCCGACGACATTATTGTGGCAGGTAAGCGTGAGGGTTTTAACGGCACGACCGAGAACCAGAAGCTGAACAGCCGCCTCGCGGACGCAGATATTGGCGGCCAGAAATCGCAGCCCTATCGGTACCTATTTATAAATTCATGCCATACCGATGAAACCGTGGATTCCGACATCTACCACTGTCGAGAGTGCGAGACAGCTTACGACTACCACGACACGGCCGGCTACCATGAAGACTGCGTAGACGTTTGGGGAGCGCTGCCATCGTCTGACTTACAACACGCCACTGCCTATTCTTTTACGACATCGCTATACGAAGACAAGCGGCGGGAGGAGAGGATAAAGTCCATCCTACATGGAAATATGCAGAAAATGCTGCCAGAAATAGCTCTGCCCCCGGAGCTTTACACTTTGATCGTGAACCAGCTCGTGCGGAAGTGTGCAGTTAGCTCCCTGCAAGAGCTCTGGGAGTACCGAGACAGCTGCACCGCATATTTGGACTGTTCACAGGGCATCTGGGCCCATTACATGTTTATCGAAGGGGTGCGATATATTGCACGGCTGACAGACTCGCCCGAGGCAGCATCCGACGTGAAAACTACCGGCGTTCAGCTTCTTGATGGTAACAAGGTCTCGGAGAAGACGACTCTGTACGTTCTAGAAGATTACCTGGGAGTCCGGCAGCTGGTGTTTGCGAAGCCGAAGTGCGACCTCTCTCGGCTCTGTGCCGGCCCGGCAGGTATCGGAACAAGCGACGACAGAAATAGTTCATGGTGGAGGGCTATAGATCTCTACCCCGTACACAAATTTCGTGCTGTATCGGATGTAAGTTTTGTGCGATATGCCATGTATATCTGCTATTTGGCATACTAATCGCCGGTTGGATCTTGTGATAGGGATTGAAGATCCGTGTCATAAGAAGCCAAAACGAAGGCTATTATCCCTATTCGCCAAAGAGAATGATGTGGACAGTCCCTATGGACCGATTTACGATAACTTCGCTCTCCGTCGAGATGTTTTGCCCGAAAACATACAAAGCCTGGGATTTGGGCGATTACCGTATGACATCTGTTGTATGCAATGCCCCGGAAGTGACCGGATACTCTGCCTTTTGGCATCACAATCTGATGGCTATACATTCTCACCGCCATGGGGAGGATTTGACATTTTATCGGCATTTCGACAAACTACATTTGAACATGGGCCATTGGGTCTATTTTCCGTTGGGGTCCGGTGAACGTATCCTTAATGTGTTTCGCCGAAGCGGCCGATACGACTTTCAAATGGGTCTTATTTTCAAGACAAACCTAGGAAGAAGCATGGTGATGGGCCCTAGTTTCCGAGCTGTAGACTCTGAAGATGAACTCCGCTACGTCCATATATGCACCCTGCCCATGGACACGCCGACGCACATCTACTACAACGTTTCACCTCGCGGCATTTGCAGGCTAGCGTTTGAGAAACCTCGCCCTATCCAGCATCTTCCTTTTCACCTTACTACGCTCCCTGAGAACCCAACTCCTTCATTTACGGGGAACCATTTATCCTCAACTATCGACCTTGACGGTGTAGTGAAGATTACACCGTCGTACAAAGCGCACGCTTTTGCCGGCGTGATCATTTGTGGCTTTGTCTTTGACTATTCGAACGGGCGTCCGCAAGCTTCCATTGGCGACTTTCGCTTGGACAATGTCGGTTTAGCGATCGATGTAACTACCTCTGAAACCCTGTATTTAGGGTATTTCTATGATGGGACAGCCTCTGCACACTTGACAAACGTGTCGGTCTACCCCAGGTCCAACGAACACACACTGAAGTGGACTTCGGTACCGTTGAGGGGCCGTGCAGAGCTGTGGTTTATAAGGGTAGACTTGCAGGTGAATCATGAAGGAGCAACAGCCGAGTACTCTGGAGGCAATGAATAGTATTCGAGGCTATCTTGGAGTATGTATTGTTTATAGAGCTACAAGAATAGGCTAAAATGGACCTGATCTCGAAAGTATGCATTTTGGTGAGGATCTCGGAGTGCAAAACGCTTGTTGGGAAGGGGACATTTCTGTTTGGCTGCACTAAGTGAGTAAGACAAATGGATCTCCATATATCTTACATCTTTTAACGGTTGAAAAGATTAGGTGATATCCGCATTATATTGGGTTGCAGCAAATTGATACTGGCAAAGTCGGGTTTAACAGCCTGTGAATATCACATAGGTAATTTTGCCGATGCAGGCGTGGTTTGGTATCCGAGGCATCAAGTAACAACATCCCAACGCCCCGTAAACTTGCAAGCGAGCGCCAAAACAGGGTGAGGCTTAAAGGACGATCATTTTCCCAAGCCAGTCAGGTGACTTGGTCACAACACGGGCACCAGACACAAAGTTGGCCCCTTTCATCGACACATGACCCAAATCCGCATCATGGAATCTCCTTCAATCAACGATACAATATGGATGCGAGCTGCGACGCTACTTCTTCAACGAGTTGGTCGTATATCATGGATCTCCAAGCGAAGGAGGAGCCCTGGGGGTGTCCTCTATGTCTCGTCTAAACTCTGCGTCCGCTGCACCCAAAGCAACATGCTGTGCGAAGCGAATGCGATTCAGTTTGTCGGAAAGCACACGTCAATACCGGTCCCCAAGATATACTGTGCCTTTAAACGAAAGGACCACGTATACATCCTTATGGAGCGACTTCCCGGACGCAGCTTGGGATACGACTGGGTCGGCCGGTCAACGGAATCCAAGACGCGCATCTTGGAGCAGCTACGCGAGATGATTGAAGAACTGCGTGCGATCAAGCCACCTGCGAATTTTGCTGTCGGAAATGTCGATGGTGGGCAGTTCTATGACGAACGGCTACCGGATAAGAACTTCTGGGGCCCGTATGCGACCATTCAGGACTTTCATCTCGATCTTCGCCACAACGTGAAGAGCGTCCCAAACGAGGACGATGAAGACTTCCCCGGACTTCGAAAGCTGATTGAATTCCACAATGGCCCTTTCTCTCCCCCCGTCTTTACGCACGGCGACTTGAGCAGCTTTAACGTATTGGCAGACGGTGACAAGGTCACTGGTATCATAGACTGGGAGACAGCCGCGTGGATGCCATCGTACTGGGAATACACATCTGCGTGGCATGTGAACCCGTACAACCCATTTTGGCAGAAGGAAGTCGATCGGTTTTTGACACCCCTTCCGCACGAGCTGGAGATGGAGAAGATCCGTCGCCACTATTTTCGTGACTTTTAATGCTGTAGCTACGACGTCTGTGCCGCCCGTTGCTGTCGATGGCTGGCCCCAAGTCGGGGCACATCCGGTGTCTGCCTATTCTGAGAATGGTGTCAGCACGGAACGGGCACAGCCTGACAGAAGAACCAACAGGGCCCACATACTAGAGGTTCAGGCGACGGGAGCCCTGGCGGATACTGCCTGGGCCAAAGCGGGCATCCGGCCGGTACGAGGTGCCGGTGTCAAAGGGCGCACCGATAAAGGCAATTTCATAGTTGAGGTCCTTGTTGGCCAGGCAAGGCTGGTACGGCAGACGGCCAAAGGTGGAGATGCCCGAGAAGACGGAATCAGCCTGTGATGTTAGTCAGCCGTCCTGTTGGTGAGCGTTGGGCTGTTGGGGGTGAGGAGGGTCGACGTGCGCTTTCGTGTTATGGCGAGAGAAGGAGTCGAGAGGTCGATATAAACATTGGACTGGCAGGCGTGTCCGGCGGGCAGTCGTTACATGGCCGATGGGGCAAGATATAGGGGAGGATATCGAAGGAAAGATGAGAGGACGAAAGGGGGGAGAGGCAGCGGCGGCGAGAGGAGGGGCGAGGTTGCGGAGGAGCCGGCCGGGTAGTGAGAATTATGTATATTGTAAGGAAACAGCATTGCTGACAACAATGCTTGCCATACTAGCTTGATCACTCTATCACGGTATCACTTCTTTCGACTCCAAGAGGTCGTACGTTGCGACCAGTTCCATGTCAAACTTGCTTGGTTCCACCCCATCGAAACGGTGCTCAAGCACCTTTTGCTGGACAAATGCCATTGCGGCATTGCGCACAGTGTTCCAGTCGAGGACTGCCGTTCCAAGAGCTTTCTTGTTTTCCCGGAGCATCTCGAGCGCCTCATGGATCCATCCGACACAATTCCAGCCCGACTGACCCCCCCGGACGGGAACGCTCTGTAGCGTAGATTCAAGGCTGCCCATGTCCTTTATTTTCCCAATCTGTACCCGGACGAGAAGCATATACGTTTGTGCCTTCCCCGTGTCTTCGCTATAATTCCATACGATAGGACTGGCCAACATATTTTCTTTGGCGTGGAATCTCTTCCCCCGAGTAGCCTTTCCATCGTCCTTAGGTCCAGCGAGGAGAGCCCAATGGTATCTACAACCACACATGGCGTTAGGAGCAAGATTTCTCGAGAAGAAAGGTGGATACAGCCCTACTTGTCCTCGCCACCTGGCATCTTTGGCGCGCCCCCTCGAGCATAGAGGGCGACGTAGAGGCGATCTTTGTCTCTGGAAAACATGATATAGGACTTGGCGGGGTGATGAGAAGGTGAATTGAGACGGTAAGTTGGAAGTAGGGGCCGGGCCAGGGCTAGGACTAATGCAGTAACTAGCAAGGTAGTACACTACTTCGGTCTGTACACTACTTCGGTCTGACCTACTTCGGTCTGACCTACTTCGGTCTGTACAGCGCTCATTTAGTAGAGGCAACGGCCATCTGAAGATCCGGTGATTTAATCGGTAAGTTTTTGGTGTTCATAGCTACTAGCCCGCCTAGTGCGCGCTTAGAGACCAAGATGTAGTCGACGACTCGGATGAGGAGAGTGCCACTAACTGGCGGCCGCCGCTACGGTGGCAGAGGAGCTGGTGACTCCTGACATGGTTGCGGGCGAGGGCACCGCGGCGCGGGTCTCGCCAGCCTCGGACGTCCCTCCTTATAACGCGTACCTGCGATGGTACGAGCTGCTTGACGCCCAGTTCCCTGCGTCCGCAGTCCGTTTTCAGTCCCGTGGTGGTTTCCCCCCTTGTTGCTTCTGCGTGGCCACGGCCCACCTTGACGTGCAGGCACACGACTTCGTGGCCCAGTCGGCCAAACTGTCTCGGTGCACCTCCTGTGGTGCGCTACATAACAATGCGAATCAGCGCGATAGACTTAAGGGCCTGGCTTTGGGTCTAGGGACGGCATAGTGGAGTGACTCGGACGGTTATGAGACTGACGCCTACCACAGGGGGATTTCGGAACCTAGAACCTACAACGTTTTTCCGTCAAGTTCAAGTGTGTGGGATTTTGTGCCCTTGTCTCCTTTGTTGTTTTCCGTACGTCACGACGCCCTGAGAGTACAGGCGTGTGTGTGTGTCTTGTTAGACGGCAGCCCTAGCATATTACGCTCTTACGCACCAACGTGCGCTAACAGGTATCTAATTATGATGGCTACCTCTAAAGAAAGTATTCCTCTGCCTATGCTACAAGCTGTCGGGAATCGGGGTCCGTCCAACCAATGGCCAAGCCACCTCCAAAAAATGTTCGAAGACGGTCCCTTACACAAAGCGACACGTCCAGGCCTAGCGCTGCTGGCCGTATGCGGTCCTCCAGGCCGAGAAAGGCTCGGCCGGCTGGCTAGCGGCTGGCGGTGCAGGATAAGAGGAAGAAGCAGGCGCTTCCGCCGAGACGGCCGGGTGCGAGGCCGATCTCTCCGTGCCCGTGCCCGAGCTCGAGTCCTTTGCCACCGACGTCGATGCTCCGCGCGAGCTCGGCGGAACAATGACCAGCCGTTCGGCACCGTAGTACGCCAGCAACTTGAGCGAGTCCATCTGCAGTGCTGGGGCCTGGTTGGCAAACGTGCAAAACTGCTCGTGGTTGAGCGTGGCTGGGTCGACGCCTTGTCCCGTCAGCAGTCGAATTGCTGCCAGCTTGCGCGGTGACGACACCTGCGCCTCCGTGGCAAGCGCGTACGCTGGTTGCGGGCGTGGTGGTGGTGGTGGTGGTGGTGGCGTTGGCTGGTGCGGTGGTTGCGGCTGTTGTGGCTGTTGTGCATGTTGTGCATGTTGCGGCTGTTGCGGCCGTTGTTGCTGTTGCGGCCGTTGTGGCTGCTGTGACTGTTGTGATTGTTGTAGCTGCTGCGGTTGTTGTGGTTGTGGTTGTTGTGGTCGTTGTTGTGGACGTGGTGGTGGTGCCATGTTGGAGGGAGGTCTGGGGCTTGGCGTGGGCCGGGACATCGGAGGGGGCATCTGGGGAGCCGGAGCGGGCACTGGTTGGGGGTAACTTGTCGTTGCAGCGTTCCACGACGGCGGTGTTTCGTGTGCTGTCACCATCGGCTGGCCAGGGGGCTGGTATCGCTGGCTTGGGGGCGGACCTGTGGGGGCGGCCATGACGCTCTGTGGAGGTGGTGCAGAAGTCGTCTCGGGCTGATGGGCCGGTTGCTGTGGTGCCATGTCCGCAGGCGGCACAGGCGGTGCTTTTGGTACGCGAGGCCCACGTGGCGCACGCGGCGTAGACTGTCCACGTGGTGCACGCGGTGCAGACTGTCCACGAGGCGCCCGCGGTGCGCGCGGGGCACGCGGTTTAGCCCGTGGACGCGGTTCGGGCGGTGCGGACGGTGCAGGTAGCGGCGGCTGCGCAGGCGGTGCAGACTGCATAGGCGGCGTAGGCTGCATAGGCGCTGCAGGTGGTGCAGGTGGTGCAGGTGGTGCATATGGTGTAGGTGGTGAAGGCTGCGCAAGCTGCGCAGGTGGTGCTGGCGGTGCGGGTGCTGCATGGAGTGCAGACGGAGTGGGCTGTGTAACTGGTGCCGGTGGTTCTGGTTGTGTAGGCTGTACAGCCGGGGCGGGTGGTTCTGGTGGTGCAGACGGTGCAGATCGTGCAGGCTGTTCCGACGGAGCATTCGGTGCAGGCGGTGGTGGCCATGCAGACGGCTCAGACGGCGGCACGCTCTCGTCGTCGTCGAGCGTATAGCCGTCCAGATACTGCATGAGAGCAGTCTGCACGTCCACGTCCGGCATCCCCTGGACGTGGTGGTTCATGATGACGTCGTGCGTGGACATGTCGATGGCCGGAGGGGGAACAGCCGGAGACGGAACGGGAGACGGAACAGCACCAGAGTCGACGGCGACAGTCATGGTAGCGCTGACAGCACCGTTCTTGGCCGTCGATGGCCGCGGCTTGCGTGGCCTCCGTGGTTTCTTTGGCTTTGGTGTTGTCTCGGGTGCTGTGACTGGCACTACAACGGCGTCGCTCTGACTCAACGCGGCGGCCGCCATGTCCTGTGGCGTCGCCGTGCCTGAAGCCGGCACTGTGGCCGGTGCTGGCGTCTCTTGTGTTGCTGATGTTTCCACGGCCACTGGCGTCACCGGTGCCGGTGCCGGCCTCGGCGCCAATGCGCGCATCCCTGGTGTTGCCGCCGCCGCCGCCGCTGCCCGTTCGGCCGCAATCCGTCTCGGCGTTTTGGCCGTCGGGGTGCCGTCCGGGCCTGATTCGCCGGCCGGCCGCGGGCGTTTCCGGGGCGAGGCGTGCGTGCCGCTGGGCGGATGCAGGGGCGCCGGTGGTGGCGGCAGCGAAAAGAGGCTGGCCAGGTCGGCGACGGTCATGTGCAGGTTGGCGTGCTCGTACTGGACGACGACGGAGCGGCTGAAGCGCGAAAAGGACACGGTGATGCGGCCCTGGCAGTCAAAGGCGGGGCGAGCTGTCTGTCAGTGGGGTTTTTCGGGCAGGACAAGAAGCGAAGAACCCGCCCAACTCACACAAGTTGACCTGGTCGCGCATGTCGTCGGCGCTCGACTGGCCGACCGTCCGGTGTCTCGGGTGCGCCTGCTGCCAGCACTGCATCGAGCCGCGACAGCCGTACGCCAGCGTCCAGCCCGGCCCCGACCGCGCCGCCTCGCGCGCCTCCCACGTGCTGCCGTCGACGGAGCGCACCCACATGACAAGCACCGTGGCCACGGCCCGCTGCAAGATCGGCCGCTCCGCCGGCTGGTTCATGATCACGTCGCGCATCGTCACCACGCCCCGCACCGCCGCGTTCAAACTGTTGTTTCGGCTGCTGCCGTCGCCGCCGCCGTCGGCCGCCGCCGCCGCTGCCCCCAGATCGAACGAGACGTCGGCCGGAATGTCAAACGACGCCGACACGTGTTCCGCCCGCGTCGGCGACACCTTGCCCGCCAGCAGCCGCGCCACCCACGCCTTGATCTCCTCCATCGACCGGCACTCGGACGTCGCCACCGGCACCCTGCCCAGGAGCGCTTCCATCGCGGCACAAAATGTGGTGAATCGTTGGAAATTCGAAATTCGACAACGTCGCGCGCAAAGCACATAGACGAGCCCCCCCCGGGACGTACGCGCGCCTCGAATCGCGTGCCCGTGTCGCCGGGTTCCCGTCACATGGACTGCCCGAAATGGCTGCGCGCGCCTGGCGTCGGTCCGCAACCGAATGGCAAAACCGTCGTGATCGTGTCGCGAAGCCGTTGTCAATATCAGGTCGCGTTGCTCTCTTTACGGAGTAGTAAAGCGGGTCTGATTAGTCATGCTAACCCCAGTTCCCCGCATCTGCATCTACTCCGTACTGCACGCCAAACTCGTACATGAATCCCGTCTAAACTGCTTACACGTACAGTCGTTTACAGGTTGTCTTCCGCCCACACCTCGATCCGCTCGACCAGATCCGACTTGCGGCCCGATATTCCCAGCCCCCGGCCCATCAGAATCTCCTTTAGGTCGGCCACCGACTTGGCCGCCAGCTTGCCGCTGTCAATCAGATCGCGGAGTTCCTGCGCCGACATTTTCTCCTTGGCTGCGGCCGACGCCGCCGTCTTGGTCCGTTTTGGCAGCGGCTTCCCCGCCGGGCTTGGCCCCTCGTCGTCGGCCTCGCGTTTGATGGCCCGCGCCGTCATCAGCTTGGACGCCTCCTCCGTCAACGCGTCCTTGATCTCCGACAGGCTGCCGCCCACCCGCTTGTCAATGGCCTTGTACTTGGGCAGCGTCAAGTCCTCGCCCTGCTTCGGAACCTCGTCGTCCAGCGCGAGGGCCTGCAGAATCTTGTAGTGCCACTGCAGCGCCGGGTTCGGGTACTTGGTCGGGTTGTAGGCCGTCTTGGGCAGATACAGATTCTCCACCACCGTCTTCATCACCTCGGTAATGTCGCCCGGCCGAGGCGCCGGCACCCGCGTGTCGTCAAACTTGCGAATGTCCTCCGCAAACGGCAGCGGGTACAGCCACAGGCCGGCCGGCAGGTGCGTCGCATTCGCCTCGCTGCCCTCCTCGCTCTGAACGCCGCCCGACGGAAGGATGGCCACCAGCACCGGGTTCGTGTTCGTCCTCGGCACAAACCACGCGATGCCCACCACGTCCGACGTCTTGAGCTTCTGCCACAAGGCCGAGAACACGCGCGTCGAGCCCACGTAGTCCTCCTCGCTCGGGTAGATAAACGTCGACCGCTTTACCGACGCCCACGGCGGGATCATGGCGCGCGGCTTGAACCCAATGATCCGCAGCCCCTTGCCCTTCCAGCTGTCGGGGAACTTCCACGTCTTGAGCACCTTGAGCTCCTCGGGCGCAAAGTACAGAAACTCGCCGCCATACTTGTACGCCTTTTTGATCTCCCCGGCCTCGACCGCTCGCGTGCTGTCCGAGTCGATCTTGACCGTCTCGCTCGTCGCCAGCTTGGCCTCTTCGCCGCCGACCCAGACGTAGCACGTGCGTGCCGGCTTCTGCGGGCTCAGCAAGATGTAGCCCTTGACCGAAATGTCCAGCCCAGGCGCAATCTCAAAGGTCAGGTTCGAGAAGTAGGCTCGCTTGGGCGTCTGCTTCGCACTGATGTTGGACACCAGCGATGCCAGCAGCGTCAGGCCGTTGCCGGGCCTAGCAGTAACGACCCGGCCGGACGAACCCTCTTCGGTCGTCGGATCGCGGTAGATAATGTCCTGTTACGGTCAGCTCGGCCGGCCAGCGCGGTGCTCGATGCACGATGCTCGATGCTTGATGTTCGTACGTCATAGAATTTGCCCAGGTCAAACTTGGCACCCTCTCGGCTGATGGGGAACAGCTCGATTCCCACGCCCAGATCGTACAGGTCCTTGGCACGGACCGCCGCTGCCGAGCGTGCCGTCTTGTCGCCCGGGTGTGGGTCGTCGTTGTCGGTGATGATAAAGAGGCGGCGCGACCCAAAATTGGGCGCGTTCATGGTGAAGATCTGGTTGGCACAGAAAAGCGCGCTAGCCATGCTCACGGATGTGCCGTCCGCCATCGGCGTCAGCACGCCGTCGGGGTCCTCGCCCTCCTCCACGAGGCTCTTGAGGGCCCGCACGTCCTCGGCCGCCGGCACGTCGAGGTCCATGAACAGGTAGCAGTGCGGGTAGCTGGACGTGTAGCCCGCCGACGGCTCATCCTCCCCGTTGTGAGCGGAGAAGCGCGACTTTTCCGTGCCGAACAGCAGGACGCCCATCAGGTCCTTCGGCTGGGCAATGATGCGCTGCTGCATGATCTGGTACGCACAACGCAGCGCCACCAACACGGCACTGTCCCGGTCGGCTGACCGCGACTTGGTGGCCGTCGGCGGCGGCACCGCCAGCATCGACCGGCTCACATCAATGGCAAACAGGACTGCGTCCTTTGGCGTCTTGTAGTTCTGTCCCAGGGGCATCGACCTTTAGCCATCTTCACGCGAAACAACACAACGGCTGAAAAGAAATCAACACGTACGGCCTCTTCAACCTCTTCATCGGCCTCGTCCTCTTCCTCGCGCTTGATGCCACTGTCCGGAAAGGCCATCGTCAAGTCAACGTCCGATCGCTGCGAATGTCAAAGTGGAGACACGCAGGCAGCCATCGCGAATCCGTCTGGCCATCGCGGTTTAAGCGGCGCGAAGTCACGTGGACGCTTAATTTTAGTGCTCTCATGATTGGCCAATGCGCTGAAGCTCGGCCTGCGCAGGGGGTCCATAACGGGCACGAGTACTGTATCCCCGCCGCTTGTCTCCGCCTGAACTCCGCCGAACAGGTGGCAAGAAAAAAATGGCCCGGAAAATCAGATCAGATAGCACCGAGCAGCATTGCAATCCAAGCATGGTAAGTGGCCACCGTTCTTCCCAACCCGTTTTCACAGGCTGGAAGTCCCTGATCGTCCTGTACTTTCTTCTCGGTTTTTGTTTCGCCACCATTCTGACGAATTTGAAACAGCGACAGCATTTGGCCACTTTGCAGTAACGGCGAGTCGCAGCCTCGCAACTTTCTCGCGACTCATCCGCATAAGCCGTCTAGCACGCACACGACGGTCACTACGCGACACAACACACAGCCAGACACACCATGGCCCTCAGACAGCCATCACGACAGCTGCGGCTCGGTGCGCGGGCCCTGCAAACCGCGGCCGCATCAACGACACCACTCCGCCGAGGCCTGGCCACAGCAGCAAGAGCGCCGCCCGTCACGCAGAATGCGCATGGCGCGCGGGGGCCGACGGCGATGGTGTTCCTCAACATGGGCGGACCGTCGACGGTGGGGGAGGTTGGCGACTTTCTGAGCCGTCTCTTTGTGGGTTGTCGTCTTCTTTTTTCAAACGTTCGCCACGCTGACAAGCTAGGCCGACGGTGACCTGATCCCACTGGGCCGCCTGCAGAAATACATTGGCCCGCTGATCTCGCGGCGGCGGACGCCCAAGATCGAGAAGCAGTACGCGGCCATTGGGGGCGGCTCGCCCATCCGCAAGTGGTCCGAGTACCAGAACGCGGAGATGTGCAAGATCCTCGACGAGATCTCGCCCGAGACAGCGCCGCACAAGCCCTACGTGGCGTTCCGGTACGCGAACCCGCTGACCGAGGACACGTACCAGCAGATGCTGGCGGACGGCTTTGGCGGCGGCCGCGGTGGCCGGGCTGTCGCCTTTACGCAGTACCCGCAATACTCGTGCTCGACGACGGGCAGCAGCCTGAACGAGCTGTGGAAGTGGCGGCAGCGGATCGAGGGGCGACAGGAGCCGGTGGGCGACAGCAACGGGGCAGCCGGCGCGGCCGACGGCTCCATCGCGTGGAGCGTCATCGACCGGTGGCCGGTGCATCCGGGACTGGTCAACGCGTTTGCCGAGAACATTGAGGCCAAGCTGCTCGAGTACCCGGCGGAGCGGCGGGACAAGGTGGTGCTGCTCTTTTCGGCGCACAGCCTGCCCATGACGGTGGTGAACCGCGGTACGTGAGACGAGAGAGAGAGAGAGAGGCACACACACACACACGCGAGACAAGACTGACCAAACAGGCGACCCCTATCCGGCCGAGGTGGCGGCCACCGTGTACGCCGTCAACCAGCGGCTCAAGTTCTCGAACCCGTACCGGCTGTGCTGGCAGTCGCAGGTCGGCCCGCAGCCGTGGCTGGGCCCGCAGACACAGGCCAGCGTGGAGGAGTACATTGCCCAGGGCCAAAAGGACCTCATCCTGATCCCGATCGCCTTCACGTCGGATCACATTGAGACGCTCTTTGAGCTGGACGAGGAGGTCATTGGCGAGTGCGGCCACACCGACACGGTCAAGCGCGCCGAGAGCCTCAACGGCAGCCCGACCTTTATCCGCGCCCTGGCCGACATTGCCAAGGAGCACCTGCAGAGCGGCACCACGTGCTCCTCCCAGATGGCGCTGCGGTGTCCGGGCTGCAAGAGCGACCGCTGTCTCGAGTCGAAGCGTTTCTTTGCCGAGCAGGGGGCCAGACTGTAAGAGCCACGCCATGGAAACCATGTATTATATTAAATCCGGATTGCATCGGGCACTTTTCAAATAACAACACACTGCGCTTGGTATCAAGATTGCGTCCGTCCCCCTTTCCCCTTTCCTCCTCACTTCCCTCACTTCTGCGGCATCTGCATCCCCGCCTGGGCCTGGTAGCCCTGGGACACGGGGGCCTGGACGCGGATCAGGACTTCCTTCTCCTGCTGGATGAGGGCGCAGCAGGGGCAGCAGTACGAGACGCAACAGTCGCTGGATCCAGAGCCGTCGATGGCGAAGCGGCGGCGGATCTCGGAGCGTTTGGCCATGATGTAACTGTAGAGTCAGACATGCAACATGAAACAGGAAACAGGAAACAGGAAACATGAGCAGGGTGGGTAGCACGCACATCCAGCCGCAGCCGGTCAAGTACTGGATGGCAGTGAAAATCAGGCAGTCGCTGTTAAAGGTCTCGGCCGTCTGCATGGTAGGATCACGCATGCGGTCCGAAGTCTGGCCAAGGACTGGGGCAGGTCAGCGGGGGTGTTCCACGTTCTCAGAGACCGGCACACTTACGGACGCAAGGCAGAAAGGTGCCAAACAGGCACGTCTCAAGCGGCGAGCAATCAAACAGGTCCGTCTTCCAGGTCGGCAGGTTGCCGGCCGGAGCGACCTCCATCGGCGCGGCAGGCTGGTACTGGACCTGCTGGGCCGGCTGGTACTGCTGTGTCGGCTGCGGCTGGGCCGGCATGCCGCGCGCGTTCGGGTCGTACTGCGGCTGTCCAACGGGCTCCATGATGTCGTGTGGGGATTCCGGAGTGAGATGACAGGCAGTAGGCCATAAGGAGCGGCCACGGGGGAGGAGGAGATTAAGTAGCCATGCTGACCTGCTGGCCCGGGACAGAGGCTGAAGGATCCAATAGCTTGGCAAGGCAAAGTGATCCTGCTGAAACCAAGCCGAGCAATACGAGAGTCAAATTAGGCGTCACAAGGGAGAGCGGCGGGGCCAGGCCTTAGTGATGCGAGCCTGTACGAGTGGAGAGACCCTCCAACGGCCGAAGCGCTAACGCAATAGCGTGCAGAAGCTGAGCTTATCACTCGTTTCTGCAAGGGTTCGGCTGACTTTATATGAATTGGCGTCTGGTCTATATTTGGGCTGGCTTTGCTGTCTGCTCGTTACCGCAGTACTAATTTGCTCATGATGGTGTAGTCGGGTACGACTGTCTTTCCGCGCAAGGAGCGGACCTCGGGCGCGATGGCGTCGACGGTAAAGCCCTGTTTCTGGTAGAAGCGGAGGGCCCGTTTGTTGGAGAGGAAGCAGGTCAGCATGACCTTGCGGATAGGCGGCAGGTTGTAGGCGACGGTAGAGAGGAAGCCGAGCAGGACACCCGCGAGGCCGGTCCTGGGGGGTTAGCCGGGGAGGCGAGGGGGGAAAATAAGAATCTCACAGACATACCCGTGCAGCTCTGGCTTCAGGTGGATCTCGTAGCAGTACACGACCGCCTGGCCCTCTTCGTACGCCGGCATCAGCGAGACGAAGCCGCGGATGGCGGCAGGACTGTCGGCGTCGTCCTCAAGGGTGCTGCGCACGAGAATGTAGCGCAGCTCCGCTTCGCGCATCTCACGGCGCTTTGCGGTCGGCCGCCACTTTTGCACCGACGCGTCGTAGTCGGCGCGACTGGTCTCCTCGATCAGAGCAAAACACGTCTCGAGAGCAGATTCGCCCACATTGGCCGAGCTGGCCACACTGAGATCATAGGTGGCCCCAGTCCCGGGGTGTGTCCAGCGGGTGGACCAGGGTGCCGCGTCGGGGGCCCTGGGTCAACCAAGTCAGCCTTGGGGGCTATGCTAAGCCGTTTATCCTTTTGTCCATTTTTGTTTTCCCCTCTCCATTCCGCTTCTACGTGTACTCTCGCACTTACCCTGGCTGCAGGTATGACGCGATAAATTCTTTGTCGCTCTTCTGGTTGGCCCGCTCTATAGGGTTTGTCGTCGCCCGCCGGCGTTTCTTAGCGACCATGACGAGAGGGTGTGGAAGAAGAAAAGGAAGAGAGGACACTTTTGGCTTCGCTAGGAAAAAGCATAACGAGAACAGCGGGGCTACTCCAGGAACGGTCCGGTCTATTATAGCGCCAAAATATACGCGTATGTGGCGAGGTCCCTTTCTCCAGGAATGGAGGCACGGGTCTAGGCCATTACTCCGTACATACTTGAGGTCGTACTGCGTACTCCGTATTTACCCCCAAGCCCACGTTGGTTGACCCCTGGCAAACAATATCGTCTAGGACATGGCTGAGACAGCGCATGCGTCTTTAGCTTGGCCGTAGGGCGTAGTCGTGAGAGAGCAACTCAAATTCTGCCTTACGGAGTACAGCTACCATCCGTGCCCAATAAACGACCCGCGTAAGGTGCGCTAAAGTAAGGTTATTCCACATCAGATGGCACAAGGTCCCAAGGCCGGCGGGGCGTAAGGCATGCTCAAGGGTAGGGATACATACAGCAACAACGACCACTGGTCTATCTGATATCCTTTACTCGACCACTGGCTCTACCGCGGCCTGGGGCTCACTGATAGAAGTGACAGGGCACCTAGTACAGCTCTTCGCCAGTGACTTCATCGCCAGCTCTGGGGCGGAATCAGGGCGCATCGTGAATGCCCTACGTTTTCTCCAACAGCCATGAAAAGTCGCTTCGCAATCTCGGCAGCAAGCCTGTCGCCGTCGACACCGCCGATACGGTCTCCGGCTTCAGTCGGGTTTCAATTTTTATTTTCGAGCTCTCATCCTACCCTCGTAGTCCGCCGTCTCTGGTGTCAAGCCTAGTCGGTGAGGATGGCGGAAAATTACCTCTCGCAGCCCTGTAAATTCCCAGTTAGTGGCCACACGTGATGCCGGGCCGCTGGATCCACTGGACCGTCCGCTAAACCACTGACAAAGCAAGGAATTTTTCCAACACGATCCTGGACCGATTGAACTCCCTCGGGGAGGGCAAGACAGCTATCTGGACGCCATGGACAGACTCGGTGGCGTGCGAATCGCATTGCGCGGTTATGCGACGGGCGCGGGCCGCTCACGACTCGGCGGCACCATGAGCCTCGACCACGTAGGCGGCGGCAATTCCGGACTGGACAGAACGGCACGCTGACCAGACGCAGTTCCTCCAGCGCTCGCGTGTGCTATCCCTCTACCGCCGGATTGTGCGGGGCACGCAGCGCATAAGCGACCCAGCCACACGGGCGGACACGCGCCGGTTTGCCCGCGGAGAGTTTGAACGGAACCGCGACGTGACGGATCTCGTGAGTGGCTTCCATACTGTATACTTTAGCGAGCTCTGATGCTAACCGGACAGGCGCACATTCGGTACCTCCTCTCAACCGGTAAGACGGAGTGGGAGAACATGGAGAGATATATTCGCCATATATAGATACAATAACACACGGCATCCATATCCACACTGAGCATCTCTCCAGCCGACCCTTCATGCCCATATGGCACAAAAATTCGGGTGTATCGTACATTGCTCTCTTTCATTGGTGAGCTGCGCTCCGTATTTCTGTGTCGTGTTCCTCCATGACGGCCACTATCCCTGGCGCTGCTTGTGTCGCGGGTTCGCCGGGCAGATGATGTAGGTGTAGCCCCTGTGCCGCTTGCCGCCCTTTCGCCGCACGACCTGTCCCAAACATTAGCATCGTCTCTCCATCCTTGGGGCCTTTTTTTACCTGCTCACCTTGCAATGCTCGCACCGCCGCTTGATGGACGAGTGCACCTTCATGCCGCGCGCCTGCTGCAGCTGCTGGATCCGCCGCACCACCGGCGACAGGACGGGCCGCACGCTGGCGGCTGCAATGCCGGCGTTCTTGGGGGCGCCGGCAGTGTGGGAGTGGCAGTTGCAGGAAAAGGTCCGCTGCTGTTGCGGGTTGTGGACGCGGAGTGCCGCAAAGGCGGCGGCGAGCATCGGCACGGCGGTGGTCGGACCGCGCGACGCCAGCGCCGAGAGCAGCGGCTGCGAAAGCAGCCGCGGAACCTGTGACAAAGACATGGACGGAGGCGGAGGCGGAGGCGGAATGGTGGCAGCGCTGGGACAGCAAAGAAGTGCAGCGGCCTCAATTCGGTGGAAAAAAGACGAATCGAATGACGGTCACGTGGCTGCGACGAGATTCCGCGGCAGGTCAAAGTGGGGCGCCCGCGATGGATTTAGCTCGAATCCCACGTCTACGTATGAAGAAGCATGTGAAGGGCGGTAAACAGCCTTTGCGCATTCCCAGCCCCAGGAGCTGTTTCATTGAAAACACTTGTATTTACTTGTTTTCTGTATTTTGTTGATCCGTCTGTATCCGTGACCATGACCGATCAGTATGTTTGATGAAGCGCAGCCGATCAAGATGAGCGCGGGATGTTGACCTTGCCCTTAGACTGAAGCTATCGACCGTGGAGGAGGTCCGGAGCCACCCGGCGTACCCCGATGCGGCTCTGAACCTGAAGCCGACGCGCAGCGGTGTGGCCACGGTGGCCGTGGGCCGCGGCGGACCCATCAAGCTCGCGTGGCAGGTGCACGGCGACGGGCCGAAGAAGCTGACGGTAAGCCGAGTGCGGAGGCGGAGGGACACGGCGGATACGGTGACTGGAGGCCACACGTTGCTGACTCGATGCAGTTCATCATGGGCATCGGGGCCTTTAAGAATGCGTGGCAGCGCCAGACGCTCTACTTTGGCCACGAGCACTACCAGGAGTACTCCATGCTGGTGTTTGACAACCGCGGCATGGGCAGCTCGGACAAGCCGCTGATGCGCTACTCGACCAGCGAGCTGGCGCTGGACACGCTGGAGCTGCTGGAGCAGGTCGGCTTCGTGGAGCGGGCGGCCGACAGCACGGCGGCCAAGCTCACCTTTACGCCCGAGAGCCAGCGCGCCCTGCACCTTGTCGGCTTCTCCATGGGCGGCATGATCGCGCAGGAGCTGGCGTGCATGGCGCCGGACCTGCTGGCGTCGCTGTCGCTCTGCTGCACGGCCGCCGAGATGGAGAACACGGCGCCGAGCGTGTGGCAGAACCTGGCCAGCCGGGCGGCCCTGATCATCCCGCGCAGCCTCGAGGACACGCTCCGCGGCACGGCCGGCCGCATCTTTAGCGCCCCCTGGCTGGTCCAGCCCGACGACATTCGCTTTCCCGAGCCGGGCACGCACCTGGTCGGGCCGCCCGACCGGGCGCCCGGGGACAGCAACGACCCCAAGGACGCCACAGACATTGACCCCTGGTACCGCCGCTTCGACACCAACTACCAGCGCTTCGTCGCCCAGGAGCTGCACAAGCGCGCCGACCCGCGCTTCTCCTCGCTCGGCTTCATTATGCAGCTCGTCGCCTGCGGCTGGCACCGCAAGTCGCCCGAGCAGCTGGCCGCCATGGCCGACGCCGTCGGCCGCGACCGCATCCTCATCATCCACGGCACCGCCGACAACATGATCTCGCTGCCCCACGGCCGCAAGCTGATCGAATACGTCCGCCCGGCCACGTCGCACATTGTCGAGGGCATGGGCCACATGCCCCTGCTGGAGCGCTGCGCCTGGTACAACAGCCTCATTGAGCAGCACTTTAAGACGGGCGAGACCCTGTCGGGCCGGTAGAGGGGCGTAGCCCCGGTGACTTTGACAAAGAAGCTGAAATCTGGCGGCGGGTGGCCGACATCACAATAGTCTCGCATAGGCCAGCAATATTTTGCCATTTGCAAATTAGTCCCTTTTTGATTTTCTGCCAAATAGACCGCAAATATGCTCTCGCCAAAAACGCTACATCATCACGAAGCCAATCCCGCTCAGGTTGTCCTCGTCCAGCTGGTTCCGCCGGTTGACACCGCCGGTAATGGTGTTGGCCCGGTAGTTGAACAGGTAGTAGTGCAGCTGGCCGTCGCCGGGCCCAAACTTTTGCTGCTCGAGGAACAGCGCATTGTCCATGATGGAGAGCGCGTTGAACACGTCAAACTTGAGCCGCTTGGCCAGCGTGAGCGCGTCGGCCATGAGCTCGTTGAGCCGCGCCTTGTGCGCCGGCTTGTTCGGTGGCGTCGTCAGCCCGACCTCGGTCGCGTAGTAGAACAGGTACGCCACCCGGATCACCTTGTGGCGCGGGTGGTTGATGACGGACGAGTCGAGGCAGTAAAACGAAAAGAAATCGGTAATCTTGCCGTGCTCGTCCTCGACCACGTACGAGTACACGACCTGCTCGTCGCCCGGCAGCTTCTTGTCCAGCAGCCAGTGCTCGACCTCCTCGCGGCTAAACTCCATGGCCATGTCGTAGTGCGCCAGATACCGCGTCAGCAGGCTGTGGACGACGTCCAGGTCGCGCGCCTCGAGCTCGCGCAGGCCCTTTGTGCTCGTGCGGTCCGGCAGCGCGTACTTGCGCACCTGGAACTGCGGCTTGCTGCCGGCCGGCAGCGGGCTGAAGCCAATCTCGTACAGCTTCTGCCAGTTGATCGACCGGTGGTAGTACCGCGACGTGCTGACCGGCTTGGGCAGCACCACGCCGGCCGTGTACAGCGCCTGCCACACGCCCTTGATGTTGCACAGCCGCGTGATCTCCTTGATCAGGATCGGCGCCAGCCGCTTGGACCGCAGCTTCTTGTGGATCACCAAAAAGTTCACCTCGGACGCGTGCAGCGTCTTGTCGCGGATCCGCAGCTCCAGCGGGATGGCCGAGATAAAGGCCACCAGCTTGCGTGACTGCGTCGCCCGCACGCCAATGTGCCAGTCCTTGGTCCAGCCCGGCGACATCATGGCCCTGGCGGTGTCAGTGACAGCAAAAGACTGTAAGAAAAACCAAAACTCACCACTTCAGAATCGACTTGGAGTACCGGAACCGGAACATGGCCTCGCCGTCCTCGACAAAGTGCCCCGACAGCAGGTCAAAGACCTCCTGCAGCTCGGCGTCGTCCGTCAAGTCGACCGTCACCCACTCGAACCCGTCAATCAGCGGCGCCGCTTCCTTGGACACCTCGTCGACCGTCTGGATCTTGATCGGCCCCTCCTCGATCTTGGCCGCCACCGGGTCGTCCTCGCCGAACCGCGGCACCGGCTGCGTCTGCCAGAACTTGTAGCTCGCCATGTCCTTGGCGTTCTTGCCGCTGGCCGCCAGTCCCGTCATAATGTCCGCCAGGCTGAGCCGCTTGAGGGCCTCGAGTGCCGCTTCCGGGCCCACGCCGCCCGAGGACGAGCCCGCTGCCGTCTCGCCCGTGGCAATCTCCTGCGATATCGCCGGGTTGAGCTTGAGCAGCTCCGCGATCTGTGCCGGAGGCAGGCCCTCAATGGCCTTTTTCACGTCGGCTCCGGCATCTGCAGCCGCCTTGCTCTTCTTCTTCTTGTTCTTCTTCTTCTTGCTGGTCGTTGCCGCTGCTGATCCGTGCTCGGCAGCTGCGCCCACTCCGCCCTCGTCGTGCGAGTCGTCCGAGTCGTCGGCCGGCTGCTTTCCTGCGACGACAGCCGACGGCGGAGCTTTGTCTTTTTGGTCTTCGGCCGCCATCGGAACAAAACGCGAGGCGGTACCGTTGCTTGGATGTTGGTACGGAAAAGGCACAGTCAGGCCCGGACGGGATCAAAGCGAACCAGAACTAGGGCCCGCGACAAGAGACCGAAGCAGGCAGCAGGCAGAGTGGTTTGCTGTTCTGTAGTGTCGCAAAAAATAGGAACAGGTGTAGGCTGAACTACCCCGCCTGGGGCTAGGTGTTATCGATACGGCCACGTGATGCCTTCTGGCTCCACGAGTAATGAACCGCCTGTACTCCGAATTGAGGCTCTGAAATCCTAGCTCTACGACAAACAAGTGGACATCTTTTTCACACCACCAGGAAATAACACGTATCTCACCAGTGCGTTTCCGAGCGTCCGAACGTAAGATCACATAATCCTTTGCATGTTATGATAAGGCCGAAACGGCCTGCGGCTGTCCAGGAGATCCGTCCTGTTTGTTCGTACTGGTCGTATTAGCGGCTTGCGTCGCTGTGATTGGCGCAGATTCGACAGGGCTTAGCTGCTGCCTATTACTGGGCTGCCTCTGTCCGTATCGGCAATCGTGTCGCGTTGCCTCGTCTCCCGCTTATTCTTGCCACCCACTCATCAGAATCACAGTCGTCATGAGCATCAGCAAGAGCAATGGAGGCGTCGACAACGAGTCGGTGCCGTTGCAGTCTGAGAGCAGCGCTGGCGGCAGCTTCGGCAGAGCCGTTCAGCCGCCCTTGATTAGCATTGACGACGATGCCGCGGAGCTGTCCGTCGACAACCTGCCGCCGCTCTATTCGGAAATAGACGGAAACGCCGGAAACGTCGACGACCAGGAGGGCGCCGCCAGCGACCCGCTGCTGGCCCTTGGCCACGGCGACTATTACGGCGACAACAGTCTGATCGCGGCGATGCGCGAGGCCAGCCAGGGCAAGGGCCGGCCGTCGCGGTCGCTGGTGCTGACGGACAGCGTGCTGCGGCATCCGGATCAGTTCTACGAGGGCGTCATGGCGTGGGGACGCGAGCCACCGCGGCCGTACGTGAAACTGCGCGGCACGCACACGGAGGCGACGGAGCGCGACGGCAAAAAGGAGACCAACCGGGTGACGGATTTCGACGTTCGCGTCGACCTGACGCCGTACCTCTATTCCGACGCCCGCCAGAAAAAGAGCTGGAGCTCGCTCGAGGCGGCCACGCTCTTTGTGCATGTGCGGCGCGGCTCCGTCTACCGCTGCCAGGACCCGTCCGTCCGGCCCAACCGGGCGTCGGATCCCGAGCAGTCCTTTGGAGCGGCACCGAGTGTGCAGGAGTGGTGCCGGCGCTTCCTCACGGACCGGTCGACGCTCAAGTGCTTCACGCTGGAGCGGCGGCTCGTCGGTTTCGACAGCAAAAAGGTCGGCGAGCAGATGCGGGCGCTCGTCCGGCGCACCAACTACCGCGGCCACCTCCAAATCGACTTCCCCGTGCACGAGACCCGGTTCGACCTGTACAATGACCACTGGCTCAACCGCTGGCGCATCATCCGCTGGCTCCAGATCGTGTGCGCCGCGACGCTCCTCCTCCTCTTCACGTGGCCATTCCTCTTCTTCCGCACCAGACGCTTCGAGACCGTCACGGCCTACTGGTACTACTCGCGGCCGGCCCCGAACGGCGACACGCAGTACGTCAGCCTGAGCGAGGACCAGCTGTACAATCTATGGGGCCGCGCCATCACCCAAGCGGTGCTCGACAAGCGGCAGGGCGTGCTTGACCAGGAGGATCTCAGAGCGGCCGAGGGCGCCGCCCCGACCTTTAACTCGGGCAACGACATTGTCGACGGCGCGGCGAGCTTTGTGCGGGCTGGCATCGACGCCATGGGCCATGTCAACCGCCAGTTGGGATGGGGAGGAGACTGCTGAAGCTGTTGTATTCCATTGAGCGATCGATTCTATTGTTTCCTGTTTTCCTGCATTTCCTACTCCTGTCTAAAAGCAGCCAGTCATTCTTGTCACTGTACGTTGTTGAATATCCTCATGACCTCGGACATAACAGGCGCGTATTTCATGATGCCATTGTGGCCTGTGCTGTTAGTGCACTTCCCCTGAATTTGCCCCTCTCCACGGTACTCACCTCCATGTGGGAACCGCTCCTGACGGATAACCACGCCGTCCTGGTGCCACTGGGTCACAAACGCGCCATCTCCGAGGTGAACGGTGCGGTCCTCCTTAGCGGCCGCCCACTCCGCCTCACTGGTGCCATTGCCCACGAGACGTCCCACGGCGGCGGAAAAGAGCTTATCATCTTCCACGCTGGGGATGTCCCAGTCGTTGGCCGCGTGGATGAGGCCAAGGCGCATCCGGCGTCCTTCAGCCTTGTGAACGGTGTCCACCAGGCGGCCAAGTCGCTCGGCCGTCGACCACGGCTCAACTATGAAGCCGAGGGCCCACTGCAGCACGCGTGGCCAAGAACGGAGAGGCCCAAAGATTGGCACACATCCGGCGATAGCGTAGTGTGAGAGCATCGTGGGCAAGCTGCTGAAGCCGGCCACGAGGACGAGGCCGGCGAAGTCGACGGCGTGCTGGACGGCATAGCGCTCTGCAACCGCAACAGCCACGGCAGTACCTAGGCTGTGGCCGAGCAGGATGACGCGGTCGGGAGCGACGCCGGCCGTCTGGAGGACAAAGTCGACCGCGGCAGAAGCGTCGCGGATCAGCCCCTCTTCCGAGGGCTCCCCCGAGGAAAGACCGAAGCCGCGGTAGTCGATCGCAAGTAAATGGTACGTGCTCATGTCCGTAAGGGCGTGGAAAGACGGCGGCCGCACCGTGGTCGGAAGGTGTCCGGCATTCTATGGGAGTCAGTAAGCCGGGCCAGGGCGGGGGCCGAGAGAAGGAAGGCTTACACCATGGACTAGATCCCGTCAGCAGCCACCCATCAGTACTCAGTCCACTCGTTGGGACGGCCGTAAGCGACATACAGTAAATAATGAGCTGTGCCTCGGGGTCTTCCTTGAGCAGGCGGAAGGACTCGGCGGCAGTGATGTCGTCGCAGTGGCCGGTGGGCTGCAACCGAAGCTTTTCTTCATGCTGCAAGTACACGGGCAGCGGAAGGATTTGCCAGGCATGGATGCGCTCGCCATCATCCGTGGTCAAATGGAAGGGGGTGACCTGGTTTTCTGAGAGAGTAAGCAGCCAGAATAGAAACACCACCGTCTCAAGCGTGGAGCTGGCGCACTTGCAAAGCCCCAGTGCTGTGGTTCGTTGGCATCCTGCCACCACGGGAAGACGTTGTGGGCGTAGAGAATCCTGCCGGCAGTGAGAATGTGGGGAATGATCAGAGCAGCAGAGGCGGGAAAAGAACCAACTGTTTCTGAAAGTAAGGGTTGGCGGCCGTTACCAGAAAGGCGCACCACAGACATGCGGGCACGGCCACGGCCCACGCGGCCCGTTGGTAGAGAAAAGAGCCCATGGAAGCGACAGGGCATAAAGGAGATACCAGGATAGTCGAATAATAGGACAAGTATTATAGGTTACGAAGCAAATGTCCGTTTGTTACAATCCGGCTGGATCGGGACGTCGTCCAGGAGAAAGGAGGCCCAGCAGGAAGGCACGCTTTCGCGACTAAGCGGGCCCCACTTTCCACGAGCTCTCCGCGTGTAAGAGTGTCTTGCCAATGAGCCGTTTTAGAAGGCGAGCACGCAAGTCCAGTAACGGCCCAGTGCGCGTACGCTGGGATGCATGCCAGTCCACTGGCCCGTACACGTCACACGGCCGGCCGAAATATGCTTTGTTGGACGGTATGCGCGTGCAGTCGCCCAGGCTCGGGTCTGTGCCGTCTGGCTCGCTACCGATGGACGGTTGGAAAGCACGCGTCAGCGTGTGCCAAGTCAGCCCGTCAGCGTGCAAGTGTCCATTATCATTACGGAGTATCTGGGTACGCAAGTGTCCATCCGTGCGCGTTTCTCGCAAGAGCAGGACAAGACGACAGCCCAATAAAGTCGCGGCGCGCGCAAAGGGTCTCGGTGGCGCAGGCGGATAGCCTGGCGCTAGGCCCGATGAGGAGATGCACTAATCGCTGGCACGGGGTAATACATAGTCCTGTCGTCAAATTCACTTGCTTCGTGCTGCTGTAATATTATTAAAAATAAAGAAATGGGAAACCCGCCAAAATCAGAAGAGCGCAACGCCACTCTTCCGTCCTCCCATCCGACACGCGCAGCCAGGCACGCCGCGTCCAGGTCCCGGCGACGCCAGAGATAGCGCGACCAGAGCTGTGCGTGCGCCTCGGATTCTCCGACTTTGCTTTGCTGACCAGATCGAGTTCAGCCGTGGCCCAGCCTTTTGGGGGAGAGAGTCGCGTGCGGGCGATTCCTGGCCGAAAACGTGCGGGCGCTTGCTGCTTGCTGCTTGAGCCCACGACGCTGCGCCATCTCGACCGACACAATCCCCGCGTCGAGACGCGCACGAACAGCATTGGCAGGACGGCAGCCGTGAGATGCCGGCATTGCGGCCGCCTGGCATCCCCGTGACAGCTCCGTGCATCCCGACCCCCGATCCGAATGGAGCGGAAGCGAAAGCTCCCGGCGCGCGCCGCCGCCCGCTTTGAGCAGGCGTCGAAGCGCCGCACGTCCACGCCGCCGGCCGAGAGCGTCCACACCCGCTCGGCCACGCCCACGCTCAGCGCCGTCGGCGGCGACGACTCATCCGGCGAGAGCCAGCCGCAGCCCAGCCAGCTGCCCCGGTCCATCCAGGCCGGCAAGCCGCTGCCCACGGTCGAGCAGGCCCAGTCCGAGGACCTGCCGACGTCAGAGTACCAGTCGGTCAATGAGAGGTCAGTCTGCCCGGCCCTGTTTTTATTGGGTTTTTTGGGTTTTTTTTCTCTCTCGGCTGACCAGGCGGATAGTGGCGTTCTCGACGAGTCGCTCGCGCGATCGCGGCAAAAATGGATCAACGAGGGCATCTTTGAGAAATACTGGGCGAAGCCGTCGAAGCGGAGGGGCGTCGCCGTCGACGACCCCAAGAACCCGCCCAAAGACTCCATGGTGAAGCTGGGCCAGGTCGTCATCACCGTGGAGCCGCACGTGTTCGAGGCCACCATGTACGGCGTCAAGGACCCCAAGCCCGCGGCATCGCTGTCGTCCAACGTCCGTCCAATCATCATGTACGGCCCGTCACGAGGCAGCATGCCGCCACCGCCTGGTGTTATGGCCACACCGCCACCGCCAACAGCCAAGAAGCTGTCCCAGAGCCCGGCACCAACACCCATGTCTGTGCCCACAACGCCCAGTCAGATCCCGGGCTCCCAACCACTGCAACAGATGCCACAGATGCCGCAGATACCACAGATACCACAGGTACCACAGATACCACAGGTACCACAGATACCACCTCCACAAGAGCTCCCACAAGCACCGCCGCCACCACTGCCGCCTGTGGCCATTCCACCACGGCCCGTGGCGTCGCCGCGGGGGATGGAGGGCATCCTGGCACCCAGCACCCAGACAATGCCAGCCCCAGGGCCGGCGCCGGGACTCGTGCCGGGACCCGTGCCAGGCCCGGGGCCAGGACCAGTGTCGAGCCCGGCCGTGGGTGCTGGACTGCTTGCTCAGCCTTCCACGCCGCTGGCAGCACCCTCAAGGCTGCCCATGGCGCCTGTCACGACAACCGCGCCAGCACGTCCGCCACCCACGGCGCCGCCGCCGCATATCCCGGGCGCCCCCATTCCCGGTCCGTCCGCGGGCGCCAAGGCCACGCCTGCACATCCGCCCGGGACCGACTCTATCATCGTGACCCTGGCCGAGCGGGCGACGGAAGACCCGAAACTGCGCGATCTGATGAAGCGGGTGGCGAATGGCCATGCGCCCAAAGACGAGCTCGACCGCTTCCAGGCCATCATTGACCAGATCACGATCGAGACCAAGCGCAACGGGGCCGCACAGGGGCCATCGGCCGACCGGCTGTTTGTCGACGGCCGCACGGTGCGGTTTTTTGCCGAGGAGGTGCGCATCATTCTCGACATTGTGCTGCGGACGAACCCGAAGCAGACGTCGGCCGATCTGCGGCCGCCGGCCGGCAGCGACCCGCTGGTGGTGCTGCTGGTCAAGACGGCGCTCGACGACCCGCGGGTCAAGGACATGGTGCGCCGCATCGGCGAGAACCGCCCGCAGTTCTCGGACGCGACCGACCTCAAGGCCGTCCTGGACCAGCTCCGGGGCCAGGTGGCGCACGAGAAGGAGCGCGAGCGACTGCGACTGCAATCCGTTCCCGGGACGCCCGGGACGGCGGTCCTGGCGCCGGCGAGCACGGCAGCTGCGGGCGCCGCCGCCAACGGGGCCATGTCCAGCTCCAAGACACCAGCAGCTGTGCCGGCCTCGCCAGCCAACGGCCACCCGCCGCCACCCCAGCACGACGGGTCGCTGCCGCCGGCACAGCAGGCGCTGCGGTCCAAGGGCCCTCCGCCGGCGCCCAAGGTGGACGTGTCGGCGGTCGTGTTCGAGTTTGCGGGCGGCACGGGCGACCGGTATCTGTTTCCCAAGTTCAGCATCGTCGAGTACGCGACGCCCGCGCAGGGGGCGGCCGAGGTGGTGGCGTCGTTCCTGATTGTGCGCAAGGGCAGCATGTCCGAGTACGGCGGCGACCCGGAGCTGGACTACTACCAGCCGGTGACGATCCGGCTGCAGGTGTCGGCGCAGTCGTCGAACCAGAAGTTGCTAGACTATCTGGGGCGCGTGGTGGCGCCGGCGGACGAGGTGCGCCGGTACATGGACAACATTATGGGCAGCATGATGCGGGCCGAGTACGTGCTGCTGGCGATGCGGCTGCCGCGGAAAGAGACGGGGACGAACGGGGAGGGCGCCGATGGCGACAAGATGGACGTGGACGGCAAACATGAGAAACACGACAAACATGACAAGCACGACAAGCACGACAAGCATGACAAGCACGAGAGGAGGCACCACGGCAGCACCAGCAACAGCAACGGCTACGTGGTGGTGGGCCAGCCGCAGCCGATGCAGGGCGTGCTCTGGACGGCAACAGCGGCGCCGCCGTCGGTATCGACGCCAAAGTCGGGTCGTCGACTGCTGGACGAGAACCAGCAGTACCAGAACCTGATTGCGAGCGTGACGCCACGGGAGGTGGAGGAGGCCTAGCCTGGTGGTCTGATTTTGCTTGTATTGTGCGGCTTTTTTTGGGGGGGGAAGGGGGGGGGGAGGAAGCGCGGCCTTGGGACAGGGCTCCCAGTCCTGTTTGTCCTGCGGTCTTGCGTGTCTTGCTCGTCTTGCGATTCCGGGATTTTGCGGGTGGCTCCAGCTCGCGTTGCTTATTACACGCCAGGTAAGATACACAAAACAAGAAACAAGAAACAAGAAAACCGCTCGGACGTTTCGTTTGTGGCATGACCCGCCCTCTCGGCCTTGGTGCCGCCGAGTCCTACAGAGCGAATCGGCCCGTCATTGTGGCGAGGCCAGAATGGCTTTCCCCGCACGTTGGAGGCTGTGTGTTTGAAATTTTTTGGAAGCAAGATGGATTAGATGTAACCCTGGGGGAAGGGGGGCAGGGAAAGGGAATAGACTGGCCTATGGAATATGGAATCTCGACAAGGGACTGCGGCTCCGGCGGCATTCCGAAAGGATGCGACGACGGGCATTTGCCATGAGCATGCCATTTGGGAGCACGTCGTATTTCGCAAAGGGGAGGGGGGGGGCAGGAAGATGTCCGACCTGCAGGAGCACATGCAGATGCACATGGACGCACATGCGGAAGCAAGAAGCAACCCGACAGAGCGATTCGGACGGGAGCTGTGTCGCATCTTCACCGAACGGTAAACGGCTAAATTCTGATTGGCGGGTTGCGGGCGGCTCGCCGGATAGGCCTGTGCGCGCGCAGAGACCACCACGCACAGGTGTCTTGCAGTGGCAGTGGCCGTGCTGTCACGCCATCATGCCTGCCGTTTTGGAAGAGAAGAGCGCAGAACGGGCTGCCGAAGACGCAACAACACATGTTGTCTCGCTGCTTTGACCAGTCTTTCCCCACTCCCCCAGACCGGTCTTCTCGCCATTCTTGGCTTTCCCCGCATCCCCAATGTACAGGGGGTCGCTCCAGCTTAAAAATGCCAATAGGGCCTCCCCACTTGCCCTTTCTCTTTTGCCTGTCTCGTCTCCTTGTCTTCACGTCCAATGGCGCTCCGCATGTGCTCCTATTCTCAGTGTATCTTGTTCGCCGATGAGGGCCGGTGTGGCTCTGTGCTCTGTGCTCACTTGACGATGTGAGACGGGCAGCACCTGTCTCTGGTTGTGTGGTCTCTGCCTGTGTTTTTTTGTATGTCTGTGTTTTACTGTCGCGACGACACCTTCCCCCACATTCTCTTTTCGCCAAACGGCCAACGGCCAGCATGATGGCCACGGCGCAGCGCTCCTTGCGCCTTGCCGTCTGTGACGACGGCTTCTCGTTTGATATCCGCACTCCCCCGCTGGCCACGGCCGCGCTTTTCGGGACACCCTTGTCTCCGGGGAGCGGCGGCGATGTGACGGGCCCGGGTTCCCAGCTCCCGGCCCTGTCGACCATGTCGTCTGGTGATTCCCCCGAAGGGTCGACCATGGCGCTGCCCCCCGCCACGCCGGCTCTAGGCGGCGTGGCCGCCGGGACGAATCCGCTGAAGCGACGCAGCACGGACAATGGCGTGGACTATCCGCGACGACGGGCTATTATTGCAGTACGCTCTCTTTTGTCTGATTTTGTCGTTCCTCTGCTCACCCCGGCCAGTGCGAAGTCTGTCGGTCACGCAAGTCGCGCTGCGACGGCAACAAGCCCAAGTGCAAGCTGTGTGCAGAACTGGGCGCCCAGTGCATCTACCGTGAGCCCGGCGTCAAGCTCGATGCCGGCGACAAGCTGATTCTCGAGCGGCTGAGCCACCTCGAGAGCCTCTTGCAGGTGAGCCTGGCGACTGCCACGGCCACCATGGCCAGCCAGCAGCAGCAGCAGCAGCAGCAGCAGCAGCAACAGCAGTCACCGCCGCAAGACGCATCTCCTGGCTTTGGCGGCAGCCTCGGCACGTTGTGGCCAGACGTGTCGGACAGCTTTGTGCCGGCGATGCGCGCGAGTGACCTCGGCTCGTGGAACAACAACAGCGGCAGCAGCTGCTGCTTGTCGCCGGTGCCCAAGGCGCCCTGGAACGCGGCGCTGCACGTGCTGCAGTGGCCGCGGATCCGCGACCTGGTGACACACGCCTACGATCCGCAGCTGCTGCTGCGGCTGGAGATGGCGCGCGAGCCGCTGCACATGCTGGCGACGACGTCGTGTGTCGACCTGTCCAACACGGCGGCCTACAGCGCGGCCTACTTTGAGCACGTCAACGTGTGGTACGCCTGTGTGAACCCCTACACGTGGCGGCGGCACTACGTGGCCGCGCTGTCGACGGGCTTCCGCGAGGGGCCCGCGAGCTGTCTGGTGCTGCTGGTGCTGGCCCTGGGCCAGGCCAGCCTGCGCGGCAGCATCTCGCGCATCGTGCCGCACGCCGACCCGCCCGGCCTGGCCTACTTCGCGGCCGCCTGGGCGCTGCTGCCGGCCATGCTGACGGCCAACAGCGTGCTGGCCGTGCAGTGCCACCTGCTGGCGGCCGCCTACCTGTCGTATCTGGTGCGGCCGCTGGAGGCGTGGAACATGGTGTGCACGGCCAGCACCAAGCTGCAGCTGCTGCTCATGGCCCCGGGCCGCGTGCCGCCGGGCCAGCGCGAGCTGGCCGGCCGGCTCTACTGGAACGCGCTGCTGCTCGAGAGCGGCCTGCTGGCCGAGCTGGACCTGCCGTCGTCGGGCATCGTGCAGCTCGAGGAGAGCGTGCGGCTGCCGTGCGCCTTTGCCAGCGAGGACGGCGCGGCCGAGGACGCCGGCGCCCCCACCGACGATGCGCCGACGTCGCTGGCCGCCGTCGACGGCGTCGCCCACGAGGACCTGTGGTACTTTCTGGCCGAGATCGCCCTGCGCCGCCTGCTCAACCGCGCCCGCCAGCTCATCTACGCCCCCGACGCCGCGGCCTCGACGGCCAGCCTGGCCCCCATCGTGGCCGAGCTCGACTACCAGCTGACGCAGTGGTACGACAGCCTGCCGGCGCCGCTCCAGTTCTCGTTTGCGCGCACGCCGCCGCCCGACGCGGCCCAGACGGTGCTGCGGCTGCGCTTCTTTGCCTGCCGCACCATCCTGTACCGCCCCTACATCCTCGCCGTGCTCGAGAACGAGCAGGCCGTGCTGCACCCGGCCGTGCGCAGCGCCTGCCACCACGGCCTCGAGGCCGCCGTGCGCCAGCTCGAGGACGTCACCGCCCACCACGCCGGCCACATGCCCTACCTCTGGCAGGGCGCCCTGTCCATCGTGTCGCAGGCCCTGCTGGTCATGGGCGCGTCGCTGTCGCCGTCGCTGGCCACCATCCTGCGGGCCGTCGTGCCGCGGCGCTCGTCCCTCGACCAGATCATGGCCGACGTCATTGTCGAGATGGACCGCTATGCCTTGCTCGCCCCGAGTCTCGGCCTGGCCGCCGACATTGTCCGCCAGGCCGAGACCCGACGACAGGCTCTGGTGGGAGGAGAGTGGGCGTTGGCGCAGCCCTCGAGCTGTGCGTGAAAGGGCCGTGGCTGGTCAGGCCGGCGTGCCAGCTTCTCCCCTTGTCCCCTTGTCCCCTTCTCCCCACAGCCCCCCCCCCTCCTCCCCGTATCAGCATTATTCTCCAAGATACGCGATTTCCTGTCGATGCGGCCGTATTGCGTGACGTGTAGGGGGGACGGTGTGCATCTGCGACAGATTTTGTGGCAGTCCGGCCCGCTTGTACCTTTCGGAATGGGACATGCACGAGAGGGAGGGGGGGAAGGACAAGGTGTGTGGTGTGTGGAAAACGCGTGCGTGCGTGCTGCTTGATCGCTACCCCTCCGCGAACCCTGACGTCCGGCAGAAACGGGTTGCACTGCTGCACGCAGGAGACAAGCCACGGAAACGCGAGGCAAAAGCGGTCGGGCCCCCATGGTGTTATCCAGTGGAACCCAACTCACCCCGGACACACCCGTGGCGGGAGAATAGAATCAAACATGGAATAAAAAAAATAAAAAGAAGTAAAATACAGAGTAAAATACAGAGTAAAATACATCAAATCAAATCAATCAAATCAACCAAATAAGCCAAATAAATCAATAAATCATAAATCAAATCTCCCATGCACACCGGCCGAACGAGGCGGCCAAGGAAAACCGCGCACGATCCGGTTTCACGCAAGAGGCACAACAGCAGGGCGTTTGCCAACGTGCGGGAGCACAACATGCACCCATGTTTCTGAGCCCCCTCCCCTGGCGGCGCTGTGACCGCTTGTGACCGAAAGCCTTCTCCCCAGCACGGTGTCGTGGCCAATCGCCAAGTAGAGCCAGACGCGACCGCAACGTGCATGAAGCTTGGTGAAAAACTGCACACGAGACTGCAAAAAGCAAAGAGCAAAAAAAGCAAAAATAGCAAAAAGAGAACTAGTCTGGCGCACGGCTTTTCGGGCGCTATAAGCGCTAAAAAAGGCCAGCCGTCTGGGACAGCAACGCCATCTGTCAGCGGCGTGTGTGCACGCGTGCAAGCGGCCGTCGCCCATAGAGGAAGGAACAGGCCAGGCTCGCGGCTCCCAGCCCCTCACGTGAATGCTGTTTCCCAACGAGCATTTTTTTTTCCCTTTCGTTCAGAAAAACCAGCCACCTGTCTTTTTTGGGCGGTTTCGGCCGTCAGCCGTTTTGAGCAGATGTATCTTACGTGTTGGATACGAAGCACAGCCAGCCCGACACGTCGCTCTGCCCGGCCGGAGCAGGGCCAGCCAATAAGTGACGTATCTCACCACCCCGTCGACCACCTGCCGACGCACAGAACCCGGCTGTTTTTTTGCCTCTAGTCCGTGGCCCGTCCCAGTTTCTGCCTGGCGCTGAGTGGACGATTTGTCTCGTCGACTTTTTTGCCTCCTGCCCATGCTTCGGACTGTGACCCTGTGCTGCTTATCTGCGCGTCTCGGCGGTTCGCGTTGCCCACCCCGTCGCCCCCGTCGCCCACGCCGACGCCCAGCCCGTTCGTCGCCTTGACTTGGGCCCCGATCGTGTTTGGGGTCGACGCTGCTGCCCAACCGGTAAGATACGTCGCCCCGTTCCATCGTCCTGCGCCTTACGAGTCCTGGCGGCCAAGGCGGGGCTTCCTCCACCTGCTGTTTTTGCAGGGCGACCTCGGATAGCCCCCAGTCCAACGCCTCCTGAATGGCCCTATGGGGTCTGATGGGTCTCATGCAGCTGAGACCAATCAACACTAACCATCAACCTAACCAGCAACCCTGCAGAAGCAGTGCAGAGTCCCAGCAATCCCACCCGGACCACTCACACCCTCTGCTGCCAACCAGCTGGCCACTCCCACGCACATCCGCACATTCGTGTCTGCAGGGGCTGCGGCGGAAAACGCTGCTCGTCGGCCGCCCACCACACCATCTCCAAAGCCTCAAAACAGTCCCCCCCACTGATTGCACCACGCCTTGCCGGCCCAGCGTCGACATTGCAGATTGCACCTGCCGGGCCCTCGCTCCTCTCGGCTTCCGTCCCCCTTGAACGTCCCTTGCATCGCTCCCCCTGGTGACTGCGGACTGCGGACTGCAGACTGCGGATGTGCATCGCCTTGGTGTCTTGAGGCCAAAGCCGTTGCAAAATGGTGCAGATGGTGCACCTCGACGCACCTGTGCCGGGCGAGTTTGGCTCTTGGTGGCCGGGCTCGCCCGGTCACCCGTCCCCATCGTCTCCGTATGGGCACGATTGGGCACGAATGGAGCTGCCCTCCCCTCTCCCGCCGCCTCGCCATCGTCGGGCGGACCTACATAGGGCCGCCTACTCAGCCTACTCAGCAGCCCCATCCTCCGTCTCGACCTCCCATCCACGACCGGCTCCCAGTCGGGCAGCATCCCTACTCCTGCCCTCACCACGCGGCATGCGCCATCACAACTCTGCCAGCCCTATTGTGGGACGACCGTCGGGGCCCCCCATCTCGCTTCCTCGGACGTCGACCGCACCCACCGGCAAACGCCCAACCGCCCGCTTCTACGGGGGCCGCTCGCATTCGGGCAGCGGCCAGACCGCCTCGCATCGCGACCCGAGTCCGCGCTCGACCCATCAGCACCGCTCGACGCCAGAGTCCCGCCGGTCCGCGCGGTCTTCCTTTGACGACTCTGACAAGGACACCGACACCACCGAATCCACGCGGGACGACGACGACGACGGTGCAGACGGCGTGTTTGTCGACAAGGAGACGCTGCGCAACCGTCTCGATCCCCGCCGCCGATCCAGGAGCCAACACCGCCAGGCACAGCCCGGGCTGGACGATCAGGAGGGCCAACAGCGTGGCGGTGGCGAGGAGCCGCAGAAACCGCCAGATCGCCGACGTGAGCAGGGACAAGGGCAGCCACAGCAAGGGGCCTCGCGGCGCCACCAGACGCGCCGCAGCAGCGAGAGCCGCGGTGGCGGCACCGGCCACAGCAGGAGCAGGAGTCGGAGACGTGATGTCATTTATGAGGAGGATGCAGAAGAACCGGCTGCTGAAGACATTACGGCCGAAGAGGACGACGACAGCGACCGCCCGCCCAGACAGATGACCCCGAGGCAGCCCGCCCGGCGCTCTGTGTCGCGGCACACGACCGCCACCCAGGCCCCCAGGCCGACGGCAAAACGCGGCAAGAGCCTGCGGCGATCCGACAGCTTCGACGACAGCTGGAAGCCCCGGTCGGCCTCGCGAAGGCAAGTGGACGAGCCGCGTGCGTCCCCGGCACACGAGTAGGCAGAGTTGCTGACGTACTTGCAACAGGCCGTCGAGACGGTATTGCGAAACCGAGATCCCAGAGTCGTATGCTATTGGCCCCCTGCCCCTCCGCCGAGCACAGACACAGCCCGCGGTGGCCTCCCACGTCGCCTCATCACCAGACTCAGGGTCGTCGGTCCTCGGCGGGTTTGTCGGCGTAGCACCTACCAATGGCACGCCCAGTACCCAGTGCGTTGCCAGCCCAGCCCCTCTCCCCTCCCCTCCCCTCCCCTCCACCCCCCTTTTTGGCACACGACCACGACAACGCAGACTGTTTGGATCGGTTGTCCTTGCTGACTCACTATGCTTCCAGCCACGGCTGTGTCGTCTGCCACGAAGAATATCCCACGCAGCGTCTCGCCAAGCTAGACTGTGGCCACCGCATGTGCACGTCGTGTCTGCGGGGGAAGTTTGCCGCCGCCGTCTCCGACCCACGGGCGATGCCACCCCGCTGCTGCATGTCTCGCCAGATCCCCCTAAAGTATGCCGAGCGGCTTTTGGACGCCGACCTGAAGCGTACCTGGAACCAAAAATTCCGCGAGTACTCTGCGCAGACGCGGGTTCACTGTCCGCGGTGCAAGGAGTGGATCAAGCCGGACGACATGTTCTCGGTCGACGACCGGCGGGCCGCCATGTGCAGCAAGTGTCGGACCAAGATGTGCTGTTCGTGTCAGGGGGTGTGGCACAACTCGCGCAGCTGTCCTCGCCGGGACCGATCGAGCTGGTTCCTGGACGATCCCAGGGCGGGAGGGTGGCAGCGGTGCTACAAGTGCCGATCGAGAGTGTCGCTCCAGGACGGCCAGGACTACATGACCTGGTACGCAGTGCTCTCTGACTGGATGGCCAGCCCATGGTGATACTGACTCGGTGCACAGTGAGAGCTGCGGAGCCGATTCGTGCACGATCTGCGGAGCAAAATGGAAGACGTGCGACTGCGCCATCTTTGACTGTGACAACGGAAATACCGGTCGCTCAGAGTACACAGTCAACCCGGCCGGCGGCATGCGAGGCGAGCACTTCCCACCCATAGCCGTGCCCTCGGTGCGGGACTTTCATCATCCGCCCAGGGGTGTGGTCTCGGCTGCCGTGTCCGTGGCGTCGCCGGTCCAGCAAGACGAAGAGTATGCCTTTCTGCGACCGCGAATGCAAGAGCACCGCGGCGGCGACGTGGCCCGTCGGATGCGGCCCGTCTACAACGGTTTCGGGGACGAGCAGCGCTCGGCCTACTACGACGGCCGGTACGCAGGGGCCGAGGCCCAGATTGACTACCGAGACGGTGGGTATACCGAGGTCGGGGGGGTCTCGGAGGAAGAGGTCGACGAGTACCCAAGACGGCACGCGGAAAGCGACCTGGGCGTGTACTCCCGTGGCAGGCACAGCTTCATGGAGGACAGCAGCCGAGCACGGCCGGCGACGGTGATTCTCCCGTCGGTCCCGCAGCCTCCGACACCACCGCAACAGCAGGTGCAGCCTGCCCACCAACCCCCGAGCCCGGGCCAGCACCTGACGCCAAAACACCGCCAACTCCAGCACCACCAGCAGCATCAGCGCACGCACCAGCTACACGACCCGCCCAGTCCCTTTGCCCCGGTGCCGTACGACAACAGGCCGCCTCTGGGGGCCCCTTACTACAGTCCAAGAGGTGCTCGTGGAACGTCGCGCGACCGGCGGCTGGCGGACCGGTTCAACCCCGAATACAGGCCCTCGCCCCATCGTCTGGCGGCGCCGCTGCAGCTGCCATCGCTGCCGCCGCTGCCGCCGGCGCCCATGGGCATGATGGCGAACATGGGGGCCATGGTGCACACGGCACCGCCCATGGTAGCGCAGTTGGGGCCACCGACGGCACCGCCCATGACGAGCCTAGGTCCTCTGACGGCGCCCCCACGGGCCGCCATGGGAGGCATGCCCATGATGCCCATGACGGCGGTGGCGCCCCCGATGACGCTGGAGCCGTCCATGATGCGGATGCATCCCATGGACGGGGGCGAGATGTTTGACAGCCTGGCCTGGCAAGAGATCATGCCGTACGGCGGCGAGCCGCAGTTGCAGTACGAGGACATGGAAGCGGAGGCGTACGGCATCCAGGCCGGCAGCAGGGACCGGCGTCGACCGGTCCGTGAGGAACAGCCCAGATCGATGATGGCTGGCCTGACGGGGCCGGAGCGCGGAATGGGCCGCGTGGGCGAATGGCTCAACTATGTGGAGGTGGGGAGTGAGGAGAGCGAAGAGTAGTGAGCCATTGTTCGTATCTCGTTGTATTTTTTCCCTGTAATGAGACCATGTCGCAGCTCTTGTCAGCCCTGCTGGTGAAAAGTAAATCGCCAGTCTGGTGAGCTAGGAGAATGACGCATGGCGGGCGTACGTTGCCATCAGCAGACGGATTGTCCGTTACAGTGGCTTAGACGCCAGAGCCGGTACCTGTATGATTAGACGCAGCCGCTATAGCAATCGAAAGATCGAAAGATCGAAAGCCGTCAGCTCTCTGTACTAGGCGATAGCCAGCGAGGCTGCACAGCCTGCACCAGTCCAAGCCCCTCCTGCCGGGTTCTTCTTTGATAGCCGCCCCCTTCATTCTCCGTGGCATCCCTCCATGGTCACATTTTGCCAGGAACGATAGTCAGATATCGCGGTGCGCTGTAAGGCTTGAAGAGTAATGACATTCCAGCTACTTGTTGGGCTTCTATACCCCGCTCTTCTGAATTCCGACCAATAATGGTCTAGTATCGGTGCCCTAGCTGGGTCGGCCACGGTTGTGTTCCAGACTCCGACGCCTTTGTATCTGGCAAGAGGAAGGAATAGCCGGAAGGACCTGGCAAACGGCGCCGCGCCTCCCAGGAACGGCCGACGTCATCCGCAGCTTCCGTTCTTCTCGTATCGATAGTAATACGCGGAAACCTCGTTGCCCGACTTTGTATCTTGCCGGTCTTTTGGAGAGTCCGTGGCCCAAATTTCCCACATTCAGACCCCTTTTCTATTTTATTTTATTTTTTGGGCGCTTTGCAACCTCTGACCAGATGGATGCTTACTGGGTCGACTTTGTCTGGTACGTACTTGATTGCTCCTGCGTGGACACGCGACCAGCGCCACTGCCTCGTCCAAGTCGCTGTTTTTCTTTTTCCATTTTCCCCTTTCCAGCCTAATTTCCCATTTCAGCGCACCTCTACGCCATATCGACTTGCGGCCTTTGCATGTGCCACTGCTGACTCGGCCCAACAGAGCTCTGTCCGCCATTGCGACTCACTGAACCCATGCGCTGGCCTGTGCTCTGATCCTCGCTTGTTCTGGTGCGAGAGCGACCGAACGACCGAGCAACTGAGCGAACGAGCGACAGTAAACGAGAGCGGCGATAGCGACCGAGAGCGACCTGAGCGAAAGACTGCGGCCAGAGACGGCACCCGGGAACCGACGCCAGTGTCGCGTGCCCTCTCGCGATGCTGCTCCTCCACCAGATTGGCAGCGTCAAGATTGGCGAAGTAGTCCGCTACACCGTCACATATACGCCGGCCCACGACCGCATCCTGCCGGCGCCCGAGCACCTGTTCCTGCGCATCCGGAACACGTCCAACAGCGCGCTGCGTGCGGCCTTTGTCCACGGCCCCTACACGCTCTACGTCGACGCCTACCCCTCCAACTTCAAGCCGAACGAGAAGCTCGAGAACCCGCGCCATTATGGCGTGCCCGAGTTTGAGCCCATGCTCAAGGCCGGCGGCTCGTGGTCGTGTCGCCTGATCGTGCCCGAGAGCATCCGCCACGACGCCGGCACCGGCGGCGACAGCGGCGACGGCCAATCGCAGCCGCCGCTGAGCGCCAGCTGGATCATCAACGTCAGCAGCCAGGTCATTTTCTCGACGTCGGCCGCGGTGCACTACGAGATTCTGCTGGCGCGCGACCCCAAGTCGCTCGACATTGGCGGAGGCATCACGTCCGGCATGCCCGTGATCCTCGGCGGCACTGGTGGCAGCAGCGGCACGGGCCCCGAGGGTCAGATGCTGCAGCCGGGCCGCGTGAGCGACTACCAGCGCGGCCGCGACGGCCACCACCCGGACCAGCCCAAGGGCGTCTACTCGCGGGCCATCCGCATGCAGATCGAAGACACAGGGGCGCTGTGGAACAAGCCACGACTGCCCGGCTGGGATGGACCGGCGGGCCTCCGGCTCGTCGACAGCAACACGGACGTGGCCTTTCCGGCCGAGGCAGGACCCAGTAACGGCAGCAAAAAGCTGCCGGGCCAGGCGCCTTCTCCGCCGCCGAAAAAGATCAAAAAGGTGCATCTGGTGGTGTTGACGCACGGGCTGCACAGCAACCTGGGAGGCGACATGCTCTTTCTCAAGGAGAGCATAGACGAGGCGGTCAAGCAGGCCCGGGTGGACCGGAGAGCACGGCGGGCGAGGGAACGGGCCGCGGCCGGCCAGGCGGCCAAGAGCGCCGAGGACGTCGCGGACGAAGAAGACGACGACGAGGAGGTCATCGTCCGGGGCTATTCGGGAAATGCAACCAAGACGGAGCGGGGGATTAAGTATCTCGGCAAGCGGCTGGCGCGGTACGTGCTGTCCATGACGTTTCCCGACCAGCCGTTCTACCCGTACAAGGTACCCGCCGAGCCGGCGGTGCTGCGGCGCCGGGCCAGTGCACACGCAAATGACGCGGCCGCCGGGCTCAGGTCGCCGACAACCACGTCGCTGGAAAGCGTGTCGAGCCACCGCAGCAGCACGATCCGCCGGTTTCCGCCGCAGGGCCACCGGCCGTACAGGTTCACGCAGATCAGCTTCATCTCGCACTCTCTCGGCGGGCTGGTGCAGACGTATGCGGTGGCATACATCCAGAAACACTCGCCGCAGTTTTTCGAGCTGATCAAGCCGATCAACTTTATCACGCTGGCATCGCCGTTCCTCGGCCTCAACCACGAGAATCCGCTGTACGTCAAGTTCGCGCTCGACTTTGGACTCGTGGGACGGACGGGCCAGGACCTGGGCCTGACGTGGCGTCCGCCGACGCTGGCGCGCAGCGGCTGGGGCGCGCTCGTGGGCAACCTCGGCGACAGCGCGCAGCGGAAACTGGCAGACCAGCCGGAGCCGGAGTCGAAGCCGCTGCTGCGGATCTTGCCCACCGGGCCGGCGCACACGGCGCTCAAGAAGTTCCGCAACCGGACGGTGTACTCGAACGTGGTGAACGACGGGATCGTGCCGCTGCGCACGAGCTGTCTCCTCTTCCTGGACTGGCAGGGTCTCGGACGGGTGGAAAAGGCGCGTCGAGAGGCAGGCCTGGTAGAGAGCGTGGTCGGATTCGGCTGGGCAGAGCTCACGGGCACCAATGTGATCCGCAACGGCTGGGATATGGCAACAAGCGACACGGCCGACGAAGTGGGCGGCGCCAAGGCGGAAGAGGTGGTGGAGGTGGCCAGCGACACGATGGAGGTTCCGCTGCCCCCGACCAACGCGACTCTGGAAGACGACCGGCAGAGTCTGCGGGCCACGGCGGTGGCGTCGGGATTCCGCGACGACAGCATGCTGGCGCCGAACGGGCCAGCGTCGACGTCGGACGGGGCGGGCTGGCTGTCGACGGCATCGACGAACAACAACCCGTTCAGCAGCCTGCTGAACTTTTTGCGGGGTGGCGACACGCCGCCGGCGCCAGCCACACCCGATGCGCGATCACAGCGGACACCGTCCGAGGCCGAGGTGCCGGTGCGGCCGGGCGGCCAGGGGGGCAATCACGGCAGCAAGCAGAACAGGATCTATCAGAGAAGCCAGACGCTGCGCATGGACGCCCCAATCTCGTCGTCGCCGTCGTCGACCAGTGTGGCGTCGTCGGGATCGGGGGCGGCGGCGACCAAGTCGCGGGTGACGACGGGCCACGAGCTGGACGGCGCAGGGATGGAGCACGGCGCGGATCAGCAGCTGGTGGCGCCGCCCAAGACGTCGTTTTTCGAGTCGGCTACGGACCTGCTCAACCCCAAGGTGCCGACGGTGGAGTACCTGATCGACCCGGGGCGGCGGCCGCGGACGATTTTCCACGACCGGGTGTATCACCCATCGGACATTCCGGCGCCGCCGCTCAAGAGCCGGCCGATGGGGGCGCGGGTGGCGATGCGGCGGATCTCGTTTCCGCGGCGGACGACGGGCGGTGGCGTGGCGAGCCGGTCGCAGTCGCCGCAGACGGATTCGAGCGGGCCATCGCGGCAGGACTCGATCCTGTCGTCGCAGGACTACGACGACCTGTTGACCAGTCCGGGGCGGGGCGCGAACGAGGTGATTGACAGCGCGAGCATGCGGGTGGAGGAGAAGATTGCGCGGGCGTACCACCGGAGCATGTCGTGGCGCAAGGTGCTGGTGAAGCTGGAGCCGGACGCGCACAACAACATGCTGGTGCGGCGGACGTTTGCCAATGCGTTTGGGTGGCCGGTGGTGAAGCACCTGGTGGACGCGCACTTTAGCGATGCGGTGGCGGCGCGGATGGCGGACAACGACGAGGAGGGCGAAGAGCGGGCGTTGCCGCCGGGGGAGCGGCCGGGGTCGGACGGCAGCGAGGTGCGGGAGGCGAGGAGGGAGGCGGACACGCTGGTGGAGAGCGGGGAGGAGACGACGCCGACAACGCCGAGGGCACACGGCGGGAGCGGGACGGTCGACGACCTGGTGCCGGCTCTGGGCGCTCTGGACGGCCTACTCGATCTGCACGACTCGCCAGGCAAGGCGGGGAGGGAAAGCGACACCTGGAGCGACCACGGATGGGAGGAGTCGGAGGAGAGCGACGACGAGGGCCGGGGGCGAAGCGGCGCCGACAAGGCCGACAAGGCCGACAAGGCCGACAAGGCAGACATGGCAGACATGGCAGACGTGGCAGACAAGACGGAGAAGAAAGGAGAGGGCGAAAAGGCCGGGTAGTCTACAGAGTACGATCACGCGATTTTCGGCAGACGTCGCGCTACAGGGGCATTCCGTCGTATTCAGCATAGCAATCATGACACATTTTGAGAGAACCGGGCAAAAGTGGCGGCCGTCAGGGAGCGTGGTCGTCGGCGGTGCGGCGGCCCAGCAGGCGACGAAAGCCGGTGGAGCTGCTGGAGCGGCGACGGGGCGTCTGGGAGCGGAGACTGGAGTAGTCGGTGGAGGCGTTGCGAGGCGCCGGAAGAGGTGGTAGAGACGGGCCAGCGGAAGAGGGCAGCGGCGGGAGGGGGCGTTGATTTCGGTTGGCGTGGGCCGCGGCGGCAGCGGCGCCGAGTTCGCAGCGCAGCTGTCGGAGGGCGTCTAGTTTGGCGTCTGTTCTGTCGGCCGTCTTTGGAGTGTCGTCTGTCTTGTCCGTCTCGTCCGTCTCGTCCGTGTCTTCTGTTTCGTCTGTTTCGTCCCAGCGGCGCAGCTCGTCGCCATTGACAACCACGTACCAGCGGACGGCCTCGTCGGGCTCGAGCTGGCCGCGCAGCCGCTCGAACCAGGGGACAGGCGCGGTCTGGACACGCTGCTCGTAGGCGGCCATGACGTCGGGGACGCAGACGTCGCGGTCAATGGACACGACGTGGTCGGCGACAAAGGCGTGGGGCGTGGTGGCCGTCTCGAGGTCGGCGGGGTCAAAGGCCTCGACCAGACGGACGGGGTAGGCAGCCTGGGCGGCGAGGACCGAGGCAGACGTGGAGACGGCCGGGCTCGAGGGGTCCAGCGGCGGCAAAAAGTCATACGCGGCGTAAAAGGCGTCGAGGAGACTGCAGGCCGAAGTGGGATGGACGATCCAGTCGGGGGCGGCGTCGTCGACGTTTTGGAGCACGACAAAGGTGCGGATGTGGGCGCGCTGCCAGCGGAAGCCGTGGAGGAGGTAGGTGGGCATGGGTATGGAGGGGAGGGGGGGTAATAAACGAGGAGGGGGAGAAGTGGTAGAAAGAGAGAGTCCGTTGAGAGAAGCGCACGTGACGAGCTATCGGGATGGATCTTGTAGTGCTGTCTGTGCGTTACGGATTATGCCAGAGTATGTGATCACTTCAAAGGAAGGCGCAAGAGACTGTATCTATTTTGGATATACAAAGGGTGCCTGCCAGAACGAGGCAGGACTACGAAAAGGTGGTTGTGGGGTTCACCAGCCACAGGCGCAAGCCACAGTGGTAGTGGAAGCCGAGGCTCAACGTCCGCGACCACCACGACCGCCTCGGCCGCCACGACCACCACCACGGCCGCCCCGGCCACCGCCGCCGCCGCCGCCGCCGCTGTCTCCGCGACCGCCGCCCCGGCCGCCGCCCCGACTGTTGCCGCGGCTGCTGCTGCCGCCGCCCCGACTGCTGCCGCGGCCACGACCACCGCCGTCGCCTCGGTCACCGCGACCGCCACCACGGCCGCCACCACGGCCGCCACCACGGCCGCCACCACGGCCGCCACCACCTCCTCCACGGCCTCCGCCGCCGCCGCCGCCGCCGCCGCCGCCACGGCCACCGCCCTCGTGCCGACCGGTCTTGTCGCGGCGCTGCTCGAGCAGACGGCGTTCCTTGAGAATGTCGTTGGCGCCCTTGACCTCGCGGTAGCTGCCGTCGCCGTCGCGGAAGCGGCCGACGCGGTTTTCGCGGGCGTCCTCGACGCGCTTCTTGCGCACGTGGTAGTCGTCGCGGAAGCGGTCGGCCTCCTTGGGGGCCTTTTCCTGGCTGTGCCAGAAGCGGCCGCCGTGGCCGGCGGCGCCGCTGTCGGCGGAGAAGCCGACCTGGCGGGCCAGGCCGACGCGCTCGGCCTCGCCGACGTGCGGCAGCGAGCCCAGCCGGTTGGCGCGCCGCCACTTGTCGAAGCGGCCGCTGCGGAACGACGCCGCCAGCTTGACGCCGCTCTCGCCGCGGATCAGCCGCGCGCCCCGGCTGGAGGCGCCGCCGCGACTGCCGGCCGTCGCGCGGCTGCCGTCCTCGTCGTTGGCCCGCGCCACGTACTTGTGCGTCTTCTTGTCCCACCGCAGCTTGGACCGCGTCGGCACGCCAAACGCCTTGGCCGTGTCGTCATTGGTCAGGTCCATCGTGGCGTCGCGCGCCGCCGCCGCAAAGCTCGTCGCCCCCACCTCGGCGTCGCCGCCCACCGCGTGCACCCCGTACCCGCGCTCGTCCGCCGCCCGCTGGCTCACGCTGCCGCCCGTCCGCGGCGTGTACGTCATGTACACCGACCGGTCCAGCCACGCCGGGCCGCCGCCGCCGCCACTGACCGTGCCGGCGTCGTCAAACACCTCGACCGAGTCCGACGACGCGTCCGACAAGTTGTCGTCGTTGTCGTCGTTGTCGATGTCGTCGTTGTCGACGTCGTCGTCGTTGTCATCGTTGTCGTCGACAGCAATCTCTTCCTCGTCGTCCTCCTCCTCGTCCTCGTCGTCTTCCTTCTCTTCCCCCTCTTCCTCCTCCCCATTCCCATTCTCCCCCTCCACCTCCGCCACCTTGACTCCTCCTCTCCTCCGCGGCCCCAGCTTCTTCCGCATCGTCCGCATCACCTCGGCGGCCTCGCTCTTCATCGCCTTCTTGCCCTGCATGCTGACCTCGAAAATCGACTCCACCGGCTTGTACCCCGTGATCTTGGCCAGCATCGCCGCCCGCGCCGCCGCCCCGCTTTCGTCCGCTCCAAAAAGCACGTGCAGCTGGCCCCAGCCCTCGCCCGCCACCATCTCCCGCGCCCGCTTCGCGCTCTGGCTCGACGCCGACAGCCGCGTCCGGTAGTACTGCCGCTGCGCCTTGACCACCACCGTCCGCAGCACCTCCACGTCCGTCACGTCGCCCAGCATCGTGTTGACCCATTCCACGTGCGGCTCCACGGCGCTGCGCGCCAGCGCGCCCACGACCACGTCACGTGACATGTCCGCCGGCCCGCCCGCCGCCACGGCCGCCGATCCCGCTAAAGGCCGGCCGACCATCAGCCGCCGCCCGAGAAAGAGCTGCAGGTCGACCAGATACGGCGCGTCCGTGTCCTGCACCAGGCTGTAGCTCCATCCGCGCTGGCCCGCGCGCGCGGTCCGGCCGACACGATGCACAAACACCTTGGCCTGCGGCGGAAAGTCGTAGTTGATCACGTTGGCCAGCACCGGAATGTCGATGCCGCGCGCCGCCACGTCCGTCACCACCATAATGTTGCTGCGGCCCCGCCGGAAGTCCTCCACGTTGATCCGCCGCGCCGTCTGGTCCAGCGCGCCGTACACGTGCGACACGGAAAAGCCGGCCTCGCGCAGCAGTGCCGCCAGATACTCGACGTGGTGCTTGGTCGCCGCAAACACAATCGTCGAGTGGGCCGTCGGCGTCTCGCGCGTCGCCTTGCGGTCGGCGTCGCGCTTGCGCTTCCGCGACACCGCCGCCTCGCTGGCGCCCTCGCCGCTCTCGGCCCCCCACGACACGCCCTCGGCGCCCTCGGGCAGCCCCAGCGGCATGCCGATCACGTCGTGCAGAATGTGCAGCAGCGCCCCCTCCTTCTCGCTGCCCTTGACGCTGAAAAACGCGCTCTGCAGGTCCGGCGAGATCTTGGCCTCCGCGTCCAGCCGCACCAGGCTCGGGTCCTGCAGGCCGGCCCGCGCAAACTCCACCAGCGTCGACGGCAGCGTCGCCGAGAACAGCAGCGTCTGCCGCGACGGCGGCAGCGCGTGCAGAATCTCCGTCAGCTGCGCCGCGAACCCCATCTCAAACAGCCGGTCCGCCTCGTCAAACACCACGTACCGCACCGACGACAGGTTCAGCGACATCTCCACCTTGAGATGCAGGAACCGTCCCGGCGTCGCAATCACAATGTCCGGGTTCGACGCCACCATGCCAAACTGCTCCTCCAGACTGTCGCCGCCCACCAGCAGCACCGTCTTGAGGTCCGTCCACCGCCCCAGCTCCTTGACCACCTTGAGCGTCTGCAGCGCCAGCTCGCGCGACGGCGACAGCACCAGCGCCCGCGCCCCCACCCGCGGGCTGTGCGCCCGCAGCCGCTCAATCATCGGGATCACAAACGCCGCCGTCTTGCCCGACCCCGTCCGCGCCATGCCCACCACGTCTTTCCGGCCCAGGATCAGCGGGATCGTCTTGCGCTGGATCGGCGTCGGCACCGCAAAGCCCTTGCGCGTAATCGCCCGCAGCAGATTCGCATTGAGCCCTGTCTGTCAGCAAACCGGCCACCCAACTCGGAGAGCACCGCACCCCAACCTACCCAGTGCCTGGAAACCGCCGCCTTTCTTCACCGTCGTGCCCTTTAGGTTGCTCGACTTGCGGAACGCCGCCGCCTGCTGCAGCGCAATGTACGCCTCGTCCTCCTCCTCGCTCCCGCCCCCCTCCTCGTCCGCGCCCGCCCGTCCGTCCAGGATGGCTCCCAGGTCGAGGTCCTCCTCCATGGTCAATTTGGCCTTTTTCCGCCGGTCTTTGCTCGCCTGTTTCGCATCGTAACCGACGTCGTCGTCAAACCCCTCGAACCCGTCAAAGCCATCGCCCATCAGATCGCCCAGAATGTCCACCTCGTTCTCCGACGGCGTCGGGGACGCCTGTCGTTTCGCCATGGCTGCCATGTCGTTGGAGAATGAACATGTGCAGATAGCTGCTTTCCAGCTTTTTTTCATGCACCCCATAAAAAAGTTATTTTAGCGCCGCCATCCCGCCTTATCGAACTTATCTCGCAATCTTATCGTGCTGACTGTACATACTTCCTGTACTGCACCTACAGTACGCCGTCGCGCCTGCATCGAAAAGTCCCCCGCTTTTCGACCCGACAACGAACTCGCTCGTTCCGACACTCCTTTCCAGCTGCTGCCATGGCGGAAGAAGACAGCCGCGACGCCATCGACATTCTCGACGCCGAGATCAAGGAGGCCGAGAAGGATGCCGAGATTGAGCGGATCCTGGGCGCCTTCCGGCTCGATGCGTACGTTTGCGCGGATGGAAGAACACGAAACAGAGAAAGACAGCTGACAAGACGACAGATACGCCATCCTCGGCCTGCAGCCGGGCGTGGCCGAGTCCGACATCAAGGCCATGTACCGCAAAAAGTCGCTGCTGATCCACCCCGACAAGACGCGCAACGTCCGCGCGCCCGATGCCTTTGACCGCCTCAAAAAGGCCCAGACCGAGCTGATGGACGAGAAGCACCGCGTCCAGCTCGACGAGGCCATTGCCGACGCCCGCATGCTGCTGATGCGCGAGAACAAGTGGAACCCCGACAGCCCCGAGCTCAAGACGGACGAGTTCCGCAAGAGCTGGGCCGACAAGACAAAGTACGTCCTCATGGACAATGAGGAGCGACGCCGCCGCCAGCTGCGCGGCCAGATGCAGGAGGAGGGCCGCGAGAAGCGCCGCGAGGAGATCGAGGTCGAGGCCCGCAAGCGCAAGCGCCAGCACGACCAGGACTGGGAGGCCACGCGTGAACAGCGCATCGACAGCTGGCGCAAGTTCCAGAAAAAGGGCAGCAGCGCCGACGGAGGGAAGAAGAAGAAGAAGCTAAAGCCGATTGGGTGAAGTGTGTGGTGTGTCTGTATCTGTGTCTGCTGTGTGTGTGCTGTGGCCGTGTGTCGACTCTGTCGCTGTCCGTGTCTACTTACTGTCTACTTACTCTCCTCGGATGCCACGTCGGCCCGTCACCAGGTGTTAGGGGTTCACCTTGTTTTTTCAGGCGTCTGGTCGGTTTGCTCTCATTTCCAAAATCAGTACCTGTCACGAGACTTTATACAACTGAATTCCAGGCCTCTTTTCCGGTCCAAAACGCCTCTCTCTCTCTTTCCCTCAACCCCCTCCCCCCCCTTTCTCTCCCCCCCCCCTACGGCGCGTGCTTCTTCTTGTACTGCACAAAGCGCCCCAGGTTCAGCACCGCCTCGTCGGCGCGCGTCCTGAGCTCCGCCATGGTGCGCTTGTCAATCGTCTTGGCCGCCGCCTTGATCTTGGGCATCGCCGCCTCGAGCCGCCCCAGAAACCCGCCCGGCCAGAACACGGCCGCGTCGCACTCTGCCGTCTCGTCGCCGTACATGTCAAACAGCTGGTTCAGCGCCTCGACCGCCTCGGCCGCCCCTGTCGCCGGCAGCGCCTCCACGACGCCAAACAGGTACGCCGCAATCTTGCCATTGGTCGCCATCGGCGCCGGATCCCGCGCCATCTGGCCCAGCACGCCGATGCACATGACGGCCGGGCTCTGGAACGGGTCGCCCTCGTTGGTCGCCGACTCGCCAACACCACTCATCGCGTCCCGCAGCGACATGAACCGCTCCAGCTCGCCCGCGTCCGTCGGCGTCTCGCCGCCCAGCACCCGCGCCAGCGCCCATGCCAGCCCCGTCGTCTGCGCCGCCACCCGCACGTCTGCCGCCACCGCCACCGCCCCGACCACCAGCGGCCGCACCACGGCCAGCCAGATCTGCCGTGCCGCCCGTCCCCACGCCTGCGCAATGCCCGCGTTGCCCGCGTCCCCCAGCTCCAGACACGACACCGTCCACGCCACGTTGTTGATCGCCGACAGCCCGTCCAGCCGCACCGCAATCGCCGCCTCGTCCGTCGCCTGCGGCCACGCCTGCACCACCCGCGTCACCGGTCCCACCGCCGCCCCGATCAGCGCCCGCAGCGTCGGCAGGTCGTCCAGCCCCGTCGACTCGGCCCCCGCCACGTCCGGCCCCGTCACCTTGTCCATGTCCGCGTCCATGTCCGCGTCGTCCATCTCCTCGTCCGACTCGTCGCCGTCCGCTTCTGCGACATGGCCGCCCTTTTTCCCGGCGCCCGCCTCGGCTTCCTCCGTCGCCTCCTCGCCGTCCTCCATCTCCGCGTCGCTCTCTCCGCTGTCTCCGCTGCCGCCCTCGTCCTCGCCCACCACCTCCTCATCTCCGTTTTGGGCCACCACGCCTTGCCGCGCCCCGTGCCGAAGCGCCTTGTCGTCCCGGTTCCCCTTTTCCAGAGACGCTTCCAGTGTCGTGCCCATCATCGCCAGCACCTGTAGTGCCTGGCTCAGCACCTCGGTCGAGTGGTCGTCCTCCTTCTTCTTTTCTCCGCTCTCCTGCAGCTGCTGCTCCAGCGCCTTGGCCAGCACCGGCACCAAGATCGCATCCGACGCTCCGTCCCGCCCAGGACTGTGGTCAAACCACTCCAGCGTCGCAAACACAGAGTGCAGCACCGAACACGCCGCCACCGCCATCGGTCCGCCGGCCTCCACCAGCTTCAGCAGGGCCGCGTAGCACCCGCTCTCCTGGTCGTCGACCACGGCCTGCGACAAGGCCCGCTGGTCATCGCACAGCCGTGCCAGGCACGTCACCGCAGCCCAGTGGATTTCAAAAGGCGCCGCCGACGTCGCCACCAGCGCAAAAAAGGCCCGCGTGATGCCTGCATTGCCAGTGACCGCTTCGAGAATCTCGCTTCGCGCCTCGGCCAGCTGTCCGATCAGGTCCACCAACGACAGTGTGATTCTCCACACATAGTCCTGCTGCGCCTTTGTCAACTTGGCAAAGGGCGTCTCCGAAGACAGCAGCGTCTCGATCACCTAAAGGCACACGTCAGCAGCCCATCTTCACACGACAACACGTACAGCCGTACCTGACGCAGCGCATTCTCCGCCGCAGTCAACACGTCGCAGCGGAACAGATGCACGCAGAAATCGCTTTCCTCAAACTGCACCAGCACGTTGAGAATCCCCCAGCCAGCCGCCCGGCTCTCAATGCTCGAGTCCGTCAGCGTCTCCGTCAGCACAATGTTCACAATCTGCTCCCTAAGCAGCAGCTTCCGGCACTTGGCGTCCTCGACTATGTTCGCAATGGCTGCTGCCGCTGTTGCCCGTGTCTTGGGATCGGCGCTGCGCAGATCTTTCACAACCGGCAGAATCTTGTCGTTGCGGAGAGCTGCCAGCTGCGGGTCGGACGGCTCCTTGACCGGCCGCGCACGACCTGCCACCGGGTCCGACCTGTGGGACGCGCCCGATCGGTTGCGTCTAGACTTGCCCATATTCGCGGCAAACCCAAAGTATAAGTCGATCTCTGTGTAGGTGTTGTAGAAAAAAGACGAAGCGAGCCAAACTCCTGCACAATATCACCCTCTGCAAGACAGCAGGTAAGGAATCGAGAGAAAAAACGGTCACAACGCTTCTCTTTAAAGTGTTTGCGTTGGGAATGTCATGTACGAATATGTACTTGCAGGCCTCAGTACCTTATTCTGTAGGAAAAAATTTCTGCCCCGTTTTGCTTATGTAAGGCAGAGAGCTTCGCGCATCTTGTCCACGCGGTTCATTTCCAAATATACATGTGCGCGTACAGAGCATAGAAGCAGGAAATTGAAAGAAGAAATCTGAGACTTGTCGGTCTCGGCTTTCCACGGCGCCACGTGGTCAACAGCAGCCCCCAACACTCTGTTCTGGACGAGGCAAGCTATCAGGCTATGGAGTACGGAGTAAGCCATACGCGTCACCCAGCCAATAGGACGCCAGATCCATTTCAGCCTACAAGTACTTTTGTCAGCCTTGCTGGCCAGAGCTTGGACCAGCCCCAGCAAGATCGAGTAACTTGTGTCCTTTCTCCCTTGCTCACATCCACCATTGGTCGACGAGACATTTCGACCAGGACCGCTCTCGACAGCCCTGTGCTATGCGACCGGCACCTGCATCTCGCTGGAGCTTCGACGGCAACACCAGCGGAGCCCATTGCCTTTTTTAACAGTCGCCGACGCGAACGAAGAAGCAAGCGAATGCTCACCCACGAAACAAGGGTGTGATCCAGCCGGCCCCCAACGCCACCGACCGTCCCACTGCACGGCGGGCCTGTGCTCAACATTGAGACCCGGTCGCCACGATGCAGGCGCTCTTCCTCAGCGACGTGGAACTCGGCAAGAAGGACGACGACCATCGATCCTCGAGCAGCGCGGCTGGCCTTCGCATGCTCTGGAACAGCGCACGAGTCCATCCCCGCAAGTTTCTCAAGCGCCTGCTTCTTGCTGGGATAGCCTGTCTGGTCATCTACACCTTCATTCGACACATGCCGACGGATGTGGGCATTCGAGATCGCCGCCACCCCTTTTATGGCCAAAACGCCAATGCGCCATCAAAAGCCAAAGCCCCATCCGGCGGTCGTGCGGCTGCAGGAGGCGGCGAGACAGACGGCCGGTCGACCCTCTCCTACAACGGCCCTGTGACGGTGGAACGTCTTCTCCCGTCGCTGCGCACTCTGAGCAGCTCACGGGGCTCCTACGCGGTCAATGAGAATGTGCTCTTTGCCGCCGCCAGCCTGAAAAGCGTGTCCGCTCTTCTCCCCGTCGCCTGTGAGATGGGGCTGGCGCAACGTGTCCGCGTGCAGTTTGCCATTGTCGGACGGAGCGAGATCGACATTGAGAAGCTCCAACAAATAAACGGCATTGATGAGTCATGTCTCATCACCTTCCACGGTCCGTCCCTCGAATCCGTCTCGTTTCTTTAAACGCCTTGCTGACTGGCTCGTTTCAAGATGGCCGCCCCGAGTATGCCCCCATCTCGACAGAGGCACGCATGCAGAAGAGCGTCGCCCAAGTGTTCAGTACGGCCCTGGTCTTGCTGTCTCTTGTGTCCATCCACTAACCTAGAAGAAAACATCGAGGCATACATGCACCCGCAAGCCATCATCATGGATGGCTCGGCCATGGAGGAACCGTTCCTGGTTGATGTGCTGCATGCCTATCAGAAACGGACCCATACGGCACTGATTGAGTTGCCAGAAGGCGCCGAGGGCCTCAACTGGCTGACAAAACTCGACGCCGCATCATTGTCGAGTACGTTTCCAGACCCTGTCCCCGCCCCTTTACACTCCCCTTTGCTAACACGTCTCCAGACTGGGACAAGATCAACGTTGATATCTTGATTCATACCTTCCCAGGGGCATCAGGCAGTCTCATCCGGCTGCTCAAGTCTCTAAGCCGTGCCGATTTTGCCTCGCAGCCCGTGCCACACCTAACGATTGAGCTCCCGCAAGACATCGACCCGCCCACAACAGAGTTCCTTGCAACCTTCAAGTGGCCTCCGGAGAACGACATGGATCTGCCGAAGCCACGACAGCTATCTCTGCGACACCGCTTAGGACAGCATGGTGCCACCGAACACGACAGCGCCATCCGATTCCTTGAGTCGTTTTGGCCAGTCAACCCAACACACTCGCATGTCCTTGTGCTCTCTCCCCAAGCGGAGCTCTCAAAGGACTTCTTTCACTGTGTGTAGCTCCCTGTCTGAGTTATCTAGTGCTCATACTGACGCCTTGGCAGACGTCAAGTACACTCTTCTCGAATACCGCTACTCGAGCACTGCGCTCTTCAATAAGATGGACAAGCGGCTCTTTGGGATAAGCCTGGAGCTCCCCGCGACGGCGCTTGACGGCACCACAAAGATAAACCCACTGCCTCCCTCGCCGGGGGAAGCTGGCTCGAGCAGCGGGATCTCGACCTCGTTTCTGTGGCAGGCACCCAACAGCAACGCAGTGCTATATCTAGGCGAACACTGGATCGGCCTTCACCGATTTGTGGCCCAGCTGTTGCAGAAGCAACCGTCGGTGGGCAAGGATAGCGAGCAGCCGCCGAAGCTGGTGAGCAAAAAGTTCCCATCGTGGCTGGAATATGCGCTGCAGCTCGGCCGAGCCCGTGGGCTTTTTACGCTATACCCAAGCGGGAGCACGGCCGGCGCCCTCGCAACCATCCACAACGAGCTGTACCAGCCACCAGAAGAATACGAGAAGGATCTGAATGGCGACGCTGAAGGCGTTGCGCCAAGCGGTGATGTCGCCGACACGGAAGAGGCGTCACACGGAGCGAGCGCTACACTCCTTGACGTCTTGTCTGAAGATGGTCGCCTGCCGACCATTTCGGAAATACCTCTCTTCAAGTGGGATGGTCTTCAAGCTAGTCTTGCAGAGCTCGATACCGAAGCGATTGCCTACGCAGACAAGTTCCGGCGCAGCATTGGTGGCTGCACCGCAGCGAATTCGGAGAACCCGCCAACCGGGTCCCTGTTCTGCTGATAGGACAGGTGAGAAGACAGTGTGGTGATGATTTAACGCGGATGTTAAAATGCGATTTATAGATTTTTTTTGTAAGAAATGGGATTACCTCGTCGCTATTTCCTTAAATTTATCACTGTCTTCATAGTCGTCTTGAGGGCTTTTTTAAACTATCTAATGTAAGATATGTCAGGTCGTAATGAATGCAAGGTCATGCAGCAAAGCCATAGCTTGGCCTGTTCAGGTTGAGTTTTCGCTGGATCGGTTGATAACAAGCAGAGAGACGCATAAGCCAAATATAGCGAGGGCAACAGTCGCCATAATCTTGACAGATCAGAAGTCAGAAGCATATTGGAACAGCACTCAACAGCAGAGACATACCGATTGAGTCTTCCACCCGCTCTGTACGATTGCCTGGCGGCGGCTGTACTGGTTGACAGTCTCTGAAGTCGGGTCAGATATGAACCTGCCACAATGTTGCCTTGCACGAGACCAAACATACTTATGTAGTTGGCCACTCCCACAACAAGAGTCAGAAGGGAGAGAAACCAGAAAATGACGCCAAGCGGAAGAGCCATGCGCAACTCGAGTTGTGACGGCTGCCGCTTGAGATGGAACGACACTACGATTGCGACAGACATGACAGCCATTGTCACAGCCAACCTCAGGTAGGATAGAAACGCTGTTCTGTCAGCTTGGCGACGGAGATACAATGGCGGCCAAACACGTACTTCTTTCATTAGCCAGTCCGTCTCGTGCCTAGTATTTGTCAGTTAGAGCATCATAGTGTCTCGATGGAAAAGTAGGTCAGCACAAGACACTTACATCGCTGCTTGTGTTTTCAAACAATAACGGTCCAAAGAGAGGCCAGACCCAGAACGCTGCCTCCCCGGGATGACCAGTCCTAGAGTATTGAAATGAGCAGTGAAAACACGACTAGGTCGAAGGAGGGAGAACATACGCGCCGAACTCGCCCACTTCAACGGGCTGCTGCAAGAGCTTTAGAGGTGCGCAGCACGTGCCTTCATAGGCGCTTTGGTCATCGTTGGCTTCATCGTCGACTGTTCGGCCATCATAGCTCGACTCAGCCTCGCCTGCGCGGTTTTGCCCATCGGCGCGTGGGCTCGCCGAGGTGTCGCCAAAGGCCTGTAGACCGCCGTTCCCTTTCCCTCTAAGAATTTGTATTTCCGAGGTCATTGCACGCGTACGGTAAATGAAATTTGACGAATCTTTTGTGGTCGGATGCAGTGTATAGACTGCAAGATCGCACGCAAGCACGTGCTAGGAAGACGTATTATGCATGTGTACGATATGTTTTAACCCACATTTATATGTTTGCTCAATTCCATATTCAAATCTGGCTGGGTAGCCTTGCCCTGACAGAAAAAATGAGCAGAAATTAAAATACAAGGACGACGGTGCATGTCTCAAAACTCGGGTGGCTCTATGGCTTCGATACATTCTTATTCAAGCCACCGATAGTCGCAATTCCTTCTTCGTTGGTGGGGTGGCGTTGGAGAAAAAGGAATCTTTAATGAGAAGAGCGAAGTAAACCCCAAAACAGATAAAGGAAGAGGGGAAGACCGCTCAGCTCTGAAGGTAAACTTGGGCTAATGATCTAAGACTAATTGCGTCTGCTAGTGCCAGTTTAGACCAAAGGATGTCCGACAAGCTACTCCGAAATATGGGATGGCTTTCAGGAGCCAAGGCTATGCATGTCGTGGCGTTTTAGATACACAAGCGGTGCAGTATCTTTGTCTAGCTGGACAATGCTTTGCGAGATGGAATGGCTTCGCAAAGGGGTGGCCACAAGTACTCCGTACGAAGCAAGATACTCGCATCTCATTATCCATGCAGCTAGCGTACGTCGCAACAAAAGCACATGTGCAACTCCAGCTAAACGATGTCGTCCGTGCAGTCTTTAATAAGTGGAAACTGCCTCGCCTTACATTACGGAAGACGGAAAAGGGGCGTGGCTCGGAGGACGCAGATGGTACGGAGTACTGGTACTCGTACCTTGCACGCAAGGCTAACTTGTCATGGCGTCTGGCCACACCGCGAAAGTGGAGAGGTCTCCTGTTTCTCGTCCCTTTGGTGTCACGTCGGCGTACGAGTACGAGTACGAATAGAAATAACGGCTGCCTTCGCGCTGACGTCTTCGGTGGCATTGACTCGAGGAGACCGCAATTAGGCCCGGATAATATGTCAGGATGGGACGGGCCAAGTGGAAATTTCCCTCAAGGGCCTGTATTGCGCACAACAGTATGCAGCAGTTAGCAGCAGTTAGCCGCACTTAGCACCAGCTACGGCGCCCTCCCTTCAGCCAAGGCCTAGACCTTGCGGAGCGGCAGCGCTAGCCAGGGACAAATGCTCTTTGGGCCAATTGCTCGCTAGCTTTAGCGTTACCCCAGCCTTCCATCCAGGCCCCTATTCTCATTCACACCTATTCGTACCCCTGGCCCTGTCACGATCTGGTCCACTGGCCTGATTTTGGCCTGCGTCGCATGTAACCAAGCTTATTTCCCAATATGGATTATGGGCGGGTTGATACTGGCACAACCCCTTTGTGCCCGCGCGTCCTCTCAACCGATATTCATACTGCTTGCCTTCGCCATGGGGCCATTGTATGTAGATGCGTCGATGACCCCAGTAGATGTTTTGCGGCTGCCGCTTCTGCCTGGCTCCTGCCGTGGTTTTGATAAGATACCTTGCTTTTTTGGCTCCACGCCGTTTTATGAGCCGGAGTACGAATAGCCCTCCCTTCCCTCTGTTCCCTGGCTCAATAATAGGACCTCCGGTCAAAAGAAGCAAAGAGGTAATACGGGGCAACACTCCAAATTCTCCACGTCCAGATAAAGGGGAGCACCATTCATTCATTCTTGTCCCACCCATGTCCTTCCTCTTACAGTAATCGATTTCTTTAAAAACGTCCACACGTCGCCTTCCGTTTCTTGGCGTCCCACCCATTCAATTCATTCTACTGTCTTTTTCTCGGGTTTGTTTCACTTTATGAGTTTTCTTTGGCCCTGGCCGGCAGCCTCTCTAACTTGAATCACTATTTAATCACTTTGCCGGTACGCAAATTACTCCTGTGTGGAAGACAGTCTGGTGTCTGGTCTCACGGTGTGCCCTGAATTGTCTCTCGGGACTGACCACAAGTTTTACAGATACGTGTTCTGGCCACAATCACTTTCTCTTCGTCCGTTGTTTGCATTAGAAGCAAGCGTTATCCGTCCCATCCCAATATCAAAAATGACTTTCTTCGGCGAGAAGAAGACGGTTTCTTCCTCCGTCACACCAGTTGCCGACGAGGACACGACGTCGCCTTTTGGCAGAGCTGTCGCGAACCAAGCACAAATGGCATCAGCAGCAGCGCAACCGGCGGGACCGTCTAACAACTTTTTGGGGCTGAACTTGAACGCCTCTGAGCCCGAAAAATCCAGCATGCCTCGCAATTCCGACGTGTCAGGGCCTGACTCGGCGCGTCTTAACCCCTACGAAACCGACGTCGAGGCCATGATTACCCACCAAACCACTACAAGCGAAAGCACACGAGTGTTTGCCGACTGCCGCATCAATGACAATGACTCGCGAGTCTGGCCAGGTCAGAAGCACTGGAAACAGAAGGCAAAGGAAGCAAAGATTAAACGGTCGCGAACCTGCCTATCCCACCTCAGCAAACGGAACCGGTTGGCCGCAAAGATTCTCATCGTAATACTCATCATCGGCATCGCCGTTGGTGTCGGTGTGGGTATCAGCAAGCCATTGGGTGCCGGCATCTGGAAAGCCCATAACTCTTGACTCACGGCGAGTTCCGTTTCGGTCATTGGCTTCCTACCCAACACCATTTCGGGTAGCTTGACAGCTTCTTATCTTGCGGCCATCGGCGTTGCTACCTGTCGGACCTGAGCTTCGTCTCTGGAGATCGGATGCGTGCAGATAATACCCCCCTGTCCACCCGCCTACCTCCCCATCTTTTGTTCCTTCGAACTTTTCATTGCGTCCAGTGGTCTCGTTTTCTTTTGAACTTTGTGTGCTAAATATGGAACGATCAAGAATCGCCATAATGCACTCAGCATTGCTTATTTGTCTTTTGGGTGCGTTTAGCTAGCCACCGATGCAGCTTGGCGTTACAGGGTCACTATTTGGATCTCCAACTCTGGACATATGTGGTGCCAGAGACCCCCGAAGCGCTTTACTGATTCGGGTGGTCTAAGCCCTACCGATGCATCTTGTTTTGATAGAGTGGTCGTATCAACAGCATGCATCAGCTCATAGAGCAAGATGGTCGAACTTGAATGGCCTCAAATACAAGCAATGTTCAGGTGCTGTGGATGGTTGGGTTCCACCCTAAGCTGTGACAGACACGTCTCGTATTAGATCGTTCAAAGACTAAGATGTGATATTCATGCCGATGTTGGAAACTGCAAGTCCGTGAGGATAGCCTTTGGCAGCAGAGCAGGTCTCCTGTTGGCCGACTAGCGACTCTCAATCATTCTGAGCGCAGCCGTAAGGGCTGCGGTGCCGTCCTCATTTGCTGCGACTACCTCCTTCCCATCATGCGAATGATAAGTCATCGACTCTTGTCCGCCATCCTCGTTGTAGACTTTTTGGACTCGCGTTGTCGTGTTCCCGTTTCGGTTGTGCCGCTGGGGCCGCATCTTTTGCTGCTCTTGGTTTAGTTTGTTCATATCCACCAGCTCCCTTGAGTCCGACAGTTCCAGAGCAAACTCAGCAGTTGTGCGAGTGTTCTTGCAGGAATACCAGTAGTATTCGTAGATTCCCTCTTGCCTCTTGTGTAGGGCAGCCGCCCGTCTGGCTGCGCGTCGCTGTTCGAAAATTCCGTACATGGCGCTGGTAACATAAGCCAATGGAATAATGATACAGACAAAGACGTAGACAATTGTCCAGTCAGCCATGGCAACGTTGATGGCAAGGTGAGCTGTGCAACATAAACAAAGCACAGTCGTGATTTCATGAGATGTAATTTCAAGTGTCACGCAGCTGCCTGACCGTACCTGTCATTTCCACGTCATGAAAACAGAGGGTACGGCCGACTAAAGCTCCGATCAAAACATAGTGACGATCATGTGAAACGATGTGTTCCCCATTCTTGAACCCTCATCGTCTGAGCATACAACCCCGCAAGGCTTGCCCTCAAACAATCCCCGCAATGAATATGGTTTAATAGGCGGAGACGGTGCATGGCATTCGTCTGTCCAAAAAAGATGAGTGCTGGCGAGCCACTAATATATACGGCTGGCAGCTATCGACGTTGATATGATTTATGCACGTCGAAGGCTGTCATAAATCAAATGTGACCGTATTGGGCCAAACGTGTTTTAGGGGCGGAATACCCTCGGCGAACTCGGCTTTACACTACAACAGGACCCCTACCATTCAGCCGAATAGGGTGTTCCGACCCGTAAAGCACGTACAGAGATAGTAATCATTCGCAACACGGGAGACGGACACTTCGACCCGTTTGTTCTCGGCTCCTAATACTGTATCTAAAGATACTCCGTACTGGCCGCTGTAGTACTGTAAGTAATAATCTAACGTAACTTGCTGATTCGGGTTTTACGGAGTTCGGACACACAAATCTGATTGATAAGATAGCCAGCCAGACGCGTCCCCCCCCGCAGTGGCAAAGGGGATTCCTGTACTGCTGTATGGCATTTCTCCTCGCAAAGCAAAACCCGCGGTACCGGAGCTCCAATTATGTCCGAGCTTGTCTTACTAGACGTCACCCATCTCGATTTTATCGCCGCCCCGAAGTATTTTTTCTTTCTTTCTCCTCTTTTTCCATTCGCCGTTTGCTAAGGGAGGGTTAAAAAAACCGGGGCACCCATGACAAGCATTCTAAATAATAGTTTCTCGCCGCTGCTCCGTCATCTCTCCCATATCTTTTCTCGCTGAAATCTCGTGCACCTCCCGTTCCTGCCGCTTCCTTCCAACAATTATCGCATACCAACAGGACCCAGATTTCATCACGATTCAATCACACAAAATGTTCTCAGCTCGGACAGTGTTCTCTCGCGCCCTCCCTGCCACCGCGGCATCGGCGATTGCGACAACCTCTGCCAGAACCGTATTCCGGGCAGCGCGGCCTACCGTTGCTGCGTCGGCCTCTGTCGTGCCCAGCGCGCGCCGCCACTACCACGAGAAAGATATGCAATATTCCACCCCTCAGCTAGCCTACCTCCCACATCCACCGGAAGCGCGATTTGGACCAATATCTGGCTTTGCTCTCGTCCTGAACCTTGCGGCTAACATTCCTAGCACTGATCGACCACTACACACGGCCACGCAATGTCGGCTCCCTCGACCGCAAGGATCCATCGGTTGGCTCGGGCCTGGTCGGTGCTCCGGCCTGTGGCGACGTGATGAAGCTTGATATCCGTGTCGACCCGGTCACCAACAAGATCGTCGAGGCCAAGTTCAAGACGTTCGGCTGCGGTTCCGCTATCGCTAGCTCCAGCTACCTCACCACACTGGTGAAGGGCAAGTCCCGTAAGTGTCACACTCATATCCTGGCGATACCAAATCACACTGACATGTGTCTGTAGTGGACGACGCCGCCGCTATCCGCAATGTCGATATTGCTTCTGAGCTCTGCTTGCCGCCGGTGAAGCTGCATTGCTCAATGCTTGCAGAAGATGCCATCAAGGCTGCCGTCGCCGACTACCGGAGCAAGCGCCCCCAGACGAACCTGGGCGGCACCAACAAGACTCTTGCACAGGCACCGCCTGTGCAACAGTCTGCTGCCGCCGCCATTTGATTCGGCACGCTGGCTGCAGTTCCTATTTCGTACCATGACCGTCACGAAAACGAAAAAAAAAACATAACCACGCGCCGAATGATGCGGAGTTGAGAGAGGAGGTTATACATCGGAGAACCGGGGTCTGTTGTCTGCCACCGACACTACGGTCATTGGGCTCTCGACCTGGGGAGCGGAGAACAACGGAGTTTTGGTCCTTTGCTGAAAATTATCACGATTCTTGTGTTGTCTGTCATCACAGTTTACTTGCGTTGTTTACGGCGTTATCATTGGAGCCTGGCTGAATCGAGATTGTTCCCCTCTGGGCGAGGGATTTCGACTTGAATCATTTTCAATTTACGGATTTCTGTCTCTTGTCTCTGACCTGCTGCACGATTTCTTCCCCCCACTCCGGTGCTATGTATTATAAACATCGATCCTATCTGTCTGCCTACTGTAGAAAGTCCCAACTGTGGGCTATTATGCGCACGCACCCACATCCTGGTCAAGCGAGGTCCGAGGGTCCGAGGACAACCGTTGTTATCGGCACTCTCTAACAGTAGGCTGCGCCCTAGGAAGGAGCTTCTGGGAATTATTCGCTTCACAAAAATTAGCTCAATGCTTGTGCGAGTGCTATCTCAACCGTAAAATGGACAAATCAGCGATCGAGGAATTGCGATATTAGGTATCGTTAATCCTTCGTTGCTCGGCCGGTCTCCGAGTTATGCAAGAAGTGAGGGGTTCTCGGGGATATGGCTCTGCACGCATAGGTACACGAGAACGGTGTCTGAAATTCTTGTAGGAGAGGGGTTTGAGCGTGAGCTAAGCTTGATCCCCGCTTGCAGCGTCTCGATACCTGATTGGCTAACCGCTGCAACGCCTCCGGTAGTTTTGAAACGTAGCTTCAAGCAAAGGGCGACCTGTTCAACTTGCTCCCCTTGGATTCAGTTCTCTCCAACCTCCCATTATCACTGCATCAACGACGAACTGGGTTCGTCTTTGTCTATTCAGTTTGATTTCTTTCCCTCCTCCTTTCTATTATCTCTGATTCTTTTTTGTCTGGAAACGCAGCCATGTTGAACCCTATTCGGCTCATTGCCACCCTCGTCCTCCTTTTTGGAGTGGCCGTGATGTTCTTCACGCAAACGGCGGAGGCCGTGAAGGGCCCCAAGATCACCCACAAGGTGTATTTTGATGTCTCGCACGGCGACGAGCCGATTGGCCGCATTGTCATGGGCCTGTATGGAAAGACTGTCCCTAAGACCACGGAGAACTTCCGCGCCCTGGCTACTGGCGAGAAGGGCTTCGGCTACGAGGGATCTGCCTTCCACCGTGTCATTAAGAACTTCATGATCCAGGGTGGTGACTTCACCAAGGGTGACGGTACCGGCGGCAAGTCGAGTAAGTATTCTCGTTTGCAGCTTGCAGCCTTGACACCTCTACGCGACTTTTCTAACAATTGATCAGTTTACGGCGACCGCTTCAAGGACGAGAACTTCAAGATTAAGCACTCCAAGAAGGGCCTGCTCTCGATGGCCAATGCTGGCAAGGACACCAACGGCTCGCAGTTCTTCATCACCACGGCCCTTACCTCGTAAGTAGACAACATCATTGAAGCCCAGTACAAGCCCAAAGAAACAGGCAAAAGCTAACGATGCTTCATAGGTGGCTCGACGGCCGGCACGTTGTCTTTGGCGAGGTCCTCGAGGGCTACGACATTGTCGAGATCATCGAGAACGTTCCGAAGGGTGCCTCTGACAGACCGGTTAAGACGGTCAAGATTACTGCGAGCGGAGAGCTGCCGGTACCACCAGAAGGTATTCACGTGGAACTATAAAAAGTACAGAAGATATCATCAAGATGAGCATGAGAGTCCGCCGATGACAAACAATTCCATACCTCACCCATATGCCCCCACTCTCTCTGTGGCTCATCTACCTAGGTGCAATGCTGATCGTTTGTGCGTTATGCGTTGCCACTTCTCTCCAGAGTCTGAATACGGTACAGCTGAATTTGCCAGCGCTGCTGATGCCGAAGTGGAAGAAATTCCAGTGGTGGATGGCTCCAACTCGGCGGCCGAGAAATCCCCTGCTGTTGCCACCATCGCCTCGTCCACTTCTGTTGCTGCACCCACCGCTACTGAGGCCTCTACTGAAACCCCCACCGAGACTCCTACCGAGAAGACCAACCCCTTTGACGATGGCAGTTCCGAGGGATGGAGTGTGCTTCAAAAGGCATTTCTGTTTATTATTATCATTGCCGGAATCTGTGTTTGGGTGAAAATGTCAAAGAAGACACCAGAAGATCAGGGGTACGAGAAGACTCTGGCTTAAAGGAATGGAGCGTTCGGCTTCGGACGTTTTCAGTTGAATTGAAGATTCCAAGAAGCACGACTGTACATACCATTGGTTGGCATATCACGTGATCGAAAAGCAAACTATCCGCGGATTTTTTTCCTAGTTGAGAGTAAATTTCAGCAACATCAAGCATCCATTTTACAATAAACAACACACACAATGAAAATTCTTAGCCTGAACTTTCTCACTTGCGCGGTGAAGGCATGCAAGTCCTCGTCCGACTCGTTTCCGCTCCACCCCAAGGATGCGGAGCTAGTGCACGATGACATTGCCTTGAACCGTGAGTTTCTCACCAACGTGGTTCGGCGGGTAGACTGGACTGCACTCCGGACGACATTAATAGAGGTATACTCACTGCGTATTCTTACATCGGAGGATAATTTTGCTAATGGTCGTCCAGCTCGGCTTCCCCCCTTTACCAGAGGAGGCGCCAACTCAGGAAGCGCTTGAGGCAGATGAGAAGCTGCTACAAGAATTGCACAACGTGCTAATGGAGACGGAAATTATTGAGGGGAAGCTGGTTTGTGGAAACTGCGGGCACGAATACGGAGTTCGTGAGGGCATCGCCAACTTCCTTCTACCAAGTCACCTAGTCTGAGTGCTGGGCAAGCAGGCGGTATAAAGTACATTTCCTCCTCGCAGGAAAGAGGAGCCGTTGGAGTTTTTGGAGTTTCAAAATTGTGCACTTCATTTTCTATCCGGGTGTCGTACTTCGTACTCTATCCAGGAATATGTTGGATTTTAGAAGCCGTGCTCTAACAAGGCCACAGCTTTGCTAAACTGATATGGAAAAGTACATGACAGTGCTATGGCATATAAGTGGACGACGTTGCCCAAAAGTAACGGAGCACGTAGAAAAAAGCAAAAGACCCATAACTCCCGTCTTACCACTGATTATGTATGATATACATGTCTTCCCCCAAGGCCCCGTAATCTTAGCAAATCATCTTTCCGACATGTATTCGCTCAGCTCTGCTTCTTCTGGGCAGTAGGGCTGACGTCCTTGTCAAAAGCACCGTATGAAACCTCCAGGCTGGATAGCGCCGAGAGACCGACGTACAGAATGCTGAGCAGCAAGATGAGAGCAGTCAAACCCATGAAGATGCCAGGCGTGAAGAACTGGTACTTGTCAAAGAGGCCGGCATCAGACGACCAAGCTGCACCGCCGGCGGACTTGGGCCGGAGCGTGCGAACGGTTTCCCCAGTTCTCTTGCTGAGCTGCATCTGTGCAGGATTCTCGAACTCCACCTCATACGGCTTGCTGTCATGAGCGGTCGAGAAGAAAAGCACGGTGTAGTCGTCGGTAAAATCGTCTTGAAGGGTGGTTCCAAGAACGTAGTCTGCCAGATATGTCAGAAGAGCGCTTTCCCTAGCAGAATATGCATTGCTATCTTACCATTGTCATCCATAATCTCGGCACGAGCTTTGCAGTCGCGTGCGATCGGGAGCGGAAGCAACGAAAGTTGCCGCACGTTCACTTCCTCCGTTCCCTTTGCGAGGCACGACGCCTTGATATGTTCAGAGAAGCCATCGAAGGACATGTTTCCCTGGGCAGAGGGAACGACCTCTGCCACGATAAACCGACCCTGCACATCATTGTTGTTCACCGCGGAACGGATTCTGTGAACGCCGCATCCTTCAGGGCCATCCAAATCGGTCGCGTGGGCGTTGGCTTGCGAAACTAGGAGGTAATTCTTCGTGGGGCATTGGCTGAGGATGTCCTTCGCCGCGGCAACGACGCGAGCGCTCGACTGAAGCTGCGAGGACTGCTGTGCAGCCGGGAACCTGGGGTACAAGCGTCAGAAATATAACCACAGATGTATAGGCATCGAGCAAGCATTGGAGCGGCATGAGACGTGTTCGAGCAGGAACAGGACAGACGGGGGATGCAACGTACTCGGCTGTCGAGAAGAGGAGAAAGGGGGATGAATCGGAGAATGCGTAGGCGGAGCCTGACGCCAGGAGGCTGGTGAGGATAGAAGCACGCATGGCTTCTTATGTGTGTGTCAATCGCGGTGGAGATGCGACCGATTGAAGAAGCTGGAGGAGATGGCCTAATCGTTGTTGAGTGGTTGCGGGAAATGTCTATTCGATATGAAGCTCCAGCGACGAGGCAAATACAGCGTAAACCTACTAGCGTGAGAACAGCAGCTATGATTGGCTAAGCGCCAGACACCTTGGACCTGCGGCCAGGTCAATTTTGGCGCCAACCCAAACTGTTAATTTTTTTTTATTCCCCAGTTTTGGAAAGATCAAGAACGACACCAGACGGCCAGCATGTTTGCGAAACCACGCCCCAAGAAGGATGCTCGTTCGGTGGCCCCACCCAAGAGGAAGCGTGCGGCCGACTATGCCATTGCAGAAATCAACTTTGACAACAGTGCCCGGGAGGACTACCTGACCGGCTTTCACAAGCGCAAAGTGCAAAGACAAAAGCAGGCGCAGGACGTGGCAATAGAAAAGGCGCGGCAAGACAAGATCAGATTCCGAAGACAGGTACGTGCTCCCTGTGATCTTGGAGAATTCTGTTTAGCAGAAGGAAAAACTGACAAGGCTACAACACAGCTGAGAGAACAACGGCAACAAGCTGTGGAGGATCATGTGCAACAAGTGAACGATGCGCTTCGGGCTGCCCGTATGGTGGGAGGCGAAGCCGACGAGGAGGGAAATGGCAGCGGAGAAGAGGGCGACGAGTGGGGAGGCATTTCGGACGCTGAGAAGGTGCCCGAGTTTGTCGACCACGAGGAGGAGTACATTGACGAAGATCGATTCACTACGGTAACCGTGGAGGCGGTCGACGTTGATCGAGACGGGATGCACCGGCTAGGTGGACATGCGGACGAAGACGCTGGCTTGGACAAAAACGACGGCGATGGCAATGACGGCGACGAGGGCAGCCAAGGCGCCAAAGACGACACAAAAGAATCGGAAAAGGGCAAGAAGAAGGAGTGGCCGAAAACGAAGAAGAAGAAATTCCGATACGAGAACAAGATCGAGAGGCAGTTCACCAAGCAAAAACAAAGACGCAAGAAATGATCTGCGGGCGAGTGTTGGCTAGAGACTTAGTTTGGATATGAGGTATGATGAGAAACATATAGACTGTTGATAGCGAAAAGGTAGAGTCTGCCACTTGTCAAGTTGGGCGCGGTGCAGCCAGACAGGACCTTCATATTTGCAGTGGCATCTAGGGACAAAGGACAAAAATAATAAGCGGCATGGATAGATGTAAATACATTGCCTTGCAAGAAGCAAACAGGCAGCCCATAAAGCCACCACGAAACAAACGATGCTAGCCGCCGTTTTCTGTGCTAGGGAGGCCGTCCATGCGGACCTCGCGCTCCGCTCCCAATTCGCGTGTGCTGACAGGCTCTCAAGACAATGCGGACAGTGGGACAACTCAAATGTTGCCAATCTCGTTCTGGAAGTCCTCGAGCTCCTTCTGGACGGTGTTGTACTTCTTGGCCATCTCCTCGTACTTGGACTCCCATTGGTCGCGTTCGGCCTCGAGTGCCTGGACTTTCCGCTCGAAGTGGCCAGCCTTGACGTCAGTCTGCCGCAGCCTGCAGCGAAAGGGAGAGGGGTCAGCAAAAAGATCGAGAAAACAGCACCTTTGGTGGATAATGGGAATTTGCGGGCGTGGTGGAAAAAGGTGGAGGAGACCGGGGACGAGACCGGATGCGATGGGAGTGTGACATACTTTTCGTTTGCCTCACGGAGCGTCTTGTCGGCGTTCTCTGCCTCCTCCTCGAGGAGCTGGAGTCTCCGGGTGAGCGTCTCGTTCTGTGTGCCATGCTGGACGCCCTCATCGGCGGCCTTCTTGTAGTCGGCGATGGCGGTCTCCAGTTTCTGCACCTCGGCCTCGAGCAGGCCGTTCTTGTGGGAGAGCGAGGTGATCTCCTGCTCCTTGGACAGGCTCTCCTGCTCGAGCGTCTTGAGCTTGGCCTGGTACTCCTCGGCCTTGGCAGACGACTCGTCCGCCTCCAGACGGAGCTGGTTCATTTTCTGCAGCCCAGCAAAAACGATTAGACACGATTCGACAGGCAAAGGACCTCTTCCGCACGCGCCGGGCCTGGGACGGCGACGTCTGCCATCGAAGCGACACCGTCCCATCGTACGACGATCATTGGGAAGGCCGCGCACAGAAAGGGGGGGTTAAGAGACTGGGGAAGAGGGGAGGGGTCATGACGGGAGCTCGGAATTGGACTGACCTCCTTAATGCGGTCCATGGTGAAGTCGCGATGCTGCAAATGGGCGATGGGGCAAAAAAAGGCGGATTGTGTTGCTCGTTCGTGCAAGCAGATAGAAAAAAGAACTGTAGACGGCAGAATGTCCGAGAATACGATGAAAGGGGAAGTGGCAGTGGAGGCAGGTGCGAATTAAACGGCCCCTCCTTTTTCTGGCAGTGCTGTGGAGGAGACGCAGGATGTGGCGGTCGCGCGTAGCAGAGGGGCAGCCATTCTGACAGCGGGGCCAGGTCACCGCCAAAGACGCGGCATAACGCTGCATGCGGGCCATGTGGCTCTAGGACGGAGTAGTCTAGGGGCATGGTTGGAAACGGTGGTCCTAAGAGGATGGGCTTGGTTGCCCCACCAACAGCTAAAGTACTAAACACAAGTGCTCGAGGATTCCGGTCGCCATAGAAGCTAAGGCTCCACATTCGTGGACGAAACAAGACAACAATAATAATCGGATCTGGCCGCAGAGACTGGAACGAGAAGGTTTCGATGCCACCGGACACCCGAGAGTACAAAAAGCCCAGGCCAGCACCGAAAAGGCCGTTGGAGCCGAAAACCTGAATGCTGGGAGAATGTTGGCAGCACGCGACCAGGAAAACCGCCTGTTTGGACGCAGTGTTGGAGGAGCGTCAGGAAAAGTGCAGCCCAAGACACCAGGAGCCAAATTCCCCAAGACGCCATTAAAAAAGATGCCGTTTGACGATCAGAACGGGGGGACGCGGTTGGCCGGAGGCCGGCATCGGGGGGGCATTGAGAATATACAGCAAACCCTGGGCAAGGCTGGCAAGGCTGGCGGCATGACCACGCCTCTCGGTTCGTTTCTCCGTGCTGTCTGGACAGGAGAGGATGCTGACAGGAGGACGAGCAGAGCCGAGAACGTCGCGGGCTCCGTTGGGCAACAAGACGACAAACGCCAAGGCGCAGACGCTGCAGCAGCACCAGCAGCAGCAGCAGCAGAAGCAGCAGAAGCAGCAGAAGCAGGCGCTCGGCGTCAAGGAGCGGGTGCAGGAAATTGAAAAGTCGCAGCCGCCGGCACAGCCGACGACGGCACGGCGGGCGCGGGTGATTTCGCCGCGGGCGAACCCTTTCAAGCTGTCGGTGCTCAACGACGCGACAGCGGGCAGCAGCAGCGGTGGAGGCCAGGACGACGATATCGAGTACGCGCCGGCGGCGGTGGCGGCGCGGCCGTACGAGTCGGACGTGTTCCCGGACGGCGCCTTGACCTACGCGGCGCTGCGGCCGGCAAACCGGCTACGCGGCTATTACGATCACTACTACAACGCGGTGGGACCAGACGGGGTGACGCGGCGGGACCGGGAGCTGGCCGAGCAGCGGCGGTGTGCGTTTGAAAAACTGGACATTTGTGTGCAGGACGACCTGGACACGCTGGACTGGTCGATCGGGGACGTGCCGGCGAGCCGCGGTCTGGCGGCGCGGAAGACGACACAAAAGACTGGGCACAAGGCAGCAGCGGCTGCCATTGCACCGCCGACGATGGCGGCCCGCAGCGCAGCGGCCGCGCTCGCCAAGACCAGCTCGATCAAGGCGGCCAAGACGGCGAGGCCCATGTACGGCCGTGCCGCCCCGTCGGCGTCGTCGGCGGCTTTCCTCTCCGGGCTGCCGCTGCGCAAGGGTCTGCCGGCCAAGCCAGCCCTGGCGATCCGGCCCAAGAGCAGCGTGTACCCAGTCGCAGAGGCAGCATCGAGGACGACGCTCGGCTACAACAAGGGCCGGTCGGCGCTGTCAATGGTACGAGGCAGAGACAGCGACAACGCGGCACCGAGCCAACAGCTGGCGGCCCGCCCCAAGTCGGCGGCGGGTGCTCGCATGGTGTCGATGCCTGTGACGCCGGCACGCAGGAGCCCGGTTGATGCAGCGTCTGTCGGAACGCTTGCTGAGGGGGATGACGTGGAAAAGACACCGGCGTTTTTGTCCATCTTTGACGTCGAAGAGGATTCGGACGAACTAGGCGAACTGGGCGGCGCGGCTACGGTGATCAATGAGGACCTGGACGACGAGTTTCAGCTGGACATGAAACTCTAGTGGATTGTTTGGTGTTTATATTATTTGGTTACAAGCCGGTGAAAGCTTTGTTTATTTCATATTAATCAACCAATTTTTTACGGTTTGGCGGTCCTTTGCCATTGTTCCGTTGCTAGCATACCAGTAAAGTGGAATTATGTTTTCTGCCGTCGAGCCAGGTCAACAAATGGATGGAGTTGCGTTAATTTTCGGAACTGGTTATAGCCTCGTTCATGCAACATATATTACATAACACGGCTAATCTGAATCGTCAACCTGCGCTGAACAGACTTGTAACCGAGCCAGAGGCAAGCCGGGGGGTCTGACAAAGGACGGAATCCGGCTTAGATATTTCTGTTTCTGTATTGGATATGTCGGGGTTCGTTGTCGATACACTGTGGTAGAAGCTGTACGAGTACTGTTAATGTCCTTGAGCGTTGTGAGAGTCATTGGACACGATGTTGCATCTCAGATATGGTGTGGTACTGAGGCCAGGACGGCTCGCGCTTGCCCCAACTGTCTTAGGCATATGCAAGTCTACTCCGTAGCCCGTCGTTTCTGGGGCAGGCGCATGCGTCGCTAGTGCCGCTTTGTTCATTTCTTTGTCCGTGGTAATAGCCTCGATTGCAATTTCCTACAGTGCAATTTCTGTCTCACCGCCCGACAAACGGACCAGCAGACGAAAACCAGACGAACCAGACGAGCGAGAAGAATAGCCCACAGGCATTCGCGACCGGCCCCAAAAGCTTGTCGCGTGTCCGCTCCTTCCGCGCAGCGTCGCTTTTAGGGCCTCTACGCGTTGGCTTTAGCTGGGGCGCTCTCTCCTCCAATCCGCCTCCGCCACCGCATCCAAACTTCAAACCTATCACCAGCCAATCCGACTCGCGTAAAAAAAAAAAGAGGACGACCGTCAACACGGGAGGCCCCTTTGCGCTTTCAGCTCAGACACCACCCCTACTCGTCGGTTTATTTTTGCGCAGGCTCACGCACTCCCGCACGCTCACGCTGGCATTGCGCGCGCGCGTTGTCCAGCCTGACCAGCCAAACTCTGGGGCCAACCGCTAGAGGGCCAAAATAGGGGACGGCGAAAAAAAAAAAACCGCCATTTCGCAAACCATCGATCTCTCTCCCTGGCCTCCTTTCCCCGTCGTGGCCTCCTTTTTTCCATCTTCCATTCATTCCCGTCACGCGCCGACCGCATCCTCCCCCCGTCCACACATGCAGCATCACGGCTCCCGATCGACGCGCGACGAGGAATGATGAGCGGCAGATTCTGGGACCGGTGAATTTCCCCGTCGTGTGCCGCGATGCCTCCGCCTTCGGGTGCAGGCTTTGCGCAGTTCTTCCCGGCGGCGCCCAGGGCGGCCCGGGACCGCGCAACCGCCATGGAACGCGAACGCGCCAAACTACGCGCCATCGAGCCCTCGCCGTCTTTGTCTTTGCGCGATAGCTTCGCCTCAGCCGCGGCCTCTTCCGACGACGGCGACCTGGGGGTCCCCGCCACAAACGGCGGCGCCACCGGCCCGTCCACGGCGCCCTCCACCAGCAGCAGCACGGGCGCCAGCAGCTACCTCACCCCCCTCACCACCGACAGCTCACCGTCCTGTCCCGGCGCGTTGTCGATGGCCACGGTCTCCTCGGCCGAGACGCGCAACGGCATTCTGTCCTCCTCCTCCGCCGCCACCACCACCACCCCGACCACCAGCCGCCCGACGCTGCCCGTGGCTCCCCTTCCCGCGAGGGACTCCGACACCACTCCTCCGCACTCCCTCTCCGGCATGGCCGACCGCGTGCCGGCTCGAGACCCGCGCCGTGCCGTCAAGGGCATTGCCTGTGTCTATGATCCCCTCTTGCCCGATGACAAGCACGCCTTCTCGACCGCGGACCTGAAACGAAAAGGAAAGGCCGTCTACAAGGAGTTTGGTCCGGTACGTATCACACTGCAAGTAGAACCGCGTGGCCGCCGCCCGCACCGGCCGATGTCTCTGGGGAGACCGACGTTTCCGCTCGCGCTCGCGCGCTCCCACACGTTCCCGCACGCTCTCACGCTCTCACACGCTCTCACACGCTCCCACCCGGGCATACGCTTGCCCGCACACATACATATACATATGAGAACTGGGCCCGCAAGAGGAGGAAGCCGGAAGCCAAGGGTCCCAGGGGGGGTGTCATCTTGAAAGTGTTCATTGTGCTAATACTTGCCACGTGTATAGGAAGATGACGCCCCCCCGGAGGACCCGCGGCTGGCCAAAGGCGGCCGGCTCAACTACATCAACGTGGACTTCCACCTCGCGCGAGCCCGGCTGCGCCATGCGCCGTACGATCTGCGGCCGTACGCGTTCGATTCTCGCACGTCTCTCGGCCCCGGGCCGCCTACGCAGATTGTGGTGATGGGCTTCAACCCGCTGTTGCCGTTTTCCAAAGTGATTGCCATGTTCACGTCCCTGGGCGACATTGCGGAGAGCAGCAACAAGATGCACCCCGAGACCGGCAGCTACCTGGGCTTTGGCACCTTTCGGTACCGCGACAGCAAGCCGAACCGGTTCCGGCCCGGAGGCGTGGCCGCGATCGACGCCGCCCGCCGTGCCGTGCGGAATCTGAACGGGGCGCGCATCGAGGGCAGTGTCTTGCGCGTGGAGTACGACCCCGAGGGCAAGAAGAGCAGCCGTCTGCTGGAGGAGACGTTGCGCAAGGACAACGAGAAGAATGGCGTGAGCAGCATTGTCGGCGTCAAGATCCCCACAGCTCCTAGAGGCATCAGTGGGGGGCCGATTGCTGGGCCGCCTCCGTCTGCTCCCAAGGGTCCGGCGGCGTTGCGGTTGCAGCAGACGGCTGCGGTCGGCGCCACGGCCGGCGTTGCTAAGCATGGCGGCGTTGTCAAGCTTGGCGGCGTTGTGGGCACGGCCGCCGCGGGAGCTGTGAACACGGCTGTGGCGCAGCCTCTCCTCCGGGTCCCGCCGGTGCGGCCGATGGCCAACGTGGCGCCCGGCATGGGCATCGAGAACAAGCCGATCAGCCCGCAGCTCGAGCAGACGCCATTCATCTTTGTCAGCAGCGAGCACGTTCCGATCGTGTTCAAGACGATTGCGCACATGAAGAAACGGCTCAAGATGTATCAGTTTCAGGAGATCCGGGCCGATCGGTTGGGCTACTACATTGTCTTCCACGAGAGCTCGGCCGGCCGCGCCGAAGCGGAGCGGTGCTTCCATGCGGCCCACCGCACACCCTTTTTCACATACGAGCTGGTGATGAACCTGTGCGTACCCGGCACCGCGGACACGACAGCGTCTCGCCCGGCGGCCCGACCGTCCACGTCCGACCACAAGCGAACGCACAGCTCGGCAGCCGACAAGGCGGAGGCCCAGCAGCAGCGCGACGAGCAGGCGCGGATGCAGCGCGACGAGGAGGCGGACGTGGAGGAGGAGAAGAAACAGAGGGCCAAGAACTTTGACCCGGTCACGGAGGCTATGAACTCGGTCCGTGGCGAACTGATCGAGCACTTGATTCGACACATGCGCGCCCACGTGGCGCCGCCCGCGCTGTTCAGCTATCTCGACCCGGCGAACCATGTGGCCAAGAGGCGGCGGCTGAACATCGGCGGCCCCGAGGCGCCGCGGCTCTCGGCGATCCTGCTGGACGAGGAGGACAGCGAGGAGCGGCGGACGAAGCCGTCGCCCATCAGCACGCCGAACTCGCGCGCCGACCCGATCGAGCGACGCACGGCGCGGCTGGGCGTGACGGCGCTGCCGCGGATCCGCAAGGCCAAGGGCGCGACGAGCCTGGCGGCGGTGCGGAAGCAGAGCCTGTTCGATCCGTTTGCTCGGCAGCGCACGCGGCCGACGACGACGCGTGGCGCGTTCCGATCCCTGCATCACCGGCTGAAGGCGGACAGCGACGACGAGTCAGAGGACGAGACGGAGACGCGGTTCTCCCTCGCGCGGGATACAGAGGAGCCCGAGTCGCGAGACTGGGACGGCGATCGCGACGCAGAGGAAGACGAGGACGACGAGGAGCAGGTGAAGAAGGTGCTGGCAGGCTCGTGGGGCCGCGAGGACGACTCGATGACGGAATCGAGCTTCTCGATGGCGCGCGAGGCGTCCGAGGCGCGGACGGAAGCCGAGGTGCCGCTCAAGGCGGGCAAGAAGCGCAAGATCGACCTGCACATGGCGTCAGCGCTTAAGCGGCAAAAGCGCACGGATGAGGAGCTGTTTGGCGTCGCGATCGGATCCGGCCTCGAGGGCGACGATGCGCAGTTGACGCCGCTGGCGTCGACCGATGCGGCCACTACGGCGCCGTCCACACCGGCGGCCGAGGCGCCGTCAGACGAGGGCGAGAAGAAGAAGAAGGCGGGCAAGAAGACGAAGAAGACGAAGAAGCAGCTGTTTGAGGAGCGCAAGGCGCAGCGGCAGCAGCAGGAAGAGGAGGCCGAGGCCGAAACGGCCGTGCCGGTCAAGGAAGAGACGCCAGAGGCCATTCCTGCCAAGAAGGCGGCCAAGTCCAAGAGCAAGACGGCCAAGGCGGTGTCCGGCCGGGGCAAGGCAGCCGGGGCCGAAACGCCCGCCGTTGGCGACGAGGAGGTGGTGGACCGACGGCCACCCTTTAATGCGGAGCTGTTTGCCCATGCGCCGACACGGGCGCTGCTGATGCCGGAGGCGCTGCGGCCGAGTCTGTCCATGATCCGGATGCTGGGGCTGCACACGAGCGACCTGCCGGACGGAGAGCGGCTGCTGCGCAAGTTTGGCGATGTCGGCGGCCGTGCGATCGACGATGCCGAGCTGTGGCTGTGGCGCCACGAGCGGATGGCACAGCTGAACACGGAAGAGACGCCACTGCCGACAACGACGACGACAACGGGCGCGACAGGTCGCAAAGGGACGACGACGACGACGACGGCAGAGACAGCAGCAGCAGCTGTGTCGACGCGGCCGCGGATCGAGGGTTACTACGTGCCGAACGCGACGGGCTGTGCGCGCACGGAAGGCATCAAAAAGATCCTCAACTCGGAAAAGTCCAAGTACCTGCCGCACCATCTCAAGGTGCGGCGGGCGCGCGAGGAGCGCGAGGCCAAGGCGGGCTCGGCAGGCAAGGCGGCGGCGGTGGCGGCGGCCAAGGTGGCGACGGAGACGTCGGCGTCGCGCGGGACGTCGCGGGCCAACCGGGCGAACCAGCGGCGGTACGTGGCCGACCTCAACGACCAGAAGCGGACGCTGGGCCAGGACGCGGACGCGCTGCGGTTCAACCAGCTCAAGAAGCGCAAGAAGACGGTCAAGTTTGCGCGGTCGGCCATCCACAACTGGGGGCTGTACGCGATGGAGAGCATTCCCAAGGACGACATGATCATCGAGTATGTCGGCCAGGAGGTGCGGCAGTCGGTGGCGACGATCCGCGAGAAGGCCTACGTGCGCGCGGGCATCGGCAGCAGCTATCTCTTCCGCATCGACGACGGCACCGTGATTGACGCGACCAAAAAGGGCGGCATTGCGCGCTTCATCAACCACAGCTGCTTGCCCAACTGCACGGCCAAGATCATCAAGGTCGAGGGCAGCAAGCGCATTGTCATTTATGCGCTGCGCGATATCGGGCAGAGTGAGTTTTGGTCTCTTTTGCCAGCATGTCTTGATTACTAACCATTCCAGACGAGGAGTTGACGTACGACTACAAGTTCGAGCCCGAGGACAACCCCGAGGACCGCGTGCCCTGTCTGTGCGGCACGACGGCCTGCAAGGGGTTTTTGAACTGATGGGGGTGCGGTTGTGGCATTGTGTCTCTTGTGTCGGTGGTCGGCTGTCTGTTCGCTTGCATCTCCCTCCGTGGAGCACGGCGTGAGAGGTGTTTTTTGTTTGGCGGCTCTGCTTGGGTCTTGGTCTGCTCTCTGGTTAGGGGATTCAACATAAATGGCGGCCCAAAAGTGTTTCTGCTTCACATGTATTTTAATCTAGTCCGGCACGCCATGATGCGAGCCATAATGCGAAGCATGCTGGGCAAGGAGTGTGTGAGTAAGGAATCAGTTAACTAAGTCTAAGGAAATGTATAAGTCATGTCCAAGTCGCGTCAAGTCGCTGTCCAGTCGCTGTCCAGTCGCTGTCCAAGTCGCTGCCAAAATCGCTATAACTGCCAGTTCCAGCCGCAAGCTCCAGCGACCAGTCCCCGCCAGTCTACCCGCAGCACCCGCTAACTGTCAGTTCCAGCTGCCAGTTCCTGCCAGTCTAGCTGCCACTAACTGCCACCAGCTGCCACCAGTCCCCATCAGCCGCCTCTACAACCTCCCCGCCTCCATCATCCGCGTAAAGCGACACACGGACGCGTCCGGCTCGCGGAAGCGGTAGGCGTCACCGCGCACGACGCGGTCGACCTCGGCGCGCACAATGGGATAGACGTCGCGCCAGGCGCGCCGGCCCATCCAGCAGTCGAGGTGGCCGTAGCCGGGAATGACGCGCCGGCTGTAGGCGGCGGGGCCAAAGGTGTCGCACAACACCTCGTATGTCTTTTCGGTCGCCCGCGGCGACAGCACCACATTGTCGGCCCCGACAAAGAGGAAGATGGGCAGGCCGCGCAGCCGCGCCCGCACATTGGCGGCCGTCGACAGCACCGCAAAGACGGGCGCGTTGGTCATGACCTCGCCGGCGCGGCCCTGGCGCATCAGCAGCTGCAGCTGGCGCATGCTGACGCCGCCAAAGAAACGGTCAATGTGGCGGTGCGTCGCCTCGTTGAGATTCGCGTGGTTCCAGCAACGCCCAAACACGAGGCTCGCCCGGTGGCAGCTCGCACTGCTGCACGTCTCGGCCCGCTCCCACGCGCTCACCAGCCGCAGCCCCTGGTTCAGCAGCTGCTGCACCGCCGAGTCCTCCCGGCTCGTGCTGCAGCTGAACCACGACCCGGCCACCGCCCCGTACACAGCGTCCAGCGGCACCGGTCCTGCCGCCGCCTTGGCCATGTTGCCCGGACTCCACACCGGGTTCATAAACACCTGCGAGCAGCTCAGCCCCAGCAGCCAGCTCGACGGGATCGTCCCGTCCAGCAGCCCCGTCGACAGCGCCACCGACCCCATGCAGTGCGCAATCGTGTACACCGCCCGCGGCCGCCCCGTCCCGTCGTCTCCGCCGTACTCGCTCCGGATCCGCTCCAGACACGCCCGGATGTCCAGCCGCGCGTCGTACGTCGTCCAGCCGCGCTCCGCCCCCATCAGCTGCCCGATCCGGTGCACCGTCACAAACACCCGGTAGCCCGCCCGGTTGAGGTAGTTGATAATGTTGAACGGGATCGTCGGCACCGCAAAGATCTGGTGGTCCACCGCCGCTCCCGGCACCATGAACACGTTGTACACCTCACCCGCCTGCCCGTCGGCCCCCCGCGGCACGTACTCCGGCGCCGGCTCCCACATGTGCAGCCGCGAGAGCACCCCGTCCGACGCCTGGATGTCCGTCCACACCCGCGTCGCCGGCGTCTCGTTGATGAACCCCGTCACCGTCTGGCTCGGGTACTGCAGCGGCCCCAGCGGCCCCAGAAACGGCCCCAGCGACTGCCGCGCAAAGTACGTCATGAAGCTCGCCGCGCTCACCACTTTGCGCAGCAGCCCGCTGCCCGTCGCCGTCATCGTCAGCACCTCGGCCGCCAAGTCCGTCGGCCGGATCCGCATCATCCCCCGCGCCACCACCTCCTCGTGTCGCCACATGTCCGCCGCCGCCACCCCCACCGCCTGCTCCCGCTTCGCCGTCACCGTCACGTACAGCGTCGTCGTCGCCCGCCACAGCTGCACCGGCGCCAGCGCCACCGACGCGTCCACCACCTTGTATCCGTGGAACCGGAGCGTCCGCCCGTCCGTCCCGTGCAGGTCAAAGTCGTACGTCAGCCGCCGTGTGCCCGGCGCCCGGCTGTCCACCACAAACATGCCAAACGAGCCTCGCTGCACCATGAACGGCGATCCCACCAGCGTCGGACACGAAAACGTCCCCGTCAACATGCCCCGGTGCCGCGCACTGCCCACCAGCTCCGCCGTGTTGTAGCTCTGCACGCTGAGGAAGAACCGCGCGCTCTCGCACAGGCTCTTGCCCCGCCGAAACGCAAGCTCGTACGCTTCTCGCTCGTCCTCCTCCGTGTTGCTGTTCCCGCCGCCGCCGTGCAGGAAACCCGACATCACCTCCGTGAACCCAAAGCCGCCGGCGCTTACCGCCTCCGACCGCCGGATGATCTTGTTCGCTGCGTCGATGCTGGCCTGCTCGCCGGCGTCCTCGTGCCGCATCGCCTCCCACGTCGTCGTCGTGCAAGGGCCGTTGGACTCGCCCCCGTCCTCCGTCGTCATGTCCCAATCGCCCGCCTGGTGCGCCGGCGCGCCAAAGAGATTCAGCGTCGCGTTTCGCTCGGTCCGCACGCGCAGGCCCCGCGACTCTATGTAGATCTGCACCGACCGCTCCGCCAGAGCCGCAATGGTCGCCAGCGGGTTGGCGCCCAGCGCCGTCGGAATCACCGCGCCGTCCGCGACAATGAGCCCGCTGTGCACCTCGCTACCGCTTCCCACAAAGAGACGGCCCATGTGGTCCGTGGCTCCGGTGGCACCTGTGTTGTCTCGTGCCATGGAGGCGCCGCTACCTTGTTAGCATCAGACACGGCTTCTGGGATCCCGGAACAGACTCACCCAATCGGGTGCACCGTCAGCCCCTGTCCCATGACGGACGACGCAGGGTTCCCAACCAGCGTTCCACCTACCGCCTCCGTCGCTTTGGCAAGAATCCCGTTCAGGTGCTTGACGTGCTCGCTGCGGCCAACCCCCAGAAACTCCAGCACAGGCTTGTCGTCCTCCAGAGACAGCCGGGCCTGGTTGCTATCGTGGGACATGACCAGGTAGATCTGCGTCTTCTCAATCGCCCCGTCCCGGTAGTATGGCCCCAGCAGCCGGCTGCCCACGCTGGCCAGCGCCGACTTGGCTCGCTGCAAGATCGACATCTTTTTGGCCGTCTTTGCCCCGGGCATCATCTCCAGCATACTCTGCAGCAGCCCCGAGAGCGCGTGCGGCACCGCCCCCTCTTCAATCACGTACCCGTCCAGCGGGTTGCTGTGGCCACTGCGGTTGTCAATGACGCCCGTGATGGTAGGCCCGATGGGCCGGTACGGCGACGGGTAGGTCTGCCCGATCGCGTTCACCGCCTGGTCGGTGTTATAGCCGTAGGCCAGAATGTCCCCGTTGCCGCTCATGTTGAGGCCGACCTTGTCGCTGAGGTCCAGCCCCATGGCCTTGCTGCGCAGCAGAATCTCCGTCGTACCCAGAGCGCCAGCGCCCAGGAACACGGCGTCATGTGCGTACACCCACATCAGATCGGCGTACACGTTCTCCTTGAAGTGGCCTCGGTTGCGCCCGTGCCACGCAAAGAACACCCGGTAGCCTCCGCGTGCGTCTGTGACCTTCTCGACATAGCGCACCTCGCACTCGCAAAACATTTCCGCGCCCCAGTTCCACGCGTCGGCCAGATACGTCACCAGTGTCGTCGTCTTGGACCCGTCGTTGACCCCGGTGCAGTCCTGGCCGGTGAGGGAGGACGCCGTCATCTCCACGCCGCAGCTGTTTGGCCCGTTCCGGAACCGCGTCGTCTGCTTGGCCTTGTAGAACTTGTCCTCCATCTCGAGGACGGCCGCCTGCTTCTTGAGCAGTTCCAGCTTCGACAGAGTGGGCCAGTCATCGGGATATTCCTCCGGCTCAAGCACACTCTCCACCTTGCCGTAGTCTGCGCAGCATTAGTCGTGGAGAGCTCGTCAGCACGGGGGACGGTCCATCATACACTCATCCAGCGCACTCTCCTTGCGTAGTTCGGGCGGCCAAGCAGACATGGCCATGGTCTCTGGGCTGGCACGCATGAAGACGTTGGCATTGATCAGGCTGGTTCCCCCGAGGCCTGCCATGTTAGCATCAATGGCGCGTCTGCGGACGACGTTGAACATACCATGGCCTACTATCGCGTTTTGACCCTTGCCAAACACTAAATGGTACATTCCGGTACGCGAGCCCGTGTTGGCCTCGATGTCGCCGGCAGAGGTCGGCGCAAAATTCCCGGAACACTGCACTTCGTTGAAAGCGTCCGCCGTGCTGATCGGGTACTCTCCGGGCCATCGCTCTTTGCCCAGCTCCAGCACGCACACACTTTGCCCGGCACGGGCCATGCGTGCGGCGGCCACAGCACCGCCATAGCCCGACCCGATGACAATGCAATCATACGAGCTGCGCATCACCTCGACAGGCCGGCTGATTCGCGGGTATTTGTTGCCATTCACGCTCTCCGGCGCCGCTGGTGTCTCGCCGGCGTCCACATTTTGGCTGGCCGGAGACGCTGCATGGCCAGAGCGCACCCTGCTTTTGGGCCGTTTGGCCTCAAAGACCGAGTCGGCGGTAGAAAATCCAAACTCCGAAGAAGCGTCAGTACCGGCCGAGCTCAGCTCTGGGGTTGCGCTCATCTCCTTGGTCTCAAGGAGGCCTTTCTCCGTCATCTGGACGGCTCTGTGAAGCATGGCCGGATCGTGGCCAATATGAAGCTGGTCAAACGATAGCTGCTCAGTCTTGAGCACTCCCATGGCGGTGAGAGTAGAGTATCCCCGAGATGCCGCAATAGCAAGCAGGCGTGGGACTGGAAAAGCCACAAGATATATATAAGCAGTGGGGGTGGGTCATCAACGAGTGCACTGGGCAGAAAGCAAAGTTGCAACCGTGCAGTAGCCAAGCGCTACTCGTACGCGTATCAAGTGCCAAGGAAAGGAGAAAAAGGAAAAGCAGGCATCCGGAGGGGAGGGGATCCTCATACTCTTCCAGACGTGTACAAGTGGCTCACCTACGCTGAGCACATGCAGCTGCTCCCGTACGATCCTGCAGCCTGCACTTGGCCGCTTCGCTTGGTCTTGCTCTGATCTCTGACGGCTTATACGCCTATTTAGGGCAGTTCCAGGCCCATGGATGTCGCTCCAAGTGGACATTTCTGCATGGGCACTATTGCCTTAGTTGGAGAGTTGGCGTTGCATTGCAGTTGCATTGCAGCGGCCTGGTATGCCCATCACAGCGTAGAGGGTCCGAATTGGGCGGAGATTCGTCAGTGAAAAGCCGAGTTCGAGGCTGGCTGGAGCATGCCGAGCAGGTACATAGGTGTGTACATAGATGTGTATGTGCCGTCGGACGATCCTATTGGCGGAGGTGTCCGATAGACGAGCGCCGCAGGGTGGGAACAGGGGAGGGGGGGACATGGTGTCGAGTGCCATCCGGATACGACGTTTGCATGATGATGAGAAAACAAGTTGTCGAGCGGTGGAAAGGATGTGCGTTGTCCTGGCATGCTCCATACTCTCCCGTTGCGTCTGCCGCTTTGCATATCTTGGCTAGTCCCATTCCTTGAGCGAAAATGCCATGCAGAAAGCAGCCATCCAAGGCACGGGGAAAGTAGGAAAAAGAAAAACGGTTCGCACGGGCAAGCCGCGCAGCCTTAGCGGACCGAGGAAGACGGAAAGAGGCGCTGCGCGCTAGACCAGTGTTGCGGGATCCACCGCCGTTAGGTCGCGCTACAAAACGCCTCCCAGAGCAGATATGCACGCACGGTTCGTGATGGCTCACCGGAAGGGAATACGGAGCAGGTGATTCGAGCTCCCAGGCATCCAAGGGAATCCAAGGGGTTGCCTCTGTCCAACATGGTACAAGCACTCGTATTTTGCGGGTGGTGCCTGTTCCAGGTGTACGGCTCGCCAGACCCCCAGTCGATAGTCTGTGGCATTCCGGAAGGACAGCTGGGAGATTTCATCAGTTGCTGGAGATTTTCCAGAATTATAGGCCAATGAAAACACCCGTGGTCAGCCCGCCGAGTCCTTGTGCTGACCGGTCAGCGACACAGCGGCGCTGGGCGTACCTAGCGGCGGCTCAGAATCCTCAGAATCCTATCTGCATATGTGTGTGCCTCGGACGGACTCACTCGGCCTGCACAGAAACACTAACAGGACGCGTACTGACGTGGAGGCGTGAGCAGCTGGAGGCCGAAGTCGAGACGGCGACTACTCGTACTCGAAATGGAGACACTGACAAAGCCGCTTATTTAGAGCGTGCATCGTGGTGGGCCGTCGATGCAGCAGAAAAGAGGATATTCCGCCAATATTTGTAGTCGTGTCTGCCCACGGTTGGCCAACGAAACTCACCGAGCCATGCGGCCCTCATGACAGAAATAGGAAGCTGACTCGATCCAGTTAGGCCCGACATGGGAGAACGCAACCTCAACTGCGCGTAGCCGACGTCTCGATGATGCGGAGTCTGCATACAAGATGCAGAGTCGCATGGCACGTCCAATCGCTGTATCGCGTGCCGTTTTTTGGCCCAAGCAGCTTCTCTCTTTTGGCAATTCCGCAAAAAAAAAAAAAAGACGACTGCCACACCCACTCGTACTCGTAGATCGGCCGTCTTTCACATGCACGCATGCACTCGCATTATTGGCACATCTGGGTGCGTCAGCTGATGGGGATCGATCATGACGGTGCCGAGTGCGACGTGTCGGGGATGCGGAATAAAAAGAGATCAAACAATGCAGGGGAAACTTGTCTCTCTCCTGTTGGCAACGGACAATCTCGGGAAGGCGCACCTGCCAGAGGCGCAGTTCCGAGTCGTTCCTTCCTCGTGCTCTGGAAGGTGAGGTTGGCAAAAACGCCTTGCTTGTAGCACACTGCATGTTTCGTCTCCACGCTTCGGCGCATTCTCTCCTTTTCCATGCGCCTGCTTGTACTGCATCCACGTTCGCTCCCGTCAGCTGATGGGGTGAGCACGGGCGATAAACAGCGAGAAGAGATATTACGAAGCAAATGGTCAGAGGAAAATGGGTCCAAGTGAGCCCGATTAACTTGCGGGGAATTCGCTAACATGTAAGAAATGTAAAAATAAGCACCAGTGTTCATCAAGTCAATGCCTCCTCCTCCCAAGGTATCTTATCTCGCCGTTTACTGCTTGGCCCACCAGTCGCCCTGGTCGTGCATGGCGCGTGCCACCTTGACGAAGCCGGCAATGTTGGAGCCCGCGACCAGCGACGGGAACTCGCCCTCGGCCGACTCGACGTACTCCTTGGCCGTGTTCAGGCCGTTCTCAAAGGCGTTCTTCATAATGTCCTTGAGCTTGTTGTCGACCTCCTCTTCGGTCCAGCCCAGACGCTGTAGGTGGGGGTTAGCATGATGGGACAGCAGTACGACAGGGGATAGCACAAAACGAACCTGGCTGTTCTGGGCCATCTCCAGGCCAGACACGGCGACACCACCGCAGTTGGAGGCCTTGCCCGGGGCATACCAGACGGAAGCGGCCTTCTTCTCCTTGCGGTCGGCCTCGAAGATGTCAATGGCGTCCTGGGTGCAGCCCATGTTGGAGCCCTCAGCGACGAACTTGGCACCGGCAGCCAGCAGGGCCTTGGCCTCCTCGCCGCTGACTTCGTTCTGGGTGGCGCAGGGCAGGGCGATGTCGACCTTGCCGACGTGGACCCAAGGGCGGGCACCCGGGATGTAGGTGAAGCGGTCGCCAGCGCTGAAGTCGGTCAGCGCCTTGCGGGCAACCTTGAGGTCGGCAATGGTAGCGACATCCTCGGGGGTGACGTAGCCGCCCTCGGTGGCGACAATGGCGCCCTTGGAGTCGGACAGCGACACGACGGTGGCGCCGAGCTCGATCAGCTTGAGTGCGGCGTACTGGGCCACGTTGCCGGAGCCGGACACGGCGACACGCTTGCCCTTGAAGTCGCCGGCGCCGGCGTACTGCAGCATGTGGCCGACGTAGTAGACGAGACCGTAGCCAGTGGCCTCTGTTGCTGCTGTCAGCCTCTTGTCACTCTCTGGGCAGTTGGAGTTTGCGGAGCGTACCAGGACGGATCAGGCTGCCACCCCAGGCCAGGCCCTTGCCGGTAAGCACACCCTCGAACCGGTTGCGCGCAGCGCGGTAGGTGCCGAAGAGCCAGCCGATTTCGCGGCCGGAGACGCCAATGTCGCCAGCAGGCACATCGGTGTCGGCACCAATGTGACGCGACAGCTCGCGCATAAAGGACACACAGAAGCGGCGGATCTCGCCGTCGCTCTTGCCCTTGGGGTCGAAGTCGGCACCACCCTTGCCACCACCCATCATCACTAATATGGATTAGCGCAAAGTCCCCTCCAATTGTTCGATTCCGGTCACTTACGGCCAGTGAGGGCATTCTTGAAGGTTTGCTCGAAGCCGAGGAACTTGAGGCTGGACGATGTCAGATTTTGTCCTCGGCGCCCATTGGAGCGAAAATATCTCACATGGACAAGTTCACGCTGGGGTGGAAGCGCAGGCCACCCTTGTAGGGGCCCAGGGCCGAGTTGAACTGGACACGGTATCCGCGGTTGACCTGCAGCTCGCCGCTGTCATCCTCCCAGACGACGCGGAACTGAATGATGCGCTCCGGGATAGAGACGACCTTGAGGGCGGTGCGGTACTCGGGGTTCTTCTGGAACAGCGTGCTGTTCTCGAGCGTGCTGACGAGCTCTAGAGTCCAGATCAGCTAATGCCCCACATCACCCCACGTTCTGTGATAAGGCGCGCATTGGGGGCTGGCAGTTCTGCCTTTTTGCCCCTCTGCCAGCCCGATGCGCCAGATGCACCAGATGCTCAGAGTGGCAGGCGGACAGGCGGACAGGCAGTCAGGCTGGCAGACAGGCAGGCCGACGAGAGTCTCTGCTTACCGTTGTGGGCCTGCTGGAACTCAGGCTCGTTCGGAATGTTGGACATTTTGCTGGTGGTGGACAAGGTGTTGAATATGTGTGGTCAATGGCGGTGCAAGCTGGGAGGCAATGGGATAGAGAATGGAAGAGGTGAATGAAGAGAGAGAAAACAGAGAGAGAGAGGCAGGAAGGACGAGCAGAAGCAGAGGAGGGGTGGGCGTCTCTTATACTCGATCGCGTTGAATGGCGATAAAGCTAGCTATCGGGCGAGTGAGAGCCGTTTCGAGCTACCGGGAGGCGTTGACTAGGAGATGTCGAAGTGAAGTGCGGAAAAGGACAGAACTCTGCCATTATTCGCCAACTAGCCTCCTGCTTCGGCGCCGGACTGGCTGGCTGTGGCATGAGGTAGGAGCTCTCGTCTGGGTGCGACGGCGGCAGGGAAGGTGGGGGTTTGCTGGCGTGGGCGTGAGCTGCCGGTGGTGGCGAGAATCGGAAAGGAAGCTAAAGAGAGGCCCGGCTGAAAACAGCGCTGGGACAGTGCGCCGGAATCGCTCCTGAGAGGCCCAGTAACGGCGCGCTAAAGGCTGAGACAGCAGAAAAAAATCAGTGTCCGTTTCGGAGCATAGCTTGCAGCCTAGGCGGCTGAAGCCTCGGGCGCACATGCGCTTAGGCCAAGGCCTCAATGGTTCAGAGTCATTACAACAGACAGAGAGCCCGGAGGCACCGAAACAATGCAAAAACGAGCCATGGAAACATTGCAGCATGGAAGCGCCACGGTACGGGTACTCTCAAATCCCCCATGCACATACTCTCTCTCCTTGACGATCCCCGCGTTCTCTCACTCCATCGTCTCCCCATTCTACGCCTCCATCCTATTGCAGACAGGCTATTGCAGAGTAGTCGTGTACGGCGTCGGCAAGCACCATCGGCTTACCGCTGCTTCCTGTTTTCGGAGGTATCCATCCAGTGAGGGCGTATACGAGTACGAGGAAGAACGAGATAGCAGGCGAGCCAAGACGAACCCATTGGCCAGTCGCCGTTGGATGGAGCGGTTTCGCGGACACAGGAGAATTGTGTAAAAGAAAGACAAGGCCCAGACTGGTGTAAGTTGCTGCGCCTGATTGGTCCAATCGGCAGGCCAGCAAAGCCTAAAAGGTCCGTTTTCGCTTCGTGGCCTGTTCCTGAAAATTCTCGCCCACGCAGAATCGTGCTTTTCCTATTTTCCCCATTTTAGGGGGGGGGAGGAGGGGAGACCCCGCCACGCAGGGTTTCTCGCACGGTGGCCTTGGCCTTGCCCACGCACGCGGTGGTGCCGCGTCAACCCCCCCCCCAAGGCTCCGATTCTCGCAGCGCCTCGAAGCTGGCCTTTTTTTTTTTTTTTTACTCTTTGGTCCCCTGCGCGGTCGCAAACGGGGTCCCCGCAAAGGCTAAGATAACTTTGTAGCACACGGGTCGAGCTTTTCCCGGAATGGCGTTGTGTCAGTTGACAACGTTGCAGCCATTGACAGAGATTGCAGGTCACGGACGCCGTGGTCTCATGCTTTGCGCGACATTTTCTGGCCAATGTTGGGCCATTGGCACCGGAGAGCCCTGAACGCGTCTTTTTTTGTCTCTGCTGTGCATGTTGGCTGGGCTCGAACGATGTGCCTGATCTGGCAACTGCAGTAGGCATCAGCGGCTTGCTCGAACGAGAAGAGCGGAGTGGCCGATGAAAATAGCGCAGCACAGACAGCCCCTTGCGCAGTGCTCTCTCTTTACAGCCGTGTTGTGTCTGTTTCTGTTTGTCATTCTGCCCACGGCTCAGCGAATCCGTGGTTTTGTATTACCCTCCGTGTTTTGCTAAGTCTTTCGTCATGGAAGCCAGATAAGAGCTGCCCCTGCCCGTTCCCCTGCGGCTGTACCCCCCCTCATTGTCCATGCAACGAGGGGGTGGCCGCCCACGGCTGTCGCGGCGCACTATCCGCGTACTCGTATGTACGCAACCACGGACGGATTAAGAGACGGAGAACGAGCGCGAAAAAGACGAGCATTACTCCGGTACGGCCAGCCCAGCTCCACTGCGTGGTGTTTCCAGGCCGAGGGACGGATCTACGAGTTACGACGAAAACGGCTTTTTGTGGCGCCAAGAGATTAGATGGGGACTGCATCTAGCGGAGAAGGCGAAATTGGGAGCAACTCCACGGCGACAGCGTCTACGAGGAGTGATGTAAGATCCGCGTGAGACCGAAAAAAAACCTCTCAGTCTGACGTACGAGTACTCATACTCGTATTTTGCCCTGAATTTCGCTCAGTTGCAGCACGGGGAAGGAGGGGAAGGGAAAAGGAGGGGAACTGAAGCCGGAGATGAGCTCTTGCCTGACTGGGTCACTGGTACGTCATGCTTGGCTTTCCCGAATTTCGCGCATACAAACGCAAAGCGAGCTGTCGACATTGAACAGCTAGTGAGCTATCCACCTTCATCGCGGTCTCGCTCCACGACCGACACCGCACCTGAACGGCGAGAACGGCGAGGACGGACAAGCTGTCCAAGCAGGTTGTGGGCCGTCCTGTTTGAATTGGTTTGGACCGTCTCTGCCCCTCCAAGCTCTCTACGCTGTCAATGCGCTCTCCCTCGTCCAATATGCTCTCTTCTGCTTTCGAGTCTTTCAAGTCCTCCTCACCTCCCAGTCCTCCTGCGCGCTCGCCGTGTCTCCCACCACTGCCGCGCCGCCGCTCGAATCGCTGGCACGCTCGCCACCACCACCGTCGCCGACACTTCCAGCCCGGACCACACCAGGCTGCCAGTGTCATCCCACGTCGGGTCAGTCGACTGGCCAAAGCGTACAATGTATCGCAGACGCACGCCGCTGGTGATCACCACCACCGCTCCCAGCCCGAACATGACGCCCATGGTCGCTGTCGCCGCCGGTAGCGGTGCTGTCGGCAGCCGTCGCCACAGCTGCACCAACATTGGCACCGGCAGCACCAGAATGGCGGCGTCCTGGACGATGCCGCAGGCTGCCGCCGCGCAGGCAAGCGCTCCGACTGGCAGACACCGCGAGGGCGACGTCAGAGACAGGTCAAGACGCCACGCGGCGTCGATTGGCCGGCACTGAAATGCGTCCAGGCAGAGAAACACAACGCCGGCGATGACGACCCAGATCGCCAGGACCAGCGCCACCGCTCGAAAGCTACAGTTACCGCAGCCGCCGAAGCCGCCGGAGCCACCACAGCCGCACGGAAAGGATAGCGCGGTGTTGGCGACCGTGCTGCCTTCGCCGCCTTCCGAGCTGCCGCGCCTGCGCTGGCTCCCAAGTGGAGCAAAGACGTGCACGTACAGACTCAAGACGGCCAGCCGCGACAGCATGAGGATGGCCAGGTAGAGGATCTCAGCAATGTAAAAAGCCTGCACGTCAGCATCGGTCTTGTCGTCGATGGTCGTTCTAGCTCACCCGCAACGCTTTTACAATGGCGTCCTCCGACAATGCCCAGATATCGACGCCGAATCCAATGACCGCAGCGTACTGTCCGACGATCAGAAACGCAATAAAGAGCGGCTGGCTATCCGTGAGTATGGCCATCTTCGAAAGGTGAGGGCAACGGAAATCAAAAGACGTACTGCTACCGCCATGGTAAGATAGTCATCGGCCCGCAGCATCTGGTGCCGACGGACCCACAGCCGCAGCAACAGACAGGCCAGTGCGGGTGCTTGGATGGAGAAGAGGGCCAGCAGCGACGCCTTGCGCGAGCGATGCGGCCATGCGGAGGGGCAGGCCCGGCCAAGCGTATAAAGCGTCACTGGTCATGTTAGCGAGGGGGCGAGCGCCGGTTTGGGATCAGATCTACCCATGGCGTCGGTCGTGGAGCAGCCGGTGAGACAGGACTGGAGAGCCTCCGTGAAGGCAGAAGAGTTGGCGCCAGACGTGCACAGTGTCGAAGTGTTGACCGCCGATGTCGACACGGCATCGTCGATGCACTCCACCTGGACGCGTGTACAGACATCGTCAGAAATGGCCCGCGGGAGGACAGAGAGAGTGGTTTCCCAGTCATACATACAGCGCAGGCTGGAAGCGACAGAACGAGGCTGTCTGTGGATACCGAGCGCCTCCCGGGTGTACCGATGCCGGGGCCGAAAGGGGATGCCGCCGCGCCAGTGGCCAAGAGCAGCCAGGGCCAGAGCATGATGCAAAACCAAGGTAAGACTGCCAGGTAAGAGAGATGCACAAAGACGCAGAGACGCAGAGCGGGCTGGATGGGATGGCGTATAATGAGGCGAGAGAGCCTCGTCGCCTTATATCCTTCACTTTGCACGTTGTCATTCACTTCAACGGGCCAGTGACGTCGGGCCCGCGAGCCTGGTTGCAGCCGCCATCCTGTCTCGGATGCAAGACACAGAAAACGGACCACGGTCAAGCCGTCGGAACACAAGGGCCTCGCGTCCTCCGTAAGAGAGTAAGTTTGGCCCTGCAAGACGGCACAGCGGAAGGACAACCGTATTTGCACACAGTTTTGCTACTTGTGTCCCCTTGCAAGCTGGCTGCTCGTGTTGCCACACTTTGCGCTGTGTCCCGGCAAACACACCGGATGACGCACAGCCTCTGCCATTCGCTTCTCGTGGCTCTTTTTGCACGTCCCGAGTTAGCCTGTAGTTTTGGCAGAAGAAATACGGCGACAAGTCTTGTAGACTGCCTCATACAATGCAGAAGAAACTTGAAATAAAAAAGAGTTAGAACGCACCAATCTGACAGTTTCGTTGTGGTATCTTGTATTTTATTTTTCCTTTTCCCTCGCCGATATATGTGATGTGCCCCGTTGGCCGCCATGCAGAATAGAAGACGTCAGAATGCACCCCGGCTTCCAGTCCGTACCCTCCATATCTCCACCCCATCTCCTTCCTTACTTCCAAAGATATGCCACAATATAATGGTTACAAAATCCATAGCCGCTTCCACGCCAAGTGATCTCCCTGTACTTTCCTAGTCGCCGGTAGTCCAGCCGGAAGGAGGAGCAAAACAAGATTCGAAATGACAACAAGTCGGGAATGAACACTTCTGACAGGCTCGCGCTTTTGAAAAAAAGGAGGCTGTGCCCTGCGGACGACAACGCACCCAGATGCGCATAGCCGCGGCTGTCAACCTCTCATCCCACACGCCAAACCAGCAGGGTCAGAGTTTCCTCTAAGAGGAAGCCGAAGCCTCCTCGGTCCGGCGGGGACCGCGGAACGGAAAGCTGCCGCCGTTGCCGCCACGGCCGCGGCCACGGCCACGACCGTCGCCGCCACGACCGCGGTTGCCCCGGAAGCCGCCACCGCGACCGCGCCAGTTGTTGTCCCGCTCGCTGCGGCCGCGGTTGTGCCGCTGCACCTGGTGGAAACCATCGTTGGGATCGGCAGCCGCCGGCGCCGCCGCTGCGTGGATCGGCTCCGGTGCGCTCTCCGGCTGCTCGTCGGCCCACGACTGCTTGTTGCCTCCGTCAGCCTGCGTGGCGTGCAGTCCCGTCTCCGTCTCCGCCGGGTCCCGGGGCACCTCAATCCACTCCTGCGACATGCTCAGATCCTTGGACTGGGTCGCGCTCGCGTCCCACTGGCTCTCGGCCGCCGCGTTGGCCGCACCATCCGTCACATCCGCGTTGGCAATGGGCTCGGCAGCCGCAGCGTCGCCGTTGGTGAGTGGTGCGGTCTCCGACAGAGGCGTGTCCTCCCCGGCCTCGATCTCGGTCAGGCTGGCATGCACCAGGGTCGGGTCCGACTGAACCTCGTGGGTCGCCTCGACAGCGGCCTCATCGACAGGCTCGGCCTGGTACAGGGGCGCGGCATGGGCAGCCGACACAGTCTTGACCTGGGCGTCTGAACGATGTCAGAATATTTTCACTTTTGCCGTAGCAGTCAAAGGGGGGAGACGGCTTACAGGTCGTTTGCAGGGGCTCGCCGGTGACGCTCTTCGTGGTCTCCTCCGAGCCCTGCACAAGCTTGAGCATCGTGGCCACTCCATTCTCGTCACCCGAGTAGACCTGCAAAAGCACACCCTCCAAAGCCAGGTTCTCGTCGAGTTGTACGTTCTGCTCATCCGCGCGGCGGGCCGCAGCCAGGCGGAGGAACTGGGAGAGGGTGAGGAGAGAATCGAAGAGATGCTTCTCAGCGTCGGCAGCGGCCTTCTTCGTGACGGCATCGACAGCCTCGGCCTTTTCCTTCTCCAGCTTCTCGGTGAGCGTCCGGGTGACATCGGCCTTGTCGGTGACGAGACGGAGACGGAAGTCCGAGTCAATCTTCTTCAGTTGAGCGTACTGCTCCTCCAGCTGGCTCAGCTGGGCCTGTAGGGAGGGCTTCTTCAGGTGCTGTGCTTTTTGGTCGGCATTGATGAGCTTGAGGACGACGAGCTCATCCAGGGTCTTGTCCTTGTGCTCGGCAATCAGGCCGTCGGTCTTGGAGGCATTGGTCTGTTGCTTGTTAGCCTTGGATGCGCACGAGGCAAGGAATCCAGCCTACAAGCTTCTTGTTGACATTGCGAATGTTCCTAAAAAAGAAATCAAGTCAGCGCACTAATCACAAGGCATCGTGCCTTTGGGGGGTCCCACTCCAACATACTTGGCAATCTCGCGAAGGTAGAGCGGCTCAGCAGAATCCTCGCCATTGACGACAGAGACATCCTTCTCGGAGGCAGAAATTTGGGCAGGAGCAGGCGAGGCGGTACGCTCAGCCTTGGCCTTCTTCTTCTTGGCGCTTTTGGACTCGGAAACGGGTGCAGGGTTCTGGACAGCGGATGCAGCCATGGTTGTGGTATGGTCTAGGACGAGTTTGCGGGTATTGAAGCTGCGCGAAGCTACGTAGAGAATGTATGGTAAGCACTAGAACGGCGCAAGCTTCCAGTTATGGAAAGGAGCAGCAGGTGAGATTTGTCCGGGGCAGACAAAGTGCCCGCGCAGAAAAAAAAGTCAAAGGGCGAGCTGCCAGGAATGAAGCAAAAAAGCGGCCAACGAACAGTTTGGAGAAAGACGAACTTTCACAGTGGGTTGTAAATCGAGAGGTACGGTGAAGAGGCAAGAGGCTATATCTGCTGTATAGCACGGGAGCGGGTTTGGAAGCTGTTTGTGTTGGATGTTGTTTGCGTTGGATGTGGACAAATGGTGAATTTTTTGTTTTGATGCCGATTCAGGTCGAACGAGCAAGTCGATTGCTTCTGGTTTCGGTTGCCTTCTACCCCACACGACTGGCTACCTAGTTGGCCAATCAGGGTGCTATCTATGGCGGTTGCCATACCCACTACCCCTGTACTTGTAGTGGACTGCGGAGCTCCCAGGGCACGCTTTATGACGAGACAGCTCTTGGTCTGCTGTCACGGCACGACAAAAGACAGTATTCTACAATACTGAAATTCCTTTTGAGCTGCCTGCATTCTATTAGAATGGCGTTATCTTGGATCAAAGGGCAAGGCCACAAACGTCTATTTTACACGCAGAATGCTATATGTGTGGGGCACGTGAGAGGCTTTGGGGCCAATTTCAAGTACACGTAGCACCTGAGCTATGCGGTGGTCCAGGCGCGAACCTGACAGCGCCTGGCAAACAGCAAATACGGAACGGGCGGGTTCTGGCGAACAGCCTCTGTTGCCCCCGCGTTTTGCTGCTTATTGTGGCCGTATATCGTTGGTATACAGATCCATTGTAACGGCGCCGTATATCGTCGGAGGATGCGGCATTCTCTCGAGGCCGGTGCGATATGTTTGTAGTGGCGATATCTAACTATCGGCACCTGGCACAGAATATTCCCGGGTTCGGAGGTGCTGCTATTCGTCGCTGTGTAGTGTATGAAGGAGTACTCGAGCCGTGTTGTGGCTGGTTGCCCAGTCGCTTGTTGTGCGGGCAGGTCGCTACCCTTTGAACTTCAAAATGGTATCCTGGCACATGATGTCTTGTCAGCTTGACTATTGCGCGATCCGGTTGGGGCAAAATGTGAAGAGGGAGACAAACCGCCGCCACTTTCTTGACGCTGCGAGCCGTGATGCCACGCTCACGACCTCGTTTGCTCTCGATCGCGGCTTCGTTGACAAGTCTGCCCAGTATTAGTCGGGGACTCCGAGGATATGGCCAGATACAAGAAGCAAAACCTACGTTTGCATGAACAGCAGATAATCCAGGAAGATCTATCGAGTCAGCATAGGCGGCGGCGGCCCGGGGCGCACTGCAAGCTCACCAACACGTCGGCATTCCGACTCAAGTTGGTGTTGGCATGGGCCTTGACAATTTTCTTGACGGTCGCGCGGGGGTAGAGTTTCTGGCCGCCCGCCATGGTGACTGCGGGATCGTTTGGGCGTTGTTATATCTGGAATCAGATGTACGCGACGGATGTCATAATAGATCGGTTTAGTGTCGAGGCGTGCTCACGTGACGGATCGGGGAATTCACATCCTGCCGGAAAGGGAAATCGATCTACAAGGGAATTTTCAGTTCTATAATTCGGTATTTTATTTTAAAAAATAGTAAAAAAGACATCTAGTAAAAAAGCACATGCACTTCAGAGTTACAATTTAACAGGAGAAGTGAAAAAAGGAAGAAAAAAAACGTACAGCAGCGGGTATTCGCTGGTCGTCACCGACCCAACTACTAATCCGCCGATTACTGGTTTAACTAGGGGAGAGCGGACGGGATCCCGTGCTTTCCAGTATCTATGGCCGTACGTGAAATATAAACAAGAAAAAATCAATTATAAGTCCTAGTTGCCTCTCATTCGACCGACCTCCCCCTAATCTATCTCGACGGCCACCTCGGTGGCAATGACAGTTTTCTTTTTTTCGACGTCCATTTCCATACTGCTGCCTTCGGTGCTACTCTTACCGGATCGGCTCTGTGCAAATGCTACAGCCGACCTTGCCGTGTATGCTTCTTCAATGGCCTCCAGAGTGGCTCCCCGAGTCTCGACCATGTACAAGGTGACAAGAACGGTGCAAATAACAGACATGCCACCGAAAAAGAAGTAGGCTCCGCCGGGAGAAGCGGCCAGGAGCACGGGCGTGATCAGCGCAACGATGTAGTTGGCGATCTTTGCAAAACATTAGCATGGCCACAGGTGAGGGGCTGGAAAACAGCGAGGCTCACCCAGTTGGCGCTCTGTGCCAGTGATGAGGCACTGGAGCGCGTCTTTCGCGGCAGGCTCTCGACGAGGTAAATGCGGAAGACGATGCCCCAGGTGCCGTTAAAGGCAATGGCAAAGAGGTAGATGCAGACGATGACGACCCAGCGGGCGGCGCCCGAGTCGGAGTGGACCTGGCCGGCGGCGTAGAGAGAGCCCATGAGCAGCATGAGCACGGAAATGAGCACGCCGCCGAGGATGGAGGCGGTGCGGCGACCCCAGCGGTCGGCCAGCAGGGTGGCGGGGACGGTGATGGCAAAGATGGCGAGGGCAGAGACGCCGGAGGCGAGGAAAGAGGCCTCGGTGGAGGTGAGGCCAGCACTCTGGAAGAGCAGGGGGGCATAGTAGAGGACGCCGTCAATACCGCTGAACTGCTGCAGGGCCATGAGGACGCAGCCGAAGATGGTGCGCGCGCGGTAGGGCTGGCGGAAGGCCTCGCGAAAGTCACGCAGCATTTGGGCGATGCTGGCCACCAAGGACTGATCCAGCTCCGAGGGCAGAGCGGAGGGCGGCTCGCGCAGCAGCTCGTCCTGCTCGGCCTGGTCGAAGCCGAGGCGCTGGACGACGGCGCGGGCACGGTCAAACTCGCCGCGGGCGAGGAGCCAGCGCGGTGAGGGGGGCACAAAGCAGACGGCCACGGCGAGAACAAAGGCCAGGGCAGAGGAGATGGCCAGGGGCAGACGCCAGGCAAGCGAGGAGTTGGGGATGCCAGAGGTGCCGTAGCAGACAAAGTAGCCGACAATGAGGCCGACGACAATGACAAACTGGGGGATGGAGGTCAGGACGCCGCGGGAGCGGGCGGGCGAGATCTCAGAGACCTGGACGTAAACGGTGCTGAGGTAGAGGCCGGCGCCGACGCCCTTGAGGATGCGGCCGACGACAAAGACGCCGAGTGACGGGCTGGCGCACTCAATGGCAACGCCGATTCCGTCGATGCCGGCCCCGAGGGCGCAGATGCGGACGCGGCCGTACTTGTCGGCAACGATGCCGGCAATGCAGGCGGAGAGGGCGCCGGCGAGGAGATGCGCGGAGACGATGACGCCGTGGATGGTGTCGGAGAAGTCGCCCATGACGGCCTTGAAGGCGGCCATTTCCGTTACGGGGCCGATACTACCCGTGTCATAGCTGGACAGTGTCAGAAGGCGACGGCAGAGACGACGGGAGACGATGGGAGACGTGTGCAGAGAGGACGGAGACTGACCCAAAGAGGATGCCGACCAACGAGGTCAGGATGCACATGCGGACGTACGGCGGGACAGCCACAGAAAAGGCCATGGTGTTTGCGGTGCTGAAAGAGTGGCCTGGTGAGGTCTGGGGAACAAACGAAGAACCACCGGTCGAGGGGATCTTGACGGTTAAGCATTTTTTTCATAGCGGCAGCGGAAGTGCCCAATTGGGCGCGCCCGTCGGCAGCTATCAGTCGGGGCCGGTGGCCGGCCCTTCGGCCTATGCCTTTTCGTGCATGAAGCGGCAGGGCTAGGGAAAAGCCGGTGCTATTGGGCGTCGTGGGGGGCCATGCGGCCCAGGAAAACGGTGATTGCGCCGAGTACGGATGCCGGGAATGCAGCCCCACTGTCTGCCAGGAATCCTGCGGACATAAAACGGCGTTGATATGTCGATCAGGATAATGAGGGGGGGATACGAAGAAGAGAGACAGGTTGCAAAGCATGTAAAATGACTGATGCACTGGTCGCCTCTGGGGTCGCAGGTCGTAGGTGAGGGTCTTTAATTGTTGTTGTCTCGTCTACCTCCCATCCCTTGGTTCCTGTCACGCCATGTCACCAGTATGACGATAATTGCTGGAAGTAAGCCGAGCCAGGATCGAAAAAAAAAATTTATAAGTAATGAAAGCTTCGGATAGCTAATTAGGAGTAAATGCTCTGAAAATAAGTACTTCATGTTCATTTGACTGATTGATTAAAGATTGAGGGGTTACATGGATTGTAGGCTCAACTAAACATGAAAATGTCACTTTAGATTCGATATGGACGGCCAGGCGGCTTACGTCTGGTATGATCCCGAATTCCTTCCAAAGCCTACTAAACTGCCTGACAAACGTCACTTCCGACAGCGAATTGACATACTTCAGTTTCGTATTGCCCAAACCAACTCTGGCATGCTGGGGGACGCCCCTTTATGTCGTACTGAACAAGGGAATCCGGGGGACGGACGGATGGAATTTGAGTGGGAGATGTCGACGCGAACGAACCGGTTCATGGGACGAATGGACACCTTCAACCCTGGCCACCGTCGTGGACAGGCTGACGGCGAAGCGTCAGACGACAGGTCGATCTAGGAGCGAAGGGGAGGAGATTCCGATCCAGGAGAAGGTGAGGAGGACAGCGAGGAGCCCCCCTCCCCTGGTTTGGACGGCCTCAACGGTGACGCAGGAGGGAGATCAGAGGCAACACAATAGAGATTACGGGACCAGACAAGGAACGTGTTCATCAGTACTAAATCGGTGACAGTGGCGCCCGCATCCAAGCACGCTCCCATAAATGGTAGGATCCTGCTTCCCAGCTAAATAAAGAACTGGAAATTGAACTACAGATTGAATTGCCAATTCTGGATTAAAGGTCGTGACCGTCTCTTCATAACACAGACCACCTTCACGACACTCTAGTTCAAATTTAGGAACCGGTGGTTATGACACAATGCCATGGTGCGTCCCGCTTCTTAGACTTCGTAACACCGCCCGTTAAGGACGTGCTCCAGACGAGGTATGGGGCGGAAACCACACGCAGTGTATCGGGTCTCGTGCCGCACTTCCGGCATACCATCACTCTTACCCCGCGAGCGGGCAGCAGTCTCGTCGTGTACGACGTAGTAAGCGCCCCTCTACTTTGAAGTTTGCCTTCCTTTTCCTACGGCTGGCCGGTCTGGGTCCGGTCGTAATTGGTGACCGGCACACGGCAATCAGTCGGGACCGGTGGCCGGCCCTTCGGCCTATGCCTTTTCGTGCATGGTACGACAAGCCTAGGGAATAACCGGTGTTGTGGGTGTCGTGGGGGATCAGGAAAACGGTGATTCATACGCCGAGTGCGGATGCCGGGAATGCAGTCCCACTGTTTGTCAGTAACTCTGCGGACATGAAACGGCGCTGGATGTCAATGAGAATAGTGGAGAGATACGAATAAGAGAGACAGGCTGCAAAGCATGTAAAGGGAGGAGCGGAGAGAAAGGGATGGAGAATAAGACAGAGAAAACAGCCCCCAGCTAACAGCAAAATCAACTCAGAATTCGGAATTCGGAATTCAAAAAGAGCCAAGAGTACATCCATAATAATACATCCATAACAAATCGACAACAATACAAAACAGACAACAAGACAACAGAGTGGAAAACATCCACCGGGCAATCAAACGGGCAAATCACAGCCCAGAATCACATTCATTCCTGTCTAGGCAACTATCGAGTGCATGCCAACCAACACCATTGTGACGTGGCAGTTTGAAATGGAGTTTGGGGGGGGCTACTCGATGTTTCGGCCCCAGTGCTCGCGCAGGCCGTCCTGGGCAAAGTCGTGGGTGTGGCGCAGCGTCATGGGGTCGACGCGGTCGACGTACTCGGCGGCGATGGAGGTGCCGCTGGCGCGCTCGAGGCGTTCAATGGTGTCGCGGGCGGCGGGGGGGAACTTGATGCGCATGGGACAGCGGTACCAGGCGGCAAAGTAGATGAGGTTGAGCATGACGCGCACGGTGTCGGCCGAGTGGTTGGGCATGCCGGCGTGCCAGAGGCGCATGTCGCGCACAATGATGCTGCCGCGGGGCGCGGTCGGCTGGACGGGCGGCCGTTGGAGGCGACGGGCCGCGAGCAGGTGCGGGCGGATGCCGTTCATGCCGTCCTGGTCGGCGAAGCGCGTGGTGGTGTGGGTGCCGGGCCAGACCTCGGTGCTGCCGAGATGGGGCCCGCAGGCGAGCGGCATCATGTTGACGGCCAGGGCGAAGCAGGCGCGCGGGTGCTCGTAGTGCACGTCGCTGTGCACCGGCTGGCGGGCGTCGCCGGGGAAGTTGGTGTTGGCCTTGTGGTAGCGCAGCACCGGCTGCGGCCCCAGCACGGCCGCGCACAGCTGGGCCGCAAACGCGTTCGCCTGGATCGCCGGCAGCAGGTCGGCCGGCTCCGGCGACATGTGCTGCAGAATGTTCTGCGCCCGCTTGCTGTAGTTGAACTGCGTGCCCGGCGCGTCGCGCAGCCGCCGCGCCTGCTCGACCAGCGGCCCGTTGAGCAGGTCCAGCGCCGCCTCGTCCACCGCGTTGGCCAGCACCACCACGCCGTCGTTGGCCAGCGCCACCACGGCCTTTTCCAGATTCTGCTTGGACATGGCTCCGGCGGCGCGCTCCTCGGGCGAAATCACCACCTCCACCACCACCGACTCCGGCACCGCCTCCTCGGCCGTCGTCGCCACCTCCAGCACCGACTCCGCCACCTTTGCCGTCGTCGCCGTCTCCTCGGCCTGCTCAATGCGTGCGGGCGCCATGGGCAAATCAGTATGGTGACTCGTCCGAGATCCGTCAGATATCCTCAAGATCCTCAGAGATACTCAGAGATAACAACCAGCTCCAGCCCATGCCGCCCGCCAGCCTACGGCTATATAGAGACGGTGACGAGATAAGACGGCCTGTCACGACCCTGTTGACGAGGCCGGAGGCCGGGCGCTAGCGGCGACGCTAGGCCTAAAAGGGCAGCTTTTACAGCCGGGGGAAAGGTCGCCGGGCGATGGTGTTAGCGCCAGAAACGGCAATTGGCAAGCATCTTTCCTATTGGGCCGCCAGCTATCTGGTATCATCACGGCTGGACGTGCAGCGATGCGCGCGCGGTGAGCGTGCGCAGGAGCGTGAGCACGACGGAGATATAACCTGAGGGGGGGGCGGTAGAAGAGCAGACAGCAAACCAGTGGGAATCGTGCAAGCCCAAAGTCGAGAAAGAAAAACAAAACAGAAAACACACGCAAAACACAAAACACAACTCGACATGGCCGTGGAACCTGCCGCTGCCCCGGCGGACACGGAGCTGGAGCTTCCGCCCGCCTATGTGCCGCCGCGGGGCCGCAAGATCTTGGGCGTGCGCATGCCCGTCTACCGCGCGCCGATGACGCAGATCTGGATCGTGTCGTTCATCTTGTTTCTGAATCCTGGGTATGTGTCTTTCCGCCTGTTCTCGGGCTGCGCAACCGCTGACCGCCAGCATGTACAATGCCTTGTCGGGCCTCGGCGGCGCCGGCCAGGTCGACGCCACGGTGCAGAACAATGCCAACGTGGCCCTGCACACGACCTTTGCCGTGTGTGGTTTTCTGGCCGGCATGGCCAACAACTATCTGTGCGTGTGTTGTTGTCTCTCGTCTTTCTAGTCTTTCTCGTCTTGTCTTGTCTTGCCTCTCTTCTCTCGTCTTCTCTTGTCTTGTCTTTCTTACCTCGTCTCTATTCCCTTCCTCTCCCACCCCTCCCTCATCTCCTGGTGTCTCTCCCCTCCTCTCCCTCTCCCTCCTCTCCCTCTCCCTCCCCCCCCTCTCTCCCCCGCTGACCCCCCAGTGGCATCAAGTGGACCATGGCCATCGGCGGCACCGGCTATGCCATCTACAGCGCCGCCTTCCTCTGCTACAACCACACCCACAACACCGGCTTCGTCATCTTTTCCGGCGCCTACCTCGGCTTCTGCGCCTCCTTCCTCTGGTGCGCCCAGGGCGTCGTCATGATGGCCTACCCGACCGAGGGCCAGCGCGGCCGCGCCATTGCCATTACCTGGCTCATCTTCAACCTCGGCGCCGTCATTGGCGCCGCCGTCACCGTCGGCCAGAACTGGTCCGTCACCGCCGGCCACGTGACGGACGGCACCTATGTCGCTTTCATCGTGCTCGAGGCCGTCGGCGCCATCCTCTGCTGCTTCCTGGCCCCCAGCGACCAGATCGTCCGTCGTGACGGCACCCGCGTCGACCGCGTCGTCCACCCGAGCCTGAAAACCGTCGTCGTCGGCCTCTGGACCACGCTCCGCTCCGATCCCTGGGTCCTCCTGCTCTTCCCCATGTTCTTTGCCAGCAACTACTTTTACACGTACCAGTTCAACGACCTCAACTCGTACTACTTTTCCACCCGCACCCGCGCCTTCAACAATGTCTTTTACTGGGTCGCCCAGATGATCGGCGCCGCCCTCTTTGGCTGTCTGCTCGACTACGCCCGCCTCTCTCGCCGCACCCGCGTCCTCATCGGCTGGGGCGTGCTCTTTGTGCTCGTCAACGTCATCTGGGGCGGCGGCTACCGGCTGCTCCAAAAGACGCACCGCGGCAAGACCTCGCCGCGCATCGACGTCTTTGACAGCGGCTACTTCTGGGACCTCTTCCTCTACATGTGGTACGGCTTCCTCGACGCCCTCTGGCAGAGCTATGCCTACTACACCATGGGCGCCCTCTCCAACGACCCCATGAAGCTGGCCTACTACGCCGGCTTCTACAAGTCCATCCAGGCCGCCGGCGCCGCCGTCGTCTCGCGTCTCGACGCCCTCAAGGAGCCCTACCCGACCATGTTTGGCTCGTCCTGGGGCCTGATGGCCGGCAGTCTGGTCGTTGCCCTGCCCGTGTACATTTGGCGCCTCAAGGACACCGAGGTGGAGGCGGACGAGGTTGCCGTCTGGGGGGAAGAGAGCGACAAGGGCGCCAGCGAGACCGTCAAGGAGGCGTGAGAGGCAGCATCGTTTGAATAAATGAATAATTAGACTCGAATCCAAATCCGCTAAAACCGTCCTCAGAAAAGTACCACGTCCCGTGCTGTTCCCCGTCCTGCCCACCGGTCTTCCAGCTCGGCCAGGACCTGCGTGATGCTGCGCACGCTCCGTAACCGTGCCATGGCCTCGAGTCGGCGCCGCACAAACGTCCGCTGCCGCGTCTGCGACGCCGCCAGACCTGCCATGTAGAGCGGCCACACGTGCGAGGCCACTGCGGGATGCCACACCGCCACTGCTCCCACTGCCCCCAGGATGCGCTCGACGGCCGCGTTCGTCTCGCCGGCCCGGTCCACCGACAGGTCGTGCAGCACGAGCGCCGCCTGCCGCATCGCTTCCGCCGTGTGCGCAGTCTCCGCGCTGCAGCCTGCTGACGGACACTGCCACTGCCGTAGATGGCCCACCACGGCCGCTGCTGCCGCCACCGACCGCCCCGATAACGCCACCGACAGCTGCGCCACCAGCGCCAGGAGCGAGTCCACCGCCGACAAAAACGCCGACCCCCGTGCCGGGCTGTCCGCAAACGCGCTGCTCCACCGCCGCCCCGTGCGCGGCTCGGCCGGCAGCCGCGCCACCCGCCGCTGCGAGACCGCCGCCAGCACCTCGTGGTACGCGTAAATGTCCAGCAGCGCCCGCCGCTCCTCCGATCGAGGCCCTCCCGCCTGTGCCGCGTACGACGCCACAAACGCCGCCGCGCCCTGCAGGTGGCGCGACCACTGGTCCGCGTCTGCCTCAAACACCGCCACAATGCTCAGCATCAGCATCGTGGCCAGCATGCTCTCGTCCCACCGCTCCCGTCGCTCCAGCCGCCCCAGCAGCCCCCGCAGACCCCGGCCCTTGAGCCGCCGTCCGTGCTGTCCGAACCCGCCGTACTCGTACTTGCTGCCCAGGTGCACCGCGCTCAGCCCCAAGATCGTGCTCAGCAGCTCGTCGCACTGCATCGCCATGGGCAAGATCACACACGTGTACGTGTTGATCGCCCGGTTCGGCGTCGACGACAACAGCCCCGACACCGTAAACACAAAGTGCTGCAGCAGAAACGTCTCCACGCTCGACCGGCCCCCGAGCAACGGCAACGACCGTCCTGGCGACTGTGGCTGAGTCTGTGTCCGTGTCTGTGTCTGCGCTTCCGGCTGTGCTTGCATCTCGCTCGGGCCCGTCGTCGTCCACGTCGTCGCCCGCTTGTGCTCCCACTGGAGCCGCACGCCGTAGCCCTCACAGCGAATCCCCAGACGGTTGCATGTCCGGCAGTGAGGCTTGCCCTCGTCGCACCGGTACCCTCGCCCTCGACACGTCCAGCATCCTGCTCTTGTCAGCACCCCTCGCCCGTCCCGCCACCCACTCGTCGACCTACCCGTCCGCCGGCGCTGCCTCGTCGGAGCCATCGTGCCTTGTCGTCTGTGTGATGACCAGTCTTATCTTGGACTATCTTGGACGGGCGAGACCGTTATCTCACGGCTCCAGGTGTAGAGCCGCTGGCCCCGCATCTCATACTCCACACCATTGGCTGCTTGACGACTGTCGATATGAAGACGATGTGATGGCATGGGAGGATGTAACAGCAGACGACATCTGTCCACTTTTCGTCCGCTGTGCTCCTTCCTGTCAAGCAACACGCATAGATAAGCCGGTACATCAGAATCGCAACTTGCCCATTTAGGCCAGTGGCCGCCTTTCCCTTTCGGGCCGCCGCCACCCTGTCAAGGCTGTTGATCCGGCCACACTGCCCATGGTCGCCTGTATCCGCTGAAAGCTGTCGCTGGCCACGACGGCGAGAGAATATGTCATGTTGCCGTTGGTCCTCGTTCGTGTTGGCAACTTTGCGACGCGCTGCGAAATTGTCCTAGAAAACCAATCTGTCTGATTGGCTGGAAGCTCTCTACGGCAGCCCCTCAAAATTCATCGGCCCCGCCAACCATTTTGCTTGCCCGTGTGCTCTCCCACTCTCCCCGTCGACAACAACACGACAGCGACGAGCCGCGCAGGCATCGCACAGCAGCAGCCGCAGACATGCAGCGTCGGATGGTTCGTCTCCAATCCCCCAAGGCCGCTGCCCCCCCTCCCCCGACTGACCCCCCGCAGCTGAGCAAGGAAGAGGAGGCGGCCAACCCCGAGGCCGAGGTGCGCCGCGAAGACCAGGAGAAGATCAACCGGTTCAGCCGCCTGCACCAGCGGGAGCTGAACCTGGAGGACGAGCTCAAGGGCAAGAGCAAGGAGAAGGAAGAGCTGGACGATATCACCATGGAGCTGGAGCTCGTCGACGAGGACGACAAGGTGCCGTAAGTGGCACTTCTCTTTCTCTCTCTTACCAGCCTTGTCTCACAACGTGCAGATACAAGATTGGCGACACCTTTTTCCAGGTCAAGGCCAACCAGGCCCAGGAGATGGTCGGCATCGCTGCCGCCAAGGTCGAAGAGAGCATGACGGAGGTCGAGGAGTCGCTCGGGTCCATCCGCGAAGAGATGACCCAGCTCAAGGTCGAGCTGTACGCTCGCTTTGGTCGGAGCATCAATCTGGAGACGTGAAAATACAAGTACACCTTGCCTGCAGACGACAACTGGGCGAGGACCTCTGGTGCCCTAATCATTGGAGCACGTGACACGTAGCCGCGTCTAACCGTAACAGCAACGGCCAATGAGTGGGTCCCGCCGCTCGGCCAGCTTGGGCCGCTCGTCGGCATGTCGCCGGCAGCTGCCGAGTCGCTGAAGACCTGGGGGCTACGACGTATTATGAACAAGCCCAGCTGTGACCTTCTGTTCTCCTTGCCTTTGTGTGCCACGCCTACAGCGACGTATACTTCTGTCGGTTGCTAAGGTTGCTTTGGTTGATTTCTCAAACTTTCTCTCTTGTCTGCGCTCCCTTCCCTGGATTTTCAATTCCGCCTCTCTTGTATTTTTCGTCGCTCGTTGAAGATTCTTATCAGCACCTCCTCTGTACTTGGCACAACCCCGTCCACATCAAAACAATATGTCGCACTGTGCGGCCTGCAATCTGCATGCCGGCTGTCCGAATAGCTGTTTGAATACGAATGTGGGCGTTTGCTTCTCCGTGTTTCAAAGACATGACAAGTGTGACCGTCAGAGCAACATCCACGACTCAGAAAGCCAGCGTCGGTGCTACTCCCCCTCGCTACCGTATGTCTTCTGCGGATTTTTTCTCGCCAAGGAAACCCCTCCACATATATTCTGGCCACAGTCGGCCACCAACAGAACGCCAGCAACCTCGCCAACTGCGACCCCCAGGAGCGCTACCGTCATGAGGAGGCTGTCCTGTACATGACTGAGTGAAATCCAATTCACACAATCTTGCCGAAATGTCAGGTTACAAGTCAAGTGGACCACTGCATCGGAACACAAAGTAATTGATTGTAGTTACGTATCTTGAAGTAGGCCATCTATGACTAAATTCTGCATGGAATAGTAAAGTCAACTGGGCCTTGGTCGCGCCTTCGATGCCTATCCCCGCCTGCTATTTTGCCTCGTAAGCTTCACCAGTTTCCATAGCCGGTCATATCGTCGATTCAGTGAAAGGCACACATCATTCGTGAATCATGGAATATCAAATAAAATCTAAAGTGTTTGAAAATAGGGTCCAATTGTCATTCTATTACAAAACCAAACTACAATGTCCAACCCAATTATACTGCATATATACGACAGGTGACTTGGATGGCAACGATGTAATACGTGATACTCTCAAGAGCAAGAGTCACGTATCATCAGATTTATTATCAGGCGACGTCATTTTAACAAGAGTTTCGAACCCAACTTTTTCAATTGTTTTGCTGGCCACTGTGCCAGCGCGCTATGGAATGCTTAAAGCCTATCGTATTGGGCACGTTTATATTAATTTCGAGGCCATGCCTCGTTCCGCACTTGTGGTATTAAAGAAAGAAAGAAAAAAACACATAACACATTAGTTTTGGGATCTCAAACGAAAATGGACACGCCAGTCGCCTGCATTATAGCAGAAGCGCAGCGAGACCAGCAGCGGCGATCAGGCCAACAGGGGCGGCGGTCTGAGCAGCAAAGCCCGAGCTGGAAGAGCTGGAAGCAGTGCCAGATGCCGTCGACGAGCCAGTGCCGGTCGTCTTCGCGGCAGTGGTCAGAGTGCTGGACTGTCCAGAGCCAGTGGCAGAGCTCCCAGAGCCAGAGCCAGTTGCGGACGCCGATGCGCCGGACTCAGTGCCCGTAGCAGAGGAGCCGGAGCCGGAGCCGGAGCCCGAAGCAGTGCCCGTAGCCGAAGCACCACCCTCAGTACCGGTGGCCGAAGCGCCAGAGCCAGAGCCCGAAGCAGTGTCGGTGGAGCCAGAGCCCGAGCCCGAAGCGGTGCCAGAAGAGCCCGAGCCAGAGCCAGAGCCCGAGCCGGAGGCAGTACCAGTGGACTCAGAGCCAGAGCCGGAGGCAGTGCCAGTAGAGCCAGAGCCAGAGCCACCCGTAGCGGTGCCGGAAGAGCCAGAGCCACCCGATGCAGTGCCGGACGAGCCAGAGCCGGAGCCCGAGCCGGAGCCGGAGCTAGCAGTGCCGGTAGAGCCAGAGCCCGAGCCGGAAGTGGTGCCAGAGCCAGAGCCCGAGCCCGAACCACCCGTGGCGGTGCCAGTAGAGCCAGAGTCCGAGCCGGATGTGGTGCCAGAGCCAGAGCCAGAGCCATCAGTAGCCGTGCCGGTGGCAGTCGTCGCGGCAGCAGTGCCAGTGGTCGTTCCACTGCCGGAAGAGCCGCTCTATGTCTTGTTAGAAATGGCGAAAGAGGATTCTTAATCGGAATGATAGGTGCTCACAACAGGGATGGTGACGCCAGCACTGGCGCAAACAGAGACTTCGTAGGCAACAGCCGTGGCGGCGTTCGAGTCGTCGCCGCAAGACTCGTACGAGCAGTCGTGAATACCGTAGACAAAGTCGTTCTTAGTGCACAGGCAGCTGTAATCCTCGGCGGTACATCCCAGTTCGGAGTACTTGGCAAGCATGTTGGTGAAGCAGACAGTCTGGAAAAGATTAGCACTTTGGCCATTGACTGCTTGGCAGTAGACGTATTGGGCACTATACTTACACCGCAGGACGGGAAGCCAGACGGCGGGCTGAAAGCAGCCACAGCCACAGAGGCGGAGCCAACGAGGGCAAGGAGAACACGGTTGGTGGCAGGCATCTTGTTTATTGGCGAAGTCTTCTTTCTGAAGTTGAGGTCAGTCAAGTCTGTTCTGTAAAGTGAAAGCCGGTGTGGGCTTGCTGACTTCGGAGTATTATGAAGAATGAATGGCAGCGTGGTGTTGGAATGAATAGTGGCAGGTAAAGAACAGACGACAGGGAGATTTATAGAAATTGTGAAAGAGGACGCTGCTCCCAAGAGAGGCAGGGGAAGTAAGGGTAGTGTAAAATGGGGATGAGACTAGACTAAGTCTAAGTTTAATTTGACGGACTGGACTGGCGACTGTAGGCGCTTGCTTGAGATTGCTTTTCGGTGAAAGAAAGTCAGGGGGAAATAGGCTTGGTGAATATGGGAACGGGTTTTATGCTCTGGAGAGTTTTCGTGTGCTTTTGGTGTTTTGGTTGGACAATGTCTCACTTACTCAAGAGATCTCGGCGAAGCTAATGAAGAGAGGCAAGGGGGCAGCTCAGAGAAATGATGCTGGAAGGATGCCGAATCAGATTGCTGTGTGATGGATTGGGAATGTAGAAAAGAAGAAAGGGAGAGGAGGAAGACAGACTGATATAAAGATTGGGCCGGCTGAGCTAGAGCAAGTGGTGGACCCGGGGGAGGCAAACAGACCTTACGCAAAAGAGAGGGAAGTGGCTGGAAAGGTGGATGATGGTGACGTTCCGAGGAAAAAGCGATGGCAGAGAAAAAGACGAAGGCGAAAAGAACTGGGGCGGCAGTAGGGTGGGAAAAAAGCACGGCAACCGAGCCTGAATGGGTCGATGTGAGCAGAAAGTGGAAGGCACGACCGGGGAACAGGAAGGAACGACCAAGCTACTCGCACAGCATCTCAAGCTGGCTTGAAGCTAGGGGCGTGAGTGACCCGCGTGGCCAGACAACGCGACAAGCTGGCTTTACTCCGTACAAAGAGCTGTGGACCGTGACTTTGCTGTTCCCACGCGTCTGATTGGGTCCTGAGCGGTCCAACGGGTACGAGCATCCGGCCAAGCTCGTCGACCGGGAGGGCCACTCGTACAGACCAATGCGGTCAACACCGCGGCAACCCCGTCCAAGACCTCACCCAACCGTGGACAGACAGCAATCGAACCCCACCGGCTAGTTGCGCTGTGCAGGGGTCTTTATGTACTTGTACCCGTACGTCTACCCGTAAAGAGCAAAAGAAACAGTGGCTGCATGAAACTGGCGGGGACCGAGAAAAACGCAGCGGCCAAGACAAGAACCCCAACCACCCCCCTCGCCCTTGCCCGTACGGGCGGCCTGCTGCCGCGTGACGACAGAGACCTTTCTCATTGACTCCACTGTAGAGCGCTAGCAGCGATGCAGTGCACAAAAAGGTATCTGGACAAGTACTGTACTCGTACGAGTACTCCGTACGTACCCGTAATATCTCAACTGTCGCGATCTGGCAAGGGAGGCCGATCGACCAGATGGGCTGAGTAGTACTCGTAGGGGCAAAATGCCACTCCGAGATGCACTAACTGCCCACTACTCTCGGGCAGTGACGCAGTTGTCTTGCAGCTTTGTGCTGAAAAGCCGGCACGGCCGCAAAGCTGCGCCACCGACGACTACCTGCCACAGCTCTACGGCCATGACTCCGTACTCCGTATGCACACTGAGCTCTCGCCGCACACCGCTAATCATGGATCATGGAAATAATGGGCGGGGTTGGGGCGGAGTCTTGGTGCGTGGTCGGCGTGAGTCGGCGTGGTTCGTGGCTGAACGAGGCAATTTCTCGTTGCTGGGCAAGAGCAGCCTCTGAACAAAGAGCGGGCAAGTCTCGTGGGACGCAGTGGGGAACACGACCCCGGTAGAGGCCCAGCGACAACGCAGAGCGATCAGGCCGTCAGACCATCTGCGAATTTTTTTACTTTTTTTGCGGGTTGTGGTTAAACTTTTGGCTCATACCCCCCGGCTAGCACGCTGCAAAGAGGCATCCAGGCAAATCGCCAGCGGTCGTGGTGGACAGAGCGCGAGCAGGGTGTGTCCGGCCCAGCTGAAAGGACCCACACAGCTGAACAACGCCATCAGGTCGATAGCCGAGCTACGGCGTAGCATTCTGGCTTTTGGGGCCGTGGGGAATCTGGCTTTGAGCGCGATCGTCGCGCGGTTTGGGTCCAAGCACGCTGAGTGGAATTTGAGCGGCCCTCCCTTGTACGGACTATCTTATCTCTTTTCATTTTAATGACGCTTTTTTTTGCATCTCGCATCCCCGGCCAATGAAGCGATGGACCCGCCATTTTGCCGATCGCTCGGTAAGATGAAGTATCAAAGTTGAGAGGTTGGGTTATTACGGCGGGCCGTGATTGGGCACAGACAGTCCAGACAAGGTTAACCTTTTTCCCCAGCCAGACCCTTTACTTTGACGAGTGTCGTACCCACGACTCACTGCTGTTTTGCGCTCGTATGTGCGATACTCGTAGCAAAAAGTTTCCTTGGCAAAAACAGTATTGCGAATATTGCTTTTTGGTCTCCTATTCCGGCCGTTTCACTCCTTTTCTATCGCCAATACCCCTTTCCCCTGGTCCTTTCCCTAGTGTACGTTAATTACGATCGCTGGAGTCAAGCCAACCACTTCGTACTACGGCTCGTACTTCCACAGCATTATCAAGCCAAACCGTTACAGAAACAGCCGTTAGTAAAAATAGAGGCAGTCAGATCTAAATTGCGCCTTGTCGTAGCACCGCATGCTTGCCTCCGGTTTTGGACTTCCGAGCCCCCCTCGTAGCCGCCGGCAAGAGGTTTCAGATTGACCACGAGATCGTACAACGCACAACATATGCTCATGCTGCCCTTTGCTCGGAGCGAAATGGCCTAATGCTCCGATTCGAGCAGGGCTCTCTTCGGGCACCTCTGTAGATGGCCGCAGCAATCGATGCAAGATAGAAGCCACCCGTATCTACCCCTGGATGCTTTTCAGGTACAGGACTAGCAAGATTACGACTTACGTAATCGCGACTCGCCGCACACACAAATCCAACCCGCACAGTGACAATGCTTCTTTCGGCTATACAATTACTGAATCGTGCCAGAATGGCACATGAACTGCTGGGCGGATCCAGAGCTATAAAAATGAAATACCATGATATCTTACCGTTCCCTCGTCGTTGCCAACCACGTAATCTTTGCCATACATCATATCCTACAGGGTCGCCTGTCTAACCGCTGCACATGATGCAGGCCTCGGGGTTCTCAATGCTGCCTGGGTGGGTTGTCAGTATAAATGCAGTACAAATGCCAGTCACTGGTCGATGTGAAGAGACTCACAGGCAAGAACAGCATCGGCGTAAATGTCATGCTCCCGATCTCGGCTGTCCTGGTCCTGGTCCTCGCTGTCCTTGGGACCGTTGAGAGCCGGGTCGGCGAGCTCCTCAATCTGCGGCTTGCCGGTCGGGTCCGTCGGCAGCGCCTTGGGCGACTCGCCCTCGTCCTGGTCGGCCTTGAACGGCTTCGGCTTGGCCGGCGAGGCCACCAGACGGCTGGCAGCGGCCACACTGCCTGCTGGCGGCGGCGTGGTGCTCGGCGTCGGGATGCCGTTTGTGGCCACCGACGCGCCCAGGGCACTGCTTGTGCCGCTGCTGTAGGGCGCCTGGGGCTGCGCAGACGGCGAGCTCACGTAGGTGGTGCCGCCGGGCGGCGCCCGCTTCCGGGGAGCCGTCCGCTCGCGGCCGGCATTGGTGTCCTTGACCAGCAGGGCCTGCTGGTCGACAGTGAACTGGATGGGCTGGGCAGCCGCCTGCGTCCGCAGGTAGTACATGCCCGTCTTGAGGCCCAGCTTCCAGCCGGCAAAGTGCATGCTCGTGATCTTGCCCATGGTGGGCTCGCGCATGTGGATGTTGAGCGACTGCGACTGGTCGATAAAGGCGCCACGGTCGGCGGCCATCTGCACAATGGTGCGCTGGGAGATCTCCCACACGGTCTTGTACAGAGCCTTGATGTCGGCCGGGATGTTGGGGATGTTCTGGATCGAGCCGCCCTCGGCAATGATGCGGTTCTTCATGTTGTCAGACCACAGGCCCATGTCCACGAGGTCCTTGAGCAGCCACGGGTTGACGACCTGGAACTCGCCGGCCAGCACACGCCGCGAGTAAATGTTGGACGTGTACGGCTCGAAGCACTCGTTGTTGCCCAGGATCTGCGACGTCGACGCGGTCGGCATAGGGGCCACCAGCAGACTGTTGCGCACGCCGTGCTCCTTAATCTTGAGACGCAGCGAGTCCCAGTCCCACAGGTCGGACGGCGCCACGTTCCACATGTCTGGCTGCAGGATGCCCTGCGACACGGGCGAGCCCTCGTACGTCGAGTAGGTGCCCTCGATCTTGGCCAGATCAGACGAGGCCGTCAGGGCGGCGTGGTAGATGGTCTCAAAGATCTGCTTGTTGAGCTCGCGCGCCTCGGGCGACTCAAAGGGCATGCGCAGCGCCAGGAACGTGTCGGCCAGACCCTGCACACCCAGGCCGATGGGACGGTGGCGCATGTTGCTGTTCTCGGCCTCGGGCACGGGGTAGTAGTTGACGTCAATGATGCGGTTCAGGTTGCGGACCACCAGCTGCGCCACCTCGTGCAGCTTCTTGAAGTCGTACGTCTCATTGTTGTAGTCCACAAAGGACGGCAGCGCCAGAGAGGCCAGGTTGCACACGGCCACCTCGTCCGGCGCCGAGTACTCGACAATCTCGGTGCACAGGTTGGAGCTGCGGATGGTGCCCAGGTTCTTCTGGTTGCTCTTGCGGTTGCAGTGGTCCTTGTAGAGCATAAAGGGGTTGCCCGTCTCGGTCTGTGCCTCGAGAATGGCGTACCAGAGCTTCTGGGCCTTGAGCTTCTTGCGGCCGCGGCCCTCGGCCTCGTACTTTTCATACAGGGCCTCGAACTCGTCGCCGTAGCAGTCGGCCAGGCCGGGGCATTCGTTGGGGCACATCAGCGTCCACTCGCCGTTCTTCTCGACCCGCTTCATGAAGAGATCCGGGATCCAGAGAGCCAGGAACAGATCGCGGGCCCGGATCTCCTCCTTGCCGTGGTTCTTGCGCAGGTCGAGGAACTCGAACACGTCGGCGTGCCAGGGCTCGAGGTAGATGCAAAAGGCGCCGGGACGCTTGTTGCCGCCCTGGTCCACGTAGCGGGCCGTGTTGTTGTAGACACGCAGCATGGGAATGATGCCGTTGGACGTGCCGTTGGTGCCGGCAATGTACGAGCCCGTCGCGCGGATGCGGTGGACGTTCAGGCCAATGCCACCGGCCGTCTTGGAGATCATGGCACAGGTCTTGAGCGTGTCGTAGATGCCCTCAATGCTGTCGTCCTTCATGTCCACCAGGAAGCAGGAGGACATTTGGGCCTGCGGCGTGCCGGCGTTGAAGAGCGTGGGCGAGGCGTGCGTGAAGAACTTGTTGGACATGTAGTTGTAGGTTTCCACCACACGCTCGACATCGTCACCCCAGATGCCGACGGCCACACGCATGATCATGTGCTGCGGCCGCTCGACAATCTTACCGTCGAGCTTGAGCAGGTACGACCGCTCCAGGGTCTTGAAGCCAAAGTATTGGTAGTTGAAGTCACGGTCGTAGACAATGGCCGAGTCAAAGTCCTCCTTGTGGCGCATGACACACTCGTACGTCTCGTCGGAGATCATGGGCGACAACCGGCCGTTCTTGGGGTTGACATAGCTGTGGAGGTCGCTGACGACAGACGACCACTGCTTCTTCGTCTGCTTGTGGAGGTTGGACACGGCAATGCGGGCCGCCAGGACAGCATAGTCCGGGTGGGTGACGGTCATGTACGCAGCCGTCTCGGCAGCCTGTGGCGAGGGGGAGTCAGCACGGGGCGCCGCCCAGGAGGCGAATGGGGTCGGCTTACCAGGTCGTCGAGCTGGGCGGTGGTAACGCCGCCATACACGCCAGAAATGACCTTCTGGGTGATGGCCACGGGGTCAATGTGCTCCGTGTCCAGACCGTAACACAGCCGAGAAACACGGGCCGTGATCTTGTCGAATTGGACACGCTCCTGGCGTCCGTCTGCGAACCGTGTCAGTCATTGGGAGCGGACAGTAAGGGGACAGACAGGGGCACGTACCACGCTTGCGGACAAACATCGTGGGCTGTGTGTGAACGCGTGAATGCGGGGGGAAAACTGGTGATGGAAGAGGCGGTGAGGGGCAAGATAAGATGCCTCGTTCTGCAAGATGCAAAGTCTCTGCAACAAGTCCGGCACAGAGTACGTTCTGCAGCCCGTTCAGAAGGAGACAGACAGGCGGTGAGGATCGAGGAGTGTTGGTGTTGAGGAGGTGCCTGGAAAGGAAGAAAGAAGCCCGAGAAAAAAGTCGTCTCCGCGATGGCCACTTTAAAGGCACTACGCGGTGTTGCCAGTCAACGCGTCGTTGAAAAGCGGGGCAGTATCCTATAGCGCGGAAAAACAACATTATAAATGCACGTAATTAAGCTGAAGTAAGCCGTCCAGCGAGCCCCTCCACACGCGCCATTGACGCGTTTTCCGGCACCGAAGATATATTGGCAGCGTCTACGAGTGCTCCGTCCTGCCCTATTCAATTAGCCCAGACGCCAATCGGACGAGAAATGCAGCGGCCAGGCAGCCATATCCACTTAAACGGAACAGCGCCTACAGGCTACCACTCGGACTACTTGGAAGTGACTTGGAGAGGCCCCGAGGCCCTTTGAGCCCTTGGTGTCTAGGCAAGTCCTTTGAAGTTTCTTTTTTCGATAGACAGCCCGCCCATGCCCATATCCCTGGCCAGGCTGCCTAGACTGCACTCTGGGCTGTCAATATTGCCCCCGTTTACCACGGCAACCTGCGCTTTGGCCATGTCGTCGGCTGCGAGTTCGGCCACGATGTCGGCCACCGAGCCGGCCGACGGAAAGCCGGCCTACCAGGCTCGCTACATTGATGTAAGAAAGTCGAGGGTTGTGCCGGCCGGCCGTGTTTGCTGACGACCCAGATCGGCATCAACCTGGCCGATCCCATCTTCCGTGGCCGTTACTATGGCAAGCAGCGACACCCCGACGACCTGGCTGCCGTCGTCCAGCGTGCTCGAGACGTTGGCTGCTCCAAGCTCATTGTCACTGGCTCCAGCTTCAAGAGCTCGCGCGATGCCTTGACCCTGGCTGGCGAATTCCGTGCGTTGTCCCCGTAGCCCGGCCTCGGCCTCTTGTTGATCTGCCCTGTTGACTCTCCCCAGCCGGCGTCGTCTTCACCACTGCCGGCATCCACCCCTGCAGCAGCGCCATCTTTGAGGCTCGACACCCCCACCACCACGAGGCCGATGACGAGGAGCACACGGCCGCCTGTGGCGCCGACCCGAGCCAGCCACACGCCGAGGAGAGCGAGATTGACGAGGCCCGGTCGGCCCAGATCCTGGCCGATCTTGGCTCGCTGATCGAGACGGCCCCCGTCGACGCGCTCGTGGCCTTTGGCGAGGTCGGCCTCGACTACGACCGGCTGCACTACTGCGCGGCCAGCACGCAGCGACACGCCTTTGCCGCGCAGCTGGCCCTGGCCGCCCGTCTTGCGCGGCCGCTGCCGCTCTTCTTGCACTCGCGGTCCTGCCACGGCGACTTTGTGCGTCTGATGCAGGCGCAGTTCGGGCCGCGGCTCGAGCGGCTCGTCCGCGGCGGCGTCGTGCACAGCTTCACCGGCACGGTCGCGGAAGCCGAGGAGCTCATGGACCTGGGCCTGTACATGGGCGTCAACGGGTGCAGCCTCAAGACGGCAGAGAACTGCGAGGTGCTCAAGGCCATCCGCCTGGACCGGCTCATGATCGAGACGGACGGGCCGTGGTGCGAGGTCCGGCCCTCGCACGAAGGCTATCGCTATCTCGTCGAGGCCGCTGCGGCCGCCAAGGCACAAGGCGCCAAAGAGGCAGAGCACGCAGAACCGGCCGAGGGGGCAGTGGCCGTGTCTGCAGCCAAAAAGCAGCCGCCAGTGTCAAAGAAGAACCAGCCAAAGGAACCGCTGGTGCCCGACCGGTTCAAGACGGTGAAAAAGGAAAAGTGGGTAGAGGGCGCCATGGTCAAGGGCCGCAACGAGCCGTGCATGATTGAGCGGGTGGCCACGATCATTGCCGCCGTCAAGGGCGTGTCGGTGGAACAAGTGTGCGAGGCAGCATGGGCCAATACGGCCAAGGTGTTTGGTCTGGAGGACGGCCCGAGTATATAGCATAATAGCATAATATAGCATAATATAGCATAGATCGGATCTCCCCGCAAGACGACATACAAGACATATATACAGAGAGAGTCATACTCATCCCGAACCAGGGTACAATAAGATACATCCCAACCACAACGCCACGCCCGGAACAGCCAATTGCAAAATCATGAGAACATGCAGAACGAAAGCCCGTTCACAGGATGCCCGATCCCTTGTGGCCGCGAATGCGGCCGTGGCGCACGGCACCCACGGTGACCCCGTCCTCGCCCGTCATCCAGCCAGGCATCTTCTCGCCGTCAATCACGCCGGCCTCGACGAGTTGTCGGATGCCGGCAAAGACGTGAGGTCCGTGAAACGTAAAGGCCACGGGCGGGTGCCAGGTCCCACTGGCTTCCGGATCGGCCTCGCCCTCGTCTCCCGCCATGTCCTCGCTGTCCAGCACTTCCACCTCGCGTGCCAAGGCGGCGCCCATGTGACTGCGGCGTCCCCCTTTCGGCCTTTTCCGTTCGCCCGGTCCTGCTGCCACAGCCGGCGGCTCGGCCACCACGGGCGGCTCGTCGGGTATGTCGCCTGGGAACGGGTCTTGGATCACGATATCGACGCGCTCTACCCCCTGGCCATCGTCCATCTTGGCCGACGGGCCGAACCGCGCTTCGGCCACCAGCTTCCTCCGTTCGGCCAGTCGACGTTCCCGCTCGGTCCCCGGCGACAAGGCCCGTTTGTGCCGACTGTCGGCGTCGTCTTCGTCTGTATGTTTTCTCTTTGCTCTTTTTTCATCTGCTGATAAGGGCGGAGACGGCAGCACTGTGCTCAGTGGAGACTCAATCGTCTTCTCGTCTGCGTAAATGGCCCATCCGCCGCCGGCCGTGTTGGTGCGTCCGGCGCCGCGTCGGTGCAGCATTTCCGTCAGGTTTCGCGTGGCCATGCTGGTCGGTCGGAGCGCGTAGCGCTCCTGCGGTCGCGACAGAGCCTTGGGGATGGCCTCGACCACAAGACTCCGCAGACTCCGTGCTTCTCGGCCCAGAGGCGCGGCCGTGCCCGCCAGAGACTCCGTCGTCTGCGAGCTGGACAGGTACACAAAGGGCGACGCGTCCGGAAAGGCAACGTAGACGGTGCGGGAGCTCTCGGCCGTGCCTAGGCCTGCGGCGGCGCCGGCGGCTCGGGGTGCCGCCCCATCCACGACGGCGCGTGCCGTGTTATAAGGCGAGTCGAGAATGAAGATGCGCAGGAGAAGGAGCGGCAGGTGTTTGTGGCGGTCAAAGTTGTAGTGCACCTTGACGTCGGGCAGGGCCTGTGCCTGGAGGTTGCGCAGAAATGTCGACGGGTGGAAGCGAGGCACGAGCAGAGCCTCGCGGTCGACGACAGCTTCGGCGGTGGCGACGGCTGCAGCAGCTCCGATGGCAGAGTCGTCGGCAGCGTCTAGCTGCGGCTTCACGGGAACGATTCGAAAGGCCGTCCACTTCTGGCTCGTCGGGTGGTCATAGAGATATTGGACGTCGGCCATGGCCAGTTGGTACATGGTGACCCCATGTCGCCAGTCGCCCTCGAGGATGCGGTCGAGAACTTCGCGCTTGGAGCCCTTGCGCTCTTGGAGGCGGCCATAGTGGTCGCGCAGCGCCTCGAGCGAGTGTGCCGGCGGGTAGAAATCTTCGTCGTCCTCATCGTCATCGTCTTCGTCTTCACTGCGCCGGTGCCGCAGATACGGGGCTGTCAGTCCCTGGTTGCCCGCGGCCAGCCAGTCGAGCACAAGAGATAGAAGCGACGGCCGCGACAGACGGCCGAGGATTCGTGTGGCTACCGGGTTGGTCGGGCTGATGCGGAGCGACGACGACAGCCGGGAGGCCACAGGGACGGAGATCGGGGCCATCGCGAGCGGGGTGCGGTGACTGCCACTCCGGTGTCGCGAAAAGTGAAGCTGTCGCGAGCCTACTTTGCTAGACGCGTCGTTGATGACATAAAGTGGGGCGCGGGGCTCTAGCCTCACTTCGTGCATGCGGGAGCTGCGCAATAATCAGATCGTTTGGATAATAGTTCGTCTCCATACACGCAGCAGGAAAGACACTGTGCCAAGAGACTATGTTGAAAATGCGCCGCCTGTAAATCCTGTGCAGCCTGTACGGCCTGTGAAGCTTGAGTACGAGTACAATGCTGCTCTAGACATATGCACGTAGCGTGCTCATCGAATGCCTATATCGGAGCGTGCCGCTTTTCATGTGTGGCGTCGGCTTACGAATTTCTCTCGTAACTCCGAGCTAGCCGGCCGCCACAGCCAAAAGGTGGCATCGGTTCAAGTTTTCCACGCACGATACCAGACGCGGCTCAGCGGCGCAAAGTTCCAGAACTCCGCACACTGGGATTCAAACGTTTGTGGAGACGTGTATGCGACGGCCTGCCAAACGACGACATATCCCTTACGTTCCATGTCTCATGCGTTGCTGCGTGAAGGAAATAAAATGAAATAAAAGACAGGCTAGCGACAAGCCGCTCAACTTACTAAACCAAAAGGATTCGCACAAATCGGCTGGGTGCGGGGGGGGGCGAGGCGACAGACCGATCGTGTGTGTGTGTGTGTGGCGGGGAAGAAAAAAACAGCAGACCGTGGGTGGGCGGTTACAGCAACCGAGAGACAAGGCCGCTGCAGCAGCAGCAAGAAAGAAGCGGCCATCTCCTTTTTTTGACGGGGCCTCTTTTTCTTGTTCTAGAAAATGTCTTCCGAGGCCAGCAGGAGTGGGGCCTCTTCACCGATCGCCGAGCGGTCGGTGGTCGGAGACCGGGACAGGAGCGAGGACACGGCGGACGACGACAAGGCCGAGGGCAGCGAGCAGCCGGCGCGCAAGCGACAGCGCGTGCGGCTGTCGTGTCTCGAGTGTCGGCGGCGCAAGCTGTCGTGTGACCGTGGCTTTCCGTGCGAGCGCTGCATCAAATCAGGGACGCCGGAACGATGCACGTACGAGACCCGACCGGGCCTGGCGCCGCCGGCCAAGAATGGCCTGTCCCAGGGTGCGCTGGCCAACTTTGATTCGCGTCTGGCCGCCTACTCGTCGTCGGGCGGCTATGGCGACGGCGGCATGATCCCGCCCTACCGCCGCGACTCGCACCGGTCCGGCGGCACGCCCTCGGCGTCGGTCCACCTGCACGATGGCGGCGGTGGCAGCGGCATGGGCGGCATGGGCGGCATGGGCAGCATGGGCGGCGGCGACCGCATCCGTCGACTCGAGCTCGAAGTGGCCCAGCTGCGCAACATCCTGGCCCAGTCCGTCGGCAACGGCGCCTTGGCCGGAGCAGCCACCGGTGGAGCCACCACCGGCGGCGCCACCACCGGCCAAGGCACCGGCGGCGCCGCCTCCAGGCTGGCCGCCTTCTCCGACGGCAGCGCAACGCTGCGCGACGACGACTCGCCCCAGGACAAGGGCGAGGGCCGCGAGGGCCAGTCGCCGCCGTCGACCTTTGTCGAGCACATTTACGGCTCGGGCGGCGCCGCCACCACGCAGGTCGGCGACGAGCTGCGCTTCTTCCGGGGCAAGGAGTTCAAGACGCGGTACTTTGGACCGCACAATGCCTGCATGGCGTTTAGTGAGGTGTGTTTCTGTGTCCTTTTTTCTCTTCCTAAACACTTGTTTCTTTTTTTCTGGTTCCTCTCTCGTTCCTTCCTCTTGCTTCTTCTCCCCTATTTCGTTCCTTCCTTCTGCTCTTCTCTCTTCTTGATTTTCTCTCCATCTCCCTCCTCTTCCTTCTCCCCTCCCCTCTATTCTTAACCTCACTAACCCTCCAGCTCACCGGACTATGCCCTTTCATGAAAGAAACGGCCGAGGAGTGGCTACGGCCCCTCCATGTCCACCACTTCAAGAGCAAAGACCGCGCCAAACGCCAGCAGATGCGCGAGGAATCCTTCTTCAAGCCAGACCTCGCCCTCGAGGCGCTTCTGCCGTCGCGTGAAGAAACCGATGTGCTCGTCAACATCTACCTCAGCCAGTTCGAGCAGGTCTACCGCATCGTGCACATCCCCAGCTTCCGCCGCGACTACGCCTCCTTTTGGGATGCCGGCCATACACGGCCGTCTGCCTTTACGGCGCTGCTGCTGTCCATGATGGCCATCTCCAGCTGCCTGCGTGGCAATCCGACCGGCAAGTTCGTCGGGCTCGTGTCGCAGTCACACGACCTCGCCGAGCGCTGGATCGTCGCCTGTGAGGCCTGGAACCAGCGCCAGAGCCAGAAACACCGCAAACTGGTCCACTACCAGGTGGCCTGCCTCATCTACTTGGCCAAGCGCGTCAACACGGTCAAGAAGAAGCGCTTCTGGAAGGCCTCGGGCGCGCTCGTCCAGGACGCCGTCTCCGTCGGCCTGCATCGCGACCCCAGCCACATCCACGAGAACGTGTCCGTGTACAACCAGGAGATGCGCCGCCGTCTCTGGTCCACCATCCAGGAGTTTGATATGCAGGCCTCCTTCGACCACGGCCTGCCCACCCTGCTGAGCGCCCTCCGTTTCGATGTCCACCCGCCTCGCAACCTGGCCGACGAGGACTTTGACGAGGACTCCACCACCTTGCCGCCCTCCCGCCCTCCTGACGAGTACACCTTTTCCTCTTATCAGCACCTCAGCCGCCAGAGCCTCTCGCTACGTCTGCAGCTCAGCCGTGTCCTTACCGGCCCCCCTGACGACCTCGACTACGACCAGGTCATCCGCTACACCAACGACATCACCCAGGAGATCGACGCCCTGCCCTCCTGGGATGTCCGCGCCATCGCCGAGGCCGAGGCGGATGCCGCCGACACCGCCAACCACGATACCGACTCTCTCACTGCCGCCAAGCTGACTCCATTGCTGGCCTACACCCTGCTGCACATCCAGCTGCGCCAGTACATCATCCCGCTGCACCAGCCCTACCTCAAGCTGCGCAAGACCAACTCCAAGTACCAGTACTCGGAGATCATTTACTACAACGCCGCCCGCGACATGGTCCTCCTGCACGACAAGCTCGCCGAGCAGGGCGTCCGCACCCTCAACTTCATGCGCGAGGACGCCCTGACCCTGTCCATCAACCTGTGCAGCGTCACTATGCTGCAGCCCCGAGGTAAGTCTCCTGGGCTGTCTTTCCCCTCTCGTCTTCCCCACTGACTCCCCCAGGCTCAACCAACATGATCATGGTGAACTCCCAGCACACTATGAAGCTGCTCGAAAAGTGTCTGGCCATGAAGGAGGACCGCGTGCTCCGTTGCGGCAACAACGAGCCCTGGGGCTACTCCATTATGTGCGCCGCCACCGGCCTGCTCGAGGCCCATCTCGGCCAGAAGACCTCCGAGGCTGCCAAGGCCTCGTCCGCCGAGCGCTTCATTAACCTCCACTGCAAGCTGCTGGTCCGCCAGCAGGACCAACAGGATCAGCCGGAAGCATCACAGGCATCAGAAGCATCGCAGCCACCGCAGACATCGCAGCTATCGCAGCCATCGCAGCCACAGCACCCACAGCAAGGACGACTCTCGCGACAAGGACAGCAGCTTCTACCGCCCCAGCCGCCCCAACCGTCCCACTTGGCTCCTCAACCGAAAATGGGCTCCATGGGCAATGAAGTTATGGACCAGTCCAAAGTCAGTTGCACCGGCCGTCGCAGCAATGCCACGACGCTAACGCCGTTCTCACCTCTGCAGCCTGTCCAGCCCTACATGCCAATGTCGCAGGGACAGAACGGCGGCGGCATCATGTCCTCAGAGGCCATCCCACCCACCACGGCCTGGTGGATGGCCAACATGGCCAACATGGCAAATATGGCAAATCCCAGTACTGATTCGGGGGTGCGTTTGACTTCGTTTCCCAGTTGCTTGACCGTCTTGCTGACAACTCTGTGCACAGGTCCAATCGCTGCCCCAGGTGCTGAATCCCGAATTCAACGTGGAGCTCATGGGCGTGAATCTAGGAAACCTCTGGGCCGATTATTCTTGGGAGGAAATGTAGTCAACTCGCGTCCTCTCGTCACGTGGCGAAATGCTTTCTGTCGCTGCCGCCATCTTTGTTGCCGTTTCTTGCTGTTTCTTGCCATTTCTCATGCTTCCTCTGTTTTGGCGTCCGGTAGAAAGAGCGATCTATACCCAGGCACCATTGGCCCCTTTGGTCTTTTCAGGAAGGTGCAGTGGTTGTGGGCTGGTGCCAGCGCTCCAAACTGGGAAGGAGCGAGGAGTCTCCATCCATGGCAACGCACTCCACCATCTGTCCTGCTCGTTCTGCTCGTTCTCCCCTCGTCATCACGGACACTCGACTCATCTTGCGTTTGTCTCACTTTAACCACACTTTGTTTTGGCAGCGAGGCAAGTCGATTTATTAGACAAGGAAATTTTCCTTTTTGTCCCCATATCAAAGTCATCCGCTTCCACTGGGGAGCTCTACATTTACGCATTTGAAATTCCTAAACAGGTGCCATCGACATGTTCTGTCTCTGCAACAAGGAACCTCGGATGGCGTCGGCCACCGACGGCCAATCTCCGACCGCGTCGTGTCCAACCCCAGTACCGCGTTTGCCCGCTCCACATCTCCTCGCAGACCCCTCCACGCCCCCGACCGCAGCTCTCCTGTCTGATTATTGCTCCCGGGCTGACCTCAAACGGCCTCACCCCATTTATCTGGTGCCGAGGGTTTCCGGCATCGAAAGTTTGATTGATAATGATACCGACAGTGATGATGGTATTCCCCGAATGACCGGTGCTGCCTTTGGCTCTTCCTCCAAGGTGGAACTTGGCGACGACGGTACTTGTACCGGTATCAAGGGATCTGCCTCCAGTCCCCTGAGCCTGCTCAAAAGCCACGTGGAAGCCTTGTGCCACTTCCCATCTTCCGAATCAACTCGATGCCGCCCTATAGAAGCTGAAAACGATACAGACGATTATGCCGTGGTTGCCCGGAGAGCAGAGGTACGCCGGCTCGCTCATAATATGATTCGAGAAGAGCTTCAAAACGATAAACCTGCACCGGCGACACACATTTATCGAAGAGTCGCCATGTCGACCATCAAGGAAGATCCGTCAGATGTGGCGAGTTCCTGTGGAGGAGCCCATAGAGATGTCGAGAGCAAAAACGCCCAACCAGTTTGTGAAGATGGGCTCGTTCCAAGTGATATTCCTCACACAGCTCACAGTCTGCGAAAACGAGGCGCTTCCAGCAAAAAGGTGACCAACAGTTCAAATAAAGAGGCCAAGCCGCTTCAGCTTTCCCAAGGGAGGCTCTCGACAAAATCTTTGCCTCGAGGCCTCGGGATCCGAAGCCGGATACGTGGTGCTGTGGGAGAGAAACGCTGGGGAAAAGCCACGCTGGTTCTTGCAGAATCCCAGCAAAGCTCGGAAGTCGCCACACTTGACGGAGAGCCTGCCGTGTCGCCTTTACAAGCAGTCGGCCTGAATAGTGAACGTCTCGATCCCAAAGGAAAGAAGGTACCAACTGGCTGTGGAGGCTGCATTTTGGCCCTGGCAGGTGCTATTCCATCGGGAGATGCACATTCGAACCCAGCCGTCTCTTTAAATCACCATGTCGAGACCCATGAGCCTAATCACCCTACCAATCAAGCTTCCGATCAAGTCAATTCTCTTTCAGAGTCCCTCAGCTCGCGAGATGAAGACGCGAGCATTCACGAAGCTCATGAGGCCCACATTGTTGCGGCAAGCCGACCGACCAGTTCTGTTCCATGCCTGGACAATCATTCCAGTGGTAGGCAGCCATCTGTTTCCTCAGTCGACCCCGAGCCGACCTCATCGTGTCTCCTTTGTATTATGGCCAATGCGCATCTCCATTCAAAGCACAGAAGCGGTCCGTCAGTAGCATCGCGCATAAGTCCACTCCAGCTGCCGTCCCCAATCGTGGACGAAGAATTCTTTCAAAGGTCAAACAGTGTTGACGACCATGACTTGGCTCCGATGAACTACACATCATCAAAAGGCGACGCTGCTGCTAAAAGGCTTTCACAGACACTCCCCAGTCGGAGAGGCGGCATGGGATTCCCATTGCCTTTCCGTTCCCTCAGCCGTGAGTGACTCGATCACGGTGGTACTTGCTGACAGAAACTAACGTCAAGGTTCAGGACTTGGCATAATGGATCAGGTGCAAGGTTCCGAGTCCGAAAATAACGCAGAACCTGCGCGCCCATCTGGGCATTATCGGGGACGCTCAATGGATGTCCAGCACTTCCCAGAAACCTGGTGGAAAGCAGTGTCCGATACTACGGCTCAGCCTGGACAAATCGAGGCGAATGAGTCGGCCACAATGGGAGGTCTCGAACCTCTTCCACACACTCGAACAAGCCCTGTCGCTCCTGCGGCCTCTGAGCAGTCCGAAAACGAGCTGAGTGGCCTCTCGATATTTTCTCCAAGAGCGATGCCCGCCAGCATCAGGTCGGTATTGAAGATGGGCTTAAACAAGCTAATGTTACGAGGGCAGAGCACGGAAGGAAGCATACTTCAAACAGACTCTGCCTCCACCGACACATACCAGCAGCATGATCCAAATGCCGTGGAGCTTCCAGCACCATCTTATGCTAACATTGAGAGCATCGATCAAACGCTGATGGATGTACGAGACGCCGCCGTTGGACAACAGATTCCTTTCGAGGAACTTGTGTCCTCCTCTCCCAGCCCCAGCCAAGAAGATATCATTAGCGATATCGACAGTGTTTTCGGTGTTTTGATCAGCGTGGACAACAACCAAGACAAGGAAACACAACCACAGACACCAAAGAGCAAGGATGTCAGCGCTGTGTCGAACAAGCTTTGGGCACCAATAACTGCCCCATCTACTCCAGTATCCAATGCCTACGCCGAGGTTCACGCGTACATCATCTCCAATTTTCCAGAAAAGACGACCATAAAGACTGCAAACAGAGTACCGGAATCAAGTGACATCTCCAAGCGTGGCAAGTCAGCTTCAAACTCGCACGACGACAAGCTCAGCCAAAGCCACGCTCTGGCCCCTACACGTGAGACAGGACGAGGAGACGCGACCTCTGTAAAGAGCGAGAGTGCGAGCACTGGGGTAAGGCACGACCGCCTACAGATGTCGTCGAAGTACATGACGTGGAACGGCCCCAGTAGGGTGCATGCAGGACCGATGCGGAGCACGCTGGAGTTTGGTTTGGAGATGGAGCAGGTCCTTCACAGTGAAAGAGAGGCGATCGAGCTGTTCACTGGCAGGGAACTGCCACCAGCCATTAAGCATTAGTAAAACGAGCCACGCGAGCAGAAACGTCAAAGCATTTATAAAGCCACGTCCATAAATAGATTGTGCAGAAGCTGCGGAGAGCCGAAAGCGAATATAAGCTATTATACCACGCTTGTTGTGTTCGTCTGGTTTTTGAAACATTCTGAGCGAGGTATTCTCTCCGACCATCTCTAGTTTACTAGCTGTGACATTCCCGGCAAGCTAAAGGCGACACAGGCCCATAGAAAGCCAGTGTAACATAACATCCGATGACAGGAGGCCCCTGCCGTGTCAAAAAGCACAGGTATCCAACAACATGTGGATCATGGTGGCAAGCCAGAGCCGCCGTCTCACTTTGTGACGTCATGTCAAGAATGTGTCAACCATGAAACACTGGGACGAGCGGCGCACGCATTGCAGTTTTCAAATCTGGCCGCCTCAAGCTCCAAGTGGTATTCAACGCCTTCCGGCCCGTCTGTCACGAGTCCCAAGATACATACATATACAGAAGGATGTGGATATTAATCCTTCCTCTCCAGCCGGCAACGACGTTATAAAAAACCACGTGCGTATCGTTTCACTCCATCCCACATATATCCAAAACGAGAAGGAAAAAGGAAAAAGAAAAAGGAAAAAAAGAAAATGAGCGGAAGCGCGCGGTTCCCCAGATACAACAACAGACGTGCTCTGCATATCCAAGAGTGCAAAGGGAAGAGAAATTAAACGACGTAGAATGTATGCGTTCGTCATCAAAATCGAAGAACCGCCGATGCAAGGTCTATCAGGTGGTATCGCGAAAGTGCTGTGGAACAAAAAGAGTCCAGTGGGTGATGCCGCCGGTACACTAGTCGTGATGTACAGGCATCTTCTTGGCCGTCTCGGTGCTTCCGATGCTCGTGTTTGTGTCTCGCCGTCTCGTCATACGTACACGGCCCGTGTGCACGGGCGGCGTGTGCTCTCGCGATGGTGTGGCTCCCCGCCGACGCGGCTTGGCCATGATCAACCCCCCGTCGCTGTCGCTGTCCTGATCGTAGTCGTCCAGGCTAGCCTTGCGGGCCACAGACGGCTTTGGAACAGGTGTGCTTCTTGCCGTGTGCACGTCAAGCTCCACCGGAATCTGTCCGCTGCCCCATTCCTGTTGATCTTTCAGGGCGGGTACGGAATTGTGCTCCAGGGGGTATGTGACCGTGGTCTTCCCCGAGGCTGGCGATGCGCACGAGTCGGTCACTTGGAGGAGCGTCGTTCCGCCGACAACACCAGGGCCGCCAAGAAAATCGCCCTCCACATCGGCCGACACGGAGCTGGCTCCGCTGAGAAGCGCCGGGAGCGAGGGATCGGACTGGAAAGCCAACATCTGGTTGGCGCTGTCTTTGCGTGACTCGGTCACATTCGTCGTGGAGGAGGGAGTCGTGAATGGAGTAGAGTGGCTCAGCGCTCCAATCGACGCAGAGCTTGACGAGGCTGCCGTGTTGCCGTCGTAACCCACAGTGCTGCAGTCGCCTGTCGAGTTTCTAGACTCATCCCTGTCCAAAGCAGGGCGGTCCGACGACGGTGACGACAGCGGCGACGACAGCGACAACGCCGCGGCACGCTCGAGCTTCGCATGCGCCTGCGCCTCCTGCGAGGCGGATGCAAGACTGCAGGCCCGCGGATTCGCAGACACGCTGTTCGACGCACTGCGCGTCGTCTTCTCGGGTGTCACCGGCGCAACGGTCGAGATCCGACGAGCGGTTCCCGGTCTCTCAGCTGGGGCGGCGTACGAAATCGGGCTGGCGTACATGTTGGGCTCCGACGTGCCTTGGTACGCCGAGATGGCGCTCGGAGAGAAAAACTGAGGAGATGGCAGGGGCACATCGAGGGCCGGACGCAGCGCAAAGCGGGTGGTGTTGGGCGCGTGAATGCTTCCAGGAGCGGCTGCCATGCTCAGGCCGACGACGGGGCGGGCTCGCTTGTCGGGGTTGGAGAGCACGCCGACGCGGTCCACAGACCGGGACCGGAATGCGGAGTCAGTCACGGCGCGGGCCTCTCTCGTGCGCCGGATAGCCGTGGCAACGCTGGTGGTGGCACTGGAAGCCGCGCTGGCGTCGACGGGGGCGGGCGTGGCAGGGCTGCTAAACACTTCCCGCAAGATGGAATCGCGGCTCAAGATGGCGTTGGAGATGGACCGCGAGTGCATGTGCCGCATCACTGACGGCGCGGAGTCGGTGGTGGACGACTCATCCCCGGCTCCGTCGGCGAAAACCACGGCGTGCATAGGCCCTGGCGTTTCTGGCTGGGGTGTTTCCGGGGCCGCGTCTGCAGACATCAGCTGCTGCGCCGACTCTGCACTCGGGGTAACATCGCCTGGCGAAGCGTACGGACTAGCGACGACGCTTTTGGAGAGGGGATGCTCGCTCGGCATCCGGGTGACCGTCGCAAAGTAGTCCTCGCCGCCCAGGCTCGGACGGCGCTCGTCGCGCGTGTGGCCGCCGATATGGGAGAGGTGGAAGTTGGTGCTGTGGCTGCGGCTGTGGCCGTGGCCGTTGGCGTTTCCCGAAGCGCCAAAGACGGGGAGCTGTGATGTAGATGCGTCAGCGATGGAGCTGGCAGAGCTGTAGGCCCGACCCCGAGAGGTGGCGACTGTGCTCTCATCGCGTTCGGAACGGGAGTGAATAACCTTGTCAACGGCGCGCTTCACGGCGGACCGGGCCCGCTGGAGGAAGTTGAGCGGTACGACGGCCTCGCCGATTTCAGCGTCGTCCACCTGGATCCGGCGGTCCTGGCTTCTGGCCGGATCGGTGCTCTCGAGCCACGCCGGCACATTGTCAATGTCGGCCGTGACCCATGGGTGGCGCTTCACGTCGCGGAGTCGGATCCGCTGTTCCGGGTTTTTGATCAACATCTTCCTCAGCAGGTCCAGGAGCTGCTCGTCGAGCTCTTCGTACTCGGGGTCGGCGTCGTTTCGGTACGGCAGCACATTCGTCCGCTGGTACAGCGACGACCCGGTCGGGTCCGTGAAGATGCCGACGGGCCGCAACCGGCTGCTGGGAATGTACGGCTCTTCCGTGGCGATCTTGCGGAACATGGAAAACTCGTCTTCGGCCAAGAACGGGATGCGGGCGTAGATGAGGCAGTAGAGCGTCACGCCCAGGGACCAGACATCGATCTGCTCCGACACCTTGGGCGGCTCTTGGTCGACGTCGGTGTAGCACAGCTCGGGCGCGAAGAAGGCCGGAGTGCCGACCGTCTTGGACAGCTCCCGGTCGTCGTCAAAGTTGAGCGCCTCCGCCTCGGACACGGACGGATCCCGATCGCCATCGCGGATGGGACGCCCAAAGTAGGACACACCAAAGTCCGAGATCTTGACCCGGAAATTCCGCGTCCAGAGCAGGTTCGCCGGCTTGATGTCGCGATGGACGACTCCGTGGTAATGCAGATATTCGAGGCCGAGCACAGTGTCGCGGAACGTGGTCCGCGCCTGCTCGACGCTGAAGCAGGGCACGTAGGAAAAGTCGTCGGCGTACGGGTCGTGCACGACCGCGTTGTTGAAGTCCAGGCTGGACATGCGCGAGAAGATGGAGTCGGCCATGCTGGGCGACCGTCGGCGGAGTCCGACGACGGAGTCTTCGGTGTAGGGCCCGTACATGCTGCCCTCGAGGGCAGAGGCCGCAGCATGGCTGGGATGAAGGAGGCTCGGCGTAACGGCGCCGGACTCGCCATCCTGTACCAACATGGACAACGGGGACGGCTCCGAATCGTACGAGTCGGGGGTTGGTATGCTCATTGATGTGGTCGAGGGCACACGCGAAGGCGCCCGAGACGTGTCTCGAGACGTAGCAGGCGAGGCCAAGTGTGGCGGGTCGAGTTCTGGGCTGGTATCGGCCACGAACCACCACGGAAGCTGGCCGTCGTCCGGATCGTCCGCTGTGACACCAAAGTCGGTGGTCCATCGGTTCACAGGGGCCGGCTCGTGGGAAGCAACCGCTTCGCGGAGCGCCCGGAGAGTGGCTTTCCGGTCCACCACATCAGACCACGTGTGCTCGCCAGGCGGAAGCTGTTCGCCGTGCGTGCCCTTCTCGAAGCGGTAGCGTTCATAGTAGCCGATATTCGGCAAGCCCTTTTTCCGCCAGACAATCTCGCCGCGCTCGACGTGCTCGAGAACCATGTAGATCTTTTGCAGCTCCGGATCGTCAATGACTTCGAGGAGCGCGACGACGTTCTCGTGGCGAATCTTCTTGAGGATGGCAATCTCCCGCTTGGTGTTCTGCTGCGGATCGGCAGCAGAAACCTTGCCCAGGCGACGGGTCTTGGAGAGTCGGGGGATGATCTTGATGGCGACCATGTGGCCGTTGATGCTGTCACGCGCCAGCTTGACCTTGCCATGCTGGCCACGGCCGATCTCCTCAATGACCTGGTACTCATTGATTGTTTTCCGGCCTGCGTAGTCCCGCTCCACGTTGGCTGTGTGCGTTCTGGTAGGGCAAGTTAGGCAAGGCTCAAGCAAAGGGACCAAAGGACAGGGACCAGAACTCACTCTCGGACGGGCTTCAGCGGGAACAGATAGGGCGAGTCGGGGACGGGATGGGCAGGGGTAGGGGGGGCACTCTCGACTAGCGAGACCATGGACGAGGCCATATTCACAGGCGTCGGTGAGAGGGAAGAGTAAAAGGTGTTTGATGAGGATGCAGGCACGCCGCCTCCGGTTTGAATGTGTGAGGCCTGCGGCGAGGCAGGCGAGGAGGCAGCAATGGGGTGCATATTAAGCAGTTGCGGACGATGCAAAGGGCGAGACGGCTGAGAATGATGCGGCTCCATTTCGAGGCTGCGGTTTTTGCCGGGTAGGTTGGTCATACAAGGCGTCCGTCAACATAGTGAGAGGCGATGGGACAGGCCAGCGGGAGGCGGGGTCGGAACGTCGAATACAATCAGAAGTTCTGTACGAGGCTATAGCCCCATCGTGGCCGGAGACGATCCCAGACGAAGACGACAAGACGAGGCGGCTCTGGGCGGGATGGGCGGATTGAGGCCAGAGCGGCGGGATGGCGGGGAGTGGACACGAAATCCAGTTGGGCGAGCCTGGCTGGTTGTTGGCGCTCGGCTGTCGCAAAAGGCGGTCACGGAATCGTTGGGTCCGAGAACGGTACTGTGGTTTGGGCGATGGAAGAAGCAGAGCCGATGAGGCCGAGTAGAAAAAAGATCGTGGTCAAGACGCGGTAAAGCCGTGGGAAAAGCAGCGCGGAACTTTCTCAGGCTTCCCTTTTCCCAGGCCCGGTTTGGCGGGCGGGGCTCTCGATACGGTAAAGGAACGGCTGTTTCTTAGCTGGACCAGTCCAGAGATAGCGCCAGGGCGCATGCAAGAACGTAGGGGGCGGGCAAAAGCAAAGGTGCACGGCAAAATGAAGCCTGGCAAGATGGACGTGGAAAGGAAGGAAGCAGCGAAACTAAACGTACAAGTGAATTGGCGTGGTCCTTGTTCTGTCCTTGGTCGCTTCTGGACGGGGAAAATGAACAAGAAAGAGGGGTTTGGCATCAGCGAGAGAGCCAAGGCAGGGGGCTCCACAGCGGTCAACCGATACTAAGTAGTTCTGTCTCTAGAGCGGAGCGTATCGTACGCACATTTCGGCAGCAGCGTGTACGGAGTACCCAGTACTCCACGGACCGCGCTATCTCTCTTTTCTCGCAGATGTCCAGCGGCCAAGAGCACTAGGCCCTTGTAGAGCAAGTTTGGAGCTACCGACTTGTACAGGCTACTAGTACGAGTACGAGTACTGTCTCGTATCTAACTCTGTTGGGCAGGGGAGGGCTGTGGCAAGCTGCAGTGCTTATCGCACTATCCCCAGTCACCCGCCACACGGATGTGATTGGCCACCGCGCTGGATCTGTGTCTCGAAATTAAAAAAATGTGATAGCAAGCGTATTCTGGGATTCGTGCTTGCTTTTTTTTACTACAAAGCGGGACGTTCGATGGCAAGATATCCGCGAGTCGCCGCCCATCGACCCTGGAAGTTAACCCACTAATCCCTACTCGTATCTCCCAACAAGGCCATCACACGCCTCGCGATCATCGTGGCACCCGCTTTCGCCACCATTCAACGGAAACCAAGGGCGGGCAAAAAAACAGCAAAGTGTCATGTTGAGACGAGCATCGATCTCGAACAACTGCTCTGTACTGAAAATGTGAACTGTCGAGCACCAGCCATGTGCCTCCACTTGTGCTGATACGTAACGTTTACGGAGCAAGAGCCAAAAAAACCCACCCTCATTTTTTTGGGCGCGATACGAGCACCCATAGGCCGGCCCTGCAACATGCACCACCCATACAACAGACGCCCCTCTGTTTGCAGTGGGCCAATCACGAAATCCGCCTAGCCTCCAGTCTGTTCCTATCTTGACAAAGTGGCTCTCTTCTCTCCTTTCGGGTGTGGACCGACGGGTACCGCATCAGGCACATTTTCCTTCACATGCTCCGTACTCCGTACTCCGTACCATGTACTCGTACTCCGTACTCGTAACGAAATGCCTATGCGAACGCCTCCGCCGCCAGCCAAGAACCAGCACGTCTCATTCCCAGGCCACGCCACCGGCCTGCTGCTCATGTTCTGCTGTCCTACGGAATCGGGGGCGGACTATGGGAAAATATGACCTGTAAACAGGAAAATTACATCCGGCGCTGCAACACCATTCTGCCGTTCTCCAGTGCGTGCTGCGCGAAGCCTCGTGAGATGGGAAGAAAAAAAAAACAGGTCGGCGCGGGACGCATTGATAGACAGGGGACTAGCTACTCTCCCCCGCATTTGTGGTGGTCGGGCTGCGAAGGCGGAGGAGTGTCCGTGTCGAGACGCATCGCCAGACCGGTCCTGTCCTGTTTTGCCTTGATGTTTCGATCCTTGCCTTTTCTGTGCGCCCGAGCGCGCCGAGCTGCATTTACTTTGGGAAGAGGCGTCCCGTCCTGCAGTCCACCGGAGGGTCCAGACCGGTCGACGAACCCCTCTCCCGACGAAAACCGCTGACAACAGGGCAAGAATAGCCGTGAGCACACAATCTCACTTCTTTTCTCTACTCCGTAATATTTCATGTTGCTGTCGCTCTGGCGTCCGGCGTCCAAGGCGTGAGGCTAGCCTGGTGGGACAGCAGCCACGGCCCTCTACTCCGTAGGAAAAAAAAAAAGTCGTATGTGCCTCGTGAGACATGGGATGCTGGCTCGAGAGAAAACCGGAACCTGTTAGGGTTCGTGGCACCAACCAGGGCAGGGCGGTGCAGGACAGTTGCATCGCCAGCGACGCATTTGGCAAATGGAAAGGAAAAACAAGAGTCTCTCTTTTTTTTTTTTTTTTTTTTAAACTGAGAATACAAAATGGAGGAAACCGCATGTACGAGTAGAGCCATGCAGACCGGATGAGAGCGAATGGGAGCAAGGGGAAGCCGACCCGGCTGGTGAACAAAGGCAAGGCCCGACTTGCTCCCTGAACACGCGGGATTTGCATTCCTGGCGCTGGCCGGGCGTCTCGCAATGTCTCTCCCTTGCATATTTGGGAAAGCGGCCGTCGACGCAGACGAAACGCCCGTCTCCGCTTAGGCTTGGCCCGCTGGCCAGAACCGCCAGCGGCCGCTGGCCGTGCATAGAATGGCAGCCCAGCCACCTGGCGGGCCCACGGAAGGAATGGAGGAATGCACGGGTGGTTCGCACGTTTTACGCTGGCCCTCGTATTCTACAGGGAAAAAAGAAACAAAGTGAGCACAACGACACGCCCGCTCGTAGCCGCACGAGTAGTATGTTTGTCAGATCATGGCACACGATCAGAAACAGGGTATGCCAGTTTCCAAGTGCAGTTTTTGGAGGGTCAATATTAGTGGCCAATTCCTGTTTTGCGCCCGACAGCGTTCCATCGCCGCTTTATGGGTCAGCCGCTGTAGGCGCCAGCCCGTTCTGCATGGGCACAAAACTACAAGTAAGATTTTCAGGGAGTACGGAGTACGAGTACTGCGTATATGAACATATATTGGCCAAAAAAAAAAAGAATGGCACGCTGCAATAGGTCGCGCCGTCCCCGAGCCCGATGGGCCTCACGTCGCGCTGTGCCTCGACCTTGGTGGCCCCTTTTTACCCGATTTGGGCCGTGTTTGCCGGTCATCATGCAACGGCTTGCATATCTTACCTTGCAATATTCATTCATCTTGAACGTAGCCCCTTGTCAGCGCCTTCGCGCAATCCTCGCTCTGTGATTGGCGGGCCACTGGAGAATGTTGGATGCCACACCGAGACAGAACGCACGAAGTAAACCCTCTTTGGCCATCTCTGCTCTGATAACGGCAAGAGTAGGGTCTACTCGTATATCACAGCCCGCTAATGTATCACCTATCCAAGTTCTGCCCATAGTCTGCCTCCTGGCCGCTACAAGCCGCAGTACCGCCGCAGATTCCGCCTCCTGGTACTCCATACCTAGCTTCCCAGTATCTCGCCGGTCCTGGTGCTGGAATAATATTAGAGCCCTGCCAAAGATGAACCAATCTATCCGTCGGCCCAAGCGTCTTGGTGGAGCCACACTGATATCCATCCAGCTCATCCACACTACCCGGCCACTCAGGATTTCAATGCGACGCTACGTTGACTTCGCTACGACGTCACGTCATCTTTTCGACTGCCCTAACCCGTTTAAGAACATCAACCGGCGAAAGCCTCGTGCGATGAGCAACATTGAACTGCCGACATCTCTGCGCTGAGGTCTTTTTGCTGCTCCGTGTTGAGCCCTTGAAACAGCCGCCGGGCATTCCATGTGTCACCTATGTCGTGCTGCAGTAATGTCGTAATATTGTAGGGGACATTCTTGTACAGTGGCCGAAGCTGCTGGTGGCAGCTCGCAGGGACATCGGCCAGTGGACGATGGGACCTGCAGCCTAAATCCACTAATGAGGGCTGAGGGTGTTGTAAGATATCTTAAGATACTATCCGAAACGGCTGGTACTGACGGAGTATGAGTTCGAGTACTTGGAAGGCCGCCCAGCTTTGGAGTTCTGGGTATTGGCCAGCCATGCGCCTCGCTTACGTCGTACATCCCAAAACGTTTCCCGAAAATAGAAGTGGCGGAGAACGGCGAGATATGGACCGAACAGCGGTCAGACCTTGGGCGTCATCCTTTCCGCCCTGGACGCCCCTCGCGTCCCGTCCGCTTCCTGCAGAAAAAAAGTGAGGCTTCTGGGGTCTTGCGGCGCGGCTGTGTGGCTAGCAGAGCCCACCCCCTGTCTCACGCCCGGCCGAGACTCGAGGTGGCAAGGAAAACAAGGTTGCCTGTTGTTGATTTCACTCTGACGAAACAGTCAGCCCACAGGACTTACGCTCGTCTTGGTAGTTCTAACCTTCTCTCATGTGCGAGTACATATACTTGCGGGCGCGTTCGAGTGCGTCCGGCAAAGCGGCCTCTCTAGGCCACGCGGCACGGAAGGCTCCACTGATAGCGAGCGTGCGGCTGCTTGGCTACTCTCTCGTCCTTCTTTCCCGTCTGTCCGTGGATTCCTTCTGCCGAAGGATCGCTATGAGGGCATCGGCGATGATGTACATGCCACCAGAATGTAGATGCGCATATATTTCCACTTCCATCACATCTCGGGTTTGCCATGCTGTCCAACCGAGCACATATCACATGTTCTTCAGGCCATGTGTGCGTTGCTCCACGTAGCACACCTCCTTTTTAGGGCGCAATTTGTCTGAGCACGCTTCGTACTTTAGTGGTTAGCGCCGCAATTCCGTGTTTCGATCGGGAACCCACGTAATGTGTACATCGTCGCCCGATGACGTGAACCTGCGTGGCCCGAGAGATGCTATCTCCAGATTGGCCGCAGTTGAGATTATCAGAGTTGGAAGTGTCCTTGCGGATATCTCCATAACCTCTATTCCCGCAATTTCATATCCTCCAGCATCGTATTCAACCCAATTCTCGATAGCTGCAAGGGTCAAATGCTTTTCTTTGTGCCTTCTATTTAATTGTTTTAAGATACGCGTAGACGAGAGCGAGATCACGATCAAGTCAATCCCTTTGCTGCTCAGCACAGGGCATTCCCTCCCCTCTTGGAAAATAGGAGAATGTCGAAACCCTCCACGATGGGAAGGAAACAACAACCCCGTACTTCCAGATCAAGAGTATCTTTCCCTCATAAGTGCATCGCAAGCAAGACTCCCATCCACCGACCAAAGATTCCACCGAAAGATTCCACCGGATAAAACACAGGAAAAGACAATTTCCCAAAAATGATATCTTTTCTCTTTTTTTTTCTCTTCTCTTTCTCCCTTTCCCACACCTTTTATTTTCTTGAGACAGAACTTCGACCATCGCTGGGAGACTGCCCCGAAATCAATGGTATCAAGCAAGGAAGTCAGACAAGCTGCGTTTACCACTGGGTACCCTCCTTGGGGGCAGCGGCATCGTCGCCCCACTGAGCACCACCGGTCTCAGCGCTCCACTGCTGGTTGGGAGCAGCATCGTCCCAGCCGGTCGTGGCAGCGGCAGTCGTAGCAGCGGCGGCGAAGCCAGCCGGGGCGGCCTCCCAGTCACCACCACCAAAGGCAGGGGGGGCAGCAACAGCCGGCTCCTCCTCGACAGCGGCGAGCTTCTCCTCCTCGGCCTTCTCCTCAGCCTCAGCCTCAGGGTCGCGGTCTGTGGCGGTTAGTCATTGGTCCCAAAAAGCAGACAATGTGAAATCAAACATACAGAAGTACAGATCCACCATGACGTCCCAGGGGGTCTCGCGGTTGAAGATGGTGCCACGCAGACGGAGCACCTCACGGGCCAGCAGCCACCAGACGGCGCCAATGGCGTGGCGACCCTTGTTGTTGGTGGGGATGGCGACGTCGACAAAGTCGGTCGGCGAGTCCGTGTCGCACAGGGCAATGACGGGGATGTTGACGTAGCTGGCCTCCTTGATGGCCTGGGCGTCGGTGCGCGGGTCCGTCACCACAATAAGGCGCGGCTCCTTGAACGAGCGGGTGATGTAGTTCGTGAACGAACCGGGGGTGAAGCGACCGGCAATGGCCTGGGCACCGGTGTGCGAGGCGAACTTGAGGACGGCACGCTGACCGTACGGGCGGGCCGAGATCACACACACGTCCGACGGGTTGTCGACGGCGGCAATGATGCGCGCAGCCAGGACAATCTTCTCCCTGTTCGTCAGAGTTAGCATCCACCCATTCCACCGGCAAACCCCGTGGCACCTTCCACCCTCGCCCAGGAGCAACATACCAGGTCTTGCCAATGTTGATGACATTGACACCGTCCGCACGAGTCTTCCACAGGTACGGGTTCATGTGCACCTGCAAGTTCTTGGAACCAACGTGGCACTGAGCCGCCAGGAGGGTCTCGATGTCCTGGCTCGTCGCATCGAAAATCGCGGGGAGGTTAGCGGACGCCATTTTGACAGTGGTCTTTCGTCGTTGTCAAAGAAAGATGGTATGGCGGTTGGGGTGTCAAGAGGAAGCCCTGATAGAGTTCGCGATAGTTTTGATAAATTTTATGAGGGGCCCGAATTTTTCCCCAAATTATGACAGCCCTATTCGTTAAAATTCTTGTGTGTTGCGCCCGCCAGGGTTTCCTGTAGTTTGAAGTACCACGTGACCAGAATTGGTCTCTGGCGGAAATACAATTGTCCGATTATATAACCGGGCTAGTCCGGATATGGTAATGCACCTGGCAAAATTTGGAGCGGTTCAAACCGTCGACTTCCGGCGTTGATGTTGCGAAAGAGAGTTCCGATATAGGCCAATTGACAGCCATGGCGTCCCGTCTACCAGGCCCGCAAGGGCTGTCTGTGGTTCGACGTAAGAAAGCACCTCCCACTATCCGAAACAGGCAGACCGTGCTGTGTATCCTGAGCCAAGCTGACTCGTTGATTATAGTGTGCCTCCGGCCGGTTGCGAGCCGACCGACACCGAGCTTGCTACCGCTGATACAGACGGCGAACCTTTCCCAGAAAGAGAAGAAGCGCATGATGCGGCAGGAACCCTACAAGTGGGCGCAAGCCCAGGCACGCAAGGCTGTCAAGGTCGAGCGCCAGCAAAAGATCCAGGATGCTCGCGACGCGGCATGGGGACACCCTATTCACGGCATCACGACGCCTTTTGTCGAGTCATTTGACTCCGCCGGTCAGAGCCCTCAGTCAAAGGCTGCCAAGACCGAGACCAGCGAATCAGTGGCGGAGCCGCAGGCCCTGCCCACCTCTCCCGAGATCCTCAACTACCAGCTCTCGCGTACGGAATTCGACGAGGCTATTTCCATGGCGTACCAGCTGAGTAAGCCCTTGGAAAACACCAACCGCATCGTGGTCGACGCCGTCAACGAGGCGCAAGAACTGCGGGAACACGAAGCGCGGCATAAGCGGGCGGTTGTTGCCATACAGCGCATCACTTCTCTTGACAATGCCAGCGGCAAGGGCGTTCGACACGCCAACATCCGGAGATGCATCGACACCTTTGGCCGTCACAGCACGGATACTGTCCTGGAGCCCAAGCCACGTGCTCCGGGGCTACCGCCGCGCGAGGTGCTCCAGCGGGCTGGCCCTGACACGGGATCGCCAGAGGTTCAGATTGCGATTTTGACGGCCAAGATTCGTGTATTGGCAGCCGCTTTCGAGGGCCGCAAGGGGTACAAGGACAAGCTCAACCGGCGAAACTTGAGGCTGTTGTGTCATCGGCGGCAGAAGTTGTTGAAATACCTTGACCGCAAGGAGCGTGGGAGTGAGAGATGGAACAACCTGATTGAGACTTTGGGTTTGTCGCCTGCCACCTGGAAGGAGCAGATTTCTATTTAGGACGCGATCCTAGGCTCACTTGGTGCTACTGTATAATGCCGCTTTGCATAGGAAAAGAATTGAAATTCTTTGTATGATACAGACAGGCGAAAATGCAAAAGTCGGAATTCAAAAAGTCAGGCAAAATTGCACAATTAGTCTCCAGCTTCGTCCCTGACGCCATCCCTCAAAATCAAGTGTGCTCCCTCTAAAAAAGGGGCCGGTGGTTACCATCTGTATGGGTATTTTAAATGCACTGAGCGCTGCGCAAAAGCGGAAGGCGTGCAAAGTGTAGAAAAGGTCGGTATCAGGCCTAAAAGACGCTGATGTAGTTACCAATGCGCTCCTTTTGGTTCTGGGCGATGCACTCGGCGATCCACGTGATGTTGCGGGTCTCCTGCTCACGAAGCTTAACCCAGGCGTACACAATGGCAAAGGTGAACTGGCGCGTGAAGGCGTTCTTGGAAATCTCCATCTCCTTCTGGTAGAACATGTCTTCCAAGCTCCGCCCGTCCGTAGCGGCACCACCAGCCATGTTGCCGGGTCCGGACGAACCGCCGCCCAGGTTGACGGCCTCAAAGAAGCTCTTGTAGTCGGACACACCGTCAACAGCCAGCCGGACACCTTCCACGTCATCAGCACGGGAAAGCATCAGGGTGCCCTCGGGGTAAAGGTGGCCAAAGTTGGGGTACAGCTTGTTGCGGTCGGCCTTGGACAGCTCCGTGCCAAACGAGTTGATGGTGATGTTGATGGCACGGCGGTCCGCCTCAAACTCCAGGATCTCCGACATGACCTCGGATGTTGGTGTGCCTGCCATGTCTGGGTGTGTGTTGACAAACTGGTAAAAGTCCTCGAGATAGTTCTTGTATAGCGTGTTGCGGACAATCTCAATGTTGAGCTCATCGAGGTCTTGGTGGCTCAGGCTTCCCTTGAAGTACGGAGCAAGGGGCGTCTCGATAAGCACACTGTTGTACAGCTCCTCAATGTTGGTAGCAACGCAGAGGACGGGCATCGTCTCGAACCAGCCAAGAGGGTGGCACCGGTCCAGGAGCTCGCGAGTATCCCTTTCGTGAAGGGTGCCAGTGATGAGCAGCGCCACGTTGTCAATCATGTATCCGTAGGTGAGGTAATCCATGAACGCGGCCAGAGATCCGGCTGCATTGGCCCGGACGTAGCGGAACTCGGAAACGAGCTTGTCGGACGTTTTCGCAGCCAAGCTGGACGTGGAAGGGTTCGGGGGAAGAGAGGCCAGAAAGTCGCCATATGCAGGGCCCAGCTGGAGCTTCAGATCTAGAGTGGCGGAGTGGTCAGTTCGGGAGGGAAGGAATACAGGGGCCAGACATCAGGGGGAAAGGTTGAGCGCACCGTCAATGGTCTCGCATTGCGTCATGTTGGTATAGTTGGCACTGGTGAGAAGGCCGTTCCGATAGCCTCGGACGATACCCTCAATGTACCTAAGGCGCCGGTCAGCGTCCATCACGAAAATAAGCTGCTTGCCCACTATCGGAGCGCCTTACCCATTGTTGACGTTGAAGAAGAGGCCTTCCATGTTTGCGACACCTGATGCACCTCGGTCGGAAGCAATGTGTTTGTTATGTTGCCTGTGCCCCAAAAAAACCCTCAAGTTTAGCTAATGAAAGAGGCAGGCAGCACGTTGGCCCAGATAACCAGTCAAGTCGTTAGTAAGCTGGTGGAGTGTGGCTTGTTACGAGTATAAAGCCACATGGATCCACCCAAGCAAAAAAAATGGGGTGAAAAGCTCTGGCAGAAAAAAAAGTTTTAGAACGACGACTCCGTACTAGAAAAAAAGATTTCCATTCTGCTCCTTCCTTATTGAACTATTGCGACGACATCGAAGCAGCAACACCAAAGAAGCATACAATTGGGTTGAACTGGTCCACTCGACAGGAAGGCGCGATACATCTTTTTTCGACATAATTGCCCGCGAAAATGCCTCTCTTCGTCCTCGCTGAGACAAGTGCAGGGTGAGTTGAAGCAGGCACGACCGACTCTGCTCCTGCCAGTTCTGTTCCATGCTCGAAGACTCCTTCCTAACGCAACATTTATTACAGTTACGGCTTGTTCAAGGCCAAGGACAAGAAGCTTCTTGACCGTGAAGACCTGGCCTCGCGGATATCCACCTCCGAGAAGATCAATGAAGAGTGCGTTTACCTCATTATTGTTGACCCCCTGGGCTTGCACCAACGTCTTCAATCGTGCTCTCCCACGCTATCAACATGTCCATTATACTCACAGTCCCTCTCTCCAGGATCAAACTTAAGCAGTTCGTCAAGTTTGACAGCGCCGCAGAGGCTATCAGCGAGCTCGATAGCCTCATCGATGGCAAGGTGCCGCCCTTGCTCGCTAAGCTGCTTGAGAGCCTGAAGGATGAGAAGAAGGTGTCACTGGCGGTCGCGGACAAGGGCCTCGGCCTGTCTCTCCAAAAGCTTCCGGGCGTCGACATCACGGCGGTGCCGGCGGGGCCTGGCTCCGTGCCCGGCGAGCTGTACCGCAGCATTCGCGAGCACCTGGCCGGACTCATTCCCGGCGTTACCGACGCTGGCTTCCAGACCATGTCCCTGGGTCTTGCTCACTCGCTGTCCCGGCACAAACTGAAGTTCTCCGCCGACAAGGTGGACGTCATGATCATCCAGGCCGTCGCCCTGCTCGACGATCTGGACAAGGAGCTCAACGTGTACGCCATGCGTGTGAAGGAGTGGTACGGCTGGCACTTTCCCGAGCTGGCCAAGATCCTCAACGACAACCTGGCTTATGCCAAGGTCATTCTGGCCAGTGGCATGATCGACAACTTGGTCAACGCCGACCTGTCCGAGATTCTCCCCGAGGAGATTGAGGAGGCTGTCAAGGCTGCTGCCCAGGTCAGCATGGGCGCTGAGATCGCCTCCGAGGACCTGGAGAACATCAAGCTCCTGGCCGAGCAGGTCGTTGCGTACACGGAGTACCGCGCCCAGCTGGGCACCTACCTCGAGAACCGCATGAAGGCCATCGCTCCCAACTTGACGGAGATTGTTGGCCACCTCGTCGGTGCGCGTCTCATTGCCCACACGGGCTCGCTGATGAACCTCGCCAAGAGTGCCGGTTCCACCATCCAGATTGTTGGTGCCGAGAAGGCTCTGTTCCGCGCTCTTAAGACGAAGCACGCCACGCCCAAGTACGGTCTGATCTTCCACTCGTCCCTCGTGGGTCAAGCGACGGGCCGGAACAAGGGCAAGGTTGCCCGCCAGGTGGCCTCCAAGGCTGCCCTCGCTGTGCGCACAGATGCGCTCGCCGAGTTCGACGACGATGCCGACGACGAGGTCCGCGCCGCTGTGGGTATCGCCGCGAGAGCCAAGCTCGAGATGAACGTGCGGCGCCTGGAAGGCAAGCCGCTTGCCAAGGTTGCTATTCCGGGTGTGGGCAATGCGGCTGGCAAGTGGGATCTCAAGGAGGTCCGGAGGTACAACATCAACGCCGATGGTGTGGAGGTTGCCGAGCCGGCCGCTGTTGAGAGCACCCCGGCCAAGAAGGCACTCCCGGCACCGGAGGAGTCGGATGATGAGGAGCCGGCCACCAATGGCACCAATGGCACACCGGGTACGTCATTTTTCTCTGCTCCTACCTACGCACAAGTCCATTCGCTAACATGTCGCGCAGCACCGAGCAAGCTGTCCGAGGAAGACTATGAGCGCCTGGCCGAAGCCGCTGGCATCTCGGTCAAGAAGTTCAAGCGCAAGTACGAGCGCGGCGTTGTCGACATTGACGCGACTGGCAGCCCTATCGTGCACAGCAAGAAGGAGCTGAAGAAGGCCCGCAAGGCGGCAGAGAAGGCGGCGTCGAAGGCCAAGAAGGAGGAGGAGCCCGCACCGAGCAAGCGGAAGCGCGATGAGGACGAGGAGGTGCCGAAGAAGAAGACTAAGAAGCACCACAAGGCGTAATTTCGACGTCGTCGCGTGGTGTTGTCCCGTTCTTGAATCCGGCCTTCATTTGCATCATCTGCTATCCGTTGCTTTGTACGAGACTCTTTCTTTCGGCGTTGGGGAGCGGCTTGGCACGAGGTGGAGTTGGCTCGGCGTGACTTTTTGTCTTATGGGGTTTCTGGTATTTGTTATTTGCACAGTAGTTCGTGCCAAAAGTCGCTATTTGTATGTTTAGGAGACTCAGTTTTCTATACTGTCAGGCTACTTAATAGCCTCCAGACTTCGGTGATAGCTTGTTGAATTTTACTTTAAAAATCTGAAAAAAGCGACAAAGACTTATTTTGCCACGTCCCACCGCTTTTATTTTGATATACCGCCTTGTTTGTCAGCCTAAATTTGTAAGATGCACAAGACACGGTAGTCGCCAAACGTCACCACAGAATGGGCGACTCGGAAGTGGGAAACCCGTCTAGGGATGCCCTGGGCAAGCGCAGCCGCAGCCGCAGCCGATCTCCCCGGCCACGGGACGAAAGGCAAGAGCGGACGCGCGACACAGAGCGAGATCGTTTTCGCGATCGCGACCGCGACCAGGATCGAGAGCGCGATCGCGACCGGCCGAAAAAGAAGAGCTTTAAAGGGTTCAAAGTCAAGGAGAAGCGGCGAGATGATGAGAGTGAGAACACGGGCCGCGAACGCTCCCCACGCAGAGATGGTGGCCGCGACAGTGGCCGCGACAGGGATAGAGGCCGAGATGGGGACAGAGGACGAGACAGCGGCCGGGACAGGGATCGGGATCGGGACCGGGACCGAGACAGAGACCGATACCGGGATCGAGACCGGGACCGAGACCAAGACAGGGCACGGGATCGAGACCAAGGCCGGGAACGGGACCGCGGTCGCAACCGAGACAAGAACGACAAGAACGACAAGCCGGCTACAGAGGGCGGCGCGGCAAAGAAGAAGACGGTGGTGCCAACGGCCAACCTTGAGTTTATGATTGTGAACGTGAACGACCGGCTCGGTACGTGATCTCGCATCGTGTTGGGGTTGCGCAAATACTAACAATTTGCCCGCAGGTACCAAGGCGGCAATTCCGTGTCTCGGCTCGGATCTGATCCGGCAGTTCAAGGTCATGGTGGCAGCGCGCATCGGACGGGACCCGAGTGAGATTATGCTGCGACGACAGGGCGAGCGGCCGTTCAAGGACCATTTGTCGTTGGACGACTACGGAGTCAGCAACGGGGTGCAGCTGGACCTGGAGCTGGATACGGGCGACTGAACGGGGCAGGAAAGGACGACAGAACGCTACGACTGTTTCTGTTTATGGATTGGGTCCTTTGGCTTTCGGTTCACATTGTCTGGTTACGGCGAGCTCTCTAAGGATGATGGGAAACAGATTCATATTTCAAGACAACTGCTATTTTTGATCGTTGGGCCATACAATTTGGGAGAAAGCATAAACAGGAAAGCAGACTTGAAGGAAGGGGGGGCCTATCACTGGCGAGGCTGGCGGGGTCCTCCGGCCGCGTTCTGCGCATTCGGAGGCGCCGTCGGCCTATTTGCCGGTCCAGTCGGCTGAGGCCTCGTAATAGGCGGATTGCCAACACCGTTGCCACCTGGGCTAGCCACGTTTGCCCGCCCACCGGCAACACCCGCGTCCGCTCTTCCAAACAGCGGGCCGACATGACCGGGTGCAGGACCGGGCTGTATAATGCTCTCGTCGCACTCATCGTCCTCGTCGGACATGATGCCATGGGAGCTGTCGGGCGTCGGCGGCACTCTGGACTGTAGACGGAGCGGCAGATGAGGGCGACGTGCATGAGGAAAGTCGGAATAGCCGGTATCCTGGCGAACGGCTTCTGCATGGTCGCCGTACTGAATGAGCTTGATCCAGTCCCGCGTCTCAGCAGTAGTGGACTTTTTGACGGCCAGTGTGTTTTCCAAGAGGGCATCTATTTCTGGTCAGGTTTTCGTCCCCGACAATCAGGGGAGCAAGAGGCAATACTCACGGTGGCAGCAGTACAAGGGCCCGGCCAGCGGAGCCGTGCAGTCGCGCATCTGGCACTCGTCTGCAAAAAAAAAAAAAAAAAAAAGGGTCAGTGCATGAGAACAGATTTGGGACTCGGGGGACGACGTACGGTCTTTGCAATAGAGGTGCTTGTCTTCCGTGTGGGAAGAGCAGCCACCATCGTTGCATAGATCTGGACAGGTTAGACCGCGGCCTCGACATGGGAAGGATCCGGGACGACGTACGGGCCATGCAGTAGTCCTCGCGGGACAGCAGGCTGTCGGTCCAGGCTCGAGGGCTCTGGCATTTGTCGGCCTTGCATCGATCTGAGAGAGCGTGTTAGGGCGCGTCAAGCTCAACGATAAAAGAAAAGGCGGACACGTACGGGCGGTGCAATACTTGACATCGACTTTGCGCCCATTCGAACAGCCTCGCTCGACGCAGGCATGCTTGCGGCAGTGCTTGGCCCCTTTGAGCCGCGGCCCAATGCAGGCTGTATCGGAGCAGATGCCATCTAATCGCAGCGGTCGTTAGCAGATGCTCGCCCGGGGGGAGGTGGGGTATGCAGAGACAACGCACGCTCGCGGCAGAACAGGAGGTAATGCCTCCTGTGGTATATTTCCACGGTACCGTCGGCGCGATCCTTGTCGGTGACGCCGTTGTTGACTTCTGGCAGCACGCCTCTCAGAGAGGAACAGCCCGATTCGGCACATTCCATATCTACGCCTGCGTGTCAGCGAATCGCTACCGTTTCGAACGGCTCGCACGGCTCACGTTTCTTGCACAACTCGAAGCCATCTACGGATATTTTGGCGCATTTTTCAAACTGGCATTGGTCTGCGAATCGAGTCAGCATGTCCGTTTGGCGCCAGCAAGAGAACATCCGAATGAGGGCACTTACGCTTGGCACAAAACCCAGCATGGTTCCCTCTCGGCTGTTCGCAGCCTCGGTAGAAGCAACGGTCTGGAAAGGCTCCTGTCAGAATGCGTCATGTCGGGAGAAAAGCAGAGAACAGGCAGCTCACGAAGGATGCAGAATTTGCAATATTGCGAGAATTGCGAGCCTGTCTCGATGTCGCGGAGCATTTCGCAGCCGGGCCGGGAGCAGGCATCTGCATGGAGGATCAGCACGGTGCACAACTTGCCGGCATGAAGACAGGCAAAGGGTGAAAGCGAGTGTTATCATACGCAGTGGGCAATACTCATGGCGAGGGAACTCGACGTCGGTCTCGTCGCTGTACGTAGGTTTGAGGTACTGCCCTTTGCACTCGTGACAGGTTTCGATAGGACAGACGGTATCTGCCCCCCTTGTCAGCTCTGACTCTGGACCCTATTCCCATCATGCGGTCACTCACGCTTATTGCAGGCGTCGTCGAATTCGGTCTTCTTGTGGGTGCAAACCTTGGTGCTGAAAAAGAACCTACACGTGTCTGGAAGCCGGGGGCCAGTTAGCCATGCCTCAGGGCTGACATGCAGTGTCTATTCAAGATACGCACGATCTTCGCAATAAAGTGAGGGCCTAAGTTGGACCTGCCCGGACGGGAGTGAACTATCGTATGTAAAGTTCCTGTCTAACCGCTCGTTCTCGGAGATCAAGGCCGTGTGCGCCGGGTCCATCGGCATCCTCAAGTTGTCTTGGCGACCGAGTCCGACCGGGACAGCATTGATCGGCTGGCCGGCGGCGGCGCGGATTTCAGCCAGCTGGGCTGCTGCTTTAAAGTAGAATAGTCTCTCGGCGTCCTTGCTGGTGGGGGCCCGACATATCACCTGCTTTCTGCAGTCCTCAGACTTGCATTGTTGCAGGTTCCTGTTCATTCTGGCTGTTGTCTTGGGGCTTGCCCGTTGTGCTTTTCAGTCGGGGGAGAAGAAAGATGGTAGAAGTCACGATACAGGACAAGGCCCTGGACGAGACGCAGGGCAGGCCATGGACGCCTTTTAAACACTTTCAGCGGGCGAAAAGCGGCGCAAGGCATTTCCTTCACACCCTCTCGGGCGTCTTGCACTTGTGCACTTGTGCACTTCTGACACTGCGCCTGCTCTCCGCCAACACGGCAGGAAGGCTCAGCACAGCCATTCCGATGCTATTCTACCTCAATCGTATAGCTCACCGCACTCAACCAATGTATTTTTTAATGCAGCTTTCGTGCTATTTCCTCGTTCCCTACAGGCCGATTTGCTCTGAAAGTGTCGGTTAGCCATCCCCCCCCCTTCTTGGGATCAAATGACGCAGAAAAATGAGGCTACAAAACGAGGCTGTACGCCCAAGGTTGCCCGGCAGTATTAGCGTGTACCCCTCCCATATTCGCAGCGCGGATTGCCCAAGTTTCGAGGCCATAGCCCCCGGGCATCCATGGTGGTTGCCGAAATGCAGCTTGAAAGTTGCCACACCCGCCAAGCCCATGCCGGGCGTCGAAGAACAAGATCAGGCAATATCACGAGCTCGGACTAAGCCCAGCAACCGAAAAGAGCAAAAGTCGGTATAGTAATGACCCCTCCGCGACCCCGACGCAGACATGAGGCGCACACCGACGTGTGTCACGTGACCGCGCGTAACGGCGCACGGGCACGCCGACGGGAAATACGTGCCGTCTTTCCCATGTCGTCGCTGATTCGCCACATCTAGAGCAACGAAGCAACGACGCATCGTGTTCGACTCATCCATGGCGTCGGCGGTATATAAGCCATGGGTTTCTGACAAGTCGGGGTTACCAATTTGCATCTAGCATTGTCTTTTCTCCTTCTTCTGCACTACTTCCACCGTTACGAACACAACTGTTTTTATCACAACGATTGCGAGATCATGTCGGCAACCATCAAAAAGGCAGTGGTCAGGGACGCAGCAAAGGCGTCCATCACTGCCGTGGCGCCCTCCGTGCCGGTTGAGGACAAGGAGGCCATCACACCGCTCAGCGACCGACGGTTGCGGATCATTGCAGAGTCGGGCCGCACGGCCTTTGAGCAGAGCGTCTGGTCGCTTCTGTGCCAGATCCCGGCCGGGCAGGTGACGACCTACGGCTACATGGCGGCGCACCTGGGCTCGTCGCCGCGCGCGGTGGGCAACGCTCTGCGGCGCAACCCGTTTGCACCCGAGGTGCCGTGCCACCGCTGCGTGGCCACGGGTGGCGGGCTGGGCGGGTTCAAGGGCGTGGGACCGGAGCGGCGGCGGGGCCGCGACGGCCAGCCCGAGGGCCTCACGCTGACCGAGAAGCGCACCCTGCTGCGCAAGGAGGGTGTCCGGTTCGACGACAGGGGGCGCGTGGTGGGCACACCGTTTCAAGCTTTCCGCTAAAGAGACTGGGACCGCCAAAAGAGAGGTTCAACAGTAACCAATGGCCTGGCTTCACATGGATCCACGCGAGTGCAGCAGACGTTACTCCGTACTCGTACGAGTATCTTGCTTACCCATGCTCCGACATCACTACAGCCGAAAAAGCTTCATGTCTGCTCCCAAAGTTGCCTTCATCGCACCGCAGGCGCGCTACGCGTCCGTGATTTGCAGCACACCCCATTTCTGGCACTCGCATGCCTCCCCAGGACGACACGACAATGTACGTGTAGGCTAGCTTCACCCCCTATTCTTTGTAATATACAGTCGGTGGAACAAATATTTCCCCGGTATGGGGACTTCCTAGAGGCTCCGATTACGCGCTCACGGCCCTGGAATCATTGCCTTGGATCTAACCAAGCCAAGGCAACCTTTGTTAGCGCCAGGGCTTGCGTACGAGTCTGACCGCACCGAATTGGTCAGCAAACATCAAGACGACCGGCTGGACTCGCAAAGTACGAGTACACAGTTGGCAGGTTCACCTTTACTTGATCGCACTCCAATTGATTCCACACCTTCCTTGATCCTATCTTATTGGGGTACAAATGCGTCTGCATTGCTTCAGGTTTTCTTTGTTTCCCTGCCGGATGCTATGTATGAGTAGCATCCGCTAGATAATATTGGGGCCACTGTAAACTGTGCGAGTTGGCCAACTGGACGGATGACAAATGTAGCCAACGATCGGGAAAGCTTCGGCATCGGAACGATCACCAGCAGTTGCGTCAGTAGCACCGTCAGCCGTGGAGACCATGCCCACATCTGATTCGTCGACGGATCTCCTGGAACCCTCGCCACAAATAGGATGCTGGCATTGCCTGCGTCTTCATAAGATATGACGCCCAATGTGGGGGGGACATGCACACGAGCCGTTGAGGTAAGATACAGTGCATGCACAGTATGACATAGTGGGGTTGTGGCAAGCGCGTGGGTCGCTTGGCTTTGACTAATTGTGGTATGTACAGAGTTATTCCACGCTGGGAGGGGTTGGTGGGCTGCCTTTCGGAGCGCCCCTCGGCCCCAAAAGGTCCCCCCGACCAGACTAGGCTCTGATTCCCACAATGTTCGGCTGTTTTCTCCCTCAAGCCCACGGTAAAAATTCTCGAACTTGGGAAGCGGCCGATTCTCTCCTCCTTTACCATTTCTCGCCAACCTCCGCATCCAACCCGCCGTCGGACACGGGTCGACAGTTCCCGTCTCGCAACTTCGGTCAGACCCGCCTGCAGAAGTCGTCGAATTGACCTTTTGCATACGATTCGCCGATCCCGGTCCGCACTTTTATTCCGAGTCTGCTGCATAACGCAGGTTCCACCAAATCGGCAGGCCGCCACGACAGCATAACACCGAGTGAGCCCGCTCACGGCGACGACAAACCACATTTCTCTGGCGACAGAAAACGCCAGAGGGCATTTGCCACCCCGTTCGCGACTCCATCGCTTTTCACATTCGTGCACGCCGCAGCCATGGCGTTTGGACGGCGCGGTCCCAACATCTCGCAGTTCCTGCGGGAACTGCACGAGAACCCCATCATCGACGATGGCTTCCCTACGGTCGACGACCAGGACCTCTCCATGTTCACCAACACCGAGTTCTACGACCTCGAGACGGGCCAGAACACCGACTTCCAGCCCCAGCCGACGCAGCCGTCAAAGCCCAGCACCGAGAACGACTCGTCCTCCGAGGTCGTGACGCCCGTGGCCGACGAGGCGGCGCCCGCCATTACCGAATTTAACAACCTCGACTTTATGGCATCAGGTTAGTTACTCTTGGTGCTGAGTTCGATTTTGCGCGAATGCTTCCCCTCGTTGCGCATTCTTGGGGTCGGAATATATTCCGTCTGTGCGGCTACGTCCCTTCTCTCAAGTGTCGAGGGGCCGGCTGCATGGACCATGGGTCGCCCACCAGCCGCAGAGATCAATCGCGGCCGCTGGCTGCTTGCAAGTCTTCACTGGTGCCTGGCTTTCTTGACTCATCGGTTTCCCTACCTCTATATCTGCGGCCGCTGTACTCGTCGATCTGGTCTCCACTGCTTCTGCACCGATTTTCTCTTTTTCTCTTTTTTCATCACTCTATTTCCTGGTCTGGGCTTTGCTCCAGAAGTGCATGCAGCGACCGCGATTTCATTGGAACACGATTGCGCCGGCCATGTGGCCGGCCTGCATTCTGAGTCTAAGGGGGGTTATGCAAATTACGGGCTATGATGGTGCAATACCCCGTGACTTGTGCTCATCGGCCAAAACGCAGCCTGCCCCCTCTCACCGTTGTCGATCTGGGCTTTAGGATAGCCCATGCAGGCGGCGGCCTGCAGCTAAGATGCTGCGCTGTTCTCGACATCCCCCCCATCTGCGTTCTATCTATTTTCTATCTCTTTTTTTTGTCTCCCCAAAGCTGCATAACGCATTACGATACGCCTCCTCTATCACATCCCTTTGTTCTTTGTTGCTTGCCTTACTAGGCAATCCGCTGCTTTTTGGGGCTGCTCCGGCCATGCTTTAATACCGTCTGCGAAACTTACTGACGATGGCACAATGGCTCCAGGCGAGTTCAACTTTGCGGACTTTGGTGCTACCTATACGTCGCCATCTATTCCATCCTACCCGGATCCGCTTGGCAACCTCCAGCCGGCCCCCCAGCAGGTCTATCCATCTCCCAGCACCGCGAGCCAAAACCACGGGCAACACAACAGCTATGCGCCTACCCACCAACCGCCGCGGATAGCCGCCGCCGATACGCGCAAGCCTGATGTACTCAGCCCATCCACGCGTTCGCTCTCATTCGAGGACCAGACGCGGCTGGCCGCTGAGGAAGACAAGCGCCGCCGGAACACGGCCGCCAGCGCTCGCTTCCGCGTGAAGAAGAAGCAGCGCGAGCAGGCACTCGAGAAGTCAGCCAAGGAAATGACCGACAAGATGACGGGTTTCGAGAACCGTATCCAGCAGCTCGAGACGGAAAACAAGTGGCTGAAGAGCATCGTGCTGGAGAAGAACTCGGGCAATGAAGAGTTCCTCGGCAAGCTGCTGGAAGAGTTCAAGGCCAAGCAGGCCAAAGCAGCACTCAAGAACGGCAACTCTAGCAGCTTCACAATCCCTGCAAGTGTAGCACATGAGGAAAACGAGGCGAGGGACTCTTCCGGCTGAGCCGGCTTCACATGTTTCTCAAGTTTCTTTTTTATGCATTTATGGTTTCTTATCTTTCTGGTTAAATATCAACAGTTATGGCTTATTTGAGTGGCAATAAGGCCTATATGGTTGCTTACATGGGGAGGGGGGGTGAAGAAGACGCAGAGGCAAAGTCATGTGGCTTCTCTATTCATGTCGGTTGTTTTCAGAGGAGTTATGACCGGAAGGAGGCTTTTTTGTATTACGACGGTGGCGTTCTTGCGTGAACGGCTGGCAAGCTTCGATCTACGACTGGATTGGCTGTATCTAGTTGTTGAGCACGTTCCCTACTTAAAGCAATGAAGGCACTGCTAGACACTGTTTTGTTGTCCGTCTACTGTCAAGAAGACCTCCCAATAATCCACGATTCGAAACGAAATAGACGTGAAATAAGCCAGCCCTTTAATATTTTGCTATGCGGACTGTATCCATTCTTGCGGTGGCTTTTTTGCCCCTATACGCGCAGTCCCAGTCCCTGCTGTACGGCAAAACCACAAGCCCTAACAAAAGGCCACAGCAAATCAGCCACAGGCTATTTTGGCATGCTGTTTGATTGAGATTCGACGGGGACACTGGTAAACGCGAGAAAGCCATTGCTCGCAATCGCGTTATCCGATGGCGTGCTCGAGACCGTCGGATGTCGATATATCCATCGACAAGATCCGCCCAATGACTGGCCAGCACCAGACACATAGCTCGAGTCCGCGCTTCCTTCGATTTGAACAAGATAGGAAATCCATGTTCGAACCCGTCGAAGAAGAAATTTTCCATCATGGGGGCCGCGCGCTGACCCTCGCACTCAGCTAGAACAGAGACGGACTCTCTGTGTCATAATAGGCCCATTGAAGCGGGCGAGATCATCCAGGAGACCCGTTTCTGCGCAGACGTCTCCAATACCCGGCTTCCTATTTAGGACCGAGTGAGATTTTCTTACCATCAGGACGTGGCCTATTGGAAAATAATATTATGAGGCGCCGCGATCCATCCGCAGAGGGCAGCCGGTCCCGCACCATGTTAGATTTTAGGTAATTATTATACGATTCACACATTTAAAACGATCAGATCAGTCCGGGCGCGATGTATCCTGGGTCGAAGGTCGATACAGGCAGGGCTTGGATCGCCAGCCGAGAGAGACTATACAGCCCCAATACATGTCACGTGAATTTACAACCTGTTCATGTATGAGTATGCACAGCCGACTACTGCCATCTGTATTTTCAAGTTCTCTTGCAATCGGAAAGCAGTATAGATAATGGAAGGAGCTGTCGTTTATCGTAGTTGTGAGTACGCGTATTATTCAAAGTTTTGAAAAATCTCTGACCGATAGCAAGGGGCAGAGCGCCAGCAAATGTGACGATTGGGCCATTTCAGTATACCATCTAACCTCTTTCGTCCTGGCCTGCCTTCAGCCCATGAGCATGGCGATGGCGCAATCTCTAGGGAGAGTGAGGCCTTGCTTCTGGGACTTCCCCGTCTCTCCATGTTTCCCCACACCGTCGCATTGCGCACATGTTGTCTCACGAGAGAGACCACGAAGGGATTTCCGTCCACGGCTATCGCGGTGGGATGGAGAGGCAGTGGGGTGAGTGGGGAGAAATGTGGTCTGCGAGTGGCTCACTTGAGTCGGGTGATGCCACGACGCACAAGGTGGCGGCGAGTCGTGTCCAGCGAGTACGAGTAGGATACTACGCGGAGGCACCTCGACGGACGAGGAAGAAGCACCCCGAGCACCTCCACACAGCCTACACGAAGTGGGTACGTCGTAGTGTATAGGCACAGTGTGTACAAGACGTCCAGTCAACTCAAAGACAGCAGAGTGCAACATGTGAGATGTGGGGGTACGCAAGTTGTGATGACTTGTGAGATACGACAAGTGAAGCGCCGATTTCGCAGAATCTACGATCTGCACGTGGCTGGTCATGACTTGTGGCCAAAATTGGTTGTTGGCTAACTCTATCGTATATAGGGGTTGTGCATGGATTCATGAGGACCGTTTGTGGGCTGTTTCTTAGGCCTTTTCCTAGGAAAGTTTCAAATAATGCAAAAAAAAGCTCTGTTGGCAAACACAGCACGAGGGCGGGAAGTGAACAAGAAAACCAAAAATAGTCATCAGGGACATCAAAGGAATCCCGCGAGCAGGAATCCGCAAAGCACACAAAGGTGCACCAAGCACACTTGGAACAGGTCCGTCAAAGCCAGGTGGCATTCCGTTCGCTGCCACGCCCTCGCCCCATTGGCTTTCCCTGCCCTTGTGTTCCCACGTGACTCTTTGCCTATTTGAACCTGCTTGGGTGTTAGTGAAAGCACGAGACGGGATAACGAGACACTGGATGGCGGGCACTCACTTGTTCACGACACGCTCGATGCCATCGCATCCGAGCTTGAGCGTATCCATGCGCGGGCCGTACGAGAAGCGGACAAAGTGATGGCAGGGCGAGTCAAACAGGTCGCGACGGCGGGCCGGGTTGAGGTCGAAGAAGATGCCCGGCACGACAATGACCTTTTCAGCCAGGCAGGCCTGGAAGAAGTTGAGGCCGTCGCTGATCGGGCCCGGGAGGCCCTCGAGGTTGAGCCACAGGTAAAAGGTCGAGTCCGGCACATACTTGATGACGAAGCCCATGGCGCGCAGGCGGCGAAGAACGTAGTCGCGCTTGTCACGGAAGTGGCGCTGCAGGGCAATCATCTCTTTGCGCACCAGACTCGGCTCCAGCATGGGAATGGCGGCCTCCTGGAAGGGCACGTTGGCACCGCCATCCAGGTAGGAACCACAGGATCCAATGGCCTTGATGAACTCCTTGGGACCGATGATCCAGGCCACACGCCAGCCGGGCAGCCGGAAGCGCTTGGTGAGACCGTCGATGATGAGCACGTCGTCCTCGTCGACGTCAATAATGTTTTCCTGGGGGGCAAGAGTCAGCAACCGAAAAGCAGGCAAGGGGGGGACGGGACAGTCGGGACACATACGGCAGTGCTGATGGTGGTACCGTCGCAGTCGCTGGTGTAGTTGTAGCCCGAGTAAAACTCGTCGCTGATCAGGGTAGCACGCTCCCGGCACAGGTCCTGGATCTCGGCCAGCTCGGGGTTGGCCACGACACGGCCGGTAGGGTTGCGGGGGTTGGAGGTCAGGATGACACCGGTACCGCGGGCAATCTCTTCCGAGATCTTTTCGGGGTTGATGTGGTAGCCATCGGACTCGCTGAGGGGGACAGGGATGGCAGCAAACTGCACAGGGAAAGAAAAGAGGACGAGGGTCAGCAAGGATGGCCTACAGCCGGAAGGGCAGGAGAGCCACCCACGTTCTTGAACAGGGACAGCATCTCATTGTAGGCCGTGTAGTCCGGGATGAAGAAGCCGACGTAGGCGTTGTTCAGCACGGCCGCAATGCGGATCAGGCCGGCACGGCCACCGGGCACAATGGCCACGTTCTCCCAAGTGTACTTGCTCTCCTTGCCCTGGCGATGGTGCTCGTTGTAGAGATGGGCGACGGCCTCACGCAGCGGCTTGATGCCGGCAGTGGGGCCGTACTCACGGCTGGCGACGGTGATGTCCAGCGTCTGGGGCCGGGGGAAGCAGCCCTCGATCTCGTCATCGACCTCGGGGGCGCCCTGGCCGAGGTTGGCCCACAGCTCGGGCTCCTCCAAAAAGCCAAACTCGGACGCACGCTCCGTGCACCAGACGACACCAGTCGAGGCGCGCGTGGCATCCAGGCCGGCATGGGGCAAATGGCCCTCGTGGGCGGCCCGGAACTGGCGGTGGATCTTGCTGCTGGCCTCTGGGGAGGGGGGGAACAGGGGGGGTCAGGGTTAGCAACAATTCGGCTGGACGGGGAGCCGCGACACGCCACGGGAGGGGACGGGAGGGGTGGGGAGAGTGTCTTACCGTTCACGCCAGGCTCGCCAAAGGAAAAGCGGCGGGTGGGCTTGGGAACACCCGTGTTCCGGTTGATGCTGAACTTGCGGTTCAACATGGTGGCTCAAGAGGGGCAGAGTAGCGGGGAAAGCGGAATGAAAAGAATAGGATGGATAGGATGAAGAGAGAAAGTAGAAAGGGGGGGAGGAAGAAAAACGGCGGGAGAAAACGAAGCAGATGCGCGGAATAAATACGTGAGGTGCGTTATGGGCTTTGTCTCGGGGGACGATGGCAAAAGGTCGCCGCAAAGGGTTTGCGATATTTTTTTTTGCCGCCGTATGTTTATTATCCCGGTTGGGTCGTTTCGTCTCGCGTTAAATAGCGGGGACGACCAGCATGGCGGGGTTCGATCCAATGCCATGGCCAGCTTCATTCTTCCAGAGCGAGACGGAATAGGGGTAACAGAGGGCCCCAGGACCAATGGCAGCCGCCGGATGGGCCATGGACTGGCCAGGACGGGCTCCACGGCACAGCGAGCATGAGAGATTTACGACACGGGGGGGGGGGAGGCAAACAATGTCGAGCAGCATCGGTGACGAAGCTCGTCGGCAGCTGTCGTGCAGCTTGCAGTCCAAGGAGCCGCGAGCCAGCCTCCCGTGCCAAGAGAAGCCGCGCCCACTTTTCTGCAGGCCCTTCCCGTGGGAAAAGCCGCGGTGAAGGCGGTGAAACATACAGAGGCTCAAAATCAGAGGGGAGAGCCCAGAACGGATGAGAACAAGCTTCTCGAGTAGTCTCACATCGTATGCGAGACAAAGTACCTTGCCATTACGTAGCCACGAAGGGGCCAAACCTGTGGCTGTGATTGTGTGGCTGTGGTGCGCCAACCGCCACCAAACGGGAAGGAGGGGCGGAGCAGACATGCTACTCGTACAGAGTACGGAGTACTCGAACAGAACAGTATCTGGTTCTGGCCAGATTATAATAGCGCGACTCGCCTCGCCGCCTACGTCTTATGCAACCCCCACTCGGACGGGCTGTTGGGCAGCCACTGCGCCCAGTTCGCCTGGCTAGGCCCCGGGTCGCCTAGCCGGGGGGGTCCTTTTCGCCTCGCCAGGCTAGGCGGTCCAGCTTTGCGGTGTTTGCAGTCTTCAATGTGCTTTGCCGTGCCATCTGTGATCATCTGTGATGCAATATTGTCCTCGTTGGAATTTTCCCCGTTGGCTGTGCTCTTTGTGTGACATCCTGTGCTGCCTGTGGCTGCCTGTTGCTGCCTGTTGGGAAAACCCTCAGCCTTTTTTCCCAGCCGTAGAATCCCGCTAGTCGGGAACCGTTTTTTTAAACTTGAGCGTTGGCGTAGCATTCGCCGCTCTCCAATTCAGCCTGGCAGCAACCCCGAGCAGCACCTCCGCTTTCGCCTCATTCCGGTCTACGTTGCTTAAAACCCCTCCCGATCCATCGTTCTTTCCGGCGCTGGCCTTGCGCGTTGCCCGCCGACCAACCCCGCAAAAACGCACTCTGTCAATTTTCAACAACTCTCGATCCTCAAATCGCCACCAGGCAGCATTTTCCCGCATCGACCCTCTTTGACGAACGAGCACCCACACGCCTAGCCTCCTGTAGCATGTCCTCCAATAATGGCAGCAGTACTGGCGGTGGTAATCCCATGCGCCGGTCCCTGCTCGGCTCCCTCAAAGACAAGCTCACCAGACGAAGCAGCGATGAGAATGAAGCCACGCCGCCAACCCGCGACAGACAGACCCAGAGTCGTGGCAGCGTCTCCATGGGACGGCCACCAGCCAGCAACGGTCGCACATCGCTGGCCAATCCCTCACCAGCCACCCGCCGTCCCGGTGAGTCAACCAGATCGCACGAGGAGAGTGCCCGCCTGCTAACGAGACCAATACAATAGTCCGCGAGGCGCCGCCCCCCTACGAGGCCATCGTCACCGCTCCGACCATGGGACCCGGCGCTGGCGCCAACGTGCTCAGCGCCGGCGCTGGCGCTAGCCGCCGTCCGGCGTCGCTGGCGCCGTCCCACAGCTCCAACTACTCCCACCTGAGCGTCAACGACGTCACGACAGCCGAGGATCCCTATGCCTTTCTGTCGACCTTTGACACCATTTTCCTTATTGACGACTCTGGCTCCATGGCCGGCCGCTCGTGGCGCGAGGTCAGCGCCGTCCTCGGCAACATCACCCCCGTCTGCACCGCCCATGACGCCGACGGCATCGACCTCTACTTTCTCAACCACCGCACGACCGACGCCGCCCCAGGACCGGGCAAGGCCTCCGGAGGCTACACAAACGTGCGCGATGCCGCCGTGGTCAAACAAATCTTTGAGACCGTCCGCCCGGGCGGCGCCACGCCGACCGGCATCCGCATCAACAGCATCCTGCGACCCTATCTGCGCTACTACCGGGAGCAGCTGCAGGCGAACCCCGATGAGCCCGACGTGAAGCCCATCAACGTCATTGTCATCACCGACGGCGAGCCCAGCGACGACCTCGAGAGCGTCCTCTACAACTTCGCCCTGAGGCTCGACGAGCTCGAAGCCCCGCCCTTCCAGGTCGGCATCCAGTTCTTCAAGGTCGGCAACGAGCCCGGCGCCACAGAATACCTCAGCCAGCTCGACGACCACCTCAACGAGCTCGTCCATGGCCGTGGCGTGCGCGACATGGTCGACACCGTCACCTGGGACGCCCGCATCACGTCTGCCGGCGCCGGCCGCGAAATTTCCGCCTTGACGGCCGAGGGCATTCTCAAGGCTGTGCTTGGAGCCGTCATCAAGCGTCTCGACCGCCTGCCGACAGGTCCTGCGCGCACATCCTCTCCGTCCAGATGACCTCTCGCGATACCCCTCCACATTTCTCTTGTCTTATCTCCGGTTGTTTGCCCCCTGTAACATTAGATACCCATCAAGGGGAAAGGCTGGCTTTGTGTTGCCACTCGTGGGCTGATGGCAATACTTTGTAATATTACGGATGGTCCCGTCGTTTTCGCGATTTTTGCGGGGGCCCTGGAATTTGTTTTTCCATCTACACAGTACCTGGCGATGCAAGATACCCGTTACATTCGTTCTGCATGGTACAGCTGTCCGTGCTGCTGTGGGATTGGCTGTGGTCATTTCTAAATGTTGCAAGAACTGCGGCATTTTGCAACGAAAGCGAGCGATCCTATTAGAAATCGGCAGGTGTTCCATGGATAGTCGTCCCGACTCCTCCACCTGTCGGATAATATAGCTCAACCTAAAGAAACTTGCCGTGTCTGCCAACGCAGATCCCAGCCGCCCGGAGAGGCCGAAATCATGCAAACACGCAACATGCAAACGAGCGAAACGAGCGAAACGAGCGAACGAGCGAACCGAAAAGCAAAAAGCCGCAAAGGACGACCGCAGCATGCGCGGAGCCGTAGAACCCGAAAAGAGCTGCGAACGGCAATATAAGCAGCAACGAAGACCACCAGCCAAATTCCCAAGCAAAACAACGAAAGAAACGAGACAACGGAATTTTCAGGTCTCGGACAGCAGGAACAGCAGGTCCACCATTCCAGTTTGAAGAATGGACATCAAGCCGCAATATGGGATCAAAGTAGCCGAGCACCAGACGCCGGACGCCGTATAGCTCGTTCACTGCATCAGTAGCACGTTGGCCTTGGCCAGAAAGCGCGGCTCCACGTTAACGCCCGCATCGTTGCGATACGTGATGCCCGGCGTCACCACACACATCAGCCGCCAGTGGTGTGCCTGCAGCTCGCGCGACGGCAGGCTCGCATTCAGCGGCCGGTGCGACTGGTCGCTGAACTTGATTCCACACTCATTGAAGATGAACTGGAACGAGAGGCGCGACGTGTTGAGAATGGCCGACAGCCGCAGCGCGCTCTCGCTGATGCCTGACAGCTCGTGCAGAGCCGTCTCCCGGTCCACATGTTCCTTGTTCATCAGTGGCCCGACGATATCCTTGAACCGCGTAAGCGCCACATTCATCTTTTGGGACTTGATCTTGGTCCACGATGGCTGTCGCATAAAGTCGTAAATGGCCCGCGACCGCTTCTCGACAAGCGCATGGCGCTCTTGCGGCTGCAGGATGGCATCTGGGCAATATGTTGTCAGCCTCGGTGTGGAATTCCCCTGTTCCTCCCGTCTCGACCTCCACTTACCATATCCATATTTGGTGTCCAGTCGGTGCTTCACACTCGTGAGGACCTCGGTCAGGGAGTCGTCGAGGCCCTCCCAAGACTGGGCGCCCCACATCTGCTGGACAACATATTGAATAAGTAGCCGGGTCAGGAAGTACTTGCGGTATTCGTCGCTGGTGAGCATGAACATGGAATGGCTTGCCGCATTGGACGGGTTGGTCGGGTACGTTGCCGAGCAAGCGTAGTCCCAGAGCCGAGGAAACAGCTGCTCCATCTCGCTGATGAGCTTCTTGTTCGGCATGCTGCAGTACCTGGTCACCCAGTCTGTCATTCGGTTGAAAAACTGGAATATGTCGCGGATTCGCTCCTCATCCACCGAGTCAATCGACGCCACCCCCGGCGCATACTCGTTGAAAGGCTCGTACCGTGCACGAACCAAGGTCATCTCCATCGATGGTGCAGGCGTAGGAGCCGGGACTTCTGGAGCTGGCAGAGCCTGTCTCTGAGGCATCTGCACGAACGGTTTCTGGACCGGTCTTGATGGCAATGTCGCGCGGCCAGTGTTCATTCCTGCCACGGGAGTGTTCGGCCGACCCTTCATTTCATAGTTGCGAGGAGGTGCATAGGGCCCCTGCTGCGAAAACGGTGTTCGGCTGTAGCGGCCACCGGCATTGTATCCATTCGTGCCAAAGCTGTTGTGACGGCTACTGGTATTGCCGCCATGAAACTCAGGGGCCTTGGCCGACAGTCCGCTGTACTGGCCCCGTTGCATCATGGGAACGCAATCTCTGCCAGCGTACTTGGGTCTGTCATTTTGATTATAGCTCGGGTGTACGGGCTTGAATGGCTGGCAGTTTTCAGGAGTGTCCGCAAGGTAAGGGTTTCTACTGCTCTGGTAGTGGGACTTGCGCTCAGGCGAAAACGGCATGTCCTCCACCTTGGTTGGCAGGTGCTGCAGCAAGTCAATAGAGGCGTCGTCTGCTGCAGAAACATCGTTGGAGCTATCCTGGCCACTGCTTCCCACAAGCCAGCTGTCGTTTTCGGACTGTGAATCGGGCCCGCACTGGTTTGGTTTCTAAGCAAGGTCCCGGGTCAGCTCCGCTTCTGCCATGAGTACGAGATCGTACCTCTGAGGATGTAATGGCCCACGAGGCAGCCTGATGGTGCTGCTGCGGCGGTGCCCTGTGCATGAGCTCGTCATTTCGGCTTCGCAAAAACTGAACCTCCTGGAGAGCTGAGTCACGCTCCGTCCTTGTCAAGTCGCGCTCATTCAAAGCCGCCGAAAGAGCGCCCTGGAGTTGGGCCCGCTCGGTGTTTATGGCCTGTTCGATTTTGGCGCTGGCCTGTTGAGCTGTGATGAAGCATTGGGCAACATGGCGAAGCTCGTCAAACCAGCCTTCACGGATGGAGGAAGTGAGCCCGACTTGCGTGTTTGTGGCTTGCTGCAGTCTCATGATGCGGCTCTGGGCCGACTGACATGCAGTCCGGATGTCCTAAGTAAAAACAACATGAGAACTCTGATTCCATACCCAATTCTCCGCAGCCGCTTACACTGAAAGTCACCGTCATTTGCACAAGCTGAGTCTGAGACAGCGCGGGCGAATGAAAGTAAGTATTGAAGCTGTTCGCACAGCTATTCCCATTCATGGGCTTGGCTTGTGGGTTTGGGGTTAGTTTGGGAGTTGGTGGAATTCCATCTGACGGTAGATCTGAGTTTGTCGAATTCATCCTAAACTCGACTTGATCAGAACTTGAGAAATGCAATGGGACATGGAACCAGTATTCAAAGATGAACTTTGGACCAAAGCAAAAGCAATACTCCAAACAGTCCTAAAAGCCAAGAGCACCGGCGACCACTTGACCGGTAGCTCTCATGTCGGACCGTCGAGCAAGCAATGCCAGTGAATGAGGCTTGGAAGTATTGGCGGGAGGAAGTTGGAGGAATATCGTCGAGGCCTCATCCACACGGCTCTATGTGCATGGCCGCCGGCACCAAGATCGATAGGGAATAGTGCTTGAGTATCATACCTGTCGAGGCCTGCAAAGGAGCCGAAAGGCACCTAGTGCATGAATGCAATATGTATTTCCGAATGCTGCAAGTTCTCGTAGATGCTAATGGTGATACTCAGCTAGAGACGCTCTGTGCTTTTCGAGAAGCGGGAACAAGTATGGGAGGCCCGGCTAGATGGACTGGCAGAAGAGAGTGTCCAAGCATCCCAAGAAGGCGGCAGAATGACGGAAAGAGCTTCTGGACAAGAAGGGAATTGCAAAACGAAAGGACTGAGCAAGGCGTTGATGGAAGGAAGGAAAACGATATACTTTGCAAAATCCAAAGGGCTAGGGCTTTTAAGAAGTGCCACGCCGAAAATGGAGTGCAAGTGAATGGAATCGAGGGTGGAGAGAAGCTATGGACCTCTCTGTTGGGCCACATCGAACAGTCCGAACTTTTCCTGGGGCATTGGGGCGGGGAGATAACTCTCTGAAAGCATGGGGGCAACAATTCAATCGAGGGGCCAAGACGGCAGTGCAAACAGAGTTCTCGAACGCTACCTCCCAGCCACAATGGCCTCAACGGCCCCAATGAAGCCCACACACGGCATGGTCTGCGAAAGGCCCTGAAGCTATCAGCAGACAGATGATGCCTCTGGTCGTATTCTGGGCGATACTGTGTTTGCAGCCCGCGAGATACACAAAGGTGCCCGCTGTTGATTCTTTGGTCGTTTGTGGTTTGTGCTACCTACCGGGCCGATTGGACTATGACTCCTCTCGACAGGGGGATAAATAATCCGGATTGTCGAATCTGAGGTGGCAAAAGCAAGATGAATGAATAGACAATACTTGCGCAAGAAAGCGAGAAATGACACAGAAGTCATTAAGAAACCATCGACCTGGAGAAGAAAGAGCTACCTGGACATTCACTTGGAAGCCTGGAAGGAGCCGCATAAGCCAGGGCGACTCCACTTTCAAGTACGATGCATATTAGATCCACTTCACTGTATATCCAAGCAAAGCGAGGGTTTGATTTTATTCTTTCCGAAAAAATGGCTAATACTGCGCAGTGTGAAAAATACAACACAAGACCTAAAGTTATGCGAGTGAGATGGCAATAGGATGCCCAACAATGTCCTGCTTGCAATCCATTCAGAGGTAAGCCTGTAACAAAGGTGAAAACCAAAATAACAACAGAGAAACGCAAGACCAAAAAAGGCGCGGGGGCGTAGGGCGAATTGACCGCGTTGGGGCCATTCGAATACTTTTCGTCGACAGTCGGGAACGGCCCTGGACGGGCGAACAGTCGCCATCGGAATGGCTGCTTGACGGGTGTGTGGTGTGGTGTCGTCGTGGCCGACTCTAGCAACGGTTCTAGGCAGACATGGACCGGAGAGATGAGACACTTCAAGACTGGGAGGAAAAACACAAAACCTGTTCGGTGGTGCAGGAGGTGCCCGCGAGGTGGCGCGTAGGCGGACGGGAGACTGGCTGTGGCGAAGCCCCGGGGGTGCGAAACTGGTAAAGGAATGGTGAGAACACGTCAAACTGTCTTCGCATCAACACGGCTGATATACCGCTCGCAAGCGACATCCGAGACGACGCGATAGGAAAGGAGCCCGCCCGGCTACAAAGGGTGTAAGCACGATTCTGTCCCGGTCCGCTGGAGAGGGCTTGCTTACCGTAAATCAGTCCTAGAATCGATGTCGAAAAAAGCAGGCCACCTTATTAGCTTGTTAGATCGCCTTTGTGCGAGAGAACAAACTACTGTAGACGGCATCCACGACTGGCGCAGCGGTGATCATGCGGCCGCCAAAGTAGCGCCCGTTGAGGCCCTTGATGGCGTTCTCGCCGCCCTGGACCTTGTCGAACTTGAGGTAGATGTCGCCGGGCGAGTTGAGATCTAGAGCCACGTGAACGACGTGTCCGTACTTGTCTTCGGCCTCCTGGCGGACATCGTCCTCCAGCTCCTTGACCCAGTCCTCGCCCTCCTCTTCCGATACGTCAAACATGTTATGCAAGACTACGCATCGGCTGGCCATGTTGACGTTGACGGGAAGCGGCTTGGCGTCGGTCCGCGGCTTGAGAATCGGCCGCTGCTGTTCTTCGGCCGCACCGGGCCCGCCACCACCACCGCCCGACGCCGCAGCGGAAGCATCGTCGGCCCTAGCAAGCTTCCTCATGAGGGCGTCGCGACTGTAGTTATTGAAATTGACGCCAGCAACGTCAGTGTCATCCAACGCACCCGCGCCACTACCTTTGTCGTTGTCCCGGCCGCCGGCACGGTCAAAGTTGCTGGCGTTCTGGGTCCGGCCGCCGGCGCCAGAAAAGGCAGAGCCTTGGTGTTGTGCCTGGTCACGACCTTGGAACCCCTTCATCAGATTCGCGGTGGACTCTGGGGTGAACTTATCATTTCCGAGGCCAACTCGGATGGGACGCCCCGCCAGATCAAAGCCATTCATCTTCTCCAGGGCCTCCCGAGCCTGGTCAGAGTCGCGGAACCTGGGGCCTGTCAGCTGGGCACAATCGAGCAAGTACGGGGCAGGAAAGGAGAGGGTAACGTACTGCACAAAGCCGTAGCCACGGCTACGGCCGGTGTCGTCCTTTTGCAGCTGGACAAACTCGAGCTCGCCAAACGGCTCAAAGACGTTGCGCAGGTCCGACTCGGTGATGCTGAAATGGATGTTGCCGACGTAGAGGCGGTGGAACGGCACTCCGGTAGAGTTGCCGTTGTTCGCCGCCTCGACGGTGCTTCGTGATTGCCGGTTCTTTTCGGCTTCCGTCATCTGCACAATGACAGGGATACCTAGCAATTTCTGACCTGTGAGCTGGAGAGCCGCCGTCACAGTTTCTTCGCTCTTGAATTCAACGTAGCCAACTCTGCAGCCGTTAGCATCCAAAAAACACGCAAGCCAAAAAGCCAAAAGGCAAAAAAGGCCGAAAGGGGGGACAAGGGGAAAACTGCTCACCCCTTGGACCGGTTGCTAACACGGTCCTTGACAATCTGGGCCTCGGCTACGGGACCGGCCTTTTCAAAAAACTCCTTGAGCTCACGGGTGCGCAGTCGTGCCGCAAGTTGCTGCACGAACACGGTCCGACGATCGCGCTCGTCTTCCGTTAATGGCGGCATCGACGACTCACGCTCACGGGAGCGGTCGCGGCGTCGACGGTCCGAGTCCCGATCATCGCGTCGCCGGCCGCCACGGTCTTCATCACGGTCCCGCCGCGAGTCCCGCGGCCGGTATTGCCGATAGGGAGACCGGGACCGAGACTGGCGGGAGGAGTAGTGATCGCCGTCCATCAGATCGTCGCCGCCACGGCCGCGCCCTCTGTTACGACGGCGTGTGTTTCGGCTCAAGCGTGGCTCACGGTCTCGACTCCGGCTCCGGCGTCTGTAGCTGCCGGCTTCGCTGCGGGGTGTCCGCTCCGCCTCGCTGCGTGGACTCTGACTGCGATGGTCTCGCCGTTTCCGATCGCGGTCTCGGTCGCCGTCGCGCTCCGGGCTGCGGCTATGTGTGCGGTGCCTGTTACGGTCGCTTTCGTGTTGGCCATGGCTCTTGCCTTTGACATATCGGTCGCCGCCATCGCCATTTGCCGATCCGTGGCCGTTCGTCGAGTCGGCTTTGCCATTCTGTCCTTTGCCGTCGCCGTTCGCGGCGGCATCCAAAAGGGCCTCTACATCGAGGGGAGCCATAGCGCCGAGAGGAGAGTGGTCGGGAGAGTATGTAAGGCCGCCGGGAGCGAGTTTCGGAATCAGGCAGCGTTGGATAATGGCCGGCTCGCTTGGGTTGCGAAAGAGTAGAATGGGCAAAAGGAAAACGAATGATGGCGCAAAAAGTGGAGTGCATTATTTGGAAAAATTGAAGTGCTTACTCATATTCTATCTTAAGCTACTATCACGTGAGATTGATTACGAGCTAAACCCCATTAGCTAAAGATGGGAAATGCGAAATTAGATCCATGGCGACTCGTACGAGTAGATAGAAAAATGGTGAATTCGTACAGAGTATCTACAGGTATTATTAGTATCTTTAAGAGTTTCGTTTCCCTTTCCAGACATTCTCGTGATGAAATTGGCCCAAACTCCACAAAATCAAACATTGTCCAACTCAAGTTGCGGTGCGCCCCCTCTGCGCCGTTCCACAAGCCACGCATAGCATTCTGCTCAGAGAGAGCCACCTAATTACTGCCCCGCGTATAAGCCTATTTGGCCTTGACGACCTGGCCCGTCTTCAGCTCGGTACCAAAGACCTGATCCCAGAACCGGCTGGTAACACCGAAGCCAAGCTCATAGTCGAGGAAGTGGTGCGCAAGGTGGTACCTCTTCAGGCCCTTGTACCAGAGCGGCAGGTTCTGGTGGTGGAGGAAGTAGTGCGTCAGGTCGTAGCAGATGTAGCCAAAGATGCCTCCGCAAAAGACGGTGACAGCAACGTTCCAGTCGTAGGAAAAGATAAAGTGAGCCAGCTTGTAAAACGGCGTGGCCAGGACCACGAAGAGTGTCGGCGGCATCACCAGGCGGTACTTGTCCATGGGAAGATAGTGGTGCACGCCGTGCAGAAGGAAGTGCAGTGTGAGGCCAACGCGGTTGTCAGGCAGGTAGCTGAAAGAAAGCAGCGGTTAGCAGGGGCCACTATCAGCGTGGGATAAGGAGAACGTACTAGTCCAGGTGGAAGAGGAAGCGGTGCAGGATGTACTCCAACAGCGTCCAGATGAAAAGGCCCAGGACGAAGAAGGGGGCCTGGTAGTGGACGCCGACAAAGCCTTGGCTGGCGACGTACAGGCCGTAGCTGACGCAAGGCAGCCACACAGTCGGAACGACCCACCAGGGCGTGAGCGAGACGGGCTCCAGGAAGTTGCCAAAGAGTGGCGCTGAGGCGCCGCCCTTGTAGTGGCGGGGGCGGTGGACCTGGTCGAGATAGAATTCCTTGGTGAAGCCGCCGAACCACACCTGCATCAGCAGGGGGCGGTTCAGGTCGAGGAACTTGTGGGTCTTGAAGTCGTCATTGAGGTCGGTGTCCTTGCTGAGGTCCTCTTCGCACGACATGCCGGTGCGCGGGTGGATAACGGGCTTCTCGTCATCGCTGCTGAAGTCGGCGCCCGAGGCCACGCCGTTCTTTGCGCTGTACCCGTTGGTTCCATTGGCGGCGGGCGAGCCGGGCTTCTGCAGGAAACCGATGAGGCTTTCGTCGAGCATCTCGTAGGCGGACTCGCTGTGGGTGTGCGAGGTCTCGTCCTTGAGAATCTCGGTGACGTCCTGGCCGGCATATTCGAGGATGAGCTCGGGGCCGCCAGGATGCGCCTCGACGAAATCGGTAATGTCGTAGACCTTGTCGCCAAGCGTGACATAGCATGATTTGGCCGAGTTGTGCGCCTGCACGTCGGCCACTGTGAACTTGGCGGCGGGGGCCATTGCGAAAGAAGCGGACAAGTAATGGAGATTTTCGAGATTCGCAGGCAAGCAATCAGGCAACGGTGGTCTGTAGCGTTGGACACCCTGGAGCAGAGGGCAGTAAAGGAGTGGAATGCGTGACGGAGACAGCAAGGAAGCAGAAGCAGAAATGGGGTGAGAAACGAAGCTGAAGAAAAGGGGAGATCTTTCTCCGTATTATAACGAGAGAAATTTTAGTAAGAAACGAGATGGCAGATCGACGGTACCCAGCGTACGCGACGCGGAATGGGCTTTGACGGAGCCCGCAGCGGCCAAGTGGCGTTATGGTGGGCGGTCAGTGGCCCGACGGGGTTCGAATTCATGCTAGAAGTGGTTTCTTTTAGGGGGAAGCCGGGAGGGGGCTAAGATTGCGGTGCGCTAAGCCGTGTGCGCACGTGAACAGAGTACTCTGATTTTGCTGCTCGTATAGAGTCTCAGACGCGTACTCGATTTTGCAGGGAATGCATTAAGGGCACTGTATGACATGTTCTGGCCATCCCGACCTATCCGCACTGGCACCGACACGGGGAACATTGGCTGACCGTGAGCCCGAAAAGATTTCCGGGTTGCTGATAGGTCACAAGAAGTTGCCTCTTTGGGCAAATAGCATGTGGCAATGTGGCAGGTGTAAGGCAGTCGAGCGGGCGCGACGGGCCAATGAGAATTGGGCGGTAGAGGTAGCAAGTACTCGTAGTCGCAGACATGACAAACTAGGCCCAAAAAAAAGTCGTCGCCCACCACGACGAGTTAAACTTTTTTAAGAGAGCACCGCAGGTGTTCCCCCACACTGAGACGGCGAAAAAACCGAGGACGATGGGAGAAGACAAGACGGAGGCATCATGGTAGTCATCGACGACGGCTTTGAGGCGCTCCTCGAGCCCTTTTACAACGGCAAGCGGCTGACGGATCCGATCTCGACGAAAGACGACAAGTACCAGCTGCTGCCGGCGTTTTTGAAGGTCAAGGGTGGGTTTTCGGAGTGGCTCTTTTGGTGCTGGACGGGGCTATGCTGACATGCGGGCGATAGGTCTTGTGAAGCAGTACGTGGTGGCAGAGGGCAGATGGGTGGCAGGTGGCAGTGGCTAACAACAGGCAGACACATTGACTCTTACAACTTTTTCGTGGAGCAGGAGATCAAGGAGATTGTCAATGCGAACCGCACGATCCGCAGCGATGTGCAGAGCGGCTTCTACCTCGAGTTCACGGACATCCGGGTGGGACGGCCGACGCGGGCGGACTTCAGCGACGTCAAGGCGCAGAACGAGGTGACGCCGATGGAATGCCGGCTCCGGGACATGACGTACGCGGCGCCGATCGTGGTGGACATTGCGTACACGCGGGACAAGAAGCGGATCATCCGGCGCAACATTGCGCTGGGGCGGATGCCGGTGATGCTGCGGAGCTCCAAGTGCAGCTTGAGCGGGGCGACGAACTCGCAGATGGAGGTGATGAACGAATGCCCGCTGGACCCGGGGGGGTACTTTATCATCAACGGGACGGAAAAGGTGATTCTGATCCAGGAGCAGCTGAGCAAGAACCGAGTGATTGTGGAGTCGGAGGAGAAGAACGGGGTGATCTCGGCGTCGGTGACGAGCTCGACGCACGAGCGGAAGAGCAAGACGTACGTGACGCTGAAGAAGGAGCGGATCACGCTGCAGCACAACGTGCTGGTGGAGAACATTCCGATTGTGATTGTGCTCAAGGCGTTTGGGGGTCTGACGGACTACGAGATCATGCAGCTGGTGGCGGGCTCGGACGGGCGGTACCAGGACGACTTTGCGGTCAACTTTGACGACGCGGCCAAGGTGGGCGTGTTCACGCAGCACCAGGCGCTCGAGTACGTGGGGGCACGGGTGAAGATGGGGGCACGCGGAGGGGGGGGCTGGGGGGGGGGCGGGCCGGGGGGGCCGGGGGGGATGCGGCCGATGGGGCCGCCGATGCGGCGCAACAACGTGGAGGAGGGGCTGGACGCGCTGGCCAACATCATCATTGCCCACGTGCCGATCGAGGGGCTGGACTTTTTCCCCAAGGCGGTGTACGTGGCGATGATGGCACGGCGGGTGCTGATGGCGGTGCACGACCCGCGGCTGGTGGACGACCGGGACTTTGTGGGCAACAAGCGGCTGGAGCTGGCGGGCCAGCTGCTGTCGCTGCTGTTTGAGGACCTGTTCAAGCAGTTCCAGTCGAACCTGCGGGTCAACATTGACAAGTTCTTCAAGAAGCCGCACCAGGGGGTGGCGTTTGACCCGCTGACGTCGATCAGCGCGACGGGGGGGATGATCTCGCAGGGGATGAACCGGGCGATCCAGACGGGCAACTGGAGCGTGAAGCGGTTTGGGATGAACCGCGGGGGCGTGACGCACGTGCTGAGCCGGCTGAGCTACATCAGCGCGCTGGGGATGATGACGCGGATCAGCAGCCAGTTTGAGAAGACGCGCAAGGTCAGCGGGCCGCGCGCGCTGCAGCCGTCGCAGTGGGGGATGCTGTGCCCGTCGGACACGCCGGAGGGCGAGGCGTGCGGGCTGGTCAAGAACCTGGCGCTGATGACGCACATTACGACGCACGTGGAGGAGGGCCCGGTGCGGGCGTGGGTGCTGTCGCTGGACGACAGCGTGGAGCCGCTGCGCAACTTTTCGGGGGCGGAGATGCACGGGCCGGGGGCGTACGTGGTGCACGTCAACGGGACGCCGTTTGCGCTGACGAAGAATCCGCGGCGGTTTGCGGCGCGGTTCCGGACGATGCGGCGGCGGGGGTGGATCTCGCCGTTTGTGAGCATCAACCTGAACGCGCACTTTTCGGCGGTGCACATTGCGACGGACGAGGGGCGGATCTGCCGGCCGTACATTGTGGTCAAGGACGGGGTGTCGCGGCTGCGGGCGGGCCATTTGCGGCTGCTGCAGCAGGGGCGGGCGACGTTTGACGACTTTCTGCGGCGCGGCGTGGTCGAGTACCTGGACGTGAACGAGGAGCAGGACGCGCTGGTGGCGCTGTACGAGGCGGACTGCGGCGCGGCGACGACGCACGTGGAGATTGAGCCGTTTACGATCCTGGGGGCGGTGGCGGGCCTGATTCCGTTTCCGCACCACAACCAGTCGCCGCGCAACACGTACCAGTGCGCCATGGGCAAGCAGGCGATCGGGGCGATTGCGTACAACCAGTTCCAGCGCATCGACACGCTGCTGTACACGCTGGTGTACCCGCAGCGGCCCATGGTCGGCACCAAGACGATTGAGCTGGTGCACTACGACAAGCTGCCGGCGGGGCAGAACGCGACGGTGGTGGTCATGTCGTACTCGGGCTACGACATTGAGGACGCGCTGGTGCTGAACAAGGCGTCGATCGACCGGGGGTACGGCCGCTGCCAGGTGTTCCGCAAGTACGTGGCCGAGATGCAGCGGTATCCCAACGGCCGCGTCGACCGGGTGGGCGGGCCGGAGCACGACGCGGAGGGCGAGCGCATCGCCAAGCACTCGGCGCTCGAGAGCGACGGGCTGGCGGCGGTGGGCTGGGCGGTGCGGCACGGCGACGTCATGGTCAAGAAGGAGACGCCGGTCGACCTGGCGACGACGGGCATCGGCGCCGACCGCGGGTCCAACGAGTACCGCGACGCGTCGGTGACGTACCGCATCAACGACCCGGCGTACGTCGACAAGGTCATGGTGTCGCAGACGGACAAGGACACGCTGCTGTTCAAGGTGCAGACGCGGCAGACGCGGCGGCCCGAGATCGGCGACAAGTTCTCGTCGCGCCACGGCCAAAAGGGCGTCGTCGGCATCATTGTCGAGCAGGAGGACATGCCCTTTGCCGACTCGGGCCTGGTGCCCGACATCATCATGAACCCCCACGGCTACCCGTCGCGCATGACGGTCGGCAAGCTGTTTGAGTGCCTGACCGGCAAGGCCTCCATCGTGGCCGGCCGCCGCGATTATGGGTATGGCGACGCCTTCCGCTCGCACCCCGTCGAGGCCATGGGCGAGGAGCTCGTCCGCCACGGCTTCTCCTGGGCCGGCAAGGACTGCTTCACGTCGGGCGTCACCGGCGAGCCCATGGAGGCCCACATCTTCAACGGCCCCATCTACTACCAGCGCCTCAAGCACATGGTCCAGGACAAGATGCACTCGCGCGCCAAGGGGCCCCGCGCCATCCTCACCCGCCAGCCCACCGAGGGCCGCTCGCGCGACGGCGGCCTGCGCCTCGGCGAGATGGAGCGCGACTGCCTCATCGCCTACGGCGCCTCCCAGCTGCTGCTCGAGCGCCTCATGATCAGCAGCGACGCCACCTCGCTCGACCTCTGCCAGCGCTGCGGCCTCTTTGGCTACAAGGGCTTCTGCCAGACCTGCCGCAGCACCCGCGACGTCACCCAGATGACCATGCCCTACGCCGCCAAGCTGCTCGTCCAGGAGCTCATCAGCATGAACGTCGGCGTGCGTCTGCAGCTCGAGGACGAGTTTCCGCATCCGGCCGGAGGGCGGTGAGGCGGCAGAATATCTGGTCGTACTGTATTGTAATGTATGTAGCTTTTTACTCGTATACCTCTTCAACATCGTTATCACGTGACTCCGCGCAGCCCCCCCGTCGAAATCTCAAACTCGACACTGCAGCCGCCCACGGCGTGCGGCGCAAACACGACCTTGAGCCAGCGGCGCCACGACTGGCGCAGCCGCGGCGCCCCGACCACGCCGGTGCGCGCGTCGGGCGCGTCGTCGACCCAGACGTCGGCCGCGGCGACCGGCCGCGGCGCCTTGACGAGGGCGACGCGCGTGGCGAGCTGCGTGGCCCAGACGAGGCCGAGCGCCGGCGACTTGTTGGCGGTGGCGGGGATGTGGCGGTGGTGGAGGCGGCGGTCGCCGCGACGGTGGTGGTGGTGAGCCGTCGGGGACGCGTCGTCGCCCCAGCCGGTGAACCAGAGCTGCTGGTGGTCGAGCAGGAGGACGGGCGGGGGGGGTGGCGTCTGCGAGGCCGGCTGGGAGGGCGGCAGCTGCGAAAAGGGCTGCGAGGCGGACGAGGGCGGGTGTGGCGGGATTGGAGAGATCTGGGACGGCGGAAAGGGCGGAAAGGGCGGGAGAGGCGGAAAAGGCAGAGACAAGGTCGGCGGCCGCGGCGGCGACTGCGGCTCGGACGGCGGCTGTGTCTGTGCAGGCGGTTGTGGCTGTGGCTGTGGCCGCGGCCGCTTGGCCTGGGGACCGTTGTCGCCATGCGGAGCAGGACCGCCCTGCCGCTCGCGCTCGAAGCGGTCCGCCACCTGGTTGGCCACGACGACGGCCAGATTGTGCTTTTGCGCGAGCGACCGCAGCAGCATGCCGAGCCGGGCGAGCTCGAGGCCGCGGGCGGCCAGCGACTCGGGGCCGCTGTTGTTATTAGTATTAGTATTGCTGTTGCTGTTGCTGCCATAGCGGGCGGTCCGAAAGTTGGCGGCCACCGAGTCCATGACCACGAGGCCAAACGCGCCGTCGGCCTTGGCCAGCTGCACCGGCAGCTGGTGCGTCAGGATGTGGTCCTGGGCCTCGAGGTCGGGCGTGGTAATGGTGGCAATGTTGGCGAGAAAGGCGGCGGCGTTTTTGAGGGGGGGTCGTCCTGGTGCTGGAGCAACGGTCACGCCTCCCCCAGCTGGTCCCACAGCCGGCCCTCCCCCCAGCAGCCCGTTCGCCCGCACCATTTGCGCCAGCCGGCCCGTCGGCAGCGGCGCCTCGGTCGAAATGTACAGCGCCCGGCGGCCCAGCCCGCGCGGCGGCGGCAGCTGCACGGCCAGCAGCAGGCTCAGCAGCAGCTGCGTCTTGCCCGCGCCGCTCTCGCCCACCACCTCGGCCAGCTGGCCCGGCACAAAGCCGCCGCCCAGCGCCGCGTCCAGCGCGTCGTCCAGCGTGCTGATCCTGCACGGAGGGGGGGGCGTCACGGTCGTCACGGTCGAGACGGTCGAGACGGTCGAGCTCTCCACAAGACCTCTTCCTCCCCCGCCCACTCCTCCCCCCCCCAACCGCTCCCGCACCGCCCGCCCAAACAGCTGCAGGTCCACCAGCGGCAGCCGCGTCCGCCGTCCAATCTCGGCCGCATCCAACGTCAGCACCTCGCTCAACCCGATCCGCTGCGCCTCCAGGCCCGCCACCAGCGCCGCATAACGCCCCGTCGCAAAGTCCGGCAGCAGCGCATGCAGGTCGCTCATTCGGAACGCGGCGGATGGGGGCTCCGATGGGCTCCCGATCAAAAAGTCAAGGCAGTCGGCCGGGACGTGTAAAAAAGTGGGCGCCTCCGGGAAACGCGTGCTCACGTTATTCACTTAGTTCCTAGCAAATCAGGCAGATATGGGTGGGGCCTGTTGGAGGCATATAAACGTCACATGATTTTAGAAATACGACAGCAATACTCCGTACGTCGTACGCAATCTTGGGGCTCTCGCCCCTCCACAAGTAAAAGACAGCTCAATGTATACCAGCTATCTATTCAATATCCTCCATTCATGCCCAGCTCTTTTCCAACAGGTCCATGCTCCTTCCTAGTCCAACGAGCGCACGCTAAATTTCATCCATCATGCCGGCTATTCATACGACAGGAAAAGAAAATACACGCAACAACAGCTAGTAGTCAATCAGCCGCAGCTTCTTGCCAATGTCACGGCGCCGCGACGCCCGCTCCGACGCCTTGGGCTCGCCCGTGTCCAGGCTCTCGTTGCGGGCCTTGAGCGCCTGCAGCAGCATGCCGGCATCGAAGAAGCCGTCTGTTTGATTAGTCTGGGATCCAAGAAAGACAAGAAAGCCGAAAAGAAAAAAAACTCACATCCGCCCAACTCGTCGTGCTCGCTCATCGTTATGCTGTCCGTCGCCGGCGACTCGCTCCCCAGCCGCGACAGGCTCTTGATCACGTCGCCGCCCGTAATCAGCCGCCCGCGCGACTTGACCCGCGTCGGCGGCCGCGGCCGCAAGTTGTCAATCTCGCGCGCCCGCGACATCTGCTTCGAAATCGAGCCCGACCGCCGGCTCGTGATCCGCAGCACCCGCCGCATCTCCAGCAGATAGCTCTCGAGCGTGTCCACGAATCGCTTCGTCTGCCGGTGCTTGGACGACACGCAGATGCTGATTCCGTCGTCCTTGATAATGTACCCAATGCCGAATCCGTCCGCCGACACCGGCCCAAACCCAAACTGCCGCAGCGACGGGTTGCCGCAGTTGGACGTCGACAGGATCGTCGCGTTGATCTTGTCCCACCCGGCGTCCAGGAAGATCGCCGGCATGTGCTGCCCGTTCTGCCGCGACGCCGTGCTGTCGCCCCGCGTCCGCGCCGACGTCCCGTTGGCCCCGTTGGCCCCCTCGACCCCGTTCATCTCCTCCGGCAGCGGGCTCATGCCCCGCTCCGACCCAAACGGACTGCCGTAGTCCACGCTGCTCGTCCCTGTCGTCGCCCCGTCCATCGCGTCGTCTGCGAGCCGCTGCCACAGACAGAAGAGCGCGTACAGATGCCGGTCGCAGCCCTGCGCCTTGGCACACTCCCGCGTCGTGCTCGTGTGCCGCTGGCACGCCCGTCGCAGCGCCTCCACCTTGTGCTCCGCGTGGTTGTCCGCCCAGAACGTCTGCACAAACTCCACCGACTCCTCCGTCACCGTGCGGATCGCCTCCGTCCGCCCGTGCAGGTACATCTTGGTCATCGCCGGCTCGTACGTGCATTCCACCCGTCCGTACAGCCCGTAGTAGGCCGCCTGGAAGGCCATCTGCACAAACGCGTCCGGCGAGAAGCCCATGCTGGTGATAAAGTTCTTGCCGTACGCGCTGAAGTCGAGGCAGTGGAACTCGTTCTGCTCAATCAGGTCCGCCAGCCGCGACTCGGCAAACCGCACCGCGATCGTCAGCTCCGGGATCATGTCCCACTCCAGCTTGTGCGGCGTCGCCGTCACGTCCCCAAAGCTCTCCGGGTCGCGCTTGGACGGGTCCGGGCTCGTCGACTTCCACAGCGACGGCGCCTGTCCGTTGATCGACCGCGCAAACCGCAGGATCGTGTCCGTGTACACGTCGCTCGCAAACCGCAGCACCGTGTGTCCGTCCACGCCCGTGTGCTCAAAGTTGATGCCCGCGCTGCCGTTCTTGCACACAATGATCTGCAGCTTGTCGTACCACCGGTTGGTGCACGTCCCGATCTGCACCCCCTTCTCAATCTCGCTGGTGCCGCACAGCATGTTCTGGCACACCGCCGCCGACGACCCCGGCTCCGTGTAGTCCAGGCACACCACAAACAGCGCCGAGTCCACAATGCTGAGGCAGTCCGCATTGTTCGACCCCTCCTCGCGCGTCAGCATGTCCCGCAGCCCCGACCACACCTTGCGGTTCTCCGTGCTGAGCACGCCCAGCGCGCCCTTGGCCGCCTCCTGGATCGGCGTCTGCGTCGCGTCGTCAATGATCGTCTGCAGGTTCAGGGCCACGTCGCGCTCCGTCATGATCAGGTCCGAGTTGCTGTCCAGCACGTCGAACCAGTAGAACTGCCCGTGGCACATCACCACAATGTGCTTGGACTCGGGGTCCTGCTCAATCTGGCACCCGTTCTCCGTCGGCACACGCGCCGTTCCAAACAGCCGCGAGTACTGGTACATGTCCAGCGGCGTGCCGCGCACCGTGTCCGGCGGCAGCTCCTCCTTGCGCACCGCCCGCACGAACATGAGCGATGACACAATCAGCGATGCCGCCCGGTTCACCTGGTTGTTGCGCGCCGGCGTCGGGTCATCTTCCAGCAGGAAAAAGGGATTGAGGTTCAGCACCACCGGGTTGTCGTAGTTGAGGTACGAGTCGTACCCTGTAGGATTAGCAAAGGTGGAAAAATAAGCACAAAAATCAAACAAAATCAAACACGTACAGAACTGCTCAATGTAGCTTGTGCGGCCCTCGGCGTACTTCTCGAGCTTCTCCTGCAGCTCCGGTCCGTCCTGCTTGAGGAACTCGTCTACTGCCATGCGGGTCTCGGCATGCTCGCGCGTCGTCTGCAGCGGGTGCAGCACGCTCAGATACTTTTGCAGGGTGCTCTCCAGGTTCGGGATGGGCAGCTTCGGCAGCTTGTCCTGGTAGGCAAATGTGATGCCGCCGTTGCCGCCGGCCTGGTCGTTGACGTAGGCCGCCATGGAGCTGGGCTTGATCTGTGTCCGGGTGGCTCCGTTGGACCGAGGGGTGCTGGACCGGGGTGGGACCTGGAAGTTGGGGATGGATCTGGGAATGTAGGGCGTCTGCAGGTCTGCTCCGGCAAGCGAGTCGCCCAGAGGCTTGGGGACGGTAAAGGTGCGGACTTGGGTCGACATGTTAGCGGTTGGTCGAGCAGTCAGGCGTAGAGAGGCGAAACGCTAGTTGCAACGTTCAGTCCGCGCAAAGCTGTGCGGTAGAAGTAGTGGCAATCCTGGAAGCAAAAGGCGGGCATCCCACTTGGACTGGCCGAGATATAAAGTGTAGACAAGACTGACACTACCGAGGAAGAGAGAACATGAAAGGAGGAATGGAAGGGGGTATAAGAAGGAGACCTGGGCCGGGGATACCGGGCCTTGATCTATGTTTGGGAGAGCCGAGAGTGTGGGGGGGGCAAGTGAGGTGTGGGACTTGCGGATGTGTGGAGGCCAAGTGCTTTGCTGATGTAAGGGCAGACAGGTGTAAGGCGAAAAGAAGGAAAATAGAAATAGGACTTTGGCTAGCCGGGGTAGCGGCCCATCACAGGCCAGGAGAATCAAATTAGGCACGGAGCAGGCGAGTGGGCCTGGCGGAGGGGGGCGGGCGAGTGGGTTTGAGCCGTGAACAGCAGGGCAGCGGCTATCTCGATTCCTGCTGGGAGACCGGAGACAAGCAGTCGGCGAGGAGGAAGCAGGAAAGCAGCGCGGGAGGACTGAGCTGGGACGCGTTGGGTCCACTCTGAACCAACATGCCGAAGGTCGGGGGGGGGGGGGGGGGGGGGCCCGCGCCAGTGGTATTGCAGATTGGCCCTTGGCCACTTGCCCAGTTGCGTTCTTCGCAGGGTCGCCGTCTTGGGCAGCACAAGGCGCCCTGACGGCGACTCTCCGTCCCCACGTGTGTGTGGAGGAGGACGCTTGACGGGGGTGGATGCTGGCGGCATCTGCGAGCTCCGATTCCGCAGGACCGACAAGCGGAGGGCTGGACTCTTTGGCCTGTTTTTTTCTTTTTTTTCTTTTTTTCTTTTTTTTCGAATTTGTCATCCGCCAAACAAGCTGGACACTTATCCAGGCGGACCTGCAAGAAGCACGGGGTGATCAACACATACCTGAAAAAAGGGCTGCAGGGTGACTAATGCAGCCGTAGATAAGTCGACACGGCGATATCAAGGACGAGGCGGATTTCGTGCTCGTAATTGCGTTCAAAGGAAGTGGAGAAGAGAGAGAGAAGCGAGTGATCGGAAGGCAGCTCCTCGGTGGCGGATGCTATAAGATAAAGCAGACGAGCAGAACAGCACAGAAGATCCTCTTCGTTTCCGGGAGGCAAAATGGGTCAAGGGGAGAGGAAGAATGGAGTCGCCCGTACGATGGACAGATACGGGGCCAATGAGTGGAGGAGTGAGAATTTGCAAGTCACGCACGGTGTAGACAGCAGAGACACAGATACGCAGTGGGAGACGCAGAGGACAGCAAAGGCCAGCGTCGGCAATCGTCCGGGCCCCCCGACGGACAGCCACAGCGCGACGTGAGGCTGGCAGGCAGCGGTTGCGGTCGAGGCTTAGCCTAGCCTGGAAGTTGTCAGGTGGTGAGAGGCAGCGCTAGTCCGAAGCGGGACGGGTGTAGGTTTGATCTTCGGGATCCCGGAGGAGCGGACCTGGAGCAGCGATGACGGACAGGAAGTTGATGCTTGGGTTTCCTTGACGTGGCCGGTAGGCGTTATGCGTACGAATACGCGATCCCCCTCGTATGCACACGGCTGTGCACGACGACGCTGCGGCCACGGCAGACGACGCCAGTGGGGGAGTGTGCAGCAGCACGAAAGTCAGGTGAGGCGAAGGGGGGGGGGGGGGTACTCGTAGGGGGTGCTCGTAGAGTCCCAAGTGACTCGCGTCTCGCGCTCGGTCTCTCGCTCTCTGTCTTGTTCGTGAGGGCGGCGTGGGTCCTTGTGGTCTTTCGCTCTCTCTTGCTGTACTCTGCAAGGACGGCGTCGGCCCCTCTGGTCTTTCGCTCTCTCTTGCCTTGAAAACGGCCTGGGCCCTTTGGTGTGGGGGGAGGGGCGGCGGAGGGACAGGGGGGAGGGACGGTGTGAGTGGTGACCGGGCCTGGCGTGATACGCCCGTAGTGTCGCTTCGGACGAGAGGATGTCTGGGGGAGGGATGGCAAAGGGCACGCGGCAGTAAGGAAAAAAGGGCGAGGGTGAAAAGAAGGACGAGCAAAAAGCTGGGCCGCAAACTACGGGGGGCCCCACACTGGGCCGGGCGCTGTGGAGTGCACGAGGAGAGAGAGGTGCATTTGTCCAGCCGGCCTGCCATTCGTCGACCTGGGCCGTTCTCCTTCTGGGGCAAACGCGATCGCCCAACTGGATGGCCCTGTTTAAAGGCCCGTTTTAGGTCGGGCCCTGCGGACTGACGTCGGCGTGCCGCCGTGCTGGGAGGAATGTAGTAAAGAAAAAAAAAGGGACAAAGGGGAAAAAAAGCGTGCGAGGATAATGGCCGATGTCGCGTTCTGATGTCCGAGGATGTCAGAAAATGGGAAGCGCCGATAAAGGAAAGAAGCCGGGGCCATGATTAGAAGAGTAAAAATAAAAAACGCTCTCCCCCCTCTCAAGAATCAAGAACCCCCAACGGCCAAGAGCGATCTGACATGAAAAGTGCGTGAACGGCAGGTAACGTGATATCCGTTCGTGAGCGTGGTCAGATGTTCACCCCCCCCTCTCCAAGGGGCAGGAGCGAATCGAACAGCCAAGAAGCCGTAACGGGCGAGCGGACCGGCGTCGCTAGCACGGACGGGCGGTCGAGCGCATCATGGCAGATTACTCAGCAGCGCGTTTCCTGTTAATGGGCTTTGCCGGCAGTCATGGCGTGGGGCCTCTGGCCACGTTAGCGTCAGGGAGCGCCAAACTAATAAAGACGTATCCGTGTCATGGAGGCCCATTCAGGGCCCTCTTGCTTTTTCCCTATGAACAATAAAGACTCGGGCTTGCAGGGACTCCGCACCCTCTCCATACTGGCCGCCCGCCCCGGTCGCCCAACCCCAACCTTGGGCGGGGTGGGTTAGTCGCAATGCGGCAAGGCGATCCAAGCACCCTTGTCGTCTGGAGGACCTGCTAAAAAAGCATGTGAAAGCGGCACGAGGGGCGTTGATTTGCCAAGTTGTCTGTGTAAATGCGCTCGTATCATCCCACGGCCGAAAGGGGGCGGCGGCTGGCGACCGCGAGCGGAAAGACAGTAACATACTACAGGGCAATATTCGTACTCTAGATACGCGTCAGGTCCTTCTTCCACGCTCTCCGGCCGCCCGAACCAAAGCGGCGATTTGAAATTCCGACCGTCTCAAAGTAACGCCATTCAAACGTGCGAACGTGCTCCTATCCTACGAGTGCGAGCACGCGTGCGCATTGTGCGTCGTCCATGCGACTCTCTCGAGTGTAACGAAGACCAACCGCACAGCAGGGACCGCCTCCAGCCACTTGTCTCGGCTGCGGTGCCACGGCGGACCGTCGTCTGTGCGTCCGGCGGCGGGAGAAGGCGGCGGGGCCGTCGGACGGACCAAGTGGTGTGGTTTCCGGTCGTCTTTCTTTGGAGCGTCCAGTGGCCTCCAGTGCGCCGGTACGGAGTAGTCTCCCGCCAACATTCGCGGGGCCGTCGTCGGCCTGCATCCAAACACCCTGACCGTGCCCACGATGCTCCCCCTTCCAGCCCCCCCCCCCGAGACGACCTTGTCTCGCACCTGCATCGGGTCGGACAGAGACGTATGCCACAAAATGTCGCAAAGCGTCACCCAATGAGGACATGGCGCCGACCGTTCGAAGCCAGCAAGGGCCAAGATGGCGTCGTCCAGTCAGCAGCACGATGCCCGTCCATCGAACAGGACACCAGATGCATGTCTCTGTGCTGCGTCGCCCGTGATGCCCGAAATTCCCCCTTTTCTTGCTCTTCTCATTCGTCCCGGCTCGTCTTGTCTCTCACGACGGCTCGGCAGACGCAGAGCCCAGGTCGGCCTCTGGCCAAAAGAGAGTACGTCGTAGACAGGATCGTCCTGCCCCGGCCGGTCGCCCCAAGAACAACGGCCCGTATGACCCGTTGCCGGTTTCCCCCCTGGCCTGCCTTGTCTCTCCCGGCCCATCGATCTCGCTCTGCCGGTCTGATTTCCGTTCTGGCTCGGAATGTCTCAAAATAAATCAAAACGCAACTCTCCTTGCCCAGTCGCCTGCTTGTACATTCTTGATTCTTTCTCCTCCCCAGGGGGGGGGACCTTGGGTCTTTGTGACAGTCCTGGCCCTGTCCAACGCGAACCGGCTCTCCTATATTGTCCTGCCGTTCCCGTTCCCGCCCGTCGTCTGCCTGCCGCATTCCCACCCTTTCCGCCTCTTTCCTCTCTCCTGTTGATGGAGACTGGCCCCATTGTGCGACCCTCCTCGGACCTCGACCCGTCTTTTTTCCGTGCGATGCGCTCTCCCTTCCGCAGAGGCCCCCCTCCTCCTTCGCCGTCGTCCGACCCGGATTTGCCGTCGGCCTGTCCCGTCCACAGCCGGCCCAAGACGCTCCATCCGCGGCAGGACCGTGCGGCGACGGCGAGCGAGGATGCAGATGTCGTGACCGAGCCGCATAGCCGCAGTGACTCGCTGCCCGATCTGCCGCTTCCGCTTCCTCTGTCGCTGTCGCTGCCGTCCCCGCTGCCCCCAACGGCCCGCCGCCGATCCGTCAGCACCGACGCCGCCGCCGCCGCCGCCACCGCGCTTCCCGATATCTCCCCCTGCCTCGTCCTCGTCGCCGTCGACGCCAAGGGCCGCTGTCTGCTCTGCCGCGACGAGAAGCGCGCGGCCCGCCGGTACCGCGTCAAGGTCATTGCCGGCCTGGTGCTGCCGTTTGCCCTGCAGGCCCTCGACGTCACCATTGTCGCGAGCGCCTTGCCGTGGATCGCGACTGATTTTGGTAGGTCCCCAAGACGCAAACCCCAACCCAATCCAACCCAAGCTGACCCCCCCCCAGGCAAACTCCCCCAGCTCAACTGGATCGTCTCCGCCTTCAACCTCACCTCGGCCGCGTTCATCCCCTTTTGGGGCCAGGCCGCCGACCTCCTCGGCCGCCACGCCGCCATGCAGGCCGCCCTGGTCAGCATGATGGCCGGCAGCGCTCTGTGCACGGCCGCGCCGTCCTCGGCCTATTTTGTTTTGCTGCTCGGCCGCGCCGTCCAGGGCCTCGGCTGTGCCGGCCTCAACGTCGTCGTGCGCGTCATTCTGCTGGACCGCGTCTCGCTGCGCGAGAACGCCAAGAACTGGTCCGTCTTCTCCCTCGTCGCCGGCCTGAGCTACGGCGTCGGTCCCGTCCTCGGCGGTGTTTTGACCGGTGCCAGCTGGCGCTGGTGCTTCGCCCTCAACCTGCCCATCTGCGTCGTCGCCCTGCTGCTCGTCTACCTCGTCCTGCGCCCCGAGCTGCTGCCCCCCGTCGCCCCCGACCGCTCTCTCCACCGCCGCCTGGCCACTGTCGACCTCGGCGGCCTCGCCCTCTTTCTGCCCGGCCTTGGTCTCCTCATCCTCGCCCTCACCTGGGCCGGCGCCACCTACGCCTGGACCTCCCCCCCCGTGCTCGTCCCCCTCGTCGCTGGCCTGCTGCTGGCCGTCGCTTTTGTCCTCTACGAGCGCCTCTTGCAGCCCGGCCGTCGTCTGGCCCGTCTGTGGCCCCGTCAGCGGCCCATGCTGCCGTGGCATCTGCTCGCCCACAAGGATATAGGCCTGCTCTTTTACATCAACTTTGCCACCGGTGCGGCCATGTATTCGGTGCGTGGTTTTTGGTCTTTCGGCGTCTTGGAAAAACGATAGCTCATGGCTGCAGGTCCTCTACTTTTGCAATCTCTACTTTACCATGGTCAAGCGCTACGGTGCCACCAACGCCGGCATCCAGCTCCTCTACTACACGCCCGGACTTGGAGGTGAGTGGTCTCCGTGTTTCGGCGTTTCTGTGTCTCGGCATCGGCTGGCCGTGTCTGACATACAGCTCGCAGTCGGTGTCTACCTCTCCATGTGGTTCCTCAACGCCTGGCCGCGCAAGACGTTCACGCCGCTGATGCTGGGCTCCATCGTCGAGGCCGTCGGCGTCGGCGTCCTTGGCTGGGCGCTGTGTCGCGATCGCGCCTCCGTGGCCTTTGGCATGATGGCGCTGACGGGAGCCGGCACAGGCCTGCGGCTGATGCCCGGGTCGCTGCACGCGGTTGGCTTCTTCCCGCGGCACATTGCCACGGTCGTGTCGGTCATGGCCGTGGCCCTGCCACTCGGCGGCACCGTGGCGTTGACCGTCATGTCGACCGTCTTCAACAACACGTCGGGCATTGCCAGCGCGTCACCGTTGCGCGACGCCTCGACACTCTCGCAGCTGTCGGCGGACGAGCAGGTGGCCGTAGCGCGCCAAGCCAAGGCTGGTATCGTCTGGGCATTTGTGTCCATCACACCGTTGATGGTGGCGGTATGTATCTCCGGGGGGGGGAAGGGAGGGGGTGGGGTAGGAAAACGAGAGAAAGATGGCCCACCGCGGCAGACTGACCGCTGATCACCATAGTGCATCTTCGCAGCCGCCTTCCTTGGCAATGTCGACATTGGCCAGGACGGGAGCGCAGACGAAGGCGGGCACGTCACGCCAGGCGTCTACCTGGCCGTCGCGTTTCAGACGTGGAGACGGAGTCGGCAGACCGAGCCGGATCTCACGGAGGGAAGAGGGGGGGTGTGCCGAGGCAGCCTGCAGGGGCTGTCGGACGCAGCACACCGAGTGTCGGGCGCAGAGAAGGCGGGCCCCGTCCATGTCTGACCGGGCGAGAGGTGCCAGCACGACGACGGGCGACGACGGGTGACGAGATGAGGCGACACATGGCGAGTTTTGGCTCGTTGGCGACCTCTCTCGACGGCGGTTCCGATGGGGCGTGTACGATTTGGAGGGCAGGAAGACGCAGGACAGCAACGACGGAAAAGGCGGGACACGAGAGAATCACACAGGGTAACGGTAGCCGTCAGCCGATGAGACCGGCGAGAATGAAAAAAGAAAGCATTCGATGCAGGCAATGAGGGGCAGAAAAGACCGGCCAGAACTGGCCGCCACTCTCGGTGGCTCCGACATGAGCAAAATCTCTGCGCTGAGACATGGTGCAGGAGGGTAGCGATGCTGTTGGAGCGGAGGGGCTGATGGTCGGCGTCGTCTGCAGCCTCTATTGGTGGGCTGTCTGAGCTGAAAGGTGTAGGCAGACGGCAAGCCAGGATGTGTGTTCAGCTACGATTGGTAGCGAGTAAAATGCGGTGTAAGCGCCGCTAGCGGCAGGAACGACGGGAAGGAGGGGGGGGGGGGGAAGGGAGGACCAGGGTTCCTTCCCCCGGCGGGGTCGATAGCCTTGTTTTGTGCTCTGTACTTTATAAGAGTGTAAAATCCGCTCACTTTTGCCATCAAGCCATCTTGGGACTGTCCTCTGCACACGTCGACGCTGGATTCTGCACCATGGCCGTCGCCTTTCCCATTACCGACCCGATCCTGGCGTCGCTGGCGACGCTGGGGCCGGGGGCCAACAACGACGGGGCGAGCACGGGGCTGTACCAGACGCCGACAACATCGAGTACGAGTGTCGAGGAGCGCGAGCGGATGGCGTACGACGAGCTGGCGTACCACCGGGCGCGGCGGCAGACGCGGCGGCTGTTCTGGCTCGAGTTTGAGGCCGTGGAGCAGACGCGGCCGGCGGCGCGGCCGACGGTGCCGGGCGCGGCCACGACGTTTCCGCGGTTTGGCCAGCTGCCGCCCGAGATCCGCATGCAGATCTGGGAGGCCGCGGTGGCGCACGGCCGCGTGATTTCCGTGGCCTGTCGGTCGGGCGAGATCCACTACGTGGCGTCGCCGTCGCAGCCGTCGCAGCCGCCGCAGCCGTACTTTTACGGCGACGTGTTGCCGCCGACGCGGTCGTCGCCCGCGCTGCTGCCGGCGCTCTTCCGCGTCAGCCGCGAGGCCTACGCCGTGGCCCGCCGCCTCTACGAGCCCGTCTTTGACTGGCGCGTGCCCTACAGCCTCTCGGAGCCCGAGCCCGAGCCCGTCTGGGTGCGGCCGTACCCGCAGCCGTGGCTGCTGCAGCCGCCCGACCCGGCCGCCCGCCCCGGCGGCTACGGCTGTCTCTTCAACTTTGACGCCGACGTGCTCGTGCTGCAGGGCGAGCTCGAGCCGCGCGACGACGCCGCCAGCACCTCGCTCGTCTACTTCTTCGCCAAGGACGACACCCGCCGCGTCCGCCACGTCGCCATTGCCGCCGCCGACCTCGGCGTCGGCCAAGTGCCGCCCGACCAGCTCTTCTGCCGCCTCTTCCCCATCGTCGACCGCTTCGCCGTGTCCGAACGCCTCATCGTCGCCGCCCCGCCCGTCGCCCCCGCCCCCCTCCAGCGTCCGCCCAGCCCCGGCCGCGACGGCACCATTTGCCAGCAGGTCTGGTCGCGCTGGTCCAACAGCCAAAACATGCCGCAGCTCGTGCAGCACCCCGATGCCGTGGACGACGACGACGACGACGACGACGATGCCTACGACGACGACGGCGCGTACGGCGGCGGCCTGCACGAGACCGCACACGCCGCTGCTCCCGCCCCCGCAAACGGACGCACGACCGCCAACCTGTATACCTCTCCACAAAACCCCGACGTGCTGGCCACGCTCTACTACTCGCCCGCCAACGTGCAGTACAGCCCGCGACGCAGCAAGGATCACATCCGCATCGTCACCGTGCCCAGAAACCAGCTTCAGACGTATGTGTCTGGATAGCGCTATTGTTGTTTTGTTTGTACAAGTTTGCGTGTGCGTCTGTGTGTGTGTGTGGATTTCTATCGTACACGAGTCATGAATACCATAATGCCAAAACGCCTAATGCCGAGAGTGAAGAGTCGTGTCGTTTTGTGTCGTGTTGTAATAATACTGTCAGAGCCTCAGAGGGTCGCTCCCTCTACTCCATCTTGTGCCGCGGCTGCACCTCAAAGGCGGCCACCGGCGGCGGTCCGCTGCCGCCGCCGCGCATGCCGCCGAGCAGCCAGTCGGTGAGGCCGACGAAGCGGGCGCCGACGCTGCGCTCCCACGTGCCGCCCTCCTCGACGTGCTCAATGGTGTGGCTGAGGATGCGGCCGTCGCGGTCAAAGCTAAAGATGAAGAGGCCGGTGAACTCCTTGGTCGGGTCGGCCGTCGAGACGGTGGGATCGGTGTTGGTGGAGGACGCGGCCGCCCGCGCTGCGGCCGCCCCGATCGAGCGCCACCGCACCACCAGCTGCTCGTCGCCGGCGCCGGCCCGCTGCGGCGCCGTGTGCAGCGGCTGCTTAGTCATGCGTTCCGACAGAATCTCGAGCCGCACGTGGCCGACAATGGGCACGCGGTTCCACGCCAGCGGCGACGTCCACAGCGCGGCCACGTACGCCACCCGGCCCGACACCACGGGCAGATGCGGGTGCGTCGACGGGAAGAGGTGCAGCGAGATGGTCGGCGCCAGAATCTCCGACGGCAGCGGCGACTGCAGCAGCGTCGGCATGCGTTCCTGCAGGATCCGGAGGGCTGTCGGTCAGTGGGAGAGAACAGAAAGAGAATAGATAAAAGAAAAAAAAAACACACTCTTGCCCAGCTTCAACGTTCGCTCGTCGGGCGGCTTGCCCTCGCCCTCCCGCCGCGGCACCGTCGATGTAAACCACGCCTCGGCGAGCCGCTTCTGCCGCGGCCACAGTCTCGTCTGCTCATCTCCCACGCTCTCCGGACCGAGCACAAACGGCCGCGCCGCCGGCCGCGCCGCTCCCTCTCGTGCCGCCGACAGACATCGCCGTGCGGCCGGGACTGCCGTTCGTCGCCGCACAATCCCAGTCGCGGCCGTCATGGCTCACACGCAACACACAGCAACACGCGCTCCAATGGACCGAATTTCACAGGGTCCGGCTGCTCCAGGAAATCGTGGGCGCTGCTGGGGCGATCAGGCTGTCCTTCGTCGTCTCATTACTTTTCTCTCTCTCGTTTTTGTTGGTCCTGGTCCGTTTCTCCAAAAAAAAAATTGTAATGATGTCAGGCAAATCCAACGGCCAAATCAACTCTGTTTGCTGGGCCGGTCTTCCCCGCTGTAAAGCGGGCTTCGTACAGCGCCCTGTCCGCTGACGAGTAGCACGTCTTATCGCGCCTGGCCCCAGCATTCTTCGCCTGCTGATAGGCGGATCGCGTGCAGACTCTCACTCCTGTGCCGACTCCTGCAGCCCTATTCCCCTTCCAGACAACTCCTTCTTGGGCTGCTCTCCTTGCTAACAATAAGGAGGCCCGCCCGGCTTCCTTCTCGATCCTTCCCGCCCCACCCAGTGACAAGCAGATAGGCAACCCATGCGCTCCTAGTCATCATCCACGTGATATCAAGCTAGTCATGTGACCACACGTGCCGCCGAGGGGCGCCCAGGCAGGGAGTCCAGCACTGCCTCCGTCCCCATTCACTATTTTCCCACCTGACCGCTGCAAATTCCCGTGCCTATTCCTTGTCCCTTTCAGAACCTACTTACTTCATCTTTCCCTTCCCACTTCACCAAACGACCACGCCACCACCACCGACATCCACCGCCGCAATCTTGCAGCCATCGACACCGCTGGCGCTCCCCGTCCTCACACCTTTTTCGCCATCACAGTCTCGTTGTATCGTCGCCCCTTGACCGCTCCGCCACAATGAATCCCGAGTAGTACGCATTGTCCCGAATCGCGCATCGCCCTCCTTTCACCGCGTTGCCTCCTGTCTCTTCCGAAGCCATCCGCAATACTGACCGCGCCCGTCTCCAGAGTTCCGATCCCGCCTGCATCGTCCTGCGGCGGCTGCCGGCCCACCGTGTCGGCCTGCCGTCGTCGTGTGGTCCTTGGGCCCTGTCCCCTTAATTCTTGGCACTCCCCCCGACATTTCGTGTAGGCATCCGTCTGACAGCGCGTCTGCGCCCGGCTAGATATGACTACCTCTTCAAGCTTCTGCTCATCGGCGACTCCGGTGTCGGAAAGTCTTGCCTGCTGCTGCGGTTCGCCGACGACACCTACACCGAGTCCTACATCTCAACCATCGGCGTCGACTTTGTACGTGCTCGAGTGGGCCCTGACTCTTCCGATGACCCGACGCTGACGTGCTAGAAAATCCGGACTATCGAGCTGGACGGCAAGACGGTGAAGCTGCAGATTGTAAGCGGAGCAGACGAGCCCCCAGACGGAGCGGCGGCTAACCAGAGCAGTGGGACACGGCCGGCCAAGAGCGCTTCCGCACCATCACGTCCTCCTACTACCGCGGTGCCCACGGCATCTGCGTCGTCTACGACGTCACCGACATGGACTCGTTCAACAACGTCAAGCAGTGGCTGCAGGAGATTGACCGGTATGCCACCGAGGGCGTCAACAAGCTGCTCGTCGGCAACAAGAGCGATATGAGCGAGAAGAAGGTCGTCGACTACCAAGTCGCAAAGGTCCGTCTGCTGCTGTGTGTCTCTGTCCTGGTTCTGCCTGCTGACCTGCCCAGGAATTCGCCGACAGCCTCGGCATCCCCTTCCTCGAGACGTCGGCCAAGAACGCCAGCAACGTCGAGCAGGCCTTTTTGACCATGGCCCGCCAGATCAAGGAGCGGATGGGCAGCACCGCGACCAACAACACCAAGCCCGGCGTGCAGGTCGGCGCCGGCCGCGGCGTTACCGACAACCAGGGCGGCGGCTGCTGCTAAGCGCGCGCTGTGTGTCGCCCGCTGGCTCTCGTCACGAACGGCCCCCGGCAGATGACGATGCGGGGGCCACGCCGCCTCTACACGCATTGTGCCGCTCGGCGCTGTCCCGGCCCTGCCCGACTGCCCCTGACTGCTTCGTTTTGTGTCCGCCGAGGCAAACGACCGTTGGCCGACACAAAGAGGAGAGCCAACGGAAACCCTGGGAGTGTCTTTTTCGGTTTAGATGTGGCGACGACGGGAGATACAATGACGTCGGTGGGTTAATAGGCTCGTTTTTGTCTCGGCTACGTTCGTGCCTGTTTGTGATCGTCTTCCCATTTAGGCTCTGCTCTTACTTGTTTTATCCGTGGGTCAACGGTCTGCCGCGTGTTTCGTTTAGTTTTCTAATTTTTTTTTTCCTTGCTGGTGTTTTCCCTCTCCCTCTGAACAAACATGCCTGAGCCATAGTCCAATCTAGAAGTGCCAAGTTGCCAGTCTTTCAGGGGGCCGTCCCCTTTGCGAGTACAAGTAGTACACTACTTGGCCACCGGCTTGACCGTCACCTTGGGCACGATCCACCACTCGTGGTAGCACTGGTCGGGCGTCGGCACCGTGGCCTCGAGGCGGCCCTTGCCTCCCTTGCCTCCCTTGCCTTGGTCGGAGCCGCCGTCGACGGCCTTGCGCACGGTGGCGACGGCGATGCCGGCAAAGATGGCCGACTTTTGCATGTTCTTGGTGCGGGCGATCCAGCGGGCGTGGCCAAAGGCGGAAAAGGACTCGTTGCGCTCGTCGAGCTGGGCGAGGGCCTCGAGGCCCTTTTTGGCGGCGGCAATGGCGCCGTCGGCGCTGGCCAGCAGGTCGGCCAGGCTGGCGTCGGCCTGCTGCACCTCGGCGGCAAAGGTCTCATAGGGCGGCAGCTCGGCCGGGCCGGCGGCGGCAAACGGCCGCATGCGCAGCTCGTAGCGCAGCGCCTCGCTGCCAAAGGGCCGCGCCGGCACGGCCACGGCGCCGGCCCGCTGCAGCGCCGTGTGCAGCGAGGCCAGCGCGTCGGCCAGCTCCCAGGTGGCCGACGCGTCCAGCAGGGTCGCCCGCAGAAACGCCAGCGACCGCACAAAGGCCGTGTGCTGGGCGGCGTCGAGCTTGCGGGCGGCGGTCCGGCTGCCTCTTTTGGTGGTCTGCTGTGGCTGTGGCTGTTGGGCCGACTGGATGGCCCGCATGGTGAAGCTGCGGATGCGCTCCACGTGCTGCACCCGTCGCTTGGCCAGATAGCTCAGGTACCAGTACATGCCCGCCAGCTCGTCCGCCTGGTACACCTCCAGCTCAAAGCCCAGCTGCACCGCCCACTCCATCAGCTGCAGCTTGTACAGGTAGGCCCACGACGACAGCGACAGCGCATCGGCGGCCGTCGGCGGCGGCGGCGGCGGCGGTTGTGTCTGTGTTTGCGGTTGTGTCTGCGGCTGCGGTCTGCCACTGCCGTTGCTCTTGTTCATGTTGTTGTTGACGCCAAGGCCGCCGCCGGCCTCCCCGGCCATGGCGTTCTGCAGCACCTGGTCCAGATCCTCGGCGTCCAGCTGCAGCCGGTCCCAGTCCTGCAGGGCCCGACACAGCAGGCGTCGTGCGCGGCTGCGGTTCTGGCACAGCGCCCGGAAGAGCTCGAGGTAGACGGGAAACGCGCGCTGGCGGAACTCCTCCATGCCCTGGGCCAGCGTGAAGCGCGGGTCCTGCACGGCCTCGACCTCGTCGTTAATGCGGTCGAGCAGCGGGCTGGCCGGCAGCACCACCAGGGCCAGGTCGTCGTCCATCACCTGGCGGATGCTCATCTGGCCCAGCATGACATTGTCGGCATAGAGCAGGTCCTGCATCAGGGCGCGGATGAAGACGAGCGGCTGCGGCTTTTGCGATTGGAACGTGTAGACGAATTTCTCGTCTGGTCAGCTTTGCCTGTCACGACTGGAGTCTCTCTGCACCTCTGCACCTCTGCACACGTACCAGCAAGCTCTGCGGGTCTGCATACCGGAGCACGTCTAGCACGCCCGCCCCGTCCTGGCAGAAGCGCAGCCACTTTCCGCAGGCCTCGTCGAAGCTCGGCTGGATAATGGGCCGCGGCGGCATCGTGCTGGCCAGGCGGCGCTGCAGCTTGATGCTAAAGGCCGCCGGCACCGTCCGGCCGAGGTCGTGCGTCTTCTTGATCGTCTCCATCGCGGCCGTCATCTGCCGCCACGGCACCCGCAGCGAGTCCGGCTGGATGCGCAGCTCGGCCAGCTCCATCGCATGGAGAAAGGCGTCCCGGAACTCGAGACGGGCACTCAGCGCAGACGTGGCTTCCTTGGACCAGCCGTTGTCGGCCTCGATGCCGGCCGTCCGCGCCTGGAACAGCACCTCGCGAACCTCCTCCCTGGTGATGGCGTCCAGCAGCGACAGGTGATAGGTGTTTGTGACAAAATCCTCCTCCTGCGTGCGCCCCAAACGACAGTCAGCAAGAGAGCAGGATTCGCCAGACAGGACGCACACTTGCCTCATAGTGCACCTGGCCCTTGACAGCCTCAATCACAAACCAGCACGTCTTGATCAGACTGATGCAGTACGCGCGCAGCACCACGTGGGCAGGAGACCGAGCCAGCTCCTGTGGACTGCGGCCGCTGACAAAATCCACCTCGGAAATGGCGGCCGGCGCAGGCGACAAGATGGCAAATATATAGCAACTCGTAAAGAGCGTTTGCGAGAGTGGGTAGCCCAGATGCCATGCCATCTGACACCGTGGTCAGAGTCGTGATGTCCGGGAATACAAGAAGCACGCTTACCTCGAGACACAGCAACTGGTCCACGATCCCAATGACCTCTTCCGGCAGCAATGGGCGTGAAAAATCGTAGTCATCGTCTTCCAACTCCTCGGCCGGAAGGCAGCCACTGTCCATCTTCGGATCCATAATCTGGCCCCAAGAGAGTCCGAGTTAGTCTGCGTTCTCGTCCATGGGACCACCCATGGGAATCAGAGTCCGTACCTCCAGGGCCCCAACCGACTCAAACAGCGTGAAGAATGGATCTTTAATCAGTTCGCCAGGCAAGAGCGCTATACAGAACGTCAGCCAGCTGCCCCCTTCGTGACGGACAGACGCCATGAGAATCGTGTTTTACTCTTCGCGGCCGCCCTGAAACGGTCGGTGATGTCTACCGACACAACACCGCCAGCTGCCGCCTGAGGCGGGCGTGGCGCCGGCATCGGGAGCGTGGAGCCAAGAGACAGCCCAGAAAACTCTGTAGACTGTGTGAGGAGGCGAGGAAACATCACGCACGACCTGTGCGGCCGGCAAGGACGGGCTCACCATTCGACATGGCCGGCTCGTCTCGGACTGTCCCGGGAGACCCTCTGGTCTCCCGGGCCGCATCTTCGAGCATCGGGCGCGGGCGGTGCAAGACGCGGGCGAACTGCTGGTCTCGACAAGAGCTGTGATACCCAAAAGTCGCTTGCGCCTATCTCTCTCTCTCTCTTGCTCTGTTCTCTGCCTTGCAAAAGACGGCTTGGCTGGCCCGTCTGATGTCTGATTACCACTTGGCGACAGCCAAGAACCAGAAAATGCCTTACGTGGACCGGGTTCGCGGCGGGCCCGGAGCATTCCAACGCAACGTCTCCTGCGGTGTCGTCGCTTTCAGCCTTGGGATGAAATACGCCAAATTTTTGGTCGGCCGAAATGGGTAGCGGATTTGATGCGCATAGCGAGAGGAGGGGCAGCCAGAATGCTGCCACGAGCGCGCCTGACTAGTCATCCGCGCCCACAACCCGCTATTATTATGTATCTTGCCGGTGAGCCGCGGCCAAGGCAGGATGCACCAGGTAACAAGATACATTGACTGTAACCATCCGCGGCTGCCTGGCATTCTTTTCTAGGGGCATTGCGCCTACGACGGCCGGCTCAGAAAGCTCTGGTTAGCAGGAAAAGTCGGCCCACCGACGCCAACAGCCGCCTAACATCGGCTAGGAAATGAATGGGTCCTCGATATGTTTTGCTTTTGTCATTTGAGTGTCTACAGAAGAATATGACCCTTTTCCTCCTGCGAAAATAGATACAGTCCTTTGGTCGACACGTCGCATTGCCACGTCGGTCAAAAGGGAGTCACTTGTCAAAAGGTCTACCGAAACCGAAAAGAGCTGGAGGCGTCTGGTCGTCGGATTGTGTCGTCTTGATGGGAGCCGGTTCGAGTTCGCGTTCGAGGTTGCTCGTTCCATTGCGATCCCCCCCTCAAAGGCGCTTTCCACACAGCCCGTCGAGGGCGTCCCTGCCTATCGGTTCCGCAACGCGCTCATCACGCTGCCTATGCGGAGGCCTCTGCGGCAGGCGTGGCGGCTTCCACGCTCTTGGACTCGCTCGCCTTGCCGGCCTGGTTCACGCAATATCATTAGCGAAAAGGCGTCCCCCCCTCCGGATAGCTTCACAGCTTCCAGGCTGCCGTCCGGGCGAGCTACTTACGGTCCACTTCTGCATCCGAAGGTCGGTCATGCCGCGGCGCTCAGCCAGCACTCGCTTGTCCTCCTTGAGGCACTGGCGCACGGCGCGGCTGGCAACGGCCAGGTAGCGGTTGTAGCTGTGGAACACGGTCAGGTTCGAGCGTCTCTTTGCTTGGCTGCTCGGCCCAATTGGCGCGGACTCACGACAGGCCCGCGGCTTTCCACGCGAACACCATTTTGAATTGATTGCTGGGAGGCGGGCAGCTTCGTGCTCGGATTCGGGTGGGATGATGCGGCGGGTGGTCGGGCAATCGGCAATTTCGTTCACGGTGGAGGAAAGGAAGAAGGGGAAGGAAAATTCCCAGATCCAAAATAGCTCGGGATTAACTGCGCGACATATTCCGCTCCGTGGCAGCCGACTCATCACGTGACTAAGCCAAGCAGCCAAATAACGGTGCCACGGCCGTTTGCGTCCCCATCCTGGCAACAATCGGATGAAATCAGAAACTGTATTGTAAGATAGATAGAAAACCACCGTCGGCTCGCTCCCCAGCGCTCCCAGCCCACATCCCCTGGACGACTGCACATTTTTGTTTTCGAATATCTAAAGATGAGGTGGTTACATGCACAAAGAACCAGGCGAGGCCAGGGTTGGTTCTGCCAGCGGTTTCAGTCGACTGTTGATACAAAAAGCTTCATGCCCCGCCCAACCGAATCAGGAGCGCGTCCAAATCCGTTGATTAGTTTATACCGTGAGGCCAATGTCCTCGGCATACGGCAGCACGTGCAGGTCACCCACAGCCGCGAACGACGCCTTGCTGCTCAGGAACTTCTTTGCAAGCTGTGGAGGGATTAGCGAGAGGCGAAGATGGAGGGGAAAAGGAAGAAAAGAAGAAAAGAAAAAAAAAACCCACAGTCTTTAGCTGGTCGGCGGTGACGGCCTCGACGGCCTTGGTGGCAGGCACAAACGTCTTGGCGCCGTGCAGGGCGGCGGTGCCGGCGGCGGTGACGGCGACGCTGCCAGACTCGGTGGCGACGAGGGCGTCGAACTTGGCCTTGGCAACGGCCTTGGCGAGGTCCTCCTTGCTGACGGTGCCGTCGGCGACGGACTTGACGGCGGCGACGGCGGCGGCGGCGGCTGTCCGGATGGTGGCGGCAGACGCGCCGCTGATCTGGATGGTGAGCAGGCCGGCGTCCGAGTAGAGCAGGTTCTGGGCGACGACGTCGGCGACGGAGTCGGCGGTGGCCTTGGACAGGAGGGAGAAGCCGGGAGACCACTTGATGCTGGACCGGCCGCCCAGCAGGGCAGCGAGCACGGCAGCGGCCGGGTCGGCGGCGAGGACGCCGGCGGTGGGGAAGGCAATGACGACGGCGTTGCCAGAGGTGGACTCGGTGCGCAGCTGGCCGCCGTAGTACTTGGAGGCGGCCGTGTTGAGGGTGACGGCGCTCGTGGGCGCGGCCGCGACGCCCTTGAAGAACGGCTCAACCCACTTGGCCAGGGCGACGTCGGTGGCACCGTCGGCGACAATGGCCAGGTTGGGCCGCACGTAGGCGGCCGAGGCAAAGTCGGCCACGCCGTGCTCGTTCAGGTAGCCGCCCAGGGGCGTGGCGGCCGTGGTGTAGAGGGCCTCGCCCAGGCCGGAGTGGAAGGCGGCGGTGTGCACAACGTCGACGGCGCGGGCCAGCGCGTTGGCCGCGTACTTTTCCTGCTGGATGTGCAGGACCGGCTCAATGTCCTCCTCGAGCTCGTAGCCTGTCATGTCAGGCGGGGGGCAACACGACAAAAAAAAAAAAAAAAAAGGCCGTACCGGTAAACTTGGTCTGCGAGACGACCTCGCCGAGCAGCTCGGTGAAGTAGGGCAGGTGTTCGCGGAGGAAGTTGGCTTCGAGCACGACGGCCTCACGCGTGTGGTACGCGGTCAATTGGCCGCCGAGGAGCTCGCTCTCGCGCGTGATGCGCAGGGCGGAGCGCTTCAGCGTGTTCTGTTGGGGTTAGCCGTGATTCGGGTCTTTTGGGTCAATCGCCCCCTCGTCCCATCGTCCCATCGTCCCATCGTCCTGCCATCCCGCCCTCCTTGGCTCGTCCATCCTCCTCCTCGGCCTCGTCTTCCTCCCCCTCCTCCCCCCCTTCCCCTTCCTGCCCATCCGTCCATGGACGCGCTCACCTTAAAGGCAAATGCCGCAAGCCCGGCCGACAGACCCGGGCCGGGTTGGTAACGCGTGCCAGCCTTGGCGACAACGGCAAGCTTCGTGGCCGGGCCCTGGCTGTCCTTGGCGACAACGGTGACGCCGGCGATCTCGGTGGGCTCAAAGGTGGCGGAACCGGAAGCGGCGGCGGCAAAGGCACGGGACTGCGACCGGACGCAGGCCTGCTGCCGCCGGACGGCCAGCTGGCCTGCCCTTGAGACGGCGGATCTCGAGAGCATGGTGGAGGGAAAGACGAGGGAAACGGGCGACGGAGAGCGCGATCCAACGGGCGGGCTGGGAGCCTCAATTGACGGGTCGAGGGTGGTGAGCAAAGGAGGGTGCGAGGTGGGCGGGAGAAGCTCGGCGGGCTGGGCTGATTTCTTGTTCCTAATTTTTTCCAGCGGTCATCCAATTGTCTGCGAGTTATTTCATTTCGCGCAGGGACGGCCACGGCGTTGTTCCGAGCAATTTTCGGCCAGCGAGCAGGAAAAGCGGGACGCCTGCCAGCTGGCAGCCAGCCATTGACCCGGCTGCCAGGTGGCGGTGCCGAGCGTGCCAAAATGAGCATGATGACTAATCATTACATGCTCGTACCGAGTAGTGCGGACGGCACCCCGCCACAACGTGAGCTCGTCGCCCACCCGCTGAATTGGCGAACCCCAGCGGGCCGGGTGGCCTAAAAAAAAAAGTTCTGCAGTAAAGCCGGCGCGGGCTCTTTTTGAAAATTCTCCCCCATATCGCGGGCGCCTCTCAATGACTTTACGGTAGCATTTGTGGCAGCTCTAGAGATAGTGAGAGGATCTCTAGATGCCAGACGCCTGACCGAACGGACCATCTTTTGTCTCCTGTTTCGCTATGGTGGCGGTGGTGAGTTCTTTGGGACAGATGGTTTTCGGTTTTCGATTTCGATTCCGATTTCGATATACATGGTCGATCGGTTGGATATGCTGACAGCCACGCGACAGACGAGAAACCTTGCGGAGCTGTGCACGCTGGTCATTGAGGACATTTACGGGGAGCTCCCGTCGGTACGCAGACGATGCAGGACGAGGCGAGTCATGGCGATGCTGACTAGACATGGCAGCGCATCTTTGCGGCCCTCATCAACCATGGCCGGTCCAGCGTGGCCCAGCTGGTGCACTACACGTCGCTGACGCCGCGACAGCTGCGCCACGGCCTGGCCGTGCTGCTGCAGTACGACCTGCTCTACTTCCAGGCGAGCGGCGAGGGCAACACCATGTACGATGCCAACGCGGAGGCGGCCTACAACGTGATGCGCTCGGGCAAGGTGCTGGAAATGGTCGAGAGCCTGCACGGGGCCGACGCCAAGGACGTGGTGCAGAGTCTGCTGGCGCTGGGCCACACGCGCGTGGCCGACCTGCGGGACGCCTACAAGGCCAAGATCCTGCGGTGGGAGGCGTCGTTGCGGGAAGGCTTTGAGGCGAACGGGGCGGACGAGAACGGAACGGACGAGAACGGGATCAAGAACGAGACGAACGGGACCAACGGGACCAACGGGACAGCCCACGACGACGAGGCAGCACCACCAGCACCGCCAGCACCACGCGAGCGCACAGCGATCCGGTCGATGAACCACCTCAACACGGTCATCTGCGACCTGGTGCTGGCCGAGGTGATCGAGGTGGTGGTGCCGGCGAGCTTTGAGAGCATGGCGGACCGACGCCAAAAGGCGCGCGAGCACATTGAGCGGACCTACTTTCCCGACGGCGTGCGGGGGGCGCGCAAGAAGGAAGAGTACGAGACGCGGCTGGCCGAGCACCTGCGGACGCTGCGCGACGAGTCGCGCAAGCTGAAGCGGACGCTGCAGGCGAGCGGCGGCGGCGGCGGGCGCCAGAAGCTGCGGCGGCTGGCCACGGGCAGCGACGTGGCGTACGGGCACGACGGCAGCGAGGGGGGGTCGCTTGATGTGGGTTTTTTGTTGTTCGTGTGGTTGCTCCAAACTCCAAGCGTACTAACCTCCAGGCTAAAACCATTCTGCGCGTCAACCACGAGCGCTGTGCGGTGCTGCTGCGCAACCAGCGGCTGGTGGCGGCGGCGGCGGCGTCGCTGGGCGAGACGACGGCGCAGGTCTACGGGGTGCTCCTGCAGCAGCTGACGGAGACGGTGCCGCGGTGCCGGGCCGACGCCACCATGGACGTGGCCGGCAGCGACTTTGCGCGGTCGCAGGCGCTGGGCACGTGGGACCTGTTTGACCAGCTGAGCCCGCAGATGGACCTGTTTACCGGCATCGGCAAGGCCACGGCCCACGAGATTGACGTGCCGACGGCCGAGCGGCTGGAGCGCCACGCCAAGGTCGAGGTGCTCTTTCTGGGCGGCGGCGACGACGAGAGCGGCGAGGAGGAGGACAACGACCACGACATGGACGACGCCGACTACGACTCGGAGGGCGACGTCACGCTCACGTCCGTGGTGCGGCCGGCCGCGGCCAACGGGGCGGCCAACGGGGCGGCCAACGGGGAGGCAGCGCATGGGGCGACAGTTCAGGCGGTTCCAGCGGTTTCAGCGGTTCCAGCTCCCGGACCTCCACGCGTCACGTTTGCCGAGGGCATCACCGGCGGCACCGGATCCACCACCAGCACCACCCGCGCGGCCCCCCCCTCGCAGGAGAGCCGGCTGCAGCAGATGCGCCAGCACCTGCTGCTGCTCTGCGACCACCGGCTGCGCTTTGTGCGGCACTGCGAGCGCGGCCAGTGGACGGTGGACTTTGTGCCGCTGCTGCGGCGGCTGGGCGAGGCCGAGCTCGACGACGCCATTGAGCAGTCCACCGGCCGCCAGGGCCTGCGGCTGGCGCGGATCCTGCGCGAAAAGGGCAAGCTGGACGAGAAGTCGCTGCCGGCCCTGGCCCTGATGAAGAAGAGCGACGTCCAGCACAAGATGCTCGAGATGCAGGCCCACGGCTTCGCCGAGATGCAAGAGGTGCCGCGCGACAACAACCGCTCCGCCAGCCGCACCCTCTTCCTCTGGTACTGCGACCCCGCCCGCGCCCTCGACATGCTGCTCGACCACGCCTACAAGGCCATGGTCCGCAGCCTCCGCATCCGCAACGTCCACCGCGCCGCCAACCGCGACGTCCTCGCCTTTGTCGAGCGCCCCGACGTCAAGGGCCGCGAGCGCGAGGCCCTCGAACAGAAATACTACGACCGCTACCAGCGCTACTGCGCCGTCGAGGCCAAGCTCATCGGCCAGCTCATGCGCCTCGACACCCTCGTCGCCACCCTGCGCGACTTTTGACCGGCTCGTCTTGTCCTCTGCATCCTCGGCGTTTTCTGCTTTCGCCGTGTTGCGCGCATCGGCTGTCATGTGCTTCCTTCACATGGAATCCTTTGCTATTTCCTCGTTGTCGGGTATCTGCCTTATCAGGGGAAGGAAAGCCAAAATACGTCCCTAAATCAAAATTCCAATATTCCAAAATCCAATAAAGAAACACTCCAAAATCCAAGTCCAAAATCCAAAAGCCAAGTCAGTCATCCGTTCATCCATCGTCCAGATCGTCCCATCATTACAGAGAGGCCAGCCTCTCTCCGTCCCTCACAGCCTGTCCATGTACCAGGGCAGGTCCCGGTCGCACAGATACGTGCACGTAAAGTAGGTAATGTTGTCGCTGGACCCGCTGCCGCCGTGCACGCCCCCGTTGCGGCCCATGTCCAGCTCGAGCCCGCTGCCCATCAGCGGCCGCACAATCTCGCGCGCCATCGCCTTGAGCTCGTCGATGCGCTTCTCGAACCGCCGCAGGTTGTCGCGGCTGTACAGGTCCGGCGACATCTTGAGGAACCGCTTGCACTCGTCGTGGCCCAGAAACGACAGCCCGGCCGCCGTGCCCAATGTCCGGTACGTGCGCCCCAGCGACGACAGCGGCGGCGTGAGCGACGGCACCGTCGTCGTCCGCACGCGCAGCGTGAGTGCCCGCCCGTCCGCGCCCATCCGCCCGCCCGAGTCGGTCGACGACGACGACGACGCGCGGCCGTTGGGTGTCCGCGCGCTGCGATGGTGGCCGTTGCTGCCGCCGTTCGTTCGGTGTCCGTACCGGTCCGAAGTCGTCGCCCCGCGACGCTCGGGGATCACGCGGCTGCTCGGCAGCGCGTGCGCGGGCGCTGCGTGGGCCTCGGCCGGCGGCGTCGTGTTGTCGGCCAGCCACTGGCGGAAGAGCGACACGGCCAGCCAGTCCAGGTACGACGTGGACGGCGACACCCGCTCGCCGTTGCGCGTCGTCAGATGCAGCCGAAACAAGTGCGACTCCACCCGTGACACCGCCTCCGCCAGCTCGTCCACCTTGTCCTCGATCAGGTCCAGCACCATGTCCGGCATCGCCGCCCGCAGGCTGCGCTCGCCCGCCGGCCACTGGCCCACCACGTGCACCACTGCCTCCTGGAACATGACCCGTGACCGCGCCAGGTAGCCCAGCCGCAGATAGCTGATAGGGTACTTTGCAATCTGCCGCCACAGCCGGCTCTGGAACTGCAGCAGGTGGTGGTCCACGCGCGGGCCCACCACCACCAGCGCGTCGTACTCGTCCGCCACCGACAGAAGCGACTTGCACTGCACGTATGCGTCCGCAATATTGATGCTGTCGAGCACCGGCGCGTAGTTGTACATGATCCGGAAGAGGTTGTCGTAGTCTCGCAGGATGTCGATCTCATCGGCCGACGGCGGTGGCAGCAGCGGTGCCCCGTAGATGCTGCTGTAGCCGTTACTGCCATGACTTCCATGCCGGCTACTGATGCTGCCGTGATGCCGCGACGAGTGATGGTTCTGAGACAGGGCCAGGTTGGCCACAGACCGAAAAAAGCTGCCGTTCTGTCCCGGTGCCGATAGTTTGTTGCTGCCAGATCCTCCTCCTCCTCCTCCGCGATATGCCAGGTTGGTGGTGCTGGTAGTGCCTCCCATGCCACCACCCCCAAAGAGGGATGGCGGAGCCACCGCGGCCGGGCTGTCCTCCTCTTTCTGGACCAGGATCGGCTTGTCGTTCTCATCTTGGCCCATGTCCAGCTCGTACCGCCATCGCCGCCGGACCTTGTCGCCGTGGTTGCTGCTGCTGCTGTCCGGCGCAAACCCCGCTACCGCCCGGGCATCTCGGCCGCTACCGCCCGAGCTGCTCGAGCCAACTTTGGCCAGCTCGGTGCCACCGCCGCCGCCGGCGGAACTCGGGAGCGCGTTTCGTGCGGCGCTGCCGGCCGGTCGGTCGCTATCGGGCCCGCCAATCACTTGTGCGCGAGACCACTCCTGGCTGGTGCTGGCCTCGAAAAAGCCGGAGCAGCGGGCCAGCGTGTCGCGGTGCAAAAGGTAGCGGTTCTCGTGGCCCGACCGGACGCGCACGACAATCTCCACATCGCCGGTGTTGCTGAAGACGGGGAACTCGTTGAGCGGCGTGAACGAGGTGCCGCCGGCATGACTGCGGTTATACCGGCGGGACCGCGACGACGGTGCGCCGCCCGCGACAGAGGCAGCCGGTGGCGGGATGCCGCTGACGGCCGCGGAGGCACCCCGGAGGGCGAGCGAGGTCGACGGGTAGACGTCGGATTGAGCGACCATGGAGGGACGTGCAGAGGGCTATCGAGTCGATCGAGGGCTGTCTAGGCGATCGAGGCTGCAAAGTGTGCGAGACGTGTCCAGAACAGCGGGAATGAGAAGCAGAGACGGCGAGCAGCAGAATCGAGGTGAAAATCGAGGTCAAAGAAACGACGACGTTGCCACTCGGTGGCTTGGGCTGCTGAAAGAAAGAAAAAAAAAAGAGAGGCCGCCCTTGCCTCTGACTGTTTATCGTCGAATTATGAGAGGTGCATGCATAATAGGCGGCGGAGCTCGGTAGCTAATCAGAAGAGCGCGGCACAGAACACGCGACAGACGGGCCTGGGACACGTCCCCCGGAAACGAAATGTGGGCAAATGGGAGACGAAATGCCGAACCGACTGCCTCCCAGCCTCTGGAAGCAGGAAAACTAGGAAAACTAGAAAAACTGTGAAAACTGTGAAAACTGTGAAAACTGTAATCACTAGGAGAACCAGAGGAAATCGGAAGTCGCAGCCCCCCAATGTCAGAAGGCGGCCGGCTGATCACGAAGCCACAGGGAAGGAGCGCACGGCGGAAGCGACAGGGGGGGGGGGGGGCAGGCACTATGGTCACTGTGGGTAGTCGGCTGCCTGCCTGTGCCCTTCTCCGTAGCGGTGCTAGCGGCCTGGGGCTGTGTGCCTTCCGCGTGCAGGTGGCAGCATGACTCGCCACCGCCCATCATGGTGGGTGGGCCTTGCCTTTCATACGGTAGTTTTGTTCTATATTTGTTCTTCTCGAGTCCGTCTGCCGCTGTTGATTGGCCTCCTTGTACAACGCCAGTTTTTGGAAGTTTTTGGTGCATGCACCTCCAATTGGATGGGAGCGGCCACAGCCCACGCTGTAGGCCGAACCAGATCCGACACGCTGATCAAGTGAGATACGATATCGTGGCCCCCCCCATCTAGTCCAGTCCTGTCAGGTCCACCGTGCCGACTTCGCTCTTCCGCCAGCCTCGTCGGTGACGGTCTGGCTGGTCGTCTGTGTCTGCTTCCGCGTCCACTGTCTCTTCCCGAAAGTAGCCGACGGCACTGCGTCTAGGGACATAGACCGTTTTCGTGCTCGTTCGCGCGTGCATCTGCACCGGCGAGCTAAAGACGGGTGGCGACGACGACAGGTCGCATGTCTCAGTGGGCTGTCCTCGTGCCGTGTCTGTCTCGTCTGCCTCGCTGTCGTCGTCGTCCAGCAGGACGAGAAAGTCGCGGATCGATTTCTGGGGCGGCAAGACGGGTGCCGCCTTTTCCGGGCTTTCTCTGACGGGCTCAACCCGTTGTGCCGTACTGGCTGCAGACTGCGTAATAGACGATTTCAGCGCTTTTGACGTTGTTGGCGTTTTTGGTGCTTCCGGACTCGACAGCAAGTCCACGACAATCGGTTGCGATGCCGCCGTGCCGGCCAATTTGGTCATGCCGCGCTGCCGCACGCCGGCTGTCGGCTTGGTGACGCGCGGCAGCGCCTGTGACCCGGACAGTGTCCAGGGGTTTCCGGCTCGTGGTGACTGTCGAAGTTTCGCTGGGGCCTTTTTTTGCGGAGTCCGAGGCGGCGGAGTCGTGGGCCGGACCGGAGCCGCGTCCTCGACGTCCAGCGTCTTTGCATTGCTTCCACTGGCCGTCGCTTTGGTCACCTGCACATAGCGATCGAGAGCGCCAGTCGACATGGCCGGGTCGAGACCCTTGCGGCGGCGGCTCTGTGGCGCAGAAACCGTCTTGGCCTTGCTTACCGGCTTCGGCTTCGGCTTATCCTTGGCCCGCTGCTTCGCCTCCCAGGCGTCCAGAGCCTGGGGCGCGCCGACCGCGACGATTGCCGTGGGTACCCAGGCCACCTCTGTTTTTGTAGGGTCGTAGGGGGCGGTCTTTGGGCCGCCTGCGGGCGCCGCGCTCGACGGCAGCTCGTCCAGCTCCTCGTCGCTGTTGAGGGCGAGGCCGTCGCGGGCGGAAACGGTGGCGGGCGTGTCGTCCTCGGCGGCGAGGTCGACGGCGACGACGGTGGTGGGCAAAAAGGCGACGCGCAGCTCGGGCGTCTCGTCGGTGCTGGCGTGGGTGCGCTTCTTGGAGATGCCCTCGACGAGGGCGGGCCAGGCGTCGGCGGCGTCGAGGGCGGCGCTGCTGTTGTCGTCGGTGGCGTCGGCGGACCAGCGCAGAAGCAGGATGCGGGTGAGGAGGCCGGGGGCGAGGACGCGGATGTACTTGACGGCGCCGGCGCGGCCGGTCCAGTCAAAGGTCTCGGCGACAAAGGCGCGCAGGCCGAGGACGTCGACGCGGCCGGCGCGGGTGGGAGCGGCGTCGAGACGGGTGCGGACGCGCTCGACGACATCGGGCGGCGACACGACGGGGTGGGTGTAGTAGCGAAGAATGTCGAGGTTGGGAAAGGCGTCGGGGAGGCGCAGCTTGTGGTGGCAGGTGCGGAACAAGCGGCGCTCGTTGGTGCGCAGCTCGTGCTGCAGGCCGGCGCGCCAGGCGGCGATGGCGGCGGTGTCGGCGCGTTTGAGGCGGCAGAGCGAGGTGCCGAAGCCGCCGCGGGCGGCCTCGCAGGCGAGCTTGACGCCGCAGCCGGGCACGCCCTCGGGCAGATAGTCGCCGCCGCTCATGAGGGCGACGAGGACCATGCCCTGGCGGTCGAGTCCGGTGGCCGCGGTGTCCAGGGCGGTGGTCTCGTACATGGACACGTGCGTGGGCCGCGACGGCGCCGCCTTGCTGGTGTTGCCGCGGCCGCCTGTGCCCGGGGCCGAGGAGGCGGCGGCGGCGCCGGTGACGGCCGACCAGGTGCGCAGGGTGCGGGTGCAGCCAAACATGAGCGTGTCGACGTCCTCGCTCAGGACGGCGTCGACCACGCCGCACTGCTGCAGCAGCGCACACTCGGCCTCGGCCTCGCCCGGGGCGTCGTGCACGGCAAAGCCAAAGAGGCGGATCAGCCGCTTGGCCATGGCCGTGGCCACGCCGTGGCCGTCGCCCGTGCCGGTCGACCGCTTGTTGCGCTTAAAGGCCGGCTTGTGCGGCCCGTCAAACACAAAGACGGGATGGATCGGCATGCCCAGCAGCCGCACCAGGCGGTAAAACAGCGTGCGGATCGCCGGGTTCGCGCCGCCTCGCGCCGCCTGCGTCTGGAACTGCCAGATGGAAATGTCAATGGCCAGCCGCAGCGGCCGGCCCCGACGCTCCAGGCTCTCGACGGCCAGCCGGCAGAACGCGATCCGCTGGCCCGCGCCAATCTCCCTGTAGATGCCTTTGATGCCCATGCTGGACGTGAAGGAAATAATTTGGGTATATGGCAGACAGCCACAAGAGAAGCCGCCCAGACCGCGCAACTATGCAAATATGTGTAATCCAAGTAATGATAAAAAATGCACTCGTATCTCATGGCAAGGCCATTTTGCTGTCGCCTCGCCAAAAAGAAGCACGCCCTCGCCAATCGTATCGGGTCTTGGTCGATGCAGCTGTGGGGTGTTTTGTTGATGCTGCTGGCCGGTTTAGGACACTGCCCGGGCCGTTTCTGCAGGGACCAGCTGACGCCACAGCACCGCCACACTTTTCCAGAGTGGCCATGATGGAGCCTCAACGGCCGAGAGACCACAAACAGCACGTCCAGCGTCCCGACGAGTCTGGCTCCCGGCCTCGCCTCTGAATTTTTACATTTTTTTCCCCCGCAAGTCCACTCTCTCTACACTACAAAACAGCTTCAACCACCACCACCCGGGCCATGGCGTCCGTCGCTAGCCCCTCGCTCCCCCATCGGACCGTTTCGAGCATCCGGACCGGCGCCTCGAGCAGCCATGCCGCGGCCGGAACGACCTCGAACGGCACCGGAACCGGCACCGGCAACGGCAGCGCCACCGCCAACCCCACGACGCCCAGCGGGCCGGCCCTGTCCAACTCGCCCTTTCGGACCACGCCCTCGGCTTATGCGTCGCCCTCGACCCTGCGCGCCGAGGAGGACACCATTGTGCTGCAGGTCGGCGCCCGCCAGCTGCACGTCGGGTTTGCCGGCGACGCCATGTGCCGCGCCACCCTGGCGTTTGGCCCGGAGCAGCAGCGGCGCGTCGGCGACCTGCGCGTGTGGCAGGACGGCTACCGCCGCAACTGGCGCGGCGCCGCCGCCGCTTCTCCGCCGCCTCGCGACGCCTGGGACGCCGCCTACGAGCTCTGGACGCTGGACCGACGGCACATGGACGCGGGCTTGATCGGCGACCGGCTCGAGCGGGCCCTGCGCGAGGCGTTGTCCAAGTGAGTTTTGTTTTCTTCCTTGGGTCTCACTCTCACTCTCACTCGCACTCTCGCTCTCGCTCTCGCTCTCGACCTCGACCTCTGTTCATCTTCCCCTCCGCTAACAACCCCCCCCCCCCCCCCAGATACCTCTTGGTCGACTCCCGCCCCCGCCGCATGGCCGTCGTCCTCCCCCCCGGACTCCCCCTGCCGCTGCTCTCGGCCACGCTCGACACGCTCTTTGGCCGCTTCCTGGCCCCCAGCGTCGCCCTCTTTTCCGCCCCCGTCGCCGCCGCCATGGCCGCCGGCCTGCGCAGCGCCCTCGTCGTCGACCTCGGCTGGGCCGAGACCACCGTGACGAGCGTCTACGAGTACCGCGAGGTCGCCTGCTCGCGCACCGTCCGTGCCGGCCGCATGCTCGTCCAGCACGTCCACGACCTGCTCGCCAGCGGCCTGCCGCCGGACCCCAACCCGGACCCCAACCCCAACACCGGACACGTCCTCAGCTTTGACGAGTGCGAGGACGTCGCCACCCGGCTCGTGTGGTGTCGCCCCGGACGGCCAGCCGCACCGCCGCCCCTCTCAAACCAGCCTACCCTCTCGAGGTCCCCTCCCCCTCCAGAAACCGCCGCCGCCGCCGGGCTCGCCACCGTCGCCGAGTCCGACGAGACAGCCGAGCCGGACACGAGCCGAGCCAGCCCCGACGACCCCGCCGATCAAAAACAAAAACACCATCCAAAACGGCCCATCCGCGGCCATCGCGTCACCGCCATCCCCCTGCAGTCCTGCTCCCCGCCTGCCACCGTGCGCCTCTCTTTGGCGCGCCTGGCCGAGCCCTGCGAGACGACCTTTTTTGGTGCCACCCCCGGCGCCGACGCCATCGCTGCCGAGCCCGCAGCCCTCGACCTCGACCCTGTCAGCTGGGACGACGAGGAGCTGCCCGTGCCGCTGCTCATCTTCCGCCACCTGCTGCGCCTGCCCGTCGACGTGCGCGGCGTCTGCATGGCCCGCCTCGTCTTTGTCGGCGGCGCCGCCAACGTGCTCGGCCTGCGCGGCCGCCTCTTTGACGACGTCACCGCCCTCATCGCCGCCCACGGCTGGGACGGCGTGCGCGGCAAGGCCGTGGTCCAGCTACAACAGCTACGCCAAAAAAGAGAGCGCCAGCGGAACACGGCACCTCCGTCCTCTTCCCATGACAGTCTTGAGCCCCCCTCTGCCTCTGCCGCCTCCGCCGCCTCCGCCGCCTCCACCGCCCAGAACGAGCCCGACCCGGTCGAGACCGAGGTCTGTCGCATCCGCGCCCGCAGCGACAGCAGCGCCGCCCACCCGCCCCCGCCCCCGCTGGGCCAGCTGCGCGCCGTCGAGTCGCTCGGCGCCTGGAGCGGCGCCAGCCTGCTCACCCAGCTGCGGGTGCCGGCTCTCGCCACCGTCGATCGCGAACAATGGATCCAACAGGGCGGCGCCGCCGGCGCTGGCCGGCCCGCAGATGTCGACGTCAAGATCCTGCAGCGCCAGAGCTTGCTGACCAGCGCCCATGGACTACGCAGCGTCGCCGGCGGCGGCACGTCTGGCGCAGCCGGGTCGGCCGCAGCGAACTGGACCCTGGGCAATTGGGGGGTCGTCTAGAGAGAGCAGGCGATCGCAGCGATCGCAGCAGTCGTAGCGATCGCAGCGACCCCAGCAATCGCAGCATTCAGCTGGAAACGCGAACACGCGAGCAACATGACATGCTCGCCATATACCCTAGTCTACTGCATTCAATCACAGCGCATACCCAAGAACAGTCAAGTCGCGAGATCGACATCTCTTCGTCTAGTCAAACTAGACGCGAAATACTATGCGCACCGCCAAAATCGATCCAGATTACCATTTGTCCCCTCTTTTCCAGACCCACTTCCGTTACCGTTGTATCCGCGCATCCGCGTTCCATGAAACCAGCACTTCAACGCCCCGAAACCCATCGTCGTGCCCTCAGCCACCCCTTAGTTCATGTCCATGTCCAAGTCCACAGATGCCACTGCCGCCGTCGTCGTCGTCGTCGCCGCCTCGGTCGCCGCAAGCCGTGGCGTGCTCGCTGCGCACATCACCTCGTCGCCGTCAAAGATGGGAGGCTTGGACTTGAGATGGCTGAGCGCGCGCTGTCCGTCGCTGCTGACGAGCCGGCCCTGTCGCAGGTCCGTCCCAAACAAGAAGAAGCCCTCGCGCGCTTCGACCAGGTACGACTCGAGGCCCTTGCTTTCGAGCAGCAGCTTCGGCTCCGTCACCGGGTAGTGGTTCTCAATGAACCGCGCCCAGCCGCGTGCCGCCGCCTGGATGTGCCCGTCCTCGCTCAGCCGGCTCCACCCAATGCCCAGATGGAGCGTAAAGTCGTCAATGATCGGCTGCGACCCGCCCGACTTGAGCACATTCGTCGACGTCGTCGCGACATCGCGTCTCGGGCTCAACCGCACACCGTCTTGCGTCGCCGCCCGCGCCGAGAGATCGATGCGCGACGACTTGTGGCTGCGCAGCGACGGCCGCTCCTGCGCCTCGCGCTGCTGTGCCAGGAGCGCCTCTTCCTTGTGTTGCGCCTCCTCGACGGCCGACTTCTCCTCCACCCACGTGCCCGATTGAGTGCTAGCGTCTTGCACGTAACCGCTGCTCTTCTTGATGAGGATCATGCCAGGACCGTACTCCCACTCGTCCTCGTCTTCCTTGGCGGCTTCGACGGGCGGCGGCGCCTTTTCCGGCGAGTCCAGGTTCACGGCCGCTTCGTCCCGTGACCGCTTGCGGCCGCGTGGAGGAGGCGCATAACTTTGTCCAAGAACTTGTGTCCATGATGAGGGGTGGCCAAACGCCGCAGATGGGTGGGGGAAGAAGCGCCGGTCCAGTGAACCCTGATGCGCCGACTGCGGTGTCATGGTGAGAATGGGTGAGGAGGTACGGCCAAACGACGCCATATTGACCTGTCTTGCTAGTGAGAATACGGCTGGTGTAGTGTGTAAGAGGTGAGGTGTTGGTAGTGTAAGTAGAGATGGCGAAAGTCAACCTGTAGAAATGGGATGGGAAGTGAGGGTGGGAAGAGCAACGGGTAGAGGCAAAGGTAGGCGCAAAGGAAGAGAGGCAGAGAGAAAGGCAGTGTAGTGAGGCAAGGTTAGATGGAAGTAGAAAAACCAATTGGTGGGTGCGAGTTAAACTGGACGAGAATGGCACCACGAAAGGACAAAAGTTGAATTCGAGTCGTGGTTGCGTTTGTCGAAAAGAGCCCCGGAAGTTAGCTGTCGAGATGGGAAGCACAGCTTGGGCGTGGAGGCAGGGCGAAGCGTGGGCGTGGAGAATAGGAACGAGGACTGGTTATAATCGGGGTCTAATAAGAATAGTGGAAAGGCCAAAAGGTAAGCAAGGGGAAGGAGGGCGAGATGGGGGAAGAATAATAACAGTCTTTGGAGACGGAAGTAGGGCGGGCAAGGGGGATTTATGTGAGAGAGGAGGCGGCTCTGGGGGACGCAGCCAGGCAGATACGCAGGTCGAGAACGGAAGTTGGGTGGGCAAGGTGAAGTGTAGGTAATAGAGGAAGGATAAAATATTAGCGGGAACAAACAAAATAGGGCCCAAGGAAAAAGAAGAAAGAAAACAGAGCTCGCCGTTTGCGAGGGACAAAACCGGTACTGCAGCCACCCCCAAGAATCTATGCGCCGAAAGGTAGCGCTAGGTCCCGCAGTAACAGGACTGCTAGCAGAGCCGGCGTTACCATTCTCGACGACCAGGTACTACGACTACGTCTCACGGGGAGGCAAACGAGCCATTGACACGATCCTGTGCCTTTTGCACTACTGCGAGACAAAGACATCGGCTCCCCCTTCAGGCGGAGCTCTCCCGTTTGCCTGCGGCCAACTACCGCCTTCTGAATCAAGTAATAAGAGCCCGGCCGCTCTGACTGGTCCGCCAGCTCGGCTTTTTTTTACCCTTCCAACGCAGCTTGTGCCTGCTCTCCAGTGTGCGACGAGATGGGCTTGACCAAACGACGAAAACCGAAAACGCGGCTTGCCCATGCCGCAAAGCAAGGATCAGCGTAAACGTACAAACCACTGCTCTTCATTGGTCCCCCCGGGGCGTCGACGAGGTCGTCAGTGGTGTGGTGTGGATTTCCGCCGCCGCGTGCTGATTCGTGCGTGTTGCGAGGTAGGCGGAGAACGGCAACGGCAGTGCATTCGGGGTCTAGTTACTAATGTTAGACTCCGTGCCAAGTATAATGTACCCAACACGCACTGTACTTGCACACGGTGGCTCGCAATACCGACCCTTGGCGTGATTTCTCCTCCGCGCTAGGCTGCTTCTGTCAGGGGGCGTGCAGTATTACGAGACTCGCCACCTGCGCTAACCGTCCTGCATACACTCTAAACGACGGTGGGATCGCGCACATGTACTCCGCGCGGAGCGGATATGAAGAAGCACGTAAGCCAAGGTCTACGATAGCCAATGTCTCTCCCAATCCTGCCTAGAGCGCGCTCGTCGACGAGCTGCGGAAGCTCTGCTTTCAGCGCCATCCGGCGCCCCACTCGAACCCCTTCCTAATGGCCCGTCGGCAGCTCCGGCAGATTTTGTTCCGCGATCGGGTAACGGAGTATTACTCGTAGTGTCCTTTGTTTGCACAGTTATGCATCTTATGCACAATGTATAGTACTTGTCAGCATCGTATCCATGCTGCTTTTTATGCATTTTTGGTGGAGAACGCCGCCGTTGCTCTGTTCCTCTTATTCATGTCACTGCTTCAAAGTGGCATCATTCTCCCTGGAGCTGCAGTGCCAAGCTTCTAGCGGACCTTTCGCGCCCTGCACACGATCTCCCACAAATAATAATGGTGGTCACCCGTTCAAGTAAGGCCATTCGGCCTATTTTCTCGTCTCAGCATCAGATTAGTGGTCTCTTGCTCGATGTGGTGCACTGGGGGTGGCTCACCAGCAGTTTGGTTGGTTGGGTCCGAGTGCTGGCCTCGGCCATCCCAGCATTCCTCCACAAGTAACCGCCGGTCAAGGTATCTCCATGAGATCGGCATTCCAGCGTCAAAACCTCTGCACAGTCCCCTGTTCTACGAGTACCTTAGCGATGTGGTTCGGTACCCTGTGAACGATCTTGCCTGGCGGCTCTCCAAGCTGGAGATGCTCTCTGCGGAGACATGGCCAGCCATCTAGGGCTTTGAGGGCTGTCGCCTTGACCGTCTGCCTCGAGATCCCTGTCAGAATGGCCAAAAGCAGTCGTCCTGTTCACGTCGTCATCGCTGGCAAAGTTGTCCGGCTGGTCTACATTGTCGGCATTTTGGGCACCCTCATCAGGACCTGGGTACAGCGACACAGTTACTGGCTGCGAGGTCGAGCGTATCACTAGGCTGTTCCACGTTGAAGGCTGGTGCTGATTAGGTGTCTTGGGATTAGGACTCGACGAGGCTTCCCGCTGCACGCTCTCAATGTCCATAGGATCCAGAGCTTTGTCTTCTTGGCTACACCACTGGCCGTCCTTGCTGGCTCCATCTCCGACTTGCGGCAAAAAATCCAGAGACTGACGCGTTTCGTACGCTTTCACTTCGTCCATAGTTATAAATAGGGTCGTCAGCGGAAGGCGTATCATGCTGGACGACGTTGACGATACCACAGAAATTGTTATTCGAGGAAAGCTCAGTATAGAGGGATTCAAGTGCTTCGAGGATCTAGTGTTGTTTGTGTCCGAAAAATCCTCCACAGCCGGCTTCCGGTCATGTTGGGGCGAGCAAACGCTTTCTCATTTTAAACTTTTGGCAGGCGCTGCGTGCCTTCCTCTTTCCAGGCCACTGGACGGCAAGAGCGAATGAGCCTATTATCCGCGTTCGTTCACATTGCATACAATATGTGCTTGCATGAGGGAACTGTGAACAGGACGTTACTTTTACAAAGTAGTGCACTCCAGGACCAGGGAGCCGTGGCAGGATGACACCAATGCAGTACAAGTACAAGTACCATTCAAGGTTACTGCTACGGTGCGTCGCACTGAAGTACGAGTACGAGTAGCAGAGGAAGGGCCCTGCGAAGATCTGGTGATTTATACGCGAGGTTGCTCGCTGGCCTTCGTCTGCGTGCACAGGGACTGGAACCACTATGAGGGGATTAAGTCGCAATGACTAATCGTTGATGCCCGACATCTCAGGAAAACAACACGAGGCCAATACCAGGAGGCCAATGACACCGGCGTCACATTGGCGTTACTTGTGGGATGGAGCTGCCAATTTCCCACGGGCCACTTCTCCACAAGGATCGAAGCCGAAGGCTGAAGCACAGCAGCACGAAGCAAGCTGAAGGAGAGCAAACGCGAACGATGCCAAAGTAGACACAAAACACGACAAGGAGAATGGCCTTGCAGCGAGCTAAAAACCTGCAACACTGGAGCGATACATATGTACGGAGTACGATATGACGTGGCCGGCGCAGCAGGCAAAACGTGGGTTCTATTCCGGGGTCCGTCCCGCAGGATTACTGCCATGCGTGCTGAGCGAGACGCTCTCTTCGTAAAACAAGGTCCAGGTTTGGTTGACCAGCACCGTTCATTGCTCATTTCCAACGAGCGAGCCCAATTTCCGGCCCAAGCTGCCTTAATTCTAACGCTGGTTCTGGGCCGAAAAGTCCGCTCAATCAGACCTGAAAGAAACTGCTTTGGCGCGGACCGCTCAGCGTGGCACGCACCGACCGACATAGCGCTGAACTGCAGGCGCCTCCAAGCCACGACACCCAAACGACTCGTCCGCTACGTTACTATCTGCACACCGCAAACCTCCTCGCTCCTTCCTCCACCAAGTCGGTCACCTCGTCTCCAATTGGGCTGCTCCCCAGCAGCCACTTTTGCTGTTCCCTTGCTGTAATTCCTAATCCTCCCTCTTTTTCGACGTCTCCGGTCTCGCTTTCTTGCCTCGCCGCTGCTGTAGCCCAACGCACAGCGACCTTTTCTCGACAGCCATCATCCGTGGCACCAGGTCCCGAGCCGCCGGACCGGCAGCCGGAGCATATATCCACCGGTATGGGATTATCCCCTTTCGCATCTCCTGCTACTGTAGCGTCTTCGTCTACCGGCGTGCCAACTGACTCGATTCCGTGTTCCAGGTTCTCGCCATCTTTGCCCGATCCGTGCCGCCCTACCCCCCTTCTCCCATCGCCGTTCTCGACCGCTCTCGGCGAGCCTTCTCGCCCGGACTGGCTCCTTAGCTTCTCGCTTTGGCCGCGTCCAAGCCGACGATCAAATCACACTCGCTTAGTTTTTGTTCGACCCTGCTGGCCTATGCCGACGGCTTCCCTGACGGCCTCACGCCTGCATAATTTGTCAACACTGCAAGCACTGCGACACAACGAACAAGCTCTCGAACAGTCTCTACGACGCAGAAAAACTGGCCCGACGGAGCCCCGATGGAAACTGAAGTGTTAGGTCCCCTTTTCGTTCTCGATTTTGGTCCGCCACTTGGGATAGACACCGCACTCAAGGGCACATCGTGGATGTGGTCTCACACAATCGGCTGATTGCCCTCCTATTGCATTTGCCTCGGCTGTCTGTGCTCCCATCGTTTGAAAGTTGTTCAGCCGCCACAATGAGCGGAGATCTGAGCCTTTCCAAGGCTCTGGGCGGCTTGCGTATTGCCAACCCGGATGACACCGTCTCGCCAACTGTGGCCGAATCCCCAAAGAGCTCATACAGTGCACCACCACCACCAGTACAGCCGCCCAGCAGAAGCTTTGAACCAGCCCCCACCGACTTTCTCCCGCAGCAGTCTTCGCTGGCGGTACAACACATCCCATCCCGCGACCCCAGCCCGGCCGCTTCCCAACGGCAACAGGCTGCCGTCGAGCATCGATCTCCCCAGGCGCCAGGCGGGAACTATCGCCGCAACGATGCCTCCAAGACTCCAGATATGTACCTCCATACCCATGGCCAACCATACCAACCAGGAGCATCTCCCCACGGACGGCCTATGTCGAATATCTATACCGGCTCCAACGCTTCGTTTTCTGATATTGCGTCGCCTGCCGGAGTTGGTGGCCTCCGCAATGAGCCTGCACGGTCAGCATCGTACCGCCTGCCGTCACGAACTGATTCTCGCTCAAACACACAAACCTACGTCTCTGCGGTGCCCACTCGAGAATCGAGCCACAAAGACCGGACTTATAACGGGCCTCGACAGGGCGCCGCCGTGCCATCGGGAAACAGTCCGCTACCTCCCCGACGAAGCTCAAAAGGCATGGGTAGTGGATACGTGTCGACGCCAAACAACGAGCGATCGCTGCCGCCGCCGCACTCCAACCCCCACCAGCCAGAGGTACCATTGACGAAGAGCAGTGACGAGTGGAAAGAAAGGGGAGCAGCGGTGAGTGTACGAAGAGAGGTGGATGCCTCAGGCAATCCCGTCCTAAGAACCGTCAAGAAAGGCGTACAGGACTTCTCGTTTGGCAGGACTCTGGGCGAAGGGTCGTACAGCACTGTCTACCTGGCTACGGATCGCCAAACGCGAAAAGACTACGCCATCAAAGTCCTCGAGAAACGACACATCATCAAGGAGAAAAAGGTCAAGTATGTCAACATCGAAAAGAACACGCTCAACCGCCTCACGGAACACCCCGGCATCGTCCGTTTGTACTACACATTCCAAGACGAGGCTTCGCTATACTACGTCCTCGATCTGTGCAGTGGTGGTGAGCTGCTGGGCACACTGAAGAAGACCGGGACTTTTGATGTGGCGTGCACCCGATTCTATGGTGCCCAAATCCTGGATGCCATGAAGTACATGCACTCTAGGGGAGTGATTCACCGTGATCTGAAACCAGAAAACGTTCTTCTCGACGACAACATGCACGTCAAAATCACGGATTTCGGCACTGCCAAGCTACTGCCGGACCCCAGAGATCCACGACCGGCTGAGACTGGCGGAGGAGGGTTGAATGGAACCGGAGAAAGCCGTTCGGCCTCCTTTGTAGGGACGGCCGAGTACGTCAGCCCGGAGCTTTTGATGGACAAGTCTGCGAGCAAGGCGAGCGACTTGTGGGCTTTCGGCTGCATCATCTACCAGCTCCTGGCCGGTCGACCGCCATTCAAGGGTGCCTCTGAATATCTGACGTTTCAAAAGATTGTCAACCTTGAATACGAGTTTCCATATGGGTTCCCGGAAGCGGCTCGGGACCTTGTGGAAAGGTGTCTTGTTCTAGAGCCAGCGCGGCGCCTCACGATCGAGCACATTATGAACCATGAGTTTTTTGACGGCCAATCATTTGGCAAGGAGCTCTGGCGCATGAAGGCACCGCGACTGCAGCCCTACAAACCTCCGGCCGCAGAGGCCAACGTTATCCAGCTGAACGGCGGGTCGACGCAGTCGGGCTCTGGGTCAAGGGGAATTCCCATATCTGGGTCTAATGGCGGCGGAGGCGCGGGTGCTCTGGCGCAGACAGCAGGCAAGGGGCCGCGACCGAGGCTCATCACTGAACTTTCACCGCCCACACAGCTAGACCTGGACTGGTCGCCAGTACTGACGCGGCAAAACGAGCGGATTCTTAAGCTGGGCGATCTCCTGGTCATCTCGTCGCCCATCCCAAACAGCCCCCATGGGAAAGGGAGCGAACACGGGGACGGGCACAAGAAGCTCGCGCGATTTTTCGGTGGTAGCACAACCAAGAAACGACAGCGGCTGGTTATGGTCACGTCCAGTGGGCGGATTGTATTTGCGCCGGCGGGTGGCGACGAGAAGAAGGCGAAGCAAGAAATATCGCTTCTTACTTCGGACTGCGTGTGGAGAGCTCAAACAGACGCCAAGGGACAGGCCATCTGGTGTGTCGATTCGGTACGTGGAACGAGTGGTGGCATGAGGAGAAGCGGCACGGCGACTGACAGTTTGACCAGGGTGGTACGCACTACGCTTTTGAGGACGCGAAGTCGGGGCCTGCCTCCCCCGAAGCGGGCATGGCGGCCGTCGAAGATTGGATCGAGTCGCTGGAGCGAGCCAAGGACATGGCGATGTCGCAAAACGTCCTGACGTCGTACCGGAGTGAGGAGTTTGGCGAGATGTCGTCGGCCATGTCGAGCCCGGCCAGCACACTGGGGGGACGTGGTGGCTATCCCAACCCCGGCCAAGGCAATGGGGACGATATGGTGGTTTCGGAACGAAAAAGAAACCGCTTCAGCAAAAGGCAGTCGAAAACCGGACTGGGTGGACTGGGGGCGCAATTTTGAGCATTGAGCATGGGTTTTGGATGGTGGTATAGTTGGCTGAAGCGCAAATGCGCTAATAGGGGCGACGACAAGCGGAGTGAGATGCGTCCAGATTCACAAGCGGCGGTCAGATGGGAGGATCGTTTCCCGTTTGGCGGTGCAGTGTTATCTCTTTCCCTTGCCACCCCTTACGTTTCCATTGGGCTCATTGGGACATGTGTCATTGAGTAGCATTTTCGCAATTTGGTCTGTTTGTAGCGCGGCGTCGGGCAAGAGCAAAGCAGCAACAAAAGAGAGGACAGGGATGCATCTCTGTGCAAAGCGAGTACAGCACATGTGACACGGCACGTGCCGCCGCTCATGGCGTGTGTATAGGTACGTGTTTTTGTATATGAGAAAGGCGGTGCCAGATGTACACATACCTCCTAGTACGAGGAAGTACTTTTTTGCGGGTCGTTTTTGTCACAGTCCCAGCCATGCCAATTTGTCGTTTAGCAGGAACGCGGCCGCGTTCCCAGAATTCTGACGATACTCCGTACGCAACTCCAACGGAGACACGACCGGCTCGCCAGCCCACAACGAGAATCCACACAACGCCCCGCCCAACGGCGAACAACGCGAGAATCTCTCCTCTGCCCGTTTCTTTGGAGCGATCTCTCCACTTGCGCCGGGTTCGGTCGTTTAGGCTACGCCATCGGTCAGAGGACTTGTTGCAAAGCCCGCTAGCAAAAAAAGGAGAGAAGGAAGCTTTCTTGGCCAGGGGGGTTGGACAAGATGCAACCAGGCTACCGTCCCTATCCACCGCAGCTGCCGCCACAGCGGTCGCCCCATGGGCTTGCGCCCAATGTGCGGCGAGGCGGACCCGGTATGTAGGACTAAAAAATAGAGGGCCCTAGGAAAAAGGCCCGGAAAAAGCTTTGTCACGCCGTCCAGCCTGTTGGTGTCCAGAGGGACAGGAAGCGCGTTTTTCCGTTCTTTCTTTTCTGTGTTGCCCCCCCTTGCTCCAATTTTTCCCATTCTCGAACGCGACGGGCTAACGGGCGTCTCTGCTTTTGGGCTTTCCGTCAGCAGCCCCCATGATGGTTCCGGGAATGCCTCATCACATGGCGCCAATGGCCACGCCGGGACACGCGCCGATGACGCCGCAACAGCACATGGCGATGCAGCAGCAGCAGCAGCAGCACCAGGTGATGGCGCCGCACCAGGCGATGCCGATGGCGGCGCATCACGGCGCAGCCATGGCGCACCCGCAGCAGATGCACCACCCGGGCACGCCGATGACGCCGATGCACATGGGCGGCCCGCACGGCATGGCGCCGCACATGGCGCCGCAGGCGGCCCTGGTGCAGCAGCAGCAGGCCCAGCAGGCGGCGGCGGCGCAACAGCAGCAGCAGGCGGCGGCGGCGGCGGCGGCGGCCCAGGCGCAGCTGCAGGCGCAGCAGCACCACGCGGGCGAGGCGGCGAAACGGCGCAGCCGCAAGCCGACGGACAAGACGATGCCCGACGGGGTCGAGGACGTGGTGGTGGGCGACGGGGTGCAGCGGTACCGCGATCTGCGCGACTTTGAGCGGCGGCTGGACGCGACGATGACGCGGAAGCGGCTCGACATTGTGGACAGCATGCAGCGCAGCATTCCCAAGGTGAGTGGCGACGGGAGGCGAGCGGCAGGCGAGCGGCAGGCAAGCGGCAGGCTTGGACGGAGCGGGCGCTGACTGTATTGTGCAGCGCTTCAAGACACTGCGCATCTGGATCACGAACACGGTGGAGAATCAGCAGTGGCAGGGCGGCAGCAGCGGCGCCAACGTCGACAGCTTTGACTTTGCGACGGACGCGGAGGCGACGTACCGGGTCAAGATTGAGGGCCGTCTGCTGGACGACGACGACGACGACGACGAGGTCGACGGCGACGGCAAGCAGGGCAAGGAGGCGGCGGTCAAGGAGGAGACCAAGGACGACGGGGCGGCAGGGGCCGACGCCATGGCCGTGGACCAGGACAAGAGCGGCAAGGCGGCGACGCAGCCGCGGTACCGGCTCACGCAGTTCTTCAGGGCCATGACGGTCGAGTACAACAACGGCAAGAAGGGCGCGGACGCGGCGGCCAGCGGCCTCAAGGCGGTGGAGTGGCGACGGCCGGAGCGGGCAGGCCATGGCGCGGCGGCGGCGCCGCCGACGCCCGAGTTTGACGAGCTGACGTTTAAACGGCCGGGCGACGAGAACGCCAACATTACCATCAACCTGTTCCGGCACGAGGAGCCGGAGCGGTACGAGCTGGACGAGATGCTGGCGGACATTGTGGACATGCGGGAGGCGACGCGGGCGGAGGCGGTCATGGGGCTGTTTGAGTACATTCGGCTGCTGCACCTGCAGGAGGACGAGGAGAAGCGCAACTTTCGGTGCGACGAGGCGCTGCGACGGGTGGGTGTTTTTTTTTTTTTTTTTCTCTCTTTTCTGTCTTTTTTTCCCTCTTCCTCTCTTCCTCCCTTCCTCTCCCTTTCTGTCCCCGCTAACCTCTCAGCTGGTCAACAACGACGTGGGCTATATTCCGCTGCTGAACGAGTACGTCAACGCGCACATCCGGCCGCTGGCGCCGGTGCGGCTGGCCTACACGATCCGGGTGGACGAGGCGTTCCACACGGCATCCCCGACACCGACGGCGACGATCTACGACGTGCAGGTGGCGGTGGACGACCCGCTGCGGGTGCGGCTGCGGCCGTTTGTGCAGAGCCCGCAGTACATGGGCCTGCTGCGCGAGGTGGCGGCGCTGGACGAGCAGCTGGCGGTGCTGATCCAGGCCGTGGCCATGTCCAAGAGCAAGCACGAGTTCCTGTCGGCGCTGGCGCGCGATCCGGCCGGCTTTGTGCGGCAGTGGCTCAGCTCGCAGAAGCGCGACCTCGAGGTGATCATGGGCGAGTCGGCGCGCGGCGCCGCCGGCAGCGGCAGCAGCGGCAGCGGCGACCTGCTGGCGGGCGACGCCTGGCGACGCGGCGGCAAGGAGAGCGTGTGGGCGTCGCAAAACGCACGCGAAAGCGTCACGCTGCTCATGGCCAAGCAGCCGCTGATTCCGCGGGGCTTGTAGGCAGGAGAGGGGGACCGTCTGGAGTTTGTCTTTTTGGTCTTTTTGGTCTTTTTGGTCTTTTATTGGTACAGACTGACTGCTTCTTCATGTGTTTTTTTTGTCACGATCTTGTAACAGTAGGAATCCATGTGCTTGCCTTGCACGAGTGCATGCACATTGGATTCGCCGGCCAAATAATGTTATCACCTAAAGCCGATCTTGGTCGGCCTCGTGCCTGCCCGTTCTTTGGCCCGTTTGGTTCTTGTCAGACCAGACGCCCTCGTTTCGCTCGTTCCTTCCGTCACCGGTCTTCTTATTCTCCCCCTCTTTCCTCGCTCTGGTCTCGTGTTTCTCCCCTCTTTTCCCTTATTTCCCAACGTGTCTTTTTGCAGCATCACCAAATCGCCACACTTATCGTCCACGCATCCACAAAATGTCCGTCTTCCAGTCCGGCAACACGGCCGTCATCACGGGCGGAGCCTCGGGCATCGGCCTGGCGCTGGCGACGCACTGTGCGGCTGCGGGCATGCGAGTGTTGCTGGTCGACCGCGACGAGGAAGCGCTGGCGACGGCGGTCGAGAGCGTGGCCGAGGCGCTGCCGGTGGTGGAGGGTCCGTCGTCGGTGGCGACGGTGGCGGCCGACGTGGGCCATCTGGAGGCGTGGACGCGGGTGCACGCGGCGGTGGCGGCGCACCTGGGCGGCGTGGTGCACTTGTTGGTGCTCAATGCCGGCGTCGGCGGCCCGTCGCCCTGGACGGATCCGACGGCCTTTCGCCGCATCTGGGACACCAACGTGTTTGGCGTCGTGCACGGGCTGGCCACGCTGCTGCCGCAGGTCGAGGCCAGCACAACGGCCGCGGCCATTGTCATTACCGGCTCCAAGCAGGGCATCACGAACCCGCCCGGCTCCTCGCCGGCCTACAACGCCTCCAAGGCCGCCGTCCGCTCCATGGCCGAACAGCTCTCCTTTGACCTCGCCCAGCGCGCGCCCCGCGTGTCCGTCCACCTGCTCGTGCCCGGCTGGACCCATACCGGCCTCACCTCCGCGGCCCCGTCCGGATCGGCGGCCAAACCCAAGCCCGACGGCGCTTGGTGGCCCGCCCAGGTCGTCGACTACCTCGTGCCCGCCATGGCCGCCGGCCGCTTCTACGTGCTGTGTCCCGACAACGACGTGACCGAAGCCCAGGACCGCCGCCGCGTGCTCTGGTCGGCCGGCGATGTGGCCCACGGACGGCCTGCGTTGTCACGGTGGCGGCCCGAGTACAAGGCCGAGGTGGACGCCTGGATGCAAGCAGAATGAAAGAGGCGGCCGTCGCCAGACCTGGCAGGAATTACGAAATACGATACACCACGGTGGATGGCATTGGTTTATGAATCTGTGAATCTGTGTTTCTGTGTTCTGTGAACCCGTGGATCTGTGGATCTGTAGATTTGCACATCCATGAATTTGATCCTTGTGCAGCCCCCCCATCCCGCGACGTGCCCTCGTGCCATGGCCCGGGAGGCCAAGAGATGCACCTGGCCCGACGTATGGCTGTTGCTGCCTATCCCAAGAGTGCCAGGGTTTCTGTCTTGTCCCGTGGCTATCTGGCTGGCTGCCTTGCCCCAGGCCGAGTTCTGTCGACTGTTTGTGTCCTTTCTGCCTCCTTCCCCAGCTTCACCCCTTGCGCACCTTGCTCCGTCCCAGAGCGCTGCGCCCAGCATCCTCGTCGCTACTGCTGTCGTAGCCGGGCCGGGGCCGCTTGCCGTAGCCATTGGTCTTGCCATTGGTCTTGCCGTTGGCCGTGCCGTTTGCCTTGCCGTTCTGCCACGGCTTGAGCATGCCGCGGCCAGCAGAGGCGGCCGCCGACTTGGGCGCCACCATCAGCTGCCGAGCACGCCGGTCCTGGCCCGAGCTACCGGTGGCTGTCGTCTTCTGTCCGTTTTCTGTCGTGGGTTCGTCGCCGCTGCGCACGGGTCCAAGGCCGTCGTTGGAGTCATGCACTCGGAAAGCCGTCGGCGTGGCCGCCTTGCCCGCAGCGGTGGTGGATGGGTCCGGCAGGGGGACGGCCAAGCCCCCGCGGGTGCCTTTGCGCAAGAGGGCCAGCAGACGTCTCCGTCCCGAGAGCGCGCTGTCGACGACTGGCAGGCCTCGAGCGCCTATAATGCCTCCAACGGTGGGAGCGGCTGGGCTGCCGTCCATTTTGGCAGTGGCAGTCGCGGCCAACGACACCTCGTCTGTCGCATCCAGCGGTGGCTGCTGTGTTCGCGCCATGTGGTGTCGAGTCTGTTTGGCGGACTTTGACGGCTGCGGTGCAAATTGGCGTCTGCATCTCGAATTATTCTTTTTCGCGCTAAGCCTATAATCGCTCGGACTTTTTACTGGTGGTGGCAGGTATTATTAGCCTGGGACGCATCCAGACACCTAGTTTCCTGTCCTTTCAGTTTCTTCATGGCTCCTCCGTAGGACAGAATTTCCAGCTGTACTCCCCCAGACAACCCGAGATAATTGGCACATCGAGGATGATCCTCACTATGACTTGGCAATTATTGTGAATCCAGCTCTAGCCGGCTTCACCCTTGCATCGGCTTAGTCATCATATAGATGGCCTGCGTAGACACAGGACGGTGAGCCTCATGCTCGAACGGCCGTCTCTCTCTCCAGATCTGGCTGGTATGTGCACAGTTACAGACACGAGTCAACTATGGTACCAACTACTATACAGAACATCCAAGGACGTGTCGTGCCTCTAGTCTTCATTCTTGTTCTCTTCGACGAGTGTTCTCACCGCTGATATCTCGCAAGCATTCCAAGTTGCTCATCCTCGGCTCCAGCCAACTAGACAAGAAGCAATGCCTACAGTCAGCTATAGTCTCGAAGCTTCATTGCCAGATTCTTCCAGGTCGCTGAGATGTCGGAACCAGGGCTCAATGCGACTACGTGACCTGCCGACGCTGCTGAGGACAGATTCGGCCGACTCCCGTCCAAGGGATGACCAGCTACACTGTAATTGCAGAGCCTAACAGTGACAAGATGGTCCAGCTCCGAGAGCGGACTGCCATTCCAAACGTGAATGTGGTGGTGCTGGCGAAAATCATTAACGGTGGTGTCGTGCCCAAATGCGTTGGGTGTGGATCGGTCGGTGGTTTGGACAACGCATCACTGGTAGTATATGAGGTAGACAAGCTGCCTGGAGAAAACTATATCACCGCTTGCTTCTCTTTCCTGAGCAATGATCTACTCGAGCTAAATGCTATGCACAGCCTAGCGAGGTTTGTTTAAGACTATATCTTCGCCTTAACCTAGTTGACATGAAAATCGAAAACAAGTTTTTTGCGCAATCTTGACAGAGGAGCACGCCAAAATCTACAAGCTGAGTTGGCATATCAGCCATCAACAGCGAATGCATCACCTTGTTGACGCTCTCCCCGAACGGTCCATATCAACCGTCACAGAGGTGCAGACCCCCGTGCCACAACTTTACACTGGGGACTATCCAGTGGTCCTCACGCACAGCGGCCTCGACGAGATGGACATTCTTGTCGACTGGCTGGCGCGAGCATGCAGCCGTTCGGCTTCGCCCTATATGCGCTAGATAACACCCCCGGCAACATGGGCCGTCACGGATGGAAATGGTTCGGCAACGCGAAACAGCTGAGGGATAAATTCTGGGACGTCTTTCAGCGGCTAGCCGGCGTACTTATCAAACGGCACTTATTCGACTTGCAGCAAGGGTTGGCATCCTCATCCGCTACGGCACCGCCCACGACAGCAGTTCCGCCGGAATGGTAAGAGTCCGGAACCCGAGCCCTGATGATTTTGCCCACCTCGAAGCGCTTCTTTACGACGTAGGGAGGTAAGGAGGGAGACAAACCTGCATGTCCTCGGGCAGTTTCGAGTAGAGCATGTGGATTTGACCCGGTTCCCCTTCCTTGTGTCCGTCCTTTTCTCCTTGGATGACATGACACTACAACCAGTCTGAGCTTCGCCAACGCCATCTGCTAATTTATCGCTGAGAAAATACGTATTCGGCATACAGAAGCTGTGATACGCATGGGGCGAGAAATCTGTCCTGTGACGTCTGATTGTATTTGACATGGATAGGAAAGAATCAAACAGTAGCATTTCTGAAGCCTACAAGTCGACTAGTAGGTATTTTAACAAAGAAATCAGTCAAGAAGATGACTCTTGGCCCTTGTAGATTTCTTGATATCTAAAACTAAACCTTGTACGTTACCGCCATGATCCCTGGAAAAGAGGTTCCGAGTGGAGCACTGCCGGAAGATCCCCTATAGGGCCATTGATGTGAGGGTGTCTTACGGTGGCGTGCAGCACGAGCACGGCGTCCTGAGTGCTACACTATACGACTATATTCTTGGCCAGATGTCCGAATTGACATACAAAGGGTTCTGAAAGGGCAGCCTGATACCCCTTGGAAGTTGTAAAAGTCCAATGCTATCGTACAGAATTCGACTACGAAAGACAAGAATTGGTAGGCATTCGAACTGTAAACGTATAGTGGAGCACCGTTGGCGAATATCGAGGCCTTCTCGAACCGATACGCTACCGCCAGCTGGGTCTGGCCGGAGAAGTTGGATGGCATGATGTGAAATACAGAGGTAACACTATGTCGATATTGGCATTTCCACCTAGAACGCCAGCACGCCAGCTTCAAATTGGAGGATGCCCTATCAAGGAAGTATCTTGCGATACTCCTCTCAAACCACCCACCACTTGTATAGAGTCCTTTACTTGGGCTCCAGACATCCCTGGCTTCTACGCAACTGGCGGTCCTCCTCTTCGATTGTTCAAGCCATACAGAAGAGCCTGTTGAGAACAGAATCCTGCTATGCACGGAGCAAATGTTTTCCCCACCTCACTAATATAGTGGTTGATAAGTACCGATGAATTACGGAATAGTTGTCTAGGTTCCACTCGAATATTTTGGCGAACAACTCTTCTTTCCCTTGCAAGGCGCGTCAGACGTACAAGTCGCTTGGTTAAGGGTTGAACGGACTTTTGAGAGCAAGCCATGAGCAAACAGGCTTGTCTCTTTTTGCCTTCCCAAAGTGCTCTTTTAAACATAACATGGCTAATATGCCCCCCGTAATACCGTTCAGCCCAGATGCATCTGCAGAAGCTCGACATCCTGTTGGAGCCACGACAACTATCTTATCACCCTTCCGCCTTTCCCCTTCTCCCCTCCCCAAACCCTATGCCTATATACCAAGATTTCTCTCGAAATTTCTGTCGGGCCGTACGATAAAGCCGCAGATTCACTCCCACGCGTCCGGCCAGCCACACGCCTAAAACCCCAACATGCGCGCCCGAATGTGGACATCCAAACCATGGACATGGCTGTGATTCGCCTTCGATGGACTCCCGGCTCCGCCGGCCCCTCCCCCTCCCCCTTCCAGGTATATCCTCGCCCCCATCACCCCAACCGCAGAGTAAATGAAAGTCGACGAGAGGGAAAGCACAGAGTAAAGAAAACAATGAAAGAAAATTATCCCGACAAGCACAGCTGCGGTGCAATTAATACAGGGTTGATAATGTGCACATGGTTGGCCCTAGACCATGCGCTTCCGCTTCCGATCGTCATCTCGAGGGCTGCCGCCTTCTTCCACCCGCTCCGCCGTGTCGGCCGGGTTGAGAATATGTGCCATGCTGCCGCGGCGTGTCGGTGGTGCCGAGGTGTTTTTCAAGCTCAGGCTGTTGTTGCGATGGAGCGCCGCCCCCCATGACCAGGCTCCTAGGTCGGGTCCGTTGCCATTTCCGTTGCCATTTCCATTTCCATTGCCGTTTCCATTGCTGAAGGGCGGCGGTGGCGGGGGCGGTGTCGCCGGCCGCGAGTGCGATTGGGAAGCCGCCTGGAGCGAGTAGGCGGAGAAGGACTCGCGGATGCGCTGGTCCTCGGGGCCGAGCCGGCTGGGGGAGAGCGGGAACTGCGACAGCGGCCCAGGCCCGGGCCCGGGCCCGAGCGGACTCAGGTGTGGCGCGTTGGGCTGCCAGCCCTGGGCGCGGATATCGGCGGCAGTATGGCGTCGCGCGAGGTTGCTGTTCGGGGGCGGCTCCATCGCGGCCAGGGCATGCGGTGGTATCGGCGGTGGTGGTGGCAGATGGGTGCGGGACGGCGACGCCTGCGTCGGGCCGCCGCCGCCGATGGAGCCGTACGGCCGGCGCGTGCTGATCGACAGGTTGGACGGCACCGGCGGGCGGTAAAAGTTGTTGGCCGATCGCGGTTGCGGCACCGCCAGATTCGGCCGGCGCGGGTCGTCCTGCGGCATCTGGCGCGGCGACACCGGTGCATTCTCGACGGCCGAAAGAAACGGGCGGCCGCCCTGGAACGGCGCCTCGTGCGGGTCGTCGAGCGAGCGCAGCAGTTCGGCCTGCCGCTGCATCTCTCCCTGCAACGCCACCACTGCCGTGGGTCAGCACGGCCAAGCGACACAGAGCACAGATGGAGCCTACCTTGTCTGTAGATGGGATTGTCGGCGCTGGGGATCAGGGTCAGGATGTTGCGGGACAGCTCCTGGTTAAAGTGCAGCAGCCGCGAGATGATGTCCATGGCGGCCTGGTGCTTCATGTGCACGTAGTGCATGGCCTCCTCGTTGCGCTGCATGCGTGCCTCGAGGTTGAACATGACCTGCTCCATGTTCAGGCGCGGGTCGCCGCCTTCCGGGAGCGGCATGTTCTCGACCGGGGTGCCGGGCTGTGACGGCGGCGGCGGCGGCGGCTTCTGGCTGCTGTACTCGCCGCGGTGAACCAGCGAGTGGCGGGAGGCGCGGCGCTTGATCTCACGCAGGCCGACGAGGTCGCCGCGCTTGAAGCTGCCGTTGCCGTGCTTGAACTCCCACAGTGTGGTCGAGTCGGACCCGTTGGCGAACACGTCGCTCACTTTGTGGAAGCCGTACATGTTCAACTGGCGCACAAACGACGAGATGTTGGTGTGCTTAAAGTATTGTCTGCAAACGTCAGGCCGGCCGTCCACCGGGCCGAGGAGAGGGAACATGGGACATACGCCAGGACTTTGGAGAAATCATGCGACGGCGACATGACGAAGCTCTCGGCCGAACCTGACCAGGATATCAAGTGCTGGATGTTTGGGTCCTCGAGCATGCTGCGGTTCCGTTAGGATGGGGGGGGGTCTTGGGGCTTCACGCAGAGGGGAGGGCAGGGCTGGTGGCTGACTTGTAGAGCTTGTGGATGAATGCCGTCTGCACAATCTTGGGCTGGTGCACGGCGGCGGCGGCCGAGACCGGGACGGACTGCGCGGCCGCTCCCACGGACAGGGACGGCTGCGGCTCGGCCTTGAGAGCAGGCTCTGGCCGGCCAGACGACGGGCTGTTGGATGTGCGCGGCGCGGAGCCATTTGGAGCAGAGGCGTCGGTGGCGATGCGGTCGGGGCTCTTGCTGGCGGACGGTGCGGAGGACCGCGGCGGCGGCGAGCTGTCGGTGGGCGTGGTGATCTCCATGGGGTCGCCAGGCGAGGGGGCTGACATCTGGATGGTGGGCGTGATGATGGGGATGGTTCGTGCTGCCATTGATTCTTCGGGATCGTCGGTCATGGGATAGGGATATGCGACGGCCGTCATTCTGCTCGGCCCCCGTGTTAGCTGCTAGGCGAGTGTCGATCTCGGAGTCTAGCACAAGCGAACCTGGTGGCCACGTCTGGGTGGAACGGGCGGGCTCTCGTGCCGGGGCCTCGCTGCCCTCGTCCTAGCCCTCACGCAAGCTCAATCGGGCCCCCCCAGTACAAGGACGAGACGGGTCTGCAGGCGTCGTCGCACTGGCGGCGGAGTCGCCCCGGGTGGTCCTCCGGGCGGAGCACGGGGCGTGTGCAGGACGAGGCCGGTTCCAGCCAAGGCGGATGGAAAGACGTCGGCCACGGACAGCGGCGGATTGCGGTGGAGATCGGTGGATGCGGCAGAAGAGGACCGAGATCGGAGATGCGGCGCGGACGACGTGCAAAAAATGGCGAGGCGGTTGAAGCAAAGGTTCGGAGGGTGGGAATGGAGGGATTTGGCAGCGGTTTGCGCCTGGCTGGCGAATTGGGAGAGGGGGAGAGAAGGGCCGAGGGCAGGGGCAGCAGGCCAAGCCGAAAAGGAGTATCGAAATTGGGGGCAGCAAGACCGGGCCGGGAGAGGGAGAGAGAGGGGTGGCTGTGGCGCAACGGACGGCGATCACAGCCCTTATTTTTTTGGCCTGGAGGGCAGAGGCAGGCAGGAGAGAGCCGGAGACGGCAGGACAGGAGATGGGGGCGACGGGGGGGCACAGGGCAGGACTTGGCTCGTCCTGTGCTCAGGAGAGATTTCGTGGCGAGAAAAAGGCGAGCGATCCCGTTTTCTGGGGATACAAGAAGAAGGCACGGAAAGACAAGAGAGGAGAAGGAGAAACAGGTGAACAGGACACATGCACTAGTGTAGCGTCAAAGACTCCACCGGCGAGCCACTGTCCGCAGGTGTTTAAAGGCCTGGGCGGGTATCGGGTGAGGTTGTGGCAGGGCCGAGAGAGGGTAGGGATAGGGCGGTCCGGGGGGGAGAGCTACGAGTACTCATAGGGGATGGGGATCCTGCCAGGGCGTGTGCTGCGCCTGCCGTGGCTGCTGCGATTGCATCGTTTTGGCAGGCGTGCAGGCGTGCAGGCGCGCAGGCGTGCAGGCGTGCAGACGTCTGCAACTGCCCTGCCCGTTCGACCAGGAAGCAGGCAAAGGCCCCACAAAATACCCGGGTCGCGAATAGCATCATGTCTACGGAGTCCATAATGCACGGCATAGGGGGCAAAGTGTGGGCGTCGAAGCTGAGCTTGGACAGAACGAGGCCCCGCTAGTGGTGCAGTATCGGGGAGGAGCCACAGGGCGGTACAACGCCGCGAGGCGGCGGGCTTCTCGAAGACGGCCAACGACGGAACAACGGGCGAGCGAAAACGCGTCTGCAGCGCTAGAGGTCGCTGGCTGCAGGTGGCGAGAGGCACATGCGGCACCGTCCAGGCCGGCGGGTGGCCGACTGGGCGGCCAATGCAGCAGCAGCAGCAGCAGCAGCATGGGGAGGGGGGTTCCTTTTTCCTTCTCTGCGACAGTACGGAGTACATGCTCTGTTTTGCTAATCGAGTTTTCTTCTATGGGACCGGCGGGCTGGCCAAATACTATTAGGCCATCGCTCCGGAATGGAGTCGCAGTGGAGCCTCTATATGCACGACAACGAGAAAAAGGGAGGCGCTGGACGATGGACGCCACTGCGCGGCGTAGGGCCGGGAGATAAAAGCGGGCAAGCAGCAATAGTCAGATATTTCAGAGAACATGTAAGATAGTTGTCAGCAGAGCGATACGCGCGGGCCCGCTGAACGAGTACGAGCGCGGTACAGTACGAGTCGATGGGGACGGGCAGGGTAGCACGAGAAAGGCAGAAACGACGATTCGTGGCTTTTCTGCCGCCAGATAGCAGCGCGTGGATGGGGGTGGAGTCGCTGCAGGCATCAGGCCAGAGGAGCACGCCGCAGGGGCCGGTGAGGGCAAGTGTCTTGGAGATGCGCGTCCCACGGAGCTGAGGGATCGGCTATTAGGTTATGGTTATAGAACCAGTGAGACGCATAAAGAGGCCCGGCCGAGTGTCACTTTGGGGGGGGCAAATCGGCAGGCGAGCTGGGAGAGAGAACAAAGAAGAACAAAAAGAAGACGGAGAAAAAGAAAAGAAAAGAAAAGGGGCAGCGAAAGGTGAGGAAAAGGGGGAGGAAAGCGAGGCAGAGAAAAAGGAAAAGAACAAGTAAAAAGAAAGGGGAAGAAAAGCCCCTTCCTAGGAGCATGCCGGCCAGCGGAGACGATGCTCGAGAGATGCGGCAAACGGGCAAAGGTGGTCTTCAGCGACCAAACAGTACTTTTTTCTGGCTGCCAGTCGGGGCAAAACGAGCCTACAGAGGGGCTAGACAGCTATTACGGAGTACATGGAGGCGTCTTACGACGGCGTAGCAGCCCACGAGGAAGGTGGAGACCGGGCCTAGAGCAAAGCGTACGGAGTATTGGTAAGGTAAGACAACGGGCAGTTATGCGCGCGTACGAGTACCAATACGGCGTGCGAGTACCAATACGGGACTATCGTATCTCAGCAGCAAGCTGTTCCTAGAGACATGCAGACGACAGCCACCAGATCCAGAGAGGAAGCTGCACGCCGGGGGGCCAGAGGCACCGCCTGCCCTGTGCGCTCTTCGCGTGCGGGATGGGATGGCTCCCCCTGCCTTCCTGGGCAGCCGGTTGGGGTGGGGGGAGGAAGGTGCCATGGGGCGGGCGAAGCGAATGGGAATTGCGGGAGAAGGGGCATTTTCAGCGAGCTTTCGCCGACTCGTAAGATGCGAGAATTTTTTGCTTTTTTTGGAGGGGGGTTTTCTTGATAGGGGGAGAGTGGGGAGACAGAGAGGGAGAGAGACGGAGAGACAGAGGGTCCAATAGGTCTTGTCGGGGCTTTTTCCATCCAGCCTTGTCGTGCCACCTTGACAATAGATGTCCAGATGCAGCAGTCTGTCCGGAGCGTCGCTTGGTCGTTTTTTTTTTCTTCGCGTCTTTCGGCGCCGCGGCGGCGCACTACGCGCAAGATCCTGCAGGCCGCCTCTTTCCCCCCCCCCTCCCTCTTTCCCCCCCCGCCGGAGCGGGGCGGCGTCGAGCGACACACGCCAGGCCAACAGGCCCGCCAGGGCCCTAGCAGGGCAGGCTTTCGGCCGTCCAGGCCCGGGCCTCGTTCCATTGAGGTGGAGAGGAAGACCAAGGGGGCCCCTGCGAGAAAGGGAAGTGGGAGAGAGTCCTCCGGGAACAAGTGCAAAGTAAGATACGACAAGACGACCCTCTTCCCCCCCCCCCTATTATTACGACGTACTCCGTAAGAGTACGGAGTAGGAACCGGGATTGGCATTTTATGCAAACACCGCACGACGGATGCCCATTGGTCGAGCCAGGCGAGCTGGTCGCTGTCGGGGCAGATTGCTTCTGACGTACGGGTGACAGGGCCGGCAGCCAGTGCAGCCGGGAAGGAACAGCCTCGTACTCCGTAGCGCCGCACAACAGAGCGCCGACGGCAGCTGCGATTGGCCAGACGGCCGGCGTACAAGCCAAATGCGAAACCGCGGTGGCACCCGCCACACGGCAACCGAGACGACCTGGACGGGATTGTCTGGCGTACATGTGCGACGATAGGCAGGCACGCCCCGGCAGGCGTTCATGCAGCGCAGGGGCGTCGTGGAACTTGCTGGTGAGTGAGGGTGAGTGCTTGTACGAGTCCTCGTAGTATTGCCCGGAGCGATGGGACGTGGACAGGAAAGCCGTTTTATTTTTACATTTCCAACATGATTCGTGAGATGGAAGGCTAAGAGAGGGGGGGGTGAGGGAGAGGGGGAAGAGAGAGAGAGATGGAGATAAGGAAAGAAAAGAAAAAAAGGAAAAAGGAAAAAGGAAAAAAAGGAAAGAAAGAAGAAAAACTCGCTTCCCTCTTCCCCTCCCCCCCCTAGTCCTCTTCCTCTTCGTCCTCTTCTCGTATCCGCTCCAGCCGCTGCTCGGCCTCTTCGCGGATCTTCTCGCTCAGCACGGTCCGGCCGTATCGCTCGGCCACCCGCACGGCCGCCTCCATGAGGCGGCCGTTGTCGTCGCGCATTAGCCGCACCAAATCGAGGGCGCGCATGCCGCGCTCCTCGCCGGCGCGGCACTCGAGGGCCAGCAGCTGCAGCAGCGTCTTGTCGGCCTCGAAATGGAGGCGGGCGCGGTCGGCGCGGTCGGCCTCCGACGACAGCAAAGACGGCCGGCTCTCGCGCTGGACGGCGAGCAGTTTCTGCAGCACGAGCGTCTGCTCGAGGCGGCGGGCCTCGGCCTCTTCGGAGCGGCTGTCTGGGTTGTTTTCGTCGTCGTTGCCGTCTTCCGCGTCGGCCGCGGCCGGCTGCGACGACAGCGGCACGCTAAAGGGAAACTCGGACAGCAGCGGGCGCGGGAAGTAGGGGTACTTGTCGCCGCCCTTGAGGATGATGCAGTGGAAGCGCTGGTCGGCGACGGCGACGGGAAAGTAGGACTCGTCCTTGCGGCCGGACGCCAGCCGCGGCAGCAGACGGGTGTCGAGCAGCGGCACCCACGAGGCGCGGCCGGGGCGGCGCCAGTGGAGGAGGGTGAGGAGGGTGCCGGTGGAGTCGTAGATGCAGGGGTCCTGGGGGGGGGTCAGTAGGAGAAGAGGAGACGAAAAAAAGAAAGAAAAAAAGAGAAAAAAAAAAAAACTCACGCCTTCGTCGGAAAAAAAGACGGCCTGCACGGTGGCGCCGGCCGGCAGGGCGACGGTGTCCTCGCTCTGGCAGAGCAGGCCGCGGCGGACGTCCTCGATGGCGTAGAGCAGGCGGGCGGTGCCGTCGGGGGCGGCCGGGCCGTTGCCGAGCGTGAGCACGAAATCCTGCCAGCTGGCGCACGACACGACGGGCGTGCTCTTGGGGCGGGACACGCGGCAGGGCACGCCAAAGAGCGAGTAGACGCGCACGTAGTCGGCCGAGGTGACGACGGTGACGTAGGCGGCGCTCAGCGAGACGGCGACGACGGACTCGCCGGCCGGCAGCGCGGTGCGCCAGTCGAGCCGCTGCTGGGTCCAGCTCTCGTGGGGGCGGTAGAAGAGCATGGCCGGCGTGTCGTCGGAGTCGCGCGGCGGGCTGGAAAAGAGCGTGCCGTGGGCGCCCAGACAGGCCTTGTCGTACAGAAAGGTGTCGGTAAAGTGGAAATCCCGCTGAAAGTCGCGGTCGTAAAACTCGACCGTCACCGTGTGGTGGGCGTCCTGGTCGACGGTCCACACGACGCCCAGCAGGTTGAGACAGAGGTACTTGCGGTTGCCGCGCCACGGCGTCGAGCCGGGCTGGAAGGCGGCGTGGTACCGCGGCTGCCAGGCCGGGCCGCCAGACGCGAGGCCAGCAGCAGCAGCAGCACTGCCAAGGCCGGCCCCGGCCCGCTTGGCCCGTCGCAGGCCGTCGTCGTCGCCGTCAAACGGCCGCTTGCGGCCCATGCCCACCATGGTGTAGCCGGCGCCGTCGTCGTCGACGACAAAGCCGTCGTCGTCGTCCTCGAGGAGGCCATAGTCGTCGAGGTCGTCGTCGGCGACGCCCGCCCCGTCAGCACCGTCGCCGTCGCCGCCCTCGAGCCCGCTCATGAGGCCCTCGTCCGAGACGGCGTCCAGGTCGAGCAGGCCGCCGCCACGATGGCCGTGGGCGGCCGGATCGTGGATAAAGGGGCTCGGCTGGGTGGGCAGGCGCAGCAGGGCGGCGTGCGGCGGGGCGACAAAGTCGGGACAGATGAACACCTCGCCCTCGCCGGTCGTGAAGGAGAGCAGGTTGTTGGTCGGGTGCCAGGCCAGGTCCTGGATGCCGCCGCCGTACTCGTGGCGGGCCACGACGGTCTGGGTGCGGGCGTCCCACAGCAGCAGGCGGCCGTCGCGGCCGGCCGACGCCAGCAGCGCGCCGTTGGGCGACCAGGCCAGGGCGGTGACGGCGCCCTCGTGGCCGCCGCGGAAGACGCGCTGGCGCTCCCAGTCGCCGCGCGAGACCACCTGGATGTCGCGCGCGGCCGTGGCCACGGCCAGGGCGCGGCCGTCGGGGTGCCAGGCCAGGCTGCTCTCCAGCGGGTCCAGCAGCCCGTCCAGCTGCCGCACCAGCTCCGGGTCGCTCTTCTCGTCGCCCATGGCGTACACGTACAGCACGCCGTCCGTGGCCGCCACCACGGCCGTCTCGCCCGTCCGGTCAAACACGACGCGCCGCGCCGCCCGGTTGTGCATCCGCAGGTGCCGCACCACCGTGTTGTCCCCCGTGCCCACCACCCGCACCAGCAGCTCGTCGCTCGCCACCGCACACCACCGCCCGTCCCGCGTCAGCGCCACGTCCCGCACCGGCAGCGACGTCCGCGCCAGGAATCGCTCAAAGCTGCGCGTCTCCAGCGAGTACAGGCTGACCGTGCCGTCCTCCGCCCCCACCACAAAGAACGCGTCCGTCGCCGCCACCCCCACGTTCTGCTCCGAGCAGTCGTCCACGTTGCTCGGCTCCCCGTCAAAGCCCGTCTTGTACAGCCGGATCGTGTTGTTGGCCCCCACCGTCACCAGCTGTCCGCCGCTCGGCGTGTACGCACACCGCGTCGTGCCCACAATGTGCGCCGGCCGCGGCCGCGGCCGCGCTGCCATGGACGCCGACATGTCGGCCAGACGAAGTGGCCCGCTGTGCAAGAGTTGACGGTCGTCTGTCTGTCGCCTCGCTTCCAATGGCGGAATCTGTCCGGCTGTCTTTTCTCTTGTGGTGTATAGCTTTTACTGCTTCTGTCGCTTCTGCTTTGTCGTTCCTATGCCTTTGCTTCGCTTCTGCACTTTCGCTTCTGCACGTCCGTCGCTCTGCACTTCTGTCGTTCTTCAATTTGGCGCTTTCGCTCCTCAATTTGGCGCTTTTTGCTCTTCGCTTTCGCTCTTCGCTTTCGCTCCTCGCTCCTCGCTCCTGCCACTACTCCCCGTAAAAAGGTTCGCGTGGAGACGCGTCCAGACGCGTCTCCGCTTATTGGGCGGTGACAGAACCCCTCGGCGCTCTGCCACCCGGCAGCACCTGCCAACCGCAAAAAGTGGACAGCCATCCGTCACACAGATTCGCCCAACCCGTTTCTACACGTCGTCCCGTCGACACCATGCAGTCGTCGGACGCCCGCCATTTTTTCGAGACCGAGTACGTCGGCCTCCGTCCTTGTCCTCTTTATTGCCTCACACACCCCCACTGACAAACACAGCGCCGCCCAGGCTACGCGGGCCCGCCGCGCCGCCAAGTCCGCCAACCAGTATGGCCATCCGGTCGTGCTCAAGGCCAAGGCCCTGGCCGTGCTGCCCGATCCCACCTCGGCCGCGCACGTCTTTGTCGCCGAGTCCGCCGGGGCCGCCCGTCGTGTGAATCTGGATGCAGAGGCCCCCGACGCCGCCGCCGGTGAGGCCTACCGCGGCCCGACCGCCCCCGTCACCAGCCTCGCTCTCAGCCCCCCCTCCTCCCAGAATCCCTCCCGCACCCTCTTTGCTGGCTGCTGGGACAAGACCGTCTGGTCCTGGGACGTGGCCACGCGCCGGCCCGGCCGCCGCTTCGCCGGCCACACCGACTTTGTCAAGGCCGTCGTCTGCGCCCGCCTCGACGGCCGTCTCGTCCTCATCAGCGGCGGCGCCGACAAGCGCATCATCGTCTGGGACGTCGACTCCGGCCGCCGCATGCACACCCTCCACGACAAGGACCCCCGCGGCGGCGGGCCCGCCATGATGGCCGTCCAGGACCTGGCCGTCGACCCCGTCGCCTCCACCGCCGACACGCTCGTCCTCGTCAGCGCCAGCAGCGACCCCAGCATCCGGCGCTGGCGCGTCCGCACCGACGGCTGGCAGCTGGTCGAGGGTGTTGCCGATGCCGGTGCCGGTGCCGGTGCCTCCTCCGCCGCCTCCGCCTCCTCCGCCTCTTCACCCGCCCACGAGACCACCGTCTACAAGCTCGTCTTCGCCGACCTCGACGACGACCCCGACGCCGACCTCTGGACCTGCAGCGCCGACGGCTCCGCCCGCTGTCTCCTGCGCCACCTCGGCTTCGCCCGCTCCGCCGGCAGCGACGTCCTCGTCCATGGCGACCACGTCCGCGCCCTCGCCGTCACCGACGCCTGGATCGTCACCGCCGGCCGCGACGAGGACCTCCAGTTCTGGGACCGCTCCTCTGGCCACCGCTACGCCGCCCTCACCGGCCACTACGATGAGGTCACCGGCCTCGCCGTCCTCGCCGACCGCCGCCGCCTCTGCAGCGCCAGCCTCGACGGCACCCTCCGCACCTGGCCCCTCGACCGTCCCGCCCTCAACGCCCTCGTCCAGCAGCAGGCCGACGACCGCCAGCGCGGCCGTCCGCCGTCCCCAGACCCCGTCGAGCCCGAGCAGAGCGGCCTGACCGCCGAGGAGGAGGCCGAGCTCGCCGCCCTGATGGAGGACTGAGGACGGGTCCGTCCGGTCTTGCTTGCTTGTACTGCTCACGTGACAGCCCCCATGTAAGATATCAAAATACCCCGTCGCAGTACTCCGTACGGAATACGAGCATCACTCGTACTTCGTACTCGTAACGCCTGTTGCTCTCGCCGAGGCAGGTTGTGCCACGAAGCGCTCCGTGCTCGCTGGTCGTCTGTCCGAACTCGTACCAGACTACTCGTACGCCTTACGAGTACATTCGGCACGTCTGCCGTCCGAGGTAAAGTCCTGCAAATTTTGCCCAGCATGCCTTGCCGAAAACCGGCCACCAACCAGAGGAGGAATCTCACTAGGGTGCCGTTCGTACCGTTGGTTCCTTTTGACCCCCCCTGTTCACCACCGGCCGCCTGCAGCACACTACGGATATTATTGCCTCGTCCTACAAGCAACACGAGTACTTGCAGTCGTACAAGTATCATGCTTGCAGTGCTTGCACACGTCCGGAGTATCTTACTCGCCATCGAGCTAGACCGACACGAACGTGCCGTTGCAGCCTCGGCTGGTAGGCACTAGCCAGGGAACGTGGCTGAAGCTGGGGTTCCGCCGTCGGTCACGCTCCTTTTCGCCTGCTTGCTTGGCCTTCTTGGCCTTACGGACCTTTCCCCTTTCCGCTTCCCCGTCGCCGCGTCTTCCTGTTCTTGTCCTATTATCATCGGTTCCCTGCCGATCGTTGCACGAGCAAGACGCCAACCGAAAAATAATATTGGCTGCATCTGCAGGGGACCTGGCCTTGGCCCAAAGCAGAAAGGCTGGTGCTCTAGTCTGGAACAGGGGCCCGTGGGGAGTGGAGGATTTGCCCGGAGACGTGCTTTTTTTGGACTCTGCACGTTCGCGGCCGGTGCCGATCGCTGGGGATTTTGCTCAACAGAGCGACCTTAGGGCAGTTTAGGCTCGCCTAGACTGGCTTCGGGACTGCTAAAGACCCGTGCAAGTGCTGCAAAAAAAAGCCGCTGGGCCTGTGCGCGAGCCGCCGGCAGAGCGTCCTTTTCGCCGTGGTTGTTGCTGTTTGATCGTTCTCTGCAGTGGGCACATCCTCCATTATCTGTCATTAATTTCTGTCTTTTCCAGACAGGGGCTGCATCCAAGCGGTAGGGTGTGTCTGCCGTGCAACGTCAAAACCGACACGTCTCTGATACACACGTGAGATTTGCGTGTCTTGTCCAACGACGGAGTGGGTCCTCAACCGGTGTGTCTTCAGCAAAGAAAGAGCTACAGCTCGGCCGCCAGCCTCCGATCTTCCACACGAGCCTCTGCAACGCGCGCGGCGGCTACCCGCGGCGCCGACTGGTTCCCGCCCACTGCTCCTTACTCCTGCGTCCACACCTCTGCTCGCCGAGCTTGCCCGTACGGCCGTTCCGTTGCTGTTCCTCGTTGTTCTTCGCTGCTCGTTGCTGCTCGTTGCTGCTCGTTGCTTGCCCGTTGCTTGCTCGTAGCTGCCCTCGCTGCCCTCTCACTCTCGCTGCTGTCATACCCCAAATCCAGCTGTCGTGTCCCAATGGCATCCCTTGGCTTCGCCTCGTCGTCCGAGCTCCGTAGTCTGGGCCCAGAGTCCAACCGCCAGCACCACTAGGCCGCCCTTTGCGAACGCTTGTCCGCTTCGTTCTTTCTCCGTTTGCGTTCGCCTGTGCGCAAAAGCACTCGAGCCACCTTTGTGTCCTCCGCCTCTTCGCCCCCCCTTACTTTCTGGGGCTGGTCCCCTTCTCTTGAAGAACCCCAACAGCCGCTTCGTATTTGCGCCCCCGACCCTCCTTTCGCTCCTCGTGGTTCTTCTGTTTCTCGCTCCTTTCCTGCTTCCCGACCCCACGCGGCCGCTTTCAGCCTTTCGCGGCACCCGTTTGATCGCCCCGGCCACGCCGATATCTGTAGCCCCTGGCAGAGAAGGGCCGTGATCCGACTCCCATATAGCGCGGGCTGTTTGTTATACCTTGCCTTGTCCTCTGCCCGCACAACTTTCGCTCCCTTTTCTTTCGTCCCCTCTCTGCCGACCACCCCTCCGTTGGACATGCATCCTCTCACGTCCAGTCTGCAACGCCACTCGAAATGTTGAGTCCAGAGCACAGCGGCTGCCTCGTGGCTTTCGAAGGAGCCCCGGACATTGTGGCCACGCAGCTGCGACTGCTGCCCGCGTCGCCGGATGTCCTTGTCCTGCCAAACGTCCAACAGTACTTGCCAGACGTAGGCGACCTGGCCACCACGGAAAGCACCTTTGATGCCCGCGACTTCATTCGCAAGGTCCACAAGGCTACTTGCGCACGGCTCAGCGCTGCCACCTCATTTCTGCAATCTCCCACCTCCACGTCTAAACACCCCCCGCAGAGGTTCGTCTTTCTCGAGGGGGGCACAGCCGCCAGCCGCGCGCTTTGCCTCGAGGCCTTGTGCAAGTATGAAGCTGCCGTCGATGGCGACCTTCAGCGTGCGTCTCTGCTGTTCGATGAACTGGTCGCCAGTGGTCTGGCCGGCCTCGATGTTAGCACCACAAATCGGCGAGGCCCCGTCTCAACCACAAGGGGCCGTCGTCCGTATGTCGAAGTCAGCACGTACGCAGACTCTGACCCCAGCTTGCGGGCCATGCGTGCCGCCGATGCCCTCGACAAGGAGACCGAGAGCCTCCAGCCCGCCACCCACGCCCTGCTGGACCTCACCATCCGGCCACGACGACACAGCCTAACACTGCCGGTTCTGCGTGACCGATCGTCCAACATCAGCCGCCGCATGAGCCAGATGTCCGACCAAAGCAGCAGCAGCGGTGGCTGGATGATGCGACTGGGCGGCGAGCTCACCGATTTCTCAGCGTCGCCACACACATCTCCCACCTCAACAATCTTCCCCCTCTCTATGCAGCCGGACGCCATCGCCACCGCCATGGCCATGACTGCGCCGCCGCGCGGGCAGTCTCGGGGGCGAACACGGCAGCGGACGCGTTCCCTCGAGCGCCGCTCCGCTGCCGCCAGCAGCAGGCCGCCCTTCGGGAGGAATAGAGCGTCGCCAGGTGACCGGAGCAGCAACTTCCTTCTGAGCCGCGACTCGTCCTCGCGGCCGCTTTCGGCCATCACTGCCGAATCCGTCCTGTTGCTGCAGAGCACGAGGCCAAGGCCTCCGTCTGTTGTGCCGGACCTACCACTGTTGAACGATGCGTGGGAACAGCTGAGCCGGCCCAATCGCACAAGACAAGCATTCCCACCGCAGTTGACACTCCAAGTCGAATCAGCGGCTCAGGCGAAGCCCATCTATGTCGATCGGGGCACGGATGCTGCCCCGCCAGCAGCTGCCTCTGAGCCTGTGCTGCCCCTGGTAGAAGACTTGATCGTCTGCTTCCGTGGTGGACAAGCACCTATGGCCTTGGACCTAGCTTTGGAAAGGAGTCGAGCGGCCGGCGATGGTGACAGTACCAGCCCTCGTAGCTCTCGAGAGCAGCCGCAGGCACGACTGGAAGGCCACCTGCCAGCAGATTCTGCTGTTCTTCCACAAACTCCCACAACGCCTCCGGCGGATTTCTTGGCTGATGCCGACACGCCTGCAAACACCACCATGAGAGATTCCAGCCCAGACGAGTATGACCCCTTTGCACCGCATGAGTATAGACAGAATGCGATGCCGCCCTCCCAGTTCTCTCAGCCATATCGCAATGCCGACGCAAAAGCAGCAACAGCCAAGACGCGCCACCCACCTACACCAGCACAGACCCCTCCGCCTCCGCCTGGGGAGGGATGGCGACGGAAGCACAGCTTCTTGAATGTCCCAGTCGCGGGATATCCGACGGCCCTGGCCTTGCACAATGCCCTGCGGACTGGACTCGAACTCCACCTAGAACGGAAGGATGACGAGAATGTAACCCAGGACAACTATACCACCAAGGGTGCGGAGGAGGACGCTCTGTCTGTGTATCTGTCGTATTTGTCGTCGGGACGTCGCAGAATATGGGCGCCGCTACTGGGCCAAGAAAGCGGTCGACTTGATTTGGTGCTGGCTGTGGGAGTGCAGAATGGCGTCCGGCCCGGTCTTGCGGCGACGGTGGCATCCAGGTTAACTGCCTTTGGAGCGACTCCCTCGACAACAGGAAGCAACGGCAACTGCCGCCTCGACCTGCGGTACCTGGTGGCCACAACTCTGCAGACACGAACAGCCATGCTACACTCACCGACACGGCTATCCGGTGAAGCCCTCGCACAGTCACTGGCCGCCCTCATCGTGCCTCAGCTGGATATATTCTTGCAAACGAACCGATCCGTGCATTTCCTGCTGCTGGACTATCCGGTTGAGCTACGAGGCGTGGTCCTTGCGCTGCAGCAATTGCTCGGACGCTCCCGTCTGCAAGTTGCGGTGCTGCTTGGCTCGGGCAATGAGGCTGCGCCGATGTCGCCGACACTCGATCCATATGCAGACTTTGTGCTGCCAGCGAACGCGAGCGAGCTCGACATTGCAGCTTTTGTGGCGTCCATTCGTCGGCGGATGGTCGGCCTTCCCACCCCCGTCATGGGCAATCCGCGGAAGGACAGGACGCTGGCCACGTCTGCCACCTCATTCCAGGCCTTGATGGCCTCACCACTCTCACCCCACTCGCCAGGCTTATCCGTCCTGTCTCTGTCTTCATTCGACTCAGAGGAAGCAGCCCGGACAGAGAACCCTACCGCTGCGTCGGCATCCGCATTGAGCATGGTGGCAACATCTGGTGGTCGCCTCGTAGCCAAGACGATCCAAATTAGCGGAACCTCGACGGCACGGCAGAGGACCAGTAAGCAGCCGGAAAAGTCTCAAAATGCAGCGGGCCGGGCCCATGGCAGAGAAGAAGATGAGGTCAGTGAGATTGGCTCGGATGACGACATGGACAATGATTTCGACGTGCGCCGGTTGATGCCGCTGTTCCTCCGCGGCCAAAAGGCCACCCAATCCATGTCAAGCCAAGGCTCAAGCAAGTCGGATCGCTTGATGGGAGTGGTTCCAGCAAAGGAAGAAACAGGAGGACAATCTGGTAGAGATGTGCCCCGCAGTATTGAACGCAACAGGACAAGTGACTCTTCGTCGCATGTTGTGGGCAGCTTCAACAGTAGCAATGGCCAGAAGGCGCTCAAGTGGTTGGGATTGGAGTGAAAGATGCGGGAGATTTCAAGGAGAGAGGAAACGCATGGAAGAAAAGATTCCGGGGGATGGAAGGTCGAGCATTGGGTAGTAATTCAGGAAGGAGCGACCGGTACGGGGGATAGCATTGAGGAAGGAGCATAGGACGACGACTGCTTTTAGGAATGTAAGATAATGCCATATTATGCGACAATCGTTTGCAGTAAAGTCCACGGTGCGTGCAAGTCAACAACGGACGATATTCGAAAGTAACGGGATGACATTATGACCCGCCTAACGCAACAGCGCTCGGCAGGAATATGGCAATGAATCCACAAACGACGAATACTCGCCGAGATATCCTATTATACACGCAGCAGAACATGCTGAATCTTTACCCTTTTTTATCCCCCCACCAGCTAGAGCTGCCAGCAAAGACTACCCTATGCCCGAATCGACTTGGTGACGGCCGAAGACCGCAGCCGCACCGTCTGGGCATACAGGACGTCCTTGAGGCCGAACAAAAAGGCGGCCGTCAGCACGCTCTGGGTGATCTTCGGTCCGATGCCTAGATCCGTTAGTAAAGAGTGCGTGGACACGAAATCATACACAAAACACTGCGCGGGGGAGCGGATAAAACATACCCTTGTATAGGCCGGCGTAGCCCTCTTCCCGGACGATGCGCCGCAGCACTGCCGTCGCGCCCTGGCTGCGCTCGCCGCCCACGTGCATGCGGCTCTTGACCGTGATGTATGGGTATGTGATGCCGGTGGCAAAGAGCTTGCTGACGGCGCCCAGCAAGAAAGCCATGCCCGGTGTAAAGGGCTTGCCGTCGCGCCGCCGGGCCTGCACCGCGTTCTTCATCTGCTCAAAGAGCGTGTACTGCAGAATCGGGTTGATGACGAGCAGCAGCGCCGGCACGAGACCGGCAAACAGCGCCTGTGGGCCCTCCTCCCGGAGCAGGGTCAGCAGGGTGCTCAAGGTCGTGGGCCGCGGGGCGGTAGCGGTGGCCGGGGCAGCGGTGGCGACGGCCTGCTTCTCCAGGTCCTGGGTGGCCTTTTCCTTTTCCGACTCGACCAAGACAGCGCCTTCGTCGGTAGCCGCGACAGACGCTGCCGGCGACGTGCTGCCGGCGGCCACATTGTCGCTGGTGCTGGGAACTGCGGCGGGCGTCACGGTCGGCTGCCGGCGCGTGGTCATGCGGGTGTTGACCACCCAGATCGGGTTGGTGAAGATCACCGTTGCCGAGCCGGCGACGGCACCGGCAATCATAGCCTCGGCCGTGGTCAGCCCACCGGCCACACGGCCTGGCGCACGGGCAGCCGCCGCGCGAATAAACAGCGCGCGGGTCCACTCGTACCAGTAGTAGTAGATAAAGTTGGAAACGCCAATGCCGAAGACGGCCGAGTCAAGTCCGGCGTACAGGCCAGACACACCTTCGCGCGCCACCAAGAGTCGCACAGCCGCCAAAAAGGACGAGTCCGACTTGCTCGATTCCACTTGCGCGCGCGTCGACAGCGTGATAAGCGGATATGTCACCAGGGTCGAAAGGATCCCGCCGCCAGCGCCTGCGATGGCGTGAGCCACGTTGTCATTGGCAGGTGGCGACGACGCCACGCCGACGTCAGCGACGGGCTTGGAAGCAACCGGAGCCATGACAAGATGCGCTCGGCCGAGATAGGCTGCGTGGATGCCGGTGGCCGATGATGGCAATGGTAATGGCGAAGACGGATGCAGTCGCTGTCGGGTGAGGAAATGAGCAGGACGGCAAAAGAGAATGGAGCCTGAAATTCGGGAAAAAAGGGGCTCGTTATGCGATTATTGTGGCAGTGGTAGGTTCTGTCTGTACACGCGACCGTGTCGTGATGCTCTCTTGCCGATGCATGTGTTTGGCGGAGAGAACTCCCATGCCCTACCAAAGCCGAGGTCCAACCCCAAGTTCTTCCGCAAGCATGACGGCATAATACGAGAAGGCGGCGCATCTTCCCCACACGCCAAAGCCGTGGAGTTGCACGTGCATCAACGGGCGCATGGGAATCTCACGATGACTAAGCCATACAATCGCCTCGGTTTCGGTTTCGGGCTTCCCTCGAGCCGTTGCTACGAAGATGGGGAAACGGGAATATGGATCATCCACAATAGGATCTCGTAAACAAGTTGGGCCACAACGAGCCCAGTAGTTTCGGCCATGTTGTCATACACCGGGGCGAACTCAACAACGTCGGCGCCAACGATTTTTACGTTGGCCTGACTCAGACCGTCGAGAATCTGGACCAGCTCCCGGGTGGACCAACCGCCCGGCTCGATAGTCCCGGTGGCAGGCGCAAAGGCTGTGAGTGAGCACGGTTAGGACCGCGCGCGATTCGGACGATGGGGCTAACGTGCCTGGATCGAGCACATCGATATCGACGCTGAGATAGACAAAATCATCGCCAACAGTATCGACGATTTTGGAGACAATCTTGTCCACTCCAAAGACGTCCATTTCGCGCGCGCGAATGTAGGAGAAGCCACAGCGGGCGTCGTTCTCGAGGTCGTAGGTGCGGTCAAAGAGCATAGTGCGCAGGCCTAGGTGCATGTTGGCGTCCTTGGACAGACGGCCTTCCTCGTGCAGGATATGAAACATGGAGCCATGGTTGACCTGGGCGTACTTGGTTAAGCCACCGCCAAGCTGCTTAGGGTCCCAACTATCGAGGTGGGAGTCAAAGTGCAGCACAGTCACGCGGCCCCAGGTTCGCGAGAGTGCGCGTATGGCGGGCAGGCTGATGGTGTGGTCGCCACCGAGGGCGACAATACGCGGAACGGTGCCGTTGGCAGGATTGTGTACTTTTTGTTCGGCGACGGTGACAAAGCCCTTTTCCAGCTCGTGGATGGCCTGCAGCTTGTCGAACGGGGTATTGCTCACGTCGCCGCAGTCGACGACCCGGGCCCAGTCGCTGAAAGGGTTCAAGCCGTTGTCGATGCTGAAAGGAGGGGGGGAGAGGGGGGGGCGAGTCAGTTGTGGGGGAATGAAACAATGGCGTAAAAGCATAGCCCGCCCTGCGTGTGGAGTACGTGTAATAACAGTTCGTCGTATCTTACCTGTAGCCTGCCGATGAGGCCAGACGTCTGGAGCCCATTCTGGCGCCGGCGGGTCCGAAACGCGCGCCAGGACGGTAGGTGACGCCCAGGTCAAAGGGAGCCCCGAGAATGGCAATGTCAAATTGGCTATCTGCCGTGGCGGAAAAGCACTCGGCGGTCGGCAGATGGGCAAAGGAGACGACGCCCTCAAAGGGGAAGTGCTCCACCTCATCGTACACGTAAGGGCTCGGATCCGCGAGCGTGGTAAGGCGTTCCGGGTCATGACGGAAGATGGACTTGCTGAGGAAGCTGGCAGGGCCGTGGATGGGCTGCTGTTCCAGGGCCTGGCAGGTCGCTAGGCCTGCCAGCAGGAGCATGCGAGCATGCGAATATGCTGTCGAGAAGGACATCATCGGCGATGGGCGGAATATGTCGGGTGTGACAAGGTCCGTCAGAAATGTGCGTCTCCGGAGTATGTTTTGAGCTTGGTGTGTGGTAGTGCCGCGCATTCAATGGAGAGCGACGAATCTCGGCGATAGTACGCCTTTCTCCGAGTTGTCATTGGTACTCGAATGTATCTAACAGAAGGCAAAGTTACAGCTTATACGAGTACGAGCCCTCGGAGTGAGCGCCTAGCGTAGGTGCCTTGCTCATCCAGACTAAGGGAATCGTGCTAGACAAGGGACAACGCGGGACAATACGCGTATAACAACCGCCTCCCACGGGGTGCGAGGTACTCGTGCGTCGAGATGTGTTTGCGGTCCGAATACTACAAATAGTACCGTCTCGTGAAGGCAGAAGGCCGGTGGAAAACCTGGCAATTGGTGTTGTTCTTGTTCCAAACGGCGTCATGGGGCTGGCTTTTTAGACGGGTGCTTACTGAAATGGCCTGAGAATTTTTATCGTCACAGAAAGACGAGTCTGGCCACAGGAATCCTGGAGAGGATGTTCCGGAAACTGGGCTTGATTTTTGCCAGATTAGTGCGGTCTGTACTAATGTAGGCACCGCACCTAGTTGCGGTGAGTGCTTGGCTGGTTAGGACCAGACACCTTCCTGTTTTGGTACGAGTACTCGGCAGCTAAGATACATAGGAGCGTTTGTTTATAGTGGATGCGAGCACAGTAGCGCTTGATAAGATAGTGCTAAATGCAGGATCCAGTGGTTCAGGTTCGGCAGTTGGGACAACGTCCTACCAGTACGCGGGTAAGGCGGTGTAATACGGAGTACATAATACGAGTATTACGAGTATTACGAGCACGGAGTTTATTGCGTCCGTCTTTTCGAAACTCATGTACGAGTAGGGCATAGGCTACAAACGGCCGGGGACTACGGTTGATTTCAGGACTACGACGTAGGACACATTCCAGACCAGGGTCTTGGGAGCCGCGTTTGCCTGTTTTATGCTTCTTGTGTACTAGCAGGGTTCGTGTGGTGTACCAGCAGCAGCTGAGCTTGATTACTAAAGGGGGGCTGTGAGACGGCTGCGACCGCAGGCTGGATCCTGGCAGCTGACTGTCTTTGCCAGCCGCTACGAGAATGCTGACAGGCGGGGCGGTACGCGCGTACATGGGACAGGTTTGAGGGCGAGAATGTCAGTTCTGGGCTCTTGGCACCCCTGTGGCCGTGGAAAGAGGTCTAGCTTCTGGCAGCGAAGGCGGCCGCAAATCCATTTCAGGCCAAAGAGCCGCGGCGGAGCCGCTTTGACTTGCCTGCCACGTGCACTGACTACCTTGAGGACGCTACTGAGTGAAACCCGAGTCGGCGATTGTGTTTGCGGCCGGGCAGAGGGGCAGTGTGCGTATTCGGGTCCGCAAAGTCGCGAAAAGAGGCGAGGCGAATCGGGGCCGATGAAGGCTAGGAGTCGGCGACCGAAAGGCGGAGCATGGGTGGACGAAGGAGGGACTACATATGACTAGGGAGGGACGAGGGACAGGGGATGAGGGGACGAGGGACGGGACACGAGAGACGGCAGATGAGACGACAAACAGGAGACGAAGGGGACGGGGGGGGAAGGGGGTGAGGGGGACGAGGGGGTCTGGGAGACGAGCAAGGGACAGGAGGCAAGAGACGAGAACGGGAGAACGGGAGAGCGGGAGAGACAAGACCGAGAGAAACGGGCGAACCACGACCGAGACAGACGGGACGAACCACGACCGAGAGAGACGGAGAAACCAGAACGAGGGAGACGAGGGTGACGACTGATGCGGCGGTGAGCATGCTAGCGAGAAGCGGCAGATATTCTGAACACGAATCCAAGAATCTGGTTCGGCCGGACGGCGAGGCTGGGGCCTCGAGATGCATTGCATGGGGTTGCGGATCCGCAGGCTCGGTACCAAAAAGCGAACTGCCGCTGGGTTGTGGCGAACCGTGGGACTGCAGTACTCAAAGACAGGCAGTAATACTCGAAGCTGGTAGGCTGTAGCGGCTCCGAGTCACTGGGATGCGGAACAGCTGCGAATTTAAAATGGGGGTTCGATTTGCCGCGGGCGGCGAAGCCGACAGCGATGGCGCGGCCTCACAGTTGAAACTAGGCCCAGCGGGGGCGGCTCGGCCAATTATGCGAGTGCTTTACTCACACCAAGACCATGGCCCTTTTTTTTTGGGGGGGGGGCGTCGATTGTCTGTTTGCGGCCGGCCAGGACGACGGCAGCCAATGCCGGGTCGGCAGGTCACTAACAAGTAGGCGCTGGTCTGGCGGCAGAAGCGCCAGCGAAGGAAAGTAACTTTTGCGCGAACCGGGAAGCAGTCCGAGCGGGTGGAGAGGAACGAAACCTCTGTGTTGCAGCATTGTTTTATTTCGAATCCACACGAGATAGAATCTACGACGTACGCCGTAGAGTCGACTGTTGTCTGCCGGTGTTCGATTAGGAGAATTGGAGAATTGGAGAATCGGAGCCGTTGAACCGAAGAATGCGCAGGTAGCCGGTGACCGCGTTGTGAAAAGACATGCCGGCCGTGGCATGCGTCTCAGAGATCGGCGAACTGTTGAACTACCGGACGATGCAAGAGATACGAGTGAGATACATACTTGTACGGATACGAGTACGTCGTAGGTCGCTGAGAGCTGCCATAAACAACCATTGCGGGACCTACTGTAATACCTGGCTAGGAGTTTGGGGGCGGCTGAAAGAGGGGCGGTCCCTACTCATGCTCGTAGTGCACTAGTTCTTGCGGCAAGAGCGACCCGCGGGAGAAGGGGGGGGCGTGCGTGCGAAAAAGGCAGGAAAACGGATTTGTGAACAAAGTACCAAATTGCATTTGGGCCGCAACCATCGACGAGTGGTCCAACAACACAGCGCTATTTCATGTCCGCAAGTTAAATCAGTGTTGGAGACCTGGACCACTTGGCTGGGAATCCTCTGAGCCGCGCATATTCGACATATATTCAGACAGCCCCGCTGAGCCAGTCCCAAGAACCGGGACACGGGGAGACTACGAGACTAGAACACTCTTATTTCTGAGATTGTGAGACAGCAAGACAGCAAGAGGACAAGACGACAAGACAGCAAGACAGCCGGACAAACAGACCAAAAGACAGACGCCGGACACACGAAAGCAGCCTTGCGCCACAGCCCGCCATGCTCCAACGGGCCTGACGTGGCACTGCATCGAGATATCGAGATTTAGACACAGAACGCTGCAAGACAATTAGATGATGCTGGAAGAGCCACAGAGTGCGACAGCGCGGACGACGATGCGCCACGCACTCCCGGAGCGGACGGTGACGGGGGAGACGCTGGAGGATGCTTACGTGAGCTTCATCCTGTACTGCAACCCGGCGGTGCCGGCGACGACGAATTCGCTGGCCCTGCGGGACGCGTTCCGATCGCCGCCTCGGAGCGGCGGCAAGAGCTTCAGCATCTACACGCTGTATCTGCTCATCTGCGAGCTGGAGCGCAAGCAGATCAAGACGTGGGCGGAGCTGGCGCTGAAGCTGGGCGTTGAGCCGCCCGACCAGGACAGCGGGCAGAGCTCGCAAAAGATCCAGCAGTACGCGGTGCGACTAAAGGTGGGTTTTGTGGTGTGACACTTGTGCATCGCATGTGCATGTGGCTGACCGGTCTAGCGGTGGATGCACTCTATGCATGTGGACGCCTTTTTCGACTATTTGATGGAGCGGGAGCACCCGTACTGGACCGAGGTGCCATCGGGGCTGGACGCGATTGGCGACTACCAGCGCGATGGGGTGGCGGCCAAGGACGACATGGCGCTGCGGGCGCTGGTGCCGGAGATTAAGCCGCGACGGGGTCGGCGGCGGCCGGACGAGGAGGCGACGGAGCGGCAGCTGCTGGGCAGCCTGCCGCGGCGGCAACGGGGCCCTCTCGACGAGGAGGCGGCGGGGTGGGCAGACGCGACGGGGGCGGGGCGGACGATGCCGTACGGGCAGTGGGCAGAGGCGGGCGGGTCGTGGGACGAGGCCAAGATGGGCGGGGCGCCGGCGAGCAAGCAGTCGCGGTACTCGGGGCGGCGACACGGGGCCAAGGTGGTGTCGTCGGCGTGGCGCAGCAGCAGCGGTGCGGGCGGGTCGGGCAAGACGCGCGGACGGCCGCCCATTCGACGGCAACACGGCGGCAACGGCGGCGGCAGCGGCGGCGGCAGCAGCAGCTGCACGTCGACGCCCAAGCCGCGGTCGACAGTGTCGGAGAGTGCGGTGTCGGCGAGCCCGCTGGGGGGGTACCCGTTTCCTGAGGGGCCGTTTGTGGCACAGATGCCGACGTCGTCGACGCCGCCCGAGGTGGGGTGCGGCTATGTGACGAGCGCGACGCCGACCAACTCAATGGTGATGCCAATGGTGTCGCAATTGCCGACGCCGGGCACGGAGGCGTCGATGTCGGGGTTCTCGGGCGGCGGGTCGGCGCCGATTTCGCCGCTGGGGATCCTGGACGGCAGCGACGGGCCGTTTAGCAGCGGGCTCAACATGATGGACCCGGAAGCGCTGCCGCCGCCGCTGTACTATGGCAGCATGTCGGGGTGCATGCCGGCGATGCCGTGCATGGACTACCCGGCGGCGACGGGGTTTTCGGCGGACCCGCTGACGTCGCTGTCGACGGCGGCGGGGGAGGCGGCGTGCATGTATCCGCTGATGGGCGGGGAAGGCGGGCCCGGCGAACTACCTGCGGGCGGGCCGCACACGATGGGCAGGCCGCACGACATGGGCGACATGGGGGGCGTGAGCGGGCCTGGCTCGGAGGGGGAGTCGGAGACGGGGACGGAGACGACGGGGGCGCCGTTGTTTGAGCTGCCGTTTTCGTTTGCCAAGCAGGCGGACCGGACCAACATGGACGAGGCGTACGGGTTTTTCCTGCACGTGATTCTGTGTGCGAACTGGACGGACAGCCAGGGCCAGCCGGCGAAGCCGTGCAGTCTGGGCGAGGCGAGCGTGCTGGTGGAGGTGATGATGACGAGTCTGATCCAGGCGGCGCCGACGGCGGAGTCGATGCTGATCAACGTGGCGATTCTGACGGGGGCGCGGGTGCTGATGGACCACAACCGCATGGACATGCAGCGGCTGGAGGAGACGGAGACGTACACGCAGTACGGCTTCAGCTGGGAGCTGCGGTTTGGCGGCGTGCAGGGGCGCTTCCACCTGGTGGAGCGGGTGACGCACGGGCCGGCGACGGGCAACGAGGTGGCGTCGCTGGCGCTGGCGGAGACGGCGCTGCGGCAGGCGGGCGAGCAACGCGACGGCTACGCGCCGTGGGCGTCGGCGGCCATGATGGGCGTGCCGGTGGCGGTGCCGACGACGACGACGACGCCGCAGACGACGCCGTACGCGACGCCGCCGGAGATGACGTCGATGGCGCTGCCGGACGACATGGCCATGCAGGAGAGCGTGTGGGAGAAGCGGTACCGCGACCTGGCGGCGGTGCTGCAGAAGCGGGACATGCAGCTGAGCAGCATGAAGGCGCGGGTGATGGAGGGACTACGGGATGCGTGATATTACGGGTGGCAAACGGGCCAAAAGGGAAAAGGGATGAAAATCAGGAAATGGGCGCAGGAACGGGAGGGATAGGTTGTCCCTTGGGAGGGGGGCGGTTAAGCGTGGTCTATTTTGTTGCACGATTCTTTTGCACGATTTTTTTACGATGCTTAGAACGGGCGTTTGGGAATTTTGGATTTTGGATTTTGGATTTTGGATATATATTTTTAGGAGGCCACTGGCAAAAGGGGCCGGGGAATCGCTATGAACATGAATAGCGGGGGAGGAACCAAAAACCAGCAAGCGGGGGAGAGGCTACGGCGCCCCCTGCGGGTATCTATATACGAGTATTTTTGACTGTCCAACGCCATGCAAGCGGGCCAAGTGACCAAGCGAGGATGCAAGAGGGATACAAAAAGCTGAAAGCCTGAAAACCCCGAAAACCGAAAAATGAAAAATGAAACATGAAAACAAAGCCGGAAACAAAACGACAACAGGCTACTCCAGGTCGTCGGCAAAGGTGACGCCCGGTGTCCAGGGCGTGCGGTAGGCGTCGCGCAGCCGCCGTTCAAACGGCGAGGGAACGGGTCCGAGGGGCGTGGAGGTGGCGAGCAGGCTGCGGGGGGGGAGGTGGTGTTGTTGACTGATTTCAGGGACGTGGACGTCAACGTCGTCGTCAAACGCCGACATGGGTCCCAGCTGGACCGAGTCGGCGAGCCGGGCGGCGGCCACGAGGCGGTGGCGCAGACGGGTTGAGTTTTGGGTTTGGTTCAGGGTTTGGGTTTGGCTGAGAGAAGGATGGGCCTTGCTCGGCGTCTTGCGCGCCGGCGTCTGCAGACGGGTCAGCCGCCGCGGCGTGGCCATGCTGGACGACCGCAGCGTGTGGGCGAGGGCGGGGTGGCGCAAATAGGCGGTGCGGTCGTCGACGTCGTCGTCGTCCTCTTGGTCCACATCCACGTCTTCTTCCACCTCCTCCTCTTCCTCCCCCCCCTCCCACCACCGCTCCGTCCACCGGCCCACCGCCCGCTGCAGCAGCCGTCGGTCGTTCTTGTCCCGCAGCGCCGCCGCCGTGTGTCGTCGCGCCCGCGCCTGCACCGCCTGCAGTTCCCATCCGTCCCAGCCGGCCACCAGCAGCCCGACGGCGTCGTGTTCGGCCGCCGCCGCCGCCGTCTCGGCCACGGCCGCCGCCCGCCGCCGCCACCGCGTGAGCAGCGCCTCGGCCTCGGCGTCGGCCGCCACCGTCTGGCGGAAGAGGGCGTCGTCGGTGGCGACGATCCAGCGGTCGAGCATGTGAGTGACGTGTTCCGTTTCGCCGGCGGCCCGCAGCGCCGCCGCGGTGGGTTCCAGAGTCGCCATCGGCCCCGCCGCCACCGCCCGTCGCCACGTCCGCACACACGCCGCCGCCGTGCGCCGCTTGGTCGCGTGCCGCAGCCCGTGGTAGCTCGCCCGCAGCCGAAGCTCGCGCTGCTGTCGGGCCAGCGCGCCCCAGCCCTGCAGCGCCGCCGACACGGCCACGTAATAGGCCCCCCGCGCCGCCGTCGCGCTCTGCTCCTCGTCGCGTCGCCGGGCGGCCGCCGCGGCCGCGCCCAGCCGCCACAGGCCGTCGGCCAGGCCGTGATGCCGCGCTTTTTGGGCCGCCGCCTCTTGGGCCGTTTTGTGGGTCTCTGCACAATCCGCCCAGCGCATCCACAGCGACTGCCGCCGGAATCCGTCCGCCACGGCCGCCGCCTCGTTTCGCATTTTGATTTTGGTCGTCGTCGCCGCCATCCACGTCGCCGCCGCCTGCACGGTCCGCTGCCCGTCGCGGTACCGCGACAAAAAGGCCAGCCGCTCCGCCAGCACCCAGCTCTGCAGCGCCTCCAAGCGCAGCCCGTCGTCCACGTCGGCCCGGAACTGCTGCAGCTTGGTCGTCCGCATCCACAGCAAGGCGCATGCGCGCCGCTGTCGTCGGTCCTGCTCGTCGCGTCTCTGCACCGCCGCCGCCGTCTGCTGCCGCCACGCCCGCATCGCCGTCGCCGCCGTCGCCACCGTCCGCGCCGCCTCGAGCTGTCGCAGCGCCGCCGCCAGCCGCGCTTCCTTGTGCAGGTCCTGCAGCGCCGCCCGCGCAAACGTCTCGTCCTCCTGCTGGCCGATGCGCAGCTCAATCACCGCCTGCGTCTGCGCCTGCTCCACCCAGTGGTCCACCGCCGCCCCCAGCAGCACCAGCCGGTCCAGCCCGGCCGCCACCGCCATGCCCCCCCTCTGGTCCTTGGCCCATGCCCGTCCGTGCAGCATCGCCGCCCGCTTGAGCTCCCCGTCCCGGTCTCGCGCCCACCGCTCCGCCTCGCGCGCCTGTCGTGCCCGCAGCCATGTCCAGACCCCCACCGTCAGCAGCTCGCCCGCGTCCTCCATCGCGGCCCTCTGTCGCCGCTCTCTTGCTGCCGCCAGCGCCGCCCGCCACTTGTCCACCGCTCGTCCCGCCATCAGCGTCACCACCGTCGCCTCGTCGCGCGCCGTCTGGGCTCGCCAGCCCCCAAACGCCTTGTGCCGCAGCACGTGTCGTCGTGCCACCTGCGTCCGCTCGGCTTCCTCGGCCGCCATCGACTGCCAGTGCGTCAGGGCCTTGTGCAGCAGCCCAATGTCGTAGGCGCGTGCCGCCACTTTCATCACCTGGTCGCGGTGCTTCAGCACCCACTCGGTTTCCGCGTCGTCCTCGTCGTCGGCGTCTTCCGCGGCTTCTGCGTTTTCGGCGTCTTCCATCTGTGCCTCGTGTGCCTCCTCTTCCTCCTCCTCCTCCTCCTCTTCAAGCAACGCCCCTCGCCACACAACGACCGCCTCCGAGAGCGACAGCTGCCGGTCCACCTGCTCGGCGTATTGTGCCTGCTCGGCCGCCTGCAGACTCGCCTCGTGCCACTGCGGCATCGCCTGGCCGCCCAGAAAGGCAAACCGCAGAAAGAACGTGTCTGCTACCCGCGCCATAATCGGCAGTGCCACCTTGGCCGGCGGGCCGGCCTCCAGCTCCTCCTGGATCAGCGTGTCGCTGGCCCCGGGCGCGTCTTCCGTAAAGGTCGCCTGCGACGAGTGCCCCGACTGCGGCGACTGCGGCGACTGCGGTGACTGTGGCCGCGGCGACTGTGCCTGCGGCGACTCAGGCTCGACCCGTGGCCGCAGCGGGAGACTGTGTGTGGCGAGTCCGAGCATCTCGAGGGACCGCGTGTACTGGTCGACCTTGTCCATGGCGTCTTCAGAGACCACTGACGGGCTGCGCGACGTCCACACGCGCGGCGGCGGTGGCTCGTCCTCGAAACTGACGCGTGCGTGTCGGCGCGCCGGCGGCGTGTCCGTCTCGGAGTGGGCATCTGGCGTCGGCGACCGTGACGCGTGCAGCTCGGCCACCGCCTCCATGGCGCCGTTTGCTGTTTCGGCCGCCTCCGCCACCGGCGTGTCGCCGTCGACGTACTCAATCTCAATGCCCATCCGTGCTAGCACCACCCGGAACCGCTCGTAGAGGTCGTCCGTCGAGCGCATGCCGCCCACCAGAAAGATGATGCGGCTGTACTTGTCCTCGCCATCGGGGCGGATGCCGTACTGCGGAAACACAATGTCGGCGGCCCGGAAGAGCGCCGTCGTCGGCAGCTGCTCGCGCTTCGGCAGCGTCGGCAGCAGCTCCTGTCCGAGCGACACGATCTGGTGGAGAAGCTCAATGTCTGAGCTGGTCAGCCGTGTCCGTCGAGTCCTCGTCCCGTCCCATCCCGTCCCGTCCTACATCCTCCACTCACCCTCATTGCTGTAGTAGTACGACTCTCGGCCGTGGACCGGCGAGCGGGCTCTGCCATCTCGAACGGACAGCGGAGCGTTGGGCGGCATGAGAGCGGGCACGCCGGCCAAGTCATGATAGAGTGGCGAGGGCGGCGGGAGCAAAGGCGATGCGACCGCCGTGGTGTCGCGTTCTTTCGCAACAGTTCAAAATAAAGGGCGGTGGCTGGTCGAAATCAGGCGCGTCTGGCCGTCGTGGGAGCGCGTGGCCGCTGGTCCGGCTGTCCACGGTCGGATCGCAAGAGGGAGTCGGGTCAGGAACCGTAACGGGCGACACCTCGCAGACGGCGACGCGGAAATCGTGCCCGGAAAAGAAAAAAAGGCCGGCGAGTCGGTTTTGGCCTTTAGGCGCGTAAAGAGGTCGTAGCGCGTGTCTTTGTCGTCCGTTTATTTTGTGCATTATTTTCGCAGTTTGATTTAATTCGACAAGTGGGGCGGCTGCATTGGGTCAAGGTCTGCGGAAAAGTAGCAGCGATCCATTGGCTTTGGCTTTGTCTACGAGTCCTTGTACAGCAACCAGATCAGCATGCAGCCACGCACACGGCCGATTCAGCGTGTGGCCGCGGCCGTTGCGGCCTGTCCAGCGGAGGTGAGAATGGGGGGGGGGAGAGGAGAATGAAAGAGAGAGAGGTCATCGAGAGAGATCATCGAGAGAGATCATCGAGAAGATCATCGAGAGAGATACATGGCAAACTCAGACTCAAACACACACACGACCTGTGCTGACCGACAGGCCTCCGCTTACGGCAAGTGCATCGTGGCCGACTACGACGCCGTCTCCAAGGACAAGTGCGCGGCCGAGTTCATGCGCCTCAAGAACTGCTACCTGGTGCGTCGAGTCTCACCCTCGCCGAGCGCGGACTAACGGGAGCAGGCGGCCATGAAAAAGGCCAGGTGAGACAGCCGAGTCCACGAGGACACGGCACGGACGCGGCACTCGGGGCAAGGCTGGGATGGGACGGCGGAATGGGAGACGGGAGGGACTGGAATGGCAGACTGGTGACAATCTAGAGCCTGGCACTGGACAGATACCGGCTACTGGTCACTGGACACCGGTCACTGGTCACTGGACACTGGCCAAGAGGTGGCCCCATGCCGTAGAGCACCTCCCCATTCGCTCCAGCACACGGAACAGAACAAAACTTTGCATCAAGCGTACGAGTCGACACAAGGAGCAACGTGATCCCGCTGACAGCCTGTCGAGTCCAGCCCACTAGCGCTACGCGTTGTACCAGTAGCGCCAAAACCCCCCGCCATGGGCCCCCTGCAGCCACACCTGGCGTTGCTGCGAGGGGCTCTCTCCCTGTCAGCGAGTAAATAATAATAATCACAATACCCAAAAAAGCTACGCCAATGTAAATACATAATATAGCCCATAGCCCATAACCCGACCTTGGGTCCGAACCCCGTCTCTTCTCCTTCCCTCCTCGCCCACATCTCCCCTCCTCCCCCCGCCTCCCCCTCCCTCCTCTCCCTTCTCCGACATCGCTGCTCCCGGCCATGTCCTTCTTTTTTAATCGCGGCCGCGCCCGCACGAACGCGGCCGAGCTGGCCCGACAAACACACGACGTGTTGGTACGGCTGGACCTGCCGCGAAACCCGAGTCCAAAGGTGTTTGCTCTCTGCTTTCTTTTCTTTTTCTCCTCTTCTCCTGGGTCTCTTTCTTCAAGGGACCCTCTCCGCGTCATGAACCCACCTCTAACCTCCGAACCGCTCCCTCTCGGCCTCGGTCTCTCCTCAGCTCGATGATGCTCTCCCAAAGTGTCTTGCCCAGATGAAGGCGGTCCTCCAGGGCGCCCCCGACGTCGACAGCTCGCCCGAACAGGTCCACCAGCTCGTGCTCGCCCTCATCGACGACCACGTGCTGCTGCTGCTGCCGCCCGTGCTGCACCTGCTCCCGTTCGAGTCCCGCAAGGACGTCCAGGTCGTCTTCTCTTCCGTCTTCCGCTATCGTCCCCCCGTCGCCGCCGGCACCCCCTCGAATCCCCACGACCCGCCGCCCGCCGTCGACTTTGTCACCCGCCGCGCTCCCTCCGTGCTCGTCGCCCTCTGCTACGGCTACGAACACAAGGAGAGCGCCACCACCGCCGGCTCCATCCTGCGCGAGGTCCTCAAGCACGAGGCCGCCGCCGCCGTCGTGCTGTTTGACGACCGCGACGACGACCAAGACGCCGACCACGCCGCCCCCCCCGACCCAAACGCCCCCGTCGTCCCCGGCTCCTCCGCCGCCGGCCTCACCCAGATCGACACCCAACGCCCCCAGACCGGCCGCGGCGTTTTTTGGCAGTTCTTCCGCTGGATCGACACCAGCTCCTTTGAGGTGGCCGCCGACGCTTTCACCACGTTTCGAGTGCGTCCTTGTCCTCCCGTCTGCTCGTCCTGTCTTCTCGTCTCCACCCGTCCTTGTCCTTCCGTCTGCTCGTCCCGTCTTCTCGTCTCAACCCGTCCTTTTTCCCCCCGTCTCCACCTCGTCCACCCTCTCCTTTGTTTCCTCCCGTCCTTCCCCCCCACTAACACCCCCAGGAACTCCTTACTAGGCACAAGGACCTCGTCCCGCGCTATCTCAGCGTCAACTTTGACCTCTTCTTCTCCCGCTACAACGCCACGCTCGTCCAGTCACACAGCTACGTCACCAAACGGCAGTCTATCAAGCTGCTCGGCGAGATCCTCCTCGACCGCTCCAACTACACCGTCATGACGCGCTACGTAGGCAGCGGCGAGCACCTCAAGATCTGCATGAATCTGCTGCGCGACGACCGCAAAATGGTCCAGTACGAGGGTTTCCACGTCTTCAAGATCTTTGTTGCCAATCCCAACAAGAGCGTTGCCGTGCAAAAGATCCTCATTATGAACCGCGACAAGCTGCTCAACTTCCTCGCCCACTTTCTCGAGGAGCGCACCGAGGACGAGCAGTTTATGGACGAGCGCGAGTTTCTCATCAAGCAGATCCGCAACATGCCCGCGAAGCCTGTGGCCGCGCGCTGAAAAGGGGGGGAGGTTTCTCTTCTGTGTTCCCTTTGCGTCCTCTCTGTTCTCGCCGAGTCTTCTCGCCGTCTTCCCGCTTCCTTCCTGCTTCCTTCCCGTCCCCGTTTCATTCTCCTGGCATATCTGGCGTTATGGGATTCGAAAGCCGTGGCATGCGGCCTTGTACACTCCAACTTGGACACTTTCAATATGTGATTTCCGGATAGACGTCCCTGCTGCCGTTAGCCTTTGTCTGCACGTTTGAAAAAAACAAATGCAGTCCACTCACGTCCGCCGCACCAGCGGCATCTTCTCGCGTATGCTTGCCCACGCCGCCAGGTCAATGTCGACGAGCCCCAGCTGGCCGACGGCGCCGTCCTCGGCCTCGCCCGGCTCCGTTCCATCCACCTCGCCGTTGACCACGCCGCCCAGCCGACACAGCACGCGGCCCCACGGGTCGACGGCCAGGCTGCGGCCGTAGCTGACGCGCCGTGCATTGTGCCAGCCGACCTGCGCCGCCGCCACCACGTAGCACTGGCTCTCGATGGCGCGCGCCCGCAGCAGCACCTCCCAGTGCGCGCGGCCGGTCGGCACCGTAAAGGCCGAGGGGTACACGATGACCTGGGCCGCCGCTTTCGGCTCGGGCGGCTGGCCCAGCGCCAGCGCGACTTCGGGAAACCGCAGGTCAAAGCAGATGAGGCTGCCGACACGTCCCACGGCCGTCTCGCGCGGCGGCCGCAGCCGCGTGCCCGCCTGCGTGTGCGCGCTCTCCCGCAGGCCGGCGCCCGCATAGTCAAAGAGGTGCAGCTTGTCGTACGCGGCCTCGTCGTCGTCGACCTCGCCGGCGGCGTCGATCCAGATGGCGCGGTTGAACAGTTTGGTGACGCCCTTGTCCGGCGAGTCTTTTGTCGCGGTCACCGTCGCCGTTGCCGCCACCGTGGGCATCACGGCGTTGCCGCCCGCGGCCGCCGCCTGCACCACCACCGGCACGTGGATACCGACGTGCACGGCGACGCCGTGCTGCCGTGCCGCCGCCTGAAGCCCACGCACAAACAGCGACTGGCTCACCGGCTGCGCCAGCGCCAGCGACTCGGCCGGCGACGACGCAATGTAGTCGGACGCCTCGGGCAAGAACAGCACCCGTGCCCCAGCCGCAGCCGCCCGTCCGACCAGGCTGACACACTGCTCCAGGTTGTGGGCCATGGAGGCCGTCGAGCAGATCTGGCCAATGGCCTGGCAGTTGTGTCAGCTGTTGCTCATCCCACGGGATAACAGCACTCACAGCAATGGCCATTTTGATTGAATGGGGGGGATTGTCTTTGGTATCGTAAAGTATATACTCGTTCGTACTGTGTCTGCGGTGACGGAAAGTGCCAGTTCGATAGACGGCCGCAGATGCGACTATCTGGAATTAACGCCGATCGCTTCGGGAATCTGCCGCCGCTGACGCTCTTTCCGCGCCGACCGCCGGCTCTCGGCGTTTCTCCCAGCTTTTCTACGACTTCCAGCACACGCTTACGCTCGGGTCTTGCAATGTTTTTAGGAAGAATAGGTATCTATGACAGACAGCCCACGGCCCGAGGCCTTTCCTCCCAAGGTCGTCGTCGGGCTCCATACGGCCACACTAAAGTACAAGCATACATAGGCAAGAAAGAGAGAGGGGGAGAAGAGAGAAAAAAGGGAAAGAAAAGAGACAAAAGAAGACCCCCTGACAGAAAAGAGAAGAACGAAATAAGAGCAGACGCCCCGAACCGTCCGCCACCGGACAAACACTGCCCCACCTGGCAGATCCTCCGGCGGACAGAAAAACGTGCTGGCAATTGCCGCGTCAAAAACGCCGTCCCATGTTGATTTTTGTCTTGGCCGAAAAAACATAAACAAAAAGAAAGTCTGTCCGTCGCGGCAACGAGTCGCCGTGAGCCGCCGTCATACCATGGACTTTGACGCCACCGGTCCGTCCAGCCGCCCATATGCCTGCTGCAACGCCGTCGTCTCGCGTCCGTCTGTCTCCAGCACCACCACCCAATCTCGCAGCTGGATGTTCTGGCCCTTGGGCCCGTCTTCCCGCCACTCGCCCATGCGCGTCCGGCCTTCGCCCGTCAGCAGCACCGGGCCCGTCCGTCGTCCGCCGCCACCTGCCCCTCCACTGCCTCCCACGCCTGCGTCACCCCCTCCGCCTCCTCCACCACCAGACGGCGAGCCGCCGCCCATGCCACCGCCGCCGCCAAAGCCGCGTTTCGGCGTCGACCCGCCTGACATCCACGAGTATTGCTTCTTGCGTCCACCCAAAAACGCCATACTCGTGCGGTTCGCGCTCAGTGTGTCGTTTTGCTCTGCCACCTTGGCCGCCGCATTCTTCTTGAGCTCCTTCTTCGTCGGCCGGTCCGGCTCCGGCGCCACCGACCCCGGCGTGCTCGGCGTGCCCGCCCTCGGCGTCGGCGTTGCTGGTCCTCCATCACCCTTGCCCTCGCGCTTCTGCCGCTTTAGCAGCCGCTTCTCTTCCAGGTCGCGCTCCGCTTTGCCCACCACCCGCAGGCTTTGCGCCAGCGTATTCACGGCAATCGGCTTGGCTGCCGCATCTGCACTTGCCGCCTCGTCTGCTTCCAGGGGGCCTGTTCCGTACCTGTCAGCATTGCACGCGCCCGTAACCAGAAAGAATACAACGTCACGCCACACTCACGCTTCAACGGGTTGGCCCGCGGTCCGTCCGCCTCCCCGCCTTCTGCCTTGACAGCCGTCGAACTGCCGAGAGGCGCGGCCGCGTCGAGCCATTCTTCCGGCACCACGCCGTGTGCCGTCCGCTGCCGGGTCACCGACACTTTGTTTGCATCCTCCAGCAGCTCCCGGATCCGGTGCTTAGCGGCTAGCGCGAGCAGCGCAAACTGGTCTGCCAGACACGTGTCTTCGGGCAGAAACGTCCCGCTCGTCGACACCAACGCTCCATCCGGCCCGACTTTGGTCGACACTGTCAGCCGCGGCTGTGGAAAGTCTGCGTCTTGCCGTAACCGCACCGTGCCTGTCGCATTGGGCTTCGGGTCCAGGATCACCCCGACGCCGTATTCCCGTGAAATCTTGTCCACGCGCGCATGCAGGATGTTCAGTTCCAGGAATGGGTTGCGCAGCGCGTTGCTGCGCTGCACGGCCAATGTCCTGGCCGATTCCGCCCACCTTTGTTTGGCCAGTGCCGCCGTCGCCCTTTGTTGATCGGCCTCGGCGGCCTCCTGTGCCGGCTGGTTTGCTACCAGGGCGCCGTACAGCGAGCTGCGGCGTCCAGGTGTGTTGGCCGGAAAGCCAGTTCGCGCCTCCTGTCGGAAGGACCCGGCAAAGTAGTCTGCCTGGAACTGTTCCTCCTGCCGTAGATCGATGCCCGTGCCGGCCAACGAGTCGTCCACGTCGTATTGATATTCTTTCGTTTGCCGATCAGCCGGTTTCGACGGGGGTCCCATGACTCCCGACGGCGTTTGCACCAGAGGCGACGCTGTCATTGGCTGGTACGCGTTTGGCGTCGACACCGATGGCGGCATGGGTGCTGGCGCAATGTGCGGCAGCGGCGGCCCGGACGGAGTCGGCGGCCCCGTGGGCGTCATCATCGTCGGCGTCTGGACCATGGCTCGAGGCGAGAAGACCTGCGACGGAGTCGAGGGCATTTGTATCTGCATCGTCGGCGTGGCATGACCTGATCCGTTGGTGAAGGAGCCACGCGCATTGGTGTGCGGCAGCACCGGCGCTGGCGGGTTTGGTGAGACCATCGCGGACGGGGAGGTGGAAGCGGGCATTGGCAGGCCGCCGGGGGCGAGCGATGCGGAGACGGCTGGCGAAGGCGGCGCGAGCGAGTTGGGCGTGCCGGGCGTGGCAGGACTGAGTGAAGAGGCCGCTCCCGGATGGACAAGGTCCTGGGGTGACGGTGCAGGTGAGAGCCGGGGCTTCTTCGCCGGCGGATGGTTCGCAAACGGCGTGCCAGGGTGCGACACGGGTGACGGAGTCATCTGTGAGGCGGGCGAGAAGGTCCTCTGCGGGGGCTGCGACTGTGGTTGGGCCATGGTGCCGACGCGGATGGGCCGTTGTGTAGAGTCGTCGAGAGGGGTGTGGGAGGGATCCTAGAGCAATTCGAGAGGAATCCGAGAGGAATCCGAGAGGGATCCGACAAGAGTCGCAAGATGGCCGGGTTGAGGGAGCGCAAAAGCCGTCCGACCGAGAGACCGCAGAGACTGCAGAAGCCGCCGAGACCAGAGTAGGCCGTCGCCGGCGCGCAGCAGCAGCGGGGATCGGTGCCGTTCGCGCCAGGCGGGCCGGGCACGCCTGCCGAACCTCCCAGAGCTTCTCAGGTCGTGTCTCTGGGCCCCATCCAGAAACAAAGCTTCGCGTGTGGGCAATCGATCAACGCGCGGCGCGCAAAAAAAGGGCTCTGGTCGCGTGCTGATCAGCAGTAATGGATGTTCGTCGCCGAGCCCGACTCGCACTGCGCGGTGCAGCGATGCGTGGTGCGTTGATGGCCGCTGCCCTGGGGTCGCGCTGTTCTTGGGTACGGAGGAGGGAGAGTTTTGCGTTTTGGTCCTTTGGACACAACGGCGCGCCACAGTTGCCGCCCCTGCGCGGTCGAGGTCACGTGTCTCGGCCCGGATCATTGTCCTGCCGGGAAAAGCGCCCAATCCGCGCGCGTGCCGGATCCACACTAGTCTGGTCGCAATTCGATGCAGCCCTTTTGAATCTTTGGCGCGACTCCCTGTCCTCTTGCGCCGAACCCATGAGCTGTGCCGGCCCGTGTTTTGCCACAGACGCTGCGTATTCCAGCACGGCCGACCGCTCGCCTCTGCTACTGATTTCGACAGAAAACGCCTCCCTCTACCGACCCCCCGTCGTCTCGCCTGTCTCGTTCTTCTCGCGCGATGGCTTCGAAGCGGAAAGCTACGGCCATGGGCGCCTCGCCCGAAGAGCCCGTCGACCCCGCGGACGAGCTCATGTTCCTTTGTCTCGGTGGTGGAAACGAGGTCGGCCGGTCCTGTCACATCATCCAGTACAAGGGGAAAACGGTCATGGTAAACCCTTCTCTCGCCTCAGGCACCGTTTGCAGCTTTGGCTGACCTGGCTTTTGCTCTTTTGCTCAGCTCGATGCCGGCCAACACCCCGCCTACGACGGGCTCGCCTCCCTTCCGTTCTTTGACGACTTTGACCTCAGCACCGTCGATGTCCTTCTCATCAGCCAGTGAGTCCCCCCCGCGTGCCCCAAGCTCTGCTGCTGTTTCCTGCTGTTTCCTGCTATTGCCTCTCGTTCTCCACGCTCTCCACGCATGGACCCTATGGCTCCCTGTCCGACCAAGTCGACGGCTTGACTTGCCTGAGCTGTAGCAGTTCTGCCGTGGCTCTGCTGCTCTGGCAATGACGGCAGACACCTCGCTCACTCGGGGAATCTCTTTGTATACAGTTATCAATACAATCAGTTCCTTTTCCCTGCTGCCCTTCCCCAAACAGGCGATGCTTCGTCTCTTGCTTTCGTGAATCCGCCAGCTCGTCCCAGCCGTTCCCGATCCCGGTGGCCGTCCCCGAGCGCAGTGCTCCCGCAGAAAGCCATTGTGCTGACCATCAAGTTTCCACGTCGACCATGCCGCCTCCTTGCCCTACGTCCTGGCCAAGACCAACTTCCGCGGCCGCGTGTTCATGACACATCCGACCAAGGCCATCTACAAGTGGCTCATCCAAGACAGTGTCCGCGTGGGCAACACGTCGTCCAATCCGACCTCCCAGCCCGTCTACACCGAACAGGATCATCTCAGCACCTTCCGCCAGATCGAAGCCATCGACTATCACACCACCCACACCGTCTCGTCCATCCGGATAACACCGTATCCGGCCGGCCATGTGCTCGGAGCGGCCATGTTTCTCATTGAGATTGCCGGCCTGAAAATCCTCTTCACAGGCGACTACTCCCGCGAGCTGGATCGGCATCTGGTCTCGGCCACAGTGCCCAAGGGCGTCCACGTCGACGTTCTCATCACCGAGTCTACCTACGGCATTGCCTCGCACGTGCCCCGTCTGGAGCGCGAGCAGGCGCTGATGAAGTCCATCACCGGCATCCTCAACCGCGGCGGACGTGTGCTGATGCCCGTCTTTGCCCTCGGGCGAGCACAGGAACTGCTGCTGATCCTGGATGAGTACTGGAGCAAGCACTCGGACTTTCAAAACTTTCCCATTTATTACGCCAGTAATCTCGCAAAGAAGTGCATGGTCGTCTACCAGACCTACACGGGCGCAATGAACGACAACATCAAGAGGCTGTATGCTGAGCGCGCAAAGGAAGCCGAAGCCACAGGCAATAGTGCCGGCGGTGGTGGTCCCTGGGACTTCCGCTTCATTCGCTCCCTCAAGAACCTGGACCGCTTCGAGGACGTCGGTGGCTGTGTCATGCTGGCCAGCCCTGGTATGCTCCAGAACGGTGTCAGCCGGGAGCTTCTGGAACGGTGGGCGCCAAGCGATAAAAACGGCGTCATCATCACCGGTTACAGCGTCGAGGGCACCATGGCGAAACAGATCATGCAAGAGCCCGACCACATCCAGGCTGTCATGTCCCGGAGCCTGGCCGGCGGTGGCCGACGTCAGCCGGGAGCCGACTCGGAAAAGGTCATGATCCCGCGTCGCTGTAGTGTGCAGGAATACTCGTTTGCTGCCCATGTAGACGGAACGGAGAACCGGGAGTTCATCGAGGAGGTCAATGCTCCGGCGGTGGTGAGTGTTCTATGCTCTTGTCCTAGCGCAGCAGCTGTCCCCTGCTAACGTTCCAGATCCTGGTGCACGGAGAACAGCATAACATGATGCGGCTAAAGTCCAAGCTGCTGTCTCTGAACGCTGGCAAGGCAGACAAGGACAAAGTGAAGGTGTACAGCCCAAGGAACTGCGAGGAGCTCCGTATACCGTTCAAGACAGACAAGATCGCCAAGGTCGTCGGCAAGCTGGCCTCGATCACGCCATCGGCACAGCTAGAGAGCCAAACGGCACCACCAATCATCACGGGTGTGCTGGTGCAGAACGACTTTAAGCTGTCCCTGATGGCCCCTGAAGACCTGCATGAATATGCCGGTCTGACGACGACGACGATCATCTGCCGCCAGCGGCTGACTCTCAGTGCCGCTGGCATTGACCTGATCCGGTGGGCCCTGGAGGGCACGTTTGGTACCATTGAGGAGCTCCCGGAAATGCATAGGAAGCGGAACGCCAACGGCAAGAAGAAGAACGGAGAGGCGAACGGGGCCGACGGAGAGGACAAAACCGAGGAGACGGAGGCAAATGACGACGAGATGTACGACGACGACGACGAAGAGGAGGAGGCTGACGAAGAGATCAACAAGCTGGTAGCGGCATACTTTATCATGGGCTGTGTCGCTGTACGGTACTACGCCAACGGCGAGATTGAGCTGGAATGGGAGGGGAACCTGCTCAATGACGGCATTGCCGACGCGGTGATGGCCGTGCTGTTCTCCGTCGAGAGCAGCCCAGCAGCGGTGAAGCGTGAGTGTTGCGTGTACTTCGGATCTTGTTTTCCCTTGCTGACAGGACAGAATCGGGCAAAAACGGCCACTCCCATCACCACCACGAACTGCCGCTGCGAAACCTGCATGCCAACATCACCCCCGAGGAGCAGTTTAACCGCCTGTGCATGTTCCTAGAAGCACAGTTCGGCGCTGACAATGTGTCACCTATTGCCGAGCCGCGCCTGCCGGAGACCAAGGGGACCGACGAGACCGCCGAGGCGGTGGACGAGGAGGAAGCGGCACGCAAGCGGCAGGAACTGGTAGACCGGGAGCTGGAACGCCACCACAAGTCTGGCATCCCCGTGCCGGGCGTGCTCGTCAAGGTGGACAAGATGGAGGCCAAGATTTGGCTCGACGACCTGGAGATCGAGTGTACCCACAAGGTGTTTGCGGACCGGGTACGGGCCGTAGTAGAACGGGCGGTGGAGGTGACAGCTCCTCTTTGGCGGTGGTCGAATGTATGATTAGTCAATGTCCGAGCTTGTCAAGGACGGGCGACTCTCTTCTGTTTTATAGTTACGAAAAGCAAACAAGGTTCAAATTTCAAGGTATTTAAAGTGTTTGATTTCATACATATGGATTGCAGAATTGCTGTCAATTTAAAAGAATGTGCATTGTGCAATTTATGTTTCGAATATATATTTTAATATATACTCCGTATATTAAAGTTTCTTTACGTAACTTCTGGATGAAACTACTTTATTTTACCTCGATTCGGAAACACAAAATAGGACCAAAACCTTACGACGTACATCCCTAAATCACAAAACACCCCCGACTCACTTGTATAGCCCCAGTCACACATTTAAAGTATGAAATATCAGACAAGAACTCGAATAAAACCTTGACGTCCTTTTGCAACCCCTCCGATTTTGTCCCTCCTGTGATTGGCCGAGGTCTTTTAGTCCCACAGAACCGATAACAACCGATAACTCCCGATAACGCCGGTGGATGGCATCACTCTACGCAAGAGGGTCGGAGGTCGCGCCCCAGGAAATTTTTTTTCTGTGGCCTCGAATTGATCGCATGTTGCAGAAGGGACCCTCGTGCACGGCCGGATCATCATTGGGAGCTTTGCGCTTTAATTTTCCTCCATTGCACCTCGTTTTCGATCCCTGACGACTTTGCTTATTTCCCGCATTCTACTTCTCTTTTCCGCATCAACATGTCTCCTACTGCTGGCGGCTCCCGCAAGGAGTCCAACCTGGCTCGGCTGCTGGGATCTGGTATGAAAGAGCCCGGACCACGAGAGGAAGGCGCACGGAGATGGGCTCTGCGAATGACTGACACATGCGAACAGGCTCTGCTGGTATCGCCGAGTTGGCCGTCTTCCACCCGGTATGTTGCCCTGGATTTCCCCGCACAATTGGCCGGCCACGGCAGGAGACATGCGCAGCCTCACTAACGCGCGCACAGGTCGACACCATTGCCAAGCGCCTGATGAGCAACGAGAGCAGGGTACGGTCCCGCACAGCCTCCCGGCGCCTCCAGATGGCCGCCCCGTCCAATTTGCCGAGCTGACTTTCCTCGTGCAGATCCTCAACGCTGCGCAGCTCAACACGGTCATCTTCAAGGACAAGGCCACGGCGCCGCTGTCGCGCAAGTTCTTCTCGCTCTTCCCCGGTCTCGGCTACGCGGCCGGCTACAAGGTGCTGCAGCGGATATACAAGTACGGCGGCCAGCCCATTGCCCGCGACTACCTGTCGGAGCACTATGGCAAGAACTTTGAGGCCGCCTTTGGCAAGAAGTCGGGCAAGGCCATCATGCACTCGACGGCCGGCAGCCTGATTGGTATTGGCGAGATTGTGCTGCTGCCGCTGGATGTGCTCAAGATCAAGCGCCAGACCAACCCGGAGGCGTTCCGGGGCCGCGGCGTCCTGCGCATTGTCCGTGACGAGGGCTTTGGCCTGTACCGGGGCTGGGGCTGGACGGCGGCCCGCAATGCGCCTGGCTCGTTTGCTGTACGTGCTCTCTTGGCATAACGTGGTCCCCCCCCGCATGTTCCTAACCCAGACAACAGCTCTTTGGTGGCTCGGCCTTTGCGAAGGAATTCATCTTTAGCCTGCAGGACTACAACAAGGCGACCTGGTTCGAGAACTTTGTCGCTTCGATCTGCGGTGCCTCGGCTTCGCTGGTCGTGTCGGCGCCTCTCGACGTCATCAAGACGCGCATCCAGAACCGCAACTTTGACAACCCCGAGGGTGGCTTCCGGATCCTGTCCAACATGGCCCGCAACGAGGGCTTCTCGAGCTTCTTCAAGGGTTTGGTGCCCAAGGTGCGTTCTCACTTTTTTTTTTTCATTCCAAATCGGGACAAGTGGCTAACAAGAACCAGCTTCTCATGACGGGCCCTAAGCTGGTGTTCTCCTTCTGGTTGGCGCAAACGCTCATCCCCGCTTTTGATAACATGCTGGCAAAGCCGTAGGGGGCCGCGTAAGGCGCTGGACAGCTAATAAAAAAAAAGACGTCGGGACTGGGCCGTGTTTGGGGGAACTCTCTTGGGGGACGGGTGGCGTTTGTGTATAAAACCATGCGGCGTGCTTTGTTTCTGTGGACTTGACCTTTGCCACAGAGTGTTCGACTTAGATATTATATATTTACGATCCATGTAGAGAGAGGACATCGGCTGGTGGCGGCGACCTCTGCATTGTGCTCGCAAAGCATCTCAGCTCACTCTTGAATGAATTGATACAGTACTTTACACCGCTCCTGGGCGCAATTCTACGGAGTACGACGTACAGAGCACAAACAAAGCCCCACTAATTTGACCCACTATTCCTTTCATGTTTGGGCTGGTTGCCGGGGCGGTTAGTTTGTTTATCCTGGCCCAAAATGGCCTGTTTTGATCGAGCGCCAACACCCGAGGTGGAAGGCACGGTCCACAGTCCTTCCCCCTCTATGGCCCTGCTCGAATAATAGACCTCGTCATGCATCCTTGCGAGCGCAAAATGATAAACACACTCTGACCTCTGATTTTGTCCCCAACACTCTCTCTCCCTGCACCTTCTCTTCCGCTTGCGCCTCCTCTTTCCTGATACCCAAACTTGTTTACTTTGCACTCGAGAGCATTGGAGCTAGCTCTCCAACATCTTCTAGGCTGGCCGCGGGCCACGCGCAGATCCGAGTGAAAAACTTCATTCCAGACAAACCATCCACTTTGCATTCCTCGATATTGCCGAGATGCCTCCCATAGAGCGAGACGTCGCGCTCTCTGACCGAGCACTACGGCACCAACATTCAGGCTCGGACTACGGCCGAGCTCTCATTCCCATGTTAGTTTTGCCCCCAAGAAAAAAGGACCGCGATCACAACCGGTTTGCGTCGACCGCCTCATGTTCTGGCCAAGACTAACAACCACTCCCAGGTGGGACAGCTCCGATCCGGAACGCGCACCGCCGCCGCTACCGCTGAACCCGCAGTCGCCCAGTGTCGGCACTTCGCGTGCCGGCACCTCTGCGGCAATCCAGTCAGCCCATGCCGCTCTCAATGAAAGGGCGCGTGAGAGCGCTCTTGGATCGACAGTTGTGGCCCGACGTCTGGAAGGATCTCCCGAGCGGACACCGCGTGGTCCCTCGTCCAACTCTTCACACTCACACTCGCACCGGCGCATCCAGTCTGTGCAGCCCGGGTCTGTTCGCGACCTCAGCTACGTGCTCGAGAGCAGCACGGGCCGCGATTCCAACAACTCCACGCCACGATCTCCGGAGAAGCCCCTCCAGCCGTGCACTCCGGTGAGGATCCGGGAGACATCATCGCAACCGAGCGACCATCAGATGAACGAGGAGCGACCAGAGCGCCCTCTCTTTGTCTCGCCTGCTTCGGGACCGACCCTGACGCCCATAGTGCGGCCGATTGTCAGAAGGCCGCATCAAACCATCCTCGGCGAGAACACCTCTCCCCAGTCGGCCACCATGATGGCCCTGTACAACATGGCGTCGACCACCCCGGCGCCGAAAGAACCAACTCCGGCACCGGCGCCTGCGCCGCGGGAACTGCCCGTCCTGTCCAATGTGACGAACAGTGCCGCAGGCGGCCACAGCACAAGGAGTGTCCCCGTTGGCCCGTCTATGGCCAAGCACCATCCGCAGCCTTCGCATGCGGTGGACAACCTCTCCTCCCAGATCCTCAGCCTGACGAGCATCGCCACAGCTCTGCAGAAGGAAATGTCTCTGCTCAGCCGTCGCAGCCGAGACAACGCGACCGATCTTCTCAGCCTCAAGGCGGCCACCAACGCACGCGACGAGGACATTCGAAAAAGCCTGCGCGAACTTATCACGTCCTCGCACGATACCAAAGATCCGTTTACCGGCGGGGCTCTTCTCATTGACAGCAAGCCGCATGCACACATGACATCCCCTACCCCCAAGTCCCTGCGGCCGTTTTCTCTGCCCCGGATTCCGTCTCCGACCAGCTTCGCTGCGTCCATTGACCGTGAATCAATGAGCACGCCGTCGCTCTATGGCCCAGATGGGCAGGCCACGCTCTCGCTGGTGGAGCGGGTTCTCCATGAGATGGGAACAAAGGAAGGGCAAGAGCACTTGATGAGCCGTCTTACGGAGATTGCAAAGCGACTGGATGGCATGGCCTCTGCGGCCAAGGTCGAGGAGCTGCTGCAGGTCGTCAAGGAGCAACATGAGAGCGCTGTTATTTCCGAGCCCAGCGAAATCGATGCTCGCGAAACCCGTCCTCGGTCATACAGCTTTGATGACCCCTCGACCATGGACGTGGAATACAACACCCGGGGTCCCATGACGGAGCGCATGGAACGGCTACTTCACCGGCCAGAACAGCGTCGTTCTTCGGCACCAACGGCTCGGTTCGGCGAAGTCATCAATGACGATGTTCTGAAAGTCATCAGGACTGTCAAGGACAGTGTTGCCCAGGGCGGCGGGCTCACTGCCGAAGTGAAAGCTCTTGTCCGGGAGCTTCGTGGTGAGGTTCTCGGCATGGGCCGTGAGATCTACCGTCGCCTGGACGAAGTCCGTGCCAAGGAGGACGGTAAACCAGAGTCGGCCACAAGAGCGGAGATGGCCAAGATTGTCGAAGAGTGCCTCGATGAGATGAAGCAACACATGAACACTCTTATGCGTGAGCACCGCCGCCAGTCGGCTTCCACCATTGCGACAGTGGCTGCTGCTGCCGCCGAGGCCGTGCCTCCCATCGACTACGAGGAGGTCCACAGTCTGATGCGTGCCGCTTTGAAGGAGTCCCAGGCAAACCAGCCGCACATCCCCCATGTCAGCCGAGACGATGTTATTGAGGCTGTCAAGGATGCCTGGGAGCGATACAAGCCGGACATTGAAGTTCAGCAAATCGGGCTCGAGCGGGACGAGGTCCTGGTCTGCATGCAGGAGGGACTTCGCCTATACGCGCCTCGCGACGAACGGCCGGTGGGCGCGACGCGGGATGAAGTGTTTGCGGCTATTATTGATGGCCTGAAGCACTTTGTTCCCCCTCAGATGCCGGCAGCGAGCCTGTCGCGCGACGAGGTTCTCGGCGCGGTTCGTGAGTGTCTCGAGGAGTTTGAGTTCCCCGCCGCACCATCTGCGCCGACGGCCGACATCACCAAGGAAGACATGGTTGATGCCGTGAAGGAAGGACTCAACGGGTTCGAGTTCCCAAGCACCAGCCGTGATATTGTGGCTTTCACGCCTCCGGCAGCTAGCGATCATGAAATTATCGGGCGCCTCCAGGAGATCAAGCAGTTCATGCGCGACGAGTTCCGGACCGTCTCTGAGGAAGCCCGGGAAAATGTGGCGGCCAACGGGCGTGATACCGAGCAGGTCTTGGACGCGACTAGAGACGGGATGGACAAGCTCCGTCAGGATCTGGAGACATATGTGGAAAGGGTCACAGCCGCTGCCACGGGACAGGACTTTTCCGAGGCTTTGATCCGGACCCTCGACGTTTTCCGCGATGAGATTTCGGAACTCGTGGCAAGATCTGGCGACAGCTCCAAAGATATGCTCAGGGACGAGATTGAGTCTCTTCGTGACACGGTGAACTCCTCGCTCGTTCCCGCCAGCCATCAGCCACAGCAACCCTCGGCATCCATGAACAACCATGAGGTTCTGGAGGCGCTGCAGGAGGGCGTGGGCCACCTCCGGACGGAGATCAACAGCCGCAACGTCTCGAGCACGGCAGAGGTGATTGATGCTATCCAGGAAGGTCTGGGCGATCTTCGTGACAGCATCGAAAAGTTCCGGAACAAGCCCACCGACCTTACCGCAAACGACGAAATTCTCGACGCTCTCAAGGCTGGTCTCAATGATGTTCGCACAGACATTGACAGCTTGCGCGACCAGAACCGCCAACTGGCCACGGTGGAGCAGAACGCTGTTGTGCCCGTGCAGCCCGTGATCAACGACGACATCAAGAATCTCGAGGTCCTCATCGCACAACTGCGCTCTCAGGTCGAGGAGATCCACGTGGCGCAGACAACTACGCGCGACATGCCGTCTGCCCCGGCACCCGAGCCTGTTGTGGTTGATATCCTGGACCAAGAGTGGAAGGAGAAGCTCGAGGCCATGGAGAGCAAGCTGCACATCATTCACGAATCAGTTTCGGGCATCGCCAGCCGTGACATTGGAGCGGAAGCGTCGGCACCGGAAGTGCCACGGTCCGCCGGCGACGCGGCTACCAGGGAAGATGTTGAGGCGATTGAGACTATTCTGCGCAATACGAAAGCTCGGCTCGACGATCTCATTGACGGCGAGCAGGGCGTTCAGAAAGATCACATCGACTCCATCGAGGCTCTTGTCTTGGACACCAAGCTCAGCCTGAGCGGCTTAAAGACCCAGATGGACGGCCTGTCTTCGCGCGAGGACGTCAACATGGTGGAGTCTCTCGTTGCCCAAATCGCCACGAGCTTCGAAGAAATGAAGGAGCGCCAGGCGCAGGAGCTCGACGATCCGGAACGGGTAACGAAGACGGACGTCAATGCCATTGCGATCGCTTGCCTCGAGGTCAAGGAACTGGTCGAGAAGTTCGCCGAGCCCGACCAGAGCACCGGACTGCCGACGAAGGAGGACCTGGTCGGCTTGGAGACGGTTGTCACGGAGCTCAACAGCCGCCTGGAGATGGAAGCCGCCATCAACGCCAAGGCCTTTGAGGAACGACAGAACGAAATCGTTGGTGTGAGCGAGCGTGTTAGTGACGTCAGGGCCTTCCTCGAGGAACTCAACGAGACGGTCAAGACGAAGCTGGACGACGGCGTTGTCGGGATCGAGTCTGTGGGGAGAATGATGGAGTCGATCAGCGACGCCGTTGGCGAGAACACCGGCGACTTGCACGAGCTGCTGGACGCGATGAAGACCGAGTTTGAAGAGTCGAGAGCCAGTGTCGTGGGTGCAAAGCTGGAAAATGACGAGAAGTTCCAGCAAGCGACAGACACGTTGGAGGCGAAGATTGACGAGCGCATTGGAGAAGTGCTGGTCAAACTCGACGAATTCCAAATGGCTACAGAAGACCGCGAGAGGGCTGGAGAGGGCCATGATGGAGACATGGAAGCGGCCGTGGTAGAAACCAAGGCGGTGGCCGACGAGCTGAAGCTGCTGGTGGACACGCTGGGCTCTGCCGTCACGGACTCGCTGGAGAAGATGGAGGAGGCATCACGAACCGTGTTCGACCGCGTCGGGGTGATGGTGGACGAGGCGGAGGAGCACCACGTGGACGACAAAGTGGAACACCAGCAGACGCGCGACCAGGTGAAGGAGGCCATTGATCTGGTCAACGGTCTCCATGGCCATGTGTCTGAGCATCAGCCAAAGGTGCTGGAGGCGATTCAGGATGTGCTGGCCATCGTGAGTGAGCACTACGAACACTCCAAGTCGTCCACAACGACGATACAAGACTCGATGGCGGAGACGTCAAGGAATCTCGACCAGCAGCTTCTCGCACCTGTAGAGAAGTACGACGATTCGACTACTCAAGAAAAGCTCGACAGACTTGTCGACCACACGGATCGCGCGGCGGACGCGTTTACGAAGCTCGACCAGATGGACACTCTGGTGGGCCACGGCCTCGCGGTTGAGGAGGCAAACGCGAAACTGGACCGGCTGATTGAGCATTCGGAAGAAACGGACAAGACGCTGCTGCAGCTGGACCAGCTCGAGAAGCTTGAGAAGCTGGAGAAGCTGGACTATCTCGTGGCGCAGGCGGAGACGACGACGCAGGCACTGGGCGATTTGGAGAAGCTGGGCCAGCTGGACCAAATCATGGAGTTGACCAACGTGGCCGGCCGTGCGTTTGACAACCAGCATGCGAAGATCGACAAGCTCACGGAGCACACGCAGACCACCAACGAGAAGCTGGAGCGTCTTGAGAAGCTGGACGAGCTGGAGAAGCTGGAGAAGCTGGAACAGCTGGAGCAGCTTGAGAAGTTGTCAGCGCTAGAGAAGCTCAGCGAGCTTGACCGGCTGTCGGAGCTGTTCGGACTAGAGGAGCTACAGAAGCTGGGCCAGCTTGAGAAGCTCGATCAGCTTGAAAAGCTCGAGCAGCTTGACAAGCTCGAGCCACTGGAGAAGCTAGAGCAGCTTGAGAAGCTTGATAAGCTTGACGAGCTTGAGAAGCTTGGCCAGCTCGAGAAGCTCGATCAGCTGGAGAAACTTGACAAGCTTGAGCAGCTTGCGGATCTGGACAAGCTTGAAGACTTGAGCAAGCTCGACCAGCTGGCAAAATTGGACGACATGGAGCGGCTGGGCCAACTCGACAAGCTAGAGCAACTCGACAAGCTGGAAGCCCTCGACAAGCTTGATAGTCTTGACAGACTCGATAAGCTCGATCAGCTTGACCGGCTTGATGAGCTTAACAGGCTTGACGGACTCGATAAGCTCGATCAACTTGACAAACTCGACCAACTCGACAAGCTTGACGAGCTTAACAGACTTGAAGGTCTCGACAAGCTAGAAGAGCTCGAAAAGCTTGAGCAACTCGACCAACTGGCGGATCTTGGGCTGCTCAAAGAGCTGGACCAGCTCGAGAAGCTTGGGCAACTTGAGCAGCTGGAGCAGCTCGGACAGTTGGGACAGCTCGAAAAGGTGCAGCAGCTGGACAAGCTCGAACAGCTGGACAAGCTGGATCAGCTCAACAAGCTGGATCAGCTGGACAGACTCGATCAGCTGGAGAGCATGGGGCAGCTCGACAAGTTGGTTAGCCTGGAGAAGTTGGACCAGCTGGACCAGCTGGAGCAACTGCAGCAACTGCAGCAGCTTCAGGAACTACCGAAGCTCCAGGAGCTAGAGAAGCTTTCGCAACTCGAACGCCTTGAAGAACTGGAGAAGCTCCGGGATCTGGAACAGCTTGAACAACTTCAACGACTTGGTCAACTAGAGCAGCTGCAAGAACTGGGACAGCTCCAGCAACTGGATCGCCTTCAGCAAATGGACAACCTTTCGCAACTGGAGACGCTTCAGGGCTTGGAGAAGCTTCAAGAGCTGGAGAAGCTGCAGCAACTCGACCAACTAGAAAAGCTTCAGCAGCTCGATCGGTTGGAGAAACTGGACCAGATCGACGAGCTGGTGGACAACTCGCGGACAGCAGACAAGGCGCTCTCCCGTCTGGACACTCTGGAACTGGTGCACGAGCAGGTGGCGCGGATGGCGGCCGAGATCTCGACTTTCCTGTCGGCGCAGACACAGAGAATTGCGGACGACCACGAGGACCGGGAGAAGACGGTGCAGGAGACAACAGTGGTGCTGGAGCGGCGACGGGCAGAGGTGGAGCAGGTGGAGCGGAATGTGCGCTCGCTGCAGGAAGAGGAGCGGCGGCTGAAGGAGAGTGTGGCGGCCATGCGGGCGGAGCAGGAGAACATGCTGCGCAGCCGGACACGTCTGGCGGCGGACGTGTCGTCGCTGGAGACGGCGCTCAATCTGCGGCGGGAGGAGCTGCACGAGATGGAGGCGCGGGCTGGAGGTCTGGAGCGGCGGATTCTGGACGGGGTGATGGACCACTCGCGGGTGCTCCTGATGGCCAAGGCAAACAAAGGGCGGGAGGCTATGAGCCGCAAGCGGGTTGTGCCATCGAAGAAGGACAAGGAGGGCGGATCGGCGACGCGAGGTGTGGAAAGCGGCAGCAAGCCGCGGGCGGCATTCACGTTGGCCATGCAGCGAAACCCGCTGCCAACGGGCTCACCTGGGGCGCTTGGGGGTGGTTCTCGGCGGATCCTGTCGCTCAGCCAGATTAACAACAACGCGACGACGGGGGGGATGACGCGGAGCCAGAGCGTGCGCAACGTCGGGGCCGGGCGTCGAAAGAGCAGCTGGGGCGGACGGGGGCCGGTCAAGGGATACGGCGGGCTGGAGACGGACAAGGAGAACGCGCCGGTGCCGGAGGGCGACGAGGAGGAGCGTGGCGCGGACGAGCGGGGGCACGGGGAGGAGGAGGTAGCGGAGGAGACGGACATGGCGATGTACCGGACGGTGGAGAAGGAGGAGGGGGAGGGACACAGCGAGGCGGGCACGCTGCGGCGGTCGAGTGTGGCGACGTCGGGCAGCGGAGCGGCGAACGAGTCGGACGCGTATTTCTCTGACGCGGACGACGGGGCGATGAGCGAGTGGACGAACAGCCAGGTGGGCGCGCCCGGGGACGGCAGCGCGGCGACGGGCGGGAACGAGATGGTGGTGTACGGCAGGGAGTAGCCAGGCGTTTTTTCAGGAGTTGCTCTGGTTATTGTGTTATGAAGCCTGTATGAATTTGATTTCAGTTTTGGACGTTTTAGGTGCGACATTTCTAGCTGGCCTTCATTATGCTTATACGGCGTATGATATTACAAAATGCACTACTATTGACTTAAGTGGCATCACGCGGACCAATGAATTCACGGCCATCCATCCAGGGCTGCAGACACTCGGGAATGGCGACAGTGCCGGCCTCCTCGTCCCAGCCGTTCTCGAGCAGGGCGGCGATGACGCGAGGCACCGCGAGGGCAGTGCCATTGAGGGTCCAGGGATAGACGAGGGTGCCGTCGAGGCGGAGGCGGGTGGCGAGGCGACGGGTCTGGTAGTCGGTGCAGATGCTGGCGGAGGTGACCTCGCCCCAGCCGGCGTCGAGGTCGGCATTGGGGCCGCAGCGGCTGGGGAAAAAGGCCTCGATGTCGATTTTGCGGAAAGCCGAGGCACCCAGGTCGGAGGCGGGCATTTCGAGGACGCGACAGGGGAGGCCGAGCTCGGAGAGGATCTCGGTCTGGATGTCGACGAGCTCGTCAAAGGTGTCGGTGGCGGCGGCGAGGTCGGGGGCGGTCCAGGCGAAGAGCTCGACCTTTGTGAACTCGTGGACGCGGTAGAGGCCCTTGGTGGCGGCGCCGCGGGCGCCGGCCTCGGCGCGGTAGCAGCGGGAGACGGCGGCGCGGCGGAGGGGGGGCGGACGGGCGTCGGGCAGGGTGGCGTCGGCGTAGAGGGCGGCGAGGGGGATCTCGGCGGTGGCGGTGAGGCTGAGGGAGGTGGAGGAGGGGTCGTCGTTGGCGACGATGTACGTCTGCTGCTCGCCGCCCTGGTCGCGGGGCTGGAAGCCACAGGCGGCGGCAATGTGGGTGCGGACGAGGCTGGGCGGCGACACGGCCAGCCAGCCGTAGCGGTGGGCGACGGAGAGGGCGAACTGGATGAGGGCCTGCTCGAGGCGGGCGCCGTCGCCGAGCAGATAGTACCAGCCCCAGCCGGAGGTGGTGGCGGCGGCGGCGAGGTCGAGCAGGCCGAGCTGGGTGCCAATGTGGACGTGGGAGCGGGCCGGATCGGAGGCGGCGGCGCGACGGAGAGGGCCCGCCGGGTCCGGGTCGTCGGCGTCGTCGGCGTTGCAGTTGATGTAGCACAGCGTCTGCTGGACGTCGGGCGTGTCGGGGCTGGTCAGGTTGGGCAGGGCGGCGGCGAGGCGCTGCATGTCGGCAGTCAGGTGGGCCTCGGTGGTCTCGATGGCGGCGAGCTGCTGCTTGAGGGTGCGGGCGCGGGCGAGGAGGGCGTCGCGAGAGAGGGGGGCGTCTGACTCGGGAGACTTTTCAGAGATTTCCGACTTGGCCGACTTTTCAGACAACTCCGCATCTACTTCCCGCGCCACCGGCGGGTTGGACAGACGGCGCCGCACAGCATTGGCCTCTTCGCGCAGGGCGCGGCCGTCGCGCTGCTGGCCCTGCCAGGCGGAAAAGAGCTGGACAATCTGGGCGGGACTGTCGGCCAAGGCGGCATAGTTGCGACGGACACAGTTGGCGGCGTGGAGGTCGGGGTTCTGGCGGATGTGGCGGAGGTCAATGTTGGCGCGCGGGCCGGTGGCCGGCCGGGGAGGGGGTTTCTGTGGGGGGGAGGACGAGGAGGAGGGCGAGGAGGAAGACGAGGAGGACGAGTCAGACGACGAAAAAGACGACGAAAACGATCGGAGAGACAAAGAGGACGCCGCCAAAAACACCCCGCGCGCCGACCCGCGGCCCACCGTCGACCGCACAAGGCGTCGCACACCGCTTGTTGCCAGCATCAGGAGGGCGGGTGTGAAAACCGGAGAGCGAGCGCTGCGGTGCAGAATTTTGTTTCGCGTGTCACGCCAGATCGACGGAAGCTATTCACACGAGGCAAGCTACGATAAGGCCATCGGCGTTAAGCCCCGCCCCGGACAGGTGGAGGCAGCTGGCAGATCCCACCAACAAGCCAACGAATGGCGGACGGGAGGAACACAAGCAACGGCGTGCAAACGGCGTGCAACGGGGCGCCGCCGGAAGCACTCGTAGGATATTATTACAAGCAACGGTCTCGGTGTGTCGTGCGCCCTTTTGGCGTTTGACCGCCTCTTGCCCATGGGTAGGACAATCGGCAGTTGGCCGTGCTCAGCAGTTGCTCCAACGTCTACCCCCCCGCAGATATGTAGACGGATCTTGCCCCACAATAAAACCGGCTGTTTCAATGGGCACCGGAACGCGAATGGCCATGGCGAGCTTCGCGTGTCGAGTCGACGTTCTGCAAGTAGGTGGTCGAGCACGCGAAAGATGGACGTTACGCGTTGCACGAGTACGACCGCGACGACCACGACAAGAATAGCACGAAGTGGTATGTATCTATGTACTCCGTAGTGGAGATACTCGTCGACAGCCCACCCCTCGTCCGAGAAATGGAAAAAGGGATAAAAACGGAAACAGAGTAAAAAAGAGAAACAAAAAAAAAAACAAGCATCAACGTAATATCGTAATATCTTACCATCGCGCTCCGTACCCAGAAAAAAAAGGCGGAGAAAGGTGCGACGACAAAAACCTGGACGGGGGCCTGGCTGAAACGCGGCTCGCGATCCTTGGGGGAAAGGGGCAGGCCCGGCGCTGGCCATACAGCGCTGGCCCGCGCTGTCGTTTCCGCCCCCCTGCAGCCCCTGTCATTACCCTGACAGGGGCCACATTGGCCGCATCGCGCATAGCGCATAGCGCAGTGGCGCCTTCCCCCCCCTTGTGGGGTCACCACCGGTTCTTGAAGCACGACGACGCCAACAAAAAAAAGTTTAACAGGAAAAAAAAGGAAAAAAAAAAACTGGCGTTTGGCGGCCGGACTACTTCCGGATGGAGCCCTTTTCGACTCCGTATCTCCTCTATCTGCACCTTGATCACTGCTTTGTACTCTGTAGGTCTGGCCCTCGCTCATTTTTTTTTAATTCCCTGGCTGGCCAATCCGATTCTCCTTGTGTTTTCTCTCTTTATCATTGACTCCTCCTCCTCTCTTCCCGGCCTGCTCCTCTCTCGTTTCGACCACGACAGCCAGTCTCCTTTCTTTTCGTCATTTTTGCTTTTCGCGGTCCAACCCTGTCCCACGTCGCATCCGATCCTTTTGTTCCTCGGGAGACCCCTTGGCTCCTTTGACCGTATAATTCCTGGACGGGCTCTGCTAGACGGAGCTTTTGCTGTCCTGTTTTTCTCGAGCCGGCCCCGATTCTCGTCGTTGCTCTCTCCTTCTTTTCGTGGACGTTTGTGGACTATTTAACTTTGGACTGACGGGACTGGTTCTCTCGTTTCATCTACCCCTCATCCCCCCCCCTTCCCAATGACCTCTCCGAGATTCCCCCAGTCCTTGGGCTTCGTGCCTTTGGCCAACGAGACGGACGGCGATATTCCGCTTGCCAGCATCCGCACCAACAGCTCGTTTGGCGCCCGCAAGGCCAGCCAGACCGACGTCGGCAGTGCCATCATGGGCGACGGCGTCGACGAGAAGCGCGGCATCTTCCACCATGCCAGCCGTCGACAGGTGGCCACGCCGCCGGCTGGACGACGCCGCATCAAGCGTGACCTGGGACCGGTCTCGCGACGGTCGACCGACTCGGAGATTGCACTCACCTTTATGGGCAAGCTGTACTCGCGCATCATCGGCACATCGGCCATCACCCGCTACTTTATCTACGTCATCCCCGTCGCCCTGGCGCTGGCCGTCCCCATCGTGGTCCTGCCCGTCACCGGCAATGCCAACACGATCCCTCTCGGCCGCAAGACCGACGACACCACCACGCCCGCCACCGTCACCCTCGGCCCCCCGCTCTTCCACCTCTTCATCTGGCTCGAGGCCGCCTGGGCCGGCCTCTGGGCCAGCAAGCTCGTCGCCCACCTGGTCCCCAGCGCCTTCATGTTCTTTTGCGGCGTCATCAGCTCCGGCACCCGCAAGTACACCACGGTCCTGCGCTCGCTCGAGATCCCGCTCTCGCTCTTCTTCTGGGCCCTCGTCTCCTGGCTCGTCTTCCGCTTTCTCTTTCCCAGCAACACGTTCGAGTGGGTCTATGTGATCAAGCAGATCCTCGGCTCGCTCTTTGTGTCCTCGGCCGTCTTCCTGGTCGAAAAGGCCTTTGTCCAGCTCATCAGCATCTCCTACCACCAGCGCTCCTTTGCCAACCGCATCAAGGCCTCCAAGCACGACATCCACCTGCTCGGGCTCATGTACGAGGCCTCGCGCGCCCTCTTCCCCATGTACTGCGCCGAGTTCGCCGATGAGGATTACGTAATCAACGACAGCCTCGACGTCATGCTGACCAGCGGCCGCCACGTCCACCACAAGTCCGGCTCGGCCGCGCCCATGCGCATCATTGGCAACGTCGGCCGCATCGGCGACAAGGTCACGTCCGTCTTTGGCAACCTCGCCTCGGAGATCACGGGCAAGCAGGTCTTCAACCCCAATGCGGCCCACTCCGTCGTCGTCGAGGCGCTCGAAAAGGTCCGCTCCTCCGAGGCCATGGCCCGCCGCATCTGGATGTCGTTTGTCGTCGAGGACAGCGACTCGCTCTCGCTCGAGGACGTCGAGGAGGTCCTGGGGCCGTCCCACAAGCTCGAGGCCGAGGAGTGCTTCGCCGCCATTGACGCCGACGCCAACGGCGACATCAGCCTCGAGGAGATGGTCCGCAAGGTCGTCGACATTGGCAAGGAGCGCAAGGCCATTGCCCACAGCATGAAGGACATTAGCCAGGCGCTGGCCGTCTTCGACCAGGTCCTGCTCTTCTGCGTCCTGCTCATCACCATCTTCATCTTCCTCGCCTTCTTCCAGAGCTCCTTTATCAGCACCCTGACCACCGCCGGCACCACGCTGCTGTCGCTGTCCTTTATCTTTTCCGTCACGTCCCAAGAGTTCCTCGGCTCCTGCATCTTTCTGTTCGTCAAGCACCCGTACGACGTCGGCGACCGCGTCGACATCAACGGCCCCGAGAAGGAGCAGCTCATTGTCGAGAAGATCTCGCTGCTGTACACGGCCTTTCTGCGCATCGACCGCATGGTCGTCGTGCAGGTGCCCAACATCCAGCTCAACAACCTGTGGATCGAGAACGTGACGCGCAGCAATGCCATGCGCGAGGTCATTGACGTCAACGTGGCCTACGACACCTCCTTTGAGGACATTGAGCTGCTGCGTCTCGAGCTGGAGGAGTTTGTGCGCCACCCGGACAACTCGCGCGACTTCCAGCCCGACCTGGGCATCAGCGTCGGCGGCGTCAACGACCTCGACAAGCTGACGCTCAAGATCGCCATCAAGCACAAGTCCAACTGGCACAACGACGTCGTGCGCGGCACGCGTCGCTCCAAGTTCATGTGCGCCCTGGCCCTTGCCCTGAAAAAGGTGCCGCTCCAGGCGCCCGGCGGCGGCGGCGATCCCGCGGGCGGCCCGGCCAACCCGACGTACTCTGTGACCGTGACCGACGAGGTGGCCCAGGCCGCACGCGAAAAGGCCAAGCAGGAAAAGGACGCGAAGCGGCTGGTGCCCCTGCTGGATCTGGACAGCGACAAGGACGAGGACGAGCACGACGGGGACGACGTGGACGAGAACGGAGAAAAGAAGGACAAGGACGGCCACCCCCATGCAGGCAGCAAGAGCGCCGAGAAGCAGGCCGTGCGCGAGCTGGTCATGGCCGAGTCCATGACCGACGCCGGCGAGGGCTGGGGCCCGGCCATGGACGACCGCCGCACGCTCGGCGGCGGCGCGTCGCTGTCACGCAGCTCGTCGCGCGCCAGCGGAACCCGCCCCCGAGCGCCGACCAAGGCCTCCTCGGCGAGCCGGCAACTGCGCGATCTGCGCGCTGAGCTTCTGAATAAGAACCAGAGCCAGCGCGGCCGACGCCAGGCCGGCGCACGCGTGGCCTCGACGGCGTGGACCAATGTCGACCTGGACATGGCCGCCGGCGCTGCCGGCGCTGCCGCCGCCTCCTCGACCGGCTATGTCGCCCAGGTGTCCCGCAACCCTACCGCAGCCTCGTACCGCAGCGTCATGTCCTACGACATTGAGCGCACCGCCGGCGGCAGCGCCACCGACGCCGACCGCTACGTCATTCAGCCACCGGTCTTGGTGCCGCCGCCACCAGCTTCGACATCAGCGTCGGCCTCCTCCGCTGGCCAGCACCCGCTGCAAAGTGCACCTACCGACCTGGGCGTCGTCGGCACTCGGCCGCGCGGAGCAAGTGCCTCGCGGGGGCCGGCACGGCCTTGAGGACCGTGCTGATCTGATCTCAAGCTGTTTAGCTGATTAGCTGATTCGCTGTTCAGCTGATTAGCTCTTTTCTCTTTTTCCTTTCTCGGATGCGCGAAATTTAAGGCGCATATCTGGAGACACTTGTTTTTAAACGTGATCTCGACGACGGGCTGGGGGCTTGTTGCCACGGCGGAAACGACATTTGTATACCTAGAGGAGCTTGCTTTATGGTTCCAACTTATTGAAATAGATGGTCTGTGGCGCATTTGCGTTTTTTCTTTTTTGAAAATCCTTGCTCGGTAAAGTTACCGCTTATGTAGACGGCCTCCTGCAGGATGAGACCAGGCCGTTTGAAGCGCCCAGCTGCAGCGATCCGGCAGTGCTCCGGCAGTCCGGAGGCCCCCCCAACAGAATAATTACCAGGCAAGAGGTGCGTCATCAGAAACGGTGAGTGAGCCGCGGATGGCGTGTCGCAGAAACACAAACGCGTCCGCAGCCAGTCAACCGACACGTTGCCGGCATTCCAGGACGCAAGACACGACACAGTTTCGTGCTTGTCTCGTCAGTCGTCGCGATTGTCTACGAGTAGGACACACCGACTTGTGGAGGATCCAGTGATTTTCATTTTTCCATTTTTCCATTTTGCCTTTTTGCCTTCATGTGCTATGACGACATGTGAGATCGCCGGAAAATCATTCAACGACCCGGGGCGGCCGTGGCGGAACGTACATAACGGCTGGCGGGGCAGTTGGCCCCAACGCTACGGTCCATCAGCCGCGGAATGTCCAACGCCCTTACCAAAAACAAGCAGAAAAAGGAATAAAAACAATATTGAAAAGGGCCCTTGCGTGCATCAGCTGGGTAGGGAAAATTACAGCCTTGCTATTAGGGCTTGGGTCCTGCCCAATTGAATCACTATTATGAGAGGGCCCTTCGGCTGCCCCGTCGTAGCTGCCGTGGGAGGACGGCATCGCGCCGTTTTCGGAGAGGGAACCGATTTTGTTGACCCTCCCAAATACGCTTGTTCTTGTTCTTCTCCATTCAACGTAGCCAGCACTCTCCGCCTTTCTTAGCTGTCTCACCCCACGCATCCACATTCCTGCGGCTGTACGTCGTACCCAGACGCATTGCGAGCTGACAAAACATGTCCACTCTCCGTCTCCGTGCGGCGTCTTGAGGCTGTCCCCGACGGCAGTGGCCAGGAGCACTCCTCGGCAATCTGGACAAAGTCGAAAAAACATGGGGGAAATCCCCGAGGGAAATTACAAGAGATGCCGGGCTCCAGATCCTCCTGCCGCCGATCTCACGGCCATCAACGATGGGGGATCCCGCATGACAGTAGATAGGAAGGATGAGACAACACCTTATACACAGCAGCAAGACACTCTGATACCAGGCCATGATTCGCTCTTCTCGCTCACTGCTTGTCTCCCAAATGCCTCCTAGCGACTCCCTTGCCTAGGCACGAAGCCCGAAACACTGTCTTGTATGTCCCTGATAACCGGATTCTGAGTCAAGAGACACAGGCCGCCATCAGGACCTGCTCCCTACATCGATCTACGCAACGGTCTTACTGCATACAAGATATTACAAGACACCCCGGTGGCAGCCACTGCGGCCCTTTCCGACCCGAACGCATCTCGACCCTGCAACCCTGCAACCCTGCAATTCCGGCCTCGAGAAATGTTTGCAACACTCTCCTGCAGTAGGGGGCCCAACACCGAAGTCAAGCTGCTGCCCGGAAGCGTGGAGAGCTTTGGAGGACGTCGGCCTTCCCGCCTAGCCTGCATTGAGTGCCGCACGAAAAAGGTTTGAGGCGACTCCTGCGCGATGCAGACCCGTCTTTCGCTGACCTCCGCAGCTCAAGTGCACAGGAATCAAGTCCGGCTGCGGTCGATGCACCACCAACGGCATTCCGTGTGTGTATCCCGCGGCAAGTGAGCGGTGTCGGCCGCGACGAAGGCGACCCAACGTTCCCGCCAGTACTGGGAACATTGGCACAAACAGAAATAACAGTTCCACAAGTGACAACAACAACAACAACAACAACGCCATCAGTACCACCAACAACAACAGTCGGAGCCAAACAACGAGCGTCTCCAGCACTGCGAGCAGTCCCACTACCTACTCTGAGCGAGAGCAGGCCGAGGCCGAGGCAAAAGGCAGACGTCTCCTGGCCGAGATGCATCAAACAAGCCCTTATCAGAGACCGCCGCCTCAGGCAATGCCTCGACATCTGCCCTCCAACGTAGCCACAGTTGGTTCCATGGATCTGTCTGATTTACAGACACCGCCGCCTCTTCGTCTGTCTGGGCCAACAACTCCCACCTCTGGTCAATTCTTTCCCGCGCCCATGCCTTTTGACATCAACGCCCTCGCCGCGTCATCTGGAGACGAAAACTATCTCTTTCGCATGGGCGTGAACACGGACTGTGAAAATCCTGTCTTGTTGAGTCCCTGGCTCGTGCCGGACGGAGAATTCAAACTGAGCTGCGAACAAGCAAGACAACACAGCAACGCACATCCCTTTCAACACTTTGACTTTGACAACTTTTCCCACTCGGCAAACGGCTATCTTGCCACAGACGCACCACACTCACCCGCCGAACTCACAGCCACTGGCAATGCCGGTGGAGGTCGAGGCGGCAGCGATGGCCGCAATTCTAACACCGGGGACCTGCGTCAACGCTCCGATGGCGCATCCGAATCAGAGACCCGTCCGGGGTTCATTCCAGCTCCGGTAGTCTTACGTTCCACCACATACCCCGAGACAGACATTCAGCCCAACCTTCAAAACATGCCTACAGAGAGCGCCCAGCAGGGTTCACAACATCCCCAATCAAACCACAGCAGCCCCAGAATGTGCTCCTGTTCCACGTCAGCCGTCAGATTGCTCGAAGAACTAGCACTGCAAACCGTCCAAGATGGCGACTTCTGCACCGACACTGTGCTCAAAAACATCAAAGAGTCCATGGACCAACTCGGCGTGTGGCTCGTCTGCAAGGCTTGCCCGACGCCGCGGGCCGTGTCCATGATCAGCGCCCTCATCGTCGACCGGCTGGCCATCTATCTCGAACGCGGCGTGTCGCAGTACAAGCAGAAACGGCAAAAGGCCATGGAGCAGGACAAGGACGCTTCTGCTCGAGCCGGCAATGTGGGCGCCTACACCATCCAGTCCAAGAATGAATGGACCCGCATCATGGGCGTCCTGCTTCAAATCAAGACGGAGGAAATGGCCGAGGCGATATCGCGTTTGAGCACGCATGCTGATGTGGGCGATATTCTCAGCGGCGCTGACCGGAGGGTCAAGAGCATACTCGGCGACCTTGGGCGATGGAAGTGACCTGAGACCGAGAGAAAAGGTAACTCGAAATAGACCGATTGTTTAATGGTGAATGACTCATCAAGGCGCTGTTATTTTCATAGGGATCCTGCTGGGGTTTGAGGTGCAATTTTATCATGGGGGGAACTGGATAGTTTTTAGAATGAGTCTATTATTTTCAGACGCTGCGGTGGATCAAATTGAAGAACCGCATCGCATCTTTTCGCAATTGATCGACTGATCGGGTATCTATTCTATGTAGCTGCAACATGTTCTGGCATTATGTCATTTCGAAATATCCTCTCTGAGGATGCTGTTGATGCTGTTGATGTTGTCGGCTTGGCGTGTTATTCGACGGCTGTCCAGCAGCGTCTGTCTTTTGTTGGCCATGCAAGACATGCATTGAATTCATATACCGCATTACCGCCCGGCCGAACCAAAGCTGCTCTCGGCCCATCCCGCTTCTGCACAATTGACGGCAGATTCCTGGCCGTGCTTCGCGCGCTTCCCTGGCGCCAGAACGTCGACGTGACTCTCCTCTTGGTCGGCTTTCCGCTTCAGTCCGCCTCCGTCTTCGCCCACAGCCGGCACCGGCACAAAGGTGGCGCGGTCAAAATCGATCTTCATGACGCGCTGCGTCTCGGAGCACCAGAGGACGTTGTGCGTGTTGCTGTCCAGGTCATCAAGGCCACAGCTGGAGAGCTCATCAAGCGTGCGGTCCGTCTCCTGTTCGAGATCAATGTCGGTGGGAATGGAAAAAGAAGCGAGACTACCCTGGAAGGCCACCGGCTCCGCAGGCTGTCCAGACGCATCCGGCTCCGTCCCCTTCTTTGCCTGCTCCCGGATCTGCCGCTCCTGCGCCTCCTGGACGACCGACACGTCCTCGCCCGCATAGGACAGGAGCATCATGTACGGCAGCACTTTAAAGTACGCCGGCAGTGGATATGCTGCTCTCAGCTTGACCAGGCCGAGATGGACCGGGATGGTCAGGCCCTGCTGCGTCTGCAGGTGGCCGTAAATCCGGGTCTCGTGCTTGAGCCGGCGGCGGTGGGGGTATTCAACACCCTTGCCGACAAAGGTGTAGCCGAAGCCGGTGAGGGTGATCTTGAAGAGAAAGCCAATGGCGCCTCTATAGCCCTTCCCATAGAGACATTCAACGTCGCACTCGGGAGTGTTGAAGAGCTGTTGCCGCACCAGCTCGGCAAACTCATCCTTGTCGACGGGGTGCCGCACCTCGACGTCGTCTTCCTCCGAGGCGTCGCCCATGTGCAGCAGCACATTGGGACACTTGCGGTCGAGTGGTCCGCCGCGCACGAGGCCGAGCAGGCAGGCCTGCGTGCAAAAGGGGAGGTTCGGGATGCGGACCAAAGAGGGATCCTCTGGGCCCTCTGCGCTGGCAGTGCGACTCTCCGATGGATGCCCACCAGTTGAAGAGGAGTGCTGCAATGGGGACGGCACGTGGACTTGGCTGGTACCACGCGATCTTGGGGGTTGAAGCATCCGCCTACGACGACGGCCTGTGTCACTGTCGTCATCGTCGCCGTCATCGTCGTCCTCTCTTGTCCGCCTGCCGAGGGGCGATCGGCTCTCGCGACTGGCCGACACGGTCGGGGGGAGATTTGGAAAGGCTGCCAGTGATTCCAAGGCTCTCACGATCCACCAAGGCTTGTGCGGGCCTTCGGACTCCAGGGCGAGGATAAAGAGGGTGCAAAGCTGGCTGATGGGCAGCGCAGAGAGCGCCTCCGGGGTCGTGGGATCTGTGTCTGCGATGGGGGGAGGGCCCATTACAGGGCCCGGAAAGGCGCTGGCGGTCATGGCGGGGGGGACGGGGAAGGTGGCGGTGTGGTAGAGCAGGGTCGTGGGGTCGGCCGGAGGGATGTGCAGAAAGGTCAGTGTCTCGCCCGTGGCCAGGTAGCCGTAGTCAACACCGGAGACGAGCATGTAATGGTAGGTCTGCGTGAGTGCGCGCGCATAGTAGACCTGGCCGGGGACGCGCCTGGCCGACGAGCTAGCCTTGGCCGACGGGCTTGCAGGCGTGGCTGCAGGTGCGGACGCCGGCCGCTCCGGTGACTCGGACGCCGTGGCCTGTGCCTCTGTGGCCTGCGCCATGGCATCTGCGACGGCTTTGAGCAGCTTGGCCTCCTTGCGGTTCTTTGTCTCCCGGGCCAGCTGGATCATGACCGTGTCCGAGAGGGGCCGCTCAAGGGATTTTTGGATGACGGTATGGCGCAGTGCATGGCAGGGTTTCACCTCACCGACGGCCAGGCGGCGTGGTGGTGCATCCAGTGACTGTCCCGATTCGTCGGATAGGACAGAAAAAATGACGCGGTCGGGCAGAGCCTTGAGCGAGACGCCGCCGGACGAGCCGCTCACAGGCGATGTGACCGACAAAGGAGCGCTATTTGGGCTGGCGGCGGTATCCCCGTCCACGAGGGATGGGACGTCACTAGATGGGCGGACGAGACCGAGGTTGTTGTTGATGAAGAAGCGCCGATCAGACCCCGTGGCGGCCAGGAAGCGCTTGAGGGCGTACGAGGCCGGCCGTTCGAGAGAGGCGTCAAGGAAGTTTGCTGTCCGCGTCTCGTCGAGAAAATACTTTTCGGTGACGGCCACTCTGGGGATGTGTTCGAGATACTCTTCCTCCCAGCCGTGTATGACTTCGTGGGTGGGAAAGTCGTGGCGCTCGGCCAGGGCGTCGAGGACGCGGCCGAACACGTTTTGATGGAGCGCCGGGAACTCGGTCCAGACACGCAAGACGAGCGGATAATACATGCCGACAATGGACGTCCGTCCTGCCGTCTGGGCCGAGCTGCGGCGTTGCGAGCCCTGTTGCGAAGTCTGGCTCTCGTCCGGCGGCGGTGGCGGCGGCTCCATCCCGGGCAGGGGAATCAGTCGTACGAGGTGTGTGTGCATGCGAGATGCCAGAGCGAGAAAGGGATGGAAGTCCAGACCTGGAGGGGGAGATGGTTAGACAACAACAGGAGGCATCGTTGGACGAGGGACGACTCACTCTTTCGAGTATTGGCAAACGCTCTAAACTCCTGTTGGAGCAGCTGCAGCGCAGCTTGAGCGTCGATTCTGGCCTGCCTTTCATGCTCCTTCTCGAGGCGTTCCTGGAGAACGAGACGGGTGTTGATGCGGCCGGCTTCTCTTGCGGCCTTCCTCGCATTTTCGGTGATCTCTTTGATGCGTCTCTCGGCGCGCTCGTTGGCCTCTTTCCTTGCCTCCTCGACGCGTCTGTCGGCTTCCCTCGCGTCGCTGTCACGTCTGGCAAGGACCGCTTCGTACAGCGCCTTGTAATCGATTGGGTCGGCCATGGTTGATTAGCTGGCTGCTCTCATACTCTCGAATCGGCAGGCCGGTCAGGACAACCTCTTGGGATCGAACTCCTGGAGAGGCAGCGACGACCCGCTTTTTTCTTCAATGTGCAGCCGCGCATTTATTCGATGGAATCTCTGCAATCTTTAAAAAAGCGGGTCTTTCGACTGACTAATCGTGAGGAAGCTCAAAGTCTCTACGACGTACGGAGTATTCGACTTTGCTACCTGGCTGGCTCATCTGGACGAGAGGCCCGACGCTCTTTGCCCTGGATAAGGCGCAGTTGACGGACGTCGACTGCCAAATTCGCGTATCCAAGATAGTCTCACTGGCAGGACCGCCGGCGCTGCTCCATCCTACCCGCTTCCGCTCTCTGCCCCACGTACAGAAGCTGATGCTGCCATTTACGACCACCATCGGCCAGCTGCTCTTCCCACACTCTATTCCCGAAACACTTGGGTCCCTCGGAGTATATTTTGGTCTTACTGCGGCCCAGCTCGACAAGAACGACAAGAAAGACAAGGAGAACAAGGAGTACACGGACACATCGCCGCTTTTTTGCACTTGCCTGCCACCACGTTGTATTTCCGAAAGAGCCCTGTCGTCTGTGACGGTTGCTAGAGCCCGAGTTCCGATTGGATCCATGCAACATATCCCGAAGCCCAGATGGAGTTTGAGATGGCCTTGTTGTTTTGGAGACTGAGCTCCTTGGTAAAGATCCGGACGGTGCAGTCGCATATGGACACACCTTGACTGGGTGTAATGTCATGCTTCTGCAACAGATCAAAGGCCTGCCCTCTTCAGTCTGTTCTCTGCGATCACATAAGCTAGTTCATTCGTTGACTAATTTTGATGCTGCGAGAGAGCATAAGGAGCCGCGCAAGTCCACCGCGCGGTCCTCATACATGGCCGTTACACCCCATTGGACCCTTGAGATACAAAAAGAAGGTACTGATGCATACTAGAGATTGACCTAATATGTCCTTGACTGGTCGAACATTCCCTATCCTACTACTAGTACGAGTAGTGATATGCCTAAGCCCCGGCAAGCCACGATGCGTCCCGAACTTACGTAATCACGCAACAAGATCGCCGGAATTCGACAGGTGACACTAGAGCTGCAGAAAGGCACACGAGAATTCCAGCCCACGGAGCTCGGACAGGTCAGCCCACGGTCATGAAAGAAGCTGGAGTCGCGGTAGGTGGAGAATTTTGGGAACCGACAATGCCGGCAGCATGCAAAGGGTACGGCACGCTTCGGGAGTGAAAACGATGGCCAGCTTTTGCGCGAAATCCAAGACCTCTCCGTGCTTTACGATTACTACTCGTACGTAGCGATCTCGTACTGGCTACTCGATCCGGTAGGCCAGAGAATCGTGGAACCAGCCTACGACGTGCTCGTACAGCTCCTCGCTATTCTCCATTCTTCCTTGCCGCTCGATCCCGGTTTCAGCCACGATAAAACTTGTCCAAGGACCAGCAAGGCCGACACGTAAAACCCCTTGCTTTTGCTCTTTGTGAACTGGTTTCTGGGGCGATGAATAAGGAAGAACAGAGGCCGAAAGCAGTCGCTGGGGACTGGGTGGGTCTCATTGGTGGGGTTTGACGAAATCGGGACCCACCGAAACAGCTGCTACGAGTACTCATACTTCCACTTCTTTCTCTCCTGCTCTCCGCCCCAGGCCCAAAGCTGCATTGGGCTCATGAGCTGACTGTGGCTGCCGTACGAGTCCGAGAAGGATGGGAACAGGATGGCCCATTGCATGATCCCGGATTATGGTACCTGATTATTCCATTCCGGTCCAGTTGTTGCCCGACCGTGCTGGCCGTTTCTGGTCGATGCGGGCAGTTGCTGGACACTTCTGTGGTACTAGCGCGGGGCAACAGAGGAGTGACGATAGGCTGCAGGGGGTGCTTCTAGTTGCATCTGCAAGCTTCCGACGTTGGCCACCCAACGAGAGCTACCAGATAGCTCGGCCGTCGCCTGGCAGTGCGCGCTGACTGGTCCGTGCACCATTCGTACCCCTCGTTTATTGGCCCTAGCGATTTTGCAAGAAGCAGCCGGTGCATTCTGTGAGAAGGTGGGGCAGCCAGAAGAGGTGAGTTTCTGAAGCTTTCTCGAACCTTCTGTCCACTGTCCCGCTAAGAAGCCCAAATTTTCACCGTCTTTGGCCTTCCTTCCGTTTTGCATTTAAACCAGCTCCTTCGTATCTTCCTACTCCCATCCGATTTCCTCTCCTCTCCATTCTCTTCACCCTGAACATAAATCCATCCTTTATCAGAATCTCTTCATCTGCAAGAGTTCTTCCCCAACCATCTACACACACCACATCGAGAATCCAAATCATTTCACATCACCATGGCTCCCGCCGTCGGTATTGATTTGGGTACCACGTACTCCTGCGTGGGTATCTACCGGGATGACCGCATTGAGGTAAGCAGTGGCTTCTTTTCTTGGCCTTCACATGGGTCTTCAGCACGCTAACAGCCTTCTACAGATTATCGCAAACGACCAGGGCAACCGCACCACACCGTCGTTCGTGGCTTTCACGGACACGGAGCGGTTGATTGGCGATGCCGCCAAGAACCAGGTCGCCATGAACCCCCACAACACCGTCTTCGACGCCAAGCGGCTTATTGGCCGTCGGTTTACCGACGCCGAGGTCCAGGCCGACATGAAGCACTTCCCCTTCGCTATTGTCGACAAGGGTGGCAAGCCCATCATCGAGGTCGAGTTCAAGGGCGAGAAGAAGCAGTTCACCCCCGAGGAGATTTCCTCCATGGTCCTCATCAAGATGCGTGAGACCGCCGAGTCCTACCTTGGTGGCACCGTCAACAACGCTGTCATCACCGTCCCGGCCTACTTCAACGACTCTCAGCGTCAGGCCACCAAGGACGCCGGTCTCATTGCTGGCCTCAACGTCCTCCGTATCATCAACGAGCCCACGGCCGCCGCCATTGCCTACGGTCTTGACAAGAAGGTCGAGGGCGAGCGCAACGTCCTGATCTTTGATCTGGGTGGTGGTACTTTCGATGTGTCTCTCCTTACCATTGAGGAGGGCATCTTCGAGGTCAAGGCTACTGCTGGTGACACTCACCTGGGTGGTGAGGACTTTGATAACCGCCTGGTCAACCACTTCGTCAACGAGTTCAAGCGGAAGCACCGCAAGGGTCAGTACTGTCCTAATCATCTGCTCCAAGAGACATCATGCTAACATTTTCCAGACCTGTCTTCCAACGCCCGTGCTCTGCGTCGTCTCCGCACGGCTTGCGAGCGTGCCAAGCGCACCCTGTCTTCGTCTGCCCAGACGTCGATTGAGATCGACTCCCTGTTTGAGGGCATCGACTTCTACACCTCCATCACCCGTGCCCGCTTCGAGGAGCTGTGCCAGGACCTGTTCCGCTCCACCCTGCAGCCGGTTGACCGTGTCCTGACGGACGGCAAGATCGACAAGTCCCAGGTGCACGAGATCGTGCTTGTCGGTGGCTCCACCCGTATCCCCCGCATCCAGAAGCTCATCACCGACTACTTCAACGGCAAGGAGCCCAACAAGTCCATCAACCCCGATGAGGCTGTTGCCTACGGTGCTGCCGTCCAGGCTGCCATTCTCAGCGGCGACACCTCGTCCAAGTCGACCAACGAGATCCTGCTGCTCGATGTCGCTCCCCTGGCTCTCGGTATCGAGACCGCTGGTGGCATGTTCACCAAGCTCATTCCCCGCAACACCACGATCCCGACCAAGAAGTCTGAGATCTTCTCGACCTTCTCGGACAACCAGCCTGGTGTGCTGATCCAGGTGTACGAGGGTGAGCGCAAGCTCACCAAGGACAACAGCCTGCTCGGCAAGTTCGACCTGTCCGGCATCCCGCCCGCCCCCCGCGGTACCCCCCAGATCGAGGTCACCTTCGACCTGGATGCCAACGGTATCATGAGCGTCTCCGCTGTGGAGAAGGGCACCGGCAAGTCCAACAAGATCGTCATCAGCAACGACAAGGGCCGCCTGTCCAAGGAGGAGATTGAGCGCATGCTTTCGGAGGCCGAGAAGTTCAAGGAGGAGGACGAGGCTGAGGGCAGCCGTGTCGCCGCCAAGAACGGTCTTGAGTCGTACGCCTACTCTCTGCGCAACACTCTCAACGACTCCAAGGTCGATGAGAAGCTTGACGCTGCCGACAAGGAGAAGCTCAAGGCTGAGATCGACAAGGTCGTCGCTTGGCTCGACGAGAGCCAGCAGGCCACTCGTGAGGAGTACGAGGAGCACCAGAAGGAGCTCGAGGCTGTCGCCAACCCGATCATGATGAAGTTCTACGGTGCTGGCGGCGAGGGTGGCATGCCGGGCGCTGCTCCGGGTGGCTTCCCTGGTGCCGGTGGTGCCGGTGCCGGTGCCGCTCACGACGACGGCCCGACCGTCGAGGAGGTCGACTAAGCGAATGCGACTGGCCCACGAGAATGTTTTGCATTTATGATTCCTTTGTTTAATGGTTAGAGAGCCCGTGCTGCCAACAGAATGCAGCCGAGCAGGTGCTGTTAAGGGACTTGAGGCATAGTCGGGCTAGACACTGTTCATTTGCTTTTTTACGCGACGACTTATGCGATCTGGGAAAAAGTCCGGGGTATAACGCGCAGTGGAGTGTATTGTAATGAATAAAAAAAACATGAAAATGAAGCGTTCGTCAATGAGTGAAGTCGATGTAATAATTAAACGCCACAGTTATCCTTTACTATTTACAATTCCTTTGTCACTATTCGTATGAAGATACAATTGCGGTCGCGAAGACAGTTTCATTTCTCGTAGCCCATCTGTTGGCGGATGAGCCGCCGTCTTTCGAGGTCGGCTCTGATTTTATCAGCGTCGCTCTGCTCCGAGGCGGGCGGCTTGGGGGTCGAGTCGGAGCCCGAGCCCGAGCCACCTTCCGACGTGTCGCCAGCGAGAACGGCCTTGAAGTTCTGGTGGAAGACGGCGTTGGCGGGGAGAACTTCATCGACGGTGCGACTTCGCCAGATGTCTTCGCTAGAGGGGCGGCCGGGGGCATAGTATTTTGCAATCTCGCGCTCGCGATAGTGATCGCGAATGGCCTCCTCCTTGGCGTCGCGGGCGAAGCTCTTGACGCGCATGCAGAACCAAAAGTCCTGCCAGAGGTCGCTGCAGGCGCGGACGTTGCCGTGGCGGTAGATGGCGCGCCACTGGCCGACGGGCGACTGGCAGCCCCAGGCGAGGTCAAAGGCCTGCTGGCAGGGCATGGAGACGGGCAGGACGGCCTCGGCGAGGGAGCGTTCACGGATCTCAAAGCTCGAGTCGGCTTCCAACGCAGCGGCTTCGGACTCGGCGGGCGGCAACGACGACCACGAGGGCCGCCAGGACAGGACGGAGGGCTTTGTCGGCTCTGTCGGTTTTGTGTAGGTGGACGTGGGCGTCTGGGGAGGGCGGTCCTCTTGGAGGAGGGCAAAGAACTTGCGGAGCTCGCGCTCATCGGGGTCGAGCTTGCTGTCGTCGTCGACGGGAGGGGAAGAGGACGACGAGGACGACGAGGCCGTCGCGGGCGTGGACGTCAGAGAGGCGGCGCTTTCGGGTGCGGCAGAAGGAGGCCCGCCAGAGGGCGGCGCCGCGCTGGACCACAGCCAGCCCATTTTATTTGGTGGTGTCGGGGAGAATGGGACTCTTGTCGACACGCTCTGCGATTTGCGCTGCCAGACTTTTTTTCTGGTCAAGTTCTCTCGCTCTGCCGTGGGCAGCCCGCTGATTGGCTGCGGCTGCCGGCGGTGATGGCTCGTCGCCGGTCACGTGGAAGTGTTTGCTGCTACGACAAAGCAGAACAACTCGAACATTTTTGGGGACAATGAGCTGGGCAATCAGTGGCAAGACCAGCTAAGAGCTCTACGCCTTGCTGCAAGGCCAATTGCACTGGAGCCGGTCGCCCTTTCCAGTTCTGCCGCGGTTGCAGGGTCTATTATCAGCTGACAGCCCACCAGTGAACTTTTGGAAGCGTTAACCCAATGGGGAAGTAAGGACCTGCTGTGAGGTCATGGTTTTTCAAGCTTGATTTTCCTTCTCTTTTTCAAGTTTCCTTTCGGTTCGGCCTGCAGACCACGACAGAGCCGCAGCGATGAATGCAAGCCGCTGCTTTCGTCCGGGCACCTCGCTACCGGCATGGCAGGCGACTCGGCTGAGCCGTCTGGCGCCACGGCGAACCCCGCGGCTGGCCGTTTTCCGCCGCTGGGAAACCTCGACGACGGGCGACGACAAGAGCGGCCACATTGCGGCGCAGCCGGGCGAGGGCATTCTCTTCTTTGACAATGTGTTCCCATTGAGAGTTGGAAACGTGGTCAACTGGCGGCCATGGCGGTCGGCGTCGGACTATACCGATGCGGATGTGTCGGGGCTGATGAAGCGGTTCAGCGGAGAGACGACGGCGTCGTCCATGTCGTCTGTGGTCGATCCTGCGGCGCTGCTGCGGCGAGCCATTCCAAAAGAGATGCCGCTGACGGTCATGGAGATTGTGCCCCGGCTCAAGGACGGAGGCATCTTTGTCAAGTTCCGGCATCCGGCAGGCATGACGACCGACGACATTGAGGACTCGCTGGACCGGGCGCTGCACAAGCACCCGGTGCGGCCGTGGTTCAACCCACTCTGGGGCTGCATGCGCGTCGGACTGGTGCGCGGTGTGCCTTGGCTCGAGGACCTGGCCTCGCGCGTGCCGTCATCGCGGATGCGTGTCGACTTTTGCGCACCGCCTCCGCCGCCGCCAGCTCCGGCCACGACGGCCCCGACAGCCGACGGCACAGGGGCCGTTGCAGCCCCTCCCCCGGTTGCTGCGGGAGACGCCTCGGGCAGTGCCAACCTGGAGCTCTCCCAGGAGACGATCTACAGCCTGTTTCGACGGTACGGCAAGATTGCCGAGATCTCGTCGCAGCCGTTCGAATCCAAGACGCTGCCGCGGTACGCCACAATCGACTTTTTGCGGGTGCGCGACGCGGTGCTGGCGCGAAGCTGTCTCCACGGGTACGTGGCCAACGGCACGACGCGGCTGCGGCTCTCGTACGAGCCGCGGGTCAAGGCTCACCACATCTGGGACTGGCTGACGAACCACCCGCGCATCGTGATCCCGATCTTGGCTGCTCTGCTGGCGGCCGTGACGGTGGCTGTGTTTGACCCGATCCGGACGTTTTTCATCCGGGCACACGTGCAGCATTCGTTTGCGCTGCGCGACAGCACCCTGTACAAGTGGCTGCAGCGGCGGACGATGGCAGTGTTGGCGTTTGCGCGGGACTCGTACGACGCGGCAGCGGACAATATGGGGCTCGGCAGCATCAACGCGGCAGAGGCCTCAAACCGGGCAGGCCTGCGGGCGCTGTTGAGCCACCGGCGGGAGCTGATCGACTCGCTCCGGTCGTGGCTGCTGGAGACGTCGGAGACGTTTGTGGTGGTGCAGGGCCCGCGAGGGTCGGGCAAGCGGGAGCTGGTGGTGGACCAGGCGCTGCATGGACGACACGACGTGGTGGTGATTGACTGCAAGCCCGTGGTGGAGGCGCGAGGCGAGAGCGCGACGATCAAGAAGCTGGCGGCAGCGATTGGATACCGGCCAGTGTTCTCGTGGGCCAACAGCATGAGCAGCTTGGTAGACTTGGCGGTGCAGGGCACGACGGGGGTCAAGTCGGGCTTCTCGGAGACGCTGGACGAGCAGCTGGCCAAGATCCTGCAGACGGCAGCAGTGGCGCTGCGTCAGGTGAGCCTGGCGGGACGACACAAGCACGACATTGACGCCGGCCTCAACGAGGACGCCTACCTGGAGGCGCATCCGGAGCGACGGGCCGTGGTCGTGCTCGACAACTTTGGCCAGCGCAACGAGGACGCCACCGGGCTGGTGTATGACAAGCTGGCCGAGTGGGCGGCGACGCTGGTGCAGGGCAACATTGCCCACGTCGTCTTTCTGACGAGCGACACGTCGTATCCCAAGGCGCTGGTCAAGGCGCTGCCGGACCGCGTGTTCCGCCAGGTGGCGCTGGGCGACCTCTCACCCGAGGTGGCCAAGAACTACGTGATCAGCCATCTGGCCGTGCCGGACGAGCCGGATGAGGAGGAGAGCAGCAGCAGCAGCACGGACGCTGTGCAGACGCCGGTCGGAGCGACGGCGGCCAAGACGACGACGACCAAGACGACGGCTGTGGCAGTGGCCAGCGCGGTCGTGACCGCGGTGAAGCAGCTTCCAGGCCATCAGACGGCTCCGGCCGTGACCGCTCCGGCGGTACAGATTGGGACACAGTCGCGGCGCGACGCACTGGGCGAGCTGGACGAGTGCATCGGCGTGCTGGGCGGGCGACTGACGGACCTGGAGTCGCTGGTGCGGCGGATGAAGAGCGGACAGACGCCGAAACGGGCCGTGTCGGAGATTGTCGAGCAGAGCGCGACCGAGGTGATCAAGATGTTTTTGCTGGCGAGAAAGACGGCGACCGGCGACAGTGCGGCGGCACCGGGCAGCGGGACAGCACGGCCATGGACGCCGGAGCAGGCGTGGTATCTGGTGCGGGAGATTGCGGCGCAGGAGAGTCTGCGGTACAACGAGGTGCTGCTGTCGGACCTGTTTGCGACGCCGGACGGGGTGGCGGCGCTGGACGCGCTGGCGGCGGCGGAGCTGGTGACGATCCGGTCGGCGCGCGGGCGGCCGCAGACGATCCGGGCCGGCAGTCCGGTCTACCAGGCGGCCTTTTCGCTGCTGCGGACCGACACGGCGCTGGCGGCGCTGCTGGACCGCCGTGTGCTGGCGGCACGCACGGCCGTCGAGACGCGCAACGTGGCCAAGGCCGAGGAGGAACTGGTGCTGCTGGGCACGCTGCCGCGGCAGCCGTCGCAGACGAGCGAGCGCGTCTCCTTTTTGCTGGCCAAGCTGCAGGCGGCCCAGGTCAAGGTGGCGGCGTATGACGCGGAGATGCTGCGGCTCAAAAAGACGCTGTCGGTGGAGGTGTGAAGAGGGTCACGGACGGCGAGAGACGGCGGGACAACGGCGGCAAGGGGACAGGAAAACCCGAGAAAACGAGCCAGGGGAACTTTGTAATACATGACGAGACACTACTCCGACCATTGAACGTGTGTATGTAAGATATGCTACAACACAAAAACCCTGCATATCCGCTATTGCCATAAATCAAGGTAGACGACATAAAAACTCCGCTTTGGCGCATCATCAGTCCTCGTCGGCCTCGTCGACCGCGACCATCTCGCAGCCTTGGGAGAAAAAGATGCGGGCCGGCCGGTCCGAGTCGTTGAGGATGCTGTAGTAGTTACCTGGACAGTGTGAGTGGATATTTTTGAAGTAACTTGAAGTAACAAGGGGACACAAAACACACCTCTTGGCACCGACCACATGCCTCCGGTGGCGATGCGGAACTCGGTCTCGTTGACGGTCACGGAGACGTGGCCGTAGTGCACGAAAAAGGCCATGTGCATGCGGCGCGAGTTCTTGGGCCGCTTCTCGGCGCCCGGCGCCAGGTCGACCACGCCCGTCCCGAAAAACGGCAGGCTCAGCGTCTTGGCGAACCGGAAGCTGCCGTCGCGCACGTTTTGCGTCTCAATCGCCAGCGACGACAGCGCAATCTCCGCCTGCGCCTGCTCCACGTCCGCCCCCGCCTCGGGCGGCTCCCGCTCGTATTTCGGATGCCACACCGCCACCGGGCCCTGCACCCGGCCGGGATCGTACTCCCACCCCTGTCTCTCGCTCACATTCGCGGCATCGCCACCGTCGCCCTCCTCGTCGGTCGCCCCTCGTCGGCGCCGTCCGCCGTGGCCGCGCTTGGGACCCCGTCGTCCGCCCGCCGTCCCGCCCAGCGGCGGCAGCGTCTCCTCCTCCACCCGGTAAATCTCCCGCACCGCCGGCAGCACAATGCGCCGTCCCGCCCCCCCCTTGCTGTGGCCCCATGGCGCGTCCTGCACTTCGCTCGTCTCAAACTCGGCGTGCTCGTTGCGCCAAAACGCCAGCGGCTGGTACGACATCCGTCCCGACCGCGTCCGCCGCATCGCGTCGCCGTCCTCCTCCTCGTCTGCCCGCCGCCGGATCACCAGTCCCCGGCCGCGTGGTAGGGGCGGTCCCCGTGGCACGGCTGCCGCTGCCTCCATGGCCGCACCCACCCCCGAGGACTTGCGTGGCCGGCCCCGCTTGTGCGGTCCTTGCGCCGGTCCTGCAGCGGGTTCCGCCTTCTTTTTGGTCGCCTGCTTTGTCCGCTTGCCTGCCTGGCTCTCCTTCTTTTCGACCTTTTTCGGCTCTTCCGGCTCCTCTTCCTCTTCTGGCTCTTCTGGCTCTTCCGGCTCTTCTTCTGGCTCCTCCGGCTCCTCCGGCTCCTCCTCTTTTTCCACGCTCTCCACCGGCACGACCGCTTTGGCCGCCGGCCGGCCTCGTGGCCGACCCTTTGGCTTGTCATTCACTCGTCGCCTCTTGGCGCTGCTGCTCTCGTCCTCGGTGTCATCTGCCGGTGCCGATGGCGGGTCGCTCGCTGCGGATGGACGGCCCCGCCGCCGCTTGGTGCTGGTGACGACTGCTTTGGTGCTTGCTTTGGCGCTTGCCTTGGCCGTGGCATGGGCTGGTGGCCTGCCTTGCCGCTTCTTTGGCACCGGCACCGGCGTCGGCTCTGGCTCTGGCTCTGGCTCCTCCTCCTCTGGCTCCTCGTCCGTCGAGGCTTGCCCCGCCGTCTCATCCTCATCGAGTTCTTCGGGCTCGCCAATCATCTGCATTGATTCGTCCGCACCGCCTCCTTCCTCCTCCTCTTCCTCTTCCTCCTCCTCCTCCTCTTCCTCCTCTTCCTCCTCCTCTTCGTCTTGCAGGCGTCGTGATGCGGAAGGCGGCAGCAGCACGGGCTTATTCTGCTTCTTGGCTGAGACAACCTTGCCAAAGTCGAGCCGCCGCTTGACCGGCTTGGCCGGGCTGGACGACGGCAGCACCACGCCGTTTGGCGATGTGGGTGGACGCAGTAGCTGGTTCTGCCGAAGCGCGCCTGGCTTGCGGTCTCCTGTCGTGTCGGATCCTCTCTTAGAGGACGCCGCGCGCACGGCCGGCGAGCCGAATAGTGATCGGGGAGGCGAGCGTGTTTGCCGAATGGCCAGTCGCGCCGCAGTGCCTTGGCCGTTAAGCAAAGAGGCGGGGTGCGGCCCGGACGCTTTTCTGTCAGCAGGGCACATGACAGCACGGGTGAATCTCGGCCTTACCCGTCGTCAGGTCCATGTCAGCCTCCTCATCTCCGTCGTCGTCATCCTCGTCTTCCTCCTCCTCCTCCTCCTCGCCATCCTCCTCAAGCACCTCTTGCGCATCACTGTCTGGCGACTTGGCTGGTGAGGAGAAGATGCTCTCGATCGGCATCATGCCGTGCTCGTCGCGAACGCCTGTGTCATGCAGGACGACGCCGGTTTTCCTGCCGCCTGTCAGCACCGAAGCGGGCCTCTTTCGTCTTTCCTTGATTTCCCTACCGTCCTCGTTCGCCCAAATTGTAAATGTGCTCGCTTGGGAGCTGTGAGCGCCGCGCTCCGCTCGGTCGGGCAGGCGCCATGGCTAATGTCTGGATGCGCCGGTCGTGCTGGCAATTATCTCCGCAGCTACAAAATGCGCAATGCGAAGTGGGAAAATGAATGGATCGCGTCGATGGAGAGACGCGTTTAGCACGGAATGGGGAAATTACGAGCGCTGAGAGGCGGGTGAAGAAACTCACGTGACTCATGCGCTGGCGATAAACAAGACTGGATGCGACAGGGCCTAACCGGATTTGGCATGAAGCTTGCTACTCGTAGACATGCGCCGTCCTATGGGTGGGGACGAGGCGATTCATTCCAGAGGGGTTCCTCAGTCCGAGTAGCTCTTTTGCAGGCGATTTTCCAAACGCTTTGACGGCTTTTCGGCGGCAGGCGGCAACGGCCAAACTTTGGCCGGCGGCCAAGATAAAAAAGCCGTGGAAGCGTGGTTGGCGCCTCCTTCTCGTCACATGACTTTTAGAGGCTTCCCATCCAAACCCATCCAAACTCATCCAAACCCGTCCAAACCCGTCCAACAACGCACCCGATCCGCACAACAGTGTCTATTGATGATCATACAACGCTGTCTATCGATGATTCTATATTCTACTAACGCACATGATCACATCCATGCCGCCCGCTCATCAGCAGTCATGCCCGTGGCCGTGCGGCCCATTTGGCCAGTCAAGATGCGAGAGCGATCTCGCTTGAGGAACTCGCCGTCTCCCTTGGCACCCGAAAGACCGCCGTTGTCGCGGTCCCACGCCCGTTTGCCACGGAGGAAGACATAACGCGGCCAATTGCGCACGGTCATGCCCTCAAAGGGCGTGTAGTCGATGCAGTGGTGCAGCTTGTCGTTTGTAATGGTAAAGGAAGAAGTCGGCGTCTCCGAGCCGGGCACAGCCTCGGGATACCAAATGACAATGTCGGCGTCTAGCCCGGGCTGCAGACTGCCCTTGCGGTCGGCGAGCCCGTACATCTGGGCCGGGTTCGTCGAGGTTAGCGCGACGAAGCGCGGCAGCGAGATGTGGACTGCCTCGCCGGGCGGCGGGCCGTGGGCCGGGTCAAAGGTGCGGTGGAACAGCAGCGGCAGGCGGGTCTCAATGCCCGGCAGGCCGTTGGGCACGGTGCGGAAGTCGACGTGGGTGGTGCCGGTCTTGGCGTCCACGCGGAGGCCGCGCTTCTTGCCGTCGACATGGTCAAACAGACTGGGCGCGTGGTCGGACGAGACGACAGTGTACGTGCCGTTGGCCAGCTCGGTCCACAGCTGCTCGAGATCGCGGGCAGAGTGGCGCAGCGGCGGCGCGCAAATGTGCCGGGCGCCGTCAAAGTCGTGCGGCGGGTGCGGTTCCGACCGAAGCCGGTCACTGGTCAGGTACAGGTAGTGCGGACACGTTTCTGCGTGGACAGGCAGCAGTCGGTTCTGGGCATCGCGCACGTGCTTGAGCGCTGACGGGGCCGACATGTGCACGATCAGGATGGGCGCGTCCGCGACCTCGGCTAGGCTGATGGCCCGATATGTCGCCTCGCTCTCGGCGATCTGCGGCCGTGCCACAGCGTGGAAAAAGGTCTGCGTGTTGCCCTTTTTGACGAGGCGTCTGGAGCGGGTCAGCGGAGGAACCGGACCGCCCGGCAATGGGACACTTACGCAGTGATCTGCTCGACGATATCATTGTTCTCGGCGTGGATCATGGTCGTGATGCCCAGCTCGCGCGCCGCCATCATAATGTTGAACAGCGACCCGTCGTCCAGCTTGAGCGGCTGATACGTCATGTACAGCTTGATGCTGGTGATGCCCTGCGCCGGCAACGCCGGCAGCTCCTCCTCCAGCACCTTCTCGCTGGCGTTGGTCAGGATCACGTGGAAGCCATAGTCGCAGTACGAGTTTCCCGTGGCCTTGCCGTGGTATGCCGCCAGTGCCGGCATGATGCTCTCCTCAGCCCGCTTCTGCGATGCAAACGCCAGCACCGTCGTGTTGCCGCCCGCCAACGCCGAGCGCGAGCCCGTCTCCCAGGTGTCACCCGTGGGCGCGTTGTCCTGCTCAATGTGCGCGTGCGAGTCGACGCCGCTGGCTGCGTTAGATTAAAGTGGCACGATCGCCGTCGAGAGGGAAAATCCAGGGCCAGGACCTACCCTGGCGTGATGTAGGCGCCCTCGGCATCCACAATCTCCGTCTCACTGCCGGCCTCCAGCCCGTGGCCGATCATTGCGATTTTGCCATTGCGGACGCCGATCTCGAGGCCGAGTGGCAGCACCTCGGCTGCGGTGACCTGTCGAGGAGTCCTGATTCAGACATGTGCCTCTCGTGGGTGGGTGGGAGGCTTACTATGCGGCCGTTTCGAATAATGAGATCGAGCATTTTGTACACGCGAAACGAAACACCAACGGCTAGCCAAAAAACAAAAGAAAAGAGAAAAGAAACGAACGACGCGGTCAAATACCGTCCAAGTGGAAGTTGCTAGATAGGATATCCGAGATAAAGCTAGCCGACGGCACAGAAAGCGATAAGCGATCGCCGACGTTGGCCGTGTCGACCTAAAATACGGCAGCGTGGCGCGGTCCCGGCCGAAAAACGTGCTGGCCGCATTTCGAACGTGTTTTGGAGAGTAGGAAAAGGAGGGGAGAGGAGTGTGGTGGAAAGGTTATGCAGGGAAGTTGAAGCATTTTGGCGCCTACATGTGACAAAATAAGGAATCGCAGTACCCTCCTTCCTTGGAAAAACAGCCTCCGTGTAAAAATACCTATAATCTTGGATAATGGATGATTTACAACCTTGGAGGCATCGACGGCTTCCCACACCACCAACATCGTCGGATCCTAAATGGCATCCATCTTCATCGACGCCTTTCCTCACCAATGGCGCGGCTGCGCTTAATGTCTCTCCGTCTACGTCGTGGTGATCGGCCACCGAGACTCCAATGACTTGACGATTCGCGGCATCAGATGAAACCCATCCATTCTTCCGTCAAATATTAATGACTAGCTTCCGTCTGACATATTTCCTCGCCCAATCAAGTGCGCTGTGATAGAGGCTCTGCCACAGACTCGAGTATGCCTAGCGGGGATGTGTGCATGTCGCCCACCATCACTCTTCTAGATAAGCCCGTGCCCTCGCCTTCCGAGCAATAAGAGCACCTACCCCTTGACAACGGATCCGGGGTATTAAGATCACCAAGATGACCCATCGTTAGGTATCTCTACCAATACCCAGGGACGTTTGTGGATGTTTAGCCCACACACCTGCCACTACTGCCGGCAGATTGTCATCCACAACGGACCACGCGTCCTTCTTCCCCACACGGAAAGCCAAGTACGGCGGGCTATCCGCAGCGGCTGCCCGTTCTTCCTCAACTACAAAAAGTGTCTCGATGAGAGCTGCGGGGGCTCTTTAGCGTATCCGCACATGCCGGTTGTCAACCACGAACTGCTCATGGGTGGACGGGATTCTGCTGGCAACCAGTTCTCCACGGTGTTCATTATACCAGGTGCGTGTATTCATCCTGCCATACTTATCCGGGAGGGTCGTCTCTAAGAGGGGCAAGGGCAATTTGGCCCCCGCTGGGCGACGCCATTGATATATCACGATCTTGTGCCGCGCAAGACAGATTTCCATTTCGTCAAGAACGCAATCAGGACCTGACGCAAGCACCATGGAGGACAATGCAGCCACGCGCCGGACCCCAACTTCCGGCCAACACGCCTGCTACGGGTCCGTGGCAGCCATGATGTTGTACGCCTCGTGGAGACTGCCAAAATTCGCCACGCTGTGACTTGGTGCGCGCTGAGCTATGTCTGGGGCGGTCCCCAACAGTTTACGACGACACGCAAAACACTGGCCTGTCGTAAGGCAGGCATCGCTCTACAAGACCTTCCCAAGACGCTGCGGGACGCCGTCACCGTCTGCCGCGGCAGGGTCAGCCTCAAGTGCCGGGGAAGGCTTCTTAGCGCCGGTGGACAACCCGCCTTATGTCGGACGTCAGCAGCCCGTTGTTGTGACCTATCCGGACAATTCCAGGCAAGGTTCTATGGGTGTCGCCTTGCTCAGAACGCCGGACTTGACGATATCCCCCCCGTCTACCCAGAACAAGACCTACCTATTGCCCACCGTGCCTGGAAATATCAAGAACGGATTCCAAGCACGCGCCTTATCGAATATCACCGGATCGGGGTCTGGTTTATTTGCGGCGAGCTGGACCCGCATAGCCTGGTCAACGGCCACGGTACAACGACGCTGCGAAACAATAGTATGGCCTGGTACACGTACGTCTTGGAAGCGTACTCCGCTCGGCAATTGACCCATGGCTCCGACAGACTTGTGGCCCTTGCAGCCGTGGCGGATCTAGACCGAGATTATCACGGGGTCACGTATGTTGCCGGCCTGTGGCGCGAGCACATGCCGTGGTGCCTGAGCTGGGCGAGGGCCAAGCCATGGACAGGAAGCGATACCGTCCCATCGCTGCCCTGGGCGGCTGACACCCAAATCTACCGTGCCCCGTCCTGGTCCTGGGCAGCGGGCGATTGGGGAGTGGGGTTTGTCTTCCACTTCTATACCGAGGCGCATAGCGCTGTGACCAGGATCGTGACACTCACGCACATGGCATCCGTTGAGAGCATAAACGTGCGGACAGCACCTCCGCACGCAGCCTTTAGCCCCATCATTCCCGGGGCGTCTATCACATTACGAAGTTTCACCATGTCTTGGACGCACCTGCCTGGTGCATTAGACATCCGATGGGATGACGACAATTACGATATAGAGCTATCTGGAGAGAGATAGTGTTGCTCTTGATCTGCACATGTGCTTACATCAATGGTAATTTTGGTGATCAACCAGCATGTTTTTGGCTCGTTTTGGCTCGGCACAATGTGAACACGTTTCGGCGCGTCGGGTGTTTTATGACTGCAGCGGAAATCTCCGGCGCGCAGAGTGAACGTGAGGAGACAATAACGATTGTATAGGGCCCAGGAACGCATTGGAGGGGAGTGTGCGGGGGACCTCGGACGAAGTTGCCAGAGGTGACTAATAGTGGTGCCGTAGCTGTATTATGTAGAACAATCACACTCACCGGGCAGATATGGTCAACCCCTGGGTGTCACGATTAGACCCCCCAAAGGTTAAAAAACAAAGATCACCTGTAATTTTAGCCTGCACTATGATTTTTATTCACATAATAAAAGTCGTTCAAGGCTGTGATACAATACATTAACTCAAAATCATACATGTTGCAAAGGACGCGATGACTTGATATGCGTAGAGTGGACTGCACAATACTTGATACTCGTCAGAACGACAAGGAAAGTGCGGTTGGACATAGCCCAGAAGCATTTTAGTATGCTTAGAAGAGAAAATGGCATTGGAGAGATGCTAGTCTGGCAGCCCGGATGCCTCGCCTGTGAACAATCAATAGTGAAAAGGCAGATGGTGTTTTCGTGGGCGAAGGAGGCAGTGAAGACTGACTGTCCCGAGCATGTCCCATCAGCTCCCAGTTTATTGCTTACCACTGCCAGCAGCATATTACATCAAGTTTCTTTGTTGCGAAGCTAATCTTAGTCAGCCACGCGGGCTCGTTGGATGTCGCCCGTTTTACCCCGGCTTTACCTACCCGCTAACAATGAAGCTAATTATGGAGTCACATTGGCAGTCGTGATCGCAGAGGGCATCCAATCTTTCCTAGGTATTCCCCTGCAGGTGTCACAGGTCACCTGATTGGGCATCAGGCACGGCATATTAAGATAGCGCAAGGCAGCCACGTTATTATTCAGACCTCCAAACATTTTGCCCCGCCTCTGTGCTATTACAGAACAACTTCTTTACCCTGCAACCACCTTTTATCACAATGGGAACCCGAGGCCTCGAGGTCGTCTGCTTTCGTGGCCGCTACTACATTCGCTACCGCCAATTCGACAGTTACTACGAGGGCTTGGGTATCGCTATCGTCCAGCAGATCCCCACAGATCCTGAGGCGTATCAAAGTAAGAAAGGCTCAGACGATCAACAGCCTTGTCGTTTATGCTCGCGAGGACTGGAGCTGATATTCGCGTGGTCTCTGACAGAATGGCTTGCGGCGAAGCGTGACGAATACGCAGCCAAGGAGCAGGCGCTTGAAGAACACGTTTGCACGATACGCGAGGACACGGATCCGAAATATAGCTTGTACCGAGAGTTTGTCGCGCTGCCGTCGGCGCTGCCCCGGATGGACGGCTACGATGCAGAGAACGTGTACGTGACCGACCTCGACGCCGAGGTGCTGACGATGAACTTTACGGTGCACTGGCGGCTGGACAACATCCCGCGAGAAGACAACCGTTGGATGCACGGCATCAGGAGCAGCATTTACGGGTCTGTGCACACGATCGACCCGGATCGCTGTCCCGAGGAACACATGGCCTCGCTGGCGGTCGAGCTGCGGGAAAAGGACGATACCCTTGGCACGAACAATGTCATCGACTGCACGCCGCACACGAGTCTGGACGGCGCTCCACACAAAGTCTTTCTCGCGACTACGGCCTCGGTGGTCGTGGCCAAGTACAGCGCCGAGATTGTGCGCTTCGGCCGCCAGTGGCGCGAGGACGCCTTCTCGTTCCGCGAGCTGACCTTTGCCCTGGTCTCTGTGGCCGCCGGCGTGTCCAGTTTCCACTCGTTTGCCGCCCAGCTCTGCAACCCTCGCGACTGCATGTTCTTTGGCTGCAAGTCTCCGCACCTAGGAAAGATGCCCGGCTGGTTCGACGAGGAGTGGGCCTACGACAAGGCCCCGCTGCTCGAGTTCGGCGCCATGGCTCACAAGCCGGGTGCCCCGATCGGAACCGCCCCGGTCGACGCCATGTACTGGATCACGCAGGACGTTCTGGTGAGCCCGGTGTTGGTTGTTGATGGCCGGGCCGTTACCGAGGCCATGCGCTGGGGCCTCAAGCAAACGGAGAAAGCAGAGGGTGGGGAAGAAGACGGAGAGAAGCGCCCCCACTCCCATCATTTTTACTTGGTGGTCCTGTCACTCTTCGACGTCGCCTTCGCCGAGGTTTCCTGGCCCGACTGTGCTGTGGGCGAGCCTACAATCCGTCTCACTAAATCGCTCCACCTATCGCCTCTGCGCGAGGACCTCTGCTTCAGCACGCATCCCCGTGAGCGGCCGGTCCGGAAAGACCAGAGATTGGGCCTCCCTCACAAGTACATGGCAACGATGGCGTATCTCTATACCGCACAGAAGATACACGATGACTTCCCTGGTATTGCCGCCATGGTCAATTTCTTTGACACTGTGGCGAACCGCCGTGCCGCTGCCGGCGGATCGGCGGCTGCCCGTCTGCCATTGGAAATGGTTGACCGAGTTTTGGACTTTGTCGACTATGATACCTGGAAGACTTGTCTCATTGTGTCGTCTGACATGCGCGCTCTGTGTCTGTCAAAGTATCGGATGGATGACCGCACCGCCATTGTCGGCGGCCCCGTGATCAAGCGGAATCCGTATCGTGGGGATCGTCTCATGGTGTTTGATTTCAAAAACCTGCAGACCGGCAAGAGCGCCCCCGCCATGCGGACGCGGTGTGACAATACGGATGAGTACAACTGGATGCCAGTGATTGGCAGCGACCGCAAGGCCCTCATGGTGGATGTCAGAATGCAGTTTGAACCGTTTGAGAAGGATAAGAAGGAAAGCGGTGTCGGAGAGTCTTAGGCGCCATTTGCGCGCTCTGGGGACGGCACGTCTCGAGCCACGCCACACTGGATCCTTAATGGTCAACCCTTATCTACGTGTATGTATGCATCATACGGCGCACAAAGACGGGAACCGCAAAGGATCCGTTGAGCCGTCGGACATGGTCCGATTTCGACGATATCGAAGCCGCAACTCTGCAACAACGACGCTTGCGCCTCCCGCCTGAAAATTTGCCATGTTAAATCCGGAGAATTGCTAGCCTCTCCTAGATTAGCTCACGGAAATAGCTCGGAGGCGTAGGATTGGGGCAGCTGATGGACAAATTGCGACAGGACACGCCTCCGACCGCCCGTAGCCGACACCCACTCTGCGATGAGTGTCTTGAGGCCACGGACAGCAAACATCTAGGTCGGCTTGACCGTTGAGCTCGTCAAGATGGTTTAGGGATCCTTGAAAAAACGGCCCAATTTATGCGTGTCTTGCTATGCCGCAGCCAAAAGTGGTTCCTGGTGTAAAATGTATTTTACTCCGTACTCAGTACCCCAATAACTTGAAAGTGGAGTATCTTGGGGAGCCTCACAACTCCCCCATACTGAGGCCAGATAACAAAGTTGCCTCGAGCCACATGGAGGACGCGTACATATGGGGTACGGTGACAAAAACCACTCCTTACTCCACAAAGAGTATTTCAAAGCACATTGCCGCCTTTGACAGTACTCCACACTTCTCTCCAAGTGCGGAGTATGAGGGGAAATGGAGAAATGCGCTCTCCACATGGCCACTATTTCCGCCAATGAGGCTATTGCTATTTACCACGCTACTCCTGTTTTGGTGGCTACTGACCCTGAAGGCAAACACGGGGTGCGGAGTAGTCAACATTGCAGCGATTTCTTTCAAACTAGTGTTAGCGGCAGGGATGTTCGGCAGAAGAAGTCGGCAATCAGCTTGTGTTAACAGATTTTCAGTATTTGTAGCATTCATCCGCTCTTACTCCCCGTGTATGAGATGTCTCTGACTCGACGTGTTCTGCCTTTCTCAGTGTCTTGACCGAGCATCGACTGTTTCCCCTGAAAATATTCAGCCAGGAGAGACAAGCTGCCCATCATGAGCCTCCAAGACACGCCCACAGACAGCGATAGCCACGGGGAAAAGGTGGTGGCCCCAGAGCATGCCGAGACGGCCCTGCATCCCGATCACCGCGACTACCTGATCCAGCGGCATGGCACAGTCGAGCTCGATCCCATCCCATCAAATGATCCGGCTGATCCATACAACTGGCCAGAATGGAAGGTTTGTTTACGCTGCCCCTACAGGTGACAAAAGAAGGCACACGCTGATCAGACGCAGAAAGTGACCAACCTCATTCTCGTGGCCTTCCATGCGCTCATGGCGACCTTTACCGCCTCCTCCGTCATCCCGGCCTATTCGACTATCGCCGAAGACCTCGGTGTCACCATTCAGCGGGCGTCGTACATGACATCCCTACAAATTGCCGTCGTGGGCGGCGCACCATTTTTCTGGAAGCCGCTGGCGAACCGTTATGGCCGTCGTCCTATTTTCCTTATCTCGCTCATTGGCAGCCTTGTGTGCAATATCGGCTGCGCCAAGAGCCACACATATGGATCACTCGCGGCATGCCGTGCTCTGGTGGCGTTTTTCATCAGCCCGGCTGGAGCCATTGGCAGCGCCGTGGTGACTGAGTGCTTCTTCAAGCACGAGCGTGCCAAGTACATGGGCGTGTGGACACTTCTTACCACCCTGGGTGTCCCGCTCTCGCCCTTTTTGTTCGGATTCGTCACACAGCGCGTTGGATACGTGTGGATCTTTTGGATCCTGGCCATGGTGCGTTGAATCCTTCACTTTGTTGTGACCATGTCAGTGCTAACTGTGTAGATCAATGGCGGGCAATTCATTCTCTACATCTTCCTCGGCCCCGAGACGCGCTACGTTGGCCCGACCGGCAAGCCGGAAGCCTCGGGCTTCGTTGCCCAGTACTTTACCTTCCGCCGCATCGACCCGACGCCCATGACGGCATACGAGTTCGTCCAGCCCCTGACGCTGGTCAAGCGCGCCTCCGTCATGATTCCGGCTGCCGCCTACGCCATGATCTTTTTGTTCGCCAATGTCATGAACACGGTCGAAATTCCCTCTCTGCTGCAAGTCAAGTTTGGCCTGGACGCGCAGCAGCTAGGTCTCCAGTTCCTGTCCCTCATCATTGGCTCCGTGCTTGGCGAGCAGGTTGGCGGGCCTCTCTCTGATATGTGGATGAAGCGCAGTACTCGTCGCTCGGCCAGCCGGCCGCCGCCAGAGTACCGTCTTTGGTTGAGCTACATTGGCTTCTTTGTAACCATTGCTGGTATGATTGTGTTTTTGGTGCAGACACAACACGCCACCGAGGGGAAGTGGAACATTACGCCCCTGGTTGGTGTGGCCTTGGCTGCATTCGGCAACCAGATTGTCACAACTGTCCTTGTGACTTATGCGGTCGACAGCAACCCGACCGAGTCAGGCTCAGTTGGTGTGTTCATTACGCTTGTCCGCCAGACATGGGGCTTCATCGGGCCATTCTGGTAAGTCTTTTCACTCAAGCAACTTTTCAGCTGCAGCAGGGAACTAATTGTCAACCAGGTTTCCGGACATGTTTGACAACGTGGGTGTGGCCAACAGTGCTGGCATCACGACCGCACTCATTGTTGTTGTCAGTGTCATTCCGACGGCGCTGCTCCAGTGGCGTGGCGGAAAGCGGGCGCAAAGGAGTGCCGCTCAGGATGTGGTGTAAGACGTATGAATCACGACACATAGATGACTGCATTTGATTTTAGACGCATTATACAAGACTTCTGTTAGAAATACCACCATGACAGTTGGAGAAGTACAAAATGCGGTTAGACAGGTGCTGCGACCTTGCAGGTGGCGTTGTGTCTTACTGCGGCTGAGTTACGCAGCGGGCCGAAGGTCTGACATGCAGTTCCAGATACATGGGTTGGGGAAAAGAGTCGTATTGCCGAAAAACACCGAATCGGTTAGGTATATGTTGACCGAGCAATGCCGAAATGCCGAACTTCGTCACGCTCTGTCGGCCTCTAATTCGGGTCAGTGGTCTATGCTCAGCGGCTGTGCACCAGACCTCGCTTCTACGCCAGTGTCCTTGACCCGCCCAAAAAGGCCAAACCTTGCCCAGCATTTGCCGGCTGTAATTCGCCCAGTCATTGAAAATTGTATTCTGTCACGAGCTCCGGAAATCCTCAAAGCTGTCAGAATCCGACGTGTCCCATGCCTAAGAAAAGACGGGGCTCACATAGGAAACGGCAGCCCCAGCCGATGAGACGCCAAATCGGTTCTCCAAATCAGCGCCTACATGCGCCTCCGCATCTCGCGCGCCAACGGCGTCACGTAGGCGTTCAAAATCCAGTGGTAATAGCCCGAGTACAGCTAGCTCCACTAGAACTAATATGCCCACTGCAATATCCTTTGCCACAACCACCTCGCTGGTCATCTCACGGGCTCGCAGCAAAAACGCCCCCCACCCCCTGGTTTATTGGCTTGCAATAGAACCTGTCAAACTCTTCATGCCTTTTCCGAGCTAATGCGCTGCCGCCCTCAGGCAAGTGTCGCCTCCCTGCTGGCTCTCTGTTTGATTCGCAATATATTCCAGACGATCTGTCTAGAGCAATAGACAGCGCAAGGACCACCTGCACCAAAAATCCGCGCTGGCCGTACACGGGTGCGGTGATGCTGAGATGTGTGTGCCGGGCTTATTCCTTCTGTGTACTGGAACTAAAACACACACTAATTATGACAATGCTTCTTCGTTTTGTCAATGCCATCTTCTATTATCTTGTGTTCTATATGTTCTCCTTTATCCATTCGTCTTTGCAAAGTTCGGCCGCAGTGCTGCGCTTCTCAGGCATCCATTGTAGCATCTTGCGCATTAGCTGTAGGAACTTATCTCTTTCCTTGTCCCCATTTCTCTCTAGGGTTGTCTCAATCTCCTCCCAGGTGCGACGGGGCGGCAATGGGATGCTGGCGATGTATTCCCCTATACGACGTGTAAATGTAAGTAAGCAAATTGTTGCGTGTCCGTGTTTGTGAACTTGTTGAGTATGTCAATACAACTCACCTTTATCGTTGAAGAATCTGCTATACGCCTTACACCGCTCAGCGAGTTCAGGTGGAGGTGGACCGAGGAGCGAGATAATGGTGCCAAGGTGCATGCGTCCGTCCCGGCTTGTGCTGTTCTCCGTGTCTTGGCTGTCGAACAGATGTTTGCCTTCAAACATATCCCAGACCTGGAGAGTTCCCTATGTCAGTGTAATCCGAGTGTGATCATATACCGGGAGGTAAGTTTTACCAAACAGCCAACATTCCAAATGTCGATTTCATAGGACCAGGGCATTTGCAGGATCAATTCGGGCGCGCGGTACAGGTCAGGCTGCACATCGTGGGTGTTCTTCTGCTCGCCTGACATGACCGATCCGAGATCACACAGAACTGGGTAACCGATTTTCCTAGGTATATCCATCGTCCGCGACTGATAGATGATGCGGCCGTCCTCGACCTCCTTGCGTGGCGTTGGGTGTTCCAGTTCATCCCGCTCAAACTGCTCCAGCACGGGGTCATTCTCCGACAAGCCGAATGCAATGTTGTCCATCTTGAGATCGGTGTGGATTAAATGACACTCCGTATGCAGAAAGTCCAACGCCAGGAACAGCCGGAACAGCACCATTCCCAGCACCGCCGGTGGTAGACGAGGATCGTCTGGGCGGCTCCGCAACAGCCGATCTACAGTCTCCCATAGCGGCTGGTGCACTAGGCAGTGGTGCTCTTGCCCATCGGGGCTGGTGATACGAAAGTTATGTAAGAGGGCCCTGATCGACTGATGCCCTAGGTGCTTCGACGCGGCTGCAACCGACGCGATCTTCTGAAAGGCATCAATTTCCAGGTTTTTACTTTGTCCTAGGTCTTGCATACGGATGAAGACCTTTAAGACGACAAAGGTATGATTACTAATAAATCCGGTTAGTTAAAACCGTTCAGCAAGATGATAGCTTACTTGAGATCCCGAGCCAACCAAACGGTTGAGAAGGCGCCAAAGCCAAGCTTTCCCACGACCTGATACTGCGATGAAAACACCTCGCCAATACGGACTGGGTAGTAGCGAGCGGCCACGTAGTCTGAGAACATTTCCTCCTCAATTTTCAGGTCAGCACTGATGCGGGGGAAGGATGTGGGAAAGACACGCGGGACCAGTGGCGCCCGGGCGAACTTGGGGATCAGTCTGGAGAGGAAGGACATTATAACGACTTGAAAGCTTGTCGGAGGAGTGAAACCATAAGCAAGGAATTGAAAAGACGATGTGAGCTCCCAAGTGTTCTGGTAGAACGAAGGTTGAAATGGGGACAGATCAATTTGTGACCCACAATTTCACAATCCCTGCTGGCCAACGTCTCGGGCACAACATGCATGTGACGATAGCCAACACTCTTCTGAGATACCGCTGGGCGGCGAAAGACGCAGATAATATCATAGATAAGCGTACAGGTACAAATTTAACGAGAAATGACGGCGCTCAAGGGCAAGAGTCTCGCTCAGCTTACGCGAACAGGTTCTCAAAATGGTACTTTGATTCTATATGTGCAGTCATGGCCAAGCGATCTTTTTTAGGACCCCCATCAACAGCGACAACATGACTATTAAACATCAGGCCAGAGATACAGGGTCATGCGTCCTGTCTAAACCCATTGTGCGACACCGCACGACAACACGCCCACGCGAGTCTCGAGTGGCTGCGCTTAAAGCTGCGAGGTAGGCAGCTCCTTCACTCTCTCCTCGAAAGTGTGCTGTGCCCGCACCCAGACACCCTCGGTATCCCGCTGGTTCAGGGTGAGCAAGCTTGGCAGCAGCAGGCTAGAGTACTCATCGCTGGATTCCCGTGCAATCAATGTGGGCAGGTGATCGATGGCCACGACGCGCAGCTCGGGCCCTTCAATCTTCTGGGAGATGGGGACGGTCGGGCTGTCGAACGAGCTGTAGCTGGAGTAGACCGGGATCGGGTTGTTGGCGCTGTTGGGGTCGCAGCTGACGTCGCAGATGACCCGGAGGCGGCGCTCGGGCGACGAGAGAGACTCGAACGTGATAAAGGGAGGAATGCGATGCGGGCCGAGATAGACGCAGTTGATAAAGACGTCCGACGCCGCCACCTCGGGGAAGGGACCGCCGCGGCGGGTCTCCTCCAGATCCCACTCCAGGATGTGCGACTTGGGGATGCCGGCGGTGACGCAAAAGTCGCGGGCTCCCTTGCCGCAACGGCCGAGAGCGCCAATGACGATGACGCGGGGAGGCTCGCCGCCATTGAGCTCGACCGAGCCCTTGATGACCGACTTGACGTGCTCCGTCAGAGCCGGGGCCGAGTCAAAACGAGGCACCGGGCCTTGCGCAACGCCCGGGTGCTGCAATTGGTGCGCCCAGGCAGTGAGCGCCAGAGCGGCGCCCGCATAGCCGGCCCAGTACCCAAAGGCCGCAACGCGGCGCCCGTCCTCGGACGTCAGGAACTCCAGGTCGTACAGCAGGCCATTGCCCCGGACGTAGCGCGACAGGGCCGCGGCCCAGCCGTCCTGGTGCTTGAAGCAGTGCTGGAAATGAATGTAGGCGTGCGGCAGAGGAGTCTCGCCGTCGGTGAGCTCCTTCAGGCCCAGGATAATGTCTTGGTGTGGCGCATTGACCCACGATCCGGCAGGCACCATCTCGGCACCAACGGCCTCGAACTCATTGTCCTTGTAAATGCGGTCGTGGCTGCGCTCGACTCGGAGAAGGTAGCCAGCCTCGAGAAGGGCCTTGGCCGACGCCGGCGACACTGTGTTGTTAGCTATATAGTTACAAAGAGAGCAAGAACAACAGGACAAGACACATACGTGGCGACCGGCGTTCAAACGGCTTCGTCTCCGACCGAAGGTGGATAGTTATAGGCGACATGATGGTGTTGCTGAGTCCAAACGGTTGTTGCTCCAGGAAAGATTTGCGATGACTCAAAGGAATTGAAAATCTTGCGGCGGGGGGACTTGCGAATAAGGCAGTGTGGCTTGCGACTGTGGCGGAGGACCCACCCGTCTTGAGGCGATAATACTTGACCGACATTGTTAGTCTGCATACCGACAATGAAGTACTTTCAACGAGGGGGGGACGTACGTTTCGCGCGAGTCGGCACGCCAAAGAGAGGCGGGAGGGAACCGATGAGTACATCATTGCCTTTCACGGCCTCGTCAGAGATCGCCCGACATCTGGCAATGGGTCGAGAAAGAGAATTGGCTGCCAAGCGAGACAAACTCAAACTCTACTCCGCTCTACGCTAACACATAGTGAGCCGCCTAATTAGACCCCGCTGTCTAGGCTCCCGATAGCAGGGTCACTCTGTGCTCCGCTCAACGACAGAGGCCGAAGAGCGTGCGCATTGAAAGGCGTCGAACAAGGAGTCATCTTTGTTGACGCGAAGGGGAAGAATGAGGGTACCGCCTATGCGTGGAGAAGGGGACATGGGGACACAGACTAGTGGCAAGAACGTTGCTTTATTCCAATGCTGCGCTGCACGACAGGCGGGACGAGATAGGCCCGAAACTGTCGTGGCTGTCACAATCTAAGCTGTGTGCTGCGTCTCCTTCCACAATGCTTTCTGTCGCCATCTGGAAATCCCAGTGGACGTATCGTATGCTTTCCGACTACACGACACATTCGGCTTCGTATATCCTCTTCTACAACTTATTTTTACGGCCATCTCGCACGCAACACTCAAGCATCTTACAAGACTGCCACTCCATCGTATGCTTATATCTCCACATGACACAAGCCAGCCTATTAAGACGAATCCTGCAGTGTCTTACTGCGTTCTTTTTTTAAGGTGGTCTGATTTACCCCTCGCAAGGCTGAATGTTTGCCCCACGCACACCGGCAGCAGTCTTACCGTTCTCTCGTCCACGCCGCCCTCGCTGGCGGTTTCTTCTTCTTCTTCTCTTCTCTGTCCCACCGGCCATAAAACCGGCACAATGGATCCTAACGAAATCGCTGCCTACCGTTCAATGAATTATGCCAACACTGTTACCGCGACGGACAGTTCGTTCGTCCACATCGGCAATTACTATGTAAATACAACTGCCGTGAAGATTTCTGATGGGGAATGGAACGGGGTTCTGGATCGAATTTCACCTATACTCTACGGAAAGCACCACGGAGCAATTGTGGAGGCGCGGACTCGTGCTACATGCGAGTGGCTGTTAGACCACGAGGGATTCCACAGATGGGAGGGCGACAGCTCATCTGCAACTCTCTGGCTTCAAGGCTCTCGTGAGTGCTGATCCTTGCAAAATCTTCTGGTTGAATCTTTGTTAATCCGCCGCTCTCCATTCTAGCCGGTGCTGGCAAGACCTTTCTCACATCTAAAGTTATCGACCACGTCCGCAGCCAGCTCCGGGCCACACCAGATCGCGAGGTGCTTGCCTTCTTTTACTGCAACCGCAACGAATCCGACCGCCGCGACCCAATCTCTATACTTCGATGCTACGTTTGTCAACTGGCGGACGTTGCCAGCAAAGCAGGCATCCCGAGAACAAAGCTACGAGAAATTCTCCCTGACACACAACGCGACGGATCGGACTTCAGCTTCGCCACCTGCAGGGATCAGCTGCTCAACCTGTCGAATCTCTTCACAAGAACCACGCTCGTCCTGGATGCCCTTGATGAGTGTGAACCGGATTCGCGCTTGAAATTGGTGGATGTAATCGAGTTCTTGCTGGCCAACTCAAAGTCCCCTGTCAAAGTCTTCATCTCAAGTCGACCAGACCGCGACATTCGAAAGCGTTTCCACTCCAAGCCGAATATCGACGTTCGCGCGGAGAATAACGAAGAGGACATACGAGAATTCATCACCGAGGAGATAGTCAAGCACGGAGGGTGGGATGACATGTTGCCCGCGTTGAAAGAGGACATTATCGGAGTTCTCTTTGAGAAGAGCGGGGGAATGTAAGCTGCCCAGACAAACAGACAATTAGTATCGCTAATATGTATTAGGTTTCAGTGGGTGAATCTGCAGATCAAAGAACTCCTCAATCTTGAATCGCCGAAGGCCGTCAAAGACCGCCTCGGGAAGCTCCCTGCAGACCTGAAGGAGGCCTACGACGAGATATACCACAAAATAGCGACTCGAAACAAACACGACCTATTGTATGCAGAACGCGCTTTCAAGTGGGTGATGTGCTCAATCAAACCCCTGGGAAGCGAGCAGCTCCTGTCAGCAATCCGAGTGAGCCCGGACATGAGTACCGATGGCCTTGACCCGATCACGAAAGATCAGTTGCTGCACCTTTGCAACAATCTGCTTGTCCTGGACTCGCAGCAACGGGTATGGAGGCTCTCCCATCTCTCGGTACGGGAATACTTCGAAGAGAGCCACTGGAAACTTCACCAGGCGCACTGTTATGCTGCCAAAATCTGTCTGCAACTTGTGATTGGTGCGGATTACACGAAAGTTATTGCTGGCTTTCGGGAAATTTCAAATTATCAGGACGTCTTGAATAACATATTTCATCCAGGGAATCCGGTTCAGAGTTATGCTCGGGAATATTGGATAGGCCACACTGAAACTCAGCAAGCTGAAGACGCCAATCCTGAGCTGGCCAGCCTGCTGAAAACCTTTCTGGGATCACCAATGGAAAGTAGCCTTCAATATCGACAGTGGGGGAAACGGACAAAGAACGAGTCTTTTTCACCATACGACAAAGCAATTTTGATAATGTGTCGGCGCTCTTTTTTCAACCTTTTAAAGGACTGGTGGGATACTGCAGAGTTTTCGGTTTCACAAACAAACAAGAACGGTGACCAACTCCTATCTCTCGCTGCAGAAAGAGGTTGCAAGTCCACGTGCAATGCACTCGTCAATTGTGGCGTGTATGTCAACCAGCAGGGTGGGACGTACGGCAGTGCCTTAGCAGCAGCAGCATGGAATGGGCATACTGATACTATCAGCCTCCTTATCGAGAAAGGTGCGGAGGTTAATCAACAGCTCCAGGCAGGACGTTGCGGCAGTGCCTTAGCAGCAGCAGCAGCAGCAGCATGGCACGGGAAAGCCGATATTATTGGCCTCCTCATCGAGAAAGGCGCGGAGGTTAATCAACAGCTCCAGGCAGGAGATTACGGCAGTGCCTTAGCAGCAGCAGCATGGCACGGGCATACCGATACTATTAGCCTCCTTATCGAGAAAGGTGCGGAGGTTAATCAACAGCTCCAGGCAGGACGTTGCGGCAGTGCCTTAGCAGCAGCAGCATGGAATGGGCATACCGATACTATTAGCCTCCTTATCGAGAAAGGTGCGGAGGTTAATCAACAGCTCTGGGCAGGAAGTTACGGCAGTGCCTTAGCAGCAGCAGCATGGCATGGGCATACCGATACTATTAGCCTCCTTATCGAGAAAGGTGCGGAGGTTAATCAACAGCTCTGGGCAGGACATTACGGCAGTGCCTTAGCAGCAGCAGCATGGCATGGGCATACCGATACTATTAGCCTCCTTATCGAGAAAGGTGCGGAGGTTAATCAACAGCTTTGGGCAGGAAGTTACGGCAGTGCCTTAGCAGCAGCAGCAGAAAATGAATGGGGGACCAATACTGTCAGCCTCCTCATCGAGAAAGGTGCGGATGTTAATCAACAGCTCCAGGCAGGACATTACGGCAGTGCCTTAGCAGCAGCAGCAGCAGCAGCATGGCAAGGGGACACCGATGTTGTTAGCCTCCTCATTGAGAAAGGCGCAGTGATGAGGATATCAGAAGAACTGTAACACAAATGCATGAATGAGTGGCAAATGGACTTGGGGAAATTGTGACTTTTGGGCTTGTTGCAATGCATGATAAGTGCCTCTGTTGTATTTCTATCTGTGATGCTTTATTCTAGAGTTCAGGCTGAATTTGTATGTTGTTATGATGCATGCCAGTTATAGCTTTCCCACCACTATGGAGTCCTCATCGATCCGTCAAAATTTCCAAAGCTTAATTCACTGATTTGCACAATATCTACCGCCCGTTTGTTATTACTAGCCAGGCTACATCAGACAAAACCAATCCCACCTATCACAAAGCCTGCATTGCGTCGGCTATCTGGCGCGGCATTCACTCCACAGAGCCAACCTCCAGCCGGAGGCTAAGCCAGGGCAAAGACCGACCAGAAGTGTAAATACGAGAGAGATACCGTTCAAGTGACTTCGCCATGTCTGGCCAATAAACCTACAAGTGATGCTACCACTAAAGATATTCGTCACCGGGTACCCACAAAGGCTCGAGTCCCGAGCCGTACCTGGCACAGCCGGCAATCCCCCACCAACATCGCCCTCGCCGACTACAGCCTAACGCAGCCGCTGGCCTCCACAGGCTGCCTGCTCCCATACTATTATGGTCTGTCTATTTAGTAGCCCTCGGTATAATGCGCTCTCAGGTGCCATAGCGCCGCCGCGGGCACGGCTTGCGTCCGTAGGTAACGGATCTGGTCAGTTAGTCAGTCGGCGACATAATTATCGGTTACTTACCAGATCAGAAGGACACCCACGTCAGTATGTATAAGTGCACGCAAGTGTCCTTGGCCTTCTTGTACACGGTGAACGAGTATGCATAGCGTGGATCACCATTGGAATCCACTGTATTTGATTCTTACAAGTCTCTCGTTCCACTACGACATTCACGCCGCAGACAGAAGTAAAATAAGAGTGATTCTACTATTATTACCACTTACGGCCATGAACTATGACAGCGATGCATGCCTGCCCTGCTCCCAACTGCTTAGTAGGTGTATCGTTCACAGAGTGACCACCACCTTCTGTCCCGAAACACCCTTGCGCAGGACGTTAATGCCGTGCTGAATCTTGCCAAGGTCGTGGCCTACCACGTGAGCGTCCGGTTTGGCTAACAGCGATCCGTTGGCCAGCGCCGCCGGCACGAACTTTCCCCACACGCCCTCGCCGACAAAAGCCAGCGGTCCGGATGCGATGTTGAGTGAGCGGACTTGATTGCTCTGGTCAGCTTTATCTGCCTCCTTCATTCCTAGTTCGATTAGGAGACACTTACCAAACTGAGGCTCGTACCACTCCGTCTTACGGTCCGAGGGCAGCACGTTGGCCACTGGAACCTTCTTGTCGAGCTGTTCGAGGATGGCCGCCACCTGAACCGTGCTCGCATCCAGAGAAATCGCGTCATAGACGCCCACAAGGTCGGTGTTCTTGAGCTCCTTGACCAGGTCGTCCACGACCGTCTTGCCATGATAGTCGTACACTGCGTCTGCGCCCAGTTCCCGGAGTAACGCGTGGTTGTGCGCCGACGCCGTGCTGACGACGCGCACGCCTGATGCCTTGGCCAACTGAACAGTAGCGCTGCCGACAGAGGACGAGCCGCCCCAGATGAGGACGGTCCGGCCTGACTGCGGGACCTGGTGGACCGGGCCCGCCGACGGAAGTGGCAGCCCGATCAGCGCGGGGTCGTAGAGGCCGGCCGACGCCGTCGACAGAGCGAGCGGCAGCACGACCGCAGTCTCGAGAGACAGCTTGGCTGGCACTAGGCTGACGAGGCGGGAGGTGGTGACGAAGAAGAGCTGAAAGGACGAGTTCTGCGGCTTGCCGACACCGAGGCCGTTGGCGTGTCTGCGGCGAAGCGAGTCAGCCCACTGGTTTCTAGACCTAGATATCCAGATCCGGCAGTCTTGGGGTCAGCCCCGGGAACTGCCGGAACCGTTAGAGTGCGGGGGAGACCCACGCGATCACGCGATCGCCCTTCTTGAAGTCGGTGACGTTGGCGCCGACTGCCTCGATGACGCCAGCGCCATCCTCGCCGAGGATAAAGGGCTTACTAGGCGAGTAGGCGCCGTTGTTCCTAGTGATGTCAGTCAATTCCTGCAACACCGTCTTTCTGGCAGAAGGGATCGTACTGCAGCTTATAGTCGACTGGGTTCTGCACAAAGTTAGTGAGCTGACGCACACCGCCAGGATGAGAAGAACGCACAATGGCAACAGCCACCGTCTTGATGAGCACCTCGTCTGGGCCCGGCTCCGGCTTGGGCGCCTCTCTGACAACCAATGGGAGGTTAGCATTGCCCTCGATCCAAGCTGCCTGGTTAGCCATTGTCTTGCTGTATATGTAGGTGCTTGTGTCCGTGTGTGCTTGCGCGAGTAGGTCGTAGGCGTGTGTTGTTCCTGCTCTGACGCTCACGTTCTCGACCAAACAGGTTCCTTTATACTTTGCCGTGGACAGCGACAGGCCATATTGAATGACAAATCTAAAGAGCGTCACGTAATTGTTGGAGGGACATACAAAGCACGCAATTGCTAGAGGGACATGTGGTTGGTCATACCGATTGATCACTAGCGTTGCATATTGTGTGATTTCAGCTGTCGCGCGGCCGTCGAGACCGTCTCCCGGAAACAGTGTGTGGTGGCCGATGGGCGAGCCAAGAGGCAAAGCACGTCATGCATGGCATGGTGCTGGCTGTAGTAACACAGATTTGAAGACATCATCAGTGAGAGAGAAGGCAAAGAGAAAATCCAATAAGGCCCGGAAACATTCGCAATTATGTATGACATGCATAGGAAGGCCAGCGCTGTTATACAGACGCATCATAAATGAGCATCCCCATCGATAAACTGTGATTGGTAATGTAAATCGGCCCACCATGCATTTCTATACTCGTGCGGGGGTGCTGCTGCCTCGTCGCCATCATCGCTGTCGTTGTTATCGTGGTTGTCGTCCTGGTGTCAGCTACTGCCTCAGTTGCCTCGATGTCGCGGACTTCGTGGTTGTTGTCTCTGTCGCAGGTGCCTCGCTGTCACCGACTTTGTTGTTGCCAGCTGCTGATGATTGATAAGAACAAGCCGCGTGCAGCTCTGAATGGAGAAGTTATGGCGAGTATTAAGGTGTAGAGGCTCGTCCAGGGCTGGCAGGGTCTTGTGTGGAATATGCCTCCCGTCTAGGTTATAGTTAGCCCACAGCAATTGCCTTCGATCTAGTAAAAGTCAGACAAAAGCACTACTCTCCTCAATCTGGTGGCTCGTTTGATCTTTCTAACCTCCCTCCTCTCCATTTACGGTAAGGCACCACACTATTTGTATAACAGCGTCCTAGTGCGACCGCGACACGACCGTCTTCTGCAACGCTTCTCTTAGCTTTGACGCTTATATGCAGTCAAACCATTACGATTGCGAGCGACGAGTCGACAAATCCCGCGACGTACGGGATCCGGGGCGGCGATCTGGTCTTGGGGCTTACCATCTTGTTTTTCCGCCAGCCCGTGCTGGTGCAGGGCGAGGGCGATGTGGTTGCAGACAGGCCATGACTCGAGCAGCTGGCCGAGTTGGTGTGGGATGTAAGCTGGTGCTCTATACGAACTTTAAGATAGTCAGTGGACTGTATAAGACACTGGCGTCTTATACTGTTCCAACGCCATCGATGTACATCGGCTTCAAATAACTAAAAGATCTCGCAACGATAAGTCCATAACATAGCTCGGCATCATTAGAAGAACATTGCAGCGCTCTCGAACCAATCTCAGAATCCCCAAGCGTGTTCTCCGCTTCAACAATCAAGACATTTAGAACGGCCTCGGCGGACGCAAATTCGCTCAGCCAGCACTTTCCTACAATTTGACCAAACAGAACTCCATCGAGCGATGGAAACTCCTTGCTTGCAAACTTCTTTTCTATGTCCGCATCCTCCATTCCCTCATACGGCTGCTTGCCCGTGGCAGTTTGAAAGATGCACGACCCGAGCGCAAATATATCAGTAGCGACGTTACACCCGACCTTATCCTTTTCCCTCCACGCGGCTGGCAGATAGAACGGACCACTTTCGAGAATGTACGGGGCTTGGCCGAGAAGTGAACAGCCCCCAAAGTCGGCAATGCGGAGCTGGATATCATTATCCAGGAGCAGATTTGCCGGTTTTAGGTCTGCATGAATGACGTTGTTGGCGTGAAGCATTGCGACACCTTGTGCCGTTTGGAGAATCCATTGGATGCGCTGCAGTCGTAATCGTAGTCTCGCGATTTTTTATGTATGTTGCAAGGGACCCATTAGGCATATACTCGAGGGTAAGGTACGCATCATCGCCTTCTTCGTTAAAGCAAACCACAGGAACAAGCCGGGCATGCTCCGGGAGATGCTTGTACGTATCGATCTCTCGTTGAAGTTGCTTCTTCTGTATCGAGCGCCAGAATTTTGGCATGTCCTTGATAATAGATTTCGTCACCCGCGTTCTACAAGTGCTGAGCTCGATACGTCCCGACGCCGTTATCAGGGGGCCATTTAGCTGTAAAATGGGGTTAGCGCAATTCTGACAGTGTACGCAAACGTGATACGTCCTTACCAGTTTTTCTCCAAGAGAGAGTTCTTGCTCGAGTATTGGAGTAGATGGGTGGTCTTCCATTGTGGTTATGGTTAAACATTGAAGATTTAACGATTGTTGATTGGAATATGAGATATTTGTTGAATCACAGTAGGTTGAACTGTGGCTTCTACTCCTGGGGCGCTCCTAGCGTGGCTCAGCATTACCGACCCTGACGACTACTCTTAATGAGCCGTAGCGGGAAGGGCCGCTGTATTAATTAAGGAACATACTGCGGTGACCCGAATTGCACTGCAACAGTAGTGCACAGGCCTTCTAAAGATCTGGTAATATATTTGAAGGAGTTGTTGATGGTAGCCAGCCACCATCCCACATTGCCTTGTTTTAGCTAGCGACAGGAAGCCTCTCAGTTAGCGCGCGAATAGGGAAGAGCGCATTTCCCTAGGGTCACGTGGGATGTAAAGAATGCAGGAGGGCCGGAAACCGACGAAACAGCGCGCGACAACCATTTTAGCAGTTTACTTTCAAGAGGATTTAAGGAGTCAACAAAAAGCAGCCATCCACCACAGTAACGACAATGATGGATACTGTTAATGAAGAGTCCACCCATACTTCTCCTCTCAGTCCTCCATCTTTGAGTACTTGCCCTGCCTCGCCTCCTCGACCGCTTCCTACTTCCGAGGTCGAGCTTCTCGACAATTCTCTTCTCATAGAGGAAGAAGCACTGTCCTGGTTTGATCCCCAGAAATGGTATCCAGCCAACCTTGGAGAGGTGATACAAGAGCGGTACCAGGTTCTCGTCAAGCTCGGCCATGGTTCTGTCTCAACCGCCTGGCTATGCCGCGACCTTTTGTACGTCCACAATATCCGGGACCTTGTTTTTATCAGTCTGGTACTAATATACCAAGACGCCACTCGTATATAGCACTGAAGATATACAAGACAGGCCATCAACAGGCCCCAAGAGAAAGAAGTGTGTCACGCCGTCTTAAGTCTTTGGCGAAAGTCGAGGCCAGTAAAGATAACGGTGATAAATTGGGCCTCTCAATCGTGCGTATCGTGCTCAATACGTTTGATCTCCCCGGGCCAGTCGGTCCGCATGTATGTATGGCGTATCGGCCGCTGTGCATGTCGCTCGAAGATCTTCGCATCACAGCCGGGGGCCAGCTGCCGGCCTACATACTAAAGCCCTTTTTCACTATTATTCTGCGAGGCCTTATATACCTGCATAATGCGAATGTGGTTCACACGGGTATGTTTTTTTCTTGGGGAAATAGCCTTGTTAGACGGTGGCCATTCTCGTCTCTCTCTGATACGTACCATTTTTTACACGATCTAACGGGCTGCAGATCTGCAAGCTAGCAATCTCTTGTTGACTGCAGACTCGGACCAGACCTGGAAAGACTTGGTTGAAGAGGAGTGGCAAAATCCGTCGCCCCGGAAAAAGCTACCCGGGGGCACTTTCATGTTCACATCCAGGATACCTGAAATACCCGATGAGGGCACACCAGTCATTTGCGATTTTGGTGAAGCTCGCGAGGGACCTGGCCCATTCATTGGCGAGGTCATGCCCGATCTGTACCGTGCACCCGAGATTATCTTGTGCATCCCTTGGAAAGAAAAGATTGATATTTGGAGCATAGGGCAAACGGTCAGTCTCCGGGGGCGGCTAGCCTATCTAGACACACGCTGACCTATACCTATGCAGCTGTGGCACCTGCTCGAGGGCAAGACTCTTTTCAAGCAGCGTCTGCCCAGCCGTGAGGAATCCCGTGGGGCCCACATAGCTAGAGCGGTGGCTCTGTTGGGTCCCCCGCCCGCGTTATTATTAGAGCAGTCCAATATCGCGGATGAGTTCTTTGACAGCGACGGTATGTAATAGTCGAATGAATTAGCTTCTGTGTGCGGAACTAATAGAAGCAGGGTCCTTGAAAGAGGGATACCGGAATACCCAGAGCACGTCACTAGAGGACGAGGAAGAAGTCCTCGAGGGGGAGGAGAAGGCCCGTTTCCTAGCTCTAATACGCAGAACGTTGCAGTGGCGTCCTGAAGACCGCCCAACAGCCGAAGAGCTGCTTCACGACCCATGGTTTGATGGGCTTGCCGGCTAGCCCTGGCTTTCCCTAGGATGAGGTGCCGGCCCGGGACCTACACGCCTACGTAAGAAGCTTCCCGGTAGTTTGATAATTCAACAGCACTGTTAACACCTAGGATTTTTGGGTTCTCTTTCAGAATATTCATTATCGTAAAAGGTGCGAGAAATGTATCGTACAATGCGAGCCGGCGTCCAGGCTATCAGACTCATCGATCAATAACATTAATGTCTCGCCACAGGAGGACCCCAACGAGGCCGGCAAACCAGACGGCAGTACTGGCGGCCAGCATTCTCACTTGGGCATCTTGGTAAGCATGCTGGATGGCGAGACGGGCAAAAGAGCCCGGCGGATATGACAGCTGCGTTGCGATGTCGGCATAAATCTTGTCGAGATTGGGCAACTCCTCGGCCGGGAGGTACGCGGCCAGGCGGCTGGGAAAGACATGCTGCCAGATGGCTGAGGAGATGGTGAGGCCAAAGGAACCGCCGATATTGCCAAAGAAGCCTAGCATGGCCAAAGATATGGCCACCTGGTTATCGGAGGCGGCCGCGAGAATGGCAACCTCGTCACAGACCATGACGGTGCCGGCAGCCAGCGAGATGCAGATTTGGCAAGTAACGAAGAAGACGACGTGGGCGTTGGTCTGGCAGAAGAACAGCATCAAGCCGGAGCCGAGGATGCTCAGGGGAATGCCGACATAGAGACAAACAGGCCTGAAGCGACCGGTGCGATGAATAAGGATGCCGATGCCGATGGAGCAGAGCACAGAGCAGACGGTGTAGGATTGCGTAACGAAGCCGGCGCCGGTGACGGAGAGATCATTGACGACCTGCAGGTAGGATCCAAAGAAGCTGTTCCAGCAAAAGAAACTGGCAAAGAGAGCGGCTGAGAGGAGACAGGCGCCGGCAATGGTGCGGTCGAGTAGGGCAGCGTAGGGCACGAGGGTGGTGGATGCGAAGCGGGACTCCCAAAGGAACAGGGCGACGGCGAGGAGTCCGCCGAGGGTGAGAGAAGTGGCGACGACGGACGAGGGCCAGCCGTTGAGGTTGAGGGGGAGAAGGAGGAGCAGGAGTGTGGCGGCAAGCAAAAGGAGGCCGAGGGGGTCAAAGAGGCGGCAGGTGGCGAGGAACGAGGGCTTGGGGGGGGAAGTGGATGACGATGACGAGAATGACGAGTATGAGGGCGTGGTGCTTCCGTCGCGGTGGTCGGCACGATGCGTGGGTGGCGTTGTCGGCCCCTGCGGCGGCGGGACGAGGCGGATCAGAAGGAAAATGAGCGGCAGGGTGACGGCAGGGAGGAGGACGGCAAAGAGGGCAAAGGCGGCGGGCCAGCCAGGACCGCGCAGACAGGCCTCGGCCAGGGGACCGGCGAGCCAGCAGACGAGCAGATTGGGGGACGAGAGCACGGCCTGGAAGAGGCCACGGGCGCGCAGCGGGGTGGTGTCGGCGATGAAGACGGCCAGGACGTACTGGATGCCGGCGTGGCCCACGGCCTGCAGCAGCTGGGCGGCGGCGTAGGTGGCGAGGCCGAGACGGGCATGGGCCGAGGAGGCGGCTGACGATGCGGCAGCGAGGGCGAGACCGAGAGAGGCGAGGACGACGCAGAGGGCAAGGCCGCGCGGCCGGCCAAAGCGGTCGAGCAGGCGGGCGAGCGGCAGGGCAGTGAGGGCGCCGACGAGCGAGGACACGAGGCCGATAGCGGGGGTCAGCGCATGGCGGGCAAAGGCCGAAGTGACGTAGGGAGCGAGGACGGCGGCGGTGGCGGCAATGGCGGCCTCGACGAGGTAGGTCAGCCAGACGAGGGCGTAGGCGGCGACGAGGGCGGGGGACCGGGGAGAAGGACGCGGGGGAGGATCTGGAGAGGCCGACCGTTTGGAGAGATCGTCGTCATCGCAGACCGAGTCGGAGCCGTCCGGGTCGAGAAAGGTGTAGGCGGGGTCGACAGGGGACATGGCGAGGCGGGAGATAGGACAGGGGATGAGGGAGACGACAGGACGAGGCAGAGGAGGCGAAAAGTGGCAAGACGAGGGATACGAGGGAGACGAGAGATGACGCAGAAATGCACAAACAAACACACAGATTGACAACGGCAAACGAAAGGCGCAATGATGGACCCAAGTCGCTCGAAACGACAAGTGGATACAAAGTCGCAAACTTGCTCAACAGCCAGCCAGCCAGCCAGCCCGAACCGTAAACTTGCTCACCCCAGCTCCGCGCACGCGCCAATCAGCCACGCCAGATCCCGCCCCGTTTGCCAGCAGGCGTCGTGGCCGCCGTGCAGCCGCTTGTGGATGTGCACCGCACAGCCTTCGCCCTGCAGCCGCGCCGCCATGTGGTCGAGCTCCGCCTCGTCCACGAGATCGTCGTCGCCCGACCGCGCCAGCGTCACCGATGCCCCCGCCAGCGCCGTCGCAAAGCGGCCCGTCCACGCGGCCGGCGCCGCCGCGTCCCAGCCGCTCGCGTCCCAGCCGCTCGCGTCCCCAAACGCGCCCCCCAGAAAGCCGGCGTAGGCGCCGCCCGACCGCGCGTTGATGCCGGCAAAGTCGTAGATGCCGGCCACGCCGATCACGGCCCGCGGCAGCGCCACGCCCCGCGGCTGCGCCACCAGCTGCAGGGCCAGACACGCACCGGCCGAGTGGCCCACGATCACGTAGCGACGGCCCATGGGGTAGCGCGTCTGCAGAAACGCCACGGCCGCCCGCACGTCGTCCAGGTGGTCCGGGTGGCGGGCGTCGCGGTACTGGTCGGCGGGCGTCGCCATCGGGTCCTGCACAAAGTCGGGGTGCGCGCTCAGCCGGTAGTCGACGGACGCGAGCCCGCCCAGCCGCTCGAGCACATGGCCGTACTCGTCTGGCCGCTCGGCCAGCGCGCTCACCGTCGGGCCAAATGAGTCTAGGCCAATCTCGGGGTCCCGCCAGGCGCCGCCGTGGATGTAGCTGCATAGGTTTAGCCGCTGGTCTCTTCCCCGTCTCTCGGTCGCACCCTTCTGCTCCCTCCTCCTCACTCACATTACCCACGGCTTCGTCCTGCTGGCTGTGTCGAGTTCCCACACGCCCACCTGCTGCAGGATGTGCTGGCTGCCGTACGCGTGCTGGGTGAACGGTATTTTGTCTGCCATGTTTGCGAATTTCCACCCGTCTACGTTTTGAAAGGGACAGCTTCAACGGACGGCAATGGCAAAAGAGCAAACACGGCGTGGGGCTCTGTCCGAAGGCGGCCCGCGTCCGGTCACGTGAGAGCGGACGGCTGTCGAAAAAAAAAAAGAACTTGACAAGAGTGGGACTCGAACCCACGCGTGTTTCCACACTAGCAAGCTCAGGATCCTGAAGCTAGCGCCTTAACCGCTCGGCCATCTTGCCTTGTTATTGGAGAGTTGTCTCTGTACAGGCCAAATGACAGTGATGTTCCAATGATCCATTGTCTGCAAAATCCGTCTTTGCCACCGTTCCTAGACCTGGCCCGCTTTCCGAGTTCCTACACACAAACATAAGACTCCAAAGCTAGTAAAGAAAGTACTGGGAAAAGACGCTTATTTTTTCCTTTTTGCTACCTCCAGCAACGATGACTCGTCCGTGAACCAAAACTGCAGAGTACCCTCCATCGCGTAGCATTGCCATTCATCATCTTGCTCATGCCGAGGACCATACTGGGGACCGTGCCGGTGATCGTGTTGATGATCGCGCTGGAAACAGACGTGTGTCTGGTGTAACATCCGCTGCCACGGCGAATAAAGTCTCTCGACTCGCGAACAAAGCATGCGCGGTTCAACAACCCTTTCTATCTGATCCACCTGTACGCGGCAATGACCAACCGTTCTGGCCCCTCCATTTCGGTAGCGGATCAAAATACCTGTGCAATAGCCTGTTTTCGGATCTAAAAATGACAGGGTCGACGATATGCCGTCCAGAGGAGCCCAAGAGAAGTATGGAGTACCATTGATCGGAGAAAGACTGAGCGGTCCTCGTGGAAATGGCCTGGGAATACGCGCGTCGGCGGGGAGTCGACAGTAAGCGCCAAAATAAGACACTGGAAACCCTTCCCTCGCCTCTCTGTGGATCAATGTAATGGGAGCCGATCGGCCTAGACACAGATCGATTACTTTGCCAATCGTGGGCGGTCCCATAATAACGTCGCCAACTAGTTGTGTTCGGACGAGAATGTTCATTCTCATAGGCGGTTCGTCTCGGACTCCAAGAAACAGCAGTCGATCGTCTTTGGAAATAGGAAGATATATCCAAGTCATCCCCCGGCGGCGTCGGCCAGGGATGCATTCATATGTTGACATCGCACAGTCACCTTCCGAGAAGTGGCTATGAACCCCGAAAAGCTTCCCGCCTGAAAAGAAAAAGGTTAAGCCTCGGACACGCTCCATCTCAACAGCATAAAAACGCTGCCAGGAATATGGAATTTTAGAGATATAACCGTTGCAAGAAGAGTCGCAAGGTGGAGAGGGCGTGTTCCAGACAGGGATTGTTTGGTCGCGGGATTTTTGTAGGCGCGCACAGCCGTCCTAAAGATAAGTAAGATGTGGAAGCAAAGAAAATATACATTATACACATACCTTTAGTTGAAATGAAACTCCGTCGGTAGATTGCCCTTGCACAATAGCAAAAGCGAAGGAAGTAGAGCACTGCGCCGTATATGGCGGTAGGCGACGGAGCCGCTCTACCTTGCTAATACCTTGTCGATCGACGGTTAATCTCACCAGCCAGGCCTCTTGTGGCGACGATGGAGAGGCTACAGATTCAAGCTTCCCGTATCGCTCCCAACAAAGTATATCACGCAAAGGGAAAGACAAGAACGGCTCTAGCCCCTCAGTTGGCAAGCGCAAGGCCAGAGAGACCGCCGAAACACACCTCCAGAGCATCGCATGTGGAGAGTGGTGACGGATCATGTCGATCAATTCTGGTGGCAGCTTTGACAGCAATGACAGTCCGATGGGTTCGGCCATCGTCTTGAGCACGTTCGGGTCGTACTCTCTATCAGATAGACGGAGGGGTTGCGCGCCCCGCCAGGGCCTTTTCCACGCCGCCACTGTCCACAACCGGCAGAGGGCGTCGGTACCCTTCACCGAACAGCTCTCACAAAAAAGCTGGTAGCAGTCATAGTGTATCGCAACGTATTCCGGCGACTGACGACAATTGCTGCAATCGGCGAAGCGGCACAACGGGAAGCCGCCGACTTTTGTGATTCTGTGGCCCTGTTCTGGAAAGGCGAACGGGCGGGTATGGCCAAGGTAGGCCGTCGAGTCATCGTTGCCAAAGACTATCAGACGGTTAAATTATAGCAAGGGCTTGTTCTCGTCACAGTCCGCTCGGAGAACAAGAAAAAAAAAGCAACAGGATTCGTCGCCCCATTCGTATCAATCCAGCAGAACTGAAATCAAGCTCAGTTGTAGGAAAGGGATCTCACGTACGTGCTATTACCCTTTCGTGCTTTGATATCAGATCTGCACAAACACCGCATTGAGAAGTGAGCCCGATATGGCATCCGTCGGCCATTCTGTTTTCTGTTTTATTTCTTGCCGAACCAAAAGAAGTTAAAAAACGGGGGAAAGTCGATGGCATCCCCAAATCCAGAATGCATTTGCTTGATTATGTAAGAGCGTTGCTATTTGTACTACTGTTTTTTGCTATCAGCTCTACTTTTCGAGGATAAGGAAAAGGGTACAATGGCTGGGTCAACCTTCCTACATACCGCTGTAGACTCCTTCAAGTTCTAACTCGATTTTCCACCCGCCTGTAAAAGGCATATTGAAAGGTCCCTGTCGCCTCCGTTCGCGCTAGTAACCTTTTATATTTTAGCTTCTAGTGCCGCTAAGTCGCGGCAGGGCGTACCCGTTTTAGCACCGCTTTTTGTAGGGCGTCCCTATCCCCCGGCCGGTAAGTAGTTGTTTTTTATAGATTCTCCCCCTTTTCCCCTGTTCCTTCCTTTTCCTTCTGCGGTAACTAGATAAAATAAATGCGAGATGAAATAAGGCCAGATGAAATGGAAATGAATTAGTCCGAAGGGACCGGATCGCTGGTGATTGCACGTGTCTGTAGCGGAGGTGCTGTCCCTGTGGTGGTGCGTTAAGTGCCTTCGTCTGTTGCATATCGTAGACTTGGCCAATGTACATTTTTCTTATTAGTAAAAATTACTACTAATAGCAAAAAAACAGCAGTACAAATAGCAACGCTCTTATGTAAATCAGCACAGTGTGTAGATAGTGACAACGATGAGCCGCACTGGTAAGACACAGCGGTGTTAGTTAGGTGGTGTGTACTACGAGTAGTTACAGACGCACGGCATGTAAGAAACGGAAATAGGGCATCGTACATGCAAGTTAAGAAAATGTAACGACTTATTCGGTTCCCTACAACCATGCATAAATTCAAGAGGACGTCGAGCAATTTTATGTGTTAGCTTACGTTTGTCTAAACTGGTACTATTTAGAGCTCAGAGTTCTGTGCATCTTGCAACACTTCCAGCGTCGCAACCTATCTCAGCATGCCTCAGCCTATGTCCTTTGCCGTTTCCTGGACTTATCTGGAGAGAGGGTTTCCCCGCTCAGAAGACCAATAACTGCCTGGACATTGGTAGAGCTCTTGGCTTCAAACCATTGGTCTTTGCCGATTTCAAGAATGTTTAATCTTTGAAGCCGCGCCCCAAGTGCTATCAAGACACTGTAAGTATTTGGAAGTAATTCTGGGAGAGCACAAGGAGCAGGAGGCCTTACTGAATGAATCTGCTCGCGTGGTTGCTCTCGTCGGGACTGCCCTTACACGGACGACGACCTTTTCAGGTCTGGCGGAAGAAAAGCAAACGAAAGAGGCTGGATCTGCTTTCGTCACCAGTATGAAAAAGTATTTCTCATCTCCTTTCAAATCTGATTCGGGTACAGTAAACTTTCCATCCCGATAGCGGCATTTGTAGGCCCGACAAGTCGGAGGCTGCTGGGGCTGCTGTTTGCCCTGAAGGGTCATACAGGCCATAGTATCTGAGCAAGCTGCGGAAAGTACACGTGTTAGCTGAAACCCATATTGGCTTGTTCTTTATTAGATGACTTACCGTCCCCTGCGACCCGTAGACTGTCCCGCAGGTGAGAGCAACGAGAGGCTAGGTGGCACTGAATCTCCAGTTCGAAATTGGTCCCAGTGTCAAAGTCCATTTGGGGACCCACGGCCCAATTCACACGCAGCCCAGGCAAAGAGCCCTCAGTTCTGTCAATAGGAATGCTTCCCATGCGCAGATAATTGAGCAGTCGCTGCTCCGCGCGGCTGATTTCCAGCTTCTTTCTCCAATCCACCGTCCGGGAGTGATCTGTGGCAAACATGTGGTGCGGCAGCTGATTTAGCGCATCGGAAAACAACCCTTTGATCGTGTGGAGGAGGATGTCGGAAACGGCCAGGTCTGCCGACAGGCCCAGCTCATCGACGGCACCAGCAATCGAGAGCCACCGCTCGTGAATGCGGAATAGCCGCTTGGGTTTGGAGAAAAAGAGCTGCAGATGCAGCTTCCCGGCTTGGACAAATATGACGGCCATTTTTCTCGTCTGGGGGCAGGCCCTCAGACAGGCGTGGAACGCGCGGACCACTTCCGTCGCAAACGGCGTCTCTGGGGCCGTGGCCGTCGGAGCCTTGGTGAAGCGGCGCTGCTCTTCTTCCTCTGCCGTGTGCAAGAGGTTATACTTGCTCATGAGGTCCCAGTATTTCCTTGTCAACTCGACGCCTTCGCACTGAAGGCCTTGAATGATGGAATCAAGCCTCGGGTTCTGCAACAGAAAGGGTGTTCAGTAAACATGAGGAAAAGCGGTCAACTTTTGACATTATAACATACCATGCTCTTGTGCTTGTCGCAATAGTACCACTTTCCAGCAAACTGCTCCCCAAGGAGATGCTTTCGAAGCTGGGACACAATGTCTAAACCGAAGCACAACTTCGACCGTGCAACATCCGCATACTCAGGCTCGGTGGTGTTGAGCATGTCGCTAAGCTCCCGGGCCATTTCCGGCCTGACCACCAAGACGCCGCGCCAAATGGCTAGTATGGCGTCTGCCTCCTCATTTGCGTGTGCTAGCGATTGCCTCTCGCGGCTAGTACGGCCCCAGGCAAAGTTGTAGCCGAACCTTAGCGGTTTGTTTGTAATGCTCGCAGACCGCGACGCTGTAGACTCTTGGAGTAGAAGGCCTTTTAGATACACTTTTCCACGCTGCTGCGGATCCGTAAGAAGGTCGCCATGTAGGGTTGTGATCACGGCGTTATCCGGGCTCTCTTGTAAAAACAGAGCTGCCGTGGTCCAGGCGTCGAAATTTTCCCGTCGGACCGGGTTTCGTAGGACCGGCCTGCCCCTTTCGTCTCGGCCCATGAGTGTCTCTCCAATCATAAATTGAACGTCTCCACTCGACTTGGAGGCAAACGGAAGTAGGGTTTGCATACTAAGCCGCTGGGCCTGGTCTTCAGCCAGCCGGATCGCTTCGGAGCTCATACGGCGCAGGCGCACGACAAGTCGGCCGCTCGTTGTGAAGTTGAACTGCCAGTTGAAGCCGCCCGTGCGGCAGCGCACGCAGTGGTTCTGGGGGCCACGCATAAGCACCAAAAGGGCAAGCTTGAGTCCTTCGCCATGCGCACCGGCCTCGTCGCCAGCTTTGTTGGTACCACCGAAGTCCATGTGGCCGGGCTGCAGGGTGGCCTCGCGGTTTGTGATTTCGACGGTACCTGCGCCATCCTGACCCATGAACCTGATGTAGCCAAGGCATTCTTTGAAGTCGGAGTTAAACCGTTGCACCTGATAGATAATCTCTGTGCTGTGACCGTCGGTCCTCTCTTCTCGAACAACGTGAAAGTCACGCTCCGACAACTGGAACGATCGGATGATGCCGTCACGCCTGGAAGTAAGAGTCAAAAGGTTAGATAAAGGCGGAATAGGCTATAATATGTAGTCCCTGGGGAAGGCTTACCAATTCTGCACCAGCTCGCGAAAGGCTTCTCGCGGCTCCCAAGTCGTGTAGTTGGCGCGGAGGGCAAAATTGATTGTTTTGCAATGTGCAATGTCACGGAGCCTGAGCTCGGGGTCTTCTTCATGCTCCCCCCCATCGGACTCGCCCGACAAGGAACCTTTGTTATTAAAGGGCGCCATATTATGTCTGGGAAGCTGAAGGCGATAAGTCAGGGCCGTTCTCGCTCGTCGTGGCGGCTTTGATGCGAGTAGTTCAACGGAAGACTCTGTAGTTGACTAAAATTGAAGAGATACCCGATTTTATTTGTGCTATATTATTCTTCCATTATTCTTACGACGTATTCACTTGCTTCTCAGAACTTGGTTCAGTTTCTGGTGGTTGCGGGAATCAGTTTGGCTAGACGACGTGGGTCCTTTTAGCATCGTAGTCAATGCGGCAGACAACGCCTAAACCGATCTTCGCTTCTTTCTGGGCGCCCACATCTGTAGGCAGTTTTCGCTAGCGCCTCTAGCAGGCTACCCCGGATTTTCCGGTCCCCACATGCCTTTTGCACTACGGAGTAAACTCCAACCCGCTTCCAAACGAAATTACACCAAGATCAGAGCGCGATTTACAAACTGCCGCAATGGTGCTTCGCCCTGCAGTGTCGAAGAGTGCGCGAATCCTGCCGAACGTGGTATCGGAAGCTGCGCGCTATGCTCGAAGCATTTCTGTGGTGACCACATTCGCTCCAGCTTGCACACTTGTCCCTCGAGGGTAAGTTGTGTGTTGGCTTTGGCCATATTGGCAAACGAACGCGACACGCTGACGGTACATGCACTCTACAGGACAGCGACTCAGAACTATACTATGCCAGCTACGATGCAGCAAAGAAGCGACACCTGGAGGCCCTGTTGAGCAAGGTCGATCCGAAAGCATTGGAGCTCGCAGCAACCAGGGCGCGGAACGGTGTCCTTGTCGAATTCCTGCCTTCGCTGCCGACCTCACACTAGCGGCCCGCGCGAAACTTGCCACCCAAACAATGCGGAGGCCAGAATTGCCACGTTGACGTGGATTTCGCCGACGGGGTGACATGGCTTGCTCGTCTTCGACTAGAACATCCGCTCCTCCCTCCCCAACCCGTGCAGGCCCGCATCTTTTTAAGCGAGGTTGCAACGCTCGAGTTCTTGGCAAAGACCGCGATACCAGTCTCACAGGTGTATGCGTACGAGCTGGAGTCGGCCGACAATGCGGTGGGGACCTCATATATCCTGATGGAGAAGCTGCAGGGCAAACCACTGGACTGGAATAGCGCCAACTCCAAACAGCGAGCCAAGGTGATGGAGCAGCTGGCCGATGTCTATTTGGAGCTCGAGAAACACCCTCTTTCCTTGACTGGCTCTCTCGTTCCCGCATCGAGGCCATTAGGGGCGACACGAACCGACACAGCTTAGATCGGGCCCTTTGCGCAGCTGCCGTGCTTCAAGACGTCGGAGAAAGCGCTGGGTCCGTTTAGCACGCTCGAAACAGCGTACACGGCGATCATTCGACAGCAACTGCACGCCCTGAGCACCCATGAGTTTAGCAGTCTTCCGGTGGACAATTACCTGGCGTTGTCTTGGCGGCTTGCCGTCCTTTCGAAACTGGTCGCCGGGTCTGCATCCCAAACAGGACCATTTTATCTCAAACACTATGACGACAAAGGAGATCACATTTTGGTAGACGACCAGTACAATATCACCGGCCTGATCGACTGGGAATTTGCATCTGCGGAGGCCAAGGAGCTCGCATTCAGCTCGCCTTGCATGATGTGGCCGGTCGGTGAATTTTACGACGGAAGCAACGCGCTCGCGGAGGATGAGCTCCTCTTCGCTACCATCTTTGAGCAGCGTGGCCGTGCGGATATCGCAGAGTTTGTACGTAAAGGCAGACGGTGGCAACGATACCTCTTCTTTCTGGGTGGTGGCATCCCGAGCGATATTGCAGAGCTAAAATCCCTCTTCAAGGGACTGCGAAACAGGTTCGGCAGCAAAGAGGACGAGGCGATCATTGTGCCTTACGAAACCTGGAAGAAAACCACACTTTCTGGGTTTGCAAAGGACGATACCCAGCTCCAAGCTCTCTTGCGTAATGAGCGGGCAGTGGGCCGAAGTACAACGGAGTAAGGAGCCACAGTTCTTGCATTCTTGAGATAGATGGTAATTTATCAAACACTTATTTGGCGTAAAGAGCATATGGCTATTATAGTAACAAAAAAGAAACAAGGAATAGTTAACCTTAAAGCCAGAGACATTGCATTACAATCTCAAAATATATCTCTGTAAAGTAATAACCGTCCTATCATCTAATCCTTCCCTAATTACAAACCATGTGCGATTAGAAGATTTGTGTCCATCTCCGCGACCGCCGCTTTCTCTGTCGCTGCTTTTGACGCGGCTGTTGCCCGCCGTGCGGCGGACCGGGCTTGACCAAGAGCTTGCTTAGCTTGGCGCATTGCCGCTCGCGGCCGCCGGTGTGCGTACGACACGCCCATCGACAACGTACGTTTTCGTACAAACCTTCTCATGATCTTCATACCACGGTTAATGGTGTCGGCCGCTTTTTCGATGACTTTGGCCACATAATCCCTTCTGTTTATATCTCGGAACTTGCTCCGACCTTCCTGTCGCCATTCTCGGGCATCCTTTAGGCGCCTAATGACAGAGTCAATAGAATCGTCGATTTGCCTTAACTTAAAGGATTGGCGGGCTTTAAAGTTCGAAAGTGTGGCTCTTCCCTTTACAGCTTCTCGGATAGCCTTATCGACGCCGTCTAAAGGAGGGACCTGGTCTCCTAACAATTCCACCGCTACCAACGCCATTTTCGCCGTCGTCGAAGCCGCCCGCACCGCTAGTTGCACATAGACCGCATATGGGCGGCCTTTCGGAGTCAATAGGTCAAGGTCACCAAACCACATAGCAAGGTAATCTGCCGCCATTGTAGCGGCGACGGCGGCTTCTTCTACCAGTAGCGCCGCATGCCGGAGCTCGTTCGAGGCTGCTTCAATCGAAGCCTCCGCCTGCTGCGCCATCGCCGACAGAGGCGGCGGTAGCGGGGTAGGTGTCTGCAGCGGGGTGTTATTTCCTTCTCGGGCAGAGGAGTTCAGCCGCGGCCCGACATATTGCCAGACCCGGGCAAGTGGCCCCCGATGCACTTCTAGAGGGCTCGACGCTTTCGTGAAGCAGCTGTCCGTATCAAAAGTGGACACAGTGTCCTTGTCTTGCGAAGTGGTTGCCTCGCTCATTTCTTTTTCTGATGGTCGTTCCACGGTGAATAAGGTGAACAAAGTATAACGGAAAGGCAAACAACGGGCTTGTTATGTTATTTAGGAAAGAAGGTAGGAAGAAGGAGAAACAGGAGGAAAAATCACATATAAAGGAGACGATTCAGTAAAAAGACACCTCAGTAAGAGATGCTTACTGTTGCCATCTACTTGTAAAGACCAAGGTAGACCAACACAAAGAAACTTGCAAAGCACAGTCTGCACTTAGTTAACCTAGTCTCAGTGGTTCTCGTCCAACAAGGCTGGTCACCTGTACAGCCTTGTGTGTTGGTGGCGGTGGCTCCCCACCGCCCCCTACTGCTTGATGGATGTGGTAAAACTCCTGGATTTTGTGGTTGTTGTCTGCAACTAAGTTCTGCTGTTTCTGCCCGAACGGCCAAATTATCCACCAGGGTCCTGCAGGTCCCGTGGCCGCTGCAACCCGCATCTATTGTTGCTGCTGCCGCTGTCCCTATCCTCCGGTCGGTAAGTGTGTGTTTTTGTAGAGCGGCGCAACAGATCGTCGTCTACCGGCCCTAGCAACGCTCGTGCGAGGGGCGGCAGTGGTGGCGGCGGCGGCGTCGACTTCGGCGTTGGCGCCAGCCGCGCCGTTGTTGCCATCGGCGCCCTGTACCGCATTTAAGCGTCCCAACAGTTCTTTGTCGCCCGGCCCTAGCAATGCTCGTGCGAGCCAATTGCGTTTGTTCGCGAGCTCCAGCCGAGCCGCGGGCACAGGCCCGCCCCTCTCTAATATCTCCCCTAGGATGATTGTTTCCTGACGCTGCGCGCTTAGCGCCTGCTGGCGGCTATACGCGCAGCGTCAGGAAACAATCATCAAACCCCCAGCACGGCGAGGGCGATTGTCACCGTCGCGAAAACGGTAGCGATGACGATCGCCACCGATCCCCTATTTTGTTAGTTCCTCGTCTTCTTCCTTTGGAAGCTTAACATACAGGGTTGATTATGGTGTTATGTAATGCAATTGTGTCTCGCAGAACGTTGATGGTGGTCGATTTGCGTTTATCACAGACACGCTAATTGGTTAAGGTGTCAATGTGAATCGATGAAATTGGGAAAAAGGACAGGATGATGAAAAGTATGTATTCTTTTTGGGAGACCATCTTTGCGAGACGAGACAAAAACAAGATCTGTCCCCCTGACTCGTACCTTTACGCTCTTGCCCTATCTGGTAGTCACCGCCTACTGGGTTTGGCAGGTACGACTTGTGCAAAATACCATGACCAATATTGGCTATTAATTACAGAATCACCAAAGGAAGTAGAGAGATTACTCCTTCTCGAATATGTAGTACAAGACCTGCTGATTTGTGGGTGCCAGCTCTCTTTTCGCTAAAAGCTTGGCTGCCTCCTCTTCCCAAGACACAAAATGTTGTCGCTCTGCCTAGGTATCTGGACTGGTGGCGCGCATATTTCGCTGCCCTAGATACCTGTCGGACGTTGAACGGTCCGGAATCGACGTCGGCACAATAAGCAAGCAGTTAGGCAATTCGATTTGAGGCCTCCATACTCAGAATTGGGGGAAACACAATAGGAAAGTGCATGTTTTCCCGGGAGATCCCTTGTTTTTAGCTAGTGGTTCGACTGGGCAGTCGCCACTAGCTAAACGAGCAGGCACGAGCCTGCTCTAACCGTCGAGGCCCAACAACGTCCTCGAGGTATAGTTCTAAACAAAAAATGAAGAAGAGACATGCATTTAACACGACGTCGCAACTTCCTTCGTTAAGTTAGAAGAGGAGACATGGACAGAGGCCTTCCGGTGATCGGTTTGTTTAATCTTTCCTTCTTCGATGATCTTTCCCTCACTTGATCTTGGAATGTTTCCACAGAAACAGTTTCGATCTTTCCTTTCCATCAATGTCTCTGCGCCGATGTGTCTACATAATCTTGTGGCTCCTCGACCCTAACATACTCCGATGACGATAACCACGACCACACGCAAGACATACACACGGACACACATCTACACATCTACACATCCATACATCTAGTGATCCACCCATCTGCTCATACACTCCTCAATATAGCCACGCAGCCACACAACGAGAGTGACAGAGGCAGCAAAGTAACCGCAACAACATCCTTGTCTAAGCCTGGCGATTGGGCTTACCTTGGGGTCGTTCCCTATCGCAGTGGCGGCCCTGATAATCAATAAGTGGCCGTACAAATGGCCAGGGAGTTAGTTGGAGCGCAACGAGCGCCGCCAAGAGTGGGTGCGTTCCAATTGCGAGTGCATGTCTAGGTTGGTGGACGAGGCGGAGGAAGGAGTTGAGCCAGCATGCAGCACCAGAACTAACAAATTAGGGGAACGGTGGGGCTGGTTCTCGACACCACGATGACGTCGCTCGGGGTGTAGTACGAGGGAGAGCACACGAAAAGCGCGAGGCACCAAGAGCACATGCTGCTGCTCGATCTGATTGAGCGGGGCACTTCGGTGCCCCAACAAAACCACAAGAGGGCCAAAAAGGCGGCCAAGCGCAACTGCTGGAAGCGAGCGCTGTTAGGACTGCACAATGGTACGGTCTAAAAAATGATCGAGCAGCAGTATGCAGAAGCAGCAGCTGCTGCTGCGAAAGCGGAAACGGAGGCGGCGCGGCAGCCACTGCAACACCAGGCACCATCAGCGAGCAGCCGTTATGGGGACTGGGCAGTTTGAATATATATCATTTGGACGCTGTCGCAAAAAGTCCTGTCAATGAATTATTCATATTTCTCGAAACAAATGATCACATAAAATTCCACCTATGAAGTAGCGATTTTTAGGTCTTTTTTTAAGACGCGTCGCTTGGCCGCTGACTGTTGTACAACCACGCACACGTTTTGGAGTGGTATTCCAAATGTGAAAAAAAAATGCGGGTTTCTACTCCTGTTGAATATTATTCCGTTTGCTCAATTGCAATATTAATACTTCAGATTGAACCTAATTTCTGCAGAGAATTGGTCGTAATATCTCCACGCCATGGGCCAAGGAACCTCACAGCCGACCCTCCAGCTTCCTCGCTTACAAGAGGCTGATCCCCCCCCCTCCTCCCCCCCCCCTCCCATAATTGACCCACTGGAGCTGTTGTGGTCGCTATGGGGAGGCCTGGCTCGTCCATTTCGTGGCGAATCAGAAGACACTCCAGTCGAGTCTCAGATTATCCGAACCACCCCTCTGGACGAAACGCCTTCTTGGCTCGAGAGAAGACGGGATAACAAGAAGAACAGCCGCTTGTATCGGCTGCCTGAAGAGATCATCATGCTGATTCGAGACCAAGCCGACTACCCTACAAGGATCCTTCTACGCCAGTCGTGCTCTCTCTTTCTGCGGATTGTGTCTAACCTCGACAGGAATCGGCCACCTCCAGTGGGCGACTCCATTTGGCAGTCCGCGGTTGCCAAATACTTCCAAGGGAGGCTATTAATCCCAATACACGGAACAGCCCTGGAGTTTGAGACCAGACGACAGAGTGGCGAGACATTGTGTACCGAGATATTATCCTGGAACTCTGCTCCAGCTGCCGTGCTCATCGCCAGAGCCCAGAGTTTAAACCGAGACTAACCAAGCTGGGCCAACGCATCGACGGCAACTGTACTCATAATAAACATATGAGGCTGTTCCTTTCCAAGAGACAAGGCGAATCAAATTCGAATCCGTACAGATGCATCGTCGATGAATCACAGATACATTTATGTTCCCACATTAGCTTGACGGGAACTCTATTATTCGAGGCACAGTGCCGGTCACCGCCTGCTAGAGACTTGGCCCACTCTTGGGTATGCTTCGACAGGCAACACGACGACCAATTGCCCGCAATCGGGGGTTACCTATGTCGACCTTATATTGATTTTCACAGGAGAGAAACAAGCTTAACATGGATCTCTGCGGCCTTTGACATTGACCCGTGCGTTCCGGTGACCAGACAGCATCTGCGAAATTTTATCAGGTCTCACAAGGTCGCGGGCGGCCTCGCTTTCTGCCCACATGTGGATGCCCAGGACGAACGCCTTCTTCTTCCATTCGAGCCGGATCAATGTGCTTGCTTCGACCATGACGACGACATCGCTACCGAATCGTTTAATGGACGGTATCACTACCACGACCCTACAAGGGCAACGGAAAGCTGTTGCCGATGCTACTCGAAACAGCACCCCGAAGAGAAGGGCAAATTTTTGATACCGGATCCACGAATTGCCTTCGGCAAGCGAGCTAGATGGTCAGCTTGTAGGCGACGAGGCCCAGTGGTCACCAGCGCCCTGCATGAATACAAATGCCCACAATGTCGTTCGACCTACGCTTGGATTCGAGGCACAGAGGAGCGCGTTTACCTACGCTGCCGCCGAGTTCTGGATGCATTCAATTACAAAAGCTTTGCCAACATCGTAACGCCAGAATGGGCGTCCATGAACGATCCAGAGACCCATAGAATCGCATGGTGCGACGACCTCAAGTGCAAAACGAACTCACTTTGGACGCGACTCTTCATCGCCCAACCATGGAACCGTCAATGGAGATAATATCAGATATTCTAGAACGGGCAGAGGCATACTGATGGGGCGCTGGGAGTCATGATATCTCCGCCCACCCTCCGAATTGGGCACGAGAGGTCTTCTGGCAGAGGGTGAAAGGGGCTATCGGGCAGAGGATGGGACAGAATAGAAAGCATCATCAATACAATAGAGTATGGGCAGCAAGCCAATGAACGGATAGCTTATCTTGACCGCAGAGGCAGCCCCAGCAGTACGGTGCAGGTCTTCTGGGGGATCAGTTTTTGGGCCAGCAGGTTATGCAAATTGGTGTGAGGAGACGGAAGCAAAAAGTAGACAGCACGACGTCGCAGCTTCCTCCTTGTGTTTAGAGAAGGTGCCTAGGACAGATGTCTCCAGACCCTTGATTTTCTTTGATTGCTCCTTTCTCGGCGATCATGTAATGTTTCCAGCCGTGTAATGTTTCCACAGAAACAGCCTAGATACTTCCAGCATGGAACTGCCATTTGACATACGACATTGTTCTGCATGCATATGCAGATATTCGCATTCGTTCTGCCTGCCACTCTAATCAAAAACTTCACCAAGCGTTCTGACTGAGAGACTTGGGCATCCCGTCATTGGATATCCGGTCTTTTCAATCTGAAATTGATCAGTCCAAAATCAACTCTCGGATCGTTTGTCGCCATGCACAATCTCTAAATTTTTTCCGAGTGAACTTATGGAGTCGATTCAGGTCGATTTATGGCGTTGATTTATGGTGTTGAGTTGTGAGCAACTCGATGTCAACTTATGGAATCGTCCACCTGTGGCGCTGCGGATTGTTACGATTCAACTCAGTATTTCCAACTGCGTTAACTCGAGGTATCCCGACCACCTCTATAATTGCTTCGAGGTTGACTTCCGTCAGTCAGGTCGCTGACAGGTATTGTTTTCTCGGTCCCGTGTACCTAGTTTTCATGAAGTACTGACACAGATACTCTGGCGGGTCCCCTTAGCACGGGGTCCTCCAGAGTGCCACAGGACCATACTTCCCGTGGCTACAGCCAACTGCCATCCACAAATATACCGACCCGAAACGAGAAATTTCCTGTTCTTCTGCGATGACCTCTCTAAGCTCTCAACCTGAACCTAGTCCAATCCCCCGAGCACCGAGCTGCCGATAAATCTTTGATTGGAGTGACAGAGGAGGTGCAACTGGTACACTTCTGAAAAGAGCTCCTCCCCGGCAGCAGGAAAGGCAGGCATCCTGTACGTAAATTTTGACAGGCAAGGAGTCAGACATATGCTGCTCTCGAAATCTGTTCGCACAGACCGGCATGAGAGATCAGAGTTACTCACGATTTGTGAATTCAGCTGATTTGTGGTGCTTTTAAAAGAGGCCGTGCTTTAGACAGTAGATGAAATTCTTAGAATGTCGATTACGCGATCAATATCATCGTATTGTTGCTTCCACGACATTTGATCTGTTGTAGAAAAGACAGCTTCGTCAAGAGGTGGCTGGTTTGACAGAGATGCCCTCGAAGTTGCCGGCACCGTTCCAGCACCGGACGTAGTCGGCCAAGGATTAGCTGTCAGCACACGACGGTGACGGCCCCACTTCCAATTTATTTCGGCCGAGACCCTCTCCGTAAAAGGCGAAGACGGCACCGGCAGATGTAGAGCAGAGGAAATGGCACCGAAGACGGGACGATTCGAGAATGGAAAGGCCGTCCTTATCAAGCGTAGAGTTGTCCGATCGCCCTTGGGAGAAGGCGCTTCACACCAGCCATTTGGCGGACGGTCACGATGACTCATACATCGTTTAAAGAGGATCCGCATGGATCGCCGTGCTTCTGAAAATTTCTCGCACACAACCTCAACCATGGCCGCAGTGCATCTGGAGCTCATTGACCTGCACGACGCAGCGCAGTTTGCCGAGCTGCAGCGGCAACGGGTGCTCTGTGGCTGGAATGCCGAGTCGCACGTGCTGGAGAAATGGCGCGCGTTTATCGCCGACAAGCGCATGTCGCTCTTTTGGATCATGGACGGCAAAGCATCAGACTCGCCGGCTGGCCACATTGCGCTGAATTCATTTGACCCCGAAGACGACCCCGAGGTGGCGCAAGCCGACCGGTCGATCATCTGTCTCTCGTCCCTCTTTGTCCTGCCGGAACGGCGATCGGGCGGCACCGGGCGGGCGGCCGTCGAAATGGCCGAGGAGATGGCCAGCAAGCTTCCACACGGCTCGCCGGCCTGTCGCGCCATCACGGTCACCACGGTGCGCAAAGGTCCGACCGAGACGTGGTATGAGCGCATGGGCTATGTCCGCTGGAAGGAAGAGCCACGCTACCCAGAAGTGCAGGCCGACGGCAGCACGCGAATTCTGGTGGCTTCCTTTCTGCGCAAGGAGCTTCCCGTGCCGGAGGCGGCGACGGCAGAGTGACGAGCTGTTTCTGCGACGAGACATGGACTGGGATATGGCCGACATGTGTACAGAGTAGTTTAAACGATAGAGGGCTATGATATATTACGGATATCTTGTCGAAACAGAGCGTGAAATACCAAGAACGAGAACGAGAAAAGACCTCCACACCCCCTTCTTCCCCACCAGTCCCCTCTCCTCTCAGCCCCTGGGCTGTCCATACTTGAGCACCTCGGCGTCGAGCTTCAGCCGCTCCAGACAGCCGGCCTCGAGACAGACACACAGCTCGACGCCCTCGTCCGGATCGGCGCCGGGCATGCCGGCACGGCTGGGGTAGAGAAAGACGAAGCCGTCCATGGTGGGACTGGGCCAGCGCAGGGCGCGCGGCAGGCCAAAGCCAAAGTCGTGCTCGGTGTAGGCGGTCATGCCCTGCCAGCTGGAGGCGGCGAGGTCGATGCCGAGAAAGGAGTTGATGTGGACCTGGAGCCAGCGGCGGTCGGCGTGGCCGGCCACCCACTCGAGCAGGCCCGTGACGTACTGGGGCGTCATGGAGCGCACAGAGCCGCGCACGGCGGCGGCGAGCGGTGCCAGGCCGTCGACGGCGACGATATCGCGGACCACGAGGGGCGTGGTGCGGGCGGGGGCGGCGCCAACGCCGAGGAAGCGGCCGGGCAGAGGCGGCTGCCACACGCGGCGGGTGTCGACGGCGCTGACGAGAATGGCCTTGCCGTCGAGGTCGGGCTTGAGAAAGTCGAGGCGGGCGCGCGTGACGCCGCCCCAGAGCAGGGCCACGATGGCGTCGTACGTCGAGACCCAGTCGGTGCTGGCGGGGTCGGTCGGGGACGCGGCCGTCTTGAGCGCGGCCAGCGTGCTCTTGGGAAAGTGCCACATTTGCTGGGCCAGCGGCGGCATCTGGAAGCCCGGAGGAGGCGCGGCCATGGGCCCGCCGGCGTCCTCGACAATGGGGTAGGCGTCCTGCAGGGCGGCGGCGCGCTCGGGCGAGGGGTCGGCGACGTCAAAGGGCGAGCCGGCCATGGCAAAGGGCGGCGTCGTGGTGGCAAAGGGGCGGCCCTGGGCGGCGGCGGCGCTGTTCTGGGCCCAGGCGGTGAGGAAGCCGTCGCAGCCGGGCCCGTCCGAGACGGAGTGGTGGACGGCGGCGGCGAGCACGAGGCCGCCGCCGCGGATGAAATTGAGCTGCAGCGTGGCCACGGCCAGGCCCTCCTCGTTGTTGTCGCCCAGCGGCGAGTGCAGCTGCTTGGCCGTGACCGAGGCCGGCAGCAGCTGGTGGCCGACGAGGGCGCTGGCGGGAAAGTGGCGCTGCTCGAGCTCGCCGAGCGAGGAAAAGTCGGCGCCCAGGTGCCGGACGTGCAGGTGCAGGGCCGACGTGCGCTTCTTGGACACCCACATGCGGCCGCTGGCCGCGTCCATCTCGAGGGCGCCGGCCAGCATGGGGAACTGCGAGAGCGTAAAGGCCAGGCCGGCCTCCATGCTGGCCACAAGGGCGTCCGTGTCGGCGTCGGGCGGCAGCGCAAACACCTCGGCGATCAGGACGTAAATCTTGGGCATGATGTGGCCCATGTGCGAGAGCGCAAACCGCTCCGTCTCGGGGGCCGTCTCCCACCCGGTCGGGCGGACTTTGATTTCGGTGGCCATGGCTGGTGTCGTGCTTGTTCCTGAGCTTGTTCCTAAGCTTGAGCTTGAGCTTGAGCTTGTTTGTTTGCTAGCCAAGGAGAGCTCCCCAGTTCCTGTAGAAGCCGTTTTATGTTTATGCTAAAGGTCAAAATGTTCCGCCATGCGCGACGTGTACTTGGACCCGGAGGGCTGGACGAGGCACGGTTTGAGTGGGGCTTTCTTCGGCGGAGCTTCCGCCGCATTTCCGCCGGCTTCACGATCTGCACGGACGATCGTGTCGAATGGCGCTACCCTATACGAGTATTAGCCCTGCTCGTCTCGTAACCCCTTGACGCTACTGCAAGGTCTCCATGTTGAAACGACCCGACTGCCACTAGCGCTTTTTTAGACGGCACTTGCAGAGACGTCAAGCGCCATAATTCAGACATTTCGTACTTTTTCTGTGTAATATACAAAGTTCAAAATTCAAACATATATTGAAGGACAGTCAAATTAACGCTTATTTCGGTGAGATATAATCTGAAATTCAAAGAAATGAAAGGTAAACTGAAATCTCCAAACAGTACGAATGACGCGCCACCGTTTCGCCAGCAAGTGGCGCATCCCCTGCGGCCTCCCTTCTCCTCCCCTTCCCCCTCGCCCCGCTGCCCAAAGACACCGACCTACGAGTAGTACGGATAGTCGATGCCCCGCATGAGGTTCTCGAACACAGTCGCCTCCACGCCCTGAAAGGCCCAGTCGTCGACGCCGGCCATGAGGTCCGGCATGTCGACGTCGCCCTGCACCATGGGGTCGTAGTAGAGGAACGGAAGCGTCTGCTGCGCCGCGGGCAGGAAACTGTCCGTCGGCAGCGAGTACGCCGGCTCCGCCAGCGGCATGTCGGGCAGGCAGACGTAGTCGGACGACGGCGAAATGTCCGCGTGGCCGCCCATGGAGGAGGTCACCTGGGACGTGGCATACGACCAGCTGCTGCTGTCGTGCGAGAGGCTCAGGCCGGCGATGCTGCTGGTGGTGGCCGAGGTGGCGGCGTCGGCGCCAAACATGTCGGTATCGGCGGGCTCGCACGTCAGCCGCACGGCGCCAAAGTAGGGAATGTCCAGCAGCACGGCCGGCTGTCCGAGGTCGTCTTCAAAGCCCGGCGACAGGTTGCTGTCGCCCGCCTCAATGGCATCGGCCGGGCTGACGGCGCGGGCACAATAGGCCCGTCGGTCGCGCGTGCTGGCGTCCTCGAGGTCGAGCAGGCGGCCGGCCAGCTCGGCCGTCTCGCGCGAGAGGGCGTCGTCATTGTGCAGGTTGAGTGCGGTGAGCGTGTCAATGGCGCGGCGGACCAGCGCGCGGTCGCCGCGACGGTGGTGCGGCAGCAGCCAGCCAGCGCCGTCGGCGGCGCCGGCGTGGCCGACCGAGATGCCGCGCTGTCCGCTCAGGTGGGCGACCAGCAGGGCCAGGGCGGCGGTGAGGGCGCAAAAGTCGACGGGCCGACAGCAAAAGACGACGCGCACCATGGCGCGGAACTCGACAAAGCGCGTCAGCACCTCGCGGCAGGCAAAGGTGCAGGCGGACTTGCTGTAGCGCAGCTGCTCGGCCGTGGCCGGGCTGGTGGCCTGGCGCAGCAGGTAGGGCAGGTGCAGCAGCGCCAGCTGGCTGAAATGCACAATCTGGATCTGGGCACTAATGACGCGCTCCATGACGTCATTGACGCCGAGCCCGCCCGACCCGAAATCCAGCGGCGTCCACCAGTCCGACGGCAGGCTCTCGGCCACGGCGTGCAGGGCGCTGTCAATCTGCTGCGTCTCGACGTAGTCGTCCATGCCGCCGGGCGGTCTGTCGCGGTCGGTGCCGTCGTTGCGCCGCGCAATCTGCGCGCCCACGTCGACCTGCACCTTTTCCATCCACTCGCTGCACGTTTCCGTGCGCGGCCGCGTCGGCGTGGCCGCCGCCGCCCCCGTGATGCCCGTCGGCAGGCCCAGCAGCAGCGCCACCAGCCGCTCCAGCCAGGCCAGGTGCACCCACGTGACGGCGCCGGACACGCGCGTGAGCGGATCGAGCTGGCGCGGCGGCCGGCGCGGCTGCTGGCGCCCGTGCAGGCCCATGATCTGGGCCAGCGTCAGGGCGCGGCGCAGGCCCAGCAGCGCCCGCCGCAGACTGCCGCAGTTGACCAGAAAGACGGCCTCGCAAATGAGACACTCGAGGCCCTCGAGGGCGTCCAGCATCTCGTCGTGGCACGTGACCAGCGACGTGGCCACGTCAAAGCACCGCCACATGCTCGTCTTGAGCGGCGTCTGCTGCCGCAGCCCGCTCGTGTCGTACGACGGGTCCAGCTGCTGCATGCTGAGCGCCACGTGCAGCAGCTTGCGCGCCAGCACCACCGGGTGCGCCGTCGCCGGCGGCAGCTCCGACACGGCCGCCAGCGAGCGCGCGTGGCCCTCGGAAAAGAGCTCCTGGTAGGGGTTGACCAGCGCCTGCACGTAAATGGCCGAGCGCCCCGCCGCAAAGAGCTCCGTCACGTCGTCCTGCGGCGGGAAGGCCGCATGCAGCGCCCGACACGTGTCGGTCAGCGGAGGGGGGGAGGGCGCCAGCGGTCGGACGGGCTGGGCGTGCTGGGCGTGCTGGGCGTGCTGGACCGGCTGGACCGGCTGCCTGGGCCCCAGCGTATTGGCAGTCTCCGCAGTGGCGCCAGCCGACTGCGTGCCTGGATGGCTCGGATGGCCGGCAGGACCTGCACGGCCTGCCTCGCCTCGATCGTGACTGGCTGGCGTCGACGAGGCCGTGATGGAGGCTGCAGCCATCTCGGACTGCGACACACCCACCGCCTCGCCCGTCTTTTTGATGATCTGCTCTAGCATCTGCTGCATCTGCCCCAGACTCTCCGCCACCCGCGCGTTTTCACGATCCTCGTCCGTCGGCACGTCTAGGTACTCCTGGCCCACGCAGGCCGACCCGCGACGCAGACAGCCCGCGCATTTCGTCGCCTGTGGGCTCTCAAAGAAGCATCGCGTCTTTCTCCGCTTGCCTGCAAAAATGGACGAAAAAGAAAAATTCACTTAGTAAAACCGCTCTTGCTCCTTCAGCCTTGGGACCGCTTTGGCCCCCTTTGGCCGCTTTGGCCGCTTTGGCCGCTTTGGGCAGGCACGTACATTCACCACAGCTGTGTGTCCCTTTGCGCAGGGCACGTCTCGGCACCGTCGGCGGCGCGGCGGACGAAACTGCGTCCCGTCTCGGTTCGGCCGTGTGATCCATTGTGCATAGGTCTCGGCGGAAGGCGATTGCTCTGGTGGCTGCTCGCAACGCCCCGTGGATACTGCGCCTTGCTCCTATTTAGCCCAATCGACTGTACTTCCGCCGTGCTCCGCCGAGCTTCGCGCTCATTGGCTGCTGCGCTGCGGAGCCGTCTGACCCTTGCAAATCGCCGTAAGGCGTACCGCTTTGCCCTATTAGGCTGCGAATAGTAAGCTTATCTTAGTGCCAAGATCTTCAATGTCGTGGCAGATTCCACATTTACGAGGATTCCAAACGGTCAACAAGACGCAACGGAGAGCCCGAATCCCACGTAGGGTATCCAGCCGCTGAACGGCCGGGACTTGGAGATGTTCCTGTAATCTTATTAGTCCGGACGCGATTGGTGACAGACCGCCTCGCCAGTGGCCAATGAATCGTGCAGCATCGTCAGCAACGATGGATCACCGCGACCCCTGGCTGCCTCCCGCGCGGTTGACAACTCCTGGCCAGGGACAAACAAGGAAACAAGTCCGGACGATGTCCGGATGAGAGAAAGTACAAATATTCTGTCCGACCTGCCTGTGCCGTCATGCCACCAACACTCTCAGCAACCACTTTCTCCTTTCCCTAGACTCGCCGCTCCCCCTTCCTCTTCTCGGCCGAACCCTTTGTCTTCTTGCCTCTCGTTCACTTCTTCTCTTCCGCAACCATGCTGTTCCGATCTCTCTTCTCCTGCGCTGCCCTGCTCGCACACTTGCGGCCGGCGGCGGCCCAGGACCGTAACGAAACCACAAGCATCTGTGACTTTTACACAGAGTATACCGTTGGCAACAACACGGCCGCCAACGAGCGCACCCTCATGGCCCTCGTGCTGCACTCTGCCCTGCTCGGCCCCTTTTCTGACTATAACACGGTCGACGTACCCGACTTCACGGGTGCCCTGGAGCCGACCACCTTCCTGGGCGAGGCCGTCGAACTCATCGGCTACTTCAATGGCGCCTTTGCCTCGGCCAACCGCAACGGCACTGCCGTGGCCATTAACTTTTTCGACGATGGCGGCCTGGCTGCCGCCCGCGAGCTGCTTCCTGGCTATGGCAACACCTCGTCGGCACAATAGTGAGTGCACCAATGCTGCCATTGTTTTATACACAGACGTCCAAAAAATTCAAAAATTCAAAATGTCCAGTGACTGACTTTTACAGCATCTTCTTCACCCACGTCTACGATTACTTTGCCACCTTTCTTGGCTGCTCCTACCTTGGCACGACCACGCTCCCCGCCTACACTGGCAAGGCGTCCATGTACGAGGTGCACAAGTATGTCTTTGCCACACTGTCCCGTTGCTTCTCTCGGCTTACCATTGTTCCATAGGTTCATGGATCTGAACGCCGCCGAGTCGGGCTTCTTCATCGACCAGGCCGTCCGCGGCCTCATGTCCATTGGCTTCAGCGATGCCGATGCCCAGTTCGTCAACATGACGCTCACCAACGTCTTCAACTATCGCTGCGCGCCCGCCGCCCCAGTCGTGCCGGCCAGCGCTGGTCCCCAGCTGCAGTCCATCTGCATCGCCCCCGACTGTCTGCTGGCCGCCAACGACACTTGCTCTGCCTATGACACCGCTGTCCCGCCTGCCGTCGCCAATGCTACCCTGCTCGGCAACTACACCAAGGAGGCCAATGGCACGACCGTCAACGAGACCTACTCAAGCACGACTGCTATTCCAAGCACGACCGGCAGCGCTACCAGCGACGCTTCTCGTCCGTGGCTGATTCCCGGGTCTGGCATGGCAGAGCAGGTCCTGGGCCTCTTCGGCGCCGTGGTCCTGGCCTTCATCCTGTCTTAATTTACTTCTACCGATCTACCTTTTTTTTGTGGCTAGCTCTTGGCTTGCCACTTTTTTATACTACCCAAAATTCATTGGCTATGCTAGAGCCATTTTCGGCAATTTGATACATGTACTGTCGTCTTTTCGTCTTTCGTCAAACTAATCCATGTCTTTTCATCTTTTCGCTTTACGTTTGTTTCCCACTTGACTATATCTCTGGACTTTGGTCAACGCACCACTTCCGCATATCGTGTGAACTCCGCGTCCGCCAAAAAGGCCGCCAGCTCCTCTTCATGCGTGCCCAACACCAGCTCAATACCCCCGTCCGGCCGCCGCGGAAAGATCACTAGGAAGCGAAAGCGGCCGTTACCACGCTCGAGCTGAGGTCGCAGCGCCGCCGGCACGCCGTCGTCGGCAAACACGCCACCGCCAAACCGCAACGCGTCCTGTGGAAACAGCAACATGTTGGAGATCATGGCGTGCACGTGGTCGAGGCCCATGTTCGCGGTTGAGAAGCGACTGTGGTCAGGCAGGGTGCGGAGAAGCGAATAAGCATCGTGCACCTTTGCAGGCGTTAGGCTGGCGGCCGTCTGGCGCAGCAGTAGAGACACAGAGGCCACAGTCATGCTGGGGCCACAGAGCGTTTCGACGGGCAGGGTCGCACGACTAAGCACAAGCAGACTGCCCATATAGCTGGACGGAAGGTGAGCAGAGAAAAAGGGGCGGCCGTCTGTGGGCATCTCCAGCACAGCGGGGCCGGACGCCGTTGTCTTCTGAGTGCTGACCCGAGCCCGAATCGCCGAGCGCCAGAAGAAGGCCTGGACAATGTCGCTAATCGAAGGCGCCGTGGTCTCGCCTTGTGCGGTCAGGTCGGCGAGCACGTCAAGGCGCAACCGTTCCACACGATCAGGCGGGATGGCGAAGAGTGTTGTCAACAGAGGCCGGTCGGCGGCCGGCAGCGGCCAGACGGTGTGCAGCGGATAGGGCGGCTGCGGCACGACGGAGTCGACGGGCGGGAAGAAAGGCAGCAATGACCAGATGTCGGGGTCGGCTTCAATCTCCGAAATTGGACGGCGGTCGCCGCCCTCGAGCTCGTGAAGAATATCGGGCAGATCGTGGTTGGCGCTTTCGGGGTCCAACCAGGTCAAGTCGGCAGGAGCACCGGTGCTTTGCAGAGACCGACAATTGTCGGCCCAGGCGCGCAGGGTGACCATGGCGCCGAGTCCGTCGAGACAGCAGTGGTTCAGGTCGACGGCGAGCAGACAGCCGCCTTTCACAAAGCTGGCCTGGGCGACAACAATATCCGCGGGCATCTGTGGAAAGGGGTCATCGCGCAGGACGAGGTGGTCGGGCACGGCCGAAGGTGGGAAGTTTCCGCGGCGCAGCTCGTCAAAGGGCGGCAACACGTCGGACAGGTCGCGGAAGACAAGACGGCTGTGCACCGAGGCCTCGAGGGCCGGCGGCGGCACGGTGACGCAGAGATCCCCTTTCACGTAGCCAATCTCGTCGGGCGAACAGTGCATAATCTTGCCGCCGAGCGAGGGGATAGCATCAAAGGTGCAATCAAGACCAGCCTGCAAGATGGAGAAGACGTCCGAGAATTCCACATCGGGACGCAGCGGCAAGTACAGCACTAGACCCATGCCGTGGTTCGGGTTCACATAGTCGAGCGCGTTGAGGCGGAAAGACTGTCGAGCACGGCGGGCGGCAAGGGCCGATGTGAGACCGGCTGCAGCCTTGGCGGCCGGGGTAGTCGGGATGGCCGAAGGAGCCGGCGGGACCAACTCGGAAATCATGGTCACTAGACCAGCAACAGTCGGGCGGGCATAGACGTGGCGAGGCGCCAGACGGTCTCCAAGTCCGGTAGCGGCACGCAGGCTCTGGACGACGGCAAAGACGCCGAGCGAATCGAGTCCGAGAGAAAACAGATCCGCGTCGGCGTCAGCTGTCTCGAGGCCGGAGAGCGCGGTGGCCAGGACGGCTCGGACGGCGACTTCGATGGAGGCGGGAGAGGCCGTGTCGATGGTGAGAGACTCGGCGGAAGAAGAAGGGCCCCGCGTTCCATAAAAACGGTCGAGGTAGTCGGCATAGACGGCCAGCGTTCCCGATCGCTTGACAGTGCCCTTGTCGGTCCGAAGGAATGGCTTGTCGGCTGATGCCAGGCCAACAAATTCGCGGCGCAGCTGATTCTGGTGGCGTGCCTTGGTGTTGGCCTCCTGGATGGTGTCCCAGAGGCTGTCGAGCAGCTCGTCTGTCACGTTGATCGAGTCGTGCAGCTCGACAAGAAGGCCGGCCTGTGGCCGTCCGGTTCCGAAGACGAGGCAGCCACGCACGGCTGGATGGGCACCGACCAGGGCCTCGGTCTCGAGAGGTGAAATCTTGTAGCCGTTGGACAACACGACGAGGTCATCGCTGCGGCCGGTGAAAGCCCAGAGATTGGGGTTGTCCGGGTGGCGGCGGTAACGGTCCTTGAGGTTGATGGAGGTTTGGTCGGGAAACGTGTGGAAGATGCCTTGGAAGAGCGACGCGTGGTCGTTGCGGTGAACCCAGTGCTCATACGAGTCTGGCTCGCCCGTGACCGGCCGGAACTCGAAGCCCGAATACGGATGGAAGAAGAACCAGAACCAGTCGTCCCGCTTCGGGACCAAGTTGCCGATGAAGAGGCCTTCGGTCGTGCCGGTGAGGTTGAGCACACGCACGACTTTGTTGACCACGGCGCCGAGCTCGGGGCTGACTGGCCCACCCGACGCGCAGATGAACTTGGAGGGTCGAAAGGCGGCCAGCACATCTGGCGTCACGCCCAGCTCGTCGACGAGAGACGGCACGAGACTCCAGATATCAATGGCCGCCTGGTTGGCAATCCGCTCGACCAGATGCAGGCTAGCCGGGACATCCACAGGCCCTAGAACGCAGGTCAGGTTGAACAGGGCCGGCATGAGAATGTCCATGATGATGCCGGCGCCCTTCCATCGAGTCAGTCTGCGTGCATGTTCCTAAATCAGAGAGTGGTGGTGGTGGCGGCGATGCTCACATGGCTCATGGGAAACGCCGAGTAGATGCGGTCCCCAGCACACCAGTCGGCCGTCCAAGGTTGCAGTCCGTCGCAGCCGTCGACAGGCGGCAACAAGCGGATGGCGTCCATGGTGCCAATCAGTGCATGCGACCACGGGATGGGCTTGGGCACGCCGGTCGAGCCGGAAGTGTGCAGGTAGCAGAACGGCTCGGTGGCGGCCTGGTCGAACGTCTTGGTGAAAGGAAAGGGCTCCGTGGAGACAGAGTCGTCGAGCAGCTCGTCCAGAGATGGAAGGACTAGCAACTGCATGGGCCGCTTTTGCACGACCGCCTGCACCAGCGGCGGCGTCTCGCCGGCCGTGGCCCAGACGTTGCAGCCGGTAGCCTCGAGCACGGCCAGGGCACCTTCGGGGCTGTTCTTGGGCGATAGGAAGAGGGCCTATGGGGGGGGAGGGGGGTTAGTAAGAGGTTGAGTGCGACGATCAGGCTGAGAGGAACAAACTGCAAAGCCCGCTTTGACGCAGGCATACGTCAGGAGAATATGCCGGAGGTCATCTGGCGGTCAGTTGAGAGTTAGCAGGAGAGCAGCGTAGCCGGATTTCAGAACAGAGACGTACGTGGTCCAATGTAGCCAACTGGCTCGACATATTTTGGTGTGGCTACCTGACGGTGCAGCCACCAGGCAGTGCGGTCGACGGCGCGGGAGAACTGGCAGGCAGAGACGGGCCGGAAGGTGAGCGTGGGCGATGAGGCAGACGAGGAGGCCAGCGAGAAGACAACACGATCAGGGTCCGAGGCGGCCAGGGCGTCCATGATCTGGGGAATGAGACGGCGGCCGTAGGGAATGTCATCATCCAAGGGTGGTGTCTTGTCAAGCAGGCTATCCGAGGAAGCCTTTTTGAGCTCGCCATCGTCTGGAATGGTCGGCACGGAGGACGGGAGGGACGGCGACAGCGCGGACCTCGATGACGATAATGACAGTGACGACGGCGTCGACTTGCCCGACCGCAGCGACTTGTTCGACGGCGTTGACTTTCCTGACGCTGTCGACAGATAATCGCTCGCCTGACGCTGCTGCAACGGCTGCAGATATGCGGCGCCGGCCTCGCGGATGGACGGCCGCCCCGGCACGACCGTCTCGCAAAAGTGGCTGGGCCGGCCGTCGACGGTGACGAGCTCGAGACGGTCATCCTGGTTGAACTCGCCCATGGGTGCACTCACCCAGCTGCCGTCGGCCAACTGGGCAACGCTGCAGTGCCAGGGAGTGGTGAAGCCGGTGCAGGTGTCGAGCAGGGCGACGGAAATCTTGCCGCCACCCACGGACTCGTGGATGGACAGACGCAGGTGGTTGGGAAAGGCATGGCGGACGGCGCCAGCAAAGGCCTTGCCGGTTAGAAGTCACAAAATGGTAGGCAATATTTCGGCCTCGCAAAGAAGTACAGGGAAACTTACATAGCCCCGGACCAGCATCTGCTTGGCCAGGTACTTGCAATCCCGGCGGTAGCCATTGGCCGTGCGGCCGCCCCCCCGCGGAAAGATGTGCTTCAGATCCGACTCGAGGAAGCGCTTGTAGCCGAGATAGGTCAGTTTCGTGTCGGGATTTGTGGCGATTTCCTTGTCAATGTCGAGGTCGTCGCGGCCGTGGCGGTTGAGCAGCAGCCGGCGGAAGTTGGTGCAGTTGGCCACGTACGTGATCTCGCGCAGGTCCAGCGCGCCCATGCCGCAGTCGTCGCCGTCGACGGCCAGCAGGTCCTTCATCCGGGCAAAGCGGATGCTGGCGAGACGCAATTCGGCCGCCATGGCCCGCAGCGCCTCGCCATAGGCCCAGGTGTCGCGGTCGGCGATCCCGAGCAGGTCGTTGTACGTGATGCCGTCCGACACAATGGTGACGCGCGCCCCGGGCCCGTACACCTGGCCGACACGCGTGCACATGTGCTGCAGCCGACCGAGGGCGAGCTCTTCGGCCTTGTCCGGCAGCCGGCCCAGCACCTTGTACTGCCGGTTGGCCGACTTGAAGGGAAAGGCCGGCAGACAGGCGTCGACGGGCACGCCGGCGGCGACGAAGCGGTTGATGACGGCCACAAAGCCGGCCGCATGGGCCTGCTGGCGCTCGGTGGTGTCGTCAAACTTGTTCAGGGCAAATTCCTCAAAGATGGCCAGAATGCGGCGGGCCGTTGCCTCGTCGGCGGGGGTGGGGTCGGTGTTCATGGCTGTGTTGGGAAGGCGCAAACGACACGGGGGGAGCGCGGGGCACAAAACACAAAACACGAAACGGCAGGAGCGCGGGGGGAGAGAGAGCACAACAGACAAGACAGAGAGTGCACAGCTTGGGGGCCAGCAGCAAGCGCCTTTACGTCTTTATCTCTGCCCGTCGTCCCGAGACAGCGAGAGCGTGGTCGAGATCGGGCCGGGATGTGTGCGCGGGCTCCTCCACCACGGGGCTGTCCACTCTCGTGGCCATCCTGTGACAAGTCGAGCACATTTGAGGCAGATGATTGCAGGGCAAACAGCACGAATATGCAGTCAGAGCTGTAGTCGCAAATCCACGCACATCCACAAAGTGCAGAAGCCGCGAGTCCACAACCAGGTCAGCTTCAGCCAAGACACCTCGTCGAGCACGTTTGAGGCAGTTTGCGCCGGAGCGCAGAGTCCGAAGCCTCGGCTGCTCAAGTCGCGTTCAAAAGACTATTTGAAAAGGGCAATGGGCAAACTGCGACTTGATTGACAATGGCTCTTCAACTCCGACTCCGTCCGACTGTGAAGATTGTCTCGCCATTCCTGTCCGTGTTCTGACCAGCATGACTCTGCAGTCCTCCACTCTGGCGCGTGGAGTGCTCCGGCCTCTGGGTAGGTGTTTTTCTGTTTTTCCCCCAGTCCCCTCTAGCCGACACTAAATGCTGACCACCAACCACGTATTAGGCAAACTTGAGCAGGTGTCAGCAGCTTGTCATCGCCTCGGCCTCTTCCACAACGTCGGCCTTACAGCCGCTTACAGTCTGCCCGCCTCGGCGCCGGCGCCGGCCGACCTTCGCCGACTCGTCTTCACGGCCATTGGCGCTGTTCTTCGCCGCCACCCCATTCTGTTTGCCGTCCCCATCCGCGAAGCTTCGTCTGACGCCACCTTTACGGCCCTGCCGGCGATTGACTTGCGCCGTGCCACGACCTTTGTGCAGCGGCGCTCTCGTCCCGCGTCCAGCGCCAGCGACCTCCTCAGCCACGACCCCGAGCTCGACGCCCTGCTGCAGGCCCAGCACGACTCGCCCTTTGCGTCGGATGGCACGCCGTACTGGCGCCTGCTCATCCTGCAGTCGCCCACCACGCCTACCCAATTCAATGCGGCCTTTATCTACCACCACGCCCTCGGCGACGGCCTCTCTGGCCTCTTGTTTCACCGGGCCTTCCGCCAAGCCCTCGATGCGGCGTCCACATCCGGCCTGACGGGCGAAGACATTGTCCATACGCCAAAGGACATTTCACTTCTGCCGCCTCTGGAGAAGCTGCACCCGCTCCCAATGGATCCACAGCTTCCTGCACCGCCGCCGCCCGGCAGCATAGAGTGGACCGGCGCCTCCATTTTTACGCCCTGCCGCACCCGCTGGCGCTCGTTTGTGCTCGCACCCGCCGCGGCAGAGTCGTTTTTCTACGCCTGTCGCCAGCAGAAACTGTCCGTCACCGCGGCACTGTCTGCCGTCGTCGCTTCTGCCCTCTTTGCACGTCTGCCGCCGTCCGTCAACTTGCTCACCGGCATCGTACCGATCAGCCTGCGGCCGTGGCTACGACGGCCGACGGACGATGCCTTCGGAAACTACTTTGATGCGACAAAGGTCCGGTTCAGCCGCAACGACGTCGCCAACAGCATCTGGCCCGCAGCACGCGCTACGGCTGCGGCTCTGGCTGCATACCGCAAGAACACGTCCCCGTCGGGCGAGCCATACACGGCCGTGGCGGCTCTGCAGGGCGTTCCCGACTTGGCTGGCCTCTTTCAGGCAGCTGTGGGGCAACCCCGCGATGCGGCGGTGGAGGTGACAAATGTCGGTGTGTTTGCACCGGGCTCCCCGACCGACGAGGATGCATCTTCGTGGGCGTGGAAAGTCGGCCCGATTCTGTTGAGCCGCAGCGCAGGAGTTGCGGGAGCAGCCATGACAGTTAGCGCGGTCACGGGGGGGGACGGCTCGCTGGCGATTGGCTTCAGCTGGCAGGAGGGCGCGCTTCCCGACACGCTGGCGACTGGCATGATCGAGGGGGTGGAGGGGTACTTTGAGGAGTGGTGAATGTGTTCCGGATACACGTACGTGTCGTATAATAGGAGTAGTACGAATCGGGGTATGAATGCGACGATAGAAACCCACGCAAATGAACGCACATGAGCAAATGAGCAAAATGAGCAAAATGAGCAAAATGAGAAAAATGAGAAAAAAAAGAAAAAAAAGAAAAATAAGAAATAGAAAGCGGCCCACATGACCAATACTTGCTCACTCCTCCGATCCGTCGTGTCGAGGGATTCCGTGAATTTCACCCAACGGTTCTCAGCACAACACCCGGCCATGGCGTATCCGTTTCCCTACTCGCAGGCGGCGCAGCTGGACCGCCGCATCACGCAGCCGCGGCCGCCCATTGACGCGGCGCTGGCGCCGATGCTCGATGCCTTTGCGCTGCCCGAGGACTTTGACCTGGACGTGATGCGCGGCTACGCGGCGGCCATGCCGTGCACGGCCGAGACGGTGCTGGCGGCGGCGCCCGACTACGTACACGAGGAGCACGCGGTGGCGGTGGAGGAGGGACCGGGACCGGGACCGGGACCGGGACCGGATAGCGACAGCGACAGCGGCCGCCGCACGGTGGTGGTGTCCGTCTTCCGGCCGCGTGCCCCCTCGACCAGGCCGCGGCCGGCCATTTTCCACTTGCACGGCGGCGGCCTCGTGTCGGGCGACCGCTTCAGCGGCCTGGCCGAGGTCATGTCGCTGCTGCGCGACCGGGCCTGCGTCTTTCTGTCGGTCGAGTACCGCCTCGCGCCTGAGACGCCGGCGCCGGGCGCGGCCGAGGACGCCTACGCGGTGTGGGCGTGGTGTCTGGGTCAGGCGACCACGCTCCAGATCGAGACGCCCGTCGTGCTGGGCGTGTCGGGCGGCGCCAATGTCGCGGCCGTGCTCTGTCTGATGGCGCGCGACCGCGGCCTGACGCCGGCGCCGCGCGCCCAGATGCTGCTGGCGCCCATGCTCGACGACCGGCCGTCAACTTCAACCGCACAGTTTGCGCTGGGCAGCCCCTGGAGCGGCCGCTGGAACGCGGCGGCGTGGGCGCTCGTGCTCGGCGACGCCGACACCGTCGGGTCCGACCGCGTCACGGCCTACCAGGCGCCCGGCCGCGCCACCGACCTCGCGCGGCTGCCGCCCACGTACGTCGATGTGGGCGAGTGCGACCTGCTGCGCGACGCGGCCGTGCAGTTCGCCACGCGGCTCTGGGGCCACGGCACCACCTGCGAGCTGCACGTGTGGCCGGGCGCGTTCCACCTCTTTGACGCCGTCGACGACGCCACCGTGCCGGTGGTGCACGCGGCCTTTGGGGCCAAGCGGGTCTGGCTGGAGCGGATATTGGGGGGGGACTCTTGCACGAAAAAAAAGTGACAGGGCGTGATCGATACTCCCAAGAAACCTTGTTCCAATCACACGTCTCACACGTCTCGTAGCCGCGCCATGCGACACTGCTGGGGGACGCTGCCGGGCCCCGGGAACCAACCACAGCGCAGTATGAGGCAGTTTCTTCAGCCCATGGAACTCTTGTTGGTAATATTGGGTGGGAGTGGCCGCACCGACGGAGCAGAAACCACCGCAAACGCGCTCACGCTAAACCACATCTGGTCTTATAACCCGCACGGAGTTGTGTGCTAGGCCCGCAGCCTCTCCTGCACGCTCTGCATCACGGGCTGTCATGGACGTGTGACGGCTTGTCAAAAGCTCTGGATGTCGCCCTGTTCTTGCTTCTCGATTTTTCCTCTTGCTTTTGTACTGCAGCCTCCATCGCGTGCCCACTTTCCACCATGCTGTCTCTCACGTCCATCACCAACAAGGCGGGCATCGTCCCCCACAAGACGGCCGAGGACGACGGCGTCACGCCCATGCCCGAGGGCTCGTCGTCGTCGCTCAGCCTGGACGAGCGCAACGAAAAGGAGATTGTCGAGCATCCCAACGAGATCACCAGCGAGGCCCAGCTGGGCATCCAAAAGGCCGAGGCTGTCGCGCTCGTCTGGACCCCGACCGCGCTTTACGCGACATATGCCTGGTGCGTTATAGACAGTTGTTTGTTTGATTGATTGATTTTTGGGTTTTCTTTTTGTATCTCTCCAACTAACCCCCCAGGATCTGGATCTGCTTCTTCATCCTCGCCCTGCAGTACTCCATTGGCAGCAACATGCTCTACTACGTCTACGCCGACTTTTCCGCCGCCCCCCAGGTCTCCCAGGCCTACATCCTCGGCTCCGTCATCTCCGGCGTCATTGACCTGCCCATTGCCAAGCTGCTCAACATCTGGGGCCGTGCCGAGGGCTTCCTCGTCTTCCTGAGCGTCTACATTCTCGGCATGATCATTCTGGCCGCCTGCAAAAACGCCACCACCTTTGCCGCCGGCTACACGCTCTACTATATCGGCTACACGTCCGTCAACTTTATCCTCAGCATCTTTGTCGCCGACACCGCCGGCCTCCGCAACCGCGCCTTTGCCTACTCCTTCATCGGCCTGCCCTCCATCTGCAGCGCCTTTACCGGCTCGCTGATTGCCCAAAAGTTTGTCGAGCACTCGACCTGGCAGTGGTCGTACGGCTGCTTCACCATTATCGTCTTTGTCGTCTTTGCGCCCCTCGCCCTCGTCCTCAAGCTGTACCAGCGCAAGGCCGAGAAGATGGGCCTCTTTGTCCACGTGCCCAGCGGCCGGACCGCCTGGCAGTCCGTCGTCTTTTACTTTCACGAGTTTGACTTTATCGGCGGCTTCCTGCTGACGGCCGCCTTTGTGCTGCTGCTGCTGCCGTTCAGCCTCGAGATCTACGGCTTTGGCGGCTACAGCTCGCCCACCTTTATTGTCATGATCGTCCTTGGCGCCGTCCTGCTGCCGACCTTTGCGCTCTGGGAGCGCTTCGGCACCAGCTCCGCCTTTGTGCACTGGGAGCTGTTCCGCAAGCGCACCGTGCTGGGCGCCTGCGTGCTGTCGGCCGTCATCTTCTTCAACTACAGCGTCTGGGACACGTACTACTACTACTACGTCGAGGTCGTCTACGACCTCGACACCACCCGCACCGGCTACATGAACCAGATCTACACCGTCGGCTCCACCGTGTGCTCCGTCCTCTTTGGCTTCTGGATCCGCCAGACCCGCTACTTCAAGTACGCCTGTCTCTTCTTCGGCGCCCCGCTGATGATGCTCGGCGCCGGCCTCATGGTCCACTTCCGTGGCGACGCCAGCCCCATCCGCTACCTCGTCATGTCCCAGATCTTTATTGCCTTTGGCGGCGGCACTCTTGTCATTGGCGACGAAATGGCCGCCATGGCCGCCGCCGACCGCGAGGGCATCCCCATGGTCATCGCCCTCATCAGCCTCTTTGGCAGCCTCGGCGGCGCCATTGGCTACGCCGTCTCCGTCGCCATCTACAGCAACACCTTTCCCAACGCCCTGCTCGCCGCCCTGCCCGACGAGTACAAGGACTACTACCTCGATCTCTACCTCGGAGGCTCCGCCGCCCAGATGCTGTACCCCGTCGGCACCGACGTGCGCACCGCCATCAACCTCGCCTGGGCCAAGAGCCAGAGGTACGAGTGCATCGCCGCCGTCGCCATTGTCGCTCTCGTCTTCCCGGCCGTCGCCGTCTGGAAGAACTACAATGTCGACAAGCGGCAGGTCAAGGGCCGGGTCTTGTAAGGTTGTCGGTCTCTCTTTACTCAATTCTCTTTCCCAGGTACTCAGTACACATACCTTGTAATACTTTCAACCCAAAATAGCTGTCGCCCTGCGAAGTAGACAAAAGTAGCCCAAAACACAGCTTGCATCATTACTAAATTGATTCTCCGCTTTTAAGCGCCCTTTTGCCCCTGCAGGCCTGCTCTAGTCGCCATTTACAGCTGCTCGTTCGGTCCCGCAATCAGAATCTTGATCACCTCGCCCTGCTTCACCTTGTTGAACGCCTCCTCCGCCTGGGAGAACGGCACCGTCTGAGTGACCAGCTTCTGGATCGCAATCTTGCCGCTCGCCACCAGCTCCACCGCCAGCTTGTAGTCGCCCGAGCCGTACCGGAAGCTGCCCCGAGCCGTGATCTCTTTGATGCACATGGCCATGATGGGAAAGGTAATGTCCGACTTGCCCATGCCGCCCTGCACATATGTGCCGCCGATGCGCACCACGTGGATGCTCGTCTGGATGCTCGGCTCCGCGCCCGACGCGTCAATCACCACGTCCGCGCCGCCGTCCAGTCCGGCCGCCTCGAGAATGTTGCGCGCGTTCTCCTCGGCCGACACCCGCTGGCTCATGTACGTGTGCGTCGCCGCAAACTCGCGGGCAAACTCCAGCTTGGACGGCACAATGTCCACCGCCACCACCTTGGTGGCCCCGTACGCCCGCGCCACGGCGCAGCACAGCAGTCCGACCGGGCCGGCCCCCATCACCACCACCGACTGTCCCGGCTTCACGCGGGCCTGCCGGCCGACAATGTGCACGGCCACGGCCAGCGGCTCAATCAGCGCGCCCTCCTGCAGCGACACGTTGTCCGGCAGCTTGTAGCAAAAGTCCGCCGGCGCGGTCCAGAACCCGGTGAGCGTCCCGTCATAGGGCGGAGTGGCCGCAAACCGCATCTCCGGACACAGGTTGTAGTGGCCGCTCAGACACGGCTCGCAGTGGCGGCACGGGTACCCTGGCTCCAGCGCCACCCGGTCGCCCACCTTGAGCGTGCTCACGCCCGCGCCCACCTCCACCACCGTGCCGGCCGACTCGTGGCCCAGCACCATCGGCTCCCGCACCACAAAGTGGCCAATCGCGCCATGCTCCAGGTAGTGCACGTCCGAGCCGCAGATGCCCGTGTAGTTGATCGCCACCAGCACGTCTTGCGGCGACTGGATCGTCGGCACCGGCCGCTCCTCGTACGTCACCGAGTGCTGCGCCTTGAGCACAAAGGACAGGTTCTGCAGCCGTCAGTCAGCACGGGTCAAGAAAGTCCACCGGACGACTCCACCGACGGTCGTACTGATTTGCCGTCGGTAAGCGAGGCCATTGTGTCGGTCCTGCAAGGTTCTGATCTATCTCGTTGGCGGTGATGGGCAACAAATGCGAATTCGAGGGGACGCGGACAAAATTGGCAAAAGTCACAAAATAGCACGACCCGGCGGGGTTTTATCCTTCGCGCCTTCTCATCATCCGTTCACAGGGACGTGTCGTTAGCACACTCCAGACGCTATTATCGTACACGATCCGGCCGCTTCTCGGACTTGCACTAGCGCGTCCTGCTCCAAAGCTCTCCCCAAAGCGCTTCGCAATTCCCGTTCTGGCCCACCCCATGCGCCTATTCTTCCCCCCGTGCTGTCATCAAAGTCGGCCGCCACGCCGGCAGGTGACCGCCACAGACACCCGAACCAACCAAACGCACCACTATTGTCGACCGCCTCCCACGCTGCACGTAGTGCCCGTCAGGTGCCTCGCTAGTTTATCCCCAAGTCGCTCATTTACCCATTTTAGCCGCACCAATCACTGTGCCCAATAGGCCTGCCTTTATCCTGATGAATCGCCAAACGCTCAGAACAGGTATCTCAACCGAAACCGTGTCTCCGGCCGCGCCCCGCGCACGCCAACGTGCACCGTCTCACCCGGCACAAGATCCACCAGGTTGTCTTCAAAAACCACCCCATCCGCCTCTGCGTCGTCTCCCGCCACTTCGACCGCCACGCCTTTGACCGGCACTTCCGCACTCAGTGCCACAGAGCCAAGTTCACGAACCGTAACCTCTAGCTGCTTCGGCCTTGCAAAATGGACAAACTTGAGCGGCTCCGGCCAGTTGACGTACCGCGCCAGCTGCTTCCCCCCCCGAATCAGGTATGCCGCCACCACGGTGCGCGTCTCGTCGCCCGCCTTCTTGACTGGCACGTCCAGTTGCGCAATTTCGGTCGACTGGTTTTTCTGCAATAGGATGTCGCTGGCCACGACCTGCTCATGGGTCTGCTCGCCCGTCTCCACGTCCCACGCCCGCACAACACATTCGACCTGTAGATCCTCGAGCGACAGGTTTGTGCCCCAAATCTCAACCTTGGTTTGCCGCCCAGTCTCGACCCGCGAATGTCCCTCTCCCATCTGCACAATTTCACGTCGGGCCATGCCCACACTGATCGCCGCCATCTCACGCTTGATCGCGTAGTACGCCAGCTTGGGGCGAAGATAATAGTCGCAAATACTCCAGCTCGTCACCGGCCAGCAGTCGTTGATCTGCCACACCAACGCCCCTCCGCAGTATTCTCGCCCGGGACCTTTCCATTGCCGCTTCCACAGCCGATACGCCGATGCGAGGCACTCGGCCTGCATCAGCTGCGTGCTGTACACATACTGCTCCAATGGGTCCGGAGCGTACCGCATGTTCTCCACCAAGTACAGCGCCAGACGCCGCTCGTGTCCCGCTGCCTTGTTGTGAAAGTCCATGGTCGAGCTCTGCGCATACCGGTCGGGGTCGTTGCCACCCTGCGGCAGAAAGGCGTCAATGGTGCGCACGCTGGGAAACGCCTCCATCCCGAACTCGGACACGAAGCGGCCGACCAGCTTGTCAAAGCTTTGGTACTTTTCCTGTGTTCCGTGCCACACGTTCCACTGGTGGATATCGCCCACCGTCGGATCAGTCGTGTCCACGCCGCCGCCCCAGGGACTGCCAAAGTGGTAGTACGTGTCCGGAATCAGCTCTGCGCACACGTCGGCGAGAATCTTCTCGTAAATATACCGAGCCGGAAAGTCCGTCTGCAGCCAGCTCTCGGCATCTTTATTCGCAAAGTCGTAGGTCAGGTTCTCCGTCTCCCGGTACTGATAGTCCTCATTGTTGCCGGCCCACAAGACAATGCTCGGGTGATGCCGCAGGAGGCGCACGTTGGCTTCTGCCTCGTGGCGAATCGATTCTCGGAATGCCGGCCATGCAGGGTAGTTTCCGCAGCCAAACATAAAGTCCTGCCACACGAGAATTCCCAGCTCGTCGCAGGCGTCGTAAAAAGCCTGATCCTCGTAGATGCCACCGCCCCAAACGCGGATCATGCATTGATTGCCATCCGCCACCAGTCTGACCCAGTCGTAGTACCGCTGGCGCGAGATCCGGGTCAGGAAGCTATCGGCGGGAATCCAATTGCTGCCGCCACAAAACACGGGAATGTTGTTGATGTTGAAGAAGAAACTGGTACCAGGCTGCCCGTCCAGTGGCCGTTGCACCAAGCGTGCGCGTCGGAGGCCGATCCGCTTGACAGCCGTGTCGAGTTCCTCTGCATCACTTTCCGCTCGTGCGAGCAGGGTGGCCTTGACCGTGTACAGCGGCTGCTTGCCATAGCGCACCGGGTACCACAACGCTGGCTTGACGATCCTGAAAGTAGCCGACACTGTGCTCTGCGTGCCATTGACAGAAACAACCTCTGATGTCACTTGGGAACCGGCAAGGGTGACGTCAAATCTTACAGCCTCAGCATACACGGGGCCCGTCTCGATCTCGGCGTGTGCCGTGACTGTGGCTAGCTCCAGCGACTCGTCGACCTCAATGTCGAATGACAGGTCGGCAACGCGGACATTGTAAGATTCAAGGTAGACCGGTCTCCATGGTCCACACGTCAACAGGGTCGGACCCCAGTCCCATCCCTCTTCTGGTCAGGATCATGCCAAATTTTGGGTAAAGCAATTGAACGCCGCACTCACCCAGTGGTACTGCGCTTTTCGTACGGCAAGTCGCGAGTTATCTCCGTTCCAGCAGCCCCATTTGTGGTTGGGGTACTGCTCGATGCGCTTCCACCCACGAAGATAGGCACTGTCGAACGTGATGACGAGCTCATTGTCAACGCCGGCGGGAGCAAGGGCAGCGGTGACGTCCACCCGATACGGCAAAAACATGTTGTCGCTCTCAAGAACGGTCGTTCCGTTCAGAACGACTGTAGCGAATGTGTCGAGCCCGTCAAAGGCGAGAACAGTCTTCGTAGCCTTGTCGGCCGCCTTTGGAGACGCAAATGTCGCTTTGTACACCCATTGGCGCTCGCCAATCCACTGTACGAGTTGCTCATTTTTCCCGATATACGGATCCGGTATTTTTTTGTGAGCCAGAAGATCGACGTGGATATTGGTAGGAAACTCCGCGACTGGCAGATACTGGATGTCGTCGTCGTCCGCCGCCTTGAAGGACCACGTCAGGATGGGAGTGGAGGTGCGGGGAGCCATAGCTGGTAAAGGCCAAAAGCCGGGCTTCAGTGGGAGAGCAATGGGAGAGTCGCTGGGGACTGGAATTTAGTGGCCTTTGGTGTAAATCCGCCTGCGCCACGGCAGTTTGTCCTTTGCAGTCGGTCACACGAACCAGCTTAGCAGATTACCCTCTTTAGTCAGCCGTGCGGAAATCTGCGTCTGGTGAAGGTGTTAAAAGGCCGCCTATCTCAAACAGATGATAGGAAAGAAGATGGGAAGACTAAACTAGGATCAAGGACCGTTGTATTCAGCGTACGGCGTGGCAACCCGCCTTGAAATGGGTGCGGAACGCCGGCTGCGATGCCATAAATAGGCTAAAAATGGGGGGGCTAGCGGGGCTGTTGGATCTGTGGCCGCTTACGGAGTACCCGTATTATCGAGTAAATTCCGCATCTGGTGAATGTTGCAAACACCACGACGCGGTCATCAAGCGGCCATTGCGCTCCCAACGACTCGCTGCCCCGCATCCAAACTGGGAGGATACGCCATTCGCCGGAAACCGACAAACCGACAAGCCCGAAAAATACCAAAAATACCAAAAGCCCAGAAATACCAAAAACCCACTAAACGCCCGGCCATGCGTCCGTTATGCGATGCAAAAGATGATGGCTATGTCACTCTCTTGTCTTCCTCGTTGCCCCCGGCCAGCCCCAGCAGGCGTCCAACATATTGTGTGTACTCGTGCGCGCCGCCGTGTATGGCGGCCACGTCAGCCCAGAACACCTCCAGCTGGCCCGGATCCAGCAGAGAGCGCAGGGCCCAGACGTCCTCTGGGTATTGGCCGATCAAAAAGATGAGGTCCTCGTAGTCGCTGGCGGCCTCGTTTCGGCGGAAGCAGTGGGCCTGGAGCTTGGCGGCGAGCTGGTAGTAGAGGGTGAGGACGGGGACGAAGTTGGAGCCGTGGGGAGTGGCGGGCACGGGCTGAATGGCCTCGGTGCCGTAGCCGTAGCGCAAGTCATGGGGCGTACCCAGATGCCCTTTTCATTGCATGCTTGTCAGTGCGCGTCCTTGCGCCAGCCACCGCAGGAGACTTACCGCCGATGATGACGTCGGCGCTGACTGTGTATGCGCTCGTGTTGGGCCACTGCCGGTCCCAGTCGCCGCCGGTGTGAACAAAGATCTGGATGCTGGTCTGGCCGTGGGTTTGTGGAATGCACACGCTGCGAGGTGAGACAGTGTCGCGAGCCAGGGAAAAGCAGGAAAAGAAAAGGGCGGGGATGCGCGACATACCGGTGCTCGGTCCGCAGGGCACGTTCCAGCTCGCCCATGGCGCTGTCGACGGTAACGTCAATGTCGGTGGTGATGCGACAGCCACCGCGCAGATAGACGGCCCATCCGCCGAGGAAGGAAAAGGGGATCGCGTGATACTGGAAGAAGGCGCAGAGGAAGCAGGCGGCCAGGCCGAGGTTGGCGACAGGCGGACATCGAGAGGCGGCATACAGCACGCCGAATCGGTCGGTGTTGTATACCTCGGCCATGGGAGCCGATGCGGGCGCGTCAGCGGGCGGCCGTCGGTGGGTCATGGAGGTGCGGCTTTTGTCCTTCTTGCGGGGTCGATGGCAGGGGTCGAGAGCGCGATCGAGCCAGATGGAAAAGAGGCCGAGCAGGAGGAGAGCCGAGGCGAGCCAGAGACGGGAAGCACCTGGCAAAAGACGCGCGGCAAAAGCAGAGGCGAGGAGACCAAGGTCGAGATGCCAAGGAGAAAGGCGAAAGGCGGAAGGCGAGGAGCGCAAAGCGCCAAAGAGAAAGTCGAATGCAGACTGAGGCCGACAGCTCAGCTGAAAGGAGCGGCGCATAGCGATGAAGCTGGGTTGCACTGCAGGACGGAGCAAACAGACGCCAAGCTGCGCGGCCCAAGCCACCGGCAAGAGAGGACGAGGGTTGGGTGGTGCGAGTGCGACCGCGTTGTGAATAGGAGGGAGGAGTGAGGTGGGCGGCGGTAGTCACCAAACGAAACGCGACCAAGAAGGGCGGCAAATTGTACTTTGACCAAGGCGGCCGCGGGACAGGGCGCAAGCGGGCGCACCCCACGACGAACAGTCACATAGGCGAGGGCATCCCGGGAGGCGGCGAGTGTGTGCAGACAGCTGGGACCGGGAAAAGAAAGTCGAGGGGCGAAACGGACGAAACGGGGCGCGGCGGGCTCGAGAAAAGGCAGAAAGAAGCGCAAGAACAAAACATACACGGGGAAATTACAAAGGCGGCCCAAACTTGCGCAGCGGGAATTCTGGGTGGTAACTGCACTTGGGCCGCGGCGATTGGGCGCCGGCGGCGCTGGGACGACTAAAAAGGAGGATCTCCAGGTGACCCCGCAGCAGGTACGGATCGACGCGGTTGGCTCCCCAAACGAGCGCAAGCCGGTGGACATCTAGTGGCGAATCACAGAGGGCCATAGGCGAGGATGAGTTGGTAACGAGGCTGACGGGGCTGACGTGCTGCAAAATAAATCCCGACGCAGGACAATGCGTATCTATGGCTGGAAAACGAGGATAAAAGGAAGCATGGATGACATGGGACATTAAGGAGGGGGGGACGGAAGGGAGGGAAGACGGGAAGCAAGGTGGAAAACAAGAAACAGAAAACTGGAGTGTGGCCACTGGAGTGGCAACTGGAAGTGGCAACTCAAAACAGAAAACAAGAAACAGGAAACCAAATTGACACAAGCGAACCCAGAAAAGAAAAATGACAAAATGGACAAAGAGAAAAAAAAAGAAAAAAAAGCAGGCTCGCTCTCTCTCTCTCCAGGACCACCACCCCCGGCTGTTCCGCTCAGCACCCGCACCCATTCCGGCGCCGCCGGCTGGGCAGCGCAAAGACCTCTTCCCACTCGCGCAGCGCCATGCCGCCGCCACTGCCGCCGGCGCCACCGCCCCGTCGTCGCTGTCGCGCGCCGCCTCCGGCCTCGTCGCCCGTCATGTGGCTCTTGATGCTGCCGCCGTCGCTGGCGCCGGCGTTCCAGCTGGCGCCGGCGTCGCCGTACTGGATCCCGCTCATCGGGTCGTCCGGGTCGATCTCGCCCAGCTCAATCTTGGTCAGGATCATGCGGGCCAGCCGGCCAAAGACGTCGTCGACGCCCTCGCCGCTGAAGGCGCTGACCTCGACCGACACCGGCACGTGCACGCTGGCGGCCCACTGGCTGGCCTCGGCCGCGCCGACCTCGCGGCCCTCGGCGGCCACGGTGGCCTTGAGCTGGGTGCCGAGGCCGACGACCGACGAAGGCGCCGGCGACGAGGACAGGATCGAGGCCGAGGCCGACGACGGCGTCGGCGGCGGCAGGCTCGTGTCCACCAGCACGTCGGCGGCCAGGTCCAGCTTGTTGCCGACGAGCAGCGTCGTCAGGTTCGGCGACGCCAGCGCGCGCGCGTCGTTGAGAAACGGCTGCAGCCCCGCAAACGACTTGCGCGACGTCACGTCGTACACCAGGATCGCCCCCGCCGCGCCCCGGTAGTAGGACCGCGACACCGATCGGAACCGCTCCGTGCCCGCCGTGTCCCAGAGCTGCCGCTGTCAGTGTCATGGCTCGAAGTGGTCCTTGTCTTTAAAGTCTTGTAATCCGCACAAACGCACCTGCAGCTTTATCCGCTTCCGCCGCGCCCCCGTCCCGACCTTGATGATCTTGCTCGAGAACTCCACCCCGATCGTCTGCGACGACAGCACCCGCCATTCGTTCTTGACGAACCGGTGCAACAGACAGGACCTGGCCCAACAGGTCAGCCGCGTCCCCCCGTCTCGGCCCTCGACGCGCGCGCCGGCGCACTCTCGCTTCGACAACTCACTTTCCCGATCCGCTCGGCCCCAGTAATATGATCTTGGCCAGGTAGTCGTACATGCTTCCGAGCTCCTGTCGTGCGTAGCCTCGTCAGCGCACTGCATTGCGGCCCAAAACCAAAACTCCTCCAGATAGAAATAATTCTGAGGCTCACCTGCTCGCGTTCCACTCCCCCACTGTCATCGCTCGAGGCGGAATACCCGCGTGGTCGCGTCATGGCGCTCGTGGCCTCGGATCGTGTCGCAAATGGCCTCGTTCCTCGTCTATCCTCTTCACCCGTCTGTCGGCTGTCGATTCGATGGCGCGATAGCAAAATCTCGATGGGACGCGTGATAGCAGCGGAACGTCACGGTAAGAACCGGGGAAATCTGTATTGCATTAAAACACTCCGACTATGATAACAAAACGATAGCAAGATACATCCAGCAAAAAGTGCCAGAGACGAGACGCCGGTGCAGGGGAGGGGCATAGAGTCAAACGTTTGATGCGATTCCGGCCTCAAAGAATGCCGAGACTACTCGTACGTGCGCCCAAGTCACGTGGGGCAAACCGGTGGAGAGCACTGCGCATCGTAATCTTGCAATGCTGACTAGATTCAGGCTAAGATACCCGTAGCGTGCGCTATGACGAGCCCCAGCGACCCCAAATTCAAAGTCATGTGATCATGTAGCTGCCGAGGCTCCTCCAGGTCTCATGTCGTCCGCAGCAAGGCATTCTCCGCAAACGAGATTCTCCCGTCTCATTTCCATGAACCGTGCACAGTCAAAATGAAGATCAAAGGGCGGACATTTGTCATCTCTGGCGGGTGAGATGGTGCATCACTCGAATGGCCATCGCCATAACAGCTAATGTCGTCTTCTCTCTAGGGCCTCGGGATTGGGCCGAGCTGTGGCCGAGGACCTCCGCGGCCAAGGCGCCGCGGTGGCGCTTCTCGACCGCAACGAGGATGACGGTCGCACCGTGGCCGAGGCGCTGGGCGGCGGTGACCACGCGCGCTTCTTTGCCGTGGACGTGACGGACACCGAGAGCATCACCACGGCCGTCGCCGGTGTCGTGGCCTGGACGGCGGCCACGGGTCAGCCGCTGGGTGGCGTCGTGCCGGCCGCCGGCGTGGGCTTTCCGGGGCTCCTGATCGACCGCGACCTGCAGCCGCTGCCTCTGGACAACTTTGACTTTGTCGTCAACATCAATCTGCGCGGCACGGTCGACCTCGTCCGACAGGTCGCCCCGTACATGGCCGGCGCGCCTGGTCCGGGCGGAAAGTCGGTTGGCGCTGCAGACGGGCCCGACGGCGAGCGTGGCGTCGTCGTCATGGTGGCCAGCGCGGCCGCCTTCGAGGGCCAGATGGGCCAGGTCGCCTATGCCGCGTCCAAGGGCGCCGTGGCCTCCATGACGCTGCCCATGGCCCGCGATCTGTCCCGTCACGCCATCCGCGTGGTCACCATTGCGCCCAGCATGTTTGACACCAGCATGACGTCTGCCATGTCCGACAAGGTCCGCACCAGCCTGCTGAAGAGCATGGAGTTCCCCAAGCGCCCCGGCAAGGCCGACGAATTCGCCATTCTCGTGCGTCACGCTATTGAAAATCCCATGCTCAATGGTGTTGTCATCCGGTTGGACGGTGCAAGCCGGATGCCGAGTCGGCTGTAAAGAAGGAACTATAAAGCATGCTAGTTGGTTGAAATAAAAAGTATAACCAGTTATAATGGAAGCATTATTTTTAAGTGGCCGGGCTCGGGGGAGCTATCGTTTCCTAACGCCCTCTCCGGTCTTCACCATTATGGCCAGCAGGACGACAGCCTGGCCAGGATCGGACCCGGCTGCCCGGCCGTCGTGACTCGGCTTCATCTGGCTGGCTAGGCATTTTGACTACCACGGATTGTGACGTTTTAGTATAAACTAGTGTCACAGAGTCCAACACTTGTAGTAATCCAAATATAGCATAATTCTATCTATTCAAACTCTCTGACCATCACAGTATTATTAACAGCATTCTACGAGCAAGACTTCGCCACGATGATACGTAGTATTACCTCAGTCTCAAAAAGAGACAGGCTCGTACTTGTTTAGTCTCTGTCGATCGGTCTATAATGGTAGTGCAGGCCTCAGGGTTTTGCGCCAGTCTTTCTTATAGTTTCGTCAGTAATGGCTCTCGCAAGGACAGTTTCGGTCTAGACGGGTTATTCAGGTAGATAACCTGTTTCATAACGCTTCCTTTCTACCAACTCTGCAAGCACAAGATCCGGTGCTTTCGGATTAACTTACTTTCATTTCATTTGGCTTTATTTCATATAGCATTTATTTCGTCTCGTTACCACAAAAAAGAAAAAGGAAAGCAGCGGAAAAGGAAAAGAGAGAAAACTATAGAAATAACGACTCACCAGTCGGAAGATGGGGGCGCCCTGCAGCGACTCAACGGCACTAGAAACCAGAATATAAAATGTTACCAGCGCGAACGGAGGCGAGACCGCCGCAACCACGGAGAGGAAAAGGAAACTACACAAGTAGCTCCTCTATTCCCTCGATGGAAGCGACTTAGTTCTACACCCAGCCCTAGGCGCAACTACTACATGTACAAAATTGCTATATAGACTCTGTGATAGAGCCCAGCATAGCACGCCCCATACCTCGAGGGAGGTCTGGAAGGCCTTCGGCCCTCTCTGCGGCGTTATATATCGTCACTATCATCACCTTCTACTAACTCACCTCGTACAAGTGCATCTAGGCATGCTTTTTCTTTTACATGGACGCCACTCGCTGAGCAATGTCTTCGCCCAGTGGCAGCGGTCCTGGGTGGCCAGGCCGGCCTCGGCGGTGCCCAACTCGTCCAACACTCCGTACAGATCGGCTTAGTGTGGCGAACAGATACGGTTGTCCGAGGCGCGGACGACGGCGCAAAAGGTTATAGAGCCAGTGCGGGCGATGGAGTGGTGGATAAAGGCAACGTAGAGGGCTGCCGAGCGGATGCCGTCGACTCCGATAAGAAGGTCGACTGTGTCGGAGGAGCCATCGTGCAGGTCTCGGGGCGCGCGCAATGACGGCGGCCAGGCCTCTGGGTCGGGGTCCTGGCCGTGGTCTCACAGCGGCTTGCATGGTGTCAGTTTCTAGGGCGGTAAGTGGGACGTGTTCTGCGGTGCCGGGCCGTATTACACGTGCGTCTGATGTGGAAAACGGGATGTTGCTCCCGGATGGATGTAAGTGAAAGAACTGAGACAGGGCCTGTATGCTTGCCATATAAAAAAATAAAGAGAAGGAATAACAACATAAAACTTTAAGATTTGAGGCCGGTGACTCTCGTCAGCCCTTGTCAGCACTCGTTCGGCCACATTTATCGATCCCCCTGCCGTCTGCCATCATGTCCATCACTTCCCCCGAACATGTGCGGGTGTCGTGAAACTGGGCATCCATCTTCTCGGCTATGGACTTACTACGCCGGCGCCTGTGCTATCGGTTCCCTCGGAAATGCCACTACGAATCCGCTCCCACGACACCCCCCTCAACTTCATCGTCGCCGCCGACGGCCTCTTGTCGGGAGTGTAGTACCGTCCATCAAAATGCGTTTGTTGGCGATGTTACCATCTGACTTGCTGTTTCTGCTGCGTAAACGGGAAATGGCCCTCGATCGACAGCACGCGACGAGGCTGAGTGGAGCTTCCGCTCAATCAAGCGAAACCAGCCCAAGCTGTGGCTGTCGGAACAGGATGTCGAGGCCGAGATGCAAACGGTGTTGGCGAAAACAGACACAAGAACTCGTACGATCCCAGGAATAGTCACGTGCGCGATAACGCTATTCGCTGGCTGCGGCGATCTCCCCCCCCTGCCGAGACAAAATTACACCACTCAGCCCCGTTCCGACACCCCCTCTTCTGCGCCCATGTCCGCCCGCCCCCCCCACTCCCGCTGTCTATTCGTACTTGGCTGCCTTCTCCCCTTGGTTTTTTTTCCCCCTTCCCATGTGGCTCCGAAAAAAAAAGGCCAAGAAATCAGCTTCCGCAATCGCACGGCCGATGAACCCCCTTCCTCCTCCGCCGCCCGCTCCTTTTTAAAGGTTTGGGTTACCTAAACCCACTCGAACATGATTGATCATGAGCATGCGTAAGTTTGTCCTTGTCCTTGTCGGCGCCGTTGCCCGTTCCCGGACGCCCGTTTGATTGGAGGATCGCGGCTAGTTGGCTGGGCCTGGGTTGTCTTGGCTGCGAGTCTTGGCGCCGAGAGTTCTGTGGCCATTGGCATCGATCGTCGCCCGCCGAGCATCGCTGTCGCCCGCGTTTTTCTGTTTTCTGGTTTTCTGTTTTTCTGTCTTTCTGTCTTGTGCTCTTCCGTCCCTTGGTGCCTCTTGTTGTGTCGTGCTCGCCCGCCTTTGTGTCTGCATGTTGGTCGCCCCTCAGGTCGCTTCTCTTGGCTCCCTTCCGTCCCTCGTCTCATTCTCTGCGTTTTTGCGCCCGGCTGACTCTTTGTCGTAATAGATCTCAATGCTCTACGAAATGACGTGTACGTATCTGTCTGCTGTTCTTGTCCAACCGCCCGTCCGCGACCGCCGCCTGCTGCCTGCTCTCTGTCGCCATCGCCCAACATCACCCAACATCGCCCTACGCCCGCCCCGTCCAACGTCATCCGCACCGTAATCGATCCTTGCGCCCCTGACCAGCCCGTCTCTTTACCGACCGCGCAACCCGGCGGATGGCCTCTCCCGGATGGTTCCTGCATGCGCCTGTCAGCCTTTCCGGCCCAGTCTCGGCCAGGTCTCGCAAACGGTCCAGACGAGGTGCCGCCGCCGTCCACGCAATCCAAATCCATCCATCAACAGTCGCCGTCCATCAACAGCCGGTCGCGAGCTCGGTTATGCGACTGCCCGCTCGGGAGATATCGCATGCACGTCGCACTCCGATGCGGCGGCTGGTCAGCCCCTTTCGCCGAAAAACGCCAGGTCCACCAAAATCCCCGCAAGGTCGCGTCGCCAAGCCAGCCAAGCTTTTCCTTGGCTAACCCACAGGCAGCCTCGTCAGCAAAACGGGCGTGACGTAGCACCGCCTGGCTTCCTTGTGTCTCGACGCTGACCGTGCAGACTTGTATTTAACGACCCCCTGTGGAACGGGGAAGAAACCATTGCCAGCACCATTGTGCGCAATCTCACAGCCGCCTGGGTGCGTTTCTCTGCCGCGGGCTAGAACGCCTAGAACGCCTAGAACACCGCTAAACTCCGCTAGAAAAATATCGCCTACAGCGACTCCGTCAGCGGCAACCTGACCGTCCTCACGTCGAAATACACCGAAACCGACAATGGCGTTCTGCAGGGCCTCCTCTACGTGCCGGACCTCGACCCCGCCAGCCTCTGCAACAACGAGTCCCAGCAGTATGTGCCCGCCGCGGTCGTGCACCAGACCGAACTGCCGCCCACCGACTACAACCTCATCGCCCTCGCGCCTTGGTTCAACCACACCTGCACCTTGGCCTATCTGGATTCGGCCCGTCAAGATCCGCTGCGTGCCTTTTTGTTTTACCTGCCCATTGGCGACGACTCCCAGCCGCCCGATGCCGACGCGGACGTCTGGGACATTGACGACAGCACGTGGAAGACCAAGAACCACTACCCCATCTTTGCCGTCTCGTCGGCCCTCGGCGCCCAGATGATGAAACAGCTCGGCCTCTACTCGGGCAACGTGAGCCAGGTGCCCAACGGCGCCAACATCAGCGCCGTCTACGGCTCCGACTCGTCCGAATACGTCCGCATCTGGACCCAGCTGACCGTCCGCACCCCCGAGGCCCTGCCCGACGTCTGGGTCTTTGTGCTCATCATCATTGGCGTCCTGCTGGGCGTCGTCTTGTCGACGACCTTGTTGATGCACGCCATCTGGCGGCGCCGCCGGATTTCGCTGCGCCGACGTGTCCAGTCAGGCGAGGTCAACCTCGAGGGCATGAGCATAAAGCGCCTGACCGTGCCGGCCTACCACATCGCCGAATTTCTGATTTTTACATACTGCCACGACCCGCCACGACCGCCGGAGCCGGTCCACCTCTCGGCCGTCGACGACGAGGGCAAAAGTCTGGACTTTGTCTCCGTCTCCCAGCCGACGTCGTCCTTGGGCGCCGTGCTGGCGGCGGCCGCGGTCGTGGACAAGCTGGACTACCAGCCGACGTGCCAGATCTGCCTGGAGAACTTTGTCAACCGCGTCACCATTATCCGGGAGCTGCCGTGCGGCCACATCTTCCATCGCGACTGCATCGACGAGTATCTCGGCCACGTCAGCTCGCTCTGTCCGCTGTGCAAGAGCTGCATGCTGCCGCGTGGCTACGCCCCGCCCATTACGAATGCCATGGTGCGTCGCGAGCGCGCGTTGCGGCGGTTGCGCGAGCGCATCGAGGTCGACGAGTCGGACGACGAGAGCGTGCACGGCCGTCTGTACCACTGGAGGGCGTCCCTCCGGCGGCGGTTCCAGAGCAGCACGGTCCGGCTGCCGCCGTCGCCCCGGCAAGACCACGGCATGGTGTCGGAGCGGGCGGCCGGCGCAGCGAGCATGGTGAGCGTGGCGAGCGTGGCGCCGGATCCGCCTGTCGAGCGGGCCGGCTCACACGATGCACCGCGCTCCGGTGGCCTTTCCGAGGCGACTCGTCTACGCATGCGCCAGCTGGCCCAAGCCAACGGGGTCGTGGAAGAAACTCCACCAGTAGGATGTACGTGTCTGGTTTGGTCCTGGTGTCGTTGATGATGCCGTGCTAATCGTGTTCAGGGAGGGCATTGCTGCAAATGGCATTTCCGGGGTTCACCTGACGTGGTGGCACGACCAGCGTCATGGGTTGCATTTGGTCGAGGGGCATTTTTACGAGCGGGGCGTTTTTGCTTTCCCACACTGGGATTTTGCGTGCATGGAATTCGGGATTGGGACATGGGACGACGAGCATCGTCTTGGGCCGAGGCGTACGGAGCAGGACATACATAACAGGCGGACAGCATCCCCATGTTGGACGCCACGAACAAGGGCAATAGAATAGGCCATGGCAGCCTACTAATGACAGATGAACTTTTCATATTTAAGTGTATTGCAAACGGGTCCGTAACTGCCACCCGAAACGCCATTTTCCGTAATAACCAGCCGCGACAAAACAAGACCAGTACCCGACCCTTGAACCTATCGTCAACCACATCCTCAATCCCATCCCTCCCCCCCTACTCGTCCTCGGCCTCCTCATCCCACGTTTCCTGTTCCTTCTTGATCAGCGTGGCCATTTCGACGGGCGGAAAGATGGTGCTGCCGACGTCTTGCGACCGGGGCACGCGGCGCAGACGGTCGTCGTCAAAGACGGTCCCAATGTTTTCCATCCAGCGCTTGCGCCGCTCCATGAGCAGCCGCGTGTTGTCGCCGATGCCCGGCCGCGCCGTGCCCACGCCCGCCGCGCCCGCTGCCCCGGCCGCGCCGGCGCCGGCTCCGGATCCGGCCGCGCCCGGCCGCTTGCCCTTTTTGGACTTGCCCATGGTGCGGGTGCGCTTGAGATAGGCGAGCTGCACCTGGCCGTCGAGGTCCTCGAGAATGGTCTGGTACTCCTGGTACGCCATGCGCTCCTTGACCAGCTCGGCCAGCCGCGCCTTGCGCGCCCCGTTCATCAGCATCTGCTCCCGCAGCGTCGCCTGCAGCAGCCGCAGTCGCGCCGCCACGGCGTCATCATAGTGTCCGTCGTAGTCGGCGGTGCGGCCGACGTCGCCGGCCGCCGAGGGCCCATGGGCGCCGCCGTGGCCGGGCGTGGCCGTCCCGTGGTTGTTGGCTTGGTGGTGGGCAGCGCCGCCGTTGCTGCTGCTGCCGCCGCCATTGCTGCTGTTGCCTCCGCCGCCGACCCCGACCCCGACCCCGTTCGTGTTGCCGTGTCCCGACGACGACGCCGCCCCTCCGTTGGACGCCTCGGGAAAGGGCAAGAAGCCAATGTGGCGCAGCTCTTGCTTGATGCGCTCGTCGACCTGCGTGTAGTCGAGGCGCGGGTGCGTCGCCTTTTTCCACGACTCGGACGCCGACTCGGGCATGAGCGTGGCCACGGGCAGCGATCGGTCGGCGCCGTCGGTGGCCTGCGACTCGCCGCCGCCGCCGGGGCCGTCGAGGCCGTCGCCGACGCCGCCCATGGCCACGTCGCCATTGGTGCCGTTCGTGTAGACGCCGTTGCTGCCATTGCTGCCGTAGACGCCATTGATCCCGTTGACGCCGTTGACGCCGTCGGCCGGGGCCGCCACCGGGGCGCGGTGTTCGGGCCGCATGGCCTGCAGCAGCCGCGAGAGCAGCGGCCCGACCGAGAGGCGGTCGGTCTCGGCGACCTCGTCGCTCATGGTGTCAATGGTGCCGCGCGGCACGTTGGGCGGCAGCGGACGGTCGCGAAACGAGGCCGGCGGCGACGAGTCGAGGGCCATGGCGCCGTCCTCCTCGGCCCAGATCTCGCTGTAGTGGCGCTTGCTGCGCTTGGGGATGTGAAAGGGCGTGACGTGGTCGCCGCGCTCGCGCAGAAAGGCCAGGTCCTCCTCGGTAAAGGGCCGGAAGTAGGGCTCGACGTAGCTGCTAAAGGTGGAAAAGTTGATCTGGTTGGACGGCTTGGCGCTGCTAAAGTCGCGGTCGGGCGGCTCGCCCGCGATCAGGTCGGCCAGGTCGGTGTGGGGATAGTCGGACACGGAGTAGATCTCCTTGATCTCGTCCTCGGACATGCCGGGCGTCACGTCTCGGATCTTGTACACGGTCGGGTCCGGAAAGGTCGACGGGTCTTCGCCAAAGGTCTGGTTCTGCGGCACCGGCCGCGGCGGCGGCGCCCCGTCGTCGGACGAGTCCGAGTCCGAGCCCACGGACGCGTCGTCTTCCGTCTTGAGCTTGGCCTTGGCCTTGTCGTCGACGTCCATGGCGCCCGGCGAGCGCGAGCCGGCCGCGCCCGAGCTGCCCCCGGCCTTTTCGGCCGCGCCGCCGCCGTGGCCCTCGGGCACCTTGCGCTTCTTCTTGTTGGCCCGCCGCTGGTGGTCCTCGTCCGTGGCCTCGCGCTGCACCCGCTCCTCCTCGCGGCTGTGCTCGGCCGCCTGCTCGTCCATGTGCGTGCGCCGGCTCTGCGACAACAGCCGCATGCCCCGGTCGTAGCAGCTGCCCCGGTCGTCGGCAATCGCCTGCAGCCGCTTCAGCCGCGTCAGGATGCCGTCAATCGACTTGTAGTCCGGCAGCGTCGTGCCCGCGCCCGAGCCCGCATCCACCAGGTCGTCATAGGTCACGTTGCGGAACACGTCGAATCGCAGCTCCAGATACTCGAGGTCCGTCGACTGCATCTCCGGCAGGCTGGCCGTCGCCACCGGCGGCGCGATGCTCGAAGGCGTCGTGTTGCGCGACCGCTGCCGTGCCATCTGCCCGCTGGCCTTTTTGCCGTGGCCTTGGGACGGAGGCATGATGGCGATAGATCGATCAAGGTCAAGAAGAGGTCAACGAGAGGCCGTGAGGGGTCGACCAGGCACGTGTCGCAGTCGAGGCGACAACGAGGTCGAAATGGCGGCGTTGGGCGGCGATCCAAGGGCGCGCTCTCTCCTGTCGATGGCTGCGCGCAGCTGGTCGCTACGTCGTAGCTAAAGGTTGGTGACGATGTCGCGACCCGCTTGCGCTCTGCGAGAGTCTCCTATTACGTACTGCTGGTCACGTGCGGGCAAAACTGGACACACCACTCGGTGATAAGAGGCTGAATAACCGGAGTACGCGAACTGAATTACTTTACTTGCTACTACGCAGATACTGCCCCCGCCACCACTGCTTCCGCCTTGTGTCTACGGATCTCGGTGCTGCTGATCTTGGCGTCGAAATGGCCCGCACCATCGTCGCCCAAGTCGGCCGCGACCTCGTCGGCCGAGAGGACGTCGACCTCGTAGACGTCGAGGGGCCGCCAGTGGAGCGCTCTGCGCTTCTCGTTGACGGCGGCGCCGCCGCCACGCGTCTCGGCCGACACGACCAGACAGCCAATGCCGGGGCGGTGGATCGTGGGGCCGTAGCCGTCTTCGATGCGGACACACTCCACCGTGATGGCGCCGTTGCGGAAGCGGGCCGTCAGGGCGTCGAGAGTGCCGTCGGGCGACTCGGTCTTTTCCGCCTCGGTCGTCTCTGTCCAGCCCCCGCGCTCCAGCGCCAACAGCGAGCCGAGAAAGTCGAGCACGTTGCGGGCCCGCTGGTCCCACGGCTGCATAAACTCCGCATAGCGCTTGTTGCGCAGCATCGCGTCGCCCGTGATGCCAATGACGTACTCGGCCGTGGAGCCCGACAGCGGCGGCGGCACGGCCAGCAGCAGTGCCGCCGCCGTCAGCAGCAGCTTGTGGCCGGGGTGCAAATGGTCAAAGGTGCCGCCGAGACAGACGCACGCGTAGCCGCTTGTCGCGAGGTGCATGACGTGCCGCGGTGTGATGGCCCCGGATGCCGTCCCAGATGCTGTTCCAGATGCTGTTCCAGGGCCTGTCCCAAGTTGACCCTCGGAATCCGCCGCCACAGCCACCACGTCGGCGGCGAAATGCGGCGAGCACGCCACAAAACGGCTCTGCAGCTCCCGTCCGGCCGCGCTCTGCACGTGAAACACGCGCTGCCACGGCGGGTACGCGCCCGCAAAGCTCGCCAGGTCCACGACGACCGTGTTGTTGGGCTCGATGCGGGGCAGGCCGTCGGGCACCGCGCGGCCCTGCTCGTCGTCCACCAGAATCACGCGCGCATCCACCGCGCCCGGCCCGCCGCCCATGTCGCTGGCCGCCTCCAGCCGCGCGCCCAGCACCGCCAGCAGCGTGTACACGCCCGCCAGCACCGCCTGTGCGTCGGGCCAGACCAGCGCCTGGGCCGTGGCCGACGCTCCGCTCAGCCACGGCGCCGCCACGGCCACAATCAGCGTGGCCGCCCCGTCGGGTCGTCGTGTCTGCGCCAGCGCCGTCTCCATCGGCCGTCGGTAGGCCATTCTCAGCGCCGCCCGCGTCGCCGGCTCCGGGGGCGTCGGCAGCAGGAGCAGAGAGGCCATTGTGCTGCTCAGTTTAGATGCCTGGTAGGTTGGATGGATTCAATGTGAATGTTCTTGGGGGAAGCTGCACCAAAGCAGCACTTCCATGGTATCAGTGCGTTTTCGTTTTTATGCAGGATCGCCGGCTCGTTGTGCCACGACACTGCTGTTTCTGCGGCCGGCCGCGAATGCAAAAGTTCAATTTAGCCTGAGAAGGGATTCGAGTGCAAGAGACAATGGACGGGAAGCTGTCGACAGCAAGGCAGCTCCACTCAAGACCCCCGCGTTTACAGTGCGCTAGCGACAACCGTCAGTGTTGAACTGCCTGACGTATGAGGCATTAGAGCCACTGCTTCCTAGTCTTCTTATGGCTAGAATCAAGACCGCTCGAAGTACCATACGGCTCTCCTTTGTACTGGTTCGAGCAGTTCTGAAATATCCGCACATCTCAACACGGCATGCTTCACAGCGACTCATTAGTGTTAGATGGTATTTTTTTGTTAGACCCAATAGGCAGGCTTGCGTGCCTACTCATAGACGCCGCCGCCCAGCAGAGACTACACGTGATTTCGTCCCTTGCCAAAGTTGGCTTACAAGACAGCAAACGTGACCAGCGATACAAAAACAGCCTACATGAATTGCACCCCTATTGACACGCTTATGTTTTCCATAATAACGGATCTCCTTTTTTGTGCCGTGCCCGTTTCCCCTCGCCCTGGATTTACCGCTGCGACATGGCCTTGGTCACCAGACGCTTCAGCGCCAGCTCCTTCTTCTTCAGGTCCTCGGCGGACGAGTCCTCAATCTCCAGCTGGCCCATGGCCTCGCTGAGCGTCTGCTCAATCTTGTCCTTCTGGCCGCGCTTGATCTTGAGCGACAGAGTCGGGTCGGAGATGATGTCCTCGACGCGGGCAATGTACGACTCGAGCTGCTGCTTCGCCTCGAAGCGCTTGCTGAAAGCCTCGTCCTTGCTCTTGAACTCCTCGGCATCTGGATCGTTAGCGGTGAAGAGAACGGGGAATCGGAAGAGCACATACCCCCAATCATCTTGTCAATCTCGGCGCTCGACAGCTTGCCGACCGAGTTGCTGATAGTGATGTTGGCGCTGCGGCCAGAGCTCTTCTCCGTGGCGGTGACCTTGAGGATACCGTTGACGTCGACCTCGAAGACGACCTCGAGCACCGGCTCACCGGCGCGCATGGGCGGGATCGGCGCCAGCGTGAACTCGCCCAGAGACGTGTTGTCCTCGCAGTTGACGCGCTCACCCTGGAACACGGGGAAAGACACCGTGTGCTGGTTGTCCGTGCAGGTAGAGAAGCTCTGAGAGGAATGGTCAGCGGACTGGACTTGGCACAGTGCGAATAATGCGCAAAGAAGAAGACGGCCGGAACGGGAGGTGGGGTAAAAAGGACAAAGAAGCCGAAGGCACACGAAAATGAAATGGAAAAAGCAGAAAGACATACCCGCTTCTTGATGGTAGGGACCGTCGTGCCGCGCGGGACAACGGGGGCGTAGATGTTGCCCTGGATGAGTCAGTATGGCACGAGAAGAGCGTGGCACGAAGTCTGCTTACCTCCATGGCAACACCGAGCGACAGGGGAACGACATCGAGCAGGAGCAGGTCGGCGGTGTCGGCCGAGGTGGCCTTGCCGGACAGGATACCGGCCTGGACGGCGGCACCGTAGGCAACGGCCTCGTCGGGGTTGATGCTCTTCTCGAGCTTCTTGCCGTTGAAGAAGTCGCTCAGCAGCTTCTGGACACGCGGGATACGGGTGGAGCCACCGACCAGGACGATCTCGTCGACGCCCGACTTCTCAATGGCGGCGTCCTTGAGGACCTGAGCGACGGGGTCGAGGGTGCCCTTGAAGGCAACAGCGTTGAGCTCCTCGAAACGGGCACGGGTGATCTGCATGCTAAAGTCCTCGCCGTCAAAGAGCGAGTCGATCTCAATGGTGGCCTGGGTGCCGCTGGACAGGGTGCGCTTGGCGCGCTCGCAGGCAGTCCGCAGACGGCGCAGAGCACGGGCATCGCCAGACAGGTCTAGATGGTTAGTTTTTAGGAAGGAAAAAAAAAAAAAAAAAAGCGAAACAAAAAACTCACCCTTCTTGGTCTTCCGCTTAAAGTCCTTCTTGCAGTGGTCCAGCAGGTTGGTGTCAAAGTCCTGGCCACCCAGATGGGTGTCACCGGCCGTGGCGCGGACGGTAAAGACACCGCCCTGGATGTTCAGCAGCGACACATCAAAAGTACCGCCACCAAGATCGTAGATCAGGACGTTGCGCTCCTTGGCCGACTTGCCCGAGCCGAGACCGTAGGCAATAGCGGCCGCGGTGGGCTCGTTGATGATGCGCAGCACGTTCAGGCCAGCAATGGCACCGGCGTCCTTGGTCGACTGGCGCTGGTTGTCGTTGAAGTAGGCCGGCACGGTGATGACAGCCTTCTCGACCTTCTTGCCGATCTTGGTCTCGGCAATCTCCTTCATCTGTACGAAGCAAGGGAGGTTAGCACTTTGGCCACACTGGATTTTCCCTAATTTCCCTAATCCCCCACCCGCTCGACACTGCACATACCTTGGTCAGGACCATGGCGGAGATCTCCTGGGGGGAGAAAGTGTGGGTGCTGCCGAGGTACTGGACCTGGACTTTGGGGCTGCCGTTGTCGTCGGTGACCTTGAACGGCCACGACTCAATGTCCTTCTTGACGGTCGCATCCTCGAACCGCCGACCAATCAGACGCCTGCGCACGCATTAGCGACTGTGTTGGCGGAAAAAAGCAGAAACTGGCTCTGTTGGAGAGGGGCTCTTGTCGACCTACTTGACATCGAAGACGGTGTTGGTCGGGTTCATGGCGGCCTGGTTCTTGGCGGCCTCGCCAATCAGGCGCTCCTCATCGGTAAAGGACACGAACGAGGGAGTGGTGAAGCTACCCTGCTCGTTGGCGATGATCTCGACATTGTTGCCCTCGTACGTCGCAACGCAGGAGTAGGTGGTGCCTGCCCATTCTGTCAGTGCGGCCCCGCGACAAGACGGCAGGAGCGAGGGACCATGTGCACATACCCAGATCGATACCGATCGCACCGTCGTACACTTCCGTCGCCATTTTTAAAATTTTTTGATTTTTGGGGTGTAGAGATGAGGAGGGCGGCAAAAAATGAGACGAGAAAGAAAAAAAAACAAGAGATAAGCGGAAAGGTTTTCGAGGAAAGGCGGTTGGTGGACTCCTACGGGGTGGGAAACCTTTTTTCTTCTTATCCCAAAGGGTTTTTTTCACCTGTTTTTTTTTTTTCGACGTGGGGCAAAAAAATTATTCACTTTAGGTGGGAGCCCGCCGGCTGGCAGAACATTGTTCCGGCGGCGTGCCCTCACCGCCTTCGCCGTCGGTGGCGTTTCGGTGTCCAACCAGTCCTACCAAGTTTGTAAAACAGGGCTTTCTATGGTATACAATGCAAAAAAAAAAAAAGAGGTGACATCCAATGTGCCAATGATCAATGGCGCTCTTCGACGCCCGTCGGCGTGACATCTCGTTTGCCGAAGCGGGCGCCCAGCCCGCCAATGTCGCGCCGGAAGAACTTGCCAATGTTCTTGAGGTTCTCGTTGATGGTGGCCTTTTCCGTAACCAATGCGGCGCCGACCGGAGTCGACAGACCGGTACCGGCGCCGCCGGGCGAGCCAGCAGAACCAGTGCCCATGCCGAGTCCGAGTCCGAGGCCCGTGCCGGCGGCGGCACCGGCGCTACTACCGGCAGCAGCGACAGCCGAGGTGCCGAGACGGTCGACGCCATCGCGGGCGGCGTTGAAGAGCTGCACACCGAGGCTGGCGGCGTCGAAGCGGACGGGAAGAGACGAGGCCGCAGCGGTAGCAGCAGCCGAGGGGGCACTGGCGCCGGCGCCGGCGCCGCCGTACGAGCCCATCAAGGGCGTCAGCAGGGGCGACAGGGGCACGAGCTGGCGGACGGTGGCACTGGCGCTGTCGCGGTGGATGGCAAAGAGCTCGAGCAGGTAGGGCTGGTCGGACTTGCGGACGCCCTTGAGGTCGAGGATCTTGCGGAAGTTGACGTCGGAGCGGTCGGCAATGTGGATGAGATAGGCCTGGACGAGGCCCTCGGGCGGCGAGGGCCGGACCTGCAGCGTCTTGAGCAGCGGGTCGATGCGGGCCATGGCCTGGTTGGCGCGCTTGACGAAGCTGGCGGTGGCGTGGGCGGCGTTGGCGGCGGCGGCCGAGGGGGCGTGCAGGGCGAGCAGGCCCTCGAGGGCCTTTGTGAGCGTGTACTTGTCGAGCAGCATCTGCTCGGCGGCCATTTCGGAGACGGGCCGGCACTGGACGATGTTGGCCAGGTAGGCGGCGGCGAGGGCCTCGACGAGGTGGTCGCAAAAGGCGCGGGCGTAGTGGGGCTTGGCGACGACGGCGAGGATCTCGCGGACGCGGTCGTGGACGTGCTTGATGAGCTCGGAGACGTAGGCGCTGTGGTCGCCGACGGCGTCCATGCGGCTCCAGTTGGTGTTGCGCATCTCGCGCCAGGCGACGTCGCAGTCGGCCTCGACGCGGCGCACGAGCGTCTGGACGGCGGCGCTGGCGACGCCGAGAAAGGCGTCGGCCTGGGCGGAGAGGTCGATGCGGTCGGCCAGGTCGGCGTCGATGCGCTTCTTGAGGCTCTCCTCGAGCTGGGTGGTGTTGTGGCTCCAGTAGTCGGCCGTGTTGAGCACGACAATGACGTCGCGCAGCGGCGCCGCGGCCGGCTGCAGACAGACGAGCAGGACCTGCTGGGCGTAGTCGTCGAGGTACCGGGCCAGCACGCGGGCGAGGTCGAGCAGGCGCTCGCCGGTCGACAGCTTGGCGCACTGCGAGAGCGTGACCTTGTAGACGTGGAAGAGCTCGAGGGCCGAGGGCGCGACGCTCTCGGGCGAGAACTCGTCGTCGGCGGCCACGAGCGGCCGGCCGCGGTACTGCGGCACGAGGGCGGCCAGCTGGCGGTCCTGGGCGTCGACCCAGAGGCTGAGGTAGGGCTCAAAGGCGGCCGACACGGACCCGTGAAAGGCCTGCGGCCGGTCGTCGGCCGAGCTGAGCGTGTCGAGGCTGGCCCGCGGCGCGTCGGCGGCGGCGGCGGAGAAGCGGCGCTCGAGGCTGTGCTCAAAGTCGAGCGTCTCCTGCAGGGCGCTGAGCAGGAGGTTGACGTCGAGCAGGGCGCCCGACGGCGTGCTGGTGCTGCGCTCCAGCAGCCCGCGGATGTCGTCGCGCGTGCCGTCGCAAAACGCCGCCGCCAGCGTCTCGTCGACGCGCCAGGCCGCCGGAAAGAGCGCCGCGTGCTCCTCGTCGTGCGTCTTGAGGGCGCGGCGGAACCAGGCGTAGCGCCGGCCGATGTTGTCGAGGCTGCCGGCCTCGTCGCTGCCCCGGAACACCTGGCGGTACTCGCGCAGCGCCGTGTTGACATACCACGTCAGCAGCCGCCCCCTCGCCCCCTCGCCCAGCGCGTCCAGCACCAGACAGGCCTCGACCAGCGTGCCCCGCCGCCCCGCCACCTCGTCCGTCGCAAACGCCAGCTCAAAGTCGTCGCACACCTGCTCCAGCAGCGCCCGCTGCAGCTCGCCCACGCCCCGGCTCAGCGCCGCAATCTGCTCAATCGACCGGTAGCTCGAAAAGTGCCGCATCAGCTGCAGCACCGCCTGCAGCAGCCCCGCGCAGTCCCGGTACTGCCGCGTGTGCGCCAGCCCCTGCAGCTGCTCGTACGCCGTCGTCAGCATCTGCAGCCGCTTCAGCGCCGTCATCGACACCGTCAGGTTCCGCTTCGTCCCGTCCAGCCGCTTAATGTCCGCCGTCATCGTCGTAATGTCCTGCTCCGTCTGCACCGCCCGCGACCGCACCTCCTCGATCCGCCCAAACACCGACGCCAGCTCCGCCTGTGCCGACTGCATCCGCTCCAGCGACGCCCCCCGCCCGTACGCCGCCGCCGTCTCCATCGCCGCCAGCGACTCCGCCAGCACGTCCGCGTGCGTCCGCAGCCGTCGCGCCACCACCGGCAGCGCCCCCACCGTCGACGCCCCGCTGAACAGAATGTTCAGACTGTCCACCGCGTTGTAGTCGGCCGCGTCAAACGACGGCCACTCCGCCATCGCCCCCGTCATCCTGTCCGACTGCTCAACCGCTCGCGCGTCCAGCTCAATGTTCAGTCGTCCGAGCTCCGGCGTGTCAAGCCCATTCACGGCACACGAGCAGGTCGCTCTCACTGTGCTTTTTCTGTCGTCGTCGTCGTCCGCGTCCGTGGCGGCCTCTCCATTCGTCGTCTCGATGCCCTGCCCAAGCTGTTCTGGATCCGCGTCAACTCAGGGGACAACGAGGCCCGTTTCGGCAACCGAATGCGGAAGGCGGTGGCGGCACTGTCTCCGGATCACGTGCACATCGACACGTGATGCACGTGCAACCTCTGCAAATCCCCCGCCCACTTCTCGCCCACCGGTCTCGGCTGCGCGCCAAGAACCTCTTTGGCCCAAAACCCGGAAAGCCGCATCTGCTCGTACCCTCGAGAGTACCGAGTACTCCGGACGTGCCGCCCAAAATGCACAATATTATCATGCATAACGCATCTCCACGGCTGGGCGGGCCCAACATCGGTCAACCACAAGAATATGAGCTGTGGCAGCACTGATGCACACCTTGTTATCAATCTGTCGACCCTGCGAGCTTCCAAATCTTGCCGCTGGCGGGGCAGCGCTATAATACGAGCAAACACGCGTCTAAGCCCAGTGGGGCCCACCACCACTAACCGACCCTCCTGCCTTATGACTTGTCTCCCCTTGGTGTCCATTCTCTGCGCCCTAGACAATCCTTCGGGACACTCAGCTTGCTTGCCGCTAAGACGGGGCCTATAAATTCCCCACCAACCACGTAATATGCTCTAGCTCGACACTTGGCAAGACATTCAGCACCAGCACAGTAAATACGACTCGCCGAGCACCTCGATTGCCGCTCGGAGCTTCGCTCACGCCCCCAGGGCCTCCTCTGCTGCACACCATACATGCAGATCTGCCCAACCTGTCGCCCATCATAGCGTCCTGCCGCCGCCGTTCCCACACGGCCATGTAAGATGCTATGTATAGGATACTTGCTGTATCGTGGAATGTGATCTGTCGCAATCGGCCTATGGACGCCCGGATCCAACCAGAGGCCGTTGCGATGGCGTCATGTTCCTGCGAAACCTCTTTTTTTTTGCACTTTTCGCCCGTGCAGCTCGGTCGCTGTCCGACTGCGGCGTCGCTCAACGTAGCTGCTGCTCTGTGGTCCGGGACTTGGCCTCCGTATCCTGCAGGTGATATAATCGGGAATAGTAAGATACTCCGTATTGTGAGAATCCTGCCCGCCAAAACTGGTCAAGCCAATGCGATCTCGTTTTTGTGCTGCCGAGTCTATGCAATGCAAAACTAAAGATACAAAAAAGAACACTGTCCAAAACGGGTGTATCCGCCATGTGCCTTGCTTTCCCGGTGGTATATAATGTGGTAAGATATTTTTGGTTTCCGTAGACGCCATTCCCTTTTCCGTTGTGCCGTGCCAGCTTTTTTTTAACCAAAGAGAAAGAAGAGGGAAAATGGGAAAAATAAAAGAATAAAAGAATAAAAGCAAAAAAGAAAAGGAGCAAAGGAGCAGGGAGACAACAAAGAAAAAAAAAAGAAAAAAGGGCAAATCAACAAACGCCTGCTTTTCCGTACCGTGACGCCCCCCCTCGGCCCCTCTGCACCCCTCCCCCTCTCGTACCGTAAATCCTACGAGCCGTGAAGGGCTCGAAACCCTGCTGCGATCAGACTTCGTTTGCTGTCCTTGGCATCCGACGGCGCATTCCAGTAGTAGAGCCCCTGTTTTCCCCACGTCATCCGTTAGCGGAGTGCTGCCTCGCAAACAATGGGGAAGGGGGGGCCCGTGGACTGACGCCGAGCGACTTTTGCTTGCAAAACGTAGCCTTGATCCGGACCGTCTCGGGGTTGTCGTAGCTGACAAAGCCTCCGTCGCCTCCGACGCATTGGGCCGCGACCACCCGCTTGTCCGTGTGTTCGCGGGCGCCGCGCCGGGGCAGCTCGCGGTATTCAAACGTGCCATCCTCCATGCCGCCGGCGGCCGAGAACTTGTGGCCGGGGCCGGTCGTGTCGAGGAAGCTGCGGCCGTAGAGCGGGATGCCGAGGAGGATCTTCTTGCTTGGCACGCCGTGGGCCATGAGGTGCTGCACGGCGGCCGCGCCCGAGTTCTCGTCTTTGCCGACAGCATAGAGCTGTGCCTGGTGGCCGCACTTGGCCGACCAGGGCCCGTAGAGGTCGTAAGCGGCCAGATTGACCAGGTCGACGTAGTGCGCCACCCGCCGCAGGTCCAGCACCTGCAGGTATTCCTTGTTGGCCGGCAACGACGCCGTCACCACGTAGCTCTCCTCGACCAGGTACATGCGCACCTGGCCGAGCAGCGACAGAAAATCAGCGCCCTGCTGGGCGTCGCTGGGGTAGACCCAGTTGACTGGCGGTGGACGGTCAGTGGTCAGCGGTCAAAGAGGTCGGCAGTCTCCTCGGCTCTCCTCCTCCCCCCTCCCCCCTGGCCACCCACACACTCACTGTCGATGCCGTCCAGCCCTGATGCCTCGACCAGCCCCAGCGCCGACCGGGCAAAGTTGTCGCGTCGGATCGGGTCCGCGGCCACGCTGGGAAACACCGCGGCCGACTCGGTGCCGCCAATGGACAGCACCACCTGCAGGTGCGGGTGCTCCTGCTTGCGGTGCATCAGCGAGCCCAGCGCGCCCTGCACGCCGTCACACGGCGCGCCGGCGTCTGCCCACTCGTCGCTCAGCTGGTCCGGCCGTCAGGTCAGCCGTGTCCCGTGTCCCGTGTCCCGTGTCAGGTCCGGACAACTCCCTCGACAAGCCCCGCCGTCCCCGCGTCGGACGACTTACAAAGACGTGGCCTTCGGATGTGACCTTGGCAAAGGCATAGTAGACGAGGCTGATGCAGCTGTAATTCAACCGGCCTGGCGTGTCCTGGGCGTAGACGGCGTAATTGGGGTAGTATACGGCATTGGTGAACATAATGTTGGACTTACTCCCCACGCGAGGCTTGCGGGACGAGGACGCCATTGTGTGCGGGGAACGGCTCCCAGGAGAGCAAGGATGTCGACGGACGGCCAGGAGGTAATAAGAGGCTGGGGTGGAGGAATGCAAGGCAAGACTAAACCAGTATGGTGTCAATGGCGAGGGCAAGAGAGGTGGACGGGGCTAGCAGGTCGCGGTGCGGCACCGGCACAAGAGAAGACGAAGACAGGAAGGAGGGTAATATACAGAGACGCCGATGGGACCAGTACATGTCGGACTAAAGGGGGGGGGGGGGGGCGGAGGGGAGGGGATCCGCATGAGCTGTCTTGGTCGGGCAGCAAAGCTCGAGGACCGAAGGGGCCGGCAAAATACAAAATAGGCAGAGCAGGAGCAAATCAACCCCAGGGACAGGGAGAGCACCCGGAAGGGCGAAGACGGCAGGGAGGAGGCAAGGGACAGCCGACTAATGGGGGCCCCGGGCCGCAAGGTCGATCGTGGCCCTGCAACTTCAGCCTGAGCCGTGCCAGTACAAGAGCGCAGCAGTTACGAGCTACGACGTATCGTACTGGTAGCGTGCAGCGTGCAGAGTGCAGCAGCGTGTAATGTGCAGAGCGTGCAGCGTGCAGCGTCTGTGCGCACTGCGTCGTTGCCCACAGAGCGCCGCACCGGTGAGCAGTGCCCGGCAGAGCCAAGGGTTGGACACACACTACACGCACACACAGCGGCCGACACACGGTGAGGCGTGCCCAAGAGCCGTTCAGTCTAGCGTTCCAATGGGGGGATCTCCAGGGGAAAAACCACAGCAAAGCCTCCTTTTGGCTCTAGGGCTCCGCTACGCCCCAGCAGCTAATGTGCTCGTGCTCGTAGTGCTCATACTCCGTACTCTGCCGTAGCTATATTGAGCAATCGTACAAGCGTGCGTAGACAAGCATGAGTACTCCCGTAGTGTCAACCATATTCTACCCCCCCTTCCTCAACAGACCGGCCGGACGGCCGTCGCACAGAGGCCGTGCGCGCTCGTGCGGATCCGCGCGCTGCAGACCGCGTGTAGACCGCGGACAGACAGACAGACAGACAGACTACGGGCCAGGACGCGGAAGAGAAAGAAAAAAAAAGACAAAATAAAAAAAGTGCGGGCAGAAACGCGAGCAACTCTGTTTTGCCGTTCTGGCGGAGACCCCGGACAAGGCCGGAGGGGGGACACGTCGGCTTGCCGCCAAGCCTGGGAAAGAGAGGAAAGGGCCAAACGGGCCAAAAGAGCCAGAGAACAAAAAAAAAAAAAAAAAAAGAGGGCAAAATGGGCAGCTTGCCCTGTTCAGCATCCCACCTATTCCCTCTTTGGCGACGTCGACAGAACGAGCTCGTCATGTAGAGCAAAATGTTTTGCGTCGATATCCCATTCTGGCCAAGATCTGTTGCGCGCCCGGTTGGTTGGAGTTTGGCTGTGCTTCGGCCTCTTTGCCCTCTCTGCGCTTATTCCTGCAATTTCTGCAATTTCTGCAATCTCTGCAATTTTGCATTCTCTGCATCCTCACTGCATTTCCTGTATTATTCCTCCTCCCCACCCCTCCCCCTCCTCTCCATTTGTCTCCGTCTCTCCGAGTTCATCCACCCCCCATATGACTATGTCCCCCCCTCCATGTCCACGACCCTAGTAAAATTTTCGCCTGCCTGCAGCATGTCGAGCTCGAGCCCCAACTCCGATGCTACAGTACGATAGGATACGATATACGGAGTACTCGTACGCCAGTGCTAAAAACTAGAAGCGCCAAAAGGCCTGCCAGCGCGGCTAGGACCAGCGCCTGGCCGGAGGGGCACACAGATTTGGATCCTACGGAGTATCGTGGATGCCGGGCAACCTCGTCTGGCCGCAAAGACAGAAACGACCAGGTTCGCATGCCCCGGGAGCGGTAGGCTGATCGACTAGTCCCCAACGGCTGTTGCTTGGGCCAAAGCCACGGGCCGGGCTAGTGCTGGCTAACCGCCTCCTCGCCTTGTGCACCCGGAATACGAGTAGCGGAATCGCGGCGGTTCTTCCCTCACCGAGCTCGTTGCAGACAAACGCGGAGAGACGGGAACGAAACCACCAGAAAAAAAAAGAAAAAAAAGTCAACGCACCGATAACGGATCACGCATCGCTTTGCTCAAAGACATCCCGTGACTGCATCGGCCTGTCCGTGGACAGTAGGGACCCCTCTCTCGACGTTGCAGCCTGGAACCGTCTTACCACCCCCCCCCCTGCATCTAGGGGGATTTTACTCCGTATGGCTTTTTTGGCTTTTTGTGCTACTTTTTTCTTTTCTCCACGCCGCGTATGCGCTGGCAGCCATGCTTGCGTTAGCCGGGCGTCTGGGGGGGACTGCAGCAGGAAGCGCGTTACGTCACTCGGCCAAGCTGCGTGCATCCTCCCTGTCACTGTCGCAGAAGGACTGCAAGGGCCTCGACCGGGATGCGGGCGGCCCTCGTGCGGGCGGCCTCGTGACTGCCACGCTGCCAGGGCGGCGGACAAGCTCGAGTGGAAGCGTGGAGGCGTCGAAGCCATCACGCCCTTACCAACCCGGAGAGCCTTGGCGGAACGCTGACAAGAACGTGACAAAGAAGAACAAAAAGACGAAAAAGACGAAAAAAGACGAAAAAAGAATCCAGCCGGGGCCCCGTTTCCAGTCCTCCCTCCTGATCAGATTGCTGCCCAGCGAGAGGCCCACCATTCCAGAATATTCCCATGCTTGGATCTCGCATGCAACCCTTCCTGCACCGGCGCAAAGGCAAGAAAACAATCAGCTTGTCGGTTGCTCTTTACTCCGTCCTCGGCACATGTAGTCCAGCCATGACGTCTTTTTTTTTTCCCTCTCCTGCAAGTCATCCGCTTGAATGCAGAACCTGGTATACCGTACGCCGCCTTGAATTTCCATTCTAGGACAGCATCTCGGCTAATGCCTGCAAACTGCTCTAGAAAGTCCGATGGCATGGCAGGTCGCCCTGGCCAGCACGACGAACTGCCGTCAACACGGAGCCCGCGGGTTCAGAGGGCACAGCTAAAAGTTTAGTAACTTTGGGCGCTTTTTTGTAAGAGCGTTGCTTTTTGCACTGCTTTTTGTTGCTATCGGCACTGCTTTCCACTGATAAGGAAAAAGATACATTGAGTGGGTCACCTCTTCACCGCCATAGACCCACAATTTAAATACCTGAATTGGCTAATTAGGCGATACCTACGTTGCCTAGTTAACTAGCAAGAAAAGTAAAAGACAATAAGCTAAAAAGACACCCCCCCCCTAAATCGTTACTACTATGCGACCCACAAATTAATTTTAACTACAGCTAATTAGACTACGCCGCGTTACCTAGTTAACTAGCGTAAAAACAAAGGAAGCTACAATTGTGTAACGCCTGCCCTCTAAAAGGAGGGTTAGTACGGCGGCGCGCAAGGCGCGCGTAGGGAGTGCGCTAGATGCGCGCAATGGGTCGCTGGCGCAAGTGCTAGGGCGCATGTGCAAGATTGCAGGATAAGGTCACGTAACTGGTTACGTAACCCTGCACGGACCACCTAGCTCGGACTAACAGGGCGCACGGGCTAGGTGCACGGGCTAATAGCGGGAGGGCTGCGCCCCTCCTACGGTAAGCCTGCGCACCTCCTACGCCCTTAATATATACCGCCTCCCGCACCCCCTCGGGGGTAGGGGAGGCAAGAGTTAGCTATTAAATCCTACTCCCTTCTCTTCCTAATACTAAGATACCTCCTCCTTTGCTTAATTTACTTAGTCTTACTAAGTATACTTATAATAATTCCTAACTCTTCTCTTAACTAACTACCTAAGTTAAGAAATAAAGAAGTATAATAGTTAATATAAGGTTTACGTTAATCGCCGTAAGCGACGCGTAGTAAGAGAGCGCTACTATCGTAGGTACTACGGTAGTAACGAAGAGTAGCTAGCTAATTAATACGCCGCTATAAGAGGTTCTTACTAACGTAGGTATTACGCGTAGGATAAGCTACGTAAGGAGGACTGCTTAAATAGTGCTTTATAAAAGCTACCCTTTATAAATAGTTACCCTTTTTAGTTAGGTTACGTAGTACGTAAGTATTATAATATTTATAAATAGCCTTAATACGTAAGCAGTGCGTAAAGTCCCCGAATAAAGGGAATAGCCTCTAACTAGGCGGTACGTATAATAAGTAAAGATAATAGTAGATATTTAAAAGGTAGATGTAGGTTAGTTACCTCCTCTAACTATAGTTAAGCCCTTACATAGTAATATACGAGATCTAGGATTACGTACTTCCCGTCTCCGGCTAGTTACCTAATTTCTAAGTTACGTAGACACTTACGTGTTCTTAGAATCCTAAGAAATTAGGATTCCCGAAAAGCGGGTCGACACGTAATTGCAGGAACAGCGGGGCACCTAGATTCTAGGTACGTAGTTGTCTAAAATGTCTATGCGCTAAGACCTACTTTACGTAATTCTAAATCTTATAATTTTAGCTATAATAGTGCGTAGTAAGTGCTAAGGGTCCTTTATAAGATTCTACGTCTTTATAAGGTTGCGTATTACGGCGTTAGTAGACCTTGTATTCCTTTATTTCCTTTACCGACTAAGAGACCTTTTTTTCTCCTTTTTATTATTATAAGAAAAAGCGGTAAGGGGACATTTTAGATCTTAAGAAGCGTATACTAACTAGCTTTTAATTTTACGTAGACTTTATAGTAGTTAGTATACTAGTACTAACGTTTATTTATTTTTTTTATTTTAAATAGCGCGCGTTTTAGTAGTTACTATAAGTAGTAATAATAAGAAAGCTATAATTAGTAAAAATAAGTTTATATAAAAAAAAGCGAAAAGGAGTAGTAACGTATTTATTTAAAATAATAAAAAAACAAATAGTTTAGAAATAAAGCATTATTAATATAAAAAAAGGACTAATAAAGGAAAATTAAGAAAATAAAAGAATTCTAAAATATAATAAAGGAAAATAAAAGAAATAAATAAATAAATAAAAGAAAAAATAAAAAAACTCTTCCTTTCCGTTTTATGCTTTAAGATCCCGTATTACTTAAATAAATAGGAAGTCTGCTTTAGTTATACAAATCTTATATTAAGCTTATCCTAACTATTATCGTAGTCCTCGTCCTTATCGTCGTCTTCCTACGTTTTTACAACTAAGGTTATATTACTATTTAACATCTTAAGACTTAGCCTTATACGACTGCTCGCTACTACCTTTCCTTTAGCGCGGGAAGACGGTGTTATAGGAGTCTTTACTACGTAAGCGCTCGGCGTTAGCGTTGCTTATTACTTAAGTAGGCTTAAAGTGCTTAGTTTCTTAAAAACTACGACGGGAGCCTTTAAGGGCTTAGCGCGCTATCCTTACGTCGCTCTTTTTAGTATACTATAAATAGCTGTTTTAGCTAAATTCTTAGAAACTACCCTTTTATTAATTGTATTTAGGCGTTGCTTAGTCTTAATAAGACGCTCTTAAATCTACTTTTAGTATTTCTTAGTTTTTTAGGTAGTTTCGTAGTTATACACTATTTAGGCTTATAGGTTGCTTACTATAAACTATATTTTAGTAATATTATCCTTAAGCTTTTAGTACTACTTTAGGCTTACCTTAATAAGCTTTCCTTATTTTACGTTTTTACTTTTAAGGTTCTTAGTTTTACCTTAGATCTCCTTAAGGTTGTGCTTAACATTAATCTTAGCTTTTTAAAGTTCCTTAATAACGGCATAGTACCTCTTATATACCTACGTTACGTTATAAACGTTCTTTAAGGAGTTTAGGTAGTTAATCCTTTACGTTATAATAAGCTCTTAGTCTTAAGTAAAGGTTTCTTAAATGTTATTAATCTTAGCCTTAAGCTTTTTTTAAGTATCCTTTATTTTAATCTTTATAGCTTCTTAAGCCTTATATAGCGTATTAATGTTGTTAGTAGCGTTTTATACTACTTTTTATATTACTAAGAAGTCGTTATAAGTTAGCGTACATAGGTTCTCTTTAGCTAGTGTTTTTAAAACGGACTAAATCTTTAACACCTTATTAGTCTTAGTTACTACTAAGTAGATAAGTTCTTTAAGCGTAAGATCTTCGTCGTTGTCTTCGTTTAAGAAAAAGGCCTTATATTTCTTTAGGATTTCTTTAATAATGTCTTAAAGGGACGGCTAAACTTCTCTAGTAATAATCTAAAACGTAAAAACTTCGTAGTAGCTAAGGATCCTTTCTTACTACTTTTTATTATCTTAAGCGTACGCTATAAGGAGGTTCTTTATATTCTCTTTTTATTAGCGAAACTTACTAATTTAAGAACGGGGTTTCGTCTTAGCTATTTAAAAGATTAAGCATAAGAGGATTTTAATTTCTTAGTATAACTATTCGTTCTTACGGCTTTAGGTTTCCTTATTAAAATAGCTATTAAGTTTAGTAATAGCTAGGTTATACTACGGGTTTTCTTCGTCGTCGTTAAAATCGAGGATGCTTATAATACTCTAAGTTCTTAGGGTTTTAAGAACCTTTACCCTTCTTAGCGTCTTAATATGTTTTTTAGGCGACGTTCTTAGTTTTTAAGGGGTCTTACTAAACTTACTAGCTTTTAAAGGTATAATAAACAGCTTAACGCGTATAATATACTAAGGGGGTTTTCTTAAAAGCTTAAAAACTAGGTAGATAGTTGTTTAAGGGCTTAGGAAACGTAGACTAGTAATAAGGTTTTAAAAGTTGTTAAATAAGTATAAACGTTTTAAAAATTTAAAAAATAGGAATAAAGATATTTAAAAATTTATTTATACGTAGGGTTTAGTCTAATTTTTTATTTAAGTAACCTATATACTTAGCTATAAAATACATTTTCGTCCTTATTTTTAAAATTATAGTTAAACCGGTTTTAGTATAGTTTTATAGTTTTTATATTTAAGGTTAATTTTATAAATACGTTAGGTTAGGTATTAGTAGGTTATATAGCAAAAATTTATTTATAGTAAAAGAAAATAAATAAAGCAAGTAGTAGTTTAAATGTTTTAAGAAGAAGTAGTTAGCCTTATTCCTTTATTTTAAAGGAAAGTAAAAATTTTAGAGTTTTTAGTACTTTACTATTATTACTACTAGATTTACGAAAGTATTATAATTTTAAAAAAGTAAGTAAGGAAAAGGTTTAGTTTAAATAAGGGTTTATAAGAAAGGGAGTTTGTAATTATTATTTAGTTACGTAGCTAACTAAAAACGTTATTATAGTACTTTACTTTTACTTCCTTTAAAAGCAACTAGCATAAGCAAGTTCTTTTAGTATTTATAAGGGATACGGCTTAACTGCCTATCTTACAGCGCTAGTTCGGCAAGCAGTCGCTAAAGGCAACTACTAAGACGCTGCGCCACTAATACGGCGTAAGTGTAGCGCAGGCCTGTAGCGGCGACGCCACAGGCCTACCTTGCCCTAATCGCACAACTCGTGCCCTAGCCGTAATACGGCCCTCTTATATATATATTCCCGTAGCCACTACATACTACTCGGCTACTACTCGCTAAGTTAAAGTCTAAATACCACCGTTACTTCTACTCGCAATCGCCCTCGTATTACACATCGCACCCAACCCCTTACATTCTTCAACTTCTACTCCACGAGGAGCGATGTCCGATCACGAGGCGACCGGCCACCGAGCGGGAAACCCGCCATCCAACGACTGCGCGCCGCGGCCCCCAACGCCCCTACGCGGCCATGCAAGCAGCAGTCACACCCTGCATGTAAGCGACGTTAGCACCCCCGGCACAACCCCTAATTCGTCGGCAAGCCGTCGCTAAGTCCCCTTAAACAACACCCCGGTACCCTAATCGCCTCTGTAATCGGACGAATACACGCGCATCATAGAGATGCTTAGCCAATTAACCAACGTAGTAGCTACGCGCACCGCAAGCTCGGCAAGCAATCGCCACCAAAACGACAAGCCGCCTTAGTATAGCGTTAGTCGGCTCGACGCCAACGCCACGGCTACCAAAACCAAGGAGTAGCTAGCGGCCGTAACCAACGCCCACAACTCCAAAGGTCGCTACGACGCTTTAGACGATATAAAGATTATTTAAGCAAGCTCTCGCCTAACCAACGACTTAGTCGCGGACTAGCGAAAGCATCGCAACCGCCTCTGTATAGCTACTCCGCCGATTACCCGACCTACGTAGACCTATTTCGTAGCGTTCGTTCGCCGAGAGCATGTTAACCCTAAACTCTAAATACACCGCATTTATAAGGAAAGCTAGAGCCTATAGCAAGGCGCCGACTCGCCAATCGCATACTAGCGCAAATAGGACCACCTTTAGCAGAAAATCAGCAATAACACAAGTTAAGCTAGCGAAACAGCGTAGCGCTACTAGCGAGGGCTTAACGAACACTTACGGAAGTAGTACTAAAATAAAACCATCGGCAAGGCTTTTAAGACCGCCCTCAAAATCGCCAACGCGTGCAAGGAGCACTAAACCCAAAGGGCCAAACGGCGGAAAAAGCCTAAAAAACCGCGGAAGCGCCCTACAAACAATAGCCGAACGGAGGACCGCAACTAAAAGCAATCCCGCTAAGACAATTAGTACACAAACCAATCTAAGTCTGGCTAGTACAAGCGCCACCCAGCCCCCCGACCGGCCGCCGAACGCACGCCTACCGCTCCCGCCCCTAACCCCGTAAGGACGGCCCCTAACAACATTAATGTAACGCAGAAATGCTAGAACTGCGGTAAGTCTAAACACCGCGCCCAAGATTGCTCACAGCCTAAGAACCGCGCCCATCTCAAAGAGCTAGTCGCCGAAGCCTTAGATTACCTCTAAGCACCCTCTAAGCGAGACGAGGACACGGTGTCGGAAAACTAGCGCGGTCGACGGCGGAGTCTCGCCCGCCGTTAACCCTACCTACGTAGATACAAAGGGAATCCATCCCCTACTACCGCGCGTTAGTTAAGATCTACTCGCCTAGCGGCCGGAAGGCAAACGTTATAGCGCGTATAAATTCGTGCTTAGACGTTAATATAGTTAACCTAAAGGTCGTCTAACAACTTAGTTTAAAGCCGCTAAAGCGTTACCTAAATCTAAATCTAGTTACCGTCGACAGACGCCCCTTCTAAGCGCTAGGCCTATACGAGCTTACCGTAGTAATAACCAAGGATTAGGCCTCGCGCTCGTCTACCTAAATCTTTACGGCTATCCGCCGCACAGGAAGCGACTACGGGTCGATTATCCTTAGCTATAAGGGCCTAGGTTACTTAAGAGTTGTCCTAAACCCCGCCTAGCGCAACTAGTCGTTTACCACCTACTTAGTAAAAACTCCCACTATAATAGCTAAGCGCCTCCTACGTAGCGAACGCTCGTTCGCCGTCGCCCTCGCTAACTTAGAGCTAGGCCCGCACAAGCTACGGATCCTAACGGTAGATAATAATCCTAAGGATCCGTCCGCTAACGAGGACCTACCTCTAGCTCTCTAAGCGTTCGTAGACGTGTTCAACGTAAAGCGGGCGTAAGCCCTTCCCCTCCTACCTAATGCGGAACACGCAATTAAGCTAAAGCTAAAGGCGAAGGTCCCGTACAAGCCCTTATACCCCTTATCGCTCGTCTAAGAAGAAGAGCTTCGCCGGTTTATCTACGACTCCTTAGCAAACAGCCGGATAGCTTATAGCAAAAGTGCTGCAAGGGCGCCAGTTATCTTTATCCTTAAAAAGGATAAGACCCTTCGTTTATACGTCGATTACTAAGCGCTAAACAAAGTAACTATAAAGGACCGCTACCCCCTTCCCTTAATAAGTAAGGTGCTAAACCGCTTAAACGGCGCTACAGTCTTCTTAAAAGTAGACATTAAGGAGGCCTACCACTAGATCTAGGTTAAGCCCGCCGACTAGTAGAAGACCGCTTTCTAAACTAAGTACGGCTTATACAAGTTTTAGGTTATGCCTTTCGGGTTAACTAACGCGCCCGCTACGTTCTAAGCGTACATTTACTAAGCCCTAAGCGGACTCGTAAGCACTATCTACGAGGTGTACCTTAATAATATCCTTATCTACTCCTAAACACAGGAGGAGTATAAGAAGCATCTTCGCCTAGTGTTTAAACGGCTACGCGTAGCGGAGCTCTACGCTAAGGCCTCGAAGTATAAGTTCTTCTAAAAAAAGGTTAAATTCCTCGGCTTCGTAATTAGTCCGCAAGGGCTAGCCATAAACCCTACCAGGGTGCAGGCGATAGCCGACTAGCCGGCGCCTAAGAACGTAAAGGACGTTTAATCCTTCTTAGAATTCGCGAACTTCTACCGCCGTTTCATCTCGCACTACTCCCGCATTGTGCGCCCCCTAACGGAGCTAACCAAGTCGGGCCCGCGGCCGATCGGTAAGCGATCGCTAGGCCGTAACGCCGCGTTTAACTTCGTCGGGAATCCCGCCGCTATTGCGGCCTTCTAAACGTTAAAGGACGCATTTACGTCGGCTACTATCCTCCGTTACTACGACCCCCGCCGGCTAACGCAAGTAGAAACCGACGCCTTAGGCCATGCCATCTCAAAGATTATCTCCCAATTAGCTAATAGCCAATAGAGGCCCATCGCCTACTACTCGCGAAAGCTGTCAAATCGCGAAATGCGTTAGGGAGTCGGCCAGCAGGAGTTACTAGCTATTATCGAGAGCTTAGAACACTAGCGGCACTACCTCAAAGGCTTGCCTAACAAGTTCGTAGTGCTTACCGACCACTAAGCCCTTAAGGGGGTTATCTAAGCCTCGGCTAAGGACCTCTAAAACCGCATCGCGTAATAGGTTTTCCAACTGTCCGCCTACAACTTCGAGATTAAACACCGGTCGGGGGCTACTAATCCTATAAATGGGCTGTCCCGACGGGCGGACTACATAAAGGGCGACATCGTCTATAACGACGTGCTACCCTCGCTACTACACAAGCTGCAAATATCTAAGCACTTGCTAGACGGCCGGCCGGTGCCCGCTCCGTTACTCTCGGTCTAAGAAGTCCGCCTCGCTACAAGCGACGATAAGCCCTTATAGCCCTAGCTAAACCCCTAGCTATATAACGTTATTAAGGATACCTAGCCTAGGGACCGCACCCTCGACGACCTCTTCGCGAAGGCTTAGAAGAGTCGCGGGCAGTAGGCGTATTATACCTAAGAAGACGGGGCCTTGTTTTACAAGGATCGCCTCGTCGTCCCCGCGGTTAACGCTCTGCAAACCCGCTTAATTAGTCTGCACTACGACGCCCCTATAGCTAGCTATATAGGCATCTACAAGACCGTAGAACTTCTAACTAGGAAGTACTACTAGCTAAATCTCGCAGGCGACGTTAAGCTGTTCCTAGCCGACTACTTCCCGTGCATAAGTAACAAGGTCCCCTAGCACAAGCCTTATAGTTACCTACAGTCTCTGCCCCTACCGTTGCATCCCTTCTAGCACATTAGTGTAGACTTCGTAACGGGACTAGGAGACAGCATTAGGCTAGACAACCTTACGTACGACGCTATCCTCGTAGTAGTCGACCGCTATACGAAGCACGGCATGTTTATCCCTACTAGGAAGACGGTTACTACCGCAAAGGTAGCGCGACTACTTTACGACCGGGTAGAGACTAAATTTAGGCTCCCTAGCGTAATTGTAAGCGATCGCAACTCCCTTTTTACCAGTGCCTTTTAGTAGGAGCTAATACGGCTTTACAGCGTGTAACTTATAATGTCGACCGCCTACTACCCCTAAACGGATAGCGGGACCGAAGTCCTTAACTAAACGTTAGAAAGGTATCTGCAAACGTTCTACGGGCAAAAGCAGAACTAATAGACTCGAGTCTTAAACACTACGGAGTTCGCCTATAATAACGCCCGTTACAATACTACGGGCACATCCCCGTTCTACACGTTGTACGCGTACTACCCCTACATAGCAGACGACTTTCCATTTAACGACACAAAGGTAAAGGGCGTACGCAAGCGAGCTAGTCGCCTACTAAGCGTAAAGAAGCGCTTAGAGACCTCGTAGGAACGAGCTATCTAAAGCTAGCAGGAAGGGTACAATAAGCGTTACCTCCCTAAGGACTTCGCAAAAGGCGAGTTCGTTAAGCTATTAACGAAGCACCTTAACCTAGCTAGCGTCTAAAAGCTAAACCCTACGTTTATCTAAGTCTGCATCCTTAAGAAACTCGGCCCGGTTACCTACTACGTCGCCTTACCGTCGCAGTATGCTTAGAAGCACAACGTCTTCTACGTGTTAAAACTAAAACCCTAAACCCCGACGGTCTAAAAGGGTAAGGAGCTGCCCTACTCCGAGCTAGTCGATAACTAAGAGGAATACAAGGTTAAGGACATAGTAGCGCACCTCAGCGAGGGGTCGGCGACCCGCTTCCTAGTAAAATAAAAGGGATGGCCGGCAAAGTATAACACGTAGAAACCGGAAGAGCATTTAGTGCACGCCTTACGCCGCTTGCAAGCCTACAAGAAGGGCACGACGAAGAAGCACCGCAAATAGGATAACTACTAAGCGACTATCCGCTAAAAGGCTAAGACGGGTTACTATAGTTAGCTAAAATAAAATTTATTTACGGATGCTATCTACCGCCTAAACGCGTCTAACGGTCGGCTATCGACCGTTAACCCCCTTGCAAGGTTCTAACCGCGCTCCCCTAATCTATCTCCCTATCGTGTCGCTTACTAGCGCTCGCCTACCCCCCGCCTACTTAGCAGCCTCCTCCGCCCTAATCGACACAATCGTCGCCTCGACCTCCTCGTCCTCCTCGTCTACCTCGTCCTCGCCCTCTGCCCTAGGCACAGCTGTCTCCGCTAAGGGAGCTTAGCTAAGCACGCGCACCACCACGGCCTAGCTTAAGCCCGCCGGGGCCTTACGCGCCCGCTTAGGCTCCGCAGTCCTCGCCATAAGCATGCGCGCCGATCGCTTACCAAGCGCCGCCGGCGGCAAACAGGCCGGAAACCTAACCTCCTACGCCTTCCGCGCAAGCGCCTTCCCATTCGCCGTAGTACCCGCCACCCGCTTAGCGAGCTAATCCTGTACCGTAAAATAAAGGCACCCCTTACAGCCATCGACGGCCGCCGCAGCCTTGTCGGCGCTGCTTAGCACAATCTAAGCATGTTTCACCTAGGCAATCAGTAACCGCGCAGTAGCTAAACACTAACAGCACGTACCATCGTCTAAAGGCTAAGGTCCAAACGGGTCTACCCCGCCAACGCCTCCACAGTCGTTAGGCGAGTAGACGGGAGGAGCGACCGGAGCTCGTCAGCGGCCACGTCGTCGCTAAAGCCGAGGAGGCCCGTCCCGCGCGCAGCGAGTAGCAGCAAGCACCGGTTTTAAACAACTAGCGTCGCTAGCTCGCGGCCGCTAGCCGACTAGTTAACGGGCATCTTCGCCTAGTGCGCATCTTCGTCGATCGCCTTCTGCAAATTAATGCTCGCCTCCGACAGGGCGACCACTCGCTGAGCAATTTGCTCGGCCTAGGAGGCGTTAGTAACGACGAGGTCGCTCTCGCCGTACTCCTTTAGTCGCTTAGCGGTCTCGGCGCAAAAGGTCTAAATAGCCTAAGCTAGGCTAATTATGTCTACAGGAACCTTCCCGCCGACCGGCCGGTTAGCAGTCGCAACCCAATCGTACTAAGAACACGTACCGGCACGTAGCGCTAGCTGTCGGTCGCGCAAGCTGAACACTTATGCGGATTCTTTACGAGCGCTTAGCAAGGGTGCTTATTCACCAAATCGAGGTAAGCGTACGTAACGTATCGGAGGTAAGGCGCCTAATAATCGGTTAGCTATCGCAGAGCCCTCGCCTACCCTAAAGTAAACGTACCCCGCCACCGTCGGGCGGTAAGGCCTAAATCGGCGAGCCGTCGTCGTTTAGCGTACTAGGGTAGGCCCCTAGCACTAAAGCGCGTGTTTTAGCAATGTTAGACATTGTCTAACCCGTTAGTCTCCGAGCCGTCGCTTAAGTTCGCCTAGCCGTCGCCCACTAATCGCCTAAGCCCTAAAATAGTCGACTTACCTCGAAAAAGATTTTTAAAGGTAACGGAGGCAAGGTCTTTAAATACTATAGGACTAAACCGCCTAATACGTCTAACGTAACGGCGCTAAATTCGTCCTACCTTGTTAAACGACCTTAGGCTAGCATTTAAAGACTCCCTAACGCCCATCTAAGCCGTAGTTAAAAGGAGTCTAATCTCTTTTAACATACATCTTAAAGAAATCAAAGACGGAAAGGATGCACCAATCTAACCACAGGGCAAGCGGTGGCTAATAGGTAGCCGCTTAGCCCGCACTAGCACTACTATGTAGGCCTAGTACTATCAAAGAAACGACCAACGCCCAGCGAGACGTCGCAAGCAAGGGGTTAGCTAACCGCTCTACGAAAGCCTCTCGTTTACACAAGGAAGCAAAACGACGTCCGCAAACGGACACAAATAAAGGGGATTAGCCCCCCCTTATTAGACGTTAGCGGTAGCCCAAGTACTCCCCGACGATACGCATGCGAAGCCGCCTTTAAAAGCAGGCTACGTACCGCATACGGTGTTACTCGCACTAACAACAAAGAGTCGTGTGCGCTTCCACGTAAACCAAATGCAGTCGGACTAGGGCGCAACCGCCCGCCGACCGCCTACAACCTAGTCAACGCGACGACTCTTTTTCCTAAATGCACAGCACAGGTTTTTTAACGAGCGCGCGCAGCTAAACGCGCTACACGCCCTACCCGCGATAAGGACATCACGCTTAGAAGGGGGGGGATAGTGTAAGGGATACGGCTTAACTGCCTATCTTACAGCGCTAGTTCGGCAAGCAGTCGCTAAAGGCAACTGCTAAGACGCTGCGCTACTAATGCGGCGTAAGTGTAGCGCAGGCCTGTAGCAGCGACGCCACAGGCCTACCTTGCCCTAATCGCACAACTCGTGCCCTAGCCGTAATACGGCCCTCTTGTATATATATTCCCGTAGCTACTGCATACTGCTCGGCTACTGCTCGCTAAGTTAAAGTCTAAATACCACCGTTACTTTTGCTCGCAATCGCCCTCGTATTACACATCGCACCCAACCCCTTACAGTATTTTAAAATGTTCTTTTTTATAGTTAGTTACGAACTCTTTAGCGCTTTTAACGAGTTACGCTTTAACAATTTAGGTATCTTTAGCTACTAAGTACTTAGTTTATTTAATAAAAAACTTAAGTTTTAGGGCGCTATAAGTCTTTTAGATATAGTGTTTTATAATTTATTTAATCTTAAAGTAATCCGCCGTTACGCTACCTTTTACTTTAATTAGTAGCAGCGGATTAATTTATTTATTAAACTTATCTTTCCTTTATAGTACTTAATATAATTAGCTTACTAATATAACTAAGTACACCTTTTAGCCTTTTAGGAAATCAAGCTTATACGTAAGAGCGCCGATACGCCGTTTTACCGTAAAAGGTCCGGCTCTTTATAATAACTATTTCCTTAAAGGGTCGCTAAGTAAATAGTATCCCTTATAAAGGCGTAGGTATACAGTGTTACTAACTATAAAGTAGACGGGAGTATGCTTATTATTATATTAGAGCTTTACTATAACTCTAACAATATTAATAAGTTCCTTTACCTCTTAGAATCGGTGTTTTTATAGTTTTTTCTATAATAAGAGATTAGTTTTTAACGCCGGTTTAGCCGTTATAAGGTTTATAATTAATCGTAGCTTAATCCTAAAAAGTAGTTTATTTAGTAAAGTGTTTATAGCTTCGCTATACGTATTATTTAGGTTATGCTAAAGTATAGGAAGTAGGTCCGTCTATCTTTCCTTAAGGTTAGTATATATAAAGTATTAAATTACGATTTCTATAGTTTAGTTTTTCCTTTTAAATAGCTCGTTTGTTTAAAAGTAGTAAGCTATAAAGATAAGGAGGCTAGTTTTAAGTAACTAGAACATAGCTTGCTATATATTTAATATAAATTTAGGATCTTAGTTATTAATAATTCGTTTAAGTAGTCCTTAGTCTATAAGGAAGAGTGCTTATAAGAATGTAAAAGCTTAGTCTTTAGTAGTGTATTTTACGTTTTTAAGAATAAGTAGTAACTTCTTTAAGAATTTATTAGTACTAGTTATAAGGGCATTATACTTAGTAAATCCTAAAATTTACTAAGGCGTATTAGTAGACGGGATAGGAGGTAGTTTAACGATAAAATCTATTAATATTATATAAAATAGCGTTACTATTGTTTTAATTAGCTTTATTTCTCCTAATTTTAGTTTCCTATCTATCTAGTTTACGTAGCATGCTTTATAATAGCTAATATATTTTTAAATTATTTTTTATAAGCGCGGAATAAATACTAAATTTAGGTTATATTCTATTTACCCTTCCCTAAAGTAATACTTCTTATTATATACTAGTTTAAGGAAAGTTTAGACTATTAGCCGTAGTATTATAAGTTAAGGATTATTTATTAGCTAATTATAGTATAAAAGCCTATTAAATAGTTTCTACCTTTAAAGAGCGATTTCCTTAGTTTATAGTTTTTTCTTTGTCCTCTTCTCCTTAGTCGCTGTTTTTAGATTCTTAGCTAACCTTTTCTAAATCTCCTCTTTTCGCGCTTCGTACTTACGCTTTAGGTTAAGGTAAATAGGTTTTAACGTTTAGTTTACTAAGTATGCCTTTTTAATCCGTTTTCGTAGTTTATTACTTATTTATACTTTAACCCTTATAGTTATTTACTCCTAGTATTTATTGTTTTCTTCCTTAAGCGCGAAATAGTATTCCTATCCCTTTAAAAGGCTTTATTTAATTTTATTTTATATTTTAGTTTTATTATATACTACGTCTTTAAGGGTATTTACGTTATTAGGAGTATACCCGTCTACCTAACTAAGGAGTTATAATAAAGCGTTAAGGATAACGTTAGTAGTTTTTAAAATATAGAATATTTTAAGGTTAAACTAAAAGAGATAAATTGCTACGGAGGCAAGCTTTAGATTTACTTTATTAAGGTTTATAGTCTTTAAGGAAGTATGCGTAATAATTCCTTTTAGTAGCGTATAGTTAGTAATAATGTTTATTTCCTAACGGTTTAACTAAATAAGCTTTTAAAGTTTTATAACTACTTAAACGTAGGTAGCGATTTTAGCTTTTATTAAACTATATCCTTACTCTTGCTTATTAGTTAATTAAGATATAAAGAGGATTAGCTTTATATGTTTTTAGTAAATATCTTTTTTTAGAATTAATACTTCGTCTTATAAGCTATTAAGCTAGAAAGCGACTAAACTAAATGCCTTTTTATAAGCGTTAAGCTTTATAAATAGTAAGTTTTTAGGATTATAGTAGTAAAGGGTTATTTATTTATAAAGGTGTTTTTATAGAATTTTAAATAACTCCTTTTCTTTGTTATTTAGTTTAAACGTTAGTTTTATAAAGGCTTATTTCCTTTATCCCTTCTTCTTATTATCTACTAGCATACTATCCTTCTTTCCTTACTTAGTAAGCTTAGTTTTCTAGTCTTATAGCGGTCTTAACTTTACGTCGTACTATAAGATCCTATTACGTAGGTATTTAGCTATTTTAAGGTATGTTCTTAGTACGTTTAAATAGTTTAAGAACTTAATCTTTTTAAACGCTTTAATTTAATCGTTCGTTTAGCGGATTCCTTCCCTATTAATAATGTATCTTAGTAGGCGTATTATAAGGTATTTAATAAAGGTCTTCTTTTTAAATATTTATAACTACGCCTTTTTTAAGATTTAAAACATAGTTTCTAAGTGTTTAGTATACTTCTCCTTTATTTTACTAAAGATAACAATATTATTAATATAGGCGTAAACAAAGTGTTCCTTTCCTTTAAAGAAATTATTTATAAATCGCTAACTAAAAGTAAGTAAATTTTAAAAGCTTATAAGTACTACGTTTAACCGTTTTATGCTTTGTTTACTAATAACGACTATTTAATCCTAATATTCTTTAAATACTAATAGCTAATAGAAGAAGGCTATAGCGTCGAAGATTAAGAAATACTTGCTTTTATAAACGGTTATAATAAGTTCTTATTAGTTTAGTAATAGGTAGATATTAAGTACTATAATATAGTTAAGTAGTTGTATATTAATAATAAGACGTCCGTTTTTAGCGATAGTACTATTTACGTTCCTTTAGTATACTATAAATACTAAGTAAGTAATTAAGGTTTAGCTAAAAAACTATTTAAATTTCCCGTTTTTATAAAGGCCGTTAAACGTTTTGTTTACTACTTCTTAGTCCTTTAGTCTTAGGCTATATTTCTTAATAAATCTAGCGATTGTTTACTAATTATTTATAAGGTTAATACGTATTTTCTTATCTTTGTTTATTAAGACAATGCTACGATTAGTAAAGATAATGTTATATTAGCGGATAATTTTTTCTAGTTATACGTAGAAACCGTTATTAGCGCTATAAATAAATGTACCTATAGGTTTAAGTTTATATAAGATGTTAAATAGCTTATTAACGCTATAAGACGGGAATCTTTTAACGAAGTTTAAGTTTCTAAAAGGGCTGTTCTCGTCTAAGCTAAGAGCGGTGTAAGGGATACGGCTTAACTGCCTATCTTACAACGCTAGTTCGGCAAGCAGTCGCTAAAGGCAACTGCTAAGACGCTGCGCCACTAATGCGGCGTAAGTGTAGCGCAGGCCTATAGCGGCGACGCTACAGGCCTACCTTGCCCTAATCGCACAACTCGTGCCCTAGCCGTAATACGGCCCTCTTGTATATATATTCCCGTAGCCACTGCATACTGCTCGGCTACTGCTCGCTAAGTTAAAGTCTAAATACCACCGTTACTTCTGCTCGCAATCGCCCTCGTATTACACATCGCACTTAACCCCTTACATTCTTCAACTTCTACTCTACGAGGAGCGATGTCCGATTACGAGGCGACCGGCTACCGAGCGGGAAACCCGCTATCTAACGACCGCGCGCCGCGGCCCCTAACGCCCCTACGCGGCTATGTAAGCAGCAGTTACACCCTGCATATAGGCGACGTTAGCACCCCCGGCACAACCCCCGATTCGTCGGCAAGCCGTCGCTAAGTCCCCTTAAACGATACCCTAGTACCCTAATCGCCTTTGCAATTGGACGAATACACGCGCATTATAGAGATGCTTAGCTAATTAACCAACGTAGTAGCTGCGCGCACCGTAGGCTCGGCGAGCAATCGCCACCGGGACGACAAGCCGCCTTAGTATAGCGTTAGTCGGCTCGACGCTAACGCTACGGCTACCGAAACTAAGGAGTGGCTAGCGGCCGTAACCGACGCCCACAACTCCGAAGGTCGCTACAACGCTTCGGACGATATAAAGATTATTTAGGCAAGCTTTCGCCTAACTAACGACTTAGTCGCGGACTAGCGAAAGCATCGCAACCGCCTTCGTATAGCTACTCCGCCGATTGCCCGACCTACGTAGACCTATTTCGTAGCGTTCGTTCGCTAAGAGCATGTTAACCCTAAACTCTAAATGCACCGCATTTATAAGGAAAGCTAAAGCCTATAGTAAGGCGCTAACTCGCTAATCGCATACTAGCGCAAATAGGACCACCTCTAGCGGAAAATTAGCAATAACACAAGTTAAGCTAGCGAAACAGCGTAGCGCTACTAGCAAGGGCTTAACAAACACTTGCAGAAGTAGTACTAAAATAAAACCATTAGCAAGGCTTTTAGGACCGCCCTCGAAATCGCTAACGCGTACGAGGAGCACTAAACCTAAAGGGCCGAACGGCGGAAGAAGCCTAAGGAACCGCGAAAGCGCCCTACAAACAATAGCCGAACGGAGGACCGCAACTAAAAGCGATCCCGCTAAGACAATCGGTACACAAACCAATCTAAGTCCGGCTAGTACAAGCGCCACCTAGCCCCCTAACCAGCCGCTAAACGCACGCCTACCGCTCCTACCCCTAACCCCGTAGAGACGGCCCCTAACAACATCGATGTAACGTAGAAATGCTAAAACTACGGTAAGTCTAGACACCGCGCCTAAGATTACTCACAGCCTAAGAACCGCGCCTATCTCGAAGAGCTAGTCGCCGAAGCCTTAGATTACCTCTAAGCACCCTTTAAGCGAGACGAGGACACAGTGTTAGAAAACTAGCGCGGTTAACGGCGGAGTCTCGCCCGCCGTTAACCCTACCTACGTAGATGTAAGGGGAATCCATCCCCCGCTACCGCGCGTTAGTTAAGATCTGCTCGCCTAGCGGCCGGAAGGCAAACGTTACAGCGCGCATAGATTCGTGCTTAGACGTTAATATAGTTAACCTAAAGGTCGTCTAACGACTTAGTCTAAAGCCGCTAAAGCGTTACCTAAATCTAAATCTAATTGCCGTCGACGGACGCCCCTTCTAAGCGCTAAGCCTATACAAGCTTACCGTAGTAATAACTAAGGATTAGGCCTTACGCTCGTCTACCTAAATCTTTATAGCTATCCGCCGCATAGGAAGCAACTACAAGTTAATTATCCTTAGCTATAAGGGCTTAGGTTACTTAAGAGTTGTCTTAAACCCCGCCTAGCGCGACTAGTCGTTTACTACCTACTTAGTAGAGACTCCTACTATAATAGCTAAGCGCCTCCTACGTAGCGAACGCTCGTTCGCCGTCGCCCTTACTAACTTAGAGCTAGGCCCGCACAAGCTACGGATCCTAACGGTAGATAATAATCCTAAGGATCCGTCTGCTAACGAGGACCTGCCTCTAGCTCTCTAAGCGTTCGTAGACGTGTTTAACGTAAAGCGGGCGTAAGCCCTTCCCCTCCTACCTAATGCGGAACACGCAATTAAGCTAAAGCCAAGGGCGAAGGTCCTGTACAAGCCCTTATACCCCTTATCGCTCGTCTAAGAAGAAGAGCTTCGCCGGTTTATCTACGACTCCTTAGCGAACGGCCGGATAGCTTACAACAAGAGTGCTGCAAGGGCGCCGGTTATCTTTATCCCTAAAAAGGATAGGACCCTTTGTTTATGCGTCGATTACTAAGCGCTAAACAAAGTAACTACGAAGGACCGCTACCCCCTTCCCTTAATAAGTAAGGTGCTAAACCGCTTAAACGGCGCTACGGTCTTCTTAAAAGTAAACATTAAGGAGGCCTACTACCGGATCCGGGTTAAGCCCGCTAACTAGTAGAAGACCGCTTTCTAAACTAAGTACGGCTTATACAAGTTTTAGGTTATGCCTTTTAGGTTAACCAACGCGCCCGCTACGTTCTAAGCGTACATTCACCGAGCCCTAAGCGGACTCGTAGGCACTATCTACAAGGTGTACCTTAATAATATCCTTATCTACTCCTAAACACAAGAGGAGCATAAGAAGCATCTTCGCTTAGTATTTAAACGGCTACGCGCAGCGGAGCTCTACGCTAAGGCCTCGAAGTGCAAGTTCTTCTAAAAGAAGGTTAAATTCCTCGGCTTTGTAATTAGTCCGCAAGGGCTAGCCATAGACCCTGCTAAGGTGCGGGCAATAGCCGACTAGCCGGCGCCTAAGAACGTAAAGGACGTTTAATCCTTCTTAAGATTCGCGAACTTCTACCGCTATTTTATCTCGCACTACTCCCGTATTATACGCCCCCTAACGGAGCTAACTAAGTTAGGCCCGCGGCCGATCGGTAAGCGATCGCTAGGCCGTAACGCCGCGTTTAACTTCGTCGGGAATCCCGCCGCTATTACGGCCTTCTAAACGTTAAAGGACGCATTTACGTCGGCTACTATCCTCCGTTACTACGACCCCCGCTAGCCAACGTAAGTAAAAACCGACGCCTTAGGCCATGCCATCTTAAGGATTATCTCCTAATTAGCTAATAGCTAATAGAGGCCCATCGCCTACTACTTGCGAAAGCTGTTAGATCGCGAAATGCGTTAGGGAGTCGGCTAGCAGGAGTTACTAGCTATTATTAAGAGCTTAGAACACTAGCAGCACTACCTTAAAGGCTTGCCTAACAAGTTTGTAGTGCTTACCGACTACTAAGCCCTTAAGGGGGTTATCTAAGCCTTAGCTAAGGACCTCCGGAACCGTATCGCGCAATAGGTTTTCCAACTGTCCGCCTACAACTTCGAGATTAAACACCGGTCGGGGGCTACTAATCCTACGGATAGGCTGTCCCGACGGGCGGACTATATAAAGGGCGACATCGTCTACGACGACGTACTACCCTCGCTACTACACAAGCTGTAGATATCTAAGCACTTACCGGACGGCTAGCCGGTGCCCGCTCCGTTACTCTTGGTTTAGGAAGTCCGCCTTGCTATAAGCGACGATAAGCCCCTATAGCCCTAGCTAAACCCCTAGCTATATAACGTTATTAAGGATACCTAGCCTAGGGACCGCACCTTCGACGACCTCTTCGCAAAGGCTTAAAAGAGTCGCGGGCAGCAGGCGTATTATACCTAAGAAGACGGGGCCTTGTTCTACAAGGATCGCCTCGTCGTCCCCGCGGTTAACGCTTTACGAACCCGCTTAATTAGTCTGCACTACGACGCCCCTATAGCTAGCTATATAGGTATTTACAAAACCGTAGAACTTCTAACTAAGAAGTACTACTAGCCGGATCTTACGGGCGACGTTAAGCTGTTCCTAGCCGACTGCTTCCCGTACATAAGCAACAAGGTCCCCTAGCACAAGCCTTATAGTTACCTACAGTCTCTGCCCCTACCGTCGCATCCCTTCTAGCACATTAGTGTAGACTTCGTAATAGGACTAAGAGACAGCATCGGGCTAGACAACCTTACGTACGACGCTATCCTTATAGTAGTCGACCGCTATACAAAGCACAGCATGTTTATCCCTACTAGGAAGACGGTTACTACCGTAAAGGTAGCGCAACTGCTTTACAACCGGGTAAAGACTAAATTTAGGCTCCTTAGCGTAATTGTAAGCGATCGCGACTCCCTCTTTACTAGTGCCTTTTAGCAAAAGCTAATACGGCTCCGCGGCGTGCAACTTATAATGTCGACCGCCTACCACCCCTAAACGGATGGTAGGACCGAAGTCCTTAACCAAACGTTAGAAAGGTATCTACAAACGTTCTATAGGCAAAAGCAGAACCAATAGACTTAAGTCTTAAACACCGCGGAGTTCGCCTATAATAACGCCCGTTACAACACTACGGGCACATCCCCGTTCTACGCGTTATACGCGTACTACCCCTGCGTAGCGGACGACTTTCCGTTTAACGACGCAAAGGTAAAGGGCGTACGCGAGCGAGCCAGTCGCCTACTAAGCGTAAGGAAGCGCTTAGAGACCTCGTAGGAACGAGCTATCTAAAGCTAGTAGAAAGGGTATAATAAGCGTTACCTCCTTAAGGACTTCGCGGAAGGCGAGTTTGTTAAGCTATCGACGAAGTACCTTAACCTAGCCAGCGTCCGGAAGCTAAACCCTACGTTTATCTAAGTCCGCATCCTTAAGAAACTTAGCCTAGTTACCTACCGCGTCGCCTTGCCGTCGCAGTATGCTCGGAAGCACAACGTCTTCTACGTGTTAAAACTAAAACCCTAAACCCCGACGGTCTAAGAGGGTAAGGAGCTACCCTACCCTAAGCTAGTTAATAACTAGGAGGAATATAAGGTCGAGGACATAGTAGCGCACCTTAGCAAAGGGTCGGCGACCCGCTTCCTAGTAAAATAAAAGGGATAGCCGGCAGAGTACAACACGTAGGAACCGGAGGAGCATTTAGTACACGCCTTGCGCCGCTTACAAGCCTATAAAAAGGGCACAGCGAAGAAGCACCGTAAATAGGATAACTACTAAGCGACTATCCGCTAAAAGGCTAAGACAGGTTACTATAGTTAGCTAAAATAAAATTTATTTGCAAATGCTATCTACCGCCTAAACGCGTCTAACGGTCGGCTATTAACCGTCGACCCCCTTACGAGGTTCTAACCGCGCTCCCCTAATCTATCTCCCTATCGTATCGCTCGCTAGCGCTCGCCTACCCCCCGCCTACTTAGCGGCCTCCTCCGCCCTAATCGACACAATCGTCGCCTCGACCTCCTCGTCCTCCTCATCCGCCTCGTCCTCGCCCTCTGCCCTAGGCACGGCTATCTCCGCTAAGGGAGCCTAGCTAAGCACGCGCACTACCACGGCCTAGCTTAAGCCCGCCGAGGCCTTACACGCCTACTTAAGCTCCGCAGTCCTCGCCATAAGCATGCGCGCCGATCGCTTACTAAGCGCCGCCGGCGGTAGGCAGGCTAGAAACCTAACCTCCTACGCCTTCCGCGTAAGCGCCTTCCCATTCGCCGTAGTGCCCGCTACCCGCTTAACAAGCTAATCCTATGCTGTAAAATAAAGGCACCCCTTACGGCTATCGACGGCCGCCGCGGCCTTATCGGCGCTACTTAGCACGATCTAAGCATGTTTTACCTAGGCAATTAGTAACCGCGTAGTAGCTAAACACTAACGGCACGTACTATCGTCTAAAGGCTAAGGTCTAGACGGGTCTACCCCGCCGACGCCTCTACGGTCGTTAGGCGAGTAGACGAGAGGAGCGACCGGAGCTCGTTAGCGGCTACGTCGTCGCTAAAGCTAAGGAGGCCCGTCCCGCGCGCGGCAAGCAGCAGCAGGCACTAGTTTTAAACAACTAGCGTCGCTAGCTCGCGGCCGCTAGCCGACTAGTTAACGGGCATCTTCGCCTAGTACGCATCTTCGTCGATCGCCTTTTGCAAATTAATGCTCGCCTCCGACAGAGCGACTACTCGCCGAGCAATTTACTCGGCCTAGGAGGCGTTAGTAACGACGAGGTCGCTCCCGCCGCACTCCTCTAGTCGCTCGGCGGTCTTAGCGCGAAAGGTCTAAATGGCCTAAGCTAGGCTAATTATGTCTATAGGAACCTTCCCGCTAACCGGCCGGTTAGTAGTCGCAACCCAATCGTGCTAGGAATACGTACCGGCACGCAGCGCTAGCTATTGGTCGCGTAAGCCGAACACTTATGCGGATTCTTTACAAGCGCTTAGCAAGGGTGCTTATTTACTAAATCGAGGTAGGCGTGCGTAACGCATCGGAGGCAAGGCGCCTAATAATCGGTTAGCTGTTGCAGAGCCCTCGCCTACCCTAAAGTAAACGTACCTCGCCACCGTTAGGCGGTAAGGCCTAAATCGGCGAGCCGTCGTCGTTTAGCGTGCTAGGGTAGGCCCTTAGCACCGAAGCGCGTGTTTTAGCGATGTTAGACATTGTCTAACCCGTTAGTCTCCGAGCCGTCGCTTAAGTTCGCCTAGCCGTTGCCTACTAGTCGCCTAAGCCCTAAAATAGTCGACTTACCTTAAAAAAGATTTTTAAAAGTAACGGAGGCAAGGTCTTTAAATACTATAGGACTAAACCGCCTAATACGTCTAACGTAACGGCGCTAAATTCGTCCCACCTTGTTAAACGACCTTAGGCTAGCATTTAAAGACTCCCTAACGCCTATCTAAGCCGTAGTTAAAAAGAGTCTAATCTCTTTTAACATGCATCTTAAAGAAATTAAAGACGGAAAGGATGCACTAATCTAACCGTAAGGCGAGCGGTAGCTAATAAGTAGCCGCTTAGCCCGCACTAGCACTACTATGTAGGCCCAGTGCTATTAAAGAAACGACTAACGCCTAGCAAGACGTCGTAAGCAAAGGGTTAGCTAACCGCTCTACGAGAGCCTCTCGTTTACGCAAGAAAGCAGAACGACGTCCGCAAACAGACATAGACAAAGGGGATTAGCCCCCCCTTATTAGACGTTAGCGGTAGCCTAAGTGCTCCCCGACGATACGCATACAAGGCCGCCTTTAAAAGCAGGCTACGTACCGCATGCGGTGTTACTCGCACTAACAACAAAGAGTTGTGTACGCTTCTACGTAAACCGAATGCAGTTAGACTAGGGCGCAACCGCCCGCCGACCGCCCACAACCTAGTCGACGCAACGACTCTTTTTCCTAAATGCATAGCACAGGTTTTTTAACGAGCGCGCGCAGCTAAACGCGCTACACGCTCTACCCGCGATAAGGACATTACGCTTAAAAGGGGGGGGATAGTGTAAGGGATACGGCTTAACTACCTATCTTATAGCGTTGGTTCGGCAAGCAGTCGCTAAAGGCAACTGCTAAGACGCTGCGCCACTAATGCGGCGTAAGTGTAGCGTAGGCTTGTAGCGGCGACGCCACAGGCCTACCTTGCCCTAATCGCACAACTCGTGCCCTAGCCGTAATACGGCCCTCTTGTATATATATTCCCGTAGCTACTGCATACTGCTCGGCTACTGCTCGCTAAGTTGAAGTTTGAATACCACCGTTACTTCTGCTCGCAATCGCCCTCGTATTACACATCGCACCCAACCCCTTACAAGCGGCCTTAGGATTACTTTGTTTTACGATTACGGGTTTATTAGAAGTAAAGGCTTACTCTTAGGTACTCCCTTTTACTTTATAAATATTTTACTTAATTATAGCGTACTAAAGAGCTTAATTAAACGGTACCCTTTGTTAAAGCTAAACGTTATTAAATACTTAGATTTCTTTAACAACTTGTTTAAGAATAACGCGTATTAGCGTTTTTTTTATATTAATAACTAGGATAATACGCTTACTTTAGGCGTTTAATATAGCGTTTATAAAAGGCGCTAACCTTCTTATAAAAAGGTAATCGTCGATATAAAAACTATAGTTATAGATTATTATGTTTTAAAAAGGCGGGAAATTTACCTTAATAAACATTATAGTTTTTAGTAGAATAACTACGTTTGTTTTGCTTTATACGTTTACCTTTATAGTAAGTAGCTAAGCGTTACCTTAAATAAAGAGACTATATAAGCTACGTAGTATTATTATTCCTTTAACGACGTTAATTTTTACGCTTAGTTAATAAAGAGTTCTTATTTTAATTAATAGATTTAGCCTAAGTTTTAAAATTATATTTACAATAATAGTAACGTACTTTATAGCGCGCTTTTTATAAATCTATTCTAAGATATAAATATTAAATCTTACTTATTTTATAATCTTAAGTTAACTCTTAATGCTATTAACTTATGTACTAGTTTCTAAGTACGTAATATTTACCTTATACTTATTAAGGAATTCTTAGCTAATAAGATTTATGCTTACGCTAGTATTTATATAAACGTAAGCGTTATCTCCTTAAAGCTAAAAGCGTATTTAAATATTAAGGTAGTTATACTAGCGCCCTTCTTATTTATACTCTTTAAGTACTTTACTTAGCTTAATAATTTTAAAAGGTCTTTCCTTACGGATTTCCTCTTAGTTAACGCCTTAAACCTATTCTCTTATAATGTCTTACGTTTTAGAGTAAAACACGGTTTCGCTTAGCGTTATAATTTTAGGTTCTTAAAACAAGGTTTACGTCGTTACTAGGTTTTTATAAAGCTATATTTCCTTAAAGATAAGGCTCTCTATTTTAAAAGGGGTACTTATCTCGCTCCTTAGTTCGTTATAAAATGCAGTCTCCTTATTTATTCCTATATTTAGGAAGGGGGCGCTAGTATTCTTTTATTCTTTACTATATATATATACCTCGTCTTAGTTTTTTAGTTTATGTATTTCCTTTAGTACTTTTATAAACGTGTCTTTAAGTTTAATAATTTAGTTTTTTATAAGGTAGTAGCTATTGTCTTAAAGGTTAGCTATAGCTTATAATAGGTCTTTTATATTATTAAATAAGATAATAAGTTCCTTTTTATTACTAAGTTTATTAGGTATAAAGAAAAATGCTCGTTATTACTAAAAACAAGCTAGTTAGCTAAGGGGATATCCTTATTATCCTCTTAGTTATTACTTATTTCCTTTAGTTAGTCCCTTATTATTAGCTATACTTTTACCTTTATATTTTAACTACTAGCGTAGTTACTCTCTTCCTTATCCTTATTCTTATAATACTAAAACGTTACGTTTTTAGTATCCCTACCTTTATAAGCGTCCGTTACGCTACTCGTTTTTATAGTATAGTTATAAGTTGCCTTAATTATTTCCGTAGCCTCCTTTAGATTTATTATTATATTTATTCTATTACCTTAGCTAGTACCTTTAGTTGTTTTAGCCTTATTAAAGATCTTAGTTTTACTATAAATAGCCTTATTACTAGTATCCTCCTTAGCGTAGTAGTTTAAGATAATTATTACGCTAGTATTAGCGCTAGTTATAAGGTCGTCTATACTCGTCCTTACGTAGGTTTCTAGGGTACTCTCTTTAAGGTCTTAGGTTTTTATTTAGGTACCTATTTTCTTACCCGTTTTAAATTAGGTATAAGGGCTATAGCGGCTAGTATCTTAGATTTAGTCTTATATACCCTAATCTATAAAGGGCGGATTCCTAAGTTCTTTTATGTCCTCTTAACTTAGCAAAGTACGCGCTAGCTTCCTTTTTTTAGCTTGTCTTAAGGGGCCTTAGTATTTCTTTAAAGGTCTTAGCTTTATCTCTAATATGCTTAAGATAATTCTTAATTATTTTATAAACGGTTAGCTAATTAAGGAAAGCTTAAAGTTTTAGGTAAATGCGTAAGTATACCTTTTTAAGTTTAGGTAGGTCTCCGCGGTTTTTAGCGGCGCGTGTATACTATAAGACTTTTATAGTAAACGTGCGGATATCTTCGTTTATAATGTGTATTTCCTTAGTATACTAGTAATCTTAGAGCTAGGTATTTGCGTTTACGCTATGTATAGCGAAACGCTTTTAAAGGGCGTATTTTATAAAGTCCTAATCCTCCTTAAGCTTATTACGTTTACTATCGCTTAGCTGCTTTTTATACTAATTAAAAGCACCTTTATAAAACTATTACTATAAGCTAAAATAAATAATCTTATATTAGTCTTCCTAGCTACTAAAATTATTATTAACTACCTTAATAAAGTCTTTAACGTTTTAATAAATTACGTACTTTCCTTAGTTAAAGATAGGTTGCCTTTTATAGTTACTTATAGTAGCGTTAAGATAAAAAAACCTAATGTTTATAATTTTTTATTAGTCTCTTTAACTTACGTAATCGCTAAATCTAAATATTTATAACGTAGCTATTAAGGCCTTAAGCGAGATTATTATTCCTTTAGTAAGGGCTAGTAAGTAGCTAGACTACTTATTTTAAAAGGGCTATCTGTTGTTTTTAGGTTTTTAGTTAGGTTATAAGTAACTAGCCTTTCTATCTTATAAGTACTTATTTTACTAATCTTTATAGGTTTGTTTACTAAATCTCTCTTAATTTAAGTTACGGTTTAACCCTTGTTAATAATATTGCTTATTTCCTCTCTCTTCGCTATACTAATTATCCACTAAATACTAAGGCGCTTAAGATCCCTCTCTACTAAGGTATTTCTATTAATTTTAGTAGCGCCTTTGTTATAAGGGCTTACGTAACTAAGAACTTAATCCTTAATATTAGGGCGGCCGTAATCTTCTCTACTAGTTTAATTTATACCCTTCGCCTAAAGGTTTAGTAAACTTAAAATAGCTATTTAGGTAAAGGAAGTCTTAGTTATTAAGGGGTTAAGAGGGTTTAGATTCTTATTAGTCTAAGTACTAAGCGTATACGTTATATCCCTACTAATACTAAAACTATAAGTTTATGCTTAGCGTCTCTCCGATTAGTAAGCTGCTTAACGTCGTGCTTAGGAAATTACCGGTGTTAGGAAAAACCTATAAAGAGTAGAATTGTCTTTTAGGTTTTAGGAGGATTCCGTCGTTAATGTTTATTTAGCTAAGAGGTTAGTACTTTGTTTCTTATTCCTTCCCCTTAGCTAATTACTAAGGGGTAAATAAAAGGCTAAAGTTATTAGGTAGAATAGCTTATTATAAATTTCTAAGGTTTTAGTACTTTACTAGTTTAAATTTAGTAAACAATTTACCTAAGGTTCTTTACGGAGTAAGATTATAACGTTAGATAGTTTTTAGTAATTTCTTATATTGTTAAGGAACGTATAGCGGTATAATTTTAGTAGGCGCCGAAGCTTACGGTTCTTATAAAGGAGTAACTTAAGTGCTTTGCTTTAGTACTTTAAGAAGCTTAGCTTCTTTAAGGAGGAGGAATTTAGCCTTTTTATTAGGTTTATTAAATTTTAGCGAGACTCCGGTGTAGTACAAATCCTAGGATCTCTTTATTAGTAATTCTTAAGGGTTAGTAAAGTTTTTAGTCTTTTATTTACTTATAGTAAAGTATATTAATAAATTACTTATAATAAAGGCTAGTTACTAAAAAGGGGGTAAGTATAAAGCGAAATTTACTAAGCCTTATTATAGTAATTTATTAAAAGAGGAGGTTATAGTTTATTAGTAATTTTTACGTTTACGCTAAAACGTAAGCAGCGTTATTTAAAAGCAAGGTCTCTTAATTATTATAAAAAGAGTTGCTACTACTTATTATACGTAAAATAAGCTACGTAAAAAAGACTGCTTAAATAGTGCTTTATAAAGGCTACTCTTTATAAATAGTTACCCTTTTTAGTTAAGTTACGTAGTACGTAAGTATTATAATATTTATAAATAGCCTTAATACGTAAGCAGTACGTAAAGTCCCTAAATAAGGGGAATAGCCTTTAACTAAGTAGTACGTATAATAAGCAAAGATAATAGTAGATATTTAAAAGGTAAATATAAGTTAGTTACCTCCTCTAACTATAGTTAAGCCCTTATACGGTAATATACGAGATCTAGGATTACGTACTTCCCGTCTCCGGCTAGTTACCTAATTTCTAGGTTACGTAAACACTTACGTGTTCTTAGAATCCTAAGAAATTAGGATTCCTAAAAAGCGGGTCGACACGTAATTGCAGGAACAGCGGGGCACCTAGATTCTAGGTACGTGGTTGTCTAAAATGTCTGTGCGCTAAGACCTACTTTACGTAATTCTAAATCCTGTAATTTCGGCTGTAATAGTGCGTAGTAGTAGGAGACTTAATTAAGACTACGGAGGTAGTCGCTATAAGCGGCCCTACTATAACTTCGGTAACTACGGGGCTTATAGCGTTTACGCCCCTAATTACGTCTATTACTAGCGTTTATAAAACGTCGGCGTAAGTTATAATCGCTAAATTAATCGCCGAAAACGCGAAACTACGTAAACGGGAGTAATTAAAGGAGTAGATTATAAAGCTTTAGGAATAGCTCTTCGCCGCTAATAGTACGGTTGTAGGTAAGCGGCGTTAGGAAGACTTTAACGATAAGCTTATAAAAGGCTTTAACATTATCTTAAAAGGCGGTATTAACTCTTTATTTAAGACGCTTAGCAGCTTTTAAAAGCGGCTTACCTAGCTATAAGCTAGTAAACGCTACTTTAGCTTAGCGCCTTTTAAGTTTTAAAAGACTAGCTACTAAATTAATTATATACTAAAATATATAGAGTAGTTGTACTAAACTACGTAAAAGACGTACTTATATAGTTTAACCGTAGCTAAGGAAGCCGTAGTTTAAAAGGATTAAGCTGCCTTTAAAAAGTAAACGTTGTCCTTTATAGCTAATCTTTATAACCTAAACTTTATTATTACTAACTATATTAGTAAGGCGATCTAAGGCTTAAACTAAAGCTTATAAAACTTTAATAATTACCTTACCTCCTTAAAGAATTAATTAAAGGTAAAGACAAAGGCTAAGTAAGTATAGCTACTATACTTTAAGCTACTACCTAAGATTAAGGTAAACCTTTTAAAGCTTAAAAAGATCCCTTTAACTTAGGCTAAATTAGTCGTAAAGGCGATAACCTTTTAGAGCCTACGAAAGACGAACCCTACCTACAAAGATCGCTTAAGAAGCTACCGTAAAAAAGGAGCGTAAGACTCCTATAAAAACCGCGAAGACACCGTAATAAATAAAACTTAAAACTTTAGCAAAGGCCGCGGCTATAAAGGCCGCGGTAGAGGCCGAGGACGGGGCTAAGGCAACTTTAGAGGAGGACGCAATAATAAGGCGTCTACCTCCGACTTTAAAAACCTTATTAACGCTAATAGCGAGCGTATAAAGTACTATACGTATAAAAGCGTTTTATACTTAGCTAATAAGTACCTAAAAAAAGATAAAGACGCTATATTAGTAGGTTTAGTTTAATAGTCTTAAACTAAGAAAGTAAAAAACTAAAGGGCCCTAAGGTTAATTAGGGTACTTAGGAGCTATTAAAAGCTATCTTAATTAGCGCTCCCTTTATAATTAAGGGCCTCCTCTTTAGTAAAAAAGATATACTAATAATCGTAGAATAAGACACCTACGTAGCGGTAAATACTATTAATAATAACTTAGTAAAAGAATAAGGCTTAGAGCTTATAAGGGTAAGAGTCCTTAGCTTAAAAGCCTACGACAGCTGCGTATTTAGCGTAGTAAGGGCGTAAAAGGTCTCGTTACGCCTAACGGACTTATAAGGTAACGTTTACAAAATTATACGTATTTACGTAAGAGTCCTAAAGCTTACGCGCTTATAAGGGCTTACGGTCTTACTATTAATAACAACGATTAAGAATAAAAGGATCTTTGTAAACCCTACGGACCGTTATTAGTAGTTCGAAGTACGATTTAACTAAACTAAGCTAGTCTTAAGGGAACTATTCCTTACCTTAGTAAGGAGGGAATACGTAAGGGTCTTCGCTATTATAGTTAAAGATCTAAACCTTAGTCTCCTTAAGGAGGGGGTAAGCGCGTTACTTACTTACCTTTTACGTAAGTACTATAATATACTTAATAAAGTAAACGTAAAAATCTTACCGCCTTATAAGGCTACGGATTACGCTATTAATCTCTTACTTAATAGCTAGCCGCTGTATAAGACTATATATTCCTTATCTTAGCGTAAGCTAGCTAAACTTTATAAATATTTAAAGGAAAACCTAGCTATAGGCCGAATTCGCCCGTTTAAAAGCCTTATAAAGGCGCTTATTATCTTTATACTAAAGAAGGACGGCAGCCTTCGCCTTTACGTCGACTACTAAGGGCTAAATAAAATTATAGTTAAGAACCGCTATCCGTTACCCTTAATTATAAAGATTATAAACAAGGTAGCTAGTATATAAGTAGTATTAAAAATTAATATTAAGGAGGCTTACTACCGCTTATAAATTAAGGAAGGGGACGAGTAAAAGACGGTATTTTAAACTTAATATAGTTACTATAAATACCTAGTCTTACCCTTTAGCCTAACTAATACGCCCGCCGCCTTTTAGTACTATATTAGCTAAGCGCTTTACGGCTTTATAAACGTTATTTACATTGTCTACTTAAATAATATCCTAGTCTTTTCCTAAACGGAAAAGGAGTATACTAAATACTTAAACTAAATCTTTAAGCGCTTATAAAAGGCTTAACTATTTATTAACCTTAATAAGTGCTCGTTTTACTAAGAAGAGGTTAAATTCCTAAGCTTTTTTATAAGCTATAAGGGGTGTGTAATAAATTTATAAAGGGTGCGTATTATTACTAAATAGTAGGAACTTAAAACGTTTTAAGAAATTTAAGTATTTTTAAGCTTTTATAATTTCTACTATTGCTTTATTAAAGGCTACTTAGACATTATAGCGCCGTTAACGAGCCTACTATAAGGTAGTAAAAACGGTAAAAAGCTAGGATAGGTTAAGCTTAACGCTTAAGAAAGGGTAGCGTTTAATTTACTATAAAAGGCTTTTATAAAGGCCCTTCTCCTTTACTATTTTAACTTAGAAAAGCCTATTTAGCTTAAGACTAACGCCTTTAAAGTAGCTATTAGCGGTATAATCTCTTAGCTTAATAAGTAAGGAGTTTAGCACCTAATTACCTTTTAGTTTTATAAGTTATAAGGCCTTAAACTAAATTACGGTATACTTAATTAAGAGTTATTAGTAATTATAAAATTGTTTAAGTAGTAGCGTTAATACTTAAACGGTAGTAAGGAGACGGTTAAGGTCTTATTAAACTATAATAACCTATAAACCTTTATAATCTAGCTATAGTATAATAAGAGGAGGGCTTACTAAGCTATGCTCTTATCCCTATTTAACTTCGTTATTAAGTACTAGCTAAGCGTAATAAACCTTGCTAATACGCCGTTAAGACGGCCTAACTATTTTAATAATATAAGGACTACGGGCATTATAGCCCTTAGCTTTATAAGGGCTAAAAGCGAGGGACTAGCGTATTACGCAGCCCTTACGTAAGGCGTGCGTAAAACGCGCGCTACCGCTAAAGTAATTAGCGAAGGTAAGGGACTAGCGCATAGCGTAGCCCTTATATAAGACGTATATAAGACGTGCGTAACTACTAAAGTAATTAGTAAAGGCGAGGGACTAGCGTACTACGTAGCCCTTACGTAAGCTACGTAAGACACGCGCGTAAATAAGGAGCGAAATACTCTCTTAGGGATAAGGGAGGCCCTAAGTCCTAAGCGGCTAGCTACTGCCGCGCTATAAGGCGTACCGCTTATATAAGCGAAGCGTAGTATACTAAAGCTTTTAGAAGGCTACGAAAAACTATAAAGAAATTCTATAGATATTACTACTACGGCGCTAATTAAGGGTTTAACGCTTCTTATAAGGCTAAATAGTAACCCGTTATATTCTAAAATACCGTAGTAGCTAGCCGTAGTTACTACCCTTTATTTATACCTTAAAGAAGGTGCCCCTAATATAATTTAGACGGCTATTATAATAGCTTAGGAAGCCGATGCAAAGGTGTAGATTATTAAGGAGCGTACCTCTTATATAATAAGCGTAGGGGGCGTAATAAGATAATAGTCTATTACGTTTAACGGCTTACTACTATAAGATAAGCGTTTATACGTAAGCAACGCCCTAGTCCTCCGTTAAGAGCTATTACAGCTCTACTACGACGATATAATCGCTAAATACTTTATAGTAGAAAGAACCTTAAAACTTCTACGTTACTACTTTTACTAAGAGGGTATAAAGAAAGACGTAAAAACGTACGTAGCCTCTTACTTAGTTTACTAAGGCTAGACTAATAAGAGGTATAAACTATATAAGTAGCTAAATCCGCTACCCTTTTTATAAGCTTTATAAAAGTAAATCTTTATAAACTTTATTATAAGCCTACCCTAGGCTAAGACGCTTTTAAGGGAAAAGGTAGATGCTATTTTAGTTATCGTCGACTGCTTTATAAAGATAAGCCTTTTCTTCGTAGTAACGATAACTATAACGGCCTAAGACCTTGCTTACGTTATTTACTAATATATAAAGCTAGTTTATAGCGTTACGCTAAAAGGCGTAGTCTTTAACTAAGGGAGTATATTTACTAGCGAATTCTAAGTTAAATATTATTACTAAAAGAGGATTTAAAGGCGGCTATTAACCGCCTTTTACCCTTAAACGGATAGTTAAACGGAAAGGGCTAATTAAACCCTAAAGTAGTACCTTCGCTACTTTATAACAAAGGAGCAAAGTAATTAGCTAGCCTTTTTATTAATAGCCTAATTTACTTATAATAATACGCTAAATATAACGATAAAGCTAAGCCTTTTTAAAGCCTTATACGGCTAAAAGCTAAACTTAAGAGTTCGCTTTAAGGTTAAAGCAACCGTAAGAGGGGAGTAAGACGTTTATAATAGCGGCGCCCCTTAGTATAATATAGTCTTAGTAGTATAAAACCGCTTAAAAAAGCTATAGGTAGTAAGGGCTAAATTAGCTATTAACTAAGAGAAGGTAGTAAAGCGTTAAAAGCGCTACTACGATAATAATTACTAACTAATAACCTTTATAGTCGGCGACCTAGTAAGCCTTTTTATAAAGAATCTTCGCTTAAAGAATAAGAAGCTTACGCTAAAGCGTATAAGACCCTTTAAGGTCTTTAAGACTATAGGTAGTTAGGCGTATTAATTAGCATTGCTTAACCGGTATAGCCGTATATATAACGTCTTTTCCGTTACTTTACTAAAGCTGTAGCAAAGTAGAGAGGGCGTAAGACGCGCGTAAATAACGATGCTAGCCTTAAAAGACCTTAATAAGGAATAAGAAATTAAGGTAGTATAAAGTAAAAGGCGTAAGAACGGCTAAATAGAGTATTTAGTACGCTAAGAGGGCTAGCTAATAAAATACAATTAATAGGTAGCGGAGGAGGATATATAAAACGCTTATATAGTTATTACGTAGTATAAGAGTAGTAAGCGCGCAAAGTACGTAAATAAGGACTCTCTTTAGCCGCCTTAAAAGAAAAGGGGCCGGCTACGCAAAATAACTAGCTAAGGTAGGCGCAAAGTAGCGCCGCCGCCTCCTTTATTAACGAAGCCTCCTTAGCCGTTATAAGCCTTTACGCTACTAAATCTAAAAAGGCTGCTTAGGCTACTACGATTATAGCGTAGCTACGATCGCTAGGTAATAGCTGTAGTAACTACGTCCGCTGCTAAACTACGATCTCGCGGTATAACGGCGGCTAGTACGTCGCTTATACTAACAACGGGTATTACTAAGCTAATAAAGCCTACTAAACCTTTAGCTACTTTAGCGCCTTTGCCTTTACCTAGTATACCTTCTTTTTAACCTATAAAAAGGTCGCTATAAAGTAGCCTATAGCGCGCGTAAAGGACGCGCGTACGTTTAGCGAGAACTAGCTTAAGTCTTGCGTTAAGACCCTTAAAGTGTTAATAAAGTCGGCTAAATTACTTGTTATTAGCGGGTATACCTACGTTAGCGTTAGTATCGCTGCTATTACGGTTAAAGGATTATTACTTACTATCTTATAAGTATACTAGGCCCTCTTATAAACGTTGTAAGACGACGTCCTAATAATACTACGTATATAGATTTAGCTTACGTCGGCTAGCAACTCTTACGGGAGGTCCTATAAAAATCGGGCTAAGTACCTAGCGTAAGTGTCGGCCCTAAAGGCGGGATAGCTAGCCCCTAAGGGGGCCGCCGTAAACGATGCTAGTAGGGTAACTAAGGCGTCGCCCTCGTTGTTATTATTATTATTAATAAGCAAGATCGCCGCCGTAAGCAAGATTACTACTATAGGCTCTACAATAGGTAAGATAACCGCTATAAGAGCCGCTATAACGAGCGTAAGCGCTACCGCAAGCGCTACTACCGGCGTTACCGCGGGCGCTACTACCGGCGTAAGCGTCGTCTTAGGCGCGGGCGTCGACGCGCTACTAGCCGCGGCGCTTACCGCCGCTACGCAAGCCTTAACGCGGGCCGAGCGACGGGACGGCGTAAGCGCTGCCGTAACAGCGGCGCGGCGTGCGCGAGACCGTCGCGTAAGGCGCGCAAAGGGCGTAATTAGCGCAAAAGACGCCGAAGACCTAAACTCTCTACGATAAGAGGGCAGAGGGCGGCGACTAAAGGTCGTAACGGGCGCTATAAGCGCTACTATAAACGTTGCTACGGCCGCTGTAGCGAGCGGCAAGACTACCGTCTTACTAGGCGACCGGGCCGTAACGCTTTTAGCCTCGAAGGCTGGAGGAGAGGGCGTAGATAGCGCTAACGTAGTAGCTGTAATAGCGGTAGGGCGACGAGCGTTAATAGCGGTAAACTTCGCTATAGTAAAGCTACTAAAGTTATTGTTATTAAAGGAAGGTACGACCGTTAATTACAACTATAATTATAAGGAGTTTACTTTATAGTTATAACTACGGCTTATAAGTAGGCTTAGTTTATACTTACCTTTAACTAAGGGCCGTTTAATAGCGCTTTAAAGGCTAATAAAGAGAGCTATAGCCGTATCGCCGAATACGGCCTAATAACAACGAAGTTTAGCCTAAGGGTACTAAGCGTAGGAAGGGAGCAATTATAACGCCTACCCTTTAAAAGGAGGGTTAGTACGGCGGCGCGCAAGGCGCGCGTAAGGAGTACGCTAAATGCGCGTAATAGGTTGCTAGCGTAAGTGCTAAGGCGTATGTGTAAGATTGTAAGATAAGGTTACGTAACTAGTTACGTAACCTTACACAAACTACCTAGCTCGGACTAATAAGGCGTATAGGCTAGGTGTACGGGCTAATAGCGGGAGGGCTGCGCCCCTCCTACGGTAAGCCTACGTACCTCTTACGCCCTTAATATATACCGCCTCCCGCACCCCTTCGGGGGTAGGGGAGGTAAGAGTTAGCTATTAAATCCTACTCCCTTCTCCTTTTAATACTAAGATACCTCCTCCTTTACTTAATTTACTTAATCTTACTAAGTATACTTATAATAAATTACTAAGACTAACCCCCCCTTTAAATCGTTACTACTTATAAAGGGTTAGGTGCAATGTATAATATAAAGGCAATTACAAGCAAAAGTAATAGTAGTATTTAGACTTTAACTTAGCAAGCAGTAGCCGAGTAGTATGTAGTAACTACGGGAATATATATATAAGAGGGCCGTATTACGGCTAGGGTACGAGTTATGTAATTAGGGCAAGGTAGGCCTATAGCGTCGCCGCTATAGGCCTACGCTACACTTACGCCGCATTAGTAGCGTAGCGTCTTAGTAGTTGCCTTTAGCGACTACTTACTAAACTAGCGCTATAAAATAGGTAGTTAAGCCGTATCCTTTATACTATCCCCCCCCTTTTAAGCGTAATGTCCTTATCGCGGGTAGGGCGTATAGCGCGTTTAGCTACGCGCGCTTATTAAAAAACCTGTGCTATGCATTTAGGAAAAAGAGTCGTCGCGTCGACTAGGTTGTAGGCGGTCGGCGGGCGGTCGCGCCTTAGCCCGACTATATTTAGTTTACGTAGAAGCGTATATAACTCTTTGTTGTTAATGTAAGTAATACCGTATACGGTACGTAGCTTGCTTTTAAAGGCGGCCTTATATACGTATTATTAGGGAGTACTTAGGCTACTACTAACGTTTAATAAAGGGGGGCTAATCCCCTTTGTTTATATTTATTTATAAACGTTATTTTGCTTCTTTACGTAAATAAAAGGCTTTTATAAAGCGGTTAGCTAACCCTTTACTTATAACGTTTTACTAAGCGTTAGTTGTTTCTTTAATAGTACTAGGCTTATATAGTAGTACTAGTATAAGCTAAGTAGCTACTTATTAGCTACTACTTACTTTATAGTTAGATTAGTGCATCCTTTCCGTCTTTAATTTCTTTAAAATGTATATTAAAAGAGATTAAACTCCTTTTAACTATAGCTTAAATAGGCGTTAAGGAGTCTTTAAATGCTAGCTTAAGGTCGTTTAATAAGGTAAGATAAATTTAGCGCCGTTACGTTAAACGTATTAGGCGGTTTAGTCTTATAGTATTTAAAGACCTTGCCTTTATTACCTTTAAAAATCTTTTTTAAGGTAAGTCGACTATTTTAAAGCTTAAGCAACTAGTAAGCGACGGCTAAGCAAACCTAAGCGACGGCTTAAAGACTAACGGGTTAAACAATGTCTAACATCGCTAAAATACGCGCTTTAGTACTAAAGGCTTACCTTAGTACGCTAAACGACGACGGCTTACTAATTTAAGCCTTACCGCTTAACGGTAGCGGGGTACGTTTACTTTAGGGTAGGTAAGGGCTTTATAATAGCTAACTAATTATTAAGCGCCTTACCTTTAATGCGTTACGTACGCCTACCTCGATTTAGTAAATAAGTACCCTTACTAAGCGCTTATAAAGAATTTATATAAGTGTTTAGCTTATATAACTAATAGCTAGCGCTACGTACTAGTACGTATTCTTAGCACGATTAAGTTATAACTACTAACTAGCTAGTTAGTAGGAAGGTTCTTATAAATATAATTAGCTTAGCTTAGGCTATTTAAACCTTTTACGCTAAGACCGCTAAGCGACTAAAGGAGTATAGCGGAAGCAACCTCGTCGTTACTAACGCCTCTTAAGCTAAGCAAATTACTTAGCGAGTAGTCGCCCTATTAAAGGCGAGCATTAATTTATAAAAGGCGATTAACGAAGATGTGTACTAAGCGAAGATACCCGTTAACTAGTTAGCTAGCGGCCGCGAGCTAGCGACGCTAGTTATTTAAAACTAGTGCCTACTACTACTTACTACGCGTAAAATAGGCCTCCTTAGCTTTAGTAACGACGTAGCTACTAATAAGCTTTAGTCGCTCCTCTTATTTACTTACCTAACGACTATAAAGGCGTTAGTAAGGTAGACCCGTTTAAACCTTAGCCTTTAAACGATAGTATATACCGTTAGTGTTTAGCTACTACGTAGTTACTAATTACTTAGGTAAAACATACTTAAATCGTACTAAGTAGCGCTAATAAGGCCGCGGCGGCCGTTAATAGCCGTAAGGGGTGCCTTTATTTTATAGCATAGGATTAGCTCGCTAAGCAGGTAGTAAGCACTACGGCGAATAAAAAGGCGCTCGCGCAAAAGGCGTAGAAGGTTAAGTTTTTAGCCTACTTACCGCTAGCGGCGCCTAGTAAGCGATTAGCGCGTATACTTATAGCGAGGACCGTAGAGCCTAAGTAAGCGCGTAAAGCCTTAGTAGGCTTAAGCTAAGCCGTAGTAGTATGCGTACCTAGCTAGGCTCCCTTAGCGGAGATAGCCGTACTTAGGGTAAAGGGCGAGGATAAGGCGGACGAGGAGGACGAGGAGGTTAAAGCGACGATTATGTTAATTAAAGCGGAGGAGGCCGCTAAGTAAGCAAAGGGTAGGTAAGCGCTAGTAAGCGACACAATAAGGAGATAAATTAGGGGAGCGCGGTTAAAACCTTATAAGGGGGTTAACGGTTAATAGCCAACCGTTAAACGCGTTTAAGTAGTAAATAGTATTTATAAATAAATTTTATTTTAGCTAACTATAGTAACCCGTCTTAGCCTTTTAGCGGATAGTCGCTTAGTAGTTATCCTATTTATAGTACTTCTTCGCTATACCCTTTTTATAAGCTTATAAGCGGCGTAAAGCGTATACTATATACTCCTTTAGTTCTTACGTATTATACTTTACTAGCTACCCCTTTTATTTTACTAAAAAGCAGGTCGCCGACCTTTTACTAAAGTACGCTATTATATCCTTAACCTTATATTCCTTTTAGTTATTAACTAGCTTAGGGTAGGGTAGCTCCTTACCCTTTTAAACCGTCGGGGTTTAGGGTTTTAGTTTTAATACGTAAAAGACGTTATACTTCTAAGCGTACTATAACGATAAGGCGACGTAGTAGGTAACTAGGCTAAGTTTTTTAAAGATGTAAACTTAGATAAACGTAGGGTTTAGCTTTTAAACGCTAGCTAGGTTAAGGTGCTTTATTAATAGCTTAACAAACTCGCCTTTTATAAAGTCCTTAAAGAGGTAACGCTTATTATACCCTTTTTACTAGCTTTAAATAGCTCGTTCTTATAAGGTCTTTAAGCGCTTCTTTACGCTTAGTAAGCAACTAGCTTACTTACGTACGCCCTTTACCTTTGCGTTATTAAATAAAAAGTCGTCCGCTACGTAAGGGTAGTACGCGTATAACGCGTAAAATAAGGATATACTTATAGTGTTATAATAGGCGTTATTATAGGCAAACTCCGCGGTGTTTAAAACTTAAGTCTATTAGTTTTACTTTTGCTTATAAAACGTTTATAAATACCTTTCTAACGTTTAGTTAAGGACTTTAGTCTCGCTATCTATTTAAGGGTAGTAGGCGGTTAACATTATAAGTTGTACGCCGTAAAGCCGTATTAGCTCTTACTAAAAAGCACTAGTAAAGAGGGAGTCGCAATCGCTTATAATTACGCTAAAGAGCTTAAATTTAGTCTTTACCTAGTTATAGAGTAGTTACGCTACCTTTATAGTAGTAACCGTCTTCTTAGTAAGGATAAACATACTATGCTTTGTATAGCGGTTAACTACTATAAGGATAGCGTTATACGTAAGGTTGTTTAGCCTAATACTATTTCTTAGTTTTGTTATAAAGTTTATACTAATATGTTAAAAGGAATGCAACGGTAAGGGCAGAGACTATAGGTAACTATAAGGCTTATACTAGGGGACCTTATTGCTTATATATAGGAAGTAGTTAGCTAAGAATAGCTTAACGTCGCTTATAAGATTTAGCTAGTAGTACTTTTTAATTAAAAGTTTTATAGTCTTATAAATACTTATATAACTAGCTATAAGGGCGTTATAGTATAAACTAATTAAGTAGGTTTATAAAGCGTTAACTATAAAGACGACGAGGCGATCCTTATAAAACAAGGCCCCGTCTTCTTAGGTATAATACGCCTACTACCTACGACTCTTCTAAGCTTTTATAAAGAGGTCGTCGAAGGTGCGGTCCTTAAGTTAGGTATCCTTAATAACGTTATATAGCCGGGGGTTTAGCTAAGGCTATAAAGGCTTATCGTCGCTCGTAGTAAGGTAGACTTCTTAAACTAAAAGTAATAGAGCGGGTATTAGCTAGCCGTTTAGTAAGTGCTTAAATATCTACAGCTTATATAGTAGTAAGGGTAGTACGTTGTTATAAACAATGTCGCCCTTTATATAGTCCGCCTATTAAGATAGCCTATTTATAGGATTAGTAGCCCTTAACCGGTATTTAATCTTAAAGTTATAAGCAAATAGTTAGAAAACTTATTACGTAATACAGTTTTAAAAGTCCTTAGCTAAGGCTTAAATAACCCTTTTAAGGGCTTAGTAGTTAGTAAGCACTATAAACTTATTAAGCAAGCCTTTAAGGTAGTACTACTAGTGTTTTAAGCTCTTAATAATAGCTAGTAACTCCTATTAGCCGACTCCCTAACGCATTTCGCAATTTAATAGCTTTTATAAGTAGTAAGCGATAAGCCTCTATTAGCTATTAGCTAATTAAGAGATAATCCCTAAGATAGCATAGCCTAAGGCGTTGGTTTCTACTTACGTTAGCCGGCGAGGGTTGTAGTAACAAAGGATAGTAGCTAACGTAAATGCGTCCTTTAACGTTTAAAAGGCCGTAATAGCGGCGGGATTCTTAACGAAGTTAAACGCGGCGTTATAGCTTAGTAATCGCTTACTAATCGGCCGCAGGCTTAACTTAGTTAGCTCCGTTAAAGGGCGTATAATATAGGAGTAGTATAAGATAAAACGGCGGTAGAAGTTCGCAAATCCTAAGAAGGATTAAACGTCCTTTACGTTCTTAGGCGCCGGCTAGTCGGCTATCGCCCGTACCTTAGCAAGGTTTATAGCTAGCCCTTATAGACTAATTATAAAGCTAAGGAATTTAACCTCTTTTTAGAAGAACTTATACTTTAAGGCCTTAGCGTAGAGCTTTGCTACGCGTAGCCGTTTAAATACTAAGCGAAAATACTTTTTATACTCCTCTTATATTTAGGAGTAAATAAAGATATTATTAAGGTATACTTTATAAATAGTGCTTATAAATCCGCTTAAGGTTTAGTAAATATACGCTTAAAACGTAGTAGGCGCGTTAGTTAACCTAAAAGGCATAACCTAAAACTTATATAAGCTATACTTAGTTTAAAAAGCGGTCTTTTACTAGTCGGCGGGCTTAACCTAAATTCGGTAGTAAGCCTCCTTAATGTCTACTTTTAAAAAGACCGTAGCGCCGTTTAAGCGGTTTAGCACCTTACTTATTAAAGGAAGGAGGTAGTAGTCCTTTATAGTTACTTTGTTTAGCGCTTAGTAATTAACGTATAAATAAAGGGTTTTATCCTTTTTAGGGATAAAGATAATTAGCGCCCTTATAGCACTTTTACTATAAGCTATTTAGCCGTTTGCTAAGGAGTTATAAATAAACTAGCGAAGCTCTTCTTCTTAAACGAGCGATAAGGGGTATAAGGGCTTATATAAAACCTTTACCTTTAGCTTTAGCTTAATTACGTATTCTATATTAGGTAAGAAGGGAAGGGCTTACGCCTACTTTACGTTAAATACGTTTATAAACGCTTAAAGAGCCGGAGGTAGGTCTTTATTAGCGGACAAATCCTTAAGATTATTATCTACCGTTAGGATCCGTAGCTTATATAGGCTTAGCTTTAAGTTAGTAAAGGCGACGGCGAACGAGCGTTCGCTACGTAAAAGGCGCTTAGCTATTATAGTAAGAGTCTCTATTAAGTAGGTAGTAAACGACTAGTTACGCTAAGTAGGGTTTAAAACAACTCTTAAGTAACTTAAGCCCTTATAGCTAAGGATAATTAACCCGTAGTTACTTTTTATACAGCGGATAGCCGTAAAGATTTAAGTAAACAAGCGTAAGGCTTAATCCTTAGTTATTACTATAGTAAGCTTGTATAAGCCTAACGCTTAAAAGGGGCGTCCGTCGACAATAACTAAATTTAGATTTAAGTAACGCTTTAGCGGCTTTAGACTAAGTCGTTAAACGACCTTTAGGTTAACTATATTAACGTCTAAGTACGAATCTATACGCGCTATAACGTTTGCCTTCCGGCTACTAAGTAAGCAGATCTTAACTAACGCGCAGTAGTAAGGGATAGATTCCCTTTACATTTACGTAGGTAAGGTTAATAGCGGGCGAAACTCCGCTATTAACTACGCTAGTTTTTTAATACTATGTCCTCGTCTCGCTTAAAGGGTGCTTAAAGGTAATCTAAAGCTTCGGCGACTAGCTCTTTAAGATAAGCGCGGTTCTTAAGCTATAAGCAATCTTAAGCGTAGTATTTAAACTTACTATAGTTTTAGTATTTTTACGTTATATTAATGTTGTTAAGGGCCGTCCTTATAAGGTTAAGGGCGGGAGTAATAAGCGTACGTTTAGCGGCTAGTTAAGGGGCTAGGTAGCGCTTATATTAGCTAGACTTAGATTAGTTTATATACTAATTGTTTTAGCGGGATTGCTTTTAGTTATAGTCCTTTGTTTAGCTATCGTTTATAAGGCGCTTTTATAGTTCTTTAAGCTTCTTTTACTATTTAGCCCCTTAGGTTTAGTACTCCTTATACGCGTTAGCGATCTTAAGGGCGGTTTTAAAAGCTTTGCTAATAGTTTTATTTTAGTACTACTTTTATAAGTATTTGTTAAGCCTTCGCTAGTAGCGCTACGCTGTTTTACTAGCTTAACTTATATTATTACTAATTTTTTACTAAAGGTAGTCTTATTTACGCTAGTATATAATTAGTAAGTTAGCGCTTTGCTATAAGCTTTAGCTTTCCTTATAAATATAGTATATTTAAAGTTTAAAGTTAATATGCTTTTAGTAAACAAACGCTACGAAATAGGTTTACGTAGGTTAAGTAATTAGCAAAGTAGCTATATAAAGGCGGTTATAATGCTTTTACTAGTTTATAACTAAGTCGTTAGTTAAGTAAGAGCTTACTTAAATAATTTTTATATTATTTAAAGCGTTATAGCAACCTTTAAAGTTATAAGCGTTAGTTATAGCCGCTAGCTACTCCTTAGTTTTAATAGCCGTAGCGTTAGCGTTAAGCTAACTAACGCTATACTAAAGCGGCTTATTATCTTAGTAGCGATTACTCGCTAAGCCTACGGTACGCGTAGCTACTACGTTAGTTAATTAGCTAAGCATCTTTATAATACGCGTATATTCGTCTAATCGTAAAGGCGATTAAGGTACTAGGGTATTGTTTAAAGGGACTTAGCGACGGCTTACTAACAAATTAAGGGTCGTACTAAGGGTGCTAACGTCGCTTATATACAAGGTGTAACTACTGCTTACATAGCCGCATAAGGGCGTTAAGGGCCGCGGCGCGCGGTCGTTAGATAGCGGGTTTCCCGCTTAGTAGCCGGTCGCCTTATAATCGGACATCGCTCCTCGTAGAGTAGAAGTTAAAGAATGTAAGGGGTTAGGTGCGATGTGTAATATAAGGGCGATTGCGAGTAGAAGTAACGGTAGTATTTAGACTTTAACTTAGCGAGTAGTAGCCGAGCAGTATATAGTAACTACGGGAATATATATATAAGAGGGCCGTATTACGGCTAGGGCACGAGTTGTGCGATTAGGGCAAGGTAGGCCTGTGGCGTCGCCGCTATAGGCCTGCGCTACACTTACGCCGCATTAGTGGCGCAGCGTCTTAGTAGTTGCCTTTAGCGACTACTTGCCGAACTAGCGCTGTAAGATAGGTAGTTAAGCCGTATCCCTTACACTACTATACGACTTATAAATTAATTTTAACTATAGCTAATTAGACTACGCCGCGTTACCTAGTTAACTAGCGTAAAAACAAAGGAAGCTATAATTGCTAAGACCGACCCCCCCCCCTAATTATTACTAATATCTAACCTATAAATTAATTATAGCTGCAGCTAATTAGGTCGTATATCGCAAAAAAGAAAACCTGCCCGACCCCCCCCCCTTAATCGTTACTACTCCGCGACCTACAAATTAATTGCAGCTATAGCTAATTACCTTGTAAGCCTCTCTGCCTAATTAATGCGCTTTTTGCGAGGCCGAAGTCTATACCCTCCTGCCTCCTTGTCTTCCCTTTTAATCCTTTTTAACGTCGCCTCCTCCTCTTGTAGCGCCGCCGCCTCCTCCTCTTATAGCGCCGCCGCCTCCTCCTCTTATAGCGCCGCCGCCTCCTCCTCCTGTAGCGCCGCCGCCTCCTCCTCTTACAGCGCCGCCGCCGCCTCCTCCTGTAGCGCCGCCGCTGCCTCCTCCTACAGCGCCGCGGCCGCCTCCTTATCCTCCTTCTGCTGTAGCGCCGTAAACGCCGCTGCTACCTCCTCCTCCTTCTGCTACAGCGCTGCCTCCTCCTCCTTATCCTCCTTTTGCTGCAGCGCCGCAAACGCCGCTACTACCTCCTCCTCCTCCTGTTGCAGCGCTGCCTCCTCCGCTTAGCGCGTTGCCGCCGCCTACGCTATTTCTTCTTATATTACGGCGTCGTCTTCGTCTATAGTCGCTAAGTCTGGTCTATGTTTAAATGCCGATAATTAGCGGCGCAAAGACGCAGGAGTAGGCTGTACTCCATTGTTGCAACTAAAGGAAGATGGCTAGGCAAGGCGCCGCAGTGAATTAGCTTGCGACGAGGGGAAAACGCTGATTTCGTTTCGACTAAAAGTGTTAACGTTGTTTGGTCTCCCTTACGTATTTTTAACGATATTTAGCTCTTAAATTTAATCGTAAGGGTCGGTAGTTACCTACTTATCTATTAGTAGTTGTAAGTTATTAATAATAAAAGAAAAGAGTGTATACTAAGCCTAGATCTAACTACTAGTATAGATTAATATTAGCTTTTAACACCGGCTTCTTTTGTAGTAGTAGCCTTTAAATTTCGTAAGAGCATAGAATACCCTGCTGTTTTCGAAAGACGCCGGTGCATAGGCGAAGAGGACGTAAGAAAGAAGCCTTAGCGTTAGTAGTAATTAGACTAAGGGTAAGTCGGTGTTGCTTAACGAGTAGGTTTAGGCACTTTGTTAATACTTTATAAAAACACTCTAAAAGCTACGGAAAATTTATATAATTACGCCGCTTTCTTTGCTTTTAAATCCTTATCTTAGTGTTAATTATAATTTCCTTTTCGTTAAGGAGATCTACTATAATGTTAAAAAGAGATTTTGCGTCTCCTTTACTAAACATTAAGTGTTGCTTTAATTGCCGGTGCGTAGACTCCGTTAGCGAGGTTGTACGTTAACTAAAATTTTAGTGCTTGTTTATAAAATAAGTAGCCTATTACTTACGGCAAAGCTACTATTAGGTATTAAGGTATTTAATAATCTTTTTTTAATTAGCAAAGTCCTTCTTTATACGGTCCTATGCTTCTTTAAACAACGTCTCTAAGTCTGCGTAAATAATAAACTTCTACAAATTAAAGAGGCCTTAGCGTGTATGTAGTATTGTTTAAGGTAGGGCAAGAGGGAGGGGTCTTCGTATAAATTAATTTAACTACGTAATAGTAGCTTAATTAGCCCTATTAAGTATAGCCTTTTTGTTAGCTTCTTCGTCTTCTTCGTCGTCGTCGGTAAGAGGCTTTATCTATTTACGCTTAATATTTAAAACAATATTGCTATTAATATAAAAGACACAAAGCTATTAGGGTATAGTAGCTATATGTTTTTAAAGAGCCGACTTTAGCGTAGTATCGTTGTTTATAAGGAGCACGGTTAGGAGCTAAATATCGTATTATTATCTCGCCTCTTTAACGTAGGTAATTAGCTAGTTAAACCTTTTAAATTTCTTATTGTTAATTAGCGTATAAAACAAAGGTATTAAATGCTTAGTATTTATAAGGCAAGTACCTTTAAAAAAAGGCATCTTATACTTATTAGTTTAATAAGTATTATTAAAAAAGAGCACTTGCGGATTAATCTTCTACGACTTTAATTACTAAGGGAGAGAGAAAAACAAGCTAACTACTAGCCTACTAGTAGCGTTGTTGCTATACTTAATGTAATAAAAAATCCCCTTCTTATTAAGCTGCTTAACGACGTATTAAATTAGTAAATAGCTGTTAAGGTCGTCCTTTCGAAGCTTTTAGCGATAGTTATAAATCTCTTTTAGCGTAAAAACGCTACTAAGGAACTTAATGTACAACGTCCTATAAATATTTTAAGGCTTTAATCCGTTTCTTATTATAGTTTTAATTAACTACTTTATATTTTCCGTTAAATTACGTAGTGCTAGCACTACTACTTAATTTGCAAAAGGCTTATAGTTGTAAATAGCCTTTAGCAAGATCTACAAAGACTAAAGCCGTTAGTTCTTGCGCGAGGATAAAGCTAAGGCAGCCTATAAGTAGTCGGCCTTTATCGTACTAGTATAGCGGCTTTGTTGCTTTAAATCTCTAATCCGCCCTTTAACGCAGCCAAAAACGACGCGGGTAGGCTCGCCGTTAACTTTGTTGCTTAACCGAGTACGGCAGTAGGCAAAGCCAACTCCTGTTACCCACTACTTAAGGTCATCCTCGAGCGCTTAAAGGGTTTCGTAGAGAGGTCCATTAACAATACGGTGATCGTCAGGTGGCTGCGCTAGCACTACTTAAGTGTCAGCCATGATGGCGTTTTTTTAGTTATAACGAAGTCAAAAACATATCGCGAGATTATTGCAGTAGGCAAAAAAATCTGTAGCGGATTTTTTTTTGGCAGAAAAAATGCGCTAATCTACTTTAGAACTAGCGCAAAGCTTCAGCCAATAATATCGCATTACGACGCACTAGTCAATGTATCTTTTTCCTTATCAGTGGAAAGCAGTGCCGATAGCAACAAAAAGCAGTGCAAAAAGCAACGCTCTTTTGTAATGATTACCGAGTACGGAGTCGATGCCGGTAGACAAAATAACTTGCTCATACATATCCACCGCGGTGAGCGCCAAGACTGACGACCGGAACGAGTTTATCGCTAAAAGTTGCTACGGATTGCCGGCCGGTAATATGGCCACAAGAACGGGCCAGGCGCCGATGAGTCAGCATGGAGGAAGCGTGTCTTCCAATTTTAGCAGGCGGTGAGAGACCGTTTTTTAGCCTTAAATACAGAGTAGGTGGGTTTTCTCTCCTTTTTTCTCCTACCCTCTCTCCTGCACATTTTTCCCTCTTTACTTTGGCCCTCACCATCATCCGCCTCGCATGGCAGGCATAGCCGAGGGTCGATCGGCCCAAAAGGTGCCTAGGATGGAAAAGGAAAAGGAAGTGGAAATGAAAAAGGAATACGAGAGAGCTAGGATGCACGACGACTTTACTGTCGGTCAAGCAATGGCCGAGCCTCTCACCGAAAGCTGGTCACGTTCAGTCTTATCTGGACCGTGTGCCGGCCGGCCAGCGTCGGCGAGTGCCGGCGGGTGTCGGCCAGCTGGACTCTGACATGATACAAAAAGACCGGATACGGTGAGTGGGAGTGCTCTTTTCCTTGCCCCTTTTAGCATAGTCCTGCCAGCGACGGCATTGTCTTTTGACTTTGTCAGCGGCACACGCTTTCCAAAACAACTCTTCGTTGCGCGTGTCTTGATCTCCTGGCAGAGATAGATCCTTTTGGTTCAAACCCGTTGCTGGGCACCCGACCTCGAGAGATCGTTTTGCATCTCCTTGAGAGGTCGGGAATCAGTTGTGGTTACATTCATGAGGTTACGCGAATAAATTGTCTTTAAACTGCAAGCACACACCTTCGTAATGACGCCACAGCAGTACTGCAAGAGTACTCCGTAGTCTGACACCCCTCCCACCCCTAAATCACCAACTTGTCAATATCCGCCGCACCCTCGCCGCTGCCGCGACGACTCCCCGACAGCTCGCCCTCGAGGCCCGGAGTTGGCGGCGGCAGATTTGCCGTCTTGGTGCAGATCCAGCAGCTCGCGTACATGTTGACACGGTCGATGCAGACGCCCGGCTCACGGTTGCCGTGGCGCTTGGCCGTGAAGCCCATGCGCTCAAACACGGCAATGTACCACGGCAGGCGGGCGCTCGAGCGCAGCAGAACACGGCCGCCGAAGCGCAGGGCACGATTGAGCTTGGTAATCTGCGAGGGCGCGCCGTCCCCGGCCGGATCGAACCAGTCCATGCTGTCCATGATGACGGCGACGCTCAGCGAGGCGGGCGCGAGCCGCGTGATGACCTCTTCGATCTCGTCGGTGTGGATCCGAAGGCCGTCGAAAGCCCCCGGGCGTGAGAGCCGCGCGTGGGCCGCCGGGGCGAGGTAGTCCGGGTGGCAGCGGCGCGAGAAGCGGCCGTCGAGGCAGACGTGGTAGTACGGGTTGTCCGCCGCCAGGTGAACCGTCTCGACCATGGGGTCGAGCGTGTTGACCATGTAGTGCCAGACGGCGTGGGAGCGGATGTTGCGTGCAGAGGGCGTTGTGCCGCCGCTCGACTTGACGTGGTCCTGCACGTGGTCGTCCTCGATCATGGCGAGCTGGTTCTTGGGCACGCCGAGCGCGGTCCAGAGAAAGGCTTCCTGGCTGACGACGAGGCCGGAGACGAGGCGAGACAGCAGGGCCGGGCGGATCTTGGCGTGCCAGATTTCGCGTTGCTCGTTGAGTGTCTTGGCCTGCAGAATAGCGCGGACGGCGGCGCGGCAGCCAAAGAGGTAGCTGATGTAACGGAAGATGCGGATGGCGTTGCGAGAGCCACCGGTGTCGTAGAGGCCGCGGCCGCTGGTAAAGACATGGGCGTTGCGCAGCCAGTACTGGAACGCGCGGCTGGACAGATGAGGCGAGAGGCGGGACAGCAAAAGGGCGCGGAACTCGGGGTGCCGGCCCTCGCCAAAGAGCAGCCAAAAGTCGTCGTAGGGCAGGCGGGCAGCGTAGGCAGCGACCTTGAGCTCGAGCAGGTGGTTCTGGGCCGGGTTGAGGTCGACGGCGTGGATGCGGGCAGGGCTCTGGAGGGCGTAGGAGAGGATGTTGTCGCCGGCGCTGGTGATGGCAAGAACAACGTCGTTCTCACCAAGGTGGAGGAGGCGCTCGTCGACACGGGTGTCCTCCCAGGTGAAGGCGTAGATGTACTCGTCGTTGAACTGGCGGTGCTTGACGAGCTGGTCGTCGTAGTAGATGCGCCAGTGGTGGTTCTGGTAGAAAAAGGCCGGCAGCGGCAGGTTGGCCGAGAGGTTGGCAATGGCCGTCTCAAAGGCCTTGGAGCGCAGCTCGGGGGCGGTGCGCTGAACGGCGCGCGACAGGGCGGTGGCCGGGCTGGGAGGCGGCTGACGGGCACCACCGGCAAGGTAGGGCGACTCGGTGACCATGGCGTCGACGCGCTCGACGACCTCGTGCGGCAGACTGGTGGCGTGGAAGGGCTTCTTGTGGCAGCCGAGCCAGATGTAGTAGGGGATGGAGCCGAGGGCACGGTTGCGGGCGTTGGCGCTCAGGACGGTACCGAAACGATACTCGAGGTAGTCGCGGCGGGCGGCCTCGAGGCCGACGCGGTCGAGGTCGAACCAGGCGCGCCAAAAGGTGCGGCCGAGAAAGGGAATGTGGCGATTGACGAGGCCGCCGGTGTAGTTGCGAAACGTAAAGTCGGCCTGGCCCTGGACGTAAAAGTCAATGGCACCAATGATGCCGTCCGGGGCGAGAAGAGACGTGAGCGAGTCGACGACGGAGTAAAAGTCGGGCTGTCGATTTAGAGTTAGACAGGGGACAAGAGCAGGCCGAGACTACCAAACTCACAATCATCGACAGACTGTAGGACATGGTGATCAGGTCGGCGCCGCCGTGGGCCGGCCGGTCAAACGAAAAGTAGCTGCCGGCGGGAGTCGGAGGAGTCAGAGGAGCCAGAGTCGGCTCGTAGGCCTCGAGACGAAACTTGCGGGCATCCTCGCAGATGACGTGCACGTTGGCCCAGCCGAGGCGGGCAAAGCGCTGGCGCGCCACAGCACACAGCGACGGCGAGAAGTCGACGAGGTAGACGCTGGAGAAAAAGGTCGGCACGTCGACATAGGCGGCCATGGCCTCAATGTTCCAGCCGGTGCCGCCGCCGACGTCGATCCAGACCCGCTTCGGCGCGGCGCTGGCCCCCGTCGGCGCCTTGGCCTCCTCACGACACCCCAGCTGGGCCGCCACCAGGGCCAGCATGTCCTCACGGCCGCGCAGCAGCGCCTTGCGAGTCACGTCGTAGACGTCGGCCTGGGCCTGGTAGAAGCTCTCGAGCGCGTCCTGCTGCGTGCCCTCGCCGGCCGCGCCGCCACGGTGCGGCTTGAGAAAGCACGAGTAGCAAAAGAGCACGAGCGAGCGCACCACGCTCGGCTGCCGGGCCTCGCCCGTCTTGCCCGGACGTGTCGCCGTCGACAGCCGACTCAGGCCAATGGCCGCCGACAAGGCCACCGCCAGGCCGGCAAAAATCAGTTTGTTGTCCATGCTCGGGGGCAATATGTTACCACCAAGAGAAGCCATGGTACTCTCGCATCGCTGGAGACGAGAGAGAGTAGAGAGGGGGGGTAGGGGATGCAGAACGGGTCTGGCGAAAGAACGGGGGAAAAGGGCTATGAGAGAGAAAAGCAAACGAGCACTCGCAAGCTCACAAAACAGGAAGGACCGCGTATATAACCGGTCGCCCCTGTCTCATCGCCGCCATCGCTTGACCCTGTCGGCAGCACAGCATCAGACAGAACAGACCAGCCCACGCGACTCGCCCTGGCGGCCAAGGTCCAACCACGCACACCCTTGCTTCCTCTGTGGCCGCTCCTGCTCGTATGCCCCCCTCTGCTCGTCTGCTCGTCTGCTTTCGGCCGTCGCCCTCCCATTGTCTGTCTGCAGCCATTGGCCAATCAACGCACCGCGTGCGCCATCCATTTGCCGCCAGTCACGCTGCCCCCGTGGCGGCGCCGTCCTGCGCGTGTTCGCACGCTGCCCAACCGTAGCGCCGCCCTGGCGACGTGAGCCGTCCTGGGAGGGCTCGCGAGAGGCTCTAGAGGGGGCTGCTGGGGTTGGGGGTCTGGTGAAGCGCCCTCAAGACCGCCACTAAACTAGCGGGGCGACATGCGATGCCAATCGCCCCAAGAACGACAAGAGAGAGCCTGCAATTGCACGCACGAGGCAGGAGGGATCGCCCAGCACGGCGGGCACGCGCCCCCCACTTTCCTCTCTCGGCGCGCCAATGGCAGGGCCGGCTTCAGGCACATGTGGACGACCGCCGACGACAACGGCCGTGGCGCCGCGCCTGCCGACCCTGTCTCGGGCTCTCGTGCACGCGACGGCTGCCTTGGAGTCTAGACGACGAGATGCCCCCCTGTCCTGTATCGTGCTTCTCTTCCGTCTCCCCGCCAGGGCCGGTCAACTGCCGGTCGTGCGCGCCCAAGTAGGGCAAATGGCGGAAGAGTGACCGGCCGCCTACGAGGCCGAGGCCAAGCTGCTCGTTCTCTCCGGCCTGTGTCCTTTCCCACGGCCGGGACGCTTTCGATGGGCTCAGACGGTGGGACAGCTCTTGCAGTTGTGGAGATCGCGTTCAATGTCGACTGGGGGACCCAAATGTCTTGCTCGTCGCTTTGTGCCACGTGACTGCGTCGAACGCGGTTCGTGCACTGTGTCACCACTGTCTCGTCTCCCCGCACACAACGACACCAAACCCTCGTCCATATCACAGATCTGGATCTACTACGGACAATATAATCTATTTGAACTCCGAGAACCGCAGCTTTTTCTAAGACGGATGTGTGACGCGGTAGAGCCCGAGTTGATGTGTCGCCCGCCCCAAGCACATTGTCGCTAGACATTCATCTCCACCACAATGAAGCCGAGGGGAAAGCAATGAGAAAGCATAACAGTGCGGCACTTGGTCGCCGTCACCAGCCAGCAAATGGCACTCTCTTCGTATAAGAGCATAGTGTAATTTTATGTGTTTGATTTGAAATAATTAGATGATTGGTATTAGTTTACCTTTTCTGGTTTATCCTGTTTTGCAACTATCAGTGAGCCAAGCACCTCACCTGTGTTGGGCGCCGGAATGTTTCTGTGTAGGCGAGGAGAGCATGGTGAGACGAACAAAGTAAAACAATATAAACAAAAAGGTAGCAAATATATATTCACATGAATTTCCTAAGAGCCGGGTTCCTTTCGGAAAATAATCAATATTCGGTAAGAAATCTTGTTATGACCCAATATATTATTCCAATCTGAAAATAATAAGAGGAGTAAACGATTCTTAATTTATAGACTACTCACCTCTCGGTTCGAGACGCATAATGATCTGAAGCTTGCATTTTTCCGGCTCTCTGCATTCATAGGTGTACAGCATCACCACTGCAAAATCACACATAATTCAAGCCTCATGAACAACGTGCCATGTCGCATTTCAAATCTAATATGGACAAACAAAGTTGACGGATCCTCGCCCCCATTTTCATACCCTTCTTGGATCATTCTGCCGGGCAGCGACCGCTCACCCCAGACATGGTCACAGACTAAAAGCGCACGCCCCAGATGCCCCGACCGCCGCTGACGCCGAGCCACTCGCCGTAGTCGTTGTTGGATAGACGCGGGACCCAGCCGAGGTTTCCAACTTCGTAGTCGCACTGCCAGGCGGCAACGGGTGCGCGGGAATGCTCAGACTGGGCTGCGCCATTGGCGGGGGTGGTGGTGACCGAGGGGGTGGTGGTGCTGGGGCTGTTGAGCAGGTCCCATATGAGGACCTGGCAGTCGTCGGCGCCGGAGGCGAGCATGCCGCGGCGATGGGGGGACCACTCGACACAGTTGACGGAGCCGCCGTGGCCACGCAGTTCGAGCAGGGCCTGGCCGGGCTGGCGGACGTCGAGAATTCGGATGACGTCCGAGTCCTGGGCAAAGGTGGCGAGGAGGTGGGTGTCATGGGGGGAGGTGGCGATGCGGAGGAGTGGCGGGGGGTGGGACATGGTCTGTTGAGCGAGGGTGGGACTTATCCGGCCGCCTTGGGCGTCTGGGAGAGTTAGATGAGGACGAGAGGACGAGAGGACGAGAGGGACGAGAAGTAACAGAGGGAATAGAAGGACTATAAAGACCAGAAAGACAAAAGGACCGAAAGGACCAAAAGGACTAAAGGACCAAAAGGACGGAAAAACTCACCCCGATCGTCCTTGCCGGTGGGCTCGTAGATGATGGTGCTGTGCTCGAGGCTGCGGAGGTCAAACATGCGGACACTGCCGTCCTGGCCACAGCTGACAAAGACGTCGGTGCTGTTGGCGCAGAAGCGGACGTCGTAGACCTCCTTGTCGTGGGCGATGAGCTGGGTCTTGGCGGTCAGGGAGGGAATGTCCCAGATGGTGCAGGTGGTGTCGATGCTGGAGGTGATGATGAGGCTGGGCGAGACCGTGTTCCAGTCGAGCGAGGTCAGCGGGGCCGTGTGGTCGGGTGTCTTGGAGTTGGAGAGCAGGGCGAGCGGCGTGAGTTTGGTCGGCGGCAGGTCGGCACGGCCCCGGCCAATGGTGCTGCTGCTGGTGCCGCCCGAGGGCGTGTCGGCCGGGAGGGACCAGAGCCGGAGGTGGTCGCCCGACGTGGCCAGCAGGTCGGTCGACTGCTTCTGGGGCGAGGGCGGCTCCCAGAGCAGCCGCGTGACGGGGTAGGTGTGCGTGGCCTCGGCGACTTTTGTGAACTCCATGGAGAACTTTGACGTGCCGGGGGCGTAGGCGTCCATCGGCGTGGGCGTGATGTGGGTGTCGAGGATTTGGATCTGGGGGGTCAGCGGGTCCGCGGTCGCCCGTGTGGACATGTGCGTCCGACACTCACAAAGTTGTGGCCGTCCTCGAGATAGCTGCCAATGGCGAGCTTGCCGGCGCCGTTGCCAGACGACGGCCATCGGCACCAGTCAAAGGCGTACAGGGCCCATGGTGCCATGTAGTTGCTGGTGCCCGGCTGGCTGTTGGCAGGGTCGTAGCCGGCGCCGAAGCCGTCAGACACGCCCGAGTCGGCCCGGGGTCGGATGTCCGCCAGGCCAAGGGGGGTGTTTCGCGACCCCCCCGGGCGGAGGATGTTGGGCACGGCGGAGTTCATGACGGAAGCGGAGGGGGATGTGGGTGGGCTGGTAGAGAGGATTCGAAGTGGTCTTGGGGGCTGTGCAGAGGGTATCGTAGGGTATCGTCGGCGGCTATCGTCAGAGGATGCTGTCAACGTTGTTTAGAAAGAGCTGTCGATGTCGTTCAAGGGCGCAACAAGGGCGACTCCAGCTGGCCGCTCTCCCGCTCGCGTCAAAAAGACCGCTCAATCGTGAATCCACGCGAAAACGTCGCAGAGCGTAAAGAGGCTGCCGCCCAACTCGAAGAAGCTCGAGAAGGTGGCGGGGTTCTTGATTTTTGGCTCTGGGCTCGCTGCGAAGCCCCAGGTTATAGCGCCAACAGTCAGCAAATCGCACCAGGGAGAAGGCCAGGCCGCTGATTGGCCGACACGCCCGGCCCAACGTTGACCCACCCGATTCGGGATCCAAGCTGGATGCGTCTCATTTACTGAAAAAAGGACAACAAAAAAGATTCCAGCGGGCAGCACTCTCAGCTGGCTCATCCGGCCATTTCGTTCCACCCCTTGACTCGTTTCGCGTTTGCCGAGTCCCTGTCCCCTGTGCGCTGTTGGCATACGATTTCGCTGCCGTTGCCCTGCTCGACGTCTGCTTTTGCTTCCGTCTCCTTTTCCACGAGCTCCCATCAGTTTGCTCTCATCAGGCGTTGCGATGGCGTCGGCCGTCCATTACGACGACTCCGATTCGGACGACGACAATTTCAACCCGGCGCCGGCCGACCTGTCGGATGTCGAGGATGTCAATGAGGATGCTGGGTCCAGCTCGCCGAAGCGGGATGGCGACGATGTGAAGACGGAGACCAGCCGCGCTCGACAGCACGCGGCGGCCGGGGCGGACGACGACGACGAGGACGACCCAAAGACCGAAGCCAAGGGAGGCCGACACGACGATGAAGACGACGAGGAGGATGACGAGGAGGACGATGAGGAGGACGATGAGGACGAGGATGAGGAGGATGACGTACAGGCATCGGTAAGTGTTGCTGACGGCGACGACGGACACTGTTAAAAAGCGGCTCTAACCCGACGACAGCGCCATCGACGCAAGCGGCATAAACGGGACAACCGGGCGGCCTTTTTCGATATCGAGGCCGAGGTGGACGACGAGGACGAGGGCGAAGACGAGGAGAAGGAGGGCGAGGAGATTGAGGACTTTATCGACAACGCGCATCCGGACGATCTAGAAGAGACCAACAACCTCAACGATGACCGGCGACACCGCGAGCTCGACCAGCGGCGCGAGATGGAGCAGAGCCTGGACGCGGAGAAGCAGGCGGAGATTCTGCGGCAGCGGTACGGCAACCGACGACCGGCCAAGGGCATGGGCGACTCGGCGGTGGTGCCGCGGCGGCTGCTGCTGCCGAGCGTGGAGGACCCGAGCATCTGGGCGGTGCGGTGCAAGGAGGGCAAGGAGCGCGAGGTGGTGTTCTCGATCATGAAGCGGATCGAGGAGCGGATGGGCACCAAGGAGGAGCTGGGCATCACGGCGGCGTTTGAGCGCGGCGGGCCGCAGTCGGTGATGAAGGGGTACATTTACGTGGAGGCGCTGCGACAGACGGACATTATGACGGCGCTGGACGGGATGCTCAACGTGTATCCGCGCAACAACCTGATCCTGGTGGAGATCAAGGACATGCCGGACCTGTTCCGCATCACCAAGACGCCGACGCTGGAGCCGGGCGCGTGGGTGCGGCTGCGGCGGCCGGTCAAGTACTCGGGCGACCTGGCGCAGGTGGTGGACGTGACGGAGAACGGGCTGGAAGCGCGGGTGCGGTACATTCCGCGGCTGGACTACGGGGTGCGCGACGAGTCGCTGGCGATGATGACGGCCGACGGCAAGCGCAAGCGCATCCCGGGCGTGGCCGGGCCGCGGCCGCCGCAGCGGCTGTTCAGCGAGGCGGAGGCGCGCAAGCGGAACCCGCGCAACATTATCCCGCACGCGCAGCCCAACACGTGGACGTACAACGGCGACTACTTTGAGAACGGGTTCCTGGTCAAGGACATTAAGCTGCAGCAGCTGGTGGTCAAGGACGTGAACCCGACGCTGGAGGAGGTGACCAAGTTTGCGCTGGGGGCCGAGGACGGCACGGAGAACCTCGACCTCAAGGCGCTGGCGGCGAGCCTCAAGGACAGCAACGCCAACGTCATGTACGTGCCGGGCGACGTGGTGGAGGTGTACGAGGGCGAGCAAAAGGGCGTGGTGGGCAAGGCGGCCAACATTGTGGGCGACATTGTGACCATTGACGTGACCGAGGGCGACCTGCGGGGGCAGACGATCGAGGCGCCGACCAAGGGGCTGCGCAAGCGGTTCCGGGCGGGCGACCACGTGCGGGTGATTGGCGGGCGGTTCCGGGACGACGTGGGCATGGTGGTCAAGATCGACGAGGACCGGGTGACGCTGCTGACGGACCAGAACAACACGGAGATTACCGTGTTCAGCAAGGACCTGCGGGAGGCGAGCGACACGGGCGGCCAGGGCTCGCTGGGCCAGTACTCGCTGCTGGACCTGGTGCAGCTGGACCCGGCGACGGTGGGCTGCATTGTCAAGATCGACCGGGAGTCGCTGGTGGTGCTGGACCAGAACGGCGACATCCGGCAGGCGATGCCGTCGCAGATCAGCAACCGGCTGCCCAAGAACAAGATGGCCGTGGCGGCGGACCACAGCGGCTCCGAGATCCGGCTGGACGACGTGGTCAAGGAGTACGGCGGCCAGCGGCGGCAGGGCAAGATCATCCACATCCACCGCTCCTTTGTGTTTATGCACAGCAACGCCACCACCGAGAACGCCGGCGTGTTCGTGACGCGCGCGAGCAACGTCAACACCATTGCCGCCAAGGGCGGCCGCGTCAGCGCCGCCTCGACCGGGCCGGACCTCGACTCCATGAACCCGGCCCTCAAGCGGAACCCGGGCGGCGCCCAGAACAGCGCCGCCATGCAGGCGCCGCAGCGCGTCTTTGGCCGCGACCGCGCGCTCGGCCAGACCGTCACCATCCGCCGCGGCGGCTACAAGGGCCTGCTGGGCATCGTCAAGGACACCACCGACTCCATGGCGCGCGTCGAGCTGCACACCAAGAGCAAGACCATTACCGTGCCCAAGGACGACCTCATCTTCAAGGACAGGGTCACGGGCCGGTCGATTGACATTCACGCGCGCGGCGGTGGTGGCGGCCGCGGCGGCAGCTACGGCGGCAGCAGCCAAGGCCGCGGGTCGGCGCCGGCCTGGGAGAGCGGCGGACGGACGCCCATGGGCGGCGCAGGAGGCGGAGACCGCACGCCGGCATGGGGTCTTGCCAAGGGTACGTTTGTTTTTTTTTGTTTTTTTTTGTTTTTCTCTTTTTTTTATTCGAATTCCCACTGACCTCTCAGCCACGTCTCACACGCCCGCGTGGAACCGCAACGATTCCTCTGGGGCACGCACCCCGGCCTGGGGCGCGGACGGCTCGCGCACGGTCAACCCTTATGATGGCAGTCGGACCGCGTACGGCTCGGGATCGCGCACGCCGGCCTGGAGCTCTGGGGCCAAGACGCCGGCCTACGACGGCTTTGGCCACGGCTCCAAGACGCCGGCCTGGAGCGCGGGCGGCAGCGGCAGCGGCAGCGGCAGCGATGCCTGGGGCTCGGGCAGTAAGACGCCGGCCTACGGCGCCACGGCCCCGACGCCGAGTGCCAGCGGCAACGACAGCTGGGGCTACACGCCCGGGGCCAGCGGCTCGTCGCACCTCTACGACGCGCCCACGCCCGGCGGGCCGCTCAATGCGCCCACGCCCGGCCTGCTCAACGCCCCGACCCCGGGCCCCTATACGGCGCCCACGCCCGGCGCCGCCCTCGGCGCGCCCACGCCCTCGGCCCTCACCGGCTGGCAGGGCGGCTGGGGCGCCGACGCGGCGGCCACGCCGGCAGCCGGAGCACCCACGCCCGGCGCGAGTGGCGGCTACTATGGCGCACCCACGCCGGCTGCCTATGGCGGCGCCCCCGAGACGCCGGCCGCGAGCGGGCCGCGCTACACGGACGACGACTGAAGGACCGGGCAGCAAGAGGACAAGGGCGTTTTTTTGGCGGGGTGGCCGTTCTTGGTTGTCGTTTCTATTCCGCTTTCCAAAAAAAAAACAAGAGATCGTATATATAGTGTAAAATATAGTTTCAGTGTCGGGAAGGGACTGGAGTTTGGCATCGAGCTGTTGTCCTGAGGACGTGTAATGGGCAAGCAACGCAATAGAGATTTTTTAGAAAGATGGAACGTCAAGAGGGTGCAGTGCAGCCGGCAAGGTAACTACCAGTATTGGAGAAACTCACGAACTAACGTGTCCTTAATGCGTGCCTAAATGGGTGCAACTGCAAGCTTGCAGACCCTACGCATATTGCATATTTTCACTGTCCAGCAGGCTACACCTCTCGACTCGCATTGCCAGAATACCATTCATTTCTGGTTCTATATCTATGGGTGATCGTGTCTGCAGCTGCAACTGGCAGAGGGGCCGTTGCCTTTTTTTGGGAGCAGCCGATGGGACATGTTCAGTCTCTCCACTGATCCCTGGAAATCGCACGTGACCAAAACCGGAGGGGACGAATTGACAAACAGCAACGAGTGACAATAGCAAAAAGGACAAGAGGAACCGTTCCAGAATCCCGTCCCTTGTTCTCCCACCGCTAGCGCCTCTATGCGCCAATGCCCAGCGTGGTGTCGGCCTTGACAATGCGGAGCGTGTTGGTGTTGCCCATGCCGCCCTTCCAGCCCTGCACGACCACGACGGTGTCGCCCTTGGTGAGCACGTTGAGCGCCATGGCGCGCTCAATGCCCCACTTGATGCGGCCGTCGACGTCCTCCTGCCAGTTGACCTTGGTGAAGTCCGGCTTGGCCTCGGGGAACAGGAACGGGTACACGCCACGGTACAGATGGCTGTACCGCGTCGCGCCGGCCGTCCGCGAAACCATAAAGATGGGGCACACCGGGCGGTACTTGGACAGCAGACGCGCCGAGTCGCCCGAGGTCGACAGCACAATGATGCCGCCGGCGTTGAGGTCCAGCGACGCGCGCACGGCCGCCATGGCGCACGACTCGGCAATGCTCACCGGCCGCCGCACAATGCCGCACATCTCCTCAAAGTGGCTGACGTACGGGATCGTGTTCTCGGCCTTGAGGCTGGCCTCGCTCATCTCGCGCACCGCCTCCTCGGGGTAGTTGCCCTTGGCCGTCTCGCCCGACAGCATCACGCAGTCGGCGCCGTCCGTCACGGCGTTGCCGACGTCGCTGATCTCGGCACGCGTCGGGCGCGGGTTCTTGATCATCGACTCCAGCATCTGCGTCGCGCAAATCACCGGCTTGCCCGCAATGTTGCACATGGCGATCAGCTTCTTCTGCGCCGCAAACACCTCGGCGGCCGGGATCTCAATGCCCAGATCGCCACGCGCCACCATCACACCGTCCGTCTCGGCCAGAATCTCGGGGAAGTTGTTCAGGCCCTGGCGGTTCTCGATCTTGGCAATGATCTGGATGTGGGCACCCTCGGGGCCGAGCACCTCGCGGATGTCCTTGATGTCCTGGCCGCGGCGGATAAACGACGCAAACACCATGTCGACGTTGTTCTTGACGCCAAACCGCAGGTCCGCCTTGTCCTTCTCCGACAGAGCCGGCAGGTCGACATCGGTGTTGGGCAGGTTCACGCCCTTCTTGGACGAGATGAAACCGTTGTTGCGCGCGCGCACGCGAATGGTCTTGTCGTCCGTGATCTCGAGCACGTCAAACGCCAGCACACCGTCATCGACAAAGATGACCCGGCCGGGCTGCACCACCTTGGTGATGTTCTTGTAGTCGACATACCTGCCACCAGTCAGCGGGGACGATAAGGCGAAAAGAAGCAAAAAAAAAAGAGAAAAAGCGACTTACATGTTGTTCTCGTCGCAGGCCGTGGCATATTGCTCGTCCGTGGTAAAGTTCAGCTCCGCACCGGCAGCGATGGGGATGTCCACATCGCCCGCAGTGTTGCCCGTCCGGATCTCCGGGCCCTTGGTATCGAGGGCGATGGCGATCTGGCGGCCCTCCTGGACCTTCTCGGCCTCGCGCGTGTGGTCGATCACGGACTGGTGGTACTCATAGCTGCCGTGCGAAAAGTTCATGCGGACGACATTGAGACCGGCCACACGCAGCTTGTTGATGGCCTCGACCGAGTTGGTCTTGGGGCCGATGGTGCAGATGATGGATGTCCGGCGGTAGTTCTTCTCCGGCGAGTGGGCCGTGTCGAGCGAGGCCAGCCAGTCGATGCGGCCGCCGAGCGAGAGGTGATCGAGAGCAGACGGCATTTTCGAGCGATGTCAGATTTCGTGCTGGGCGTGTCGTGGTTCGTGGTGGTGTGAGGGTTTTTGGGCGAAATTTCCTCCAAACTTTTTTTTGGAGGGGTTAATTAGTAGAGTAGGACTGGGCCTGATAGAGCTTGGGAGCTTGTATCGGACACCTTGTTTTGCGTGGGGGAGAAAATAGCAGCAGGAAAAAACTAGCTGAGGCAACGGGCAGGCAGCCCCCGTACTTATAACAAACGGCCGTGGGCAACGGCGAAAGTGCCTCAGCCCAGACAAATTACTCGTACCCGTTTGCTCAGACATTCGCTGCTCCCCCATCGGGCAGCCACTGAGACTGCGACGACTCCGGGCGGCCGCTTCCCCAGCATACGAGCAGCCACCCAGCGGGGCGACAAATCGCATTACCTCGCTGGAAAACGCGGCGAAAATAACCCCTCAGCCTTCCCAACAAGGAAAGGTGGTTCCATTCAGGGAAAAAATGACCTTTTTCCCGACATCCATAGGGCCGTCTCGTGTTATCCTCGTCCCTTGCCCCTTTCTTCATAACGTGCACTTTCATTTCGACCCCCCCGTGTGCCGCATGTCGGCAGGTTTCCGAGACGGTGCCCAAAGCGGCAGCGCCCTGGGCCATGCTGCGCGGACGGTTCCCGACAGCGGATAAGGGGTCTTATCACAAGTGGGCCCTGATGCATATCCCGTATCGTCTCGTATCGCCACGTATCGCCACGTATGCCACGTATCACCACGTGCTGATACCAGCCACGCTCCCAGCCACAGCTGAGAGCAGGGTGCACCGTGGGGTCGACCTTGTCTGCGCCTCTTTCTGCCGCGGTCCCCTCTCTGCTCTTTCTGACCGACAAATCACAGAAACTTGCGACTAAACCACTCGGAAGCCAGCACCAGAGAGATCCCGGCCCATTCTCATCAGGCTCCCACCCTTCACTCGAAGAAGTCACCGCCCTCACTTTTCGACCGCCCGTCCGCCTTGCGAACCCGCCTTGCCCGTCTTTCTGAACACTCGTCGAGAAAATGGTGCGTTTGGCGCCTCTTGCTCTTCTTGCTCTTCTTGCCCAGCTGGGGTTCTAAAAAGAAGCCGAATCGCCCGCCCTCATTCAGTTCCTCAACTTGCTGACCTTTGGACTGTGGGGAAAGCTCGGAAAGCTTACCCACTACGCCTTTGACGCGGTTCTCAGTAAGTGTCCCAATCGCCTCGGATCGAGCAGGAGCATGAGGGCACGTGTACTTACAGCTGGCACAGTCTCTGCCTTTTTGGCCGGCATGAAGCGGTCGACCGGCTTAACGTAAGCAGCACAGGAGAGACGAAACCCGAACACAAACCCAAACCCAAACCGACCTGAAACGGCACCGAGCATTGACTAACACTTGCCTCCCTTGCCCTCTGGGCGCGGGGATTTGCCAGATACAGCATCAAGACAGACAAGGTTTCTGGCGAGAACAAGGACATGAACCGATGGATCGACAAGTACCTCGGCGTCGGTGAATGGGTCATGGACCAGTCCGTGGCGCTGGCCGGCTCCAGCAGCTGGTTCGAGCGCACGCGATGAGCGGACGACGACTTGTCGCGCGGCCCGGTCCTGCAGCGACAGTGCATGATCCATTGACAAACGACGTGGATGAAAGGGATCCCATGGCTTATGGTTATGATTTTTTTGGGCTGGCGACAGCTCCCACAGGTTCTGTGTATAAGACGACTTGTGTCCCATTGGCGTTTTCCTGTAGTGTTTTTCTTTTTGGCCGTACTCTCTTGTTGAGCTCTGTATGCAAGCCTTGAACACGAACCTTTTTTTCTGCAACTGTGCCCCAAGCCCGCAACGGAAACTGAAGGGGAAAGCCACAAAGCTGGGCAAATTCACAAAAAAAATAGTTTCGCTGGAGGAGGGGTGCAGAGAAAGTGGTCTGTACCGTCTCTGTGTTTTCGTCGTAGTCCCGGCCGGTGGAGCTTCGGTCAGATGGCATGGGAAAAGCCGGGGCCAATTTTTGCCGAGCGCCAGCCGGCAAGTCGCCTGAGGCTTGCAGCTGCCATGGGAAAGTACTGTATGCCGTAGTTGGCGTATGCTACATAAGATCCATGCCGATTGTCTAATACTCGTAAACATACATGCGACGCATCTTGATCCGTGAAAAGCTAAACACAAAAAAAACAAAACAAAAAACACTGCGCCAGCTTGATGCCCCTGCTGGTCTATCCATCCGTCATCCGTCTAATGGCCGGCCAGAAATTCCAATGGCACCTCGTTCTCGCTACTGTCATCCCTGTGAAGACGATTTTCCGCCGCGCGGCCGTCGGTGCTTTGATCGTCGTCGCCGCCAAACGCTGCAAACAAGCCCGGCGGCACGTCGTTATCGTCGCTTTCCGAGGCTGCAGGCCCGAGGCTGTCGTCGTCTTCCGTGCCCGCGAGCCGAGTAGCGGGCGGCTTGGCGGCCGCCTTTGTGACCGACTGGGCCAGCCGCGGCGTCGAGGACGAGTCTTCGTCGTCGTTTCCTTGCAGTCCACTGCCGCTGCTGGCTTTGGGCTCCTCCATGCCCTCGTCCTCCACGCGAAAACCGGCCGCACGCAAGGCGTCCCGGAGCATGAGCCTGGCCTCTTGGAACGCCTCGAGCTCGGCTCCGATGGCGCAGATGAGCAGATTCCAGCCCTTGTCCTCGGCCGTCTGCAAATGCCTCTCGAGCTCGACCACGACGTCGGCCATCCTGCCCAACTGTGCCCGCATCTGGTCCTCTGGGCTCTGCGCCGGCCCCTTACCCTTGCCCTTGCCCATCCCGGCGTCGTATTCGGCCGTGCCGTCGCCGGCCATTTGCTTTCGCAAGCCGGTCTCAAACTCCGAGACCAGCCGCACCACGTCCTCCCAGACGGTGCCCCCCTCTTCCAGGGCCGACCGTTCCGCGGCCACGGCGTGTTTGCGCTGCTCCAAGATGGCCATCTCGCCCTCCCACCAAGACGCTGCCATGTCGACCGTGCGCCGCTCTGGCCGCAGCCGTAGGAATTCCATCCCGCCCGGCGAGGCCGTCGGCCCGTCCACACTCGACACCGCATCGCTGGTTTGTGCGGTTTGTGCGTTTTGGGCGCCACCGCCCAGCGCCTCGACATGCAGGGGCTGCACCGCTGGGCGCGCCAGGACGGCCACCAGCTGCGCCTCCATGTCCTTGAGCGCGCCGCGGTAGCCGCTGAGACCGGCGTCGCGCTGGCTGCGCACGTCGGCGAGGCGACCCTCGAGCGTGCGCTTGCGACTGCGCAGCATGGCCAGCTGCCGCTCCAGCTCGTCAATCTGCTTGTCGGTGTCGGCGTGGGCGCGGCTGAGTGTGTCGAGCTCGCGCGTCAGCGGCTCGCCGTCGTCGGCCTCGAGCGTGTACAGCTCGTCGGCGATGCCGTCCCGCTGGCTGACCAGCCGCCGCAGCTGCTGCAGCGCCCGCTTGCGCGTCTGCACGGCCGCCGCCAACGACGCATCCTCCTCCGTCTTGAGACGGGCGAGCTCTGCGATGCCGCGACCCAGCCCAGACCGTGCTCCACGCAGACCGAGCTTCTTGGGCCGGGGCTGGCGCACGGGAATGACGGCCCCCGATGCGGTCGCCCGGTCCGTCGGCAGGCGCACAGAACGCGTAGTACTCGTCGTATGGGTCGATCCAGCGGCGCGCGTGTGTCCTCGGCTGGGGCCGCGACCCCAACTCGTGCTGCCGCCGGCCTCACTGACCGATTCGGCCAGAGTCGGGCTCTCCGGCATCCGCCCTAGGCCGGCCAACAGGCCGGCAGACTGCACGTCGAGGAGTCTCTGGATACGTTTCTGGATGGAGCGTTCACGCCGCTGGAGATTGACCCATACAGAGTCATCTTCGTAGGATGCAGCCGAATGGTCAAAGAGTACGGTAGATTTTGCACCGGGGCGGCCACGGCTTCGACGGTCCAACGGCAGTTGTATGGCCCCCCCGCGTTCTTCCGCGTCACGGTATAGCAATACCGACGAGGCAATCGGCGGCGGCGGGCCATCAAAGAGGACGGACGCCTTCGTTTGTGAGATCGGCGCTGGCGGTGCCCAGGAGAGGGCCCTGTCTCGACTGGGAGAGCGTCGAGGGGATTTGTGCTGTCGATACATCGGAGAGGTGTGCGAGGGAAAGAACGTCGTAGTGTCGGAGGGCAGTAGGCTATCGTCGGCCCTTGGCGACAGCTCGCGCAAGTCGTACTCGCTGGGCTTGTGGCCTATTGGCGGGCGGGTCCGTGAATCCGTGTGCAGCGGGAGCACTGGTGACTTGCTGTCGTCCGATAGGGACAGGCGCGAGAAGAAATGCTTGGCGGCCATATTCCTCGAGTTCGGCACGAGGCCGGAGAAACAAGATATCAAGAAGTGACGGAGGACCCAAAACAGAGGAGAGAACAGAGATCGCGGCGGCAGATCGCGTTGGACGTTTGCAGAGTCGACGACAGGACTACCATGTGAAAGGAACTGCTTCGTCCCAACGATCGGAACAGACGACCCGGTCCTGGCGGCGCAGATTGGCAGCTCTGTTGCCTTGAGGTCGCAGGATAAGTGAGCATGTGCCCACAGTTCGTCCAGTCCATGCGACCGAATTGGCATTAGCGCCAAAATCGGGTGACGGCACTTTTAAGAGGTGGGCCAACAACGCGAACGGACGCGACAACCCGCGTCTCCATTTGGGTCGAGTTCTGGCCTTCGCGTCAAGGAGCAGCCGCTGGCCAGATTGGCTGCCACCCACATCGCGTTCGGGTTTCTGTCCGGTTTCCAAGCATTGTTTCTTTCCAAGCCCACTACTCGTTGAACACGGACCTGCATCTGTGCCGTCCTTATCTCCCCGACTGGTTCTGCTGCTTTTTTACCGTCAGCTTTCGTTTGACGACTTGTCCGTCTTCTCTCACAATGGCCGACAAACCGGTTGTCATCCGGACACCGGCCAAGTCCACGCCGCAGTCCACGGGCAAGCAACAGAGCATCCTCGGCTTCTTCTCCAAGACACCTGCCAACAGGACACCGTCGACTGTCCGGCCATCGACGACCAAGAAAGACGAGGATGCTGTTCTATCCTCGCCTTGTCTGCGAGAGACCAAGGCCAACGCACGGGCTGTCGTGCGGCCCCAGATCACGCCCATCCCCAGCAGCGATGCCATTGAGCCGCCCAGCTCGCAAGAGAACACCAACAGCTACTACAGCTCTGCAGTCAAGGTACCGAAGAACGAAACCAAGCCAGCCGATTTCCGCAACAACCTCACTGACACGACCCAGAAGACACCAAGGCACCTGACGGTTCCAGCCAGCAGTCCGACTCGGAAGGTGAGCAATTCATCTGAGCCCCTGGGCGCTCTGCTACATGCCACCGCTCCATGATATTGACAGGATAGACAAAGAAGGCAGTCAACTATGCCGAGTCGTCGGACGAAGAGGGCGAAGATGTGTTCGTCTCGATGAGTAAGACTCGCCGTCGCGACCGTTCTCGTACCCTGGCCAACGACGACGACGAGGACGACGACTACACGTCGGCAAAGGAGGCCCCGGCTGTTGACGACGACGACGGTATGTTGCCCTGTCCTTGGGTGCCTGGAAGGCTTGCTAACGTACTGTTTCGCAGAGATGGCTGATTTTGTCGTCTCGGACGAGTCTGACGCCCCTTCCAAGACGAAGAAGAGGAAGCGTGCCGCCAAGTCAGAGGCGCCCCGGAAACGGCCAACACCCTCGCCCTCGCCGATGAAGGAGACGGAGGACTTTGACATGGAGGACGAAGGCATTTTCGACGAGCTGCCGTCGGCGTCGACGGCACAAAAGTGGCGTTTTGACCCAGACAACATTCAGCCCTCGGACCCGAACACGGTCCGGGCACCTCCCGCTGCCCGCAAGGCGACCGGCGTCAAGGCAAAAGAAAAGGCACACACGCGGGAGCCGGAGGAGCGATACCCGTGGCTCGCCACCATGATGGACATAAACCGCAACAAGCCGGGCGACGCAGACTATGACAAGTCGACCGTCTTTGTCCCCCCGAGTGCGTGGAACAAGTTCTCGGCCTTTGAGAAGCAGTACTGGGAGATCAAGCAGAAGCTCTGGGACACGGTCGTGTTTTTCAAAAAGGGAAAGTTTTACGAGCTGTATGAGAACGACGCCACGGTGGGCCACCAGCTCTTTGATCTGAAGCTGACGGACCGCGTCAACATGCGCATGGTCGGCGTGCCCGAGAGCTCGCTCGACATGTGGGTGAACCAGTTCGTCGCCAAGGGCTACAAGGTCGCCCGCGTCGACCAGATGGAGTCGGCGCTGGGCAAGGAGATGCGGGAGCGTGGCGCCGCCGTCAAGTCCAAGCAGGACAAGATCATTCGCCGCGAGCTCGCCTGCGTGCTCACGCGCGGCACTCTTGTTGAGGGGAGCATGCTGCAGGACGACAATGCCACCTTTTGCGCCGCCATCAAGCAGGACGTGGTCGACGGGACGCCCGTGTTCGGCATCGCCTTTGTCGATGCCTCGACCGGCCAGTTTTTCCTGTCCGAGTTCGAGGACGACGTCGAGCTCACCAAGTTCGAGACGTTTGTTGCCCAGATGTCGCCCCAGGAGCTGATTCTGGAAAAGGGCCACATCTCGACCAAGGCACTCCGCATCCTCAAGAACAACACGACGCCCCTGACGATCTGGAACTACCGCAAGCCCGGCACGGAGTTTTGGGACAGCGACACGGCCCGGCGAGAGCTGGAATGTGGCGGCTACTTCAACAACGAGGACGGCAGCAAGGGGGACTTGCCCAAGATGTTGGTCGAGGCGCAGGAGAAGCCGTATCTCATGTCTGCCCTGGGCGCGCTGGTCAACTATCTGCGCTACCTCAAGCTGGAGCAGAACCTGGTCAGCCAGGCCAACTTTGAGACGTACAACCCGATCCACCGCAACGGGACGTTGATTCTCGACGGCCAGACTCTGATCAACCTCGAGATCTTCTCCAACACCTCCAACGGCGGCCTGGAAGGCACGCTGTTCAACCTTGTCAACCGGTGTATCACGCCGTTTGGCAAGCGTCTGTTCCGCAAGTGGGTGTGCCATCCGCTGTGCAATATCCAAAAGATCAATGAGCGCCTGGATGCTGTCGACATGCTCAATGCCGACCGGAGCCTCCGGGAACAGTTCTCGTCCGAGATGAGCAAGATGCCGGATCTGGAGCGTCTCGCCTCCCGCATCCATGCCGGCGCCTGCAAGGCCGAGGACTTTGTGCGCGTGCTTGTGGGCTTTGAGCAGATCGAGTACACCATGGGTCTGCTGCGCGCCTTTGGCGGCGGCAACGGCCTCGTGGATCGACTGCTGGCGGCGATGCCCGATCTGAACGAGCCGTTGAGCTATTGGAAGACGGCTTTTGACCGGAAACGGGCCCGCGAGGACAAGATTATGATTCCGGAACGGGGCATTGACCCCGAATTTGACGAATGTGTCGACACCATTGCCGGCATCAAGGAAGAACTGCACGCGTTGCTGAACAAGTTCAAGACCGAGCTCAAGTGCCGCAGTGCCAAGTTTACCGACGTCGGCAAGGAGATCTACCAGATCGAAGTGCCCAAGGCCACCAAGGTGCCCAAGTCCTGGCGACAGATGTCGGCCACGGCCAGCGTCAAGCGGTACTACTTCCCACAGCTGGAAGACCTGGTGCGGAGTCTGCAGGAGGCCGAGGAGACGCACGCCCAACTGACCCGTGAGGCGGCCCTGCGCTTCTGTCGGCGCTTCGATGCGGACGCAAACATGTGGCAGGAGGCCATTCGCATCATTGCCCAACTAGACTGCCTCGTCAGCCTGGCCAAGGCGTCCTCGACCCTGGGCCAACCCAGCTGCCGGCCCGTCTTTGTGGACCAGGAGCGCAGCGTGGTTGAGTTTGAGGAGCTGCGCCACCCCTGCATGCTCAACACGGTGGACGACTTTATTCCCAACGACATTCGTCTTGGCGGCGACACGGCCAAAATCAACCTGCTGACGGGCGCCAATGCTGCGGGCAAATCGACCATTTTGCGCATGGTATGTTTTCTTTTTTATTTCCCTTGACACGATCCGTTTTCTGACCCTCCAGACCTGTACGGCCGTCATCATGGCTCAGATCGGCTGCTACGTGCCAGCCGTGTCCGCGCGGTTGACACCCGTGGACCGGATCATGTCGCGGCTGGGCGCCAACGACAACATTTTTGCGGCGCAGTCGACCTTTTTCGTGGAGCTCTCGGAGACGAAAAAGATTCTGGCCGAGGCCACGCCGCGGTCGCTGGTCATTCTGGACGAGCTCGGTCGGGGCACGTCCTCGTACGACGGCGTGGCCGTGGCCCAGGCGGTGCTGCACCATGTGGCCAGCCACATTGGCTGTGTGGGCTTTTTTGCCACGCATTACCACTCGTTGACGACCGAGTTTGAGAACCACCCCGAGATTTGCGCGAAGCGGATGCAGATCCACGTCGACGACGTCAACCGGCGGATCACGTTCCTGTACCGGCTCGAGGACGGCGTCGCCGAAGGCTCGTTTGGCATGCACTGCGCCGCCATGTGCGGCATTCCGGACCGGGTGATTGAGAACGCCGAGGTGGCCGCGCGCGAGTGGGAGCACACGAGCCGGCTCAAGGACAGCCTCGAGCGGGCCAAGACGGGCTGCTATATCCCGCTGGGCGTGCTGAGCGACGTGGCCACGCTTCTGCGGACAGACAGCGGGAGTCCCGGCCTGGACGAGGGCGGCCTCGACGTGCTGGTGCGGGCCATTGCGGCGCTGTAGACGACGTCAAGGGAAGGGAGGCAAGGGAATGGGTATGGGATCATGTGGCTCGTATTTGTGTGTTTCATTATGTTGCAAGCACGGCACTCTACTGGGGGTTTATTTTCAATGGACGAATAATGGAATTCAGGCTGTTGCAACGTATCTTGGTGCTGAGGTTTGATTTGCAAAGTGGTTGGCTCTTGTGTGCTTTGTAGTGACTGAAGTGATTGTCTTTATATACTGTAACATGACTTGGTTTTCCAACAAGGACAAGGTGCCAGAGTGGTCTAATGGGTATGACTAGAAATCATATGGCTTCGGTCGCACAGGTTCGAATCCTGTTCTTGTCGAATTTTTTGCACTACACGGCCATTATTTTTGGCCTAACTCCTTGGGCAGCTCCGGCCACACCAACTTTACCCCCTGTCGTATTATTGTTCTCCCATATCGCAATATTGTTCTCTGCGGCTACGAGCTTCCTTTGATGGAACAGAAACATCCGATGCCGGGTGAAAATCGCAAGGTAACGCGGCCCGATGGTGTGTTACATGTGCCTGTCGGGGGCTCCCCGCATGGAGGTGCCTTTCGATAACCATGCAGGGTGGCTGCTTTCGTAAGATACGAGGATGAGCCAGACATGAGCGAGACTGGTACTGGCACGGACGCGTAGTAAGCCACATGAAATGCTGACGGTGCAGGTTTGATGCTGTCCGTCCCATCCGCGCAAACTCTTCATGGAGACTGGGGACTCGGACAGATTGCTGTGGCTCTGATCCACCGAAAATGGAGACGATCGAAGATCAGACTCGAAAAAATTACCTGAAAAAGATGGAGAGCGCCCGGATCGCATTGACGACATCCCCAGTTGGCAGGAAACCCAGCTTGGGCCCCCAAGTCTCCAGCTGGTCTCTGTGCGCCGTCGTAGTCGGACGCCATAATTGTTTGGTTGACCTCGTATCTGCGGAAGGAAAAAAAAGTCGTGCCACTCTCCAGAGGCACTGGTAGGCTACCGTCGTGCTCGTTCGGCATGGCCCTCGAAGCAGCATAGCCCCGAGTGGACGGCGCCAGACGCACGGTATCTGCTCGAGCCTCCGCTAGCGAGTTTGCAAGTGCAACCCGATGCCACCTGTCTGGACATTTTCGGGGCATAGTACGGAGTAGTCAGGGCCCTCGGTCGTGGGCTTTGTCCTGTACCTTCCTAATCCGATGGTGTACGAGTCCTCGTAAGGGCACCGCCCTGTCTACGAGTACAAGTACGAATACGCATAGTACCCGTAGTACCCGTAGTACCCCGTACTCGCATTCCGTACTATTGTCATTCTCCGGTCAGGCTGGCCATCTTATGTTGCATTTGGGCGTGCGTGACTTTTTCTCGGTATCAGTGGAGCGGGAAGGGGGGGGCGCGACTATGCGACGAAAACCCCTGTTAGACTCTTGCCTGTGGTGGGGAGGGAAGGGGGGAGGGGATGGTTCCTTCTGTTTGTGGCCCTCTGGAAGGAAAAAAAGAGAAACGAGTCATTTTTTTTGGACGACGCGAGCAGGGTAATTTCGCTTTCCATCTCGAAGCACTTCCGTTTCGAGCGGCTGGCAGCGCACACCCGCATGAGACCCCCCTCCCCCCCCCATCCCTTCCCCTCGAAAACCGTTGGCGGCCAGGACGGGTGAGCGACGGCAAGGCCGCCGCGCCATTTCCGTCATGTTTGGTTCGCCAAGAAAGTACCGCCAAAAGTGGACGTTGGTCGCTGGGGGCTCTTGGACTTGCATATTGATCTATTTCCTATCCTGTCCCTATTTATCCCATTTTATCCTATTTTATCCCATTTTGTCCCATTTAATCCCATGAATCCAATTACCGACAGGCCAGCCTGGACCAGAAGCACAGGGCACGGGGCATGGTGCCGTAGAAGCCGCGGACGCCGCTGTGGCGGTTTTGGGGGACAGGGCGATGACTACTGGCGATGAATAAACGGGGTAGGTGCAAGGGCGCTGGAGGGTTTGCGAAGCAGCACAGTGCGCTCATGCGCCCATATTGGCCAATGAACAGGGCCTGCGAGGCGAGAACAGGTGCCCTCGGAGACGACCAGATTACGGCTTCAAATTGGACAACCTCATGGTGCCTTATCGCGCAGCCCCCCCGGCCCACCCGCGAAACGGCGCTGGACGCGCTAGCTTGGTGCCGAGACGTCGTTGTGCCAAGACGTCGTCCTGCGGCGCATGTGCACCGCTCCTGGGCCCTTGCTTCTGCCCTGTGCGAGACGCGCAAGTGATTTCGGCTCGCCATCCTGCCCTCCTTCGGTTGCCGTCACACTGGGTCACAGTGGCATCCGGCCATTGCGAGGGTACGGAGTCGCAAGTGCGGGTGGCAAGCAATATATCCGTACAAGCACAAGCAATACTTGCGTTAGCCCCAGGCCCGCCTACGGAGTACGCTAACTTTACTGCCCGAGTTACCTGCCAGGAAAAGTCTACTCTGCACGATATCTGGGCTTGTGGTGGCCGGCCTCCACAAGGTTCGCCTGCTAAAACAGCAAAATCGCTGGGTGGGCTAAGCTGGGCGATAAAAGCTCTGCGGCCCCTATCGCCGCCCCCACTTGGCCACGTCCAAGCCAGATATCGCCCGGAGCGCATGGTCAATGGGCATTGCTTGCCGGGACGAGCGAACGGTTGATCTCCACGCACACCTCCCGAGCGACCTGGTGGTGCTGCCCTTACAAGTATGGGCTGCTGCACTCTTTTGCCCACGTCCAGATCATATCTCACGTCGACATCTGCACTAGGCGGCTCGCCCAGTTCGAACTTGACTTATCGCGGCCGGACTGCCCGTAATTTGGACAGGCTTCTGGCGTCTTTCTAGCTCGCGCACCAATAGACAGCCCGCGGGTGCTAGGCCATACCTACGCTATTCTCGCGTCCAGCAGTGAGCTCATTCCTCACCATCGATTCGGAGGAAGCCGGCATTTGACGAGCGTCTTGGAGATCAACGGCAACGGGCAACCACGGACAAGAGACCACCGACATCACACAACGGACGACGACGACGGCCAACGCTCGGGACTTGTTCCTTATCGGAGTCGGACTCTACTCATATCAACGGTCGACATATCGGGCACAGCGGGCGGCCACTGCCGGTGCACATCACTTTGTGCTGCTGTCCATCCCGCTGATCGACTGTGCAGCTTTTCTGTTTTTATCTGTTCTGGTAAGGACATGCCGATGGCCTCAACCCCTCCGCTAAACCCATCTCGTTTCCCTCTGTTCTTGTTATCTCTCGGCTGTCCTGAGTGGGACATGCAGATATATCCCTCCACTTGAATGATCGCAAAAGAAAGCAGAGGCAAATTCCGTTTCCAGCACGAGCCACGGCGATCCCGACTGTATTCACCCTATTAGACACATATTCTCTCTCCAAAGAGCCCACCCATCAGTCTCTGCCGCGGCTGTCCTCCCCCCTCCCCCCCTCCCCCCCCCCAAATCACAGCCCTGCCTCTCCCCCAGACCCCCATGCTGCTTCCCTGCCTGTCATGGCTTGCTTTGGCGTGTGCGCCCCTGGACTACCCCTCTCTCGCTAAGGCGAGCCCCGGGCTGCATTGGACCCTCCCCACCTGTGATTTACACGTATATCATCAAGAGCCCCGGCCCGTCTGAGTCGGGACCACGGCTGACATGGACAGGCACTAAATATGCACCACTCTCGTTGGCACCACTCCAGTATTGTTTCTCCGTTCAGCCTGTCTGCAACAGGTCGGAACTCTTCAGTTCTCGACGGTGATTACACGTCCTCTATCGACCGGGTTCACTCTCGATGAGACGCACACAGATAGCCATCCAAAATGTCGGGTAGGAGTGCGTATGTGCGCAAAAAGATCACACAAACCAAGATCGACGAGAAGGAAAAGGGCGTGGTGCGCCAGCGATCCAAGTCGACCTACAGCTCGGAAGAAAATGGAGGCGTCGACTATGCCATGCCGATGCGGCAGGACACGGGCATCGGCACGACCAATGCGCGCTTCCTCAAGTTTTCCGAGCCAATGCGCGAGGCCGAGCCGATGAACTACGGCTATCACAACGAGATTGGCAGCTCGGGAAGCCAAAGCGGAAGCAGTGCAGATGGCCGGCACGGTGGCATCTATCACGGCCCTCTGGAAGACTTTGCGTATGCGCGCGCGCGACGACCCAACATTCGGACAGAGGACGTGTCGGGCATCGCCAAGTCTGGTCTCCGCTCGGCCGTCGACAAGAAGAGCGATGGCGTGCGTCGGGGCCTGGCCAAGGCCTTTGCCTTTGGCAGGAAGCACAAGATGGAGGACAGGCCAATGTCGGCGGCGACAGTGCGGCCGATTGGCAGCGGCACTACGAGTCCCAGCGATCCGGACCTGCCGAATGAGTCGATGGATGCGATCGCCGCCCAGCGCCAGGCCCAGCTGCAGCAGTCAGCCGAGCGGCTGCAGCAAGAACAGTCTCAGGCCTCGCTTCAGTCGCCGACAAGCGAGCAGTCATGGGACATTAACGGCAGTGCTCTGTATCCGCCACCCTCGTCCAAACTGCCGCCGATTCCGCCGGCGGCGACGGCACCTCACATCCGGCGCTGGATCGGAGCTGGCAGACCAGTGCAGAGGTGGAATAAGCTGCGCAAAGACCCCGAGCTCTGGGATCCGAACGGCGACGTGCTTGTCTTCTTCGGACACAAAGGACAGCAGCCCCGGCCGAATCCATCCTTCCGCCTGTCGTCGCACATTGTCGAGGCCACAGAGTCTCGGTACCTCATCACGCAGCTTCGAGAGGGGTCCACAGAAGAGGACATTCAGCTGCCCCCCTCGCCGGTCGGGGCGCCGCCCATGCTCCAGCGGCACTTGGCCGGTGCGGGCGGCGGCGGCATGTCGCACCAGCATCTGGGACCGCACGGGTACGGACGCCATGGCCAAGGCGGCTATGGCATGGGGCAGCCGACGCCGCCCATTTCGGAGAACAACAGCCTGCGGGAAGCCGACGGCCAGATCAGCTACGAGATGTACTTCCCGACGCCGCTGAACATGAGCAAGACAGAGCAGCTGCGCTACCACATCACGACGCGCAACGTATTTGCGCTGCTGTACCATGCATCTCTGGTGGGCCTTTCGCTGTACCAGGCGCTGTCGGACCTGCACGCGCGGCTGGAGGCGTACATGCCTCCGGAGACGGACAACGTGGGGACGATCATCAACTATCTGGGGGCGCGCGGCATCGACGACGTGCGTAACGAGCCGGAATCGGCCGTGTCGATCCTGGCCTGGTCGGAGAGCCCGGATGTGCGTTGGGAAGAGGGCTGGTGGGAATGCTTTTTGCACTGCGCAGGCATGTATGCGAGCCTGGAGTCGAGCGCGGACTTTAAAAACGTGACGCCCATCACACGGGCGCTGCTCGAGCGGGCCTGTCTCGAGTCGCAGCTGCGGGTGCAGGCGGCCGAGGAACGGCTGGCCGAGTTCCACTTTGCAGACATGTGGCCGGGAGCCGTGGCGTCGGTGTCCAGCGCGAGCGGGCCGGTGTCGACGAGCCCGGCCAAGGCGGCGGCCGACCGGTTGCAGCGGTTCTTGATCGCACACTACACGCGAGCCTATGGGCGATGGCCGCCGCTGCCGCCGCCGCCGACGACGTCGACGCCCGGGATGGCGCTGGGCGGCGACCAGGAGGACGACATGTGGCTGACACGAACGGTGGCCCAGGCGCTGCAAAAGGACTTTGCGGCGCTCTACGACTACTTGGTCGACCGCGACATTGTGTGGGATGGCTCCGAGGCGCGGTCGGGGCGCAAGTGGATGTTGGTGTCGGAGAGCGGCAACCGGGCCTTTGAGGCGGACACGCCAGATCTGCCCATGACGGACATGCTGGTCGAGTTCGACAACCGGCTGCGATTCCCGCACATTCCACACCCCTACCCGCTGGTGCCCGAATCGATACCGGCCAAGGGCGCGTCGGCGCCGACCAGCGGCAGGGCCGGGGCGGTCGAGCGGCGGGTGCAGCTGGCTTATACCGTGGCGACGAACATGCTGGTGCTGGGCTCGGACTTTTCGCAGTCGGACCTGATCGACGCGTTTTCCAAGTTTGAAAAGGCAGACAGGGTGGGCGACGTCGACCCGTCGACAGCACGGCGGGGACGGTGGGTGCTGGTGTACGGCGTCCTGCAGACGCTGGCGTCGGTGGCGGGAGACGCGCCCAATGTGCGGTATCGCGACGGGGTGTCGTACCACTTGTCGTCGCGGCTCAAGGGGGCGAAGCTGCCGCCGTGGCGAAGCATGGCAATGGGCGGTGGTGGCGGCTCCGAGACGGCACACGAGCTGTCGCACTGTTGGATGGTGTCGCGGACGTGGAACTCGGCCAACCAGAACAGCGGCAACGAGGGCTCGACCACGTCGTCGGGCGGCGGCTCGGGCAACACGAGCCCGGTGCACCGGGGCAGCACCAGCACGGCCAGCGGCCATTTCATGTTCCCGCGGCCGCCGACGATGGACTCGATGACGTCGCGCAGCGGCTCCACGGGATATGCCACATCGCCCCCGGGGACGCGGTCGCTGCGATCGACCGTGTCGGTGGCGGCAGTGGGCGGCCACGGGGCCGGCGGGCCACATGGGGCCGCGTACGGTGGCCCCGCCACGCCGGCACCGTTTGGGACGTTTGCCGTGTACACGCCGTCGCCGGCCGGCTCCGTGGCCGGTGGCAGCGTCGTGTCCGAGGGCTCGAGTGCTCGGCTTACGTCACCAGCCATGAGGCGTCCGCGCATGGCAAAGACGGCCCGCAACGGCCAGGGCATCGCGCCGGTGGAGGAGGTGGACTGGCCAGAGACGGGGCGTGGCGGTGGCGGTGGAGGTGGAGGTGGCCAAGGCGGCAGCGGCAGGCGCAAGTCTTTTGTTGGCCCGCCGGTGTTGCCGGAGCTACTCAATGCGCCTGGCGGGCCGTCCGCGGGCGGGTTCCTCCAGTTGGACGACACATCGACGAGCGACGTCTACGACAGCTACTTGGTGGCCGATGGGAGCGGCAGTGGAAGTGGCAGTGGAAGCGGCAGCGGCAGTGGCAACAGCAGCGACCAAGAGGGCAAACGGAAAGGGACACGGGCGAAGCGGAACGATAGGCCGCTGCTCAGCAGGGACGGCGATGACACGGATAGCGTGGCGCCGGTGATCCGGGACTTTGACGACTTGGGTGTCATTGACGACCGGTAAAGGATACAGGGACAAACGGGAGGGGGAGGGAGGCTTTTTCATGTTTTTTTTTTTCGTTTTGATATCAGTGTGTCACGGGCACTTGTAAAAATGCCATCTTCTTTTTTTTTCCTTGTCAAAAGTCATTTGGTGCCAGGTCCGGCCGCAACAAAAAGTCCGGTCTGTTATCCGCCGCTTGTGTTCTCCCCGAACAGCATTCGAAACCCCCCAAAAACTGCTCCCCGCCACCGCCCACTAGCCACAACCAGCCACGTTATTTTTCGGGGCGGCCAGGCCCGAGCGCTCAGGACGTCCAGAGTGGGACTAGCGGTTTGAAACCCAGCCATCTTTTCCTGTTGCCGGGTGAATGTGTTTTTTTTGTTTGACCAAGATGCGCCGAAACGAGCGGGGGGCGGGCGCAATTTTGGCGCATGCGATACCGACACGGGTGGGCGGGCAGCGCGATATAACGAGGAGAGGGGAAAAGACGAGAAAAAAAAGAGAGGTGCGCCGCCTGACGTGACCAATGTGCCATGGCAATGGGGAAAACAACCCAACTTGGCCAGCTCGCCACAACCAGTCGCACGCGGGGGGCGTCCTTTGGGCAGCGGTCTCTTGGTTCGCCAGCAATTGCACAATCTACGTCATAGTGTCATTGTTGTAGTGGTTGCAGCTGTGCCCGTATTCGAAGGCTGGGAGGGGTCCTGGGAGGGTCCTGGGAGGGTCTTGGAAGCTCCACCCCCCAGTAAGAGACGAGTAGGTTACCCGGTTGACCCTCCTTCTGGCGGCAGGACCCACCCTGGGGCAGGAGCCAAGCCCAAAGCTCGTCTTTGGGGTTGGGCAACACGAGCTGGGACGGCCGCGTCCAGTCGCCCTCGCCTTGGTCCTGCTGCGCTGAAGGGGCGTTGCCGGCCGTCCATCTAGTCCTGCACGCCCGCTGCATGCTGCATGCTGCATGCTGTCTGCACCGCCGATTGCGCCAGCTAACCCACACCCGCGCATCCGGACTGCGCGAACTCGTCTCTATCCCGGAGATTCAGGCCAAGTCTTTTAAACACAAATCCCCCCCCCTCTCTCTCGCTGCTTGGCCCTTGTCCACCTATCTGGCTTGCCCGCCTCCCTCACTCCCCCCACACGCTCAATTCTTTTTTTTTCCACAAGCTCTCTGTCGCATCTGCCCTCACCTGGCTCTTTCCCTACTCTCTTCTTTCCCTTTCCTTGCCGCATTCCAGTCTTGTTGCCGAGACACATTCCCATCAACAAGCGTACTGAGCCGCATTCCGGACACCAACGATTGCGCCCAATTGTCGACTACGCCACCATGATCTTTGCCATCCTCTTCTCGTTTTGGCGGTTTTTGCAGATCGTGACGCTGGTATGCACACTTTTTAATTTATTCACTGTCTGCTCTGTACACGATATACTAACGGATGCTCTCTTTAGCTCCCCACCATGGGCATCCTCGCGTGGTTCGTCCATGGCTTTATCAGGGCCAACGAGCTGACGCCCAACTACATTCTCATCCTGTTCATCACGTCGGTGCTGGGCGTGGCCTGGTGCATCTTTACGCTCTTCCACTACCACCGCAGCAGCCACAACGCGCTCTTCATCGCGCTCATCGACCTTGGCTTTGTCGGCACGCTGATCCCGGCCGTGTACGTGATGCGCTTCATCGCCAAGGCCAACTGCATCCACATCAAGACGACGGACGAGTGGGTGACGGTGTCGGGGCTGGGCACACTGAGCACGTATGGCATCCATGTGACGGCCAACAAGCCGTGCGCGTCGCTCAAGACGGCCTTTGCGTTTGGCATCATGAACTGCGTCTTCTTCTTCTTCACGGCCATCCTAGCGTGGATGCACGGCGGCCGGATGAGCCACAAGGAGGATGACCGGCGCTACGTGCGCGAGACGACGACGACGCGCGTGCACCGTCGGCGCAGCGGGACGGGCGGCAGCCAGCGGCCACGGAGCCGGAGCCACCACAGCAGCCGGCGGAGCTCGCACTCCAACAGCCAGCGGGTGTATGTGTAAGGAGGTGGAGGGTGACGGGTGGAGGGAGAGGAGACGAGGGAATATGGAAGACACGACGGAAGACGAAGACGACGAAAGAAGGCAACCAGTACATGCCGACTCGGAGATGGGAGCCAGACACGGTGCCAGCCCGGCTGGTGGTGGACGGACGGTATCATGTGCTGCTGCACTGGATGTGCGCGGATTTACGACTTGTAACGTACTATTTGACGACGCTTTGCTATTAGATAGGGTTTTGCTTGGGGGATTATGTACTTGATGGATTTGCTGTTGCGTTTGATAGTATTTTGAGGATGAACAAAATGTGTGTTCTGCTGATGTGCACAGTAGAGTCTGATGTGTAAATAAGATGGTGGTTTTCTTTCTTTTTTAAACGTCTTTATGGACAAGTAGGAGAACAAAGCGAGGCTCCATGTTCCCGCCCATCCCCTCACGCGTACCCTAGCGACCAGAATGTGTTGACGTTCTTTTCCGAGTCGGCGTCGACAAAGTCAGGCGGTGGCCGCAGAGTGACCTGATCGCCGTGGATTTCGGCGACACCGCCGGAGATGGAGGGGTCGTCTAGCAGCTGGGCGACGCCGCGAACGAGTGTGGACATGGGGGTGATGATCATGTCTTTGAAGAGAGCGGGATCGGGGGCAATGTTGGTCACGACGACGGCTGGCGCGAGGGCGTTGATCTGGATCTGGAGGGGGGCCAGCGGGGCCAGAAGGGAGCGGACGAGGCCGATGACGGCAGCTTTGCTGGCGGCATAGAGTGGCGCGACCGGGAAGGCGTAGAGGCCGGCGTTGGAGGCGGTGCAGAGGATGGAGCCGCGGGCGGGAAGGGGGTTTTTGCGGAGGTAATGGACGGCGAGTTTGACGGCTGTCTGTTAGAGGGGTTGAGAGGGGGGGAAGAGTCAGGGAGAGAGGAAGATGGAGAAAGGGGAGGAAAGAGGAGATCTGGAGAGAGAACAAAGGTGATAGCGGGAGAGACAACTAACAATAGATCACGCCGGTGAGGTTGACGTCCAGCGTGCGCAGGGATGGCTCGGTCAGCTCGTCGCCGTCCCCGGAGCTCAGCAGGCTGGAGGCGCCCTTCTCGGAGATGCCGGCATTGGCCATGACGACATCGATGCGGCCGCCGCAATGAGTAAAGACATCGGCAAAGGCGGCGACCTGGGCCGACCACGAGGAGACGTCACAGTGGAGGTAGCGGACGGCGCAGGTCGGGCTTGCCAGTTCCGCGGCCACAGCGGCGCCGGCCGTTTGGGTGGCGACGTCGAGGATGGCGACGTGGGCAAAGTCGCCCCGGCTGACAAGGTAGGCGGCCATGGCGTGGCCGATGCCGCTGGCGCCGCCAGTGACGAGGGCGGTTTTGGAGGGGGCCATGTTGGGGGGAGAAACTAAGAGGGGGCGAGAGAGGAGAGAGCGAGAGGGGAGAGGAAATGAAAAAGGGAAAAAAGAGATATGCCAGACACGAGACCGGCGAGACAGACGGACTTAAAGTGATACGACAACACGGCACGGAGCGGCACGAGCAGACGGATTAGACGGATGGACGGATGGACGGATTCGCAAGGACAGCAGACGACTGCATGCAAGGCCGGACGCCCTAAGCGTCGGCCGGCATCGGCAGAGTGCAGGCGACGCGGCGATGGAGCCGACGTGCGGGGAAATGGCCAAATACAGAAGGGCACTTATAGCGTTAATATTAATTAGATCCTGTACAGAGTATTGCAAACGCCAACGACCCATCAAGACTCGTGCTCAAAAGTCCGACGCCAAATTGCGCATCGCGGACATGTGAAGATACGCATCCACGTACAGACGGTTCTGCACCGTGAATCGCTGGCCCGGGCGGACGTGGAACATGCCGTGCGGCCCAAGGAAGAACTCGGCGTCGTCGACGCGGACGCGCAGCTTTCCGGTGGCCAAGGAGCAGACATGGGTGGCGGTGGGATCGGCGTCAAAGGCGAGCGTGGCGCCGGGGCGGACGACCTGGACGCAAAAGGAGAGACTGTGGTCGATGTGGATCGTGGGGTTGGACGTGGTGAGGTAGGCGTTGGAGTAGGCGATGCTCTCGACGCGGGCGGCGGCGCCGGGACGGGCGGCGCGGACGACCTCGACACGGCCGGGGGCGACCTCCCAGTCCTCCATCTCGGGCGGGGTGTCGGGGTAGGGGAGGGCAGAGGGGGAGGCGGTGTCCACGAGAGGGACGGCGGCGTTGCGAAAGGGGATCACTGCGGCCACTGGGGCTGGGGTCACTGAGGCCACTGAGGCCACTGGAGCCACTGAAGCCACTGGAACAGGAAGAGTCTCGGGGGAGCGACTGCGCAGGGGCTGACTAAAGCTGGCCGTCTCGAGCGACTCCTTGGCGGCGATGCGTTCGGAGCGGCGGCCGGGCAGCGAGTCGAGGTAGGCGGCCAGGGGGCGGTCGAGCAAAGGGGCGCGGGAGGGCGGCGGTGGTGTCGATGAGGGGGCGGCCGCCGTCTCCAAGCTCGTCGTGGTTGTGGTTTCGGTTTCGGTCTCGCCCACGTCCGCCACGTCGACCACGTCCACCACCTCGACGCTAAACGGCGCCAGCCCGAGGCGGCGACACTCGGCGTCGAGGTTCACGTCCGGGAACAGCACGCCGAAGCGGTCGCGCAGCGCCGGCTGCAGCGAGCAGTAGGCCTGGCCGCAGTGGTACAGACAGTTGGCGCAGCAGCGGATGGCGGCGTGCAGCTCGACCGGCGCCGCCGCCGCCAGCAGCACGCAGCCGTCGTAGGGTCCGCGGCCCTGGCGGCAGTGCCGGCACGGCTGCCGGTTGGGCTCGCCCGTCAGCTGCAGCATCACGCTGGACACGTCGCGCGGCAGCGAGTCGCTAAACGGGTGGCGCGCCGTCCACTGCTCGTTCCACCGCATCTCGCGCACCCGCGGCAGCTGCGCAAACTGCGGCACGTAGCCCCGCCGCGGCATCGGCCCCGTCTTGTGCTTGACCAGCAGCGGCCGCACATAGTCCCACGTCGGCGTCGACGGCAGCGACGACGACGGCGGCGCCGGCGACGACGACGACCCGCCCGTCGTGGTGGCCGCCGCCGCCTCCGTGTCCGTTTCCGTCTCGGTTTCCGTCTGGGCCGTTTTGGTCGGGGCCGTTTTGTCCGTTTTGTCTGTCTTGTCCGTTTTGGTCTGGTCCGTCCTGTCCGTTTCTGTCTCGCCAGCCTCGCTGGCCTCGCCCGCCGCCGCTGCCGGGATCGACGGCGTCGCCAGCGCCTCCAGCTCGGCCGCGGCCCGCCGCTTCTGCGAGATCACAATGGCACGCGCCCCCTCGTGGTGTCCAACCTCGGACAGCGTGCCGTCGCCGTTGTCGTTGAGCAGCCGGCGGCGATGTTGGCGCTGCTGAGTCAGCATCCCTGTTTCTTCTCTCTGTCGCTGTCTCTCTCGCCTACCGTAAAGTGCGCGCCCAGGTTGGGCACGTGTCGAAAGACGCGGCGACACGTCCGCACGGGGCAGATCCACGGGTGGCCGGGGTACGTGGACGCGCGGTAGCCGTCGGGCAGGAGCACGCCAAAGCAGCTGGGGCCGTTTTCAGACGGAAGGTCGGCTGCTGTCGTTAGTTGGGGTAGGAAGAGACCAATCGACTCCCAAGACAGGACAACATACCGGGCATCGCGGCGTAGTCGCGTCCCGACGGCGTCGCCATGATCTCGCCGTGCAGGAGGCGGCGTTCGGCCTGGGTCGAGGAGCGGTGGCTGCGTTTCTGACTGGAGAGACTCTGGGAGCGACTCTGGGAGAGACTTTGAGAGTGGCTCTGCTCGGGCGTCGCCACGGCGCTGTTAATGGGCGTCCGCGACACGATCCGCCCCCGACGCAGGCTCGGCGGCCGCGCCCTCGGCACCTCGGACAGGCTGCCGTCGCCATTGTCGTTGAGCAGCACGCGGTGGCTGTCGGCAAAGTGCTGGCCGAGACGCGCCATGGTGCCAAAGCACGTCCGACACGTGCGCAGCGGGCAGATCCACGGCGTCGCCGCCGGGCCGCTGGCCGTGTAGCCGTCTGGCAGCAGCACGCCGCCCGTCTCCTCGGGGCCGTCGTTTTTGTTTTTTTCTTCTTTTTCTTTTTCGTTGTCTTTTTCCGTGCCGTCAGCCCGCCCTTGGCCCGCCCACATGTCGTAACGTCGCCCACTCGGCGTGCGCATGAGAAACGTCGCCCGGATCGGCGGTGACACTGACCGTTGGGCCGTCGCCGGCGTCGTGTCTTTTCCGTCTCCACTCTCGTCCGAGTCGTCCTCAATCTCAATCACGCTCGGCGACGACACCGCCACCGCCGGCGACCGCCGTCGTTTCCGCGTCTCCGCGCTGCCCGACCGAGACCGAGCCCGCTTCCCCGGAGCCAGCGGCGGCAGCACATTGGCCGCCGTGTCTCCTGTCGGCACCGCCTCGGCCACGCGCTCCTTGGCCTTGGGCGACGTCTCCGTCGCCGGCGAAAATGTCGGCCGGCCCGTTCGCCGCGCCTTGAACACCGGCCGCTTCGTCTCCACCACGCCCTCGCTGTGTCGTCCGTGGAACCGCGCTTCCACCGCCGCCCGCTCCGTCGCCGGCAGCGCCTGGTACCACGCCCTGTCGCCCAGCGCGTTCATCAGCATCAGCCGCAGCGTCGGCGGCAGCCCCAGCCCAAACAGCCGCACCAGCTGCTCGCTCCCCAGCCGCGTGCCAATCAGCGCCTGCCGGCCGTCGTCTCGCATCAACGCCCACTGGAACCGGTCCACCAACGTCCCCTCGTCCAATGCTTTCCGCATCGCCTCGGCCGAGATGCGCGGCGTCGGTGTCGTCACGGGTGTCGCCACGGGTGTCGCCGTAGGTGTCGACATGGTCGTGCTCATTAACGCCGACGTCCGCGTCGTCGTTGCCGTCGTGGGCGTCGCCGTCTGCGAGCTCATCGCGTTAGAGCCCACGTTCCCTGGTCAACGCACCCTGATTTCCGTCAGAGTGCGCTGTACTTTAGGCTCAAGTCCCCTTAAGATTCGACCGCTTGCCACTCTTTCGCCCTTGCTAAAGGCTAAGACCCTAATTAATCCTTCACATGCGCGACCACCGCCCTCGCTTTCCTATGGTGCGTGTTGTGTCCGTCGCCGGCCGTCTCTTGCTGCCCGTTGTCGTTGTAGTGCAGAGTCGCGAAAATGCACGACGCGTTACGCTCAAAACCCTACTTTAAGCTGTTAAAACCGATTTAAGAACACAGTGGCCAAAGCGCCCTATGCGAGTAAAACGCGTGCTATTATCCCCTAAACCCTTTAGGAAAGAGCGACCATGCGCTAAATGCGCAGTTGCCCTAGGTAAACTTACGGCTTTAATATAGGCAGCCTAAACGTAGACAGCCTAAACATAGGGGCCTAAACATAGGCAGCCTAAAAAATAGGTAGCCTAGATAAGGCGTAGAAGGGACTTCTACTACCTTAAGGTCTTATCGTTCCTTAAACGCTAGACAATATCTTGTTTCTAGGCCTCTTAAGATCCTAGGCTCCTTAGGCCGCCTACCTTACGTAGATATATACGTAGGCAATTACGTATGTCTAACAGCGTGTAAATCCTATATAGAGCTAAAGGCTAGTAATACTTACATAATTACAAGGGTGCATGGTCTAGGGGTATGATTTTCCCTTCGCATGGGAAAGGTCCCCGGTTCGAATCCGGGTGTATCCACAATTTTTGCCATTCGGCGCAGACAAAGGCTGTGTGCCTCAGAATGATTTTTTGGCATCCAGCCGCTTCTACAGTATGCCTTGGTCTTACGGAGTACAGTGCTGCTATATCTGGGTCTAGGAAAGTTCGGTGCCTCTGAACTGTCTAGATCTCTTGCAGAGAGTTGTCGTTCTGGTTCTGTTACGCAGTCTTTTGCCCGTGTTGTCCCTACGTCCACCTACTTTGTTCAATAACAGGGCGCGATTAAGTGCTATCGTTCCTTGGAAATAACGGTTACAGTTGATATTGAACTTTTGTCGAACCCACTCAAGTTCCCCACAATGAGGCCTATATTTAAGTGGTCTGGGGGGAATGGAGACGCTGATTCTTGCACTTTCTTAATTTTAGCCCCTCGGTCCCTGATGCGACGAGACTTTAAAAGGCCCATCATAAAGAAGACTATGTACAAACCCTCCGGAAAAAAACGTTAAATGGAAATCCATATATACAATACATGCACAGCACCTCCAATATTCGTGACACCCACCGCGAAGCCTCATCTCAGTTGGATTCATGCCCTACTTGGCTGGTTGCCCAGTTCGTAGTGCGGCGCATTTGTATCTAGTTCGTGCATCGGAGGATCGGCACGCTTTGGCTGCAAGTCGGCGCCTATCGTGGAGTCGGTACGTGCCTGTTTGTGGCGGCGAATGAACAAGAAGGCGGCGGTTGCGCCCAGTAGGCCGGCGGCGAAGCTGCCGATGGCGATGCCGGCAGCCGCGCCGGCCGAGACGGTGCTGCTAGACGAGGCAGTTGGCGAGGCGGATGAGGTTGAGGCCGAAGTGGCGGTGGCAGTGGTGCCTGTGGATGAAGACGAGGTGACAGAAGAGGCAGAGGGGGTCGAGGTCAGGGAATTGACGAGCGTGAAACTCGGACTGCGCACGGTGGACGTGGCAAACGTGGTGCCGGTGAGGTTGTCGGGACTCCAGAACATTTCAATCTGCCATGGGTCGCTGGCGACGGCAGCAAACCCGCCAACGCCGACCCAGCCTGGGCCGCCAAAGATACCGGCACCCGGGTTCGACTCTTCGTACGAGATGCAGGTGGTACTGTCGGTCTCATATTCGAGACATGGCGCCTCTTTTCATCCATGTGAGCAGACCAGGCAGCGGTCCGGTAGGGGGTGGGCAGCTCACCGTAAAGAGTAATCTCTTGTGTTTCGCTGACGGCCGAGAGCTGCAGCAGGCGGCCGGTCAGATTGGTCCAGTAAAAAATGCTGGCTTTCTCAAGCGAGAACTCGGAGGGCAAGGCGTCGTTGCCGCTGGTGATGAAACCATTTTCGCCGGGCCCGGTGGCCGACCCAGTGATGGTGGCGAAGGCGACGCCGACCAGAGGGAGCAGCCGCAGCGGCATCGGCATCATGTTGTCGATGCGTAAGCAGAAACGACTTTGTTGTTGAAAGCCGTAGAGGCAGGAGGAATTTGAGAGTCACGGCGACAGAAAAGAGGCAAAAGGGCCAGAAGACACGCGTGCTCCTTTCTGAATATTATTGTATTTACGGAACAGTACTCCGTATGCACCTGTACGGAGTACCAAGAGCAGATACGAGTAGGACGGGAGGCTATGTCAATCGCGACGGCTTGGCCCCTGCGGGGAGGCGCTTCATGGTCATGGATGTAGCCTAGTGCTTACATGTGGTCTGATGACAGGTAAGAATCCGACGTCGACGTGGCCGTGGCCGCAAGGCTATTCTATTCAGAGATAAGAAAAGAGGGCGTGAGGGGAAAGGAAGACAAACAGAATATATGATAGAAAGAAGGAGAAAAAAAAACGAGTGATAAACGGAACAGCGACACAAAAAAGAAGCCCGTCCATGGGCAAACACAAATCTCACGACACACTCCTGGTCGTGGCAATGCGGGGCGCCAAGACGTCTGCCGTCCTCGTTGGTCGTGCTTGTATGTCGCCGTTACATAACCATCGAGGCTGGGCTGAATCCTGCCTTTATGGGGCGCTGCCATGGACAAAATCAAACGATGATACGTCGACTCCGTCTTGGCTGAACGGGCGCACTGGCGACTGTCCCCGGTCCGCCAAGTCGGATGAACTCGTTGACAGGCGTCTGACATGCCCCGGCTATCTGTCATGAAACGCCCTAGTCCATGCAAGCAAAGCCAGGCCAGGACAAGACCAGCAAGCCTTTGATGATGGCCACCCGTCCAAGCGCCGCCCGTCTATTGCGGGTACTTTTAGCGGGCCTTGTACTGCAAGAGCTGGGGTTCGAAGCGCCTGTCTTTGCGGATGACCAATATTATTATTTTTGGTCGCCTGTCCATCCTACAGCCAAGACGGAGACGGACATGCTTCTGCACGCCGCCCGTACGCCGGCGAAGCTTCCATGTCGGCCCCGACCTGAATCATAACAATGGGCGATTTGAAATAAATCGGATAGCATTATTACGTAACCGCCTTGCGAGACAAAAAAAAAATTGCGGCAATATCGCAAAAAACGTGGATACACCCGGATTCGAACCGGGGACCTTTCCCATGCGAAGGGAAAATCATACCCCTAGACCATGCACCCTTGTATTTCATGTTGAGGGTGACCCGATGATGGTCTGTTATAGACTGGTCCAATGTCTGCTCGATGACGACATAACACGGTCTTACCCCAAGCTCTGTTCGGTTGCATCACTTGCAACCTTACATCATTGCTACCAGAGGACAATGATATCTCTTATTATTGGTGGCTATGGCCTGCTGGCCTCGTTTGTGTCGCAACTGTTAGCCGAGGATGTCCCCGTCGCCAAGATCGATGTACACGCCCATTTTTTGCCCGACTTTTATGTCGAGGCCCTCATCGAAGCCGGGCACACACCTGGCCCGGACGGCATGCCCGGCATCCCGGTACGCCTGGATCGCTATTTTCTTCCCGTACAGCTCTCTCCCTTTTGGACTAACCTCTCAGACCTGGACGCCCGAGCTGGCCCTCGCCTTCATGGCCAACAACAGCATTGCCAAGTCGTATCTGTCCATCTCGAGCCCCGGCGTGTATCTGACGGTCCCGTCGGTCGATGCCACCGCAAAGGCCGTCGCCCTGGCTCGCCGCACCAATGAATACGCCTCCTCCGTTGCCGCCTCCTACCCGAGCCAACTCGGCTACTTTGCCTCTTTGCCACTGCCCGACGTCCCAGCGGCCTTGGAAGAGATCGAATACGCCTTTGGCACACTGCAACCGAAGCCGGATGGAGTTGTGCTCATGTCCAACTTTTACGGCACCTACTTTGGCGATCCCGCCCTCGATCCCGTCTACGCCGCTCTCGACGCCCGCAACGTCACCATATTCGAGCACCCGACGACGCCGTGCACCCAATACGCCGCGTCACTCTACAGCATCGACGGCGACGCTGCACCTATCACCCAGAAACAGTGGGCGGCCCTTAACCGACCTGTAGCCGTACGCCAATTTGCGGCGCCCACGCTCGACTTTCCCTTTGATACGGCCCGGACGTTTGCCGACCTGTTGTACTCGACTGTCCCTACACGCTTCCCCCATCTACGGTGGATTATTCCCCATGCTGGCGGCGGTATCCTCTCGACCATTGACCGCCTCGTAACCTACAGCATCCTTTACCCCAACCTTACCATGACTGAAGCGCTCATGATGCAGACGCTCGCCAAAAGCTTCTACTTTGACCTCGCCGGCCCGTGGCCAGTCCGTTCAGCCATCCCATCACTGCTCCGCTGGGTCGATTACACCCGGATTCTCTGGGGCTCCGACACCCCCTACACATCGTGGGTTGCCGGCACAACGGCATCTGCTGCTTTTGATGACGGCGTTTATACGGTGTTCAGCGGCAACGCGACAGAGGTAAATGCTGTCCGGCAGGAAAACGCCAGGGCATTATTTGGGTGCTAGGGCTGGTGGACTGAATAGCCGGAGATTTCCGTGGCCTTGGAGTACTTTCACGCGAGTTGGGCACCGTACTCGGAGTGCAGATCCTCCTTTATAGATAAGCTGCGTCCCCTCTGTGACGTATGCCTTTTGCGCTCCTTGGGCGACCCTATTGATAGACCTAGTAGCTCAGTCGGATAACATGTTGCATGGGTGCAATTGGTATGATTTTTCTTGTGATGTAGCAGTTTGACGGTGCTTAAGCCAAAGCCAGGGCTACAGACAATTTTCTAGAAGAGATGCAGAAATGCAAGGCATTAAGTCAGCATATTTGTTCTTCCAAGGGAAAATTAGTAAACGACCAGATAAGAATGCTCCGCTTAATCACCCCAAGTATCTGTCCATTTTGAGGATTCGAGCAGCCAAGTCAAACTTATAGTTGGTCTGCCCGAACACATCCGGATGTCAAACAGACCAATTTTCTATAAGAAAAAGCAAGCATTCGGCATTCTATTTAGCCCAAGAACGGCCCTGCACTGGTTGGAGATCATTTTCTTGGCCGCAGCCGGCACAGTATCCACTATATCCTAGTGCAGATCTTCACTGCCTAGTGGCTTGAATTTTTTTTTCACAGACCCCACTTTAAGCCGTAGGGCCGACGACATTTCTCCAGGCAACTTTCAGTGTATCGTAAGATACTTTATTCTCATCTAATAACACAATTTCTCACTATATACAGGGTTATCTTGCTACATCCATGCAATAAATTAAATATACAAGCAGTTTCAAGCAGTGCAGTCACAGTCTTACTCAGGCTTGCTGTCCGAGACGGCAGCACTGTCCCCGGACTCGCCAGTGGCGTCGTTCTCGTGGCCGTACGTAAGGGTCTCGTCCTCAGCCATGGGGCCGTGATAGTTCTTGTGGCCGTCCACGATCCACTGGATGCCAGCAATGATCAGGATGATGCCAAAGGCGACGACACAGTAGTTCATGCTGCTCGACGTGGTCGGGTTCGTGGGCGGGAATTCGAAGAGGACTGTGGTGAGGAGGGTCCATGCAATACCAACAAGGTTGCAAGTCCAGCCGACGAATTTGTTAAGCTTGAAGGGCCGCGACTCGGGCAGCAGGTTGCGGCCGCGCATGCAGTGAATGGCAGGGGGGATGGCGTAGGTGACACCGAGGGCAACGACACTGGCAGATACAATGGCATTGAAGGCGCTGCTGGAGCCGAGGAAGACACAGCCAAAGATAATGACCCAGGCGGACGTCCAGAGGAGGGCGTTGAGCGGAACCTGCAGGGGCCCGTTGATGGTAGCAAAGACGTTGCTAAACGGAAGGCCACGGTCGCGGGCAAAGGCGTAGCTCATGCGGCTGCTGGTCGTCATGAGGGTGGTGGAGGTGAAGAGCATGCAGATGAGGGGGAACATGAGCAGGCAGACGGCTCCGGCCTTGTTGTTGGTGGCCTGGTAGAGAATGGTCAGGAGGGGACCGGCGGCGTTCTCGTTGACGGCGTCGATGTCGGTGAGCACAAAGAGGAGGCAGCTGAGGAAGACGAAGCCGGTGAACATGCCGATGCAAATGCTGTAGAGCATGATCTTGGGGCCCTCGACCGTGGGGTTGGGGATCTCCTCGATCATGTGGATGGTGCCGTCGAAGCCAGTGAGGGCAAAGGCGCTGGAGGGTTGTTAGAGCGATGAACAAGAGGTCAGGGACGGAGAGGAAGAGAAAAGTACGCACCCCTGCAGCAGACCCAGCATCCAGGAGAAACCATCAGGCCAGCCGACCTCGTTGATGATGGAGCCGTAGACGAAGTGGCCCGACTGGTAGTTGGGCGAGGCGCAGCCCAGCACGGTGATGCTGATAATGACAAAGCCGCCGAGCGACCAGAGAAAGGCGGCCTTGGTGAAGAAGGGCAGCAGGCGGCTGGAAAAGGCATTGATCAAGAACGAGGCGAGGGTGAAGCCAATGTAGATGAGGAACTGGTGCCAGGTCTTGGACTCGTAGTCGGAGTGCATCAGCGAGATGATCTCGACAATGAGCGTGCTGCCGAGCAGGCCACCGGTGGCCGTGAGGCACACCCATGCGCCCACGTTGATCCAGCCGGTGACGAAGCTGATGGCCCGAGCGGCCTTGGGCCAGCTGATCATGGCAGCCCAGTGGTACTGGCCACCAGCGGTGGGGTAGGCCGACAGGAACTCGCCCAGGGAGGCGGCGAGACAGAGGTTGCAGATGCCGGCCACGATCAGGCCCCAGATGACGGCGCTGGGCCCGCCCGAGGGCAGGGCCAGGTTCAGCGACGTCGACAGGGCCGTCCAGCTGTTGAGAATGGCAAAGGCGAGGCCCAGCATGGAGAGCTTGGAAAAGTTGCGAGGCATCTCCTGCTTGACGCCGAGGCGCTCGAGCACGGCCGTGTCCTCGCCCGGGACGGCGGCCTGGGGCTTCTGTAGGTCATCCATGATGGAGGCGTGCGTTGGAGACGGGGAATTGTGCAATCCTGCAATGCTGCTGCTGGAAAACGAGAGAGACAAGGAGCGGGCTGCGCAGCCTAAGTATATATATTAGTCACGGCAAGCCCGCTTTGGGGAGGCTTGAGAGCCAGGCTCGGCTGTCCCTGCCTAATTCGGATTCGTGCGTGGGCCATGGTTTTTTTACTTGACGACAACGTGTAATAACTAGCACAGAAAGTCCTAGTTTCCCCAGAGGGCGAGTTATGCGCACGAGTGCGCCTGTGGGATGGGCCCAGCCTGGGACTAACCCTGTGGGCCCTTACGTAACAGGCGTCTGTCGCGCAACCGCCGCTGAGTGTTGGCAGGGCTTCTTCTCCGCAAATCGATCTCCGCCTGCAGCATTCTGGAGTTGCTGGAATTCCTGGAGTTCCTGGGGTTTCTGGAGCTTCTGCCGCGCCTGTGATGGCAACGACAGCCTTGCCCAGCCGCTCCAAGCTAGGCGGGCTACATTCAGAAAAGCGTGTGTGGACGGCTAGAGATAAGATGGCCCCCGATGGCTGCAGCAGAACACTTGCCGGCCTTCTGGAAGGGGCGGCCCTGCAGCGAATGGCGGCAGAGATAGCAGGGTAAAATGCAATGTGGGGACCCCAAAGATAAGCCCAGAGGCGCTGACAATTCGAATGCTGTAAGGGCGAAACCGCTAAAGTAATGACGCACTTCTCCCCAGAGCACCACAATCCCAGGGCGTCGCATGCCACATTGTCACTTTCGGCCTAATTTCCAGCTTACGATACCGATGGCCCATCGTACGAGCCAGGTGTGCCCGTTTGTACTTTGTATCATCCGAGCGTGACCCCTGGTAGACATGCCCGAATGGGACGCATGATGCGATGGCTTTCGCCTGTAACGATCTAACGCTAGCCTGTAGCGGACTTGGCGCCCGCGAAAACGGAGCCAGAAGGAAAAGAACGACGCTGCTGGTAGGCGGACATTCGTGCTTTAGGTCCGGCCTTAATCCAGTAGCGGGCCCCCCAAGGCCCTTGTTTCCGCAGCAGCCGAGTAGAACTTGTGGGCCAGCGCTCCTGTTCATGTACGGCGGTTGGTAATCCGGTTTACTGGCACGGCCACGCCGCGAACCATCTTCACTGATTACATCGTCGCGGAAAACGCGTCGATCAGGTCACCAATCGGCATGACCGTTGCCGCATGAGGCACTTTCTTCCGTGCATGTCGGCCATGCCACGCCGCACCACGGATTCACTGCAAGGAGGCGCCTAAAAAAGAGAGAGGAAGTACAGCGAGGTGGAAAAAGCCCCAAACCTGACGAAGCAGTGTAATAAAAAAGATAGGGATATAACATAAAACATCTGATGTCGGAGGCCTAAGATGTTGCCGGTTAGGGCCGTTTCGGTCTATCCGTGGAAGCTTGCGACTGACTCTCGGGTGTCTCTCGGGCCTTGCGTCCGCAGGGTTGCCTCGTACGACTAGGTTGGGCTTCCCATTGCCACCAATCAGGTATCGTAGATCGAGATCCGCGTATAAATTAATCGTCCGTAATAACGTCGGTAATACCTTGTCAGCATATCGCGGCTTTTTTTTTTCAAAACAGGCGCCAAGCCAAGCGTTAGCTTTGACCGTTACGACTTACCTTTGCCAACCCTGACGTAATAGGTTTGTTTTAGCTCAGATATCGTGTCCATACCTAACCTGCAGTTTAGATGGAACGGCACGTGGCGCGCATGGAGACTGCCGTGTTTGCTGTCCCACAACAGGCCGCTTTCCCCACGTTTGCGGGTGGTCGACACGAGTTGTGGCGGCACATGAGAGCTGATGCAGCTGTGGCGAACCGACCGGGACCAGAACGTGCAAGTCATGGGCCTCGTGGGCCTTGCGGGTCTCGTGGGATTCCTGCACAGCTGCTTCAATGGAGGACTGGGAGACAGTGGCGGCTGGATGGGGCTGAAAGGAAGTGGGATGTGCAAAGAGTGGATCACACCCATTCCGGGACGAGTATCCAGACACCCATCGTAATGCAGCTGACTTGTATGGTACCGCTTCGTATGTTGCAGTATCCACATGGCTATTTAAGGCACTCCTATAATATGGACGAAATAAGCCGGCAGAAGAACAAGGAGCACGGCAAGGCCCAGACAAAATAAAAGTGGTGAGGGGTTTGTATTTGGTTGGGTCTTCGTGTATGAGTGGCTTCAGATTGGAGAGTCGTGTAGGTAACCTTTCGGTAACACAGTTTCCTAGCCGTCATATCAACTCCCGACCCTCGCTCTAAAGAACTTAGTTGCTCATTTCCCGATCAGGAGTCACTGACGCGGGGTTTTGAATACAGTCAGTATAAGTAGTGACAGGAAGGCCCTCGTCTCCTGACATAGGTTCCCCTCTAATTATCGGTTAGACCTCTCTATGTGTCCGATCTACCTCTTGATTGCCGTGACAGCCGCCCCTTTACTTCATTGTAAATCTGACTCTTATCTCCGGGACAAGATCAAACTCTCATGTTTGCACCTACGATATCGAGTGCCCCCCCTTTGACCTCTCCTAAAGTACCGTCGCGTCTGCTGTGGCAAGCGCCACACCAATAATGACAAGTTTCCATTTCTTTCATCTAGAGTGTATACTACTTTTCCCATCCACGTTCGCTGCTCGGCAAGTCACCTCACTTCCGACCGCGCCTCGCTGGCGTCCAACTCGACGGGCTCCAGTAAGGGCGTGGACACCTGGTTGTCGGCCAGCTCGTGATCGCCCGTGTCCCTCCCGTCAAGCTCGTGCGGCCTGACGGCCCCTTTTGGATCCTCCAATTCGGGAACTGACTTGCCTGTTGGGGCCGAACTGCGCTGCTTGCGCCTGCGCAAGAACCAGCCTCCCATCCCCAGCAGGAAAAGGCCCAACACGGCGCCAATGACAATGCCGGCTATAGCGCCGCCGGAGAGCGATGTCTTTGTGCTGCTCGTAGGAGTCGGGGTTGCGGTGGTTGTGTTGCTATACGGGGGTGTGGTAGTGCTCGAGGTGGACGTGCTTGTTGTTGTGGAACTGGTGCTGGTGCTGCTGGTGCTGCCGCTCGAGGACAGGTCCGCGGCCACAAAATTCAGCTGGAACAGGGGTGCCAGAAGCACGTAGTCCGTTGTTGTCGCGCTGACCGTCTTGAAGCCGAAGCCGTTGCTCGACCCGTTGGAGCAGGTCACGGTCGGGAACGTTGTGGCCGTCGGACGGGCTATGCAGGTATTTCCGCTGAGGTTTGAGCACGTGAATCCTCTAGAAGGGGAAAGTGATAAAAACAAAGACAATTAGCAACCGGACCTATTCCGTCCCCCCCCCCCTGGACCACGTACGGAGGACAACACCCGACCGCCGTCTCGGACGCCGTCAGATCAAACTGGACCGGCCAGCCGGTCTCGCCGCCCGCTGTGGCCGAGCATGCCGTCGTGTACCCGCTCGGACACTCGAGGCCGGGCGAGTAGAAGCCCCAGCCCAGGAGAGGGGCCCCCCGCGATTTGGCGCCGGAGGACGTGGGCGGCCAGCACGTGGGGGCGTCGGCGGCGCCGCCCTCGCGACAGGTCTGGCCGCCGTAGGCGAGGTCGCAGGTGGTGCAGGCGGCCACGTAGACGGTACATGCCGGCGGCGGTGTAAAGGTCTTTGTCAGAGGTCCGAGATTGACCCGCGACTGCGTGGTGTACTCGGCCATGCTTGCCGCGGGGGAGACGGAGTGGACGGAGCGTAAAAAAAAAGAGAAAGTACGGCGGTCAACAGAAGCGTGTTTCAAAAAGAAAAAATACAAAAAGCAGGTCGATAAGCGCCTTGGTCGAAATTGCGCAGGGACTGGAAACGCAGAGAATTACCAGTACGACGTACGAGTAGGGAGGCGATTGGTTTATCTGGCCAATGGGATGCCAAGTCGGAAAATGGCAGCCTATCATTGCTCCTGGACGTCGGTTTCGGTGTAAAGAGGATTACTCCGTGCGAATGCAACCCCATCGATCCTGGCTGTGCTACATGCTCACGGAGATGGACGCCTGCCTATTCGTCTCCGCCCCTGTCAAGTCTATGCACATGTCCAAAGTCTCACTCCACACACTCTGGTCTGGTCCGAGATGGACGTCTTATTGGAAGGCAGCTCTTGCAAAGGCAGCTGAAACTACGCGTCGAGATATGGGGTTGGAGAGAGGACGTCCCGAGAGAGAGGGCTGTATTTATAGTTTGTAAGCGTATTTTGGCGCCGTTTCACCTAGGCTTTCGTAGGCTAGCGCCAACACTAAGGCTTAGCCCCCCGGGAAATCGAATAGGTTGCAGCCATAGTCGGTGCTGAATGATGCTTGGCGCAGCGACTGCAGCGTCACTCCCGCCATGCCGTTCCACGAGAGCGACTCGCTGAACCAGTGTTCCAGCTCTTGTTCGCCGACGGTCTGCGGCCCTGGAACGGGGCTATCTTCTACACCCTCCACCCCAGTCCGTCCTAGATCAGGCTTTTGCTCCTCGATGGGTTCTGCCACGAGCGGGCCGGTTTGGCTCGTCTTCCACTCGGCATCGGCCTCCCGAACCAGGCGTCGCTTCACCCGCTCGACGTCAATCGGCCCCGAAAATGCTGCTGCGGGACGCTCTTCGTCCCGTCTGTCCGTGCCCCGCCGCCGCCGGTCCTGCTCCTCCTGCACAAGGGCCTCGAGAATCCCGGCACCGCGCACGGCCATCCGGTTGTGTCGGCAGCCGGCGAGCCCCTCAATGGCCACACCCAGCAGCCGCCGCGACGCGTCCATGTCCGGTGTCGAATTGTCACCCACGCGGTACAGCAGGTCTAGCGCCACAATGATGCCTGCGCTCACCGCAAAGGCCGGCACGATCCAGATCGACGCCACGTCCGAGTTGGCCACCCGCTCGTACTCGCGCAGGATCGTCCCGGCGGCCGCCAGACACGTCGTCCGTGTGTAGGCGTACACGGGCGACCGGAAGCTCTGGATGAGAAAAGCACGGTGAATCATGATAATCTGGGGCGAACAAAGGTCAGACAGTGCGCGAGCGGGACAGGAACAGGACATATGCACCTTGTCGGCGGCACTGATCGTCAGCGTGCGGCGCGCCCACGCGACCCAGGGCGGCCAGGATGGGTCTTCGGGCGTCTGGCGTAACAGGAACGGCGGCATGCCGGCAACGAGGCGCCGCATCTGAACGTCCATGTCGAGCACGTGCTGGTACCGCTGCTGCGCGGGAGCACGGCGGTTTCGGTGGGCGCCGTCGACGAGATGAGGCATGAGAGAGGCCACTGCCAGAGTCAGACTCTAGAAAGCAAGAAGGGGAGTTGGAGAGAGTGGAGGACGAATAGGCTCACTCTTGGCCAGCACCAGGCAGTAGGAACTAGTCGTCGGGATCTGGACAGGCCGCTCCACAAGATCGTCATCGTCGCAGTTGAGCGGCAGCGGCGTGGTGAAGTGCCCAGGGTGAATACCTAGAGGTCAGCGCTGCCCGGATGCCATGCAGGATGAAGCTTGTGAGAACGGCCCCGACGTACAGTAGGTGTCGACAAACGGGACGGCAAAGTAGTCCTGGATGACGAGCTGCCACCACACGCGGCGGCCGACCTGCTCACGGACGCGGGCTTCCCACGAGTCAGCACCGGCGGCACTGGCCGTGCGCTCGCTTTTGGGGGACATCTTATCGAGACCGAGACACTGGGCGATGCGGACGGCGGAGCTGAGGAGGATATAGTGTGCATTGCTGTGGCCGAGGGGGTGGGCGACGAGTGTTGAGATGGCAATGGCCTGGAGGGAAAAGACTGTGAGGGTCAGAAACGACGGAAACCAACAAAACAGGAGAAACGGTCCGCACTCGAATGATTGGCAATGTAGTGGCTCTGGGACAGCGACAGCAGCAGGCCGTCGTACCACGTCGACGCCGCGGCCGGCCAGCTGTCGTGGGTGCTGGGCAGCGTGACGGCGTTGTCGGACAGGCTCCAGGCGGCGGTCTGACAGTCAGAAAGGAGAAATGAGAAAGAAAAGGACAAGACAAGAGAAGCGTACCGAGAGGACGGCCAGATAGAGAGACAGCCAGGCGGCCGCCTCGACGCCGCCGCCGGCCCAGAACCGCTCGCACTGGGCCACAAAGGTGGGCGCGTGCAGGGCGTTGTGGTGCCAGCCGAGGTGCTGCACGTGGAAGTGGACGAGCGGACGGGCCACGTCGACGGGCGGGAGATGGACGAGGCGGGCCAGTCGGGCCAGGTCGTCGGTCCAGTCCGAGGGCGGCGCCAACGACGACGACGGCGGCGGCGGGCCATCATGGCCGAGGCGGCGGTACTGGCGGCCCCAGGCGAGGTACTCGAGCGTCAGGGCGAGGCCGTCGTCGGCGGGCGGTGAGGACGAGGCGGAAGCCGACCGCGGCGACGGCGGGGACGGGGACTGCGGCGGGTCTTGCTCTTCGGTGGTCTCCCTCGTGGGCTCCCGCGTGGGCTCGCGTGTTCGGTCACTGGTCGACTCTCTGGTTGGCTCACTCATCTGCTCTCCAGTCTCCCCGGCATGGTCCTCGGCTGGATCCCCCCAAGCCTCCAGATAGGCGACCACGTCGACCGGACGGCGGCGACGCAGGTCGGCCAGGATCCGCCGGCGCACATTCTGCTCAATCTGGCGCTCAAGACGCGTCTGACGCGTCGTGATCTGCACACGCTGCGCTCGACAACTGTCGGCACGGCCCTGGGCCACACAGCGCACACATGGGATCGTCTTGCTGCACCGGACCTTGGACCGGAAGCAGGCTAGCCGACAGGGGGAAGCGTGTCAGTGGCGCAGAAAAAAAAGGAAACATGTGGCGCCGCAAGGGGGGGGAAAGGGCAACGCCTACAGGTGCACGTCTTGCTGGGTCGCTGCGACGTCCGGGCGTCGATCGTGTCCATTGTTGGCTGGATGGGAGAGTGTGGGGGGGAAGTCAGTCAGCCGTAGGGCCCTATAATAGGTGGGGTTTCCACATCCCACAGTTCTACCAGTCCTACTCCACTACGGAAGAATGACTAATCCTATTTCCTACTTCCTATTTCATCTTCACGTCCCACGTCTTTCCCTCCAGGTCCACCTCGTCCCAGCGTGCGGCCTCTGGCTCTCGACTGCTGCCGTTGGCCGCCTGCCACATCAGCCGCCTTTCGTCGCCCAGCTCGCCCGTCACCGAATGCCACACGGCCCGGTTGTGCCAGATGACCAGGTCGTCCGGCTCGTACCGGTGCACGTAGACGTGTCGGTCGCTCATGGCCCGACGCATCAGGCTGTGGATCTTGGCACGGGCTTGGGCAAAGTCGTCAATCGTCGTCTCTATGCCCGTCGCCGGGTCCGTCGTGATGAGTCGGTACACGCAGCAGCCGAGCGCGATGAGATGCGGCCGCTCAGGCTTGCCGGGGTTGCGGAAGACGAGCTGTCGAGGTGTAGTTCTTAGTAAAAGTCATCTGCAAAAAGACAAAAAGTCGGAAACCCACCGGATAACAGTGCACCTTGTCCCACGTCCACGGCTCTAGCGTGGCAAAGTCCCGCTCCTTGCCCTCGCTCACAATCGTCAGCCCGTCCGACGTGGCCTTGCAGTCGCCGATCCAGTTGTATGCTCGTGGCGCGTACTGCACCCGCGTATTCATCGCCCACGTCTTTTCCTCGGGCGAGAGCAGACTGAAAGCACGGGCGCCAGAGACGACTGTTGGTTAGTGGGGCAAGAAGACAGAGAACGAAAAAGAGGGAAAGAACAGGGAAGAACGAAGAAATGAAGCAACCCCAAAGAGGGAAACTAGCAAAACGTGAAATAGACACAGAAATAACCCCAAAACAGACAACCCCAAAAACACTCACATGCTGTCCCTCCCGGATACACGCTCTTCTCCGTCCCGTCCTCAAACACGATTCGCTGGTCCGGCAGGTGGCCTGGCGTCTCCCGACAGCTGATAATGGTCACCTTGCCCGGGTACCGCTCGTACAGCGGCGCGTCCAGGTGCCACCGATAGAAGCGCGTCTGGCCGTCGGCCACCTCGGCCGCGCTCAGTGGCTGTGCGTGGAACTCGGCTTGGCTCTGTGTCGACGGTTAGGATCCAGTTCTGTGTCACCCCAAAAGAACGCCCACCCACCACGTGCCGCAGCTGCAGGTCCTCTCCCCCGTCGTACTTTTCGTACCGCCCATTTCCAATCACCACCACATGCGGATCCGCCCGCAATCGCCCAGCTCCATTGCGACTCAGCACATTCGTCCGTTCCCGCACAGGCTTCTTGCCGTAGCTGTGCATGTCCAGCGAGTCGTCGTCCAACATGCGGCACAGCGCCGTCATCGTCGTCGCATCCCGGATGCCCGCCCGCCGCACCACCAGCACGCTGTGCTCGTGCAGCGCATCTCGCAGTCGCTGTCGATCTGTCGCCGACAGCCGGTCCAGGTCGCCCCCCGGCGCCACGCGCACCTCTGCCCCCAGCAACGTGTCCAGCCGCACCGACGGTGGCAGCGGCACCACCTCAATGTACGACGCCTCCGATTCAGAGTGCGGCATCGCTTCTGGTTTGTTAATACGCAGAAGTCTCCCTTTTTTCGCCTTCTTTATTGGTTTGATACTGAATCCTGATTCCGCCGCCGCAAAAACATAGTCCCCCAAAACACTTCGGTCGACGTGCTTATCTCACCCGTCATCCGTCATCGAAATAGCTCCCAGCCGACAAACCCCACGCGCAGTCGATCCTCAATCTGTACAGCCAATCAAACCCCTATTTCATCCCTGCTCGTACATGCGACGGATGCTGCCGCTCTCATGCGGCACCGTTGGCCCATGGCCACGGTAGTTGTATTCCACGTTCTGATCCTCTGCCCTCCCTCCCAGGCAATGGATCTTCCATGCCGTGGCGCTCTCCAAGCCCTCCGGTCCGAGGTCCTGCCATGTCCGGATCTCGGCCGTGCCAGGCACAACACACACAGCAAAATCCGTCGGGCATCTGGGGCATTTGCCGCATTCCTCGGTGCTCTGTCTGGGGCTCTTGAAGCTCCTGTCCATCGATCTGGCCTTGTCAAAGGCCCTGTGCACGGCTGACGGGAGCTCGGGTAGTGATATGTCTTGGGGGTACGGCCCTATCAGTCGCTGACGTCGCGCAGCCTGGAATCGCCAGTCTTCCTCGCTTGCCATCTGGTGCGGACAAACGGCCAAGTTACGGCCTACCGTTTCTGGCGTGAGCTTCAATTCGTATGGTTCATTGCCGAACCACGCATACGATAAGAGGAGGTATCGAAGACGGCCATCTGGCCCAGCAACAATCTTGGGATAAAACTTGCAAAAGGTTCTTCGCTCTATCCCACTGGCTGAGCAGGTGTAGCGTCTCAATCGATGCGGTGCCAGCAGGCGACGAAGGTAAAGTCGATAAAAAAATCCGCAGCTCTCTTCCAACCGGCTGTATTTCAAGGCGAGCTGGACATGGCGGTGTCGAATTTTCGACATCCAGAGCCTCTTCTCTGCCGTGTTACCCGTATACCTTTGCCTTACTTTCTCCTTGTGCCCGCTACCGTAAAAGCATGCCCAGGTGATCGTCTTGTCCAGCACTTTGACAGGATGCAGAGACATGCAAATCTCGCAAAACCAACAGTCCAGCCGATCCCGAGCAATATGAAAGAGAAAAATGGCGCGTTCTCTGCGAGGCCATTCACTCATCGTCGACGAACTCCCAGGCCCTCCGAGCCATGTCCACATTTGATGGCAGGTCCGCGAAAATAAAAGGCGTTCAGCCAGAGAAGTGTGCTGAAGAATGGTACTAATCATTTCGTACGGCAGTTCAGGAAGCCCGCCAGAATTTTGCTGTGGCTGGCATCTCCGCCTCGTCAAGAAACGCGAATGCACCGAACTCACCCAGCTTGAAATCTCCATAATCAAAATCTGGTCAGTGTTTGCGAAATTGGAAACCAAAGAAACCTAAACAGCAGAAATGTAATATTTATTGCTCGTGTATGTGACATTGTAGCCCATTTCGGCCTGAGTAATACCACTCCATCTTTGCCACCTGTTTTTGTTTCCAACATTCATACGATATACTGTGCGCATGCCGTTGAGTACCGATTCTCTTCCTCTATTCCATCTGGCAGCTCTGCATAATGCGCCATTGTCCTAGTCTCTCCCCAAGATCCGTCCTTTGAACATCCGCCATTCCCTTTGTCACACTCTCCATTTGACGCTGTCGCTCCTCGGATTTCTTCTTTTGCATTTGTTTCGTCATCCACCACTGCTGATTCCCAACCAACTGCAACATCCTTCACCAATGCCGTCACATTCCAACTCTCGGCAACGTTTTGATCGGGAAATTATTTGCCTTCGCAGTGCACCGTCGGAAAATCGATGCTCATGTTGGCTTCACCTCATGAGAGGCTACTAGACCCAGCAACCACGGTGAGGTACGAGCGCTGCTGGGGCCCACGACCACCCACCCCTGGTAATTATTTGGTAAAGCCTTACCAGAATGGCTAAGTCCTATCTGCAGTCAGCTGGGGTACACCAAAAGTAGTACAGGCAAGTGCTTCGACGAGTTGACCAGCGTCGGCAGGCGGGCTGGCGGTGGCCGTAGCGGCAATCGGAGTGATGGGTCAAAACCACACCAGCACCGTCACCACTCCGCTGCCCGCCCGCTGCCACTGGAACACTCGCCGAGGCACTGGCGGTCGATTGCCCCCTGGGTAGGCTCTGAGCTGTACTTACTTTTGAGTTTTTGGGACGCACGTGCCGTCGCCAATGTCCTGCTGTAGTCAGCTGGGACACACCAAAAGTACTGCAGGCAAGCTGGGGAGATGGCTTAGACGATATGGCCAGCGTCGGAAGGCGAACTGGCAGGGGCGGCAATCGGAGTGATGGTGGCCAAAGCCACACCAGCACCGTCGCCGCTCCGCGGTCCGCCCTCTGTTGCTGGTCCACTCATCGAAGCACTGGCGGCCGATTGCCCCCCGGGTGTACTCGCAGCTGGACTCACTTCTTCTTCGTGGCCGTTGCCACGGTCGCGCTTCGACCTGTGGAAGTACTCCAAGAGAAGCGCAACCACGGCCGTCACGGCGATGACGCCGAGGCCGATGCCTGTCATCCAGACAGCCACGGCAGACATTGTTTCTGTGAAAAGTTAGCGTACAAAAAACGTTTTTGGACGTACCTGGAAGAGAAAAGAAGAGAAGCCAGACAGCAGAACAATCGAAAGCATATTAAACATCTCGGGCTGCATCGAAACAGGAAAGAGTCAGGTATGTTTTGTTCGATCCTGCCGTTTCTTCCGTAGTTATTTCTTTGAATGGCTTACGTAGAAACATGAAAGAGCATCTATTTTGGTTTATTCGATCATACGGTACTTCATCGTTCCTTCTATCTTTCATTTCCCGTGTGCCGTGGAACGGGACAGGCCTCGATACCTATTTGCAAGGGCCGCCAATCACTGGTTTGAATAACTAAAGAACAAGAGCCGATCAGCAGATCAGCAAACAAAAGTATTGGCTACCACTGAATATCATCGTCTGCACGGCCTTGGCTAGTGTGATTGTGATTGATTTCTCAAGATCCCCCTCTCAAGAGAAGGAGCGGCCGACAATTGAATGGGCGTAGAAGGAGCAGCCAACGATTAGATAGACACAGAAAGGGCTAGCCGATGTTGTGGCTTCCTTCTGTGGCCTATCATCCATCCATTGGGAGATGTATTAAATGCAGGCGCAATGTGGACAATGATCAGTTGTTCCGTCACGAGGCCCAAGTCGGGTGTCGTTTTGGTGGTCTGGTCAGTTGAGTCCACCTTCTGGTTTCAAGTATTCAATTCTGATCATGCAGAGTAATCAGCACGGGGCTCGGACGGGTTATCTTCTTTACGGCGGCAGGAACTGTCAACTTGGGGCCTCGCACAAACACATGCTCTATGGAACGCATTCGTCGCAACTTCCTTGTTCCTACGTAGTTGCTAGGCAGCTGCCTAGCAACTACCTCTTGAGCTACGGATACACTTACCTCAAACCGTCACTGGGCATTGCAGTCTCTTGGGAGTGAAGCGTTGTTAAGGGGACTGCTAGCCACAAATCATTATACGTCTAGTTACCGCTTTCACGTGGCTTTGGCCTACGCTTGCAAGGCATCTGCGCTGCTACCGACATCGCCTTCCAAGTAAACTTGTACATCTCTCTTAAGTTCAATTCAACGGACATTCAGCTCGTTTGAACGCTCTGATTCCTGAGATTCGAGGTATAGGATCTAGCAAAAGAAGTGGTCTAAAACCGTGTTGATATAGAGCAGAGTTTTCTGCCCTGAGCAGGGAAAACTCGTCTTCCACTTGAATTTCACCCATCTGACTTGGTTCATCCATTTCAACTGGCAGTGGATCATAGGTAGTCCAAGCCTCACTCGTTTTCGTATCACATTAATAGTATCGCCGGAACACACGGCTTTCCATAAGTGCCGTATCCATCCGTTTCGAAATATCGCATGGTTCGTTTAAAGACCGATTTTAATAGCATTTATAGTCTTTATATTGCATCAGAGTCTAAAAGATCACCTATACTAAGGCTCATTGTCTCTGGCTTCGTGTTTGATCCCCCCAAAACTCAATTGTGGACACACTGTCATTCATAAAAATTTCACTTCTCAATAGAGGCATCACCGTTGGATGTGCGAGGCACAATGGCCTCACCATCCTTGGAGATGGACTGGCCGCGGACCGGGGGCGGATCAGCGGGCTCAGGGACGTCGGCAGGGATCTCGCTCTCGTCAACGTCGTCAATCTCAGGAGGCAGCCAAAGATTGAGAATGACGCAGATGGCCGCGGTGACGGCGAAGCCGGTCTCCATGACAAGAGTGATGGCGTCCAGGAAGGAAGTCAGGGAGTGGTTGCTGCCGCTGTACGTGAAAACGTAGCTGAAGTAGTCCGACACGAGAGTGGCGCCGTAACCCATGGCGAGTCCTGCGGTGAGGATGAAGCGATTGCGGCGGTTAAAGGGCACACCGCGAGTAATAATGGCGATACCCGACACGGCGACGGAGCAGAAGAGGAACGACGTCATGCCGCCCAGCACAGAGCTGGGGATAGCGACGAGGGCTGCGGCAAACTTGGAGAAGACGCCCATGATGATGAGAAAGACGCAGCAGCAGTAGCCGGCCTTGCGGTTGGCGCAGCGGGTAAGCGCGATAACACCGTTGTTCTGGGCAAAAGTAGTCATGGGCGTGATCGTCATGAGGGCGGCAATGACGCCGTTGCAGCCGTCGGCCAAGACGCCGCCTTGGATGCGGCTCTCGTAGATGGGGCCGGACACCTCGAGGCGACTGACATCGCACGAGGCCGTGACATCGCCAATAGCCTCGCAGGCGCAAATGATGAACACGGACAGCATCGGCAGCACCAGGGGCGCGTAGACCTGCAGCTTAAAGGTGTGGACCCAGATAAAGGACACGGCCGGGGCCGAGTCGATCGTGGAGCGGTCAAAGTAGCCGCATGCGCCGGCGATGATGCAGCCGACCAGCAGTCCGATGACGACCGAGGTCGACTTCATAATGGGCGCGCCGAAACGCTCGCAGAGGATAATAGTGACGAAAACGGAGAAGCCGAGGCCTGGGCGGTGGTCAGTGAAAGAAGGGCCAAAACCAGACACAAGAAACATACCCAGAAACTCGGCACTGCCCCAGGGAAGCGGGTGCGGAGCGTCAATGTTGGGGCAGAGCGCATAGTAGGCCGACGGGTCCGTGGCGCTGCAGGACCCGGAGCCACCAGCCCAGTCTTCAAAGGCCGACTGGATGAGGGAGATACCGATCAACATGACAGTCGGGCCCGTCACAATGGGCGGGAAGATCTTGAGCATGGTCTTGGGCGGGATGAAGGAGATGAGGATTTCGAGCAGGGCACACACAGCGGCCGTGCCGAGCAGGGCGCCGTAGCCATCTGTTGGTCAGTAAGATGACAATTGAATAGGGGAAAGTAAAAAAAAGCGCAAAATGGAAAAAGGAAAAAAGAAAACCGGAAAAGGGCTTGCACGCACCAGGACACGGCAATTTGGTGCCGTCGGCTGCAGTCGGGCAGAAGCCGTTCTCGTACATTTGGGTAAAGGCGCCCTCTGCCACGGGAATAATGGCAAAGGAGATACCGACCACGGAGATCAGACCCGTGCCGAGGAAATAGCTAAACGTGTGTGTGAGCAAAAACAGGATGCCGGCTGCATTCGAGCATAGCCAGAAAACCTACGGTGTCTTGTAGATGTGGAAGCGGGTGATTTGGATCATGGACAGCAGGCCCGACACGATCAGGGCGGTCGAGACGAGGTACTGTTGCTGCTCTTCGGTAAGGTTGCCGCCGGCGGCACTGGACATGATCAGCGGCGGGCTGATGATGCCGGCCAGCATGGAGAGCGAGTGCTGGAAGCCGAGCAGGATGGCCAGCGCGACCGGCATCGGGTCGTTGAGGCCGAAAAAGGGCGACGACAGCTTTGGCCGGTTGATGAACGGCAGGCTGGGCGTGAAGAGAAAGGCATAGTCGTAATCGCCCAGGAGGCCCTGGCGCGTGCAAAAGGTCTTCTTGAGCGTCTGGAGAAAACCGCCCACCGTCTTGCGTGAGTGGACAGGCACAATCGTCGAGGGGACCTGGTCCTCATCCATGGTGGCTGGTGGCAGCTGGTAGCTGGCAGCTAGGTTGGGGGGGAGGCAGGCTGGTGTGAGAAGAAAGGGCTGTGTTAATGGCCAAGACTAGACTGGATGTGGACTCTGAGCTGCTGTCCAAAACTTCTCTCCCCAGAGACGGGACGGGAGGGCCAAGATCTTAAATAGGACAGAGGAGCCAAATTCGTGCCCTTGCCGCTGGTTGGCTGTCTGCTGTCGGGCACCTGAAAAAATACTGTCATGAATCACCCACAACAATACAAAGTGCGCCAGACGGGGACAGCCTTGCGCACTACGGAGTAAGCGGCAAGGGCCCACCACCCCCTGCAACAAGTGCGCGCTGTGGCGATCGCCGCCCACTGCGAGTACGGACCTGCTGCCCCGTCCCTGCAGAGCACATGCCCCCCCGTCGAGCTCCACAGAGCGCCTCTCTCAACCACATGCCGTCTGAGCTTTTGTCCATGCAACTTTCCCTCGATCTTTCTTGCAGCATTCGTTCAAGCTTCCTCACAGCTTTCTTCATCCCTTTCTCCCCAGAGCTTTCTCTTCCCCACAGCTCCTTCCCTCCACAGCACAGACACAACTATTCGATCACCAGATCCGACTCCGGGGACGACCGACTCCGCTCGACGCCGCTGGGGTGACGGGCCATAGCTCTCTAGTTTAAAAAAAAAAAAAAAAAACCCGCTAGAAACCCCCACTACCTGCGTGGTCGACAGGACAGCCAAGACGCCATCGTCCCGAAACAGCTCTACCACACTACTCGTGTTCCTCTTGGCCCTTTGAGTGGACACCATACGATAAGCCAAGCCCCATGTGGCGTTGGAAGTTGCTCGATGGCTTCATGTAATGACAATAGGCGTCCCGGCCGGGGGACGGAGCACGGAGCACGGAGCACCCGACACCCAAACCATGGGGTCGCGCGGTGGCCAGAGCTTCAGAATTCGAGCACACACGTCTGGTTACTGATGACCTCTCCACACCCCAAAAGCACAGTCACCCGTCGCCCGTTCGCCACCTGTCTACTAGCTGCCTGTCTACATCGACTCCGGATCGTATCTCGGATCTGTACTCGGTCTTTTTTTTTACTCCTGTCCATGGCTGACCACCCGTAGCTCCGGGAGGGTTTCCCCTGGGCGTCTCCGCTGCGATCGGTGACCTGCAAGTTGCCGACAGATAACAAGGCATTTTGCCGTGTCAAGAGAACAAAAGCGGGACAGCAAGATAAGGCTCATCGCCGATGCCCGCCACGACTGATTGGCCAGCCCCGACATTCCGATGTGCCCACTACCTAGCCCGTTTGGGCTTTCTTCACGAAACCCCGTCGAGGGCTGCGGTCGGCGGCGCCCGCCAGCGACTTGGCGTAAGTCGACATATTCCTCACTGACACATGACATCTCGTGAGAAAAAAAAAAGAAGATAAAAAAAAAACAGAATTCATCCATCACGCTTTCCGCAACAATGCGACATTAAACCAAAACGCGGATGCATGCATTCCACCCTCCACAACAGAACCCAAGGAGCCAAGGAATACGATGCTTCATAAAAAGCTGATAAATCCGAAAAAGAAAGCAACGGCACGATGCACGGCACGATGCACGGCACGGCTTATCCTGACGTTATCTCCTCCGTAACTTGTAGACCAGTTTAGCCTTTTATCTGCAGCCTACAACCTCTCATTGGCTGCTGCAATTCAGCAGGCGGACCAGTATCAAGAACACCCTTCTTTTCACACGCGACCACTTTCCCGTCTGCTATCGAATATGGCATCTAGGCCCATACTAAAATTACTGCCAAGGAAGCGCGGCCTTGCCTCTTTGGAATTCCATGTGAAGTTGCTTCGTTTTTTCCTTCACCCCACGTCCGTCCCGCGATGCGCATCTCTGCCCGAAAACCCACAGTGACGGCGCGGTTACATCACATGCCAGCTGAATAAACCACGGACTGAAATCTCCCGCACTCCACTCCAAGCTCTCCTCGCCCAACAGCTCCCTTCACAGCTCATCCCGCCGCCAAGTCTGGTGCGGATCGACTAGGTGGCTCACGGTCTTGAAGTGCTCGTACAACGGCGCATCCTCGCCCAAGCCCCAGGCAAAGACGCCGCCCATCTTCCTGTCCAAGACCACCCGAGGAAACTTTTCAGAAATCGACAGAGGCGTGTCGAACGTCCAGAACAGGTCGTCCTTGCTGTCCCAGTGGTAGTAGCCGCCTTGCTCTTTGTCATAAACGCCAGCATACAGAGCTCGACTGAACGAGTCTTTTAGAAAGTTGGCAATAGTATCATTCCACGAAAAAGCGCCATGTCTGCCAAGGGGATGCCCATTCTTGTAGTCTTCCATGAGCACCGTCGGGCAGCCAATGGCTGACTGTTGTTTTTTAACCCACTCCTGGAAAACCGTTAGTACACGAGCCTCTCGCTGGAAGCATTCGCCGGCTGTTGAGTGCTCACTCTGCACTCGGTGTGCTTGGTCTGGAAAAACTTGACGTAGTAGGCAAATCCCAGATTCAGCTGTTTTGGCGCCGCCCCGGCGGCAATGTAAGCGTCGACAGCCACGAGGCTGTTCTCCAGCCCCGAGTGGTGTACTGTCAGGTTGTCTCGTCTGTTCATTAGGTCGTACGTCATCACGTTTAGAAAATCGACACTGTCCATGATGCGCGGCACCGTCGAGGACGTGAAGGCTAGCATATCGCACGGCTTGCCTGGCACCGCCGCCGAGATGATGCGGCGCGGGCCCAAGGCTGCCCGGATCTCGGCGAGCAGCAGCGGGTACGCCTCAATTTCCCACACCTTCTCCTCGTTTGTGATTTCCCTGTAGTCCTCGCCGTTGCCGCCCGGATACTCCCAGTCAATGTCCACGCCGTCTGCACCGGTGACCTCCACCATGGTGGCTATGTTGCGGGCGAACCGCCGCCGCGAATGGCTCGTCCGGGCGGCCTCGGAAAAGGCCTTTGTGTCGCCCCATCCGCCTATGGCGACGAGCACTTTGGTGCCTGGGGCAAACTGCGTGCGCGTGTGGCTCACGTTGGTGAAGAGCGGCCACTCGGCCCGGTATTGTCCGTTGACTTCATTGAGCAAGCTCGTGGACAAAAATGCGAGAATCACATGCGTGACTGAGAGCAGCTCGGGCAGTTCTGTTGGCACATGTGGGTGCTGGCTGCCGTCTCGGTGGGATCAGTCACAGAGCCTCGCGCCGACTGGGAAGAGAGTCCTTTGGGCCGTCTCACCCTGTCAGATACACAATATTGCGCATCGAAGCTTGTGCTCTCGCAAAGATCAAGAAGAGGGCAAAGCCGATTAAAACGGCACTGATTCCAGCTGCCATCATGTATGCACGATTGTACCCTTTGCGTCTGCGCTGACGTCGGCTGTCAGCCAGAGAAAACCGGAACGACTGAGGGGTGTAATCCATTTCATGTGCTGTCGTGCCATCTGTCTGGCTGCTGTGGATGTGCAGCACAGACAGACAGATCGGTCATAAGAACCGGCTATGTACGAACAGAGGGAAGGAAAAAGGGGCCAATAGCCGATCGGTCGTACCTTCCTTGGATCGACGAGCTGTGTCGCACGAGGCTTGACCTTGCTTAGTCCCGCTACAGATAGTAATTGGAACGACCAGCAATCGAAATCAGATATCTCACGTCGTTTGTTGCGGGGAAGCGGCAGCGCGCCACCTAGACAACACGCTAGAAACACAGTGCTGATCGCTGAAAAAGGTCCTAGCAACGTCACGCGTGGAGCATTAGCGAATCGAAATGGCCCAAGCTAGTTAGCCTATTTGTTCCTCTGGGGAAGAAACTTAGCAAATGATGCATCCTCCCAAAAAAAACATATAAAAAATTTCACCTACCACCTGAACTCTCGAGGCCACGGCGCCACAACCCGCACAACGATGCTGGAAAACCTGTGCATGCTGCCGCTGTCGGCAGACATCTTCACACAGGTGCTGCATCCCAGCGAGCCTCTGCTGACGGTCGGCCTCTCCAATGGCCGTGTCGAGTGTTACCGCCTGCCTTCAGATGCCGACGGTGGCGGCGAGAAGGGGCTGATCAAGCCGATCTGGAGCACGAAGCGACACAAGGGCAGCTGCCGCAGCCTTGCCTACGGCCTGGATGGCACATGTCAGTGTGTGGGTGTGGGAGGGGAGGGCAGTACATGGCCGTGGAAAGCAGTCGCTAATGGTCCTGTTCTTTGCAGCTGTCTACTCAGCCGGCACCGACGCCGTCGTCAAGCATTTTGACCCGCACAGTGGCCGGGTCGTGTCCAAGTTCCAGGTTCCGCCACGACACGACGGCACGCTCGACGCGCCCGCCATCATGCACGCGCTCTCGCCACAGACACTCCTGCTCGGAACCGACGACGGTTTCCTCTACATTTACGATATACGGGAGGGCGCCGGTGGTGCCGTGACGCCGCACGCCTCACGCACACACAAGCCGCACGACGACTATGTGACGTCGCTGACGCCGCTGCCGCCGTCGGCCGAGAGCACCTCGGGCTTTTCCAAGCAGTGGATCAGCACCGGTGCCGGCACACTGGCCGTGACGGACCTGCGGCACGGCATTGTCACGCGGTCGGAGGAGCAGGACTCGGAGCTGCTCTGCTCGACCCTGATCCCCTCGGGCTTGGGTCCGCGCACGCTGCGCGGCAACGCCGTCGTCGCCGTCGGCACCGAGAACGGCATCCTCACGCTCTGGGACAAGGGCTCGTGGGACGACCAGCAGGAGCGTGTCTACGTGGCCGGCGGCCGCGGCCGCAATGAGGGCGAGAGCCTTGATGCCATTGTGCGCGTGCCCGATCATGCTGGCTGGGGCAGGGGCCAAACCGTTGCCGTCGGCGCCGGCGACGGCAGCGTCAGCATCGTCGACCTGCACGCCCGCCGCGTGATTCAGGTCCTTCGCCACGACGAGATTGAAAACGTCGTGGCCGTCGATTTCGACTGCCTCGGCCGCCTTGTTAGCGCCGGTGGCCGTTCCATTGGTATCTGGCAGGAGAACAGCGACGTCGCTGGGAAGCCGGGCGGAGACGACAGCGACGACGACGACGACGACAACGACGATGTCGATGGTAGCAATGGTGGCGATGCCGACAAGAAAGGCAAGGGCACGAAGCGGACGGGTGCCGACAGCGACGATAGCGACGTCGATAGTGACAGCGACAGTGACAGCGACAGCGGCGGCCGGCGAAAGCGCAAGTCCAAGAAGAAGCGGCGCAAGGCCGCCCGAAACAAGGAAGCACAGAAGCCGAGAGTGTCCTTTCCAGGACTGGACTGAAGCGGCGAACAAAACAGCAGCCGACTGAAGAAGCAGTTCAGTAGAGGCCGGCACAGAAAACGAGCACAGAGCATAATGATACCCCTCAAGTCAGTCTCTGTTGGGCTCGTGTTCAGTCGCGAAATTCGTGTATTAGCGTCAAGCATACGAACTGGTAGCTCAGCGATCCTTGCCCCAGACTCAAATCGCAGCTTGCGCAGCGTCTCTAAATGTTGGCTTTTCTTTAACCGTAGAAAAGTATATGCAGCATTTCACAATATATAGAAACTTTGTTAAGCACAGCATCGGTACGCAAAGACGTGAGCTTACGAGAATACTCATGCTCTGCTGGATTTTGATATCGTGAAACGTTAAATACATAAAAAGCTTACGACCCAAGGCAATCAAGGTTTTACAGAATCAAAGTGAAGCACTTTGCAGGGAGTGACATTTTAATTCCGATAGATAAAGGGCATTCAGGCCAATTCCTTATGCACATGAGCCGTCGCTTGTTCAGTCATCCTTGGACTCGTTTTCCCATACTTGTCATATATTATCATTAACTACTACGAGTATTCTTTTTCGAGTATCACAAATTACCAATCCCTTTTCCCATCCCGGGGTTGCCTTGGGTATGCACACACTTTACCAAATTCACCACAGACTAAATCAAACCAAGATAGACCAGAAGCCTACAGGTTTTTCACCTCAAAAGTTTTCCGCAAGTATTCACCATACTTGATGATGAAATATGGCGCCGGCACCAAGGCCAGCGCGATAAAGGCCAGCAGGCTGTTGCCCCACCCGAGGCCGAGCTTGGCGTACATCTGCAGTCCACCAAGCGGCAGTATGGCGCCGGCAATGGACCGGATCACAGTGTTGGCCGCCAGCGCCGATGCAGCATAAATAGTAAAGGCGTCGATAAGGTATAATTGCAAGGCCATAAAGCAGCTGGAAGGACAAGTGTTAGCGCACAATGTATGGTTCTAAACGACGCATCACATCTTACATTAAGTTGGCGAAACCAATAATGACCATTCCAATGAGCGGCGTGATCCAGTGTTTGTGGTATTCAGCAGTCCAGCCATAGATGAAGAAACCAATGGGGAGACAAACGGCGCCGATGGGGAGGGGCATCAGACGGTATTCGGGTTTCATCCCCTGGCCGTCCTTGATTGACTGCTTCTTGATGTAGCGGTCCGACACGACGCTGAAGTAGATCATGCCAGACATGGAGCCGACACCGAGGCCCAGATAAACGAGACCGACAATGTCGGTGGAAAAGCCGTATGTGTTTTCAAAAACCTCGGTGATAGACGTGAACATGAGGTACAGGTAGCCGTAGACGATGGCCATGTAGATGGCAAAGATCTGAGTGATGGGCGAAAAGATGAGCATCTTAAGTGGACGGCCGATGCTGCGAGCGAAGAAATCCCAGGGGCCGAGGCCAATGTCAAGGCGGCTACGCAGCAAGTCGTTGCCGGTCTCACGGCGCAGGCGGAGCGCCTTGCGCTGCAGCAGCACAGGGGCGTAGGTCTCGCGCATAAAGGTGAGGAAGACGAGGCTGAGAGCACCAGAGACAATGACAATGAGCCAAAAGGTCCAGCGCCAGCCCTTGGCGCTGGACAGGAAGCCTCCAACGACGGGACCGACAATGGGCCCCATCAGCGGGCCAATGGTGTAGCTGGCCATGGCGACGCCGCGGCTCTCCTGGCTGACCATATCGGCAATGGAGCCGCCGCCGTTGGTGATGGGGCACGAGCCAAACACGCCGCTAAAGAAGCGAAAGACAATGAGGGAGTTGATCGACGGCGCCAGCGCGCAGCCAATGGCAAAAGCGATGAAGCCAAGGTTGCACACGTGGTAGACAATGTTGCGGCCGTAGATCTCGGAGAGCGGAGCGATGAGGATGGGGCCAAAGGCGAACTGGGGATATCAGCCGGGGGAGGAAGGAGACTGCGAGAGGAGTGTAACATACTCCTAAAACGTACACCGACACGACAAAGGCCGAGAGCTCGTTGCTGTCCATGTTGAACTCGGCCATCAGCTGCGGCACGCCGGGCGCAAAGATGGCTGCAGGTCAGAATCAGTACGTAATCCATTTGTAGGTGGCATTCTGGAGGCCAGCAAGTCTCACAAGATGCAAGTGGTGTTACAAACGTCAGCGCGCTGATCAGAGCGCACAGCACGCCCTTGTACCAGGTTGGCCAGTTGTACGGGTTCTCCGGATCGTCGGGGCCGTCCCACCAGACAAGGTTGGCCTCGTCTTCCGACGGGTTCTCTTCCTCCTCGGCGTTGGCACCATCACCATTAGTGCTCGAGGTTTTTCCCTTTTCGAGGTCGCCATCGTCGCCGTGACTGGTACGTCGTGCGAGAGAGAGCCGTCGCTGCTCGGCCAGAGAGCGCCGGCGCCTCTCCTCGCCGCGCTCATCCAGGACGTAGCCAATGCTGGACGGGATATCGGCGTCATGACCCTCGTAGACAGCCTGCTCCACTTCCCGGCTGTGCTCCCGCTCCAGCTCCTTCTCCGCCTCGGTCTCAGTGTCGACGTCAGAGGCCACAGATCGGGCCTCGTGCATCGTCGCATCAGAGTGCATCGTGCCGTGCCAGCGGATGCCGCAAAGCTGCAAGTCAGACGAAAAAAATGCTGGCTGATTGGAGAACAGGGCAGAAAATCTGGAGCTATCGTTTGATATTCCTGCAAGAATCACATCAGCTTTCCCAATGTGCCGGTACGTGGGGCGTGTTCGTGTTGGAGCTGTTCATTGCTTGCAAAAGTCATACGACAATAAAGGTGCGGAGTGAAAGCTAAAAGGCAGAAATAGGGCGTGGGAGGTGGCTGCCGGAACGATGGACACAAAGTACGGCTTGCGGAAGGAGCCAGCCGGTTAATGTGCCGTAGCAGGAGCGGGGATGGCCAACAGAAACAGGGAGGGAGAACAGGAGCGAAAACGCTCCAGGCCGAACAGATGGTAATACCCAGCAGCTGTTTTTCTCCTCAGGAGTGGCCCGCTGAAAACAAGACACGTCAAGTCACATTGCAGTATCAAGACAGCACAAAACGCCGTGCCGACACCGACAGCGGGAAGCAGGCCATTGTCGCCAGCAGCCAAGAGGCGAGTGCGCACAGGGGCGAGCAGCGCGTATCTGCAAAACGGGCGTCGGCGCATTTGGGGCAAGGCGCCGGCGGCCGTATCGCCTTGCGGTTTTTGGCTGTCAGGCGCACTATTGGCGCCGGTAGGATGACGAGCCGTGGCGTAGAGGAGCTGGTATTATCACTAATAACCCCGCAAAGACTGGGGAATTGGCGTTTTGCGCTGGGGAACCCGGGAGGGACCCCACACCACCCGAAGGCTATTTGTCAGCGCTGTCCACCGTAGCGATTGGCCACGGCTCTGTGCAAGACCCCGACGACCGACCCAAAAGTCAAGAAATCCTAATTCTGTTCTGCACTTGAACTGCGGGTCACGGTGACATTCTGTGCTAGTTTCAATCACGTAGTCGGTTTTCACATGAACGGGAGGGGACAAGGTAGGAGCAAAAGGGGGGGGGGGGTATAAATTGCCTCGTGGTAAATAGCAAGTAGATCAGCTTTATCAGTTCCTTTGCGTTCATCGTTTGTCGAGCTCGTTCCTCTCCGTTCAGCCCTCTCAGTTCAGCACCGCGCTCTTGGGCTTGGCCGACGCCACCACGTCGTGCCAGATCGGCGGGCGCGAGCGACGTCCGGCTGAGACACACTCGGCGTCGAGGCCGAAGCGCAGCAGTTCGGCCTCGGTGGCCCATTCGCCGGTGGCCATGATGCCGACCGGCACCTTGCCGGGCACGTCGGGTCCGGCGATGGCACCGGCGTCGGGCTGGCCCTCGGGCACGGCATAGCCGGCCGGCACGCTGAGCGACGGCAGGCCGCAAAAGTTGGCAAGCCAGGCATATTCCATGGTCTGGATGGTGGTGTCGCCGTCGCTGACGCCGTAGCGGCGCTCGCTCGGATGGCGGACCGGCCAGCCGGCGCAGCTCGTCGTCGGGGTCACGATGATCATGCCGGGGTGCTGGTGCCAGAGGTACGAGAGGTGCTGCACGAGCATGCGACGCAGCTTCTGCGCCAGCAGCCAATCGGTCGAGGGCGTGGTGCGGCCGAGGGCCAGCAGGATGCGCGTGGTGGGGGTCAGGTTGCCGTATTCGGGGAGCAGAGTGGCCGCGTCGGTCAGGACGGTCATGGCGTGGGCCGTCTGGCCCTCGACCAGAAAGGGGATCTCAATGGGAATGGTCTTGTAGCCGTGGTTGCGCACGAGGTCGTCGACAAAGGTGTGGCAGAGGGTCTGCACGGCGGGCGCGGCCTGGTCGAACCAGACGGTCGGGATGCCGAGCAGACGCGCGGCCGGACGGCTGGGGTCGAGCAGGCTCGCTGGCGGGGCCACGGGCGGGAAGGGCGACGTGGGGTGAGGCTGGCCAATGACAGAGTAGACGGTGGCCAGGGTGCGCACGTCGGCGGCCAGCGGGCCCAGACAGGCGCAGGTGGTGCAGTGGTTCTGGCCCGGCTTGAAGGAGATGCGGCCGTGCGTCGGCTTGAGGCCGTAGACGGAGCAGAACGAGGCGGGTATCCGCACGCTGCCGCCGCCGTCGCTGCCGAGCGCAAAGGGGAGCAGGCCGGCGGCGACGGCATAGCCTGCGCCCGACGAGCTGCCGCCGGTGTAGTAGTTGGCATTGTACGGGTTCGGCGGCGTGCCGTGGTTCGTGTTGTTGCCGGGCGTGTCCAGGCCAAACTCGACCATGTGCAGCTTGCCGAGAATGACGCAGCCGGCTTCCTCAATCTTGCGCACGCACCACGTGGAGTTGGTGCCGTCCTCGGTCACACAGCCGGTGTAGTCGTTGAGCGAGCCGAGACACGACATGTAGCCCTCCATGTCGTACTCGTCCTTGACCGCGGTCGGCACGCCGTCCAGCGGCCCCAGCGGCGTCTTGTTGCGGTAGCGCTTCGTCGACGCCGCCGCCGCCTCCAGCACCAGGTCCTCCTTGGTGTCGAACCAGCCAATCGCGTACGGACCCCGTCGGCCGGCCTGCCGCCGGATCAGCGGCAGCAGCGCCTCGGCCACGGCCGTTGGCGTCAGCTTGCCCGACAGGTACAGCTCGTGGTAGTCGGCCGCCGAGTAGTAGCGCGAGGCCGGGTACTGCTCGGCCGGTGGAGAGGGCAGCGAGGCCGGGAGCGTCAGGTCCAGCGGACCCTTGGCTGAGCCGGCGTCGGCGCCCGCATCCGGCAGTGGCACCACGGCGGGCTCAAAGTAGGGCTCGTAGTCCTCAATGTCGTGCTGGATCTTGCGCAGGGCGGCGAATCCGGCGTTCTTCCACACAATGTGGCGAATAAAGCCCACCCACTCCATTCTGTTGCTAGTCAGCATGCGCCCAGACGCTCGTCGTGTCCGCCACCCCCCCATCGAGACTCACATGTAGGCGCATAGAATCAGAATCGGCCCCCGGATGGCGGGGTTCGACTTGCGATCATCCTTGAAGGGAATGTCGGGCCTGCACGGTCCTGTCAGCAATGCTCTCTCCCGGGCTGCCTGACGGGGTCCTTGGACACACGGCACAGCCGCCTGCAACGGCGGAGGGACGGATGGCTAACACCTACCCCTTGACCGGCTCCGGATAGTTGACATAGCCGTGGCTCCTGCTGCTGGGATCGATCGTGGCCATAAGAAGAGCGGTGAGTGGCCGTCAAAACCACCACCAGAGATCAAAGAGACGGGGGAGAACAGAGGGGGGAGTATCAGGGAAGAATGCGCGGTCGAAACAAGTGTGGTTGGGGGGAGGGAGAAAATCCAGTTTGCAGAAACGCGGGCCAGGCAGCTGCTTTTATGGTGTCGGAGCTTCGAAGCGCTGTTCCTATCTCGCGACTTTTTGAGTGGATTTGTATTCGTAGGGTCGCCTCCACTTCTTCCGATTCCGCCACCTGTAACACGAAGCCGGTCGGGCCTCCGAGCCTAGGGCGTTTGGCGTCCTGCTGTGCTGGCAGACTCGTCGATGGCCGGACGTCTGTCTCGGTTGTGTCGCCGTGGCTCGTGCCAGCCGCGCTGTGACAAAGCCTGCATCATCCGCCAAACATCCTGACACAATGGCCTCGCCTTATCCCCGATTAGGCCACCCGCTTCTTGCCTTGCTTTGCTGCCTTCCCGGAAGCCTCGGCCTGGCAAAATAGGCAACCACTGTCCCGTTCTGGCCTGTCCCCCGAGCCCCTCCCTGTCCCCTGGAGGAAAGGTCGGTCAGCCCAGGCTGCGATATTGGCATGCACACTGATACTACTGATACTGCATTGGTCCCCTGATTTGCGAGGGGTGGCTGAGCCTAATCTTTCCTATCACACAATGCTGCCACCCCCCGGTCGGGTCCCTCTCCCCCCCGCCACATCACGTGAAAAAACGAGGGGCGGGCCCGTGCACGCTGGTCGCAAAATCGTTCCGAGCCCGCAGAGTGCCCGCAAAGTGTTGACGAATTTCTCTGTTTGCTTCTGCAGGTTTGACAAACAACAGTCACACACACACACAAAAAGACATGGACCGATTCGACAACGACATTTTCCTGGGAAGCACGGATACACCTCGTATTTTCTCATCTGATAGCCACCAGCGGGTCCTGCTGCTGTGGCCATGGGTGCCGCACCCCTCCAGTTGAAGGCCGAAGTAGACCAAGACAAAGAGAAGCTGATTGTGAGATATGTCCGGCGATCCGGCCACAAGTACTTTTGACTGACCCCTGTAGAAAGAGTTTGGGTCCTTGGTGGACGAGTCCCTTATCGTCCTCTTCTACGACGAGCAAGGCTATCAAGACGCCCACAAATGTCTCGCCGAAATCTCCCACAATGTGCGCGACGAAGAGGTTTCGGGCTTTGACGTCGGCGCCTTTGAGGCATCTGGTGTCGGCCACAATCGAGAGGGTGCGCAATCGCCCTCGCTGACGACCAGCGGCACGCTCAGCTCGTGGGCTGCTGCCTCAGACTACGATATCGGGTCGCCGCGCGCGACATCGGCCACGGCCGACGAGGTGCTGGTGCTGGACGCCGCCACCATTGGCGCCAGCCTGGAGACCACGCTGCAGAACATGTTCCCCATGCTCAAGGACTCGGACATTCGCCGGGCCGCCAAGGAGTCGGCAGGCGACGCCACGCGGGCCTCGGACATCTTGCTCAACATCAAGCATCTGGAGGAGACGGGGCAGCGGCTCAAGGGCATCGACGCCTTTTTCCAGCCGGACCATCTGCCGGTCAAGAAGAGCCGCAAGCGGGGCACACCCAAGGACAAGAAGGAGGCCGCCCGCATGCGCCTAGCGGTAGACTACAAGCTCGCCGCCGTGGCCGCCGACGACGACAGCGCGGCCCCTACGAGTAGCCAGTCGACAAACGTGTCGCTCACGTCGCCCGCGTCGCCCGCGTCGCCCGGCCGCTATGCGGAAAAGGCCGAGGCGGCACGGCAGTCGTTTGCCGTGGCCAGCGCATCCTACGAGACGGCGTCGGCTGCCTTTCGCCGCGGCCGGTCAGACCCGCTCTTTCGCCAGGCGGCGGTGGTGTACTCGGACCGCGGCCGTGCGCAGATGGCCACGGCCCGGCTGGTGCAGAGCGCTGCTGCAGACGCGCTGGTCGCGGAGCAGAGCTTTGCCAACGTGGTCGACGTGCACTATGTGTCAGTCGAGGACGGCACGCGCATCGCGGTGGAGCGCACGCAGCAGTGGTGGACACAGCTCGGAGAAAACAGGGTCAGAAAGGCGCGGGACGAACCCCTGCGTGTCGTCACTGGCTCGGGTGTCCACAGCGCCAAAGGCTTCTCTCGTATGTATGGACAGGTCGGATTGGCGCTGGAGCGGGGCGGCTGGAAGGTCCAGTCAGGCAACGGGCACTATCTCGTAACCGGGAAGAAGTGAGCGGAGCGGTGTGTGATTTATCGTACCTTTTTGGGGTACTTTTGCATGGCGCGGTGTGCTTTTTGGATTTGTTGAGATATAGCAACATCGTCATAATACAACGTACCATTTTCCAGTTCCTGACTGCGCAGGCTTGACGTGTCGTCATGTCAGCACATCACGTGACGCTGCGGCCTAACGCACGGGCTTTCATGACGCAGCTCCGATTATGCTGGTCGCCCGACCTTTCGAGACTCATCCGCCCAAACTCTGCCGACATCCGGGTGACATTGTCGACAGAATCGACGAACCCACCAAGACCGAGGGGCATCACCGCCCGATTGCCGCTGTTTTATCGTCGACAAACATCCTCGCCCGCCGCGACATTGACGACTACCCGAATTCCGATAAGAAATAGGCCGAGCTTGAGCTCTCCTCGATGACGAAGCTCTCGGGCATCGTGGCGCTGCTCGCCGTGACCTCTGTGGCCACGGCGACGGCAACGACGGACAAGGGCTATACGGCCAAGCATGAGGCTGGGCGGTGCGCGATCCGCGGGCAGTGCGGCAAGCGCAGCTTTTTCGGCCCGGAGCTGCCGTGCGTGGACAACGGCTTGGCCGAGGAGCCGGACGAGGAGCTGCGGGCGCAGCTGGTCGGGCTGTGCGGCGCGAAATGGAGCAGCGGCCCGATCTGCTGCACGGACGTGCAGGTGTCGGCGCTCAAGGACAACCTGGCGACGGTCAACCAGATCATCTCGTCGTGTCCGGCTTGCAAGGACAACTTTTACAATCTGTTTTGCACGTTTACGTGCTCGCCCGACCAGTCCCTCTTTATCAACGTGACGCAGGCGGCCGACAAGGCCGACAAGCAGCTGGTAACGGAGCTCGACCAGCTGGTGTCGGACGAGTTTGGCGCCGGCTTCTACGACAGCTGCAAGGAGGTCAAGTTTGGGCCGACCAACTCGCGGGCCATGGACCTGATTGGCGGCGGCGCCAAGGACCACCACGAGATGCTTGCCTTTCTGGGCAAGCAGCGCCTGGGCGGCTCGCCCTTCCAGATGAACTTCCCGACCGAGTACGCCGAGCCGGACATGGCGCCGCGCACAATCACGCCGAAAAAGTGCAACGACGAGGACCCCAACTTCCGCTGCGCCTGCACCGACTGCCCGGCCGTGTGTCCGGAGCTGCCGGCCGTCAAGCAGGCCGGGGCGTGCCGCGTGGGCGCCCTGCCGTGTCTGTCGTTTGCCTCTGTTCTGGTCTACTCGGTCTTTCTGGCCGCCCTTCTCGGCTGGCTTGGGCTGCGGTTCTGGTACACCAAGAGCGGCAGCCAGGGCCTCCCTCTGCTGCACGACCCGCACGGCCGCTACGACGAGGACGACGAGGTCGAGGACGAGGAGCAGCACGCGCTGCTGTACCGGATCCTGCACGGCGCGGACGCGGTCCCGGAGACGGAAGAGCCGCCGCAGCGGTACATGCTCAACGACTGGTGCAACGCCATCTTCCGGCGGCTGGGCCACTGGGCGGCGCGGTTCCCCGGCATCAGCATCGGGACCAGCCTGCTGGTGGCGAGCGTGCTCAGCCTCGGGTGGCTGCACTTTGAGCTGGAGATGGTGCCGGAGAAGCTGTGGGTCAGCCCGACGTCGGCGGCGGCGCAGGAAAAGGCGTTTTTCGACAACAGCTTTGGCGGCTTCTACCGGGTCGAGCAGGTGTTTCTGGTCAACGACACGCAGCTGTCGGGCGCGGGCCCGGTTCTGAGCGAGGACACGCTGCTGTGGTGGATGGGCGTGGAGGAGAGCGTGGCCAAGATCCGCGGCGCGCATTTCGGCACGACCCTCGACGACGTGTGCTTCAAGCCGACGGGCGACGCGTGCGTGGTGCAGTCGGTCTCTGCGTACTTTGGCGGCGAGCCGGCGATGGTGGACCGGCACTGGCGGGAGACGCTGACGGCGTGTGCCAAGAGTCCGGTGGAGTGCCGGCCGGAGTACGGCCAGCCGCTGGACCCGGAAATGATCCTGGGCGGGTACGAGGATATCAACCACGTGGCAGACGCGGCGGCGATGACGGTGACGTGGGTGGTGCAGCACTACGCCGAGTCGGCGCCGCAGCTGCCGGTGGTGGAGGACTGGGAGCGGGCGGTCAAGGTGCGGCTTCTGGAGGCGCAGGAGGAGGCGACGGCACGCGGGCTGCGGCTGTCGTTCTCGACGGAGAGCAGTCTGGAGGAGGAGCTGAACAAGTCGACCAACACGGACGCGAAGATTGTGGTGATCAGCTACCTGATCATGTTTTTGTACGCGTCGGTGGCGCTGGGGGCGACGACGCTGTCGTTTGGCGACCTGTTCCGGCACTTTGGCGTGTTTCTGGTGCAGTCCAAGTTCGGGCTGGGCTTTATTGGGGTGCTGATTGTGGTGCTGTCGATCACGGCCTCGATCGGGCTCTTTAGCTGGTTCGGGCTCAAGGCGACGCTCATCATTGTGGACGTGATTCCGTTCATCGTGCTGGCGGTCGGCGTGGACAATATCTTTCTCATTGTGCACGAGTTTGAGCGGGTCAACGCGAGCCACCGGGACGAGCAGATCGAGCAGCGGGTGGCGCTGGCGCTGGGCCGGATGGGGCCGTCGATTTTGTTCTCGGCGGTGACGGAGACGGCGTCGTTTGCGCTGGGGGCGTTTGTGGGCATGCCGGCGGTGCGCAACTTTGCCATTTACGCGGCCGGGGCGGTGTTTATCAACGCGATCCTGCAGGTGACGGGCTTCGTGTCGGTGCTGGCCCTCAACCAGTTCCGCGTCGAGGACAACCGGGCCGACATTCTGTTCTGCATCTCGGTCAAGTCGGCACGCGTGCGGCTCGACGGCGAGCTCGGCCCGCCGGCGTCCGACGGCCGACGCGACGAGCAGGCGCAGGAGGGCATGCTGCAGCGGTTCATCCGGCAGCGGTACGCGCCGGCGCTGCTCAAGACGGGCGTCAAGACGGCGGTGCTGGTCGTGTTCGGCGGCGTGTTCGCGGTGGCGGTGGCGCTGATGCCGTTTGTCGAGCTCGGGCTGGACCAGCGCGTGGCCATTCCGGACGGGTCGTACCTGATCCCGTACTTTAACGACCTGGCGGACTACTTTGACGTGGGGCCGCCGGTGTACTTTGTGACCAAGGACGTGAACGCCACGCAGCGGCTGCACCAAAAGGAGCTGTGCTCGCGGTTCCCGTCGTGCCAGCTGACGTCGCTGACGGGCATCCTCGAGCAGGAGCGCAAGCGGCCGGACGTGTCGTACATTGCGTCGCCGACGGCGAGCTGGATCGACGACTTTCTGCTGTGGCTGAACCCCGACTTTGAGAGCTGCTGCGTCGAGGGCGGCAAGCCGTGCTTCGAGGGCCGCGCGCCGCCGTGGAACGCGAGCCTCGACGGCATGCCCGAGGGCGACGAGTTCCTGCATTACCTCGACAAGTTTGTGCACGCGCCGACGACGGAGGACTGCCCGCTGGGCGGCCAGGCGGCGTACTCGTCGGCGCTGGTGATGGACCGGGCCGACGAGACGGTGGCGACGTCGCACTTCCGGACGATGCACACGCCGCTGCGGGAGCAGGCCGACTTTATTGCGGCGTACGCGTCGGCGCGCCGCATTGCCGCGGACGTGACGGCGGCCACGGGCGTCGAGGTGTTTCCCTACAGCGTGTTCTATGTCTTTTTCGACCAGTACGCCTCGATCGTGTCGCTGGCGTGCGCGCTGCTGGGCGCCGCCCTGGGCATCATCTTTGCCGTGTCGTGGCTGCTGCTGGGCTCGCTGCGGACGGCCGTGGTGGTGGCCGTGACGGTGGCCATGATTGTCGGCGACATTGTCGGCGCCATGGCCGTGGTGGGCGTGTCGCTCAACGCGGTGTCGCTGGTCAACCTGATCATCTGCGTGGGCATCGCCGTCGAGTTCTGCGCGCACCTGGCGCGCGCCTTCACCTTCCCGTCGCGGCTGCTGCGCGGCAGCGCCCGCACGCGGTTTGCCGGCGCCCGCGACCAGCGCGCCTGGGCGGCGCTCGTCAACGTGGGCGGGTCCGTGTTCTCGGGCATCACGCTGACCAAGCTGCTGGGCGTGTGCGTGCTGGCGTTTACGCGCAGCAAGATTTTCGAGATTTACTACTTCCGCGTGTGGGTGGCGCTGGTGCTGTTTGCGTCGACGCACGCGCTCGTCTTCTTGCCGGTGGCGCTCAGCGTGGCCGGCGGGCGCGAGTACCGCGACGCCGAGGACGAGGGCGGGCTGCCGGCGGACCTGGCGAGCCGGCTGCGCGAGGCCGAGGACAGCTCGGACGAGGAGTAGACGGGGAAGGGTGTTGGATTTCTGTCATGTTGTTTTCTTTTTTTTTCTTAATCGGTTTCTTTCTTTTTCTTTCCGTACGATACTTGTACTTGTACAATAATAGAGCGACTCTTCCTCCGTACGATACTTGTACTTGTACAATAATAGAGCGTCTCTTCCTGAACGTGTAGTACGTGCCAACCGCTTGCAACATGATACGAAATTCAAAGCTTCTTGCACGTCACCACTGTATTCAACGACACGTGCTGAACGGCACGGGATTCGGGCTGGGTTTTGCGGATATGTTTAGTAACGGACTCCGTGCAGACGGGTGCGCCTGACGTCTGAAAAGCGCTATCTTTGGCCATTTGTGGGGTCTACATGTCCAACACAGAACACGGCAGTTGTTTTATTGACAATCGGCAATGAGCATCTCCGCCGGACCCATGATGCCGAAGAACGAATCGCTACGTCATCGGGGGAAAAACGTGGGTGATCACGTCTGTAATGTGCTCGCAAGTTCCTCTGGGTTCGCTGATCGCCTGTCAAAAGGGCTCGGCGACTGTTCAGCGACTGTTCAGCGCCTGCGTTCGCACCTGGTTTCCGGGCTCCAGTAGTACCGAGGACTCTACGAGGACTCTTCCAGGACTCTGCTGCTTGCTGCGGCGACAGACCAATTGCACACATCCTGATCATCCGCAGACCAGCGGCCGTCGATTGGACAGAACATCTGCCGATAATTTCAGGAATCAGCTTCTCCACGTTTCCCCACTGCCAGCTCCCCCAATTCTCCGCTCGCCAGACGTCCCTCGGCCCTTTTGCCCCACTCGACGCCCAACGACGGCGTTCCTGTCTGCTGAAGAACGGCAGCGTGTCAGACCGTCCCAGAGGGCCAGCGACAGGGCAACAGGGCAAAAGTGCAAAGGGCCGTGCATGGATGACGGCCATGACCTGCCAAAACCAGACAAGCAGACGGGCGTGGCGACATGTTCGTTGCATGGCGGGGTGTCCATGCCAATACGCGTGTAAGATCCTCTCCAGGATTCCAGGAGAATACGAGTTACTCCAACTGTACAGCGCCAGATCAGCTGCCGATGCGCTGCTAAAACTGTGGGTCTCTGGACTACAGGAAGTGAAATACCGACAAGCCCACTGAACAGAAAAGTCCTCTCCGGGGGGGGGGAAGGCCAACTTTGAACTTGTCACGGCCGTGTCGACGCGGGCCGCGCTATTTCCAACCAGGATACCATTCCCGGTCCCCTGCGGGAGGTACGGATTATTGTTTGGGGTCGGCAGACACATCCCGGCCGTACAGCTATATGCACGCAGAGCCCAAGCCGCCGTGTTGTTGTTTGGCCAGCAGACCAGCAGTGTTCCTTCTCCGTCTTGTCTGTCCCAGCACTGAGCAACCCTGCCCCCTCGACAACACTGCACACTCCTCCGCACCGCGACCATGACGGGCCTGACTGACCAGCTGCTGGATGCCGTGTGGGCGCATTGGCCCAGCCTCTGCGGCCTCGTCGTCGTGTTGTATTTCGTGCGGAATCGGTACCAAAAGGGTCTCTCCAAGTACCCAGGACCGGTGCTGGCGTCCCTGACGGACTGGTGGCGTTTCTACGACGTGTACAAGCAGCGTCCCGAGCGGACACACCGGCGGCTGCACGACCAGTACGGCTCGGTCGTGCGTCTCGGCCCCAACACGCTCTCCTTTTCCGATCCCAAGGCGCTGCGCTCCATCTACGGCCTCAACAAGGGCTTTGTCAAGGTGGGTTTAACTTTCTCTTGTCGAAACAGGTCCAGCCCCCCTAACCCATGGCAGTCTGATTTCTACGTCGTCCAACAGTCCGTCGTCAACGGCCACTCGCTCGCCAGCCTCTTCAGCACGACGGACAATGACTTTCACGCCCAGTTCCGCCGCTGTGTCAACGGCGCCTTTGCCATGTCGCAACTGGTGCAGTACGAGCCGTTTGTGGACAACACGACCAAGATCTTCCTCAAGCAGACGGAAAAGATCTTTGTCAACAACCCCGAGGGCTGCGACTTTACGCGGTGGCTGCAGTTCTACGCCTTTGACGTCATTGGCGAGATCACGTACAGCAAGCGCCACGGCTTCATTGAGAAGAACGAGGACATTGAGGGCATCGTCGACTATCTGTCGCGGCTGTTTCTCTACGTGGCCCCCATTGGCCAGATCCCCATTCTCGACCGCCTGCTGCTCAAGAACCCCATCTACCTCAAGCTGTCGCAGTACGGCCTGATCGACTCGACCTTTCCCGTGGCCAAGTTTGCCCGCGCCCGCATGGCCGAGCGGCTGCCGGACATTTCCGAGGGCAAGGGCCCGATCCTGCCGACCAAGGCCCAGGCCCAGAAGCCGACGGTGGACCTGCTGTCCAAGTTCCTGGCCGCCAAGGACGCGCGGCCCGAGTTCATGAGCGACACGCTGGTGCAGACCATGGCCGTGTCCATGGCCTTTGCCGGCTCCGAGACGACGGCCATTTCGCTGTCGTCGGTCTTTTACTTTCTGCTGCGCAACCCGGCGGCGCTGGCGCGGCTGCGGGCCGAGCTGGACCAGGCCGGCCGGGACGGCCTCTTTAGCGACTACGAGACGGGCCTGGTGACGTGGCACGAGAGCCAGAAGCTGCCGTACCTCGACGCGTGTGTCAAGGAGGCCTTCCGCCTGCACCCGGCGCCGGGCCTGCCCATGGAGCGCATTGTGCCGCCGGCCGGCACGGAGATTGCCGGCCACTTTGTGCCGGGCGGCACCATTGTCGGCTGCTCGGCCTGGGTGATGCACCACAACAAGGACGTCTTTGGCGACGACACGGACGCGTACCGCCCGGAGCGCTGGATCATCGACGAGGCCGTGGTGGCCAGCCGTCCCGACGGCCGCGCGAGCGAGGAGCAGCGCATCAAGGAGATGAACGGCATGATGCTGCAGTTTGGCATGGGCTCGCGGACCTGCATCGGCAAGAACATTAGTCTGCTGGAGATTTACAAGCTGGTGCCGAGTCTGCTGCGGCGATTCGAGGTGGGTTTTTTTGTCCTCTTGTCCTTGGTTGCTGTCCAAGTTTGGTTTCCCTTACTGACCCAACAGATTACCTTTCTCGACCCGAACCTGGAGTGGGAGCTGGTCAATGCCTGGTTCGTCAAGCAAAAGAACTTTTGGACCACACTGGGGATACGCGAGCTGGTCAAGCCGGACGCGGCCGTGAGCGCGAGTGCGTGAGGACCAGTGTATTTATACGATTTATCAAAGATAGACCCCAGCGGCCAATGCAACAAAAAATAGCAAAATGGCAAAATAGCAAGATGCTTCACCCAGCTATGACGACGTCGTCGCCGCCGCCGCCGCCGCCGCCGCCGCCTTGAGCAGCGTGTGCTCATAGTGCCAGCCGGCGCGGCCCATGTCGGCGCGCACCTTGTAGTTGGACTCGGCGATGCGCAAGAGGTCGACGTCGAGGTCGGCCAGCGACGTGCCGTCGTCGCCGGGCGCGCGCTCGCCGCGGGCGCCCACAATCGGCTGGGCCAGCATGGAGACGCCGCCCGTGTTGCAAAACGCCACGGCACACGTGTTTTCGTAGGCGCGCGCGACCAGCGTCGTCTGCAGAAAGAGCCGCTCGCAGTCGGCGTTGTAGGCGCGCGCCTCGACGTCGGCGTCGGTGGCGCTCCAAAACGACGGGATCACAATCAGGTCGGCGCCGTCGGCCACGAGCGCCCGGAACGCCTCGGGAAAGGCCAGGTCCCAGCACACGAGCAGGCCGACGCGCAGCCGCCGCGCCGGGTTGACCGGGTCGGCCGCGCCCCAGGTCCACGGCACGTCAAAGGCCAGGTGCGGCGGCCACGTCACCGTGCTGCCGGCCATGGTGGCCGTCTGCTGCGTCGGCGCCGTCAGGTCCGCCCGCTCCGTGTGCCACAGGTTCGTCTTTTGGTACCGGCCCAGCACCGCGCCCGAGCCGGCCGCCACGAAATAGGCCATGTTGCGCAGCTCCACGGGACGGCCGTCGAGCGCCGTCACGAGCGACGCCGGCCGTCCGGCCTCGTCCGTCTGGCCAGAAACACAACCAGAACGAGTAGCACCGCCCGTCAGGTGCGCCTCCACAATCGTGCCCGGCACAATGTGCACGTTGACTTCTCGCGCCAGCGCCTGGTACCGCTCCAGGTACGCCCCCGAGGCCGCGCTCGCCGCCACAAAGCCCGCGTCCTCGGGCACCCACGACGTCAGGTGGTACTCGGGCACCACGGCCAGCTCCGCCCCGGCCGCCGCCGCTTCGCGGATCGCCTGCGCCGCATGCGCAAAGTTGGCCTCCAGGTCCAGCGGCTGGCCGTCAGCAGACGAGACCGGACCGCACTCGGTGATGCACAGCAGCGAGACTCACCTTGGGCTGGAACTGGATCAACGCAATCTTGTACGTGGGCGCCATATCGGTGTGTGGGAATGTACGAGTCTCTCGGAATGACACGATGTTGTCAGAAATTGGCGCCTGTCTGACCAGCTTGACCAGCGCTGACTAATCAGGCTAATTAGTCACCAAATGACAGAGAGGGACAGAGAGGGGGGCATGTGTATTCGTATTCGTCTATCATAAACGTTTGATCGGGAGCACCGCTCGACCTTGTGTGCGTCGGCTCATCCCTCTATTTGAAGACGTCCTTTCTGCCCGACCCCTCCTCCTGCTTTCAAGCCCTCCAACCATGCAGGTATGCACCACCGTTAACGCCCTCGATATTCGTTTTGTCCTTGTTCGTCTCGTTACAAAATCGTCCCAAACCTGCTGCTGTTAGTTTTCATCACGTCTCCCGCCTTTATCACTTCCCCGCCTGCCACGCCCACTCACCCAAAAGTCCGCTTGATGCTGCGCACGTAGTACTCGTCCCAGTTGCGCCGCGTCACCTCCTCCTGGCCGATCGGCACGCCCGTCCACTCGACCCGCATCACCGTCACCGCGTCGACGTCGTTCTGGTCAAAGTCGATCCGCAGCGTCGAAAAGTGCCCCTCCGGCCACTGCTTCAGCCGCCAGCTCTGCACAATGTGCGTCGGCTCCGACAGCTCCACAAACTCGCCCCCGACGTTGCCGTCAAACAGCTCAAACTTGCCGCCCGTCTTGGCCCCCTCAAACACCCGCGGCACCGCCCGCGTAAACGCCGCAATCCGCTGCGGATCCGTAAACGTCTGGTACAGCTCCGCCGCCGTCGTCCGGAACTCCTCCGACTCGCTCACCGTCGTCGTGTTGACCACGTGGCCCGTCTTGCCCGCCGCCACCGCCACCTTGGACACGCTCTTGGTCTCGTTCGGCCCGGCCATGTACCGCGGCGCCCGGAACTTGCTCGACGGGTTCTCGCCCGGCGCGTGCTGGATCGTGTTGCCGTGCGCCGCAATCATCGCCGCCGGCAGCTTCAGCAGCTCCGTGCGCAGCTGCGGCACCAGCTTGGCCCGCACCAGGTCCTTGACCGGCTGCTTGCCCTTGCTGTCCGAGTAGACGTCAATGTCAAACTACGCGCCGCGTGCCATGTCAGTGCTGCCCGCTGCAATGCCCGCCCCTCGGCCCCCGTGTCTGCACCTACCACGAACTCGTCTGCCTCCGTGTCGTGGGCCACTTCCGGGATCGTTATCGACCCGCTTACGTCTTCCTCATCCGGCGTGGACCCTGTGAAAAACCACGTTAGTCTCCCACAGGATCCGCCGCTGCCGAGAGCTTCCTGCATTTATTTACCTGCATATTCCAGCACGAGCTTCACGTCGTAGATCGTAATGACCTTGCCCTTGCGCTGGCTCACATCTACGTCGCCTGTCGAGCTCACAACCTTGGAGATCTGCGCCTTCACGTCGCCCTCCTCGGCGTGCAGCTGCGTCAGGGTCTTCTCAAACCATTCCTTTGCCCACTCCGACACATCCTTGTTCACCCAGTGCCAGTTGTTCGGGTTGTGCAACATCGTGCCGGATGGGAAATCTGTCTTTTCAAGCTTGGTCAGCGCAAGTCCGACAAACATGTGTGAACACGCCAAGAGAAGCAAGGATAGGAATCAGAGATGATCAATGGATCAAAGCATTTTGGTCATCATGGGAAGGGAGTACAAGTCGCCCTATGACTGGTGCCAGCTGGTGTCTCATCATGTAAAGAGGTTGGCCTTGACGGCACCTCGGAAGCTGTCGATGGAACGCGGAAAAATGGCAAAAAGACCCACCTAGAGAATAACGGAAACAAGAGAAATGTGTCCCAAAGGTTCCTGAGAGCGTTCAAGATCACAGCAGCATCTGATGGAAAGAAGAAGAGGTAAGAAAACAGCTCGAGGCCGGGGGGTGGAGCATATAAAAAAATATGTACAGGAGAAATTGAAATTGGGCAGAAAGAGATGGAAAGCCAGAACCGATTCTATCTCATTCGGCGAGAGGGCCGTGTTACGGCAGCCCCGCCTTATCCCTCACCGCCTTCCGCAACCGGAAACTCGGACCCGAGTGCCATCGTTCTGGCCAGTTTGCATTGTTGGCCTGTCTCGCGCTCGAAAATTTCCTTTTCCGGGACAGCAACTCTCCCTTGTCAGATCGGAGCTACAGTATGTGACTAGAAAGAAGCATAACCCTCGGCAGCTGAAAAGTACACGCTCCTTGCATCCAACACACACTCGCAATGCTGGGAGATGACAAGGGTCACGTGACACAGGAACGGAACCACAATAATCCGATGTAGCGAATGCTGGTGTGGCGTTTTCGAGGCGCAAGGCCAAACAGGTTTTCTCTTATCCCGACAGAAGGGAGCATTGGATCCGCTACAGAAGTTCAGGGTGCCGGCCTGTCCCAGAAAGTCCAGCATGCTAGTGTTCAAGCTGCATGAAAAGCGCGCGTACACAACACCACCTTCCGACAAGGCCAATTGCATTTGTGGTAGGGCGTCCATGCGGTCGACCAGTCGCACACCGCATAGGCAGTTAAGCGCCGGCGGGACACATTCACAAAAAACCCACAGCCGGCCGGCCAATCAACGCTCGCGTCGTGTGTGTCGTAGGTTCCAAGAATAGATCTTGAGGCAAGCTAGACACCAATCAGCGATGGGGAGTGGCCGCGTCTGCCCCACACACGGCAGGGGGACAAGAAGGGCGCCATTTTGGCGGGCCATCTTATTTTTGCCCACGGATCCAGGGTACGCGCATTTGTCAGATGCACGGTAAGCAGGCGACGAGTTGCAAAGCCGTGATTGCAGACAACACGTAGCAGAAGCCTGTGAAAGGTGCAGGGCTCAAGCGGCACGGCCATGCGGCAAGGCCAGGCCGCGAGGCTAAGTGGCGGATTGGAGACGGAGGGCTGCGTGTGACGGCCGAAACGGGCCAGTCGTGGGAACAGGCAAGTACTCGTACGGACATAAGTGACAATCTTAGTCTAGTTGCATCCCCCGCTGGGGCCAATGCGACAGGTGGACCAGGGGGGCACGGAGGGGGGTCCTTTGATCGAAACCGCAAGGTCATGGTGGTGGACTGCAGGCGACCATCAGCGCCTGGCGTGCTGGGCTGCAGGACGCGAATGAACTTGCCCCGGCCGCGCCTTCCCCTTGCGCGTGCGCTCCATTCGCAACAGAGCCCGCGCCCGTTGCACCTTCCCTGCCCACACCATCGGCAGGCCGGACGGACCAGGGTCGTGATGCAATTGATAGCAGCCTTTTCCCTTTTCCCTCTTCTCTTTATCTACACCCCTCCACGCCTGCATTCCACGGCCTTCCGCAGGCACCTGTCCGTCTCTGCTGCCTCTTGCACGAATATCCGTCTGCCACTCCCAGTGACAAGCGAGGACCTCGAGCAGGTTTCGGCTAGCGAGCACGTTCTTGTTTGTCTCGTTTTGCTGTATCGTCTTGCTTTCTCCGCTTTCGCTCTCGTCCAGGGGCCTCTTTTTGGGCCTTGGTTGTGTTGCCAGTCTGCCCTGCCTGCGGCCCGTTGCCGCGCCCTCTCGCCTCTCACCTGTCACTTGCCACGAGCCGCCTTGTCCGACAAACAACCAGTGGGGTGGCTGCTGGACGACTTGTCGCGCGTCTGAGGAATGAGGATCTCTTTATAGGTCGCATCCGCATCAGCATCCTCACCCGTCTACGCCTCCCAATTCGCCTGCCTGGAATGGCCGCCATGAACTCCCCCCATGACCCGACCTCGCGCCTCCGTGCCACTCTCAACCCGCTCCGGACCTCTTCACTGGGCGTCCACCACGGAGTTGCAAACACGCCCTTATCCGCCGTCTCCATGAGTTCCTTCGGCGCCCTCTCGTCCAATATGACGCCGGCAAGTGCCATTCAGCGCTACAACCCGCAGGAATGGGTGGCTTCGCCGGCAACACAGGACCGGGGCTACCAGCACTTTCCCGAGGCGCCACCACAACGTGAGTGAAGCATAAGTTTGGCGACTTGGACTACACCGACTGACATGAATACTCTGGAAACAGAATCCCCCCCACCACCTCCACCGTACTCGCCGCCGCGGAGCCAACGACGGCCCGCTAGCGGCCTCTACGAGGTGGCCTCGCCTGCCAATATATCGGCCGCCAGAACATCTCTCGCAGCCGGCCAGCGGCCATCACCAGAGGCGCCGACCAGCCAGCAAAGCTTCGCACCGCCCCCCAATGGATCTCGGGGGCCTTCTCGGGAACGGCGCTTCGGCCTTCCGTCGTTTGGACGCCGCCGGGACACCTCGGAGCAGATCACGACGGTATCACCATCCTCCCATCCGCCGCCTCGTCCCGCCCCTCCTCATCACCATCAGCCACCACCCACTGCGACACATGTCGTGGCGGCAAACACGTCTGCTGTGTACTCCCACCCAACTGTGCCGCCCTTGCAGATTCCGGCCCATGGTGACTCGGCCATTATGCCTCCTGGATCTCGCCGCGCCGTCTCGACCGGCGCTATTGGGACCCCAACATCGGCGCGTTCGCGGTCCTCCTCACAGGCGCGCTGGGAGCCGGGCATGCCACTCCCACCCCCGCCTCCTGGGCCACCGCCGTCTGGCTCGCGATCACAGAGCATGACCAGAACGTCTTCTGGATCGGATCCAATCGTTTCGCCTCCGCCCCGTCGGCCACCTCCAACCGGAGTGACCGCCCTTGGCCCGGTTCCGCCTACGCCGGCTGATTGGATCGATCAAGGGCCCGCAAGATCGAGCACCGAGGCACCGCGGGTGGAGCCAGCTGCCGATGACATGCCTTCGAATAGGGCTTCCTTGGAGGAGTCAGCCTCGAGCGGTGACAGCTCAAGGGAGACGGTGGGGCCTTCTGCCGCCTCGGCCACCCCGCCTACTAGTCCTCCCGGTCTGGCCCGCACCGGTGCCGTGCGTGGCGAGAAGACACTGCGGGAACGGCGCAATGAAAGCCGGACACGGATGAGCACACGCGGTTCCTTTGACGAATCCAGCAGTCGTTACCGCTTGTCAGACATTGTTGTCCCATCCACGGAGTCCATCAATGGCCTGATGCAGCGACCTGTCGCTAACAGGTTAACACCCCGAAGTGGAGGTGGCCCAGGCAGCAGCCGCACGCCTAGAACGGGAGACGATCGCACTCCGAGAACGGCAGACACGATGGCGAGTGAGGTCGTTTCGGAGACACCCACGCCGCCTTTTTCGCCTCGCCCGCTGAACTTGAAGATACCTGTTGCGACCGGAGGCCCATCGGAAGCCAGCGAGGCTGCTGTGCCAAGTGTCCTCTCGACGCCGCCGTCCCAAAGCCGATCGACGTCCATGTCCATGGCACGGCCACAGCTTGAGACTCCGGAATCCGCCACGAGCAACTCGTCTACGCCTCTGCATATTACAAAAGAGACGGCGGTGCGGCAAAACGGGAAGCAGTTCAATAGGGGCACTGTGGAGCGGTTCTACGACTTTGCCCAGAGAGAGGAGTCCGCTTCGTCTGACGCGGAGCGAGTTCGGCTTTTTGCCGAGTTTGTGGTTAGTGAGTCGAGGGTTCGCCGGGAGCGATACGGAGCGGCGATTGGGGCCATGGGATCGGAGATTTTCGACCTGACCCGGGATCTTTTCCGGCCCATGCCAGACCGACCACAGTCGGTCGTGTCGCAAGGCAGCACAGGCGTGGGTGCCGGTCCCAGCACCGGGACCAGCGCGGCCGCCTTCACACCACAATCTTCGGAGCCGAGCTGCTCGAATCGTGGCTCGATGAGCTCGGTAGGCCGCGATCGACCCGGAATGACACCAACGCCACCGACGGGACTCTCCAGCATTGCCTTGGACAAGACCCCGGCATCGGCAGGGTTGGACTCGGCGAGCAGCACTGGAAGCGGCGGCCTGCCGATGTCACCGGCAGGCCCACCGGCAGGCTGGCCGCAGTCCAATTATATGCCGTCGCTTTCGCCGATTCTGAGTATGAGCGTCAGCGAGCACCTTGATGGGAGCTCTCGAGGGCGGCCACCGAGCCGCTGGTGGGAGTCCAGCTCGCATGGCGGCGATGGGTCTGCCCGTCTGGAGCGGTCAAAGCGGGAGTCCAAGTACATGGGCGTGGGTAAGGAGGCGCGCGAGGCGCTTCAATGGACAGACGACCCAGAGCCTCTGAGTGGCAAAACCGTGCCTGGCCGTGCGGACGACGGCAACCTTGGTATTGGCAGCAGCAGCGGCTACCAAGACTACCAGAACTCGAGCGAGTACCCGCCGGAGAAGGTCTCGGAGCCACAGCGTACGCCAGTGGCGCAGCTGCAACGGTCGAGTGCCTACACGCCGGCATCGGCGGTATCGGCGCCCAATACTCCCAGCGCCACGCAGATGGACGTGTCGAGGCTCGTGACGCTGCCGCCACCGTACCCACGCCATCACCCAGCGCTGAACAACAGCCACCCTGTGCTATCAGAGATCCGGTCAGCGGTGCGCAGCCTGTCAAGCATGGATGAGGTGGAGGCGATCAAGGGGCGATTTGCGCAAGAAAGCCGGTCGGCGCGAGAAGAAGCGGCGCGGATGGCAGAGGAGCAGCGAAAGACGATGCGGGCAAATCTGTCACAGGAGATCGCAGCTGGGCGGATGGGATATGCGGAAGCGGCGGGGGTGGAGGCAGCGGCGGCTGAGGCGGAAAAGTCCCAGCAGAAGTCGGTGGAGAAGGCCGAGTTTGAGCGGTTCCAGACGGTGGTGGTCATGCCAGTGAACGATCTGCTGCAAGGACGGATCACTACGGCGACAAAGCAGTTTGAGGAACTGTGCGGACGGCTGTTTGTGGAGACACATGAGTGGGATCCGAATCTGCCACAGGAGGAGGGCGACGAGCAGCCGGAGCTGTTGGAGAAGCTGACGCTACTCAAGTGGATCTTTGAGGCGCGGGAGAGCCTGCACCGGGCAGTGTACGATCTGCTGACGGACCGCAACGACCGGTATCGGGACATGGTGTTGATGCCATATCGACAGTCGGGCAACGAGGAGAAGCTGGCAGGAGCGGAGGCGTTCTTTGCAGACGACGCAGTGAAGCGGTCGCATGCGTTTGCGGCAGAGAGTCTGGGGCGGACGGAGGCATTCCGGGACGTGATTGAGGAGAACGTGATGCGGGGAGTGGAAGTGCAACTGTCGGCATTCTGGGACATTGCGCCGCCACTGGGACGGCTACTGGAGCAGATCCCGAGAGACTTGCACGGGTTTGCGATACAGGTGCCGGCGGCGGAGTACGAAGAGACGCCGAGCTACCGAGCACATCCGCTGCAGTATCTGTTCTCATTGTTGCTGCATGCGGAGAAAAGCACGCATCAATTTATCGAGTCACAGACGAACTTGCTCTGTCTGCTGCACGAGGTCAAGGAGGCGGTTGTGGCAGCAAAGGTGCGGGCGGGAGGAGGAGGAGAGGCGGAGCAGGAGGAGCGGACGCGGCTGACGGAGGATCTACAAGAGAAGGTGCGGGTGGTGCGGGACCAATGGAAGTCCGGGCTGGGCGACGGCATTGTGCTGGTGAAGGAACGGGTGGGTGGTTGGTTGCTGGAGACGGGCGGGTGGGACGAGAGTCTGGAGGAAGGGGGGGTCGGGAGTCTGTGAGGGAGAGAGGAGAGGCGAGACGAAGCCAGGGGCGATGAGACGACAAGACGCGAGAGACGAAGAGACGAGGAACGGGACGAAGAAACGCAGAGAACAGCCGCGAGGGACGAGACGAGAGACGACAGAGCCGTGATACCCTTGTATTCTGCCAACAGCAGCGAGCGGTTTTGCCTTCTATAGCTTTTTGTGTTTTTGTGTATATTTGTTTGGATTGCCGGTATCGGCGTACAATTGAGTGCTTGACTGCATGGGCGCAGCAAATTTTAGAGAGATTTTGTCTTTTCATTGTGGCCGTTTCCTGGGCGCATTTCGTTTTTGGTTCGGCCAATTTACTGCTTCTGGTTGACAAACTCGACGGGCAGGTTCATGCCCACGCGGCGGGCGGTCAGGCGGATGCGCTCCTCCTCGTCCATGGTGCCGGCCATGCCGGGGTTGTACCGCTCAAGGAGGGTGGAGTAGACGCGCTGAGCCTGCAGGTAGGAGAGGTAATGCTCGGCGGCGGGAGGAGTAGTCGAGGTGGCCGCCTGGTCGAATTGGGCGCGCAGTTGGACGTGTAGAGGCGAGCGAGGCGAGGTCAGGATGGGCCGGGGGGGCAGCTCCCGCAGGAAGGAGCGGTATAGCGCGCGTACGGCGGCAGGTTTGGGGGTCGACATGGCGCACGGAGAGAGCTGGAGAAGGGGGGGAGGCGAAGAGGCGACGAGGAGAAGACGAAAATGGTGATGTCAAATTGTGGGCCCCGAGGCTGGCAGAAGTGGATCCGGGGCTAGCCAATGATGTGCGATTACAAGACAGCAGAGGCTGCTGGCGTTGGCAGAAGACAAGGCCAGAGCCAGGACATAGAAAAACGATGCAGAAGCGAGCACCCATGTGCTGTGTGGCGTGGGCGACGGCGCTGCGGCGGGTAGCGGGCGAGCAGCGGTGCTTTGCGTCGGCAGCGACAAAAGCAAGGACGCCGTCAAAGACGTCGGCGAAGACGGCAAAGACGGTAAAGACGACCAAGACAGCAAAAACGGCGAAGCCGTCGACAAAGCCGCGCGGGCCATTGGCGGCGGAGAGGACAGCAGCGACACCACGCCGGGCGGAGGAGACGGTGCGCTCGCTGGCATACCGACCGCGGTGGGACGGCGAGGCGGCGGTGGCGCCGACACCGAGCGGAGGATTGCTAGAGAAGGCGACGTCGGTGTTTATGCAGCCGGCGGCGCAGTTTCTGTACTCGGCGCCGCGGTTTCTGCACCTGCCGGTCAACACGCAGATGCCCGAGGTGTGCATCCTAGGACGGTCCAACGTGGGCAAGTCGACGCTGCTGAACGCGCTGGCGGGACTGGAGACGGGCGGACGGGCAGGCAAGAGCCACGGGGCACGGCCGGGACGACACGGGCTGGCGATTACGAGCGCGCGAGCGGGGTGCACGACGATGATGAACGGGTACGGGTTCGGGGCGGCGGCGGAGGGCCGCCACAAAACACAGCCGGCCCGGGTGGTGAGGCGGCCGGACCAGACGGCCACGCGCAGTCAGCGACGGGCCCAGAAGCCGGGCGAGGCGGCGGCGGCGCACCGGATGGTGCTGCTGGACATGCCTGGCTACGGGTTCATGTCGCAGTCGGCGTGGGGGGTGGAGATCCAAAAGTACCTGCAGCGACGGACGGCGCTGCGCGGGGCGGTGCTGCTGGTGGACGCGGTGGCGGGGGTCAAGGGGGGCGACCGACAGGCGCTGGCGCTGCTGCGGGACGCGGGAGTGCGGACGGTGGTGGTGCTGACCAAGGCGGACAAGACGGAGGCGAGCGGGTTGGGGGAGCGATGTGCGGACGTGTGGGCGGCCCTGCGCGAGGTGCAGGACGAGGCGAGGGGAGGCCGCGGCCGTGGTCGTGTTGCTGGCCGTGCTGGCGACGATGATGGAGACGAGCCGTGGACCGAGGGCCGGGGCTGGGACCCGACGATTGTGGTGACGGGCGCGGGCGACCCGCGGGGTGGCGGCTTCGGCGTGGCCGGGGCGCGACTGGCCATTTGTCGGCTGGCAGGGGTGCTGCGGGAGGCGAAAAAGGAGGCCAAGACCGTCGAGGCCAGCCCGGTCACGACGGTTCCGTTTGAGCAGATCCAGTGGGCCGAGACCAGCACGGAGACGACGGTGGAGCAGGCGGACGAGCACGAGATGATTGCGGCGGACGAGGCCAGACGGGCGGCCGGACGGACGGGGGGGCGGTCACGGCCATGGAAGCGAGCGGTGCGTGCGTAGGGGATTTTAGGTGAATGAAAAAAGGAAAAGAAGAGAAAGAAAAAGAAAAAGAAAGAAAGAAGAAAAAAAAAGAAAAAAAAATCTATTGGTACTATTCTTACAATCGGTACATTTTCTCTCCCTAGGCCATGGAGCGGCCGGCTCGACGTCGGGGACGGCCGCGGACGTCGTCGGCGAGGCCGTCGGGCAGAAAGACGTCGGCGAGGTTGCGCCAGACGCCGAGATCGTAAATGTTGTCGACGTCCCGCAGGCGCCAGACCTGCTGCCAGGGCCCGACGCCGGGCAGGGTGGCGTCGAGGGGGTCGGGGACGTGGCCGTCGGCGGCGCAGATGACGGCGTGGCGGGGCTGGAGGGGCCAGCGGGAGAGGGAGGGATTCTCCGAGCCCTCAGGGAGGGGGCGGCGGTAGACGAGGCCGTCGGCCATGTCGTCGCGCCAGTCGGCCCACTTGAGGCTCTCGTTGGTGGTCTGGCCGACGGCGGCGTTGTAGAGGTTGAAGGCGAGGAGGCCCCAGACGAGGGGGCTGAGCAGGAGGGCGAGCAGGCTGACGCTGCCGAGGCGGATGAGGTCGTGGAGGCCCCAGGACCAGAGGAGGAGCCAGTCCTGGATAGGGAGGCGGGCTTTTTCCGAAACAGAATGTACAGCGTCGACGCCGACGCGGGCGCGCCACGGCCAGGGCGACCACGAGGGAAAGCGGCGGACGGTGCGGTCGGCGATCAGACGGGCGCCGGCCCAGCCGCCGTACGAGGCCAGCAGGGCGGTCGTGAACAGCAGCAGCAGGAACCAGCGCTGGTTGCCGGCGCCGACGCAGTTGTTGATAAAGACGCAGTGGTGGTCGGCGCGGGCGACGCAGCGCTTGCACACGTCGCAGTGCTTGCTGCGCGGCGGCTTGAGCAGGTTGCAGGTGCGGCAGCGCACGCCCGGCCGGAAGAGCGCCTGGTCGTAGGGGTACTGCTGCAGCTGGGCGCCCAGGCGGCCGAGCGTGACCGTGCCGGGATCGGCCGCGGCCGCCAGCCACAGAAAGACGTACGGCAGCACCACCAGCACGGCAATGGCGAGGCGCTGGGGATGGCTGAGCAGCGGCCAGGCTTGGGGGATGGCCAGGCCCTCGGAGACGGCGAGCAGTAGGATGAAGAAGATCTGGATGTTAGGGGGGGAAGAGAGAATAGAAAGAAAGAAGGAAAGAAGGAAGGAAAAAAAAAAGTGAAGAAGAAAGAAAAGAAAGAAAGAAAGAAAAGAAAGAAAGAAAGAAAGAAAGAAAACGAACGAAGTGAGGACCAAAAACTCACCAACACCGTCGGGTGCCGGTCGTGCATCATGAAACGCCCGCACTCGGCCACGGCGGCCGTGACCCGCCCGCCGCTGAGCCGGCCGTCGACCCAGAACACGCCCGCCGGCACTTCCACCACCAGCATTCGGTGCAGCCACGCCACCGGCGTCCGCCGCAGCGCCGGCAGCCGCCCAAACAAGGCCACAAACACCACGGCCGAAATGCCCAGCACCACGGCCAACACCGTCGTCAGCGTGCCCATGGTGTGTGTCTCGGTGGTTGTGCGTCGGGACGAGGCTCGCGGACAACACGTCAGCCGCAAAAGGGGACCTGAAGCAGGGACCCGGAAGCGGGCTCCACCAAACCACGTGACCAGGTGACCGTTTATGGTGGGCCTGTGTTGAATAGGTGGATCAAAGCGTTGGAATCGCGACAAATGTCGCGTCCTGCGGCCCTAACTAAACCTCTCTGACGCACGTTCTCCATTCCCCTCTCTGTCATCGAGACCAGTCGAAGCGGCGCGTGTCTCCCCTCCGCCGCCCATCCCCCACCACCCTTTTTCGACAACCGCTACCATGGCCTTTAGCTTTGAGGGGCTCAAGTTCTCCCTGTCCAGACAGGTGCCGGGTCGAATCAAGCTGGACATTCGCGTAAGTGGCAAAGCCCATCCCGTCAAAAGTGACATTGGACTGGGGACTGACAAGGAGCCCGAATGATAGAAGCACGGCGGCGTCATCGTCGTGCTCGAGCGCGATGCCGACCTCTGCCTGTACGACCACACCCAATCGGTGGCGAACCCCGACAAGGGCTACTCGTACCTTTGGATCGACGAATGCATCGCGCGCAACGCGCGCATTGACGAGAGCGCCTACCTGGTCTCGACCATGCGCAAGCAAGCGAGTGCCGCCTGGCAGCCCACGCCGGCGGCGGCGGCACCGGCCGGTCCCCGTGCCATATCGTCGAGCCTGCCCTCTGGCCTGTCCTCTGGCCTGCCCTCCAGCCTGCCGTCGACGTCCCTCTCCTTCGCGGCCTATAAGCAGTCCGGAGGCGGGCGGTCGCGCACGTTCTTCACCAACGAGGACGACCAGATCCTGGTCGACTGGATCGTCTGGCAGGGCTGCTTGAACGCCCGCCAAGCCGGCCTGAGCGGCAACGCCCTCTACATTGACCTCGCCGAAAAGTACCCGCACCACTCGTTCCACTCGTGGCGCGACCGCTGGCTCAAGAAACTGTCGCGCGTCATCAGCGTGCAGTCCATCCTGGACCGCAAAGCCCGATTGGGGGTAACAGGCGAGGCGGAGAGAGCAGCCGCACGACGCGAGGCACGAGCGAAACGAGCGGCACACGCAGCAACACAAGCAACACAAGCAGCACCAGCAGCACCAGCAGCACCGGCAGCACCAGCAGCGCCAGCAGCGCCTCCAGCTTCCTTGCCGGCACTCCCGCCACCGCTGCCACCAGCAGCGCCTCCGGCCTCCTTGCCTGCACTCCCACCGCCGCCACGCCCGCCGGCATCCCCGCCGCCACCAGCGCCGGCGTCCTTGCCAGTTCCCCCACGGCCAACGGTCGCTCCCGCCGAGAGACACCGGGAACAAATCTGCTTCTTGGGCTCCATGGATCTGGTCATCTGCCGAACCATGTACATGTCATCGAGTCAAGAACAATACGCCACCCTGCACGACTATCTCGTCTTCCTCGCGGAAAAGGTACGGCTTCTTATTTCCCTCTACGTTTCCGCAAAAGCATGCTGACCGTCGACAGTATCCCGCCATTTCGTTCAACGAGTGGAGAGAGCGATACGAGCGTCTCAAGAGGTGGTATGCCAAGGTCGACACCTTTGACAGGGAAGTTTCGGTGCCGCCGATGGCGCCGGCTCCGGCCCCAGAAGTCGTCCAACCCGAAGCAGACACGGCCGTCCAACACACGGACGACGATGACGATGGTGGCGTCGATGGCGCTGGTGTTGTCGGTGACGCTGGTGGAGTCGATGACGATGACGCCGTCGACACTCACGACGATGACGACGATGGCGACGATGGCGACGATGACGACGACGACGACGCCTACGACACCGCGGCCCTTCTCGGCGAAGTCTCCGCGCAGGACTATGCCCAGAGCCGCTTCTACGGCGACATTGACTACTACAACGCCAATGACGACAACTTTATCCCCCGCTCCTTTGTCATTGGCGGCCGCTTGCTCGACACCTGGTCCCTCTGGTCCACCGTCCAGACGGCCACGCCCGACCCGGCCACACGCGACTGGAACAAGGTGGTCGAGGCCCTCCAGTTTGACGTCGTCGCCCACCCCGCCATTGCCAAGGAGCTCGCCTCCTGGTACAACCACAACCTGACCGCGCTCGAGGACGCCCGCGCCGAGTTCGAGGCCGACATCTGCGACCCGCCGCCGCCGTCGGACATGTCCGCCGCCGCCAAGCGCCGGCTCGAGGAGGCCTTTGGCGACGCCAGCGACGAGGACGACGGCCCTTTTTCAGAGGCGACCGCCTCCGGTGCCGCCGCCGCCGACAAGCGCCGCCGCACGAGCCCACCCTCGGATGCGGGCCATGGCAGCACCGACCCTGTTTCTGTGGCTTCTGTGGCTTCTGTGGCTTCTCTGACTGGCCCGGCCGCTCCCGTCGAGCCCGAGACTCAAAACTTTTCCTACGACACGGCCACCCAGCAAGTCGACGTCACGCCCACGCAGCAGCTGCAGACCGAAGAACGGGTCGTCGCGGCCGTACCCTTGACCCTGCCGGCACGGCAGCCGAGCCACCAGAACCGCGACGCAGCGGGGATCACACCCCCGTCTGCCCCACCACGAACCGCACGATCGCTGTCGCACTGGCTCGTTCGTAACTAGGCCGCAGCCAGTCCTAGCGACAGGCAGTCATCGTGGCATTGAGGAGGAAAGTCCGAGGAGCGTGGTTTTTTCTCACTATTTTTTTCTTTTTTTTTCCTTTTCGGCTCTCCCCTTTTTACACGTCTTCATTTTGATTCCCCCCTTTTCCAGCGAGAGTTTCGGCGGCAGGGCAACGCGCCCCTTTCCCGCCAGATGCCTGACCGGGGCGCTGGCCCGACCGTCAGGCGATCGGCGTCAAATCGGTGCCGTGATGGATTGGGCTGGGCTCGCCAGAAGATTCCACAATGGTCGGCCCCCTGAATGCCTCGTACTCGGTAGGGTTTCTACTTTTACGCGAATGAGCCCCACTCTGGGCTGCGTGGGATCGACGAGTTATGAGCATGAACATGGTACACGGTACTTGCCGAAAGAGCGGCATTTATTACAACCAAGGTAATATTATCGAACTGGCTTGAAATAGCAACCGGAGTTCCCGTATTATAACACTCGTCGTTCTCTGCAAAGAGTCTTGTTACATGTCCGCACTGCTTGATAAAAAGGTAAACCATCTTGCAAAAGATGCCCAAAAAAAAACGTCCCAGCTCCCCGACACACCCCATCCATACGACCAGTGATCTATGCAAGTCCGAGGCGGAAGAGCATGTGGGCTTCGTTGAGACTGTCCTGGATGTCTCGTATGTCGTCTTCCATCTGCGTCTGACTAGGGCCGTGATCACAATGACAGGCGTCACAATGGCTGTCGATATAGTCGTTTCGTGCGTAGAAGCGCGCAGTGCGTGTGCTGCTGCCGCTGCGGTTGTTGCGGTTGCTCTGGCTGTTCCGGTTGCTTCGATAGCTTCGGTAGCTGCGTTGATTGGGGCCGCTTCGGTTGCTCCGGTGGGTGCGCTGGCTGGTCGGGAACGCCCGGCTGGCGGTGCCGAAGCCGGGGAAGAGCATCCCGGGCATGCCAAAGCCCGCGGGGAAGTTGGCGCCCCAGCCGCTACGCCTATAATAGCAGCCAGCGTCGCCGTCAAAGAAGAGCGAGGGCATGGAAAAGGGCACGGCATCGCCGAATCCGTGAAAGGTGGGCACGTGGGCAAAGGGTGGCGGGGACGCCCAGGTTGCCGGCGGTGGAGGGGGCGGCTGGAAAAAGGGTATGTTCACGTTGAACGCGGCAAACGAGCCGGCCGTGCCAAACGAGCCAGCCGAGCGATACGAGCCGGACGGGCCATACTCGGTGGATTCATACGTTGTGTAAAATTCAGGCGCGGCTTCTGGCGCTGACGACGAGTCCCGCGATGTCGACGAAGAGTCGGGCGAAGCCGATCTCGCCGACGAAGCAGGCGATGGCGAAGACTGGGGCTCGGGCTGTGACGAGGCAGTGCCAGGCAAGCCGTACCTGTCGTAAGAGGCGCGGCTGGTCGGGTCCGACAAGACCTCGTAGGCCTCCAGACAGGCCTTGAAGTTCTCGGCCGCCCGGTCGGGATCGGCGAGGTTGCGGTCGGGGTGAAAGCGCATCGCCGCCTTTCGATACGATCGGCGGATCTCGTCTTGCGAAGCGTCGCAACGGACGCCGAGCCGGTCATAAAGCCCCGATTCGAGAACCATGCTGAAGCAAGGGAGGGGGGAACAAACGAAAAGTACAAAACAAAACAAAAAAGTGGGAGATGGATGAAGACGGGAAGCTGAAGCGGGGGGACAAGGCCACCAGCTCCTTTTTGCTGTTTAGTTATTGTATAATGACCAAAGTCGTGTTTCGTTGTTTTGGAGACGTCTCCCGATGCACAGTGCGCAAGATTGTGTCCCGTCTGACGTCACCCGCCAATCACGAGACACCACGCAGTCCTGAGGGAGGGGGTGGTGAACGACGCCCGGCCGGGCCTGTTTTTGTCAACCCCTACACGGGACAGGGCACAGACAGTCCTAGACAGCAATCGTACTCGTAGAGGGTGCAGCTTTGGTGGCGTCGGCACCAAGGTCGCCTTGGATGCCAGCACAATGCACCAGACAAGGGGAGTGCTGGACAGTGCGAATGGCGTCGAGACCGCATGCGGACAAGTGCGACGGTCGGGGCGTCATTTGTACTCATGCCGTAATGAGGGCGGTTGGCGTCTGTGTGACATGCTTTACGAGGAGGAGAAAAACGAGAGGCTGTTGTTGGATCCTTTGCTGCATATTGTCCAAGCCTTGAGCAGAGTCGGCGCTCTGACACTTTCCAAGTTCCTGACGGCTTCCCCTTCCCTGTCGTTGGCGTCTGGCCCGCAGTGGGGGAAGGACGCCGTCAGGCCGCTAAAACGCGCTAGCAGGCCAGTGCCCGATAGTGGATTCCAGCTGAGGCTGGGCGATCCAATGAACCCAAAGCAAACATGCACACATGCAAGTGTAGAGCAGCACAGAAGGGGGCCAATGGCCAGCAGGGCGAAGCGGGCAGAGACCAGCGATACGGGGGCTGCCTGCCTGCGCTCATTCTGTGCCCATTCTGTGCTCATTCTGTGTCTGTTGGGGCATTGCGTGCCGATTGCGTGCCTATTTCGCTTGCACCCTGCCCATAGTACGAATCAGGGGCTCCATCCCCTTTGGGCTCCCCTTTGGGCTCCCCTATGGGCAACGCATTCAGGGGCGTCGCCCTTTTGCCAATTGGGGCGGACAAGCTGCGCCCCCCGTCGCGGTCGTCGCCTCTCCCAGGCCAATCGGCTCCGACCGCGCTGCCCGGTTGCGCCGCACGCATACCAGTACTATCTGACTCGTACATGGGCGTCGTATCGGTGTATCGGTCGGAGGAAAACGGCAGTGGGGGTGGGTCTGGTACGGGGTCTGTCATTCGGAAACACGTGCTGTAGCGGCGGTGCTTGTCGATCACCCAATTCCGCCAGCCCAGTCTCGGGCTATCGCACCACGACAAAATCCAGTTCTTTTTTATTTTTTTCTTGGCTGTCGACACGAGTGCATTCAGCGTGCGAGCCCGAGAACGCGCGCCACCCCCTTTGCCACGCTTTCCTCCACCCCCCCGGCCCCTATTCCGCCAGAACGGGCGTGCCGCGTGCGGCTGTGGCGTATTGGGCCGACAGGGAAAAGAAGCCGCTGTTGGAAAAACCCCCCCACGTCGGTCAGGACGCAGCAACAGAGGGACACTGTCAGGGAACGTCCCTGGATAAAGGAGACCAGGGCGGCGACGACAGGAGACTGACCGTGGATGCGTCTCTCTCTCTCTCTTTTTTCCCTTCACCTTCTTTTTCCCCCCTTCCCGGGGTTTGTCCATTGCGTTTCTTCGTCATCGCCATGCCCGCCATTTTTTCCCAACAGTCACAAGTCTCTCTGATCCACACAGCCCATCCATGTCCATGTCGATGCCGATGGAGCTCGAGTTCATAAAGGCCAGCCAGACGGCCGGCGGCCTGACCGAGGCCGGCTGCAGCGATAAAGATCTGCGCGCTCTGGAGGAGGCGACCACGGCCGTGGCCACGGCGGTACCGACCATGTGCTGCTCGGCGGCGCCGTCGTCACGGACCACCACGGCCGGCCGGACCACGGCATCCGCAGCGGCGACCGAGGCCACGGGCGGGGGCCCGGGAGTCGACATCACGGCAGCAGCCATGACGGCCATGACCGCAGCCAGCGAGGGCGCGCCCTCCATCGGCCTGTCCACCGGCCTCTCCCGCATCCCCACGTACCTGCAGCCGGACATGCCCATCCGCGAGCGGCTCCACCACTTTACCTTTGCCTGGTACACCGTGACCATGAGCACCAGCGGCATCGCCCTGATCCTCGGCATCACGCCGCACCGCTTCTCCGGCCTCGACGGCCTCGGCCTCGCCGTCTTCCTGCTCGACCTCGTCGTCTTTCTCATCATCAGCGCCGCCTTGTGCGCCCGCTTCATCCTCTACCGACGCACCTTTCAGCGCGCCGTCACCCACCCGTCCGAGGCCCTCTTCATCTCCACCTGCTTCCTCTCCATCGCCGCCCTCCTCTCCAACACCGCCGTCTACGGCCGCCTCTACTTTGCCGCCGGCACCGCCCACCGCGCCGGCCTCTTCCGCTTCCTCGTCGTCGCCTTTTGGATCTACCTCGCCTCCACCTTTGCCTACGCCGTCCTGCAGTACCACATCCTCTTTAGCGTCAAGCCCCAGCGCCGCCTCACCATTGACGCCATGACCCCCGCCTGGATCCTGCCCATCTTCCCCGTCATGCTCGCCGGCACCCTCGCCGCCGCCGTCTCCCCCGACCAGCGGCCCGCCGCCGCCCTGGCCACGCTCGCCGCCGGCCTCGCCGCCCAGGGCCTCGGCTTCCTCGTCTCCGTCTTCATGTACGCCACCTACCTCTCCCGCCTCATGGTCTTTGGCCTCCCCGGCCAGCGCCCCGGCATGTTCATCGCCGTCGGCCCCCCCAGCTTCACCTGCGCCGCCTTTGTCGCCATCGCCACCGACGCCCCCCGTGTGCTCGCTGCCGCGCCCACCTCTGTCACCGCCGCCCTGCTCGACAACCTCGGCGCCACCGCCCTCGATGCCGACGCCACTCTCGCCGTCGGCGTCAGCCTCCGCCTCCTCGCCCTCTCTGCCGCCGTCTTTCTGTGGGGCCTCAGCTTCTGGTTCTTCCTCTCCGCCGCCGCCGCCTGTGCTGCCGGCATGCCCGACCGCCGCTTCCACCTGAGCTGGTGGAGTTTCGTCTTCCCCAACGTCGGCCTCACCCTTGCCACCATCCGTTTAGGCGACGCCTTTGGCAGCGAAGGCGTCCTCTGGCTCTCCAGCGCCATGACCATCGGCCTCGTCATCGCCTGGATCTTCATCGCCTTTCGCTGCATCCGCGCCGTCATCCGCCGCGAGATCGTCTGGCCAGGCCATGACGAGGACAAGGACTAGCTCCTCTCACGCCTTTTTTGTTGCCCATCTGTTTGTCTTTAGCTCTTTTTCATTGGTCCAGCGCATAGATATTATACCCGCACAGGGAAATACCGCATGGCGGTTCATAGTTTGTTTTATGGAAGTACAGCGGCTGCTGCATGTGTTCATACTTGCTCGTCTTCTAGTTTGGGGTACATGGAAGACCGCCATATACAGGGTGTGTGTAAGCCTAAAACAGAACCAAGTTCAGCCACGGCCACCTCCTCTTACCGCCTCGCAATGCCTCCGTCGCTTTCGACCTCATAGAGCGGTCAAATAAGCCTCCAGAGATTCCCACAGGTTTCTATGGGCATTGCTTCTACATCGCCTAGAGACTGGGCGTAGGGACGGACAATACTCCATATGTAGTTTCCTGTCACGCGACATCTTCCCAGCAACAGTGCCGCGCTACACCCTCGAGCTGGCCATGCTTTTGCCATTCTTGCAAGGCCAGGCCGTGTCCGATAGCCGCTAGACGTCTAGGTTTGCTAGCTTCTAAGTCACCGACTGTCTGGCTGATCTAGACAACTTCACCGCTGGCCAAGTCCGTGTCTGTAAACGTCACGCTGAGGTCTGCTAATGAACGCAGTGGGCATCTCTTTCCGGATCCTTACCGTGCACTTGCCGGTCGTGGCTAGTGTCTAACCAACGAGTAGGGCATAAGCTTGCAGACATTCAAGTAGGCCCAGGTGTGCGAGGACCTTGTCGACGATCCCATAACATAGCTATAAACCTCTTATTTCTTTGCCACCTCCAGTCAGTACTGCATCGCTAGTCTGACTGCGGTGGCGGCTATATGTTGGCAGTGTTGGTAGTGTCGGCGCTCGCCAGGATGCTTTAGTCAACAGTAACACCTCATTTTCTCCGTCGCCGGCCAAGGTCGCCTAGCCGACGGAGGACATGTTGCAAGTTAGCCATAAGCTCGTCGACCTAACGGATCTGTGAGCGCCGTGTCCCGCTACGAGCTACAGATCATGTGCTAGACACTGGGTCTGCTTCGCAGAAAGACACCTATTCGGTACTATGGACAACTAGGATACAAATCTAACCACTTATCTTATAAGCACTATATAGCGTAGCTCGACTCTGTCAACACAGACATTTCAAATCGAGTATATATTTTTCAATTCCAGTAAAAACATTTCTATATACGTCGGCAGGCTATTTATTAAGTAGAAGAAATGGTAGAATTCCATGCAGAAGCCTATAACAGCGGCGTCTACTCTGCTGCCGACAACAGCTTAACAACGGCCTCGTGTCCATTCTTAGCAGCCCAAAACAGCGCTGTTCGGCCTGTTGCATCCTTCGAATCGACTTTAACCTGTCCCGTTGCTAGCAACAGCTTAACAACGGACTCGTGTCCCTTCTCGGCAGCCCATGACAGCGGTGTCTGGCCATACTCAGTATCCTTCAAATCGACTTTAACCTGTCCCGTTGCTAGCAACAGCTTAACAACGGACTCGTGTCCATTCTCGGCAGCCCATGACAGCGGTGTCTGTCCATACTCAGTATCCTTCAAATCGACTTCAACCTGTCCCGTTGCTAGCAACAGCTTAACAACGGCCACGTGTCCATTCTTAGCAGCCAGAAACAGCGGTGTTCGGCCTGTTGCATCCTTCGAATCGATTTTAGCCTGCCCCGTTGCTAACAACAGCTTAACAACGGCCTCGTGTCCATTCTCGGCAGCCCGTGACAGCGGTGTCCGGCGATACTTAGTATCCTTCAAATCGACTTTAACCTGTCCCGTTGCTAGCAACAGCTCAACAACGGCCTCGTGTCCATTCTGGGCAGCCCAAAACAGCGGTGTTCGGCCTGTTGCATCCTTCGAATCGACTTTAACCTGTCCCGTTGCTAGCAACAGCTTAACAACGGCCTCCTGTTCTGTCCCAGCTGCCCACCATAGCGGTGTCCGGCCGCCTATATCCTTTGAATCGATTTCAGCCTGCCCCGTTTCTAGCAACAACTTAAAAACGGTCTCGTGTCTAGAAAGGGCAGCCCATAACAGCGGTGTCCGGCCATTAGTATCCTTCAAGTTAACTTTGGTAATAGTTTCCGTGCTCGTTAATATTTTCCCATCTAGAAATTCTTTCACAGCGCCATCAATACCAAGTGCCGATGCTAGGCAGAGAGGATGGTCGAGGGGCACAAAAGGATTATGTTGTCGATAGATGTCAGCCCATTTCTCGCGTGGTTCCAGACAGAGATCTTGTGTTGCTTTTCCCATTCTTGCTCGGAAATTTGACCTCGACTGGCGGTAGTGAGTTGGCCAAAACCGGGCAGCGTACTCGAACATCGAAAGATACTGCTCCTTTGTAAAATCTGATTGCAGACAGGCAATGCATGCTGCTGCCAGAATCTCGTTCGATTCGGTCAAATCCATCGAATGCTGCCATGGGTCGGTCATGAAGAGCTTGTTCTTTGTCGGCTCCTCTTGGAAGTCGCAAAGTAGGAACTCTCTTGCAGTTTGGTGGAGGAGGTAGACCCTGTTGTCGACAATGACGACAAAAAGACCACAAAGATTGCGAATGGCATTTTGGACTCTGTCCTCTGGGATGATACAGTCTTTCACACCCCCCCAGGGTTGTTGGCCACTGAGCTCCAACGCAACGGACACCTCTGAAAGTGTGAGCGGTCGCTTTGCACCCAGGATAAGATGCAGAAGTCTTTTTGACTTTTCGCGGTCCTGGCTTTTTCCGAGGATCTTTTCGTAGGCGGCGTCAATGCCCTGTGGGAGCTGACTGGTCAAATTCAAGATGTCCTTCTTTGTGATGGTAGTTTTGTCGTTCATCAATCCGTCAAAAACAAGGGAGACCCAGAGGTATGTTCTGTTTGGGACAGACGCCAACTGCTCTCCCATCAGCCTGCGCTCGCCCGCCGTCAGGCCAAAGGCATCTGCGGTCTTGTCCACTCGGTGGTCCACAACAAGTTTGATTTCCTCTGCGATTTCGTTTACTGTGACCTCACCGTCACCCTGTATATGGATAAGGGAGAGCTGACTTTGGCCATCTTCAGGAAGTGCACAAGAGAATACTCGGCGTATGTGGGTGTACGGTCTACTCGTGAGCAAGAACTTGAGCCCTGGCGCCTGAGTACCAGTAATTACTTCAATGAGCTGCTTCATTTCAGGTCCATGGCACTCGTCCAGAGCATCGAGAACACAAACAGTCTCTTGGCGGCTTGCCGCGTCGACGAATATTTTCCACAGATCAGTGAATGATTGGGCTAGCATCTTGCCACGCGCTGCGTACTTTTCCAGAACGTCGGGTGTGAGGAGGTCGCGGTTATTGTCGAAAAGCTGGTGCAGGAGTGTGCACAGAGCACTCTTGGCCGTCTTCTGCTGTTCGAAGTCGTCTTTGAAGAAGAAATAACACACCGTCCTGTCGTCGTCAGGGAGGATCTTGTCAACGAGATACCTGGACAGAACCGATTTTCCGCAGCCGGGGTCTGCCGTGACGTAGAGAAGGCTCGATGTTCCGGGGCGACTACCCAAGTCCCAGTTTCTGAACAGATCGTGGTTGGTAAACCAGTCGCAAGTGCCCAAGACGCGTTGCAGGTTTCGGTTTTTGCTATCCTCGTAGACACACGTGTTTCCGTAGAGGAACTGGAGGAAAGCATCGGCCTTGTCGCTTCGGTGTCTGGCTTCTTTTTCCCGTTTGTGCTGCAATAGTTCGCTCACGGAGTTGTAGATATGTCCAACACTCGCCATATTGCTTCTCTCGGCGCAGGATTTCACGCGGGCTTCGGCGTCTTTGATCCCTGAAAGCAGTTTAGTCCACCCATCCAATTCGAACGTGTTGCGAATGGCGCTTGAAAGTGGGTTGGTTTGAAGGAAGCAGAGCACGCGCGCTTGAAACTCGATGATGTTGCAGCAGGCATCCACGAGTCCGGCAGTGGTCTCTTCGTTCCGCTCTCCGACGTTCCTACACAACACTTCGTACTCGGCAATACGGCGAATGGAACCAGAGACGTAGTCCAAGTTCTCAAAGAGAACCTGTCGCTGCTCCACGGCTTTGAGGCAGAACTGCAAACTTCGATTAGCATTGACTGGTTATGCAGTCCGTGGTGGTTTCAGAACAAAATACATACAGACAAAATAACCACCATTCCGGTGCAAGCCATGCCAGCCGGCAGACAGGCATTTGCTGCTGGAGCTATTATGTCTTTCGAAGCAACAACGGCTTTGGCGGCTGTTTGGAAGAACCGTTTGGCATTTCGTTTGCATTTGCTCCATTTGGTATGGTCGTTGTCCTTTGCGTCCTGCAGTTTTTCAACTTCCGAGATAAGGAAGCCATAAAACTGATTGCGTCTCGCCCGGGTGCCGATGGGTTTCAGTTTGTCCTCGAAATGCTCTTCCAGGATGTGGTCATATTTTTCCAGCACGCCTCGCGTCTTGGGATCCTCCCGCAGCTTCATTTCTGCCTCCGCCCACATATCGTATTCGACATCCGAGTCTTGCTCAGCTGTGGCCGCAGTCCACTGGCCCTTCTCGCCGTTGTCCAGCATGTTCTTGGAGATGTCAGACGCGGAATCAGTCGTGTGCTCCGTATCGGCTATATCGATCAGCTTCCCGGGGAGCGACGCAGGAGAAGAGCTCCGGAAGAGCCGAGTGAGACTGCCGCCACTGCCGCCATTATTGCCGCTTTGATAGACGCGACGCTTGAAAGGATTGATAGGAAACCTCCGTTGTTTCCTATTTTCGCGTTGACTCGCAGCAGGGACCTGGCTGCTCATTTTGGAGACCTGTTCGTAGAAAGCGGCACAACGCAAGGGTGTGTTCTCGAGGGGTAGCGCCGACCAGCGTCAGGCAGAAGCTGTCTTGGATTGTAGATGTGAGCAAAGTACGCAGATTTAAGGATCTATACGTACATGCACAAAAACAGGAGAGAAACTGCAGTCAGCTGGCCGTTTAAGGCAGAATGTGTTGACGAAGTTCTTGCTGTTGAATGCTCGCAGATGCGATCAGGCTGCCTTCGCAAGGCAGATTTTGACTTGCCGTCTGAGCCCAACATGCCTGACAGGGTACCAGCCACCTTTACACCTGGGGTAGACGTAGTGATGGCGCCAGACCGCGCTCAACGCAGTTTGACAGCAATCAACAACCACCTCCTTCAAGAATATATCACTAGTTCTTCAGAAAGCCTTTGCCTCTACTGTTGCAGCGCAATTTGGTCCACCGCAGTACTCGTATCGCCCAAGATTACTGCAATGGTGCTTCCTGGTACGGCCTTCTAGAGTACAAGTAGTCTCCGTATGGGACCGCTGAGCCACGCGAGGGACGCACTGGGCGAGCGGAAGCCACACCGTCTTTTTCGGGCGCTTAGCGCCCCGTTTCGCTCCCGCTCTGTTACTAGCTCGTTTCTAACGTCACAATAGGGACCGGCCATTGATTGGCCACGAGGAAGCTCGTAGAAAAGTAGGTCATTGCTAGATATGTATCTATTCGTACTGGCTGCCAGTACAGCGACGACGCATGACCTGGACAGCCCTTGCCCATGACATAGTCAACCCACAGCAAGCCTGGGCATCGCCCCGGTGCTCCATCACAGACTTGCTGGCTGCCTTTGTCCATGACCCCGAGGACGCCCCCAACCACGGTAAAGAACTCGCCGGTATCACTACAGACGTCCAAGGCACACCCCTAGCATAGAAACAGAGATGCAGAAACGAGAGGTTCCATTCTCACTCGAGAGGCTCGAATTCCGGATAGTATTTCTGCTGGATTCTGCTTGCATAATCTACCAGCACGGGAATAGCCCGAATAGTCTTCATGGTAGTCGGGGCCCTAAAGGTGTTAGCGAACACGGGAACAGAGCAGGGAACATGGGACAAGCCGAGAGACAACATACGACAGGCAGACCAGACCAGAGGCCAAGAAGCCGAAAACGGTGGCGTCGGCCTCGGTGGGCTCGCTGCCGCCGAGCACCCAAAAGGGTGCATCTGTGGCGGCCGCGGCGGCCGCGGCGCGAGATTCGGTAAGAATGGCGGTGAGGGCGTCCCAGGCGTCCTGGCGCATCATGGCGGCCTCGTTGTCGGTGTAGCGCCCGGCACCCTGGCCAAAGAGGGTGCGGACAACGGACCGGAGGGCCAGAAGGCCGATCAGCCAGCGAAGTGGCCAGGGAACGGCGGCGAGGGCGCCATCGCGCTGGATGGTGTAGTTGTCGCACCACTTCTCGCGCATGCCAAAAAAGTAGAGGCGGTCCTCGAGCAGGGCACGCACGGCCAGGTCGCGGGCACGCTCGACGGGCGTCAGGCGGGCATTGAGGTCCACGGCGATGCCGTCGCTCACGAGGCGACGCACAATCAGGGTCGAGTCGGCGAGAGGCTCGCGCGCGTCACCGAGCTCGATGAACGGGATCTTGCCGCGCGGCGCGGTCTTGGGTGAACCGACAGCGGCGCGGTAGGCGATGCCGCCAAGTCGCAGACGCGCCTCGAGCTTGGCGGCAAAGGGCGATCCCGGAAAGATGCCCGGCTGGGCGCCGCGGTACAGCACGATGGGGACCTGAAGTGTGGATGCCATGATGGACCTGTGCGAATGTCTGCGCTGGATGTGCAGATGCTTGAGAAGTAAAAGAGCGAGGTGTAGGCGCGTTTTGTACGTGTGCTCGGCGCTGGTGCTGATCTTGTCGCCGAGACCGAAATAAGTACCGAAATCAGGGACGTTGCTTATTCACCTGCCTGACACCCCGCCTTCTTGTGATTGTGTCTCATCCTGTAGTTGAAAACCAGCGAGTAGAAGGGCTTGCGGGTACACGTTTAGTAAGGTGGCCCGAGTAAAGACGGCGTCTTCTTATAATACAATTGCTCTCGCCAAACTCAAGTTACGTATTCCACCTTGTGGTACTCTTACTCTGTACGCAGGCTTGAAGGCCTCTAACGCGCTGCTCAGACTTGGAATCTGCAACAGGAATGTGCATATCAGTGGTCAAGAGCCTTCAGAAGATTTGGCGACTGTATTTAAAGTCAGTCCAATGATTGACATGTATTGAAGACCGACAAGCAGGTGCCTTCTCCACCACCAGAACGTCGATCATCGAAGAGAGAAAATAGCGTCTGTTTATTGGTCAATTGTCGAGTTTGCTCCATTTTAGTTTTCTCCGCCGTGACAATTTCGTCGCTAATCTCGAATATGAATATGGTATCCCTTCATTATCGTCACCAGGGATATCTTGAACATGTTCTCTGACATTTCTGTTGCAGCGCCGGTGTTTCCGAACAGTGTCGACCGGGAACACACGGAAACATTGTTTTCTAGGGTGCTGCAGCAGTTGGAGGCACGGAAGAAAGCAAGCCTATTGACGCCATACCGACGCCTTGAGATGGTGCGGCTGATGCACCGATTCTCACTCACGCAGCCATCTAAAGATCTTGTTTTGCGGGTATTCTTTTCAAGCATTCAGATCGACATGGCAGCAGATCTAGAAACGGTAGACCTAGACTGTCTTCCTGAAAAAGTTGTCGAGTTTACAGACTATCTATTCATCAACTTCTTTCTTCCACGTATGCCTCCCGCCTTTCATTTCTATTTTCTATTTTCTATTTTTATATTCTTTACCATTAACAGCGATCCTGAAATATAGTCAGGGCATCGTCTGCCAAGACCCCACAGCCTTCGCCGGCGTCCCTCTCAGTGCCGACGTTGGGGCTCGACCAGGTACTTCCCGGATCCACGCATCGCTTGGCTGCACTACGACGAGACTGCCTTATACGCGACAAGCATCGCTGCGTAGTAACTCGCAGGTTCGATAAAACAGAAGCAATACGCCGTTTTAAAGAAGATGGCCACAATGCGACGGACGACGAAGGCCAGACTTTTAACTTTACGGGAGAGCGCAGTTTTGAAGATGTCGAGGTGGCTCATATCTTGCCACACTCTTTGATAAGTATCGAAGGAGATTCGGAAATAGTATGCCCCCCCCACCCCCCCCCCTCTTAAACAGGGATAAAATGGCAAGTATCTTTCTTCATTTGCTCTCTAATGCAGTGGCTTAGAAAAACGCACGATGCAACGCTCTTGCTATTTTAGACATGTTCGATGTTGGCATGCGTCACGTAATCGAAGGTCCGGACATTGATCGGCCTACTAATGCCATAACGCTCACACGCGCCTGTCATACGGAATTTGGCACGTTCCAAATGTACTTTGAGGCTACAGGAGAGCCAAATACCTATCGTGTGGAGTCATTTCAACCTCCATACTTCAGCGAGGTGCCGCAGCCAGTGATACGGACACTCTTCCTCTCCGAAGGCCACGCAATTAATCCACCTCTACCACGTCTGTTGGCCATCCATGCAGCGGTAGCTAAAATTTTGCAGATGAGCGGAGCGGGCTCTCATTGCACCGGCATTCTTCACGACACGGAAGAGCTTCTAATTAAGGCTGATGGATCGACGAACCTCGGCACTTTAACCGCATTGCGGCTGGGGGGTTGGTGGGACGGTGTTATTTTGTGATTAGTTGTGCGTCTATCGCACTAGTTGCTTTCTAGCAAACAATTTCCAGTAGCAGTTATGCAGCCCGGAGGTCAAAGCAAAGCCAGATTCGATACAGTGGCCTGAGGGAAGATACTTCAGGGGAATTCCACGGTCATTGCCATTAGGGATACTTTAAAGACCGGTGTCCACCAAGTTGCCGCTGATCTCGCCGAGGACCTGTTAGATGGAATCGGAAAGGCCGTCAAAGTCAAGGTTGACGGAACGGAATGGCCGCTGGGGAGTCTTGGCGCTCTTTGGGAGGTTGTGGTTGCTATTAACCAGGACCTAGGAAAAGCATTTCGGCAGCCATCTCCACGCAGCACGAATCAGCTCGATGTTCTCCATCAAAACGTGGGAATGTTTCGGCAACCGGCTTCGGGCCAAAAAAGGCACGATCTCAGCACCACTGCAACTGTTGGTTAGGTAAATGATATCAGACGGCTTGTCAGAGCATGAGAGAATAGGATCGAGCGTAACCAGATCGCGCTGAAGGAGTAAGCTTCAAACCTCGATGTACATTTCAGGCATTATTATATTTCTGTCGGGGCATCCCGTGCGTCCTCGAAGAGGGTTCGCAACTTGTTGACCGTGTGCGGGATAATGCAAGCTATGTGTGGCTGGGCGCACTTGGTTACAGCACATACGGACAGATCTCTGGCGAGCCTACGAGTCTAGTTGGACTGGGGGCTTTTAGTGCCTAGAGACGGATAACTTACCGTTGCTGCCTCTTTTGCTTGTCTTTGTTTCTCGTCCTTGGGTTGAAGTCTTCCAAAAGGAAATTATCTGCAGCACAGCGGTGCACACTCCGGTATAGGTGCTTACCGATACTTATATATATAGTAACTATAACAATGTTTTGGTCTGTTAAGGTTAAAGGGGAACGCGACTGTGAATGTGACATAACAAGTTAACGGAAGATTGAAGGGTTAACTACGGACTGGTGGTCTAACTGCAGATTGAATGGTTTACTGCAGATTGAATGGTCAATCAAAGATTGAAGGGTGCGTCACTATAGTCCTCAACATTATCTGAAATTGTCTGGTGCTTCCAACTCTGATTCATCTGTGCCACTACAGTTGTTGCTTTAAACCGGCCGATGCCCGGGATAAGACAAATGTCGGATTACGTGATGTGTCCGAGGGGGCTATATCAGAAAATTTCCCCAGTCTAGGAGGGGAGATCAGGTTTTGAAAATACAAGCCATTTTCTCATGCGTTTGACGCCATTAGAAAAGGAGCTAAACATCGCGCGCAACACCTAACAGGGGCGGACGATCATGGTGGCTCCGGACGGCACCACCGTCCACCCGTGCGAACACCGGGCCTGGGGAAGGGGGATGGCAATCACGCCCATTGTATTTTGCCGAGCGTCACCGAAAACGCTGCAAATTTTCGCGTTGAATATTCTACAACTGGTGCGTTGATCGTTTGCGCAGCAAGCACCCTCATAACGGTTACCACACTACAAAGGCTTAATTTTACAAGAAGAGAACATTCAGCAGAGACAAGATAGTACGCAAGCAGCTATAGCAGTCTCGACCGCCTAAAGTCGTGTCAGAAGTGGCCTGACGCTAAAATCAAATATCATGCTGGATACACATTGTGCTAGGCGGCTGGTCATTCTCCAACACTGCGATAACGAAAGACTAGCCCTTGTTGAATGATTTAAAGAGCATTTCCAACATTATATAATAACCATAAACAGCCTGGTCCAAGGTCTATAAGCCGAGTTTGACGAATGGGGCTGGAGAAGAAGCTTTCGGCCGGCAAGGCGCGGCTCATGGTATATATGCAGGGAGAGAAGACGAAACAGGAACAAAGAGAGCAATTTTGACTAACGGTGCCCGAATGGGAACCGACAAAGGCTGAGAACATCCTTACGAGAAAGACAGGGGCTGGCATCAATACGATATGGTTGGTGACCATACCTGAAACCGGAGAATTTCAGAGGGGGCCAACAACAGGCAAATATGGAGACCCAGTGACAGGGCCACGGCGTACACGCTAAAGCTAGTGGCGGTGCCAAGACAGTAACGCCAAAGGACATGGGAGCTGTGGCGGTGAACTAGGAAGTGCCGCAGACGAGCAGGATTGTAGGGCGCTGGCCAAAGTGATCGATGACCGCCAAGAAGGGGACACGAGAAAAATTCCCGTGTGGTTGTGGCCTGGGTCACAGAGGAGCAGGTCTTGGCCAAGCTCTTCGTCTTCGTGCTGCGTATCTGTGCAAACATGAGACCTCTTGTAGTTTTCCTCCACCACACTATGAACGACTCGTGGATGGCAAAGTATGAATAGTAGTGTAGAAATCAACGCGTCTTTGCCAACTTTTCCTTCTCTCTCTCTCTCTCTCCCTCTCTGGCCTGCTAACAAGTACAGAAACTAGCGTCTAGTTGAGTGCATCTGCCTACATCCTTGTAACCATGGAACCGTCTGACTGCGCAGTTTCTGTTCTTAAGAACGGGCTTCATTTCGTTGTCCCAATTAGACGTGTGTTGGAGTGAATCCTCAGGAGTCGCCGCCCGTTCTTGACAGCCGCTTCATCAGAGCGTCTCTGTACCAACCCTGGGGTAGCGGCCCAAGCTCTTCAGGCCCGCTGGTCTGTCCCCAGTTATCGCCCTCTTTCTGGACGGCGCCGTAGTCCTTGGAAATGGGTAGGTCCAAAGCTGCAACCGGTACGAAGCCCGACCGGAAGTAGAGCGGATATCCGGTTGGCGACGACTCCAGCCACGACGTCAGGCCAGCCTCATCGGCCAGATCGGTGCCCCAGCGGAGGATGGCGGAGCCTGCGCCGAGACGGTGGTACTTTGGGTCCGTAGCAAGGACTTCGAGGACTGGCCGTGTTAGGATACCACGTTTTTCAACGGGAGGAGAACAAACGTACTAACGGCCGGGTCTCCTCGGACGACCTTTTTGCGCAGCTCGTGGAGGCCACCGACAAAAGCGTGATATACGTCCATATTGATCCCTTCAGTCATGGATCCCGAAATAAAGTCCGCCGGCTTGTTCCACGCCTCTTCTGAGCGTGGAAGGCGGTATATGCAAAACTTGCCGAAGCCGACAATGTCGTACTGCGGCTCGTCGACGTCGCCGCTTTCGGCCGGATTCTCGCGCGGTAGCTCCGCAACTATGACGGCAGTCTCCTTGCCTGGCTCCGACTCTGCCTCGGAGTGCGCCATAATCGCCGCCATAAACCTGTCCACATGCGCCTGCGTGCGTTCCGGGAGCAACAGTCCCACGATGACGCCTGACCCAAAGGCTGCCAGGTGAATGCGGGCGATTGTGTCGACATCGGCTGGAGTAGCCGGTCGGATGCGGAACTGACGCTTCGGAGTGGATGCCATTTGATGAGCTGCGCAAATGCGTTGTAAAGACACAGAGAAAAGATGCCCTCGCACACGACCAGCTTGTATATTAAATAAGAGATTCTGTAAATTGTTGCCTACAGGCACTAGTCTTACAGGTTTCAATCGTTATCTTGTTGGGGTACTTTTGGTACCGGAAGTGTCACTGGACGTCCGAATGAGGAAGGAGGGGCCAATGGCTAGTGGTCAGATGGACTGTACCAGAAAGACAAGGGAGGAAGTAGAAGACAGACGTCTCGATGATGCCGGAGTTGGGTCCGTAAAAATGACGTATCTGCCCGAATGCGGCGCAAACGTCGCAGGATTGCTATTGTTTCTATTGTGCTTAATTCTGAGTCTCCCTATCTGCCGCCCTGGGTAGGCCGTAATATTATCCCTCCGCTACCAACCGTAAATCAGTACCAACAACTAGGCAGTCGCATATTGGAAATAAGACGGAGTTTCTTCTTCCCGTGGCCCCTTAACTGCCCCGAAGACTCGGGACGGCCTCGGCGACGTACATCGCCGCCGCCCCCTTTGTTATTTTGATTAGTAAGCCAGAAAAGGCAGTAATCCGCAGTGTCCTCTTCGCTGTATTCTGGACGATTGGAAGATTCAGGACTAGGTTTCTCAGAGGCCTGATAGATACCGCCTAATGGATGGAAGATAACCGCTGGTAAGCAAACCTGATAGCGTCTCTGCCTTTCTATCAGGGGGTCATGAGGCAGAAGGAGCAAGAGCAGCCTGAACGCGGCTCCTGATATTTATTGCGTTACATTGCGTACCCGCGAAAATCCACAGTATGGAAAATGTGTCAATCTGGTCTTCCGGTCGTGCCATTTACTCGTAATATACGTTCTTCACTTCAACGCCATCTCCCCGCCGGTTCCTCCATGCGGATGAATTTTTCGGGCTCTGGTGCCTGGCTGTCCAGATTCCAAGAAATCTCCGTAAAGCGGCCACCGACATTCTTTTTAAACTCGAGCAACCAGGTAAGTGCTTGGTAGTGGAAGAGGCCGCGGCGGAGGCGCTCGTCGGACGATGGCGGCAGAAAAACAAACGTGTTGTCGGCGTAGTGGTTGAGTGTGTGCTCTTGCTCAGCCTCGCCATTAATATTGAACTTGAGTACGTGGATATCTCCTGCCGATGCCTCTTCGAACACGTCCAGAAAGAGCGCGTGTGTTGTGTGTCGGTAGCGACCGATGAGCTGGGCATATGGTGGTTCGGGTGTGTTTCGTTTGCGACCACGGTCGAGCGTGTCCTGCAGCCGCTGATGTGAGCCGCGCCAGTGGGCGGCGGCACGCTCAGCGTAGGGCACGAGGTTTACGGCTGGCTCAGCGTCACAGTCACGCCTGTCGCCGAATACAGCTTGCAACAGGGTTTGGGCGATCCAGTCAGCGACGTCGCCCTGACCCATCGAGTTCGTCAGAACGACAATGGCGGTTCGGGAGTCGGGGACCAGCATGAGACAGTGGTTGTAGCCGGTGATGGCACCGTTGTGGTAAAAGACGAGATGGGGCTGTGAGCTCTTCCCGGCACCAATGATGGGCATGTCGCCGTCGGGCAGTAGTCCCGGGTTGAAGCCAATCTTGCCAAACGAGGCGGGCGTGACCACCTTGGCAAAGCCGAGTCCGTACAGCTCGTCGACAGCCGTGGACCTGTGCAGGAAGCTGTGACCAGAGAAAAGGGCGCCGAGGCCGGGGAGGACAGCAGCTTCCTTTGCCTTGGACATGACCTTGTACTTGTCCTCGCTGGCCGTTGCAAACACGGACGCCATCAAGCTGTCTCCCCAGGCGAGCAGGTCCCGGACCGAGCTACGGATGCCGCCGGCCGCCGCCATGACGTCGACCTGGGTCATGCCCAGCTGGTGGCCAAGAGGCACAGCCGTCTTGTCGTCGAGGACAACGTACGGCATAGCGTTAGTGGCATCCCGAATTTCAGTAGCGTTGACGGTCGTGTCGGCCAGGGCCAGCGGCTTCAGCACGAGCGAGGCCAGCACGTCTCCCCACGGCCGCTGGGTGACGCGCTCAATGACCTCGGCGGCCAGCGCGTACATCCAGTTGTTGTAGAACCACTGGGTACGAACTGGATACACGGGCGGCAGGTGACCGCATAGGGCGATCGTTGCATTTTTGGGCACGAGTGTGTGGCCGGAGGCGCCCAGCCAGAGAGCATCCAGGCGGGCCAGTCCGGTGCGATGGGACAGGATGTCGGTCAGCGTGAGCTGCCGGGCGAGTCCGGGGTCGTGCTCAAACACGAGCTCGGGGAGGTAGCTGCCGATGCTGCCGTTTTTTTCCTTGTCCGTATCACTGCCATTACCACGAATGTTCCAGCCGTCGACAAGGCCCTCTTCGATCAGCTGGGCCACCGTGGCGGCGACAAAGGCCTTGCTCAGGGACCCAAGCGGGTAGAGCGTACTGGCGTTAGCCACAGTGTGGCTTGTGACGTCGGCAAATCCAAAGTGGTGGTCTAGGATAGTGGAGCCGAGGCTTATAACACCAATAGAGACGCCAACAGAACCGCATGCTTGCTTGAGCGCCTCGATTTGAGGAATGGTCTGAATGAGGCGATTTCGCATACACAAAGTGGGGTCTGATACAGCCAATGACGGCCAAAAGGCGTGCTGTAGCCAGTCCAACATGGCAGGGACAGCAAATGGACTGGACACGGCAGAGAAGTGCAGGACAATAGTAAAACAAAGTAGTGCGAAAGTCGCCGCGACCAAGCTTCGCGCCTGCATTGCTATGCCCGTAAAGGCAGCTTGTTGTGATAATCCGGGGCAAGCGTGAAAGAAACAGAAGAATCCTCTACACTAAATAAAGACACATGGAGAGGGGCGTGCAAGGAGCAAGCGCAATCGGCGGTGGGGGTGAGCTGTCGTCACGCTGCTTATATGCTCAAACGGCCCATAGATCACGAGTAAGTTCCGCGAAGTACCTTTCAAGTTAATATACATGCGGAGTGGAGCAGGGACGGGAAGTCTTTGTCAGGCATGTTCATGCCCAACCCCCCGTTGGAAGGAATGTTGGTAGCCCGAAACTGTCAGCCTCGCCCGTCTCACAGCCCGGATCTGACCACATTGATACGATGATGGGAATCAGTGATGGGTTTGCCGTCTTGGAGACAAGAGGGCGGTGCAGTCGGTAGAGTCGCCCGAGGAGCGATCCGTCCGGTGCTGGATGAGACTTTGGGGTTTCCCTTTGCCCAGATCGTGTTTCTCTTCTCCTTTCCTTCATTTCTTTTCTCTCCAGTACTTTTCCCGGTCTTTTCGCTCGGACTCTGCTTGGCCATCCTCCCGGCGTATTACAGCGCCGTCAAGTAGCACAGCAGTACAGAACAAGGCCGATCCCGACGGAACACAAACTATGTGGGGTATTGACGAAAACCAACCCCTCCCGCCACTCACTGACTTGTCGGCTGGGCCTGGCACTCCGCTACCAATGCCGAGATCTCCGCCTCTTCAGTTGCCAGAAACAGGCCCCGCTAGGAAGACCGAGAAAGCGCGGCGAGAATGGGAGACAGCCCTCCAGCGGGCCCGAGTCAAGCTTGGCACCAAAGATTTTGCGTTCTTCACGGCAACAGCAGACTTTGATTCCTGTCTAGAGCAACTGCAGTTTCAGGCTGAGCCACAGTCGCGGCACAACGGATTTTCTGCAAAATGGCCGCGGTTGGGTCCAGGCGTACGTCGCTGCCTCGACCTGCTCGGCACCTTTGACAGGGCCATTGCCACCTGTTGCCAGAGCCACCCCGACATCGCCTGCTTGGTCTGGGGCGGCGTGCAGGCGATTCTCATCTTGTCGGCCAAGTATCGGACATGTTCCCGACGTGTGACCGAAATGCTTGAGCAGCTGACTTCAGCTATGCCGCGCTTCCTAGACTACATCTCTTTATTCCCAGACCATGAGCGGCTGCAGCAAAATCTAGTTGGCATCTACGAGACGTTTGTCCTCTTTTGCGCACATGCTTTCAAGTTTCTGAAGTCGAGGATATTTAGTGAGCTGCTGTTTTTGCTTGGAGGTTTTGCTTTTGCTTTTGCTTTTGCTTTTGCTTTTTGCTGTATGTCCAGTGTTGTGCTTTTTATTTTCGGACACCGGAGTCTCCCCACGTCACCCGATCCTCCGCCAACTCACCTTTGATTACAGCCGCCGTCGCTTTAGTTACATGGTCGAATCTCGATCACCGCCTCACATCCGCCGTTCAAAAAATCAAACATCTTAGTCTTCAGCTCGATAACGATGCAAGTGCCGCGGGATTTGTCGTTGGATTTGAGCGTGAGGACGCGGCCAAGGAGCGTGAGGCCGCGGCCAAGAAGCGCCACGGCGAAATTATGGCGGTGCTGGTGCCGAGCCCCAGCACACTTGTTCCCCTTATGGTGCTTGTTCCTCACGCCCGCAACACAACTTTTGTAGGCCGGTCCGCCGAGCTTATACGCCTGCGCGACTTGTCTTCGGCAGGGTTTTCGGCGACAGCAGCTACTATACCGAGTAGTGCTGCCGCTGTCCCTTGTGTTGTTTCCATTCTCGGTCTTGGCGGAGTGGGAAAGACACAGTTGGCGCTTGAATATCTCTACCGAAACGATCTCAAATACCAACGACGCTTCTGGATTCAGGCCGAGAGGCAAGAACTCATCCAGCAGGACTTTTCGCAGATCGGCCGGCCGCTGGACCGAAATAACGATCAGACTGCCATGGGTCTGAAATGGGCAGTGCAGGCGGCCATTAACTGGTTGGAAACGACGGGTAAGGAAATTTGGTCCTATCCACCTCGCCCTCTCACTAACTCACCGCAACCACCCCACCCCCTCACGCTACAGATAGCACTTGGTTGCTTGTCTTTGATAATGTTGATGCGGCCGCTGACATAAACGACTATCTGCCTCGCCTTGGCCGTGGCACTGTCATTGTGACCACGCGCGATCGCGATACAGCCGATGACCTCGGCCAGTGGTCAAAGACGATTGCTCTCGAGGGCATGCCTGAGACTGACGCCTCGTCCCTATTTCGACAGTTTCTCCCTGACGTGGAAATTCCTAGAGCCGTGTCGGTGGAGCTCGGAGGCTTGCCGCTCGCTATTTGCCAGATGGGCAGCTACATGCGCCAGACCCATTGCACGCCGAGCCAGTTCTACGACATTCTGCAGGCGCACTCTGCCCGTCTATACAGCGACAAGGCCAGTGTGGCCGCGCTACAATATGCGGAAACTCTTGCCTGCTGCTGCGATATATCCATTGGGAAGCTGGAAACAGCCGACGCCTACCTCATCGGCGTACTGTCTTTCTTTCACGCCGACCAGGTGCAGGAGGAGCTGATCGTGCAAGGATGTGCGCGTGTGCAACGACTTCGCTATCTTTCCGAGCCGTGGGACTGGCACAATGCCACCCGCGCGCTGGAGAAGTACAGCCTGATCAGGGTGTCGGAGCACTCTGGCAGAGGAGGCAGTAGTAACGTTGACCAGAGCAGCAGCAGCGGTAGCGGAACTGCCACTACCACTACGGCCTCTCACCGCAGCCTGCACATGCACCGTGTCATCCAACGGCGCATTCGCCACCGACTCGACGCGAGTCCCACCCGGCGAGCCCACGCCTTTGCAGATGCGGCTGCTCTGCTGAACAACATGTTCCCACAGCGGCCGCCCGACGGCGGAACCATGACCCGGCAGTGGGCGGCCTGCGAGCCCTGGCTGCCGCACGTGTTGAGCCTTAAGCGGGCTTTCTTGGAGAGCGCTCCGTCCCCCCTCCCCTCGTCCTCTTCCTCGACCCCTGCAGTGGCTGTCCCGCGCAACTATGCCGAGATGCTTTGCAACTGTTCGTGGTATATGTGGGAGCGCGGCGTGTACGATGCCGTTGAGCTGGCCACTCACGCCCTTGACATGTGCCAGCAAGCACGGCTCGGCGATGACGACACCCTGCTAGCCGACATGCTTACCATATTCGGCAGCCTGAAAATGGTCGAGTTCAGGACACATCGACAGGCCGCCGACGCCTTTCAGGAGGCGCTGCACATCCGCAAGAGGTATACTGCGAAACAAGAAGCCGAGGCCAGAGCGGCGGCAGATGCTGGGGCCTCGTCCGATGCTGCCAGCCGTTGTGCCCCTGGTGCCTTGCCTGGAGTCTCTCTCAATGACCGCCGCCTGCTGGCCAACGGCTATAACAATGCTGGAGCCGGTCAGCTCATCCTGCACCGGTACACCGAGGCCCGGGAAATGTTTGACCAGGCCCTTAAGCTCAAGTACACGCTTGGCGACGAGACTACCATCCCATATGACATCTCTATCGGTTTTTACAACAATTGCCGTATCAAAATGGAAATGGGTTCCGATGCCGCCGGTTCTACCGCGGACACCACTGCCAACATTATCGGCTCTGCCCTGCAACTGTGTAAAAAGGCTGTCGATCTGGCCGAGCGCCAAAACGGCAGTGACGATTTTCGCACGATTCAATTCAGGTTTACCTATGCCGACCTTCTGGTGGCCTCGGGGGACGTCGCAGCCGGCCTGCGCCTCCATCTAGAGACGCTGACTATGCGCCAGAGACTGATGGGCACCGATAACAACGACACGGCCGTCAGCCACTATGGCCTGAGTTGTGTATACCAGAGAACAGGCAATATGGATGAAGCTCTGTACGTCTATTTGCGAGATTTGCAACCTCTTTGCTAACCAAAAAATCCGTCAGGTCCAACATCGAACAAGCAATCAAAATATTCAGACAAGTCCCAGGTGCCGACGACCGGGTCGCCCGTTCCTACTTCCGCAAGCACATGATCCTGAGGGACATTTCAGGGATGAAAATCGGCAATGGCACGCACGACAGCTGGAACACAAAGGCCCAAGAAGCCTTTGCTAGTGCTAGACTGTACCGCCACAAGCTGGTGAGAGACGACGCGGGGTTGGCAGATACCATGGAGGCCTACGATCGGCTTGTATCATATTACAACAGGTGACGTGGACAGAGGCGGGGGTGGTTTCGGACAAGGAGGCAAAATGGACCAGGATACTCAAAATAAAAGTACATAGCCATACACCATTGACGTTTCACATGGTCTCCTTTTGTCCGTTACTCGAGCTCATTCCAGAAAATACCATGGCCCGGCACTCGATGCTCATTCGTGGCTCGTACGTCTTTGGCAGCGTCTCAGGCGGTCGTGGCGTCGACGAATGGATGCAGGCTGTGGGCTGTTGTCAGAAAGCGAAGAGATGAGACAGAACAGCTGTCGTTCTTTACATCGCTGTAATTTCGCCCCCAAGCACTTACCCTTGACAGCCGCATCGGGAGCCGTGTCCCAGCTCTTGAAAATGACGGCATCGTCGGGCCCCATCTGGCTCTGGTAGTACCAGCGGTAGTTGACATCGTATGTTGCGTAGTAGACGTCACCAATAAAATTTCGGTACACCTGGTCGACGGCAATCAGCTGGTTCATCTTGACCGTCCGCGCATCGCACATCACCAGCGGCCAGTTGTGCACCGGGTGATACATTGTTCTCCAGAAACTGGCAAAAGTCAGACCCGGAACATTTTCCGACACTTTCTTTTCTTTCTCCCTATTTTTGTATTCAAAAATACGCACTTGATCATCTGGACTCTCCCAGCCACGAGCCGGTCTGCCTCATCGGGAAAGTACTGCCGCACACGCTTCAAGATGCTAAACTCTGTCGAATCTGCAAAGCCGGTCAACCGCGGAACTTGTGAGATACCATCGCTTCTACTACCTGTGTGCACCATGGTTGCTGGTGATAGCAGAAAGCCGCGTTTTTCAAGTTCGCTAGGCGAGACCAGCTCAGTGCCACCAGTCGGTGACTCCCGTCGAGTCTGCGAGAGTCAAAGTCACCCTGTCAGCACTTTATGACACCTTTGTTATTCGCATTATATGGCTATCTCAGTGGACTCGGCAACTCTCCAGTAGCTCACCCGCCAATCATAGACATGTACCCGCTCGGCATAGGGTATGTGGTCCTTGATGGTCTGTTCGACTTGGGGCAGGAACTCTGCAATGACGCAATCGGGATCGTCAAATGCAGCGAATTTCTGCTGGTGTTTAATGTACTGGAAACCGTTTATGTCTAGAAGGAAGTTGTTTTCGTGGCCGCGTACATCCTGCACGGGAATTCTGGGCACGGCGTCGACAATGACATTTGTTTCGTTGACGTCGGGCCTGTCCCGGGGCATGGAGAGGAATAACCAGTAGGGCTTCTCCTTAGAGTACAGGTCTAGCGGCCGGATGAACTCCAGTTCTGTTTCCATGGCAGTTTTTGGGTGGGAGTATCAAAGCAGAAAGGCAACTAATGCAATCAACAGCGTGGGATACGTTGCGGCAAAACGTCTAATAGAATGATATGAATTCTCACTAAGCTCTACCAGCCTCTTAATAACTTACTCCCGCAGCTTCTTAAGGACAATTCCCCACGCAGAGCCGCATGCAGTGAGATAGATCTCCACCCACCTCGAACAAGTCCGAGTCTTGGCTTCATAAATGGGGCTTACAATACAACACCGGTCTGCGTGACGATAGCCCAAAGTGCTTCCCTTTGCATTGATGGGTGAAACACAATGCTGCTTACCCTCCTTGGAATCCTTTGATTCCTCACCGAGTGGAATGGGGGCGGGATAGAAAGCGACTTCTTTGGTGGTCAAGGGTTCGATAAGGAAGGAACAACCGCGGGGTGTTGAAAGACCCGCAACCCACTGTCCTCGGTTAAAGCAAAACAGCAAAATATAACTATAGGCGTCTTCCCCTCATTTTCGCACGGAGAGCCGAACCTTTGAAAAAGAGACAGAAAATGAACCGTTTCGAATTTAAAACTCATATTATTTGCCAGACCGTCTCGTTAATCTATTTCTCACCAATATATTCGCCCAACCATGGACACCAACAAAATTTCGCAGCCGAAGACTGACCAGAGTACTGATCAACCAAAGACTGACCAGAGTACTGATCAGCCGAAGACTGACCTGCCGAATACGGATCAGCCAAAGACTGAGCCGACACCGCAGCTTCTTCAGCAGGAAGTGGCACCGCCCTCGGCTGACCCGCCCCCAACGCTCCCTGGCCAGTCCCAGCCATGGACGGAGTGGTATAAACCCGACGTCTTCAACGAGCCGGACCCAGATGACGACAAGAAAGACAAGTGCGGTAGTAGCGCGCGAGCTGTCACGGCAATATGAGCGTCACCTTGTATGTCTTGCATGTGGGTGGTCGAGTGGCCGTGGGTGTTGTCGAGCTTTGAACTGATGCCCGAAGGCCCCTGATTTGTGGCAAGACGGACCGCGATGCGTGTGGCCTTTGTAACTTAATACGTCATTCAACAGATAACTTGATGCCTTGTGGTTAGACATAGCCAAGAATTTCTGGTTACCCAACCAAATACGTCGCGTGTTTTGTGCAGAAGTAACTGGAAATAGGTAATTAGCTGAAGCAAGTCGACAGCGGAATACCTGCCCAATGTGCCACCACTCACAACACCCGTAGACGTGAAGAAAACGAGCTAAAATAGCACAGGTGCCCAACTGATAGCACTAAATACTGCACGTTCAAGCCTGTTGTATCGGGAGGCTTAGGCCATGCATTGCGAGAAGGAGCGTCAATTATCATTATCGTATCACATACGACGTAGCATGCCCGATGACGGGAAGAGGGGTGGAAGGCTGCATGAATTCTTCCATGCCCCGCCTTGCGGTTGCCCGATAGACTTTCAGCCGTACCACCACTGGTTCGCAACAGGCAACAGACCCACTTAAGCCATGAATGTTCCCTCGGTTCCTTGCGTGTACTCGTGAAGTAGTGTGGTACTTGTCAGCGCCTTATGTACTACAATAGCGCGATAACTGATGACGCATGAAATGGCGCATGCCGGTGTATGCTAACCGGTCCTGCTGACCGGCCATGCTTGCCGTGCTTTTCCATAAAAATAGCAACAAGTACGGTCTATGTATTGCTATCCTGGCCTGCCCCACAGCTTTCACTGTCTCGTGACTTTTCATGAGAGTCACTTCCATTATGGATCACAGCACAGTGCTTCCACCGTCGCCACTTGTCGTCTATGGTACGGCCTGGAAAGAGGAGCAGACTGCCAAACTCACCGAAAAGGCCATCTTGAATGGCTTCACTGCCATTGACACGGCCAACTACCCGACGGCCTACAATGAGCCGTTGACGGGACAGGGCATTTCCGCGGCCATCAAAAAAGGCTTTGTAAAGCGCAGCGATCTTTTTGTAGATGATTTCCCTACCCTCTTCTTCCTTTCTCTCATCTTTTCGCTCCATGCTGACACCTTCTAGATTCAAACAAAATTCAGTCCCCTCTGGGCCCACGACATAGACAAGGTCCCTTTTGACCCAAACAAGACCATCAACGAGCAGGTCCGTGAGTCGATTTTGCAGAGTCTCGTCCACCTGCAGACTGACTACCTGGATGCCGTTATTCTGCACGCCCCTTACCCCAGTGACGCCGACAATCTTGTCGTATGGCGTGCTCTTGAAGCCTTTGTGCCACATACCGTTCGAGCCATTGGCGTGTCCAACGTGACGCTATCGCAGCTATGCTTCATATTCCAGGCGGCAGCTTCAGAGGGCACTCGTCCTTTTATTGTACAGAACCGCTTCTGTCGTGAGACAGGCTTCGACATCGACGTGCGTGCCTTTTGCGCCGAGCACGGTGTAGCCTATCAGGCATTTTGGATTCTGAGACATAATCCCGAAGTTTTGGAATCGCCATTGTTAGCGTCCGCGGCGGCGAAGCTTAGAGTGGAGAAGGAGCTAGCATTTTATGTGCTCATTTTAGGGCTGGGCAACAGCGGAAATTGTGACAGCGTCGGCAGGATCCAGGTGCTGGACGGTACCACTAAGACGGAGCATATGCAGTGCGACGTGCGGACAATTGACCACGTTTTTGGGCGTCTTGGTGATGGCCAGAAAAGCAACGTCCTTCGCAAACTGCGGCCTGACATCATTGCGTTTCGTGCGCTGCTACAAGAACTTGCTCTGAAAACGGGAGACGGGGCGACGAACAATCTTCGCCGGGGTTCTCATACAGCTTCAGGGCCGACCGGAGAGGGAAGTAAAGACGAGCATCATAACCGGCACAGACTCGGACATAGCCGCGTCGGGAGTTCCGTCCATGTGGTACTGGCCATCATCGTTGTGTGTATTTACGTCTGCTTATTGCCCCTGTGGCGTTGGAGCCCGAAGGCGACGGAGAAATCAAAGTTTTTGTTGTGAGGATGTGAGGCGAGCTGCGGACGGGAAGTTTCATAGAGAAGGGTGACCGAGCAGCTGCATGTGCAGCATCCCAGACTGTTGTCCTTGGTTTATACGCAGTATAAATATACGACTTGCGGCTCGCGAAACCCAAAAATCAAAACCAGTACAAGTAGACATTCCGTATGCTTCTCGACGCACTAACCATTTTTCCAGCCATATCTTCTATTCCAAGGGTGACCTCTGCCTACGTACTAGCACTCCAGTTCCTTGGCAGTATTCGGCAACCGTGACTCCTCCCATGCAAATATTTGAAAAAAAAAAAACAATCAGTGCATTGACAATGTGTGCCAGGGGTTTGGAGTTCTGCGCCCTGTAGCTGGCATCTTTAACATGTACGGGCCTTGCAGATGCAGTTTGCCAGATCACTCACCTCCCGGAGCTCTTGCGCAGACTCCAAGACCGTGATACTGTGCCCCGACAGCGCCGCCGAGATTCCTCCCATCACAGCACCTACGACCACAACGTTGAGCTGGACGCCTGCTTTCTGGCATATTGGATGTTTTGCCGGGCCAAAACAGACTGAGACAGACGGGAGCAGTAACAAGACTACTTTAGTACAAACCTGGGCTACATTATATGCACCCCCTTGTGCTCCTGTCCAGGACGCTCCCTGTGTCGCCGCTTTGATAGACACGTCTCCCGGCCCCTCCGAGACGGCAACGTCCCGCCTGTCATGTATGCCCGGGATTTCCGAGGGTTTTCAGTCGCCACGTGGGCTCGCTACGTCCCGATCCCACTTCCCCTTCCGCTTGCCGGTGCAATCTAGCATCGTGCGGGGAAGGAAATGCGGGGAAGGTTCATCTAACACGGAAAGTGTACCGAAAAAAATCACCATCTCCCTTCAGCGAGTTTTACCCCGAATGCGCAGTCTGTTCTGTTTTATGAAATGTGATTCGCCCAACAAGTCGCACAGAGGCATGCCACAACAAATGGCGACCTCGGAAGTCCCAGACCTGCTATATATCCCGGTCAGCCTGCTGGCCTCGTAGAAAATGGCAGTCAATGATGCTCTGCTCACGCCATGGCGATCCTGAAATCAGCAAGCACGGCATTGACCACTCTGGTGGCGACTGTGCCTGCTGGCCAACCTGAGTATCTTTGTCATGAAGGGACAGTTTCCGAGTGCATCGATCCCGCCCATGAGGAATCCATTATGGAGGATATGCATCAAGACAGCACAAAGGCCTCGCAGTTGGCCAGCTGGGCCACTCTCGCTATTAGCATCAGAATATGTTGTCTGAGCCAACTCCCTCTTGTCTTGTTTGTTAGCATCTTACTCATTGTCGTTGCCCACAGAACCTAAGGGCCCTCCCGGCTGCGGCCCACATCGGGGGATGATACACCATGCTGACTGAATTGACCATCTTAAGCATGCTTCTTCTGGCTGGTTGCCGTGCAGTCGTGCCGGTCTCTTCTGGCCGCATCCTGGTCTTTGTCTACCTCTGTATGTTGTCCCTATAGATGTTGGGCCCCAAGATTGCGGACAAGTCGAAGCGTTGGCTGTGGGGACGCGAGGTGAATTGGGGAAGGAAGGTGCATAATAGGGAGTGTTTTAAGTCTTGCAAATATATTATGTAACTACGCTTTCTCATTGACAGGTATCTTATTGTAACATGGAACCAGTCTTACGGGTGCAAAATGACCGTCTGCGTATGCACAAACTCAGACAGGCCCCAGTCGGCGCCGAAGCGGCCAAAGCCGCTGGCCTTGCTCCCGCCATGCGGCAGCGTGGGCTCGTCGTGGACTGTGGGTGCGTTGATGTGGACGGCGCCGGCGTCGAGCCGCCGTGCCAGTTCCAGCGCCCGGTGGTGATTTTGCGACCACACGGCCGCAGAGAGGCCATACTCGGACCCGTTGACCACCAGCTCGGCGGCAGCCTCATCCTCGACAACAATGAGGCCCAGCATCGGCCCAAACGACTCTTCGGCATAGAAGTGCATCGACGGCTCCAGGTCCTCGACCACCCGGAAGGGCAGGTCCTGGGGTGGGCGGCTTGCGTCGTTGGCGGGCGCCGATGCAATGATCTTTGCACCCTTGGAGAGAGCGTCGGCGACGAGCGACTCAACCTTGGCCACGCTCTTAGGTGTAATCACCGTCCAGGTCGACCCCTTAATCTTGTCCAGCGCTAGCTGTAGCTCAGCCTTGAAGGCGTCGGCCACGGATCGAACAACAACCACTAGGTCGGTAGACATGCAGATCTGGCCTGACTGGATTGATAGGAAAAGAGGAACTGTTAGCGGCAAGAAACAAGGGACGAAGTAGTACAGACAGGAACGAGTCGATTTTCTTACATTCAGCGAGGCACCAAACACGGCCGCCTCTGCAGCCTTTGCCAGGTCGGCGTCCTCGAGGACGATAGAGGCGTTCTTACCGCCCAGCTCGAGCAGCACCGGCTTAAGGGCTTGTCCGGCCTTGCGGGCGATGATCCGGCCGACAGCAGTGGAGCCGGTAAAGTTGATCTTTCTCACTGCATGATGTGTGACCAGAATATCGACGACTTCGGGCGCATCTTCCGGTCGATGCAAGATGAAGTTGACGACGCCCGGCGGGAATCCTGCTTCGACAAACAGATTGGCGATGAAATAATGCGTCCGGGGACTGAGCTCGGATCCCTGGCAGAAATATGGATTAGTCGTTGGAATCAGGCCGAGATGCTTGCGGTTTGAATTGCCATACCTTGAAAATTGCAGTGTTTCCCGCTGCTATTGGGGCCACGACAGAGCGGAAACCCAGGATCAGAGGACCATTCCAGGGCGCCATGCCGACAACGACACCCAGGGGACGAGAAAAGACCATGCCATACGATCCAGGAGACTCCGTGTAAGGAATGGAGCCTCTCCCAGACCCGGATGTAAGCAGAGAGGCGTGCTCCTCAATCAGACCAATGCTGTCCTGGAGGTTGATCTCCGCCCACAGATCAGAGCAGTGAATTTCTGCCTGGACGAGCGCTTTGGCTTCGTCTCCTCGTTCGCGAAGCAACTGGGATCGTCAAAGAGTATCAGCATTGAAACTGCCAACAACATGCGAGTATGCATTTTCGAAGGAGAACTCACCGACGCAAGCTTCTGCAGCAGCTGTCGCCGCTTGATTGGAGTCGAGAGAGACCATGAGCGGAAAGCTGCTGCGCTGCTCTCGAGCGCACGATGGCAATCGGCCGCGTCGGCGCCCTGAAAATATCCGGTTGGCAGAGGATACCTCCGGCTGCTGTCGAGCTCCTTCAGCACCGGCTTCCCGTCAATGATTAGCGGCACAATGTGCTCGACTCGCTCAATGTGCGTAGAGTGCTCAGTGTCCGCGAGCTCTGCCTTTGGCATTGCGCCATTTATCGGTGTCGTCGTTGCCAACATTGTTGCAGTATCAATTTCAAAAGTTGGGGAAAATCGCTTCTCCAACTAAAGCGGCAGGCCGTAAATTAGGGAGGGGGTCACTACTTGTACACGGCATTGAACGCCACTTGCACGTTGCGAGGGGCATTTGGGGACTTCGGGGGATCTTCGGGGGGGCCTTCCGGTGGGGCTTGTGGTGGGTTTTGACCGACTAGGAATTTGGGGGGTCACGCGAAAGACCAGCAGCGTTAGTTTTACAGGGCGGCCACGCTAATGATAACAAGTAGTGTTTGCTGCTTTTGATAGGGTCAAATACTGGAAGCGCCCGTCTAGTACGGAACTGACACGCAGAGATTGTGTAAAATTGCGAGTGACGAATCTCTTGAATTCCGGGGACGCTTATCTTTCAAAGGCTACATTTCAAAACCAAGTGTAATAAAACCGCAATGATGCTGAAATACTCGGTATTTCAAATTCCAAATCAAACAATATTCAGTTTTCTAGAGGGCCAGGAATCCGCACTATCTTATCAAAAGCCTCGCGCGACTTGCGTCCGAAAAAGTACAGCGGGATGGCCAAGAGCAGCGGCAGGGTGACGACCATAAACAGGATCATGTACACCTGAATCCAGCCCTGCGAGTTGACCCAGTTCACAGCCACGTACAGGAACAAAAATGCCACCAGATTCTTGACCACGTTTACCGCAACGAGGATCTCCTGGGAAAACTCGGGATAGCAGTCGAGCAGGTAGGTCATGGCGATATTTGGCGTGTAGACCGCACCGAAAGAGACCATGCCGAAGCCGACGGCGATGGCCGACCAGTGCAGCGACCTGTCGCAAGCAAACGCAATCAGGATGCAGCCCGCGGGACTGATGTAGCAGCCGGGAAGGAGGGAGATAAGCCGCTGCTCAGGCACAAAGGTGCCGCGGCTGCGGATGATCAGCCGCGCGGTGATGACATCAGAGAGGTAGCCGCCGCCAAAGCACGCAATGAGGAAACCAATGATGGCGGCGATTTGCATGAGGCCGATACTGCTGGCTGGGAACAGATATGGAGGAGCTAGGAGTAGCGAAGGGAACGCGAAGCTGATCCAAGTTAGCAAAGAGGGCAGAATCAAAAATTTTGAGACAGGAACATACATCATAATGATCTGCGCAGCCAGAGAGCTGCCGTAGATAAAAATGGTCCAGAGCACGGGCATGGAAAGAAGAAAAGCAAACGGCATGCCAAAGGCGCGGTAGAGGCGCACAAACGGGTTGATCTTGATCGTGGAGACCCAGACGCGCGGGTACGAGATGGGAACGACTGAGACTTGGCCAATAATGTGCGGTACTGCGTGCTCAACGCCGGTAAATGTGCCGGAAAGCTCCTCCTTGGGCGTGCTGTCCGAGTGGTGATCGGGCACATCGTCGACGGGAGGACGAACAAAGGACGACTCTGGATAGAACAGGAACATGGTGACGACGCTGAAGCCCGCCAGTCCCACACACACCCAGACAAAGTCGCGCCACGTTCCAGGGCTGTATGCGACGACGAAGCCAGAAATGAGGGGGCCGACGGCCGAGCCGCAGGAGATGAGAATGACATATCTGCAAAAGAGCCCAGTCAGCTTGGGTTCGCAGTTTCTTGCAGTGGTAGGCGCTTTTACTCACACGGCCATCATAGCTCCTCGCTCGTGTAGGAAGAACATGTCTGACACGATTCCGGGAAGAATACTCTACGAAGCAAGAGTGATCAGCAACATATACCAGTGTGGAGTTGTCTTGAACTTGACTTACCTCGCCTGCAGCAGATGCAAACCCCGAGAGGCAGCGCGCAGCCAGAAGTTGGTTGAATGTCTTGGCTTTTGCAGTCCAGATGAGAACAGCAAAGAGGATAGTCATGGAGATGATCAAGATGGGTCGTTTTCCATACTTGACCGACAGCGGTACCCAGAACATGTTGCCCACGCCGAGGAGGAGGAAGTTGAACTAAGAGTTGGCAAGTGTCAGCTCTGTTGTTGTTGCACCGAAGACGCGTAGAAATGGAGAATTCAAGGCAAACAGGCTGGGAACTCACAGTGAGCAGCTTGTTGACCTCCGTAGCGGACTTTTGAAACTGCATCTCGAGCAGCACGGTCGCCACAGACAGACCGGCTGCGGCAAAGTTGGCGACAAAGTTGAAAAAGGCCGTGACCGCCAAGGCAAGGAGCTTGCCACTCCGGGGCCATCGCAGAGGGTCGTTTTCATCGTCGGACGGCGGCGGCCACAGGCCGAGGCCATGGTGGCTGTGTGATGTCGCGTCGATGGCGACATGCTCGACGATGTGAGAGATATGGTGACCGCCATCGGCATGGCCATGATCCACGGTAGACTCCATTGATTACACGAGGCTGAATACTGTGTGTTTCCAAGTACAAGGAGAGAACATGGGGTGTAAGAGCGAGAGGACAAGAGATATATAAAGGAAAACAAACCCCCTTCCCCGTGGGGAAGCAGCCTTTGCGGGTACCATCCGCGGTTATCTTCAGACCGCGTAACAGAGCCGCTTGGGGTCTGGACCATGAGTGCCAGTCATGTGGCGTTCGCGATCCATGTACAAGTAGTCGCCCACCCTCCCTGCCCTATTAACGTTGGCTCGTTACCAATGTGGCCCCCAAGTCGCATTTTGCCGCTAGTAGCAATTGTCATTTGAAAATGCCAACTGCCGAATGTCATGCGGGGAAGTGCCTAAATATGGGGGTATTTCCCCGCTCGGGGCAACGACGGCGTCTTTCCGCCAACCCCGCGGACAGACGGACAGTGGGAATAACCCGCCAAAAGGGCCCTTGGGAACAAATAGGCCTTGCCGTTCCCCCTCATTGTGCTAAGAAGCTCTCCACCCAACCAAGACGCGCACATTAACTATCGCCCAGCAACTAAATACTTTCCCCAGCGTCTTGTTTATCCCCCGAAAAATACCATGGCTGGCCATTTTCGCGGCAGTCTGCCGCCTGTGAGCGCGAGCTTCTCAAAGGATCCTCAATTCTCTGGGTTCATGAAGCCATGCCGTTTCGAGGGCGAGGTCAGCGACCTCGAGGTCGAGGGCACGCTGCCGCCGGAGCTGGACGGCACCTTTTACCGGGTCATGCCTGACCCACATTTTCCGCCGTACATTGAAAATGACCCCGTAAGTCGTTCTGATCTTGCGATTCGGCCACCGCTGACCTCGGCACTCGTTATGTAGTGGTTCAATGGCGATGGAACTGTCAGCGCTTTCCGATTTCACGAGGGAAGAGTGAGCTACAAGCAAAAGTATGTGCGGACAGAGAAGTTCATCCGTGAAAACGAGGCCCATCGGGCACTTGCCGGTAAGTAAAGAGGATCTGGCTGTCTATGTTGCTAGCATGTCTACTCACACGCATTGACAGGAAAGTACCGCAACAAGTACACTGATGCGGTCGACTTCAAGGTCCGCACGACGGCCAACACCAACATTTTTTACTTTAACAAGGTGCTCCTGGCCATCAAGGAGGATGCGTTGCCGTATGCCATGGACCCGATCACGCTCGACACCATTGGGCTGCACGACTTTGACGGCCAGATGCCCAGTCTGACCTACACGGCACACCCAAAGGTCGACCCGGAGACCAAGGAGATGATCGGCTTCGGCTACGAGGCCCGCGGCGACGGCACGCCCGACATTTGCTACACCAACGTCAGCGCAGACGGGAAAGTCACGCAGATTGTGTGGCTGGTGTCGCCGGTCGTGGCCATGATCCATGACTTTGCTGTGACAAAGAACTGGGTAAGGCATTCTTTGTTCTGCCGACGTGGGTGGTCTTGTCTGACATTTCACAGGTCCTCTTCCCTCTGATCCCGCAGGTGTGCGATCTTGAGGAGCTGAAAAAGGGCGGCGAGCACTGGCGGTGGGATCCCAAGCTGCCCTTTTATCTGGGCGTGCTCCCGCGTCGGGGAGCGACGGGGGCCGATGTCAAGGTGGGTACACATGGCTTGAAACCGAGGGGAAAACATACTAACACCCCTAGTGGTTCCGTGCGCCCAACGCTTTCCCCGGACACACGACAAACGCGTACGAAAACGACGAGGGTGAGATCGTCTTCGACCTCCCGCTCACCGACAAGAACGTCTTTTTCTGGTGGCCCGACGCTCAGGGCAACGCGCCGAACCCGCAGGAGATCCACGCGCGCTACGTGCGCTTCACCTTTGACCCCAAGTCGGAGCAGCTGGACCTGCCGGCGCCCAAGGTGATCCAGGACTGCGACATGGAGTTCCCGCGCATCGACGACCGCGTCAGCTCGTCCCGCCACCGCCACAGCTTCTTTGACGTCATGGTGCCCGAGGCCGGCACCAACTTTCCCGCCATCATGCCCGTCCTTGGCGGCGGCCACCCGCTGTACAACAGCGTCGGCCACCTCGACCACGAGACCGGCCTCTATGAGACGTACACGCCCGGCCAATTCCACATGGTGCAGGAGCCCATCTTTGTGCCGCGGTCCGACGCCGCGCCCGAGGGCGACGGCTTCGTCATCGTGCTGGTCAACAACTACTCCACCATGTCGAGCGAGTTGCACGTGGTGGACACGCGGGACTTTTCCAAGCCACAGGCCGTGGTGCATCTCAACATCCGTCTGCGGGCTGGCCTGCACGGCAACTGGGTGGATGCCCGGGAACTGGCGGCATAGATAGCGCGAGGCAGCAGGCCATGCAAATTTGAATGAATATTACGTGACTCAGTATCTACAGTAGTTAGCAGAGATACAGTGCCAAGTGTGTGATAGAGTACTAGAGCTGAAATAGAAAGCAACCAGCACTGTTAAAACGCGACGAATGGAAACAACAAACAATCTATTCAGTTGCAGAACACTAAAAAACAAACTAAACAGGATCTCATTCTACTCATAAATCTCTTCGTAAGTCTACTATCTTCTTCACTTGTCTAGCTTAGTCAGACACCAAGGTCTCGACGTCAACACCCTCCAGCCGGTAGAAGCCGAGCGCATTCAGCATGGGCTTGTCGTCGAAGCGGTACAGGAAGACCTTGCCGCTGTCGTCGGCAAAGTGCTGGTAGCGGTACCAGGCCGGGATGGCAAAGGTGTCGCCCTGCTTCCAGGTGAGGGTCTTGTCGCCGACAGTGCTGTGGCCGCTGCCCTGGATGACGTGGTAAACAGACGAGGCGGTCTCGCGGATGGGAGGCGACGCGGTTCCGGCGTTGAGTCTCTCGGCCGAGGCGCCAATGACGCGGCCAACTAGTATTGTTAGTGATCATTTACAACAGAACTAAAGATCAAAGACCAAGAAAGAGAAAAGCTCACTCTCTCTTCCGTCGGTCTTGAGGTACGGCTTCGAGGCCCAGTTTCCGGGCTCCGCAGCCAGGCTGGCCTCCATGGCGACCCAGGGAAAGACAATGGGCGAGGCGTCGGCGTCCTCGGCCGGGTAGCGGGCGGCGGCATAGTGCTCGACAAAGTGGACGGGGAAGTGGACAAAGTTGGGCAGGTCGAGGCCGTCGAGCCAGATGACGGGGGCATCGTCGCCGCCGTCCTCGTTGGCGCCCTTCTTGCCGTGGTCGTGCCAGTTCCAGGTGGGGGTGACGATGACGTCGCGCGGCCGCATGGGCACGCGCTGGCCGTGGACGGCCGTGAAGCCGCCGCGGCCCTCAATGATGAAGCGGCAGGCAAAGGCCGTGTGGCGGTGGGCCGGGGCGGTCTCGCGCGGCTGCACCAGCTGCAGGCCGGCGTACAGCGTGTCGGTCGTGTAGGGCGCCTCGCGGGCCGGGTTGGACAGCATCAGCACGCGGCGCTCGGCCTGCTTCTCGGTGATGAGTTGGCCAGCCCGGATGAGGTACGGCCGGACCTGCTCGTACGACCACAGGTGCGGCACGGTGCGAGGATTCGGCGCGGGAGGGTTCAGCCGGGCCATTTGCGCCCACAGAGGCGCCGTGTGCGTCACCTTGAGGGCATTGACCAGCTCCACCGGGTCGGTGATGGCTTCGGGGCCGTTGACGGTCATGATGGTGTGTGTGTTGGGGTGTGCTGGGAGGGTGTTGTAAGTGTATTGGGCTTAGTTGAGAGGGGGTGCTGGGATGAGTATGGAATGCGCAAAGTGTATTTGTTGTGAGCCGGTGTGATGTGCTTGTTGCACTGCAGGTGAGTGGACTCGGGATAAATAAGTCTTCAATGAAGCTGCCAGATAATCAGAGACAATCGATTAAACGCTCCGGACTGGCGCCATTCATATTGACGTCAGCACGAGCGTGCCGTGCCCCCTTGCCGACGGATAGAATGGAAGCTGTAGTCGTCTCGTCGGCCTCATCCGATGTACCCCCGACATATCAAGGCAGAATGTCACTAAAAAGAGCCGGACGTCTGCGGATGCGCAGAATGCGGAGGTGCGGGGGCGCGGAAATGCGGAGTTTGGGGGATATGTCGGGACGCTGCCGAAGGCCGCTTACACATTCAATCTTGATGGACGGCTTACAAGTGGACTTGACCTCCCCATTACGCTGAAGCACATGCAGCTCGTGCACACTATACATGTCTCGTCATATTAACACAATGCGGAGCGAAAGTTTAGAAACCCTGAATGGTCTGCGTCTGGCCGACCAGGTGAGTCTCGGTTTCCTGTTTCTGCAATGCCACGTCCAACTCTATCCCTGCACAGTAGCTACTCTGCTATCTGCTCGCCCACTCCTGCCATGTCTCCTCCGATCACACAATGCTGACTAATAGCCCGTCCGCTACCCATCCCGGTCGGTTAGCCTGCTCGAGCGACTCATGAAGAAGACCGACCAGGACGGCCTGCTGGCCTCCCGGGCCGTTGTCCCCCTCAGCGTCGTCATTGTCGGTGCTGGGCTGGGCGGCCTGGCCACAGCCGTGGCCCTGGCTCGTCGTGGCCACTCGGTCACTGTCCTGGAGCAGGCGCCTGTGCTAGGCGAAGTCGGAGCCGGCATCCAGATCCCGCCCAACTCGGCCCGCCTGCTGCTCTCCTGGGGCATCGGCCCCTACTTTGAGGGCCGCGTGGTGCAGCCGGACAGCATGACGTTCCGCCGCTGGCAGAGCGGCGATCCCATTGGCTACACGCAGCTGGTGCCCAACTTTCCCGACGCCTACGAGGCGCCGTACTATGTCATCCACCGGGCCGACTTCCACTCGGCCCTCTGCCGCCTGGCCCAGCAGCACGGCGTGTCCATTGTGACCGACAGCCGCGTCGTGAGCTACGACGAGGCCGCACCGTCCGTCACTACTGCCGCCGGCCGCCAGTACACGGCCGATCTGGTTGTGGGTGCCGACGGCGTCAAGTCTGTGGCCCGGCCGGTCGTGCTGGGCGGCACCGACAAGCCCGCCAACAAGACTGGCTTTGCCGTCTACCGGGCCGTCGTCGACACGGAAAAGATCAAGGCAGATCCCGACACGGCCTGGCTGCTGGAGAAGCCGGGGATCAACATCTGGTGAGTCTTGTTTCGGTGTTGTGATTGATGGTCCTCCAGCTGACACGTCCAGGATCGGAGAGGACCGACACGTCATGACGTACAGCATCGCGGGCGGCAACTCGTTCAACATGGTGCTCTCGCACGTGGACCACAGCGACCCCACGACGTGGAAGGTATCCGAGGCCGTGAGCGAGATGCGGCAGCACTTTGACAGCTGGGACCCGCGCCTGAAAAAGGTGATTCACATGATTGAGGGCACCATCAAGTGGCCGTTGATGAGCGGCGCGCGGCTGCCGACATGGATCGCGCCCGGCAGCAAGCTCGTCATCCTCGGCGACGCTGCCCACGCCATGGTGCCGTACATGTCGCAGGGCGCCGCCATGGCGGTCGAGGACGGCGCGGCGCTGGCCGAGGTGCTGTCGCTGGTGCCCTCGCGGGCGCAGATCCCGGACGCGCTGGCCGTGTTCGAGGCGGAGCGCATGCAGCGCAGCGGCGGCATGCAGACGGCCAGCCTCGTTAACGGCCGCCTCTGGCACTTTGCCGACGGGCCGGAGCAAGAAGCGCGCGACCTGGGATCGAGGGCCGAGGTCGAGGGCCGGCCGTTTTTAGAGAGCACAAATCAGTGGAGCGACCCGGTCACGCAGATCTGGGCGTACGGCTACGACGCCGAGGCAGAGGCGCGGGAACGGTGGCAGGCGGCAGCGGGCGGAGGAGGGGTGTAGAAGGGACATGTAAATACAAGGTATCAGAAGAATTCAATGGTATACAAGATATAAAACTAGCGTCTTATAAAGTGAGAGTTGACGTTGACGTCATAAGCTGTACTCGTATTTCACTGTAGTTTAGTGGAACGTTTATTCATAGCTGGTCTGATCTACTCGATAACTTGTCCGTCTATCAGCCGCCACTCAGCCATTGGAGCCAACTCGACAGTCTACAGCAATGCACCTTGTCCTGTCTATACTTATTGTCTATTCTCTAGCTACGGAAACTGCCAAACTCAGCTGAACTGGACGCCATTCCGCAGGGTGCCAATCTTGGATATCTTAATCTCCATCTTTGTGCCCGGAACGAGGTAGCGCGGCGGCGTGAGGCCAGCGCCGACACCACCGGGGGTGCCGGTCATGATGATGCTGCCCTTTTGCAGCGTCGTGCCGGAGCTGAGGTGGGCAATCAGGCGCGGCACAGAAAAGACAAGGTCGTCGAGGCCGGCGTCCTGGCGCAGCTCGCCGTCGACAATGGTCGACAGGTGCAGGGCGGCCGGGTCGGCAACGAGGGCGCTGGCCACAAGGACAGGGCCCATGGGCGCGTACGTGTCGAAGCCCTTGGAGAAGCCCCACTGGGGCACGCCACCGGCGCGGGCGGGGTCACGCTGCCACTTGCGCGAGGAGATGTCGTTGCCGGCCGTGTAGGCGGCAATGTAGTCGAGCGCGTCGGCCTCGGCAACGTCCTTGGCATCACGCCCAATCACGACGACCAGCTCGCCCTCGTAGTCGGCCTGGTCGTCCTGGGCGATCTTGGGGATGACCACGTCGGCGCCGTGGTCGGCCACCGTCGGCGGCGGCTTGAAGAAGATGGACGGGAACGGCGGCTGTTTGCGGCCGGCCTCACGGACTGCAGAGTTAGATGTGTAAATGTGTTGGTTCACATCCATTTCAGCACTCACTGTGCGTCGCATAGTTGAGCCCGACACAGCGCAGCGTCGGCACATTGGCCGGTGTCAGCGGTCCCAGCAGCTTCTTGACCGTGACCACCTCGTCCGTCACCCGGGTGGCGCCCGTGGTATCGTACAGGTCGTCGCCCTGCAGCACCTTGGCCTTGAGGCCCGTCTCGGCCGTCGTGTCGCCCAGGTCAAAGTCGGCTTGCGGCAGGATCGGCTCGCCGTAGAGCGTGCGGCCGTCGGTGGCCACAAACCGGATCAGTCGTTCCCAGGCAACCTTCATTGTGGATGTGGTGGGGGGGGTGAGATCCAAGATGAGCTGAGAGTCAGGTGCAAATACGCGTCTGTCGTGTTCGGACCGTGTTGGCTCTATGCACCAAGTCCCTCTGACGTGCCGGCCTTTATTGCAAAGCATCTGCCGGCCTCTTCCCGGAGTTGCCCCGAACTGCGCTCCAAGACTCCACTCGCACCAGCAGTAAACCCGTTCGGGACCCATATTGGGCCCGTATTGGACCCATTCTTGTCCCCTCGCCGACCCGCACTTAATCCACCATTCGCCCGTACGCGTTACCCCACCTGACTTTTTGCAAATTGCTCGGCAGTTTGTGGGGGAGTTTGGCGAGATTGTGGGGAAGCCTATTTAACCGGCTACGTTCCGTTTTCCCCGCAAGAAAACACCAGTAGCAATTTTGCTAGTCTTTCTCCCTTTCCCCCTTTCCCCATGGCCCAGGACAGCGACAGCACCGTGACAGGTACCACGGCGGCCACGGGTAGAAGCATTGATCTGTCAGAGGGCGCCGACGCGCCCACGCCGGCCAACAAGCGGCGTCGGATCGCTCTAGCTTGTTCGGCCTGTCGGATCCGTAAATCCCGGGTACGCTCCCGTAACCGGCTGCCGCCATCTTGCCGTGTGACGCTGACTGTGATGCCGACCTGCAGTGCGACGGCGTGCGGCCGAGATGTGAGCCGTGTCTGCGGCTCGGCTTCGAGTGTATATACGAACTGCCCGACACGTCGGCCAACCTGGTCGTTCCCAAAGAGTGAGAGGTGCCCATGGTGTTTTGTATTTAGCACAGCATGTTGACCACGCAGTCTCTTTGCCGCCCTAGAGGACCGCGTGCGGCGGCTGGAATCATCACATAAGCTGCACGATGACCGGCTTGTCGCCGTCGAGACCGCGGCCGCGTCGTCGTCGCTTCGGCCCGGAGACCGGGCTGGTGCCGCCGGTAGCATCGTCGTCCACGTAGACGGGATCCACGATGTCGCCGCCGACCAGAGCATGACCGATGGCATGGCCGTGTCGTTTGTTGACGAGCAGGACTGTGGGTTTTTTGGTGAGTCTTTCTTTTCATTCGGTTCCGACTCCTCTCTTCTTCTCTTCTTCTCTTCTTCTCTTCTTCTGTTCTTCTCTTCTTCTCTTCTTCTCTTCTTCTCTAACCCCCCAGGCCCCTCGTCCAACATCGCCTTTATGCGCCACATCTTCCGGGCCATGTCGAGCCCCAGCTCGTCAAAGCCGGTTGGTGATGTCGTTCTCTCCCCCGCAGCCGCCACATCTTCGTCACGCTGCGGCCCCTACGATTCCGGCCTGATCAACGTCGGCCGGCCGTCGTCACAGTCACATGCGTATCCGCCGGCCGGGGCCCACCAGGCCTCTGAGCATACCGTGCGCACAAACGTGCTGCCGCCCGACAGCGAGACCCAGACACTGATCCGGGCCTACTTTGCCAACACCGGCCTCCTCTTTCCCTACATCCACGAGCAGAGCTTCCTCGAGACGTACGAGAGCATGCGTCAGACGGGCTTCCGCGCCAATGTCCGGCGCACCTGGCTGGGCCTGCTCAACATGGTGCTGGCCATGGCCGTGCAGACGTTCAATGGAAGCGAGCCCGACGCGGCCAGCCCCCAGACGTCCAAACAGCACCGCGCCGAGCAGGCCGACATCTTTTTCGAGCGCGCCCGCGAGCTCTGCAAGACGCAGACGTTGCGCGGGACCACGCTCGAGACGGTGCAGTACCTCTTGTTGACCAGCCAGTTTTTGCAGAGCACGCAAAAGTCGGTGCAGACGTGGACCACCCACGGGCTCGCCGTCAAGGCCGCCCTCTCCATCGGGCTGCACTCCCGCGACGCCATGGCCAAGCTGCCGCCCATTGAGCAGCAGACCCGCACCCGCACCTGGTTCGGCTGCGTCCTGCTCGACCGCAGCCTGAGCATGACCTTTGGTCGTCCCGGCGCCATCCCAGAGGACTATGTCCGCCTGGACCTTCCTGTCTCGCTAGCCTGGCATCCCGGAGCGGCCGACGATCTCCGGCGCACGAGCACAGCGTTTTACAATGCCACCATGTAAGTAAAGGTGTCTGTTTGTCGGCAAGGTGTTGTCCTTCATTCTTCTTTTCTTCTTTTCTCCCCTTCGTTTTATTTTACCACCCTCTAACCTTCAGCCTCCTCTACCGCATCATGTGGAAGGTCATGGCCACCCTCTACGGTCACAACCTCGGCTGCGATCCCCCTCCTTCGGAAACAGCCACCATCACCCAAATTTTCCAGCTCGAACAGGAGCTCGGCGACTGGCAGGCCAGTCTTCCATCACCTCTCTCCTTACGCTCTCCTGCCGACCTGGCCGACCTGGCCGACGCTGCCGGCAGTCCCTCCGCCAGTGCCTCTGGCAGCTCTCTCTCTCCCGGCAGACTGCCCGGCATTGACGACCCCACGACCGAGCGCTTCCGCGTCATCCTCACCCTCCGCCACCTCAACCTGCAGCTCCTGCTGCACCGGCCCATGCTGACGAATTCGCTCAGTGCCGTCGCCCGCGGCACCATTCTCCCCTCCACCTCCGCCTCGGGACGAGCCCGTCGCTCTGGCCACCACATGCAGATGAGCTTCAACCTAACCTACGTGCGCGTCGCCGAAGAAATTATCGATATTATCTACCTCATCTTCACCCGTCCTGCCCTCGGCCGCCGCCTCCTCGGCGCATGGTGGTTCACGCTATACTACAGTAGGTTTCTTTTCTCCATCTGATTCCATACTTTCTCGTCGTCGTGTGCATCCCCATTCTGACAGCCAGCCTTCAACGCCGCCCTGGCCATCTTTGGCAGCCTACTATTGCCCTCGGACGACCCCTCGGACGATCCGGACGCAGGCCAGCATCGCACGGAGCGGGGAGAAAAGTACCTTAGCAAGGCCATTGACGCCCTTGTCTGCCTCGACTCCGGAAATAGCATCTTGGACAGGTGCGTCGACTATCTGCGCCAGCTGCTTGGCCTCGTCCGCAGCTGGGGAATGGAATCCCCACAGACAGCACTGCTTGCTGGCCTAGTCGCCTCTCTGGACGGACCGGAGCCTCATGAGCATGGCCATGCCTCCAATGAGCTGTTTACCCCCATCCCGCTCTTCGCCCAGACTTCGTCCGGTGGCCTGGATGACGAGCTCGAGCTAGGCCACTTCTTTACCTCTGAGTTCCAGCGCTGGTTCGAACGCGTTCCGCAATAGGTCGAAAGCATTACAATAAAATACCGACTTTGGATTGAAGGGTCAATTAAAGATTAAAGAGCCAAGTAAAGATTAAAGAATTATGTAAATAAAGATTGAAGAGTTATTATCGTAGAACTAAACTAACGTGGTAATCGCGTGGGATCGAGCTACTACCACCGGTCCTCCTTAACGGCTCCTTCTAGACCACCACTTTACGTAATCTGGTTTCCTCCCTCTCCCACTTTGTTAGTAAGGGCTAATCCTTCTTTTCTATTAAATATTTTATATCTACTGCATCTTCCTTTCTAATTAATCAAAGTGGGCAAGTTTTGTAGCACCCACATCCACATTTCGCCGAGAGGCAGCCTAGGATAAGCCGTGGCGGGACTATCCTACGTGCCTCTATAAAAGCTCTCTCTCTGCCTTTCGATAACAGCGTAATGGATATACTGCCTCCGTAAAGAAAGAACGTCAATTTTGCAGTATCAAACTTTCCATACATCGGTCCCGTGCGGTTGAGGACCTTCACAATACGGCCCGCAACACCAGAGGCTGCTAGGCGCTGCTCGTCTGCCTGTCGTTCGCTACTTAGTCGATAGTCCACTGGCATCCAGTGGGCGTTAGTGCCCCTAGTGGCAACATGGCCAGAGTTAGTGATCGCTAATCGAGTATTTAATACACATATTTGTAAAAACAGGACTTGATTTATCTAGGAAGCAGGATGCTCTAAATAATTAAGAGGAACTAAATAATCTAGGTAGATCCTACCCCCTTAGACCAAACATGATCCGATAGTAATAAAATATTAAAGAGCAAATTGAAAAGTTGAAAATAAAACGGTGATTAAGGACTAAAGGGTACGTAATCCATCCTAATAATCAGAGGGTGCGATTGAAAACAAGGGAACCGAGGTGCAGCAAAAGTATGCCGCGTTAATGATGCCCAAGGCATACGAGCACATGCTGGTGCCACATGTTAAAGATATGTTGTCTCCGGTGTACTCGCCACTTTCCGTGGTGACAACGTGAGATATGTTGGTATTAAAAAGCGGCAGTCGCTCAGAAGAATGAGTTTCTGAATTGTCGCCTTAAAGACGGCCGGCGTGTCGCTCCGTCTTTGCTCAAGGCCGAAGGCGCGTGCGTAACCCACTTCGTCTTCTTCAATGATCTTGTCTGTGCTGTCCTCGTCGTCACTGGTGGTATCTGGGGCGGACTCCGACCTAGACATCCGAGTAACCGTCATGCCCTGATTGTCTTTTGAATTGGCGTCGACCCGGCCGTTGCCAAGAAGCATTTGAGCAACAGTTGCGTACTGTCCAAGCACCCTCTTCGAATACCTCACCAGCGGCGTCGTCTAGGTGGCTAGTGCCGTAGATCATCTGCAACGTGTTCGAAGGTGAGCGTTTGATGAAGGAAAAAATATGGTTTGGCAGAAAGAAACATGTCGGGCCATGTGGGAAGAACATTTTGATGTTTTCGGCCAGATCTGGCCACCATTCAGACATATCGCAAGCTTCCGGCAGCTCTTTTAAACGGCAGGTGGTCATTGCGAGCTGCCAGTTCTCTACCCATTCAATGAAGTCCGCTAGCATCTTCTTCATTTTTGCATCACTTCCCGGCATTTAATATTCGCGTCTAGACGCAGTCTCTCAGGCGTAATAGACAGCCTTTGGGTAAGTGTTTGCAGATAAGCGACGCTGGGCCGCGCTGGACCTCTCTGCCTGATTGGAAAGTAGTGTAATATCACCAAATCAAACGCGGCTCGGCGACGCTGATCAAAGCAATTAAGAAGACGTAAAAACAATAGGGTGGATGCGTCTCGAATAACAAATCGATTTAACAAAACCTGGCACAGGGATACAGGCCACAGCCCCTTTGCTTTCCAGCCGGTTTTATGTGGCCTTGTAATCGCTACCCGATCGGGCAGTCAAAGTGGAAACTGATGGATCACGATAGGAGCACGAAAAATAGACATGTATTTTCTAGGAAGACTTTCTTAGAAAACGGGCGACGGACAGATATAAAGCGGTTTGGTGACACTGAATTCCCGAAATGGAAGGAACGCGTTACTAAACAGAAGGTGCAACCGACGGCTATTCTTAACATCGACAAGGTCCCCTGGCCCAATACAACCGCATAGGACTAACTAAGAACAAAAGAGTTAATTAAAGACTCAAAGGGCTAACCAAATATCGAAAAACATGCTAACATTGAAGGGTTAGCTAAGGACTGAAGGGTTGCCCAAAGATTAAAGAACAGATATGTACTAACTATGAACGTTCGTAGTGTCACTCCTTCCATAAGTTCATATTTTACATGTATACTTTTCCTTGCTGCCTCATTGTGTAGCGCGCTGGCCCCAGAGAGGTGCGAGTCGGGGTTCGGATGGATGCAGCGCGGTAGGCCGCCGAGCCAGGTATCCAGCTCTTTTTCTAGCTATAAGGCCTTATCGACGATGGGATGCATGTAGTGGATGCCATCGAAGTAGGCTTTGAGGAAGATGTAGGCCTAAGGGAAGTAGAAGCGGCTCTGTTGTGACTCTGCCTTGCCGGCCAAGCTTTCCTCTGCCAGGGGAGAGAAGACTCTGCGGGGGAAGACGGCGTTATAGAGCGCGGAGATGATGGAGGAGCGTTCACGCTGTTGGCCATGGTGCTGTTCGTGGTAGTTTGCTGGTGCCACTGACGCGGCTGACCGGATAGCGCTGTCCAGGGCGTCTTCTCGAGGCCGTCCAGGAGGGCCATGGAGGCTGTGTTGCCGTAGAACTCCATCTCGTCTGTGTGCGGGTTGATGCCGGCGATCTCGTTGCCGTGGGAGGAGCCAACACAGGAGTATTCAGCAGCATCGGCCATCTTCAGTTGGGGGAGTGTGGCACCAACGTCAAACGGTTCCAGTTGTGGTGGTAAGGACGGTGCAAACGGTGCGGACGGTGCCGGCGGTTCTCGTGTGGCAGTCACCACTGCATGGGAGGATGGAGGCCTACGCGGAACTGGCGTAGGCAAAGGTAGCACAGCGGACGGAGTGTTAGGCACGGCAGTCGACTGCAACTGCAGCTGGCTGGTGAGCTCGTCGACCCGGCTTTCCAGAGTGCGCAGGTAGCTATCTTGTCAGCACAGACGAGGCGATTTGACGAAAGGGACCGGTAGCACACCTGATATCGGCGCCGGTCTCCGGGGGGCGAGAGAGCCGACTGTAGCGACATCGAGCGTTGGCTTCTGCAGAGGTCGTGTAAGCGACGCATGCGCAGCGCAATCACTACACAAGCCGGGCGTGCGCTGGCTCACTCGCACTTGTACATTTTAGCGCGACATCGCTCGCGGGCCTGGATGTCCCATAGTCGTCGGCACTTCGTTGAGCGAGTCTCGGTCCGAGGTAGTGCGCCTGTCGAGGCGGGCGAGGGCGGCTGGCCTCGGGCGCTGGCCGTGACTGTTGCTGGAGTATCCATCAGCAAGAATCACCGCACTTTTGCGACAGTCGGCCAGCTCTCTAACATTGGCGGTGCTATATATCTGAGCCCGCACAGCATTCTGCCGATGGAGTACATGATTCGCCACTGAGGGGGAATGGCGTAATACAGCATATACGTGCTATCTCAAAAGTCGCTTCTTCCTTACGGGAAATGTGGCAGACTCCGTAAGCCGTCCGGATCACGTTTTTTCTGGCAGGTGGAGGCGGGGCCATATTTTGTGCCATCCTTTTGCTGAGTGCTCGGTGCTCTACTGTTGGCAAATCCTACGGGCGGGTAAATGATCCGCAAAAGAGACCCGGGCAACCGTTTCGGCTAACGCCGTCATGTAGTTGGGGCGGAGCCACGTGTGGACCACACATGACTCCGCCCCAACGAAATTAAGATACCAAACATTCGGTACGCGTATGTACGATATTAGGGTGTAGCTGGCCGTTGGTACTCCTAGAACGGATGTCTCCGTCCACTGGTCCCTGAACCATTTTCCTCGAAGCCCCTCCTGTCCGCGTTGACCCAGACGTTTGTTTCTCTGCCAAAAATTACGCTGTACGTGGCGACAACGAGAATCTGATATGATCGTGGAAGCGTTGGTCACTCGTTTTCGCGTTTGGGACTGATGGCGTCTCGTCTGGTCGACTTACATTACTGTACTGGTGGGTTTCTAGGGTTACGATAACAGCGCCCTTTCGTTGTACCAAGCCATAGGAGAATATCAATGCAGAGACTAGTAGCTAGGTGAAAATGAGGAAAGAAACCATTCTAACGCATCACATAAGTGTGATTTCTCAAGTAAGAAAACCAGTCAATTTTTGGTTTCCATGTATGAACCTTCTACCAATGTCTCGCCAACCAATGTGTATTTACCGACCTCTGAGGTCCCACGAAAAATGAATGGAACTCTTGCACCTTGAAGATGTAAACATAGTCAGATATCTAGGCAAGCTCAAGGGAAAGCCCAATCAACTGCTGGGCGTTTACGTCGTAACGGTAAGTCGCCACGTAGCTTTTTGTGACACCTATTACGCAGAACCGTCAGCATCTTATTCACGTCACATTCTACTTTCTTTGAAATAGAAACTAATAGAACAAAGTAATGCCTCACCGACCAAGCTTCAAAGTAAAGATGTGACATGAGTGGAAGCTTATAGTACATCTCTTACTTGCTCTCTTAGTCAATGCAAATAGTATAAATCTAAGGAGATGAAACCTCTAGCTCTCGCGCAGCTGCCGTAAGGCTTCGCGGACATTTTGTTGGACGGCTCGCAGTCTTTCCGCATATAAGACGTGATACTTGACGAGGTCGTATTCTTTGTACAATGCCATTTGGAGAAAAACCAGGCCAGAAGCCGTCAAGGTAAGGAACGTGGTTTATTGACATGTGAGAGATCAAAATGATGCGGCCCGAGTGTGGATGAGGGGCTGAGAGTACTTGTGCGGAGTAATAGTTGGAGAGCATTTGTGAAGTCCAATTATAGTGGGGGCGTGGTTACCAGACTACACACAAAGCTGTCGGAGTCAATCTACAGCACTACTTTTCATATATTCGGAAGGGCTCAGACTCTACTGTTACAGTGCAATTTGGGCCACTACCGTATCTTCCACAATTATTGCAAAGGCCATTCTAAGGACGCACTCGGGTGGAAGGCACAGCCGTTCACTTCTTATGCATATCAGCAAATATCGACGCGGGCAAAGTATCGCCACATTGTTCTTTTCCGCATTTATTTGTTACTCTGTTTTACGTCCTCTTGAATATATATATATATATCAGAGTGTCTCATCTTAATCTCCAAGAGTAGAGACGGGCATGGGCCACTCGAGGAAGTAGGCCTAGTCGATGATGGGATGTGCGTAAAGAGTTCATTAAGCTAGGCTCCGAGGAAGATGTAGTAGACCCGTAGATCTCCATCACGTTTGTCTGCTGGCTATGGCGGCAACGGCAACGGCAGCCTCCATCAGCCTTACAGAAAGAGGCTCAAGTGTCACCGTCTCGTCATGGCCACGATGCCTAGCATTGTATACGAACCCACAAAGCCGTTCCGCCGGTGGGGTATGCGGCCGCCTTGAGGGGAAATGGGGCACATAATTGTACGGAGCAGTTTGTATCCGAAATCGTGTCGTCTTGTGGGAAATGTGGGAGACGCCGCAGTCCGCCTTGGCCACCTTTCGACATCGAAGTGGAGGCGGTGACATTTTTTGTATACGAGTACCGGGGAAGTGATCCACAGAAGAGGATACGAGACGTCCAAGTTGGTCGATTTAGGCTAGCGGCAACGCAAGAGGCCGTCGGCACTCGTACTCGTGGATACATCGGGGTCCACTGAGACTGCTCCGCCAAGAAATTATCTTAATCAACATTTGGAATCAGAGGGCTTGCCCGACTCGCGAAGCTACCTCGTACGAGTAGCTATTATGAAGGCTCTGTATCTCTCCATCCACTTTTTTTTTCAGTGCCGATCTCAGCGTCCTTTTCTTTGAAGCCCCTTCCGTCCGAGTGGCCGACCCTAGTGGAATGGCCCGGGAAATTGGGCATCCCAAGATCGATTGCGGCTATTTCCGAGTTCTGCTTTGCAGTGTGGGCCCTATCTTTCAGCCCGATCCTCGCGTCCCCAACGCCATTACGTGTAGCACCGCGAGGATCTGGACGTTGGCAAGACATTCATTTCTGCACCAAGAAGTAGGTTCTGCGTGGCGACGACGAGGGCGTTCTGGTCCACGTGGTTCTGACCAAGACACTGGTTGACGAAGCGGCTGTCGAAATCCAAGACATGGTCTCTCGGGAGTCCGTGTCCAGCACGTCGAGGGCGACTGTAATACACTGACGAGGGTACCCACCAATATGCGGAAGCAGCTGCTGTTGGCCGGATGCGTCAAGCGATAACAAGTGAGGGAAAGGGAAACTGAGGGAGAGGGAAACTGGTACGCTGGCTGTCCACCTAAAATTAAGCGTCTCGACTAGGCTGCCTCCTGTAACCAGAATACAGCGATAAACTGTCAGAAATGTTGTGCATGGTTCACTAATCAAGTATCCCTTGTCAAAACTTTTCCGCTGACAAATTGGGGTCCGAGGCCCCGTCCAAGTGGGGGCCTTTTCAACTCGTCATACTGACCCAAACGAGCAAAAGCTCCCTGTCTTCCTTCCAGCCTCCAGACACACCTGCGATAAGAATCTCTCCTCTCTCATGGGCCAGCCACGAAATGCGATTTCCATGCCGTCCGATCTTGCCATCCTGAATGCGGAGCAGTTCACCACTCGGTTTCCCGATGCACGCCGCATGCGAGGCGTTGCAGCCCCGCGAACTGGCGACAAAGCCGCGCTCGACCCCCTCCAGGCCATTCTCAGTGCGCAAAACGCGGCGACCCCCAAGGATCGAGCCGCAATGAGCAAAAAGCCGCTCAAACGGACCTCGGTGCCGAGCGAAGACGGCGACCGAGAGCCGGAGAAGAAGCGGACCCGCGGCCGTCCGAGAGTGGCGGCGGCCCAGGATGTGACCGCGGCCGACGTAGGTTTCCCGCAGCGGCTCGCTACAGACTCTTGCCGGCGGTGCACCGCTTGCTGACAGGCCCCCGAAACAGAGACGGCGTACGCAGATCCGCCTGGCCCAGCGGGCCTACCGCAGCCGGAGGGAGAATGCGATCACGCTGCTGAAGAAAAAGGTGCAGGCGCTCAAGGAGGCGAACGAGGCCATGAGCAATGCGTTTATGAGCCTCAACGACGCTGCCATGAGCTACGGCCTGGTCGACCAGCACCCGGGCTTTGCCCGCCAGCTGCACAGCACCACCGAGGTATTTCTGGACCTGGCCCGACGCTCCAGCGAAGACGAGGACGACGACGACGACGGTGGCGAATCTGGCGATGCCGCCGAGCGCACGCCCACCAAGGACGGCCATGGCGACAGGCGGCCACGCGTGCGGGAGTCTACCTCGCATGCGTTTGGATTTCCCACCCGAGAGAGGTCCAGCTCGGCGGAACAGGTGCCGGCCAAACCGACGCATACCAACCAGCTGTACGGCGGCCTGGTCGTGCAGACAGGGCCGCCGACCGACAGCGCCATGTACGCGCCCCAGCACACCGGGTACAACGGCAGTACCGGCCTCGCCACGACGTCCTCGAGCAGCAGCGACGCGCTCTTATCCATGGCCTCGGGCCCCGGCTTCTTTGCCAATAACTTTGACAGCCGGGCAGCGGCTCCCATGTTCTCCGTCTCCGGCCAGAGCACGCCGAGCTCGGACGCCCTCCTCGCCATGAACTCCATGCCCGACAGCGCCTACGGGGCCGTGCCCATCGGCCTCTCGTCGCCCCGGTCCTACGCGGCGCTCGAGGGAAGCTTTGGGCTGCGCCTGCTGCGGACCACGCTCGAAAAGGCGAGTGTGCTGCTGACGATGCCGAATCCGCCCCCGCACGAGTTCGCCCGCATCTTTGGCCTGTCGTCCATGTTCGAGCCGATTGAGCGGATCCGACAGCGAGTACACGCCGGCCTCCGACGGCCGGTGAGCGTGAAGCCACACAAGGGCCGGTGGCGGCCGCTCGAGGCCTCGGACGATACCTGGCCGTTTACCTCGGACCGGAACCTCAAGGCCGTCAATGCAGACCCCGGCCCGGAGCTCTGGAGCTGCTCCGAGATCCCCGGGTTTGAGAACTCGTTTTACGACTGCGACGGCGCCGAAGTGTATCTGCGCCAGCGCGGCGTGCTCATTCCGCCCGGATCGGAGCGCATCGTCGTCGAGGTGGACGCGGACGACTTTGGCGGCGCCGAGAACTGCGGCGACGTGTCACCCTCCACCTCCTCGCTCGGGTCTGGCAGCAGTCCCACCGACGCCCCCTTTGGCTGGCGCGCTCTCCGGCCCGCCACCGCCGCCGACACCAACAACATGGCCTTTGCCAACGAAGATGCGCTACAGCCCATGTTCATGTTCACCGAGCGCATGTCGTCGCAAGGCACGGGCGCCGCGTCGATTGGTTTCACGCACCACCCCGTCCCGTCCACGTCCGGCCGGTCACGCAAGTCCCCCTCTGTGCGTCGGGCCGTGACGTTGGACGTCGAACACTTTGTCAACGGTAAGCACTGGCAGCGGAACAGCACAAGAAAAAAAGAGCACGTGACCAACTAACGCATGACAGAGCTGGCGATGCGCGGCACTTGCATTGTGCGGTCGCCGGGCTTCCGGCCGTCGGACGTGAACGAGGCGTTCTGGATGGCTGTGCGATCCGCTCGGACTTCTCCGTGACGATGTATTGGCAATGTTGTATAATGTATCTGGTAATTTTGGGGCCACGGCGTTTGTCCTTTGCTGGCGTCTTGCATAGAATTGTTTACGAACATGGCATTACGCCTTTTTCTCTATTATACAGCCGTGTTGTTCGGGAGAGGCTCGCCTTGCTGCGGAGCCTCTTTTGGTGCCGTCAACTCTTTTGCTCGTTGCTCCTCTTCTGCCAGCGCCGTCTCCTCGTCGACAATCTGCATCAGAGCCCGTGATCTCGCCAGCATGTCCGCCATCTCCGTGTTCAGCTTGCCGTTGAGATACGTGATGCCCGTCAAGACGCTGTGGGCGTACGTTGCCTCGTTTCGGCCACTGACGCCAGCGTCTTCCGTCTTTCCCTCTTCCTGGAGCATCTTCTCCACGGAGCTCTCCCACAGGTCTTCCTGGGCCGCAAATGCAACCCCGTCTCGCTGCAATTCGCTTACGAGCGCCATGCGGTCGCGCCGCTTGCGGCCTTTCTGTCGGATCAGGCGCGAGAGCACCGGCGACTGCGGGCGCCCAAGGCGCAAAAAGGGAATGCCGGTGGCGTCGACGGCCAATTTAGGCACGCGTCGCTGCCCATCCTTGGCGCAGTGCAGCTCCGAGAGCGGCCGCGGTCGCGTCGTCGGAACGTACTCGTAGAACTGATAGGCCGGCTGGCCACTGGGCGTCAGGTCCGCCGGATCCGTCGGGGCAGGCAAGAACCGTCGAGTCAGGATCGGGATCGTGTTCGGCTTGGGTGCAGAGTCGAGAGTGTGCTGGTGTTTCTTCTTGGGTTTTGGCTTCGTGATCAAGCTGTCGGCCATGCGCTTCCGAAGAAAGGACACTATCGACGCGTTTTCCGGCGAGGCCGGTGACTGCGCCGTGGCCAATACATCGAGGAACTGAAAGACTCTCGGTTAGGTCACCATTCTGTCCAAGGATTGGCAGCAGCGAGAGACGGTGCACACCTTGTAACCATTTTCCAACGCTCCCACAACTAACCGAGGGCTCGTGTCCCTCCGATTTAGGTTAAACACATTTCGGATGGCGATATGGATCGGAGACGAAGAGGTTGGGTTCGTGGCCGACGGTCCTACATCGTCGGGAAGAGGCACGCGGGCGGATTGCTTAAGCAGAGCTTTGTACAGTGCAAAGCCTGTAGGTCACGTTAGACAAGTTTCAAGGGCAGGCCAAAGGTATCCCGAGACTGACATGCTCTGCGATGCCGCGAGTTGCGGGCGGGAACAAAGAATGCCGGCATTCATCTGTCGCCCCCGCGTATGGCAATGGTGTAGCAGGTATATCGGCCGCGACAAGACGGAGCGCCCACAAAAACTAGCCGTTCTGGACACCGGTGGGAGTAGGTGAGCCGCCCTGTAGCAGTCGGAGGATTTTCATCTGTTCCAATGGGGCATTATCGTCGCAGCATTTTTAGGCCGCGTCCGTTGAACATCACGTGGCGGAAATCGAGTTCCACCCAAACCGGCAACACTCACGTGCCGTCAACGGTGGGCATCGACAGAACCGGTCTTGAACTGGGAGATGGAATGCTAGATAAAATAATCAAATCATGTAGCGTGGAAAGACTTAAAACAGCGAAGACGCCCCTCCAAATGCCTGCACCCGCTATTGCCCCCCTTTCACCGAACCGCCATCCCGGCATGTCTCCAGTGTCCGGACCGTACGAGCCATTTTGCCTGCGTCGTCGCCTAGATGGTGTCCTTGTACAAGGCGTAGCGCGAGCCTTCGGCGGGCTGGGGGAGCTTCTTGTTCTCCTCCATGTACTTGCGTATCGCGATCAGCGCCGCCTCGAGGCTCAGGGGGTCCTCCTTTGGCCGCGGGTTCTTTGAAAGCTGTGTCGCAATGGCCGTCCAGTCCCGCAGGATGCCGATCGAGCTCTGTTCCACAAGGCCGTCGACATTATTGACGCCCGGCAGGTTGATCTGGCTGACAAAGTAAATCGTCGGCGGCTCCTTGGGGTAGTTCGGGCCGCAGTTCATCTTGAGTTCGTATATCCGGTTCTCGTGGTTACCCTGTTATCCAAAGGGTCCTGTCAGCTTCAAAAGGACACGAAAAGGCGGATAGACGGAAGCCATCTCACATGCGGCGGCCCCCAGATGGTGCCTCGCCAGTTGGTCATCAAAATGTCCTCGGGGTCTTCCAGACCATACGAGCAGGCACCTGCCATCTTGTCAGCTGCGTCACATCTTGTACGTGCTCGCCAGACCATCCGATATTCGGTGGCACGTTGGGAGATGCCGTACCTGCGCCCAGTCCCTTCTCGCCCTTTTCCAGCTCAGCCAGAAGCTTAAAGTTGCGTGGAACTTGTGCGACCGCCATTTTGCTCAACCGAGTCTAGCACAGCGCTATCTGCCTTGGCGTTTTGTATCTGGCGTTGGAGGATGGGAGGCAGTGCGAGGCAGCCAAACTGGGACGGGCGGCTGGCAGAGTGAAGCGGATGGTTCCAGAAAGGAAGGCTGTGGGCGTGTCTTGCCATTTGGCTCGGGGGTGGCGGGGTTGTTCGGCCAGTAGGAAGGCGGTGTGCAATTCTGCCGCCTTACGAGCCCCCGTAGCGGCTACGTATGCAATGTCCAAGCTTGGCCCTGCCAATAGCTGTCACCAACGGGCTTTCGCATGCGCTGCTTCCATTCGCGGCCGTCGTTTCTGCCAGAACCGCCTCCCGTCTTGCCCCAGGCCGCTTGAACGCATACGGACGACGTGCCACTATGTCGAGGAGCCTGTTTCTAGCACCGAGAAAAAGATGACGGCCCAGCTTCTCACTTCCGAGCTCGGCAACTTGATCCAGGAGAGCAAACGCAAGCACAATGATCTCAAACAGGTGCGGTTCCCATGACGGCTGAGAAAGATGGCGGGACGCTTACGGGTGTTTTCGTGTTGCAGGCATCGGAAAAGTCCCTCGAGGAGCTAAGGAGCCTCCGGGATAGCTCCGAGGCGCACATTGGCGCAGGTACTGGCGACCCGGTCTCCTCTGGCGGCGCTCAACTCACCATTGCCTCGCAGAACTCTCCCAGCGCACCAATTTCGTGAACCCGTTCATCATCGCCTGCGGGACCCGAAATGTCAAGTTCACAGGCATCGCCATCGTGTGTCTGCAGCGGCTCATTGCCGCCAAGGGCATTCCTCGGACACGGCTGGACCAGGTCCTGCAGGCGATCCGGGAATCCTCCACCGGCGGCCTGGACGTGCAACTGCGGATCCTCCAGTCCCTGCCGTCGCTGCTCCAGAACTACGCAAACGAGGTGTCTGGCGATCTGCTCATCACGGCGCTGAACATTTGCTTTGTGCTCCAGGCGAGCAAGAATGTGGTCGTCAACAACACGGCCTCTGCCACACTGCAGCAGCTTCTCATCTCCGTCTTTGACAAGGTCGTGGCCGAGGACAGTAAGTGCCGACTGACCCTATTCACGCGGCAAATGCGGCGTGGACGGCCCTGTCTAATGTGCCCCAGAAACACCTCCCAAGACACCGCCAGCCGGTGAAGCGCCGGTGGAAGATGGCACCATTCCCCTGCATCCAGCCGCCATGGACGCCTACCATGTTTTCAATGATATTTGCATCCTGACAGCATCTGGACGCCCAGAGTACTTGAGGTTCTCCAACCTCTCGCAGACGTTCGGGCTCGAGCTCATTGAATCTGTCTTGACGAACCACCCATCCATTTTTGCGACTCATCCCGAGCAAACCCAGATCCTCCGTTCCGGGGTTATGCCGTTTGTTACAAAGAGTCTGCTGGGCCGGCCCAACTTTCCCACCGCCGTCCGTCTTGTTCGGGTCCTCTACACCGTTCTTCGAAGGCACATGACTCTCCTTGCCACCGAGAGCGGCGAGGGACTTTCGGCTCTGGCGCACGTTCTTGACCAGGAAACATTAATGTGGAAGAGGGTGCTCTGCCTCGAGGCATTCAAGGGCATATTTTTCGATCCAAGTCTGCTCCGCCAAATCTACGTGTTATACGATGATAAAGAAGGGCAGAAAGACATTTTGCAAGACCTGCTTGCCACATTTGTCCGGGTGTCGACGGAGCGGCCCAGCGTGATCGGTCTTGGGCATCAGTCGACAATTCCTGTGGCTGGGTCGAGCATCGGGAGTGGCTCCACCGCTGACCAGGCGGTGCTGGAGGCAAGCGGCGGCATCATTGGCGGATCGGTCACGACTGAAGCCAACAGTACCGGTATCAGCTCGCAATGGAGCGCAATACGAACGCCGTGCATCGACCAGCTGGACAAGGCGGAGTCCCTCACCATACCAGAGTCCTACATTTACAGCTTAATTCTGGCCTGCATCACCTCTCTGTCCGAAGGATTAGCGAAATTCATTCTTCCTCTCACCGTCCCAGGAGAGGGCCGAACCCGAAGGAAAGGGTCGAAGCAGGACGTCAGCACGCCGTCTCCCGCCACTGCAGCATCATCCAAGGAAGATGTGTCTAGTGGCTTGGAACGGTCCGTGTCCTTTAAGAAGAATCCGGTGCCGCTGAACCCTCTCTTGCTCAAGGAGCACCCGCAGCATGCCGAGGTAAAGACCTGTGCCGAGATGATGGACAGCTGCTGGCCTGCTATTCTGGCGACTTGCTCGACGTTTCTGTACTCGGCGTTGGATTCAGAGTATTACCACAGCTTAGTGCGTGCGTTTCAGCGATTCACGCACGTGGCCGGACTATTGCAGCTGAACACGCCCCGAGACGCCTTTCTTACAACGTTGGGAAAGGCGGCCGTTCCACCAAATGTCCTCACGGCGTGCTTGAATGCAGGACCGAGACCATCGACTCCGACCTCTGCAGGGGCTGATGGAAACAGCATCTTTAGCAACGCCCGCAACCTGCTCAGTGTCGACAGTCTGGTGAGCCAGAACACGGCTGCAGAGAAGCCCCGACAGCCGTCGGCGGATGCAAACGTGATGACGATCAACACGCGGAATCTTCTCTGCCTTCGTGCCCTCTTGAACTTGGGGATTGCCCTGGGGCCGACGTTGGAATCGGCATGGCAGATTGTGCTGGAGACACTGCAGCAAGCCGACTTTGTGCTCTTCTGCTGTGGGAAAACACCTGGACGAACACCGACAGCGGTCCGGTTGGCCGATCCGCAGGCTGATGCAGAAGCGAGTACGCTTCTGATGAATTTTGCGTCCGAGGTCAAGTCCGTCGAGACGGCCGCATCTAGGCTTTTCGAGAGCACGGTCGATTTTCCGAATGAGGCTTTTGTTTCTTTTATCGTGGCCATCTGTAGCCTCCTAGAGAAGCGAGCAGAGCCGCCAAGCCCGATAGACGAGAGCAGACCGCACTCTCCGACCTCGTCGATTGGAGAGGTGCTGTCGCCGGCCAAGGGCGCATCGCTCAGAACACCAGTCGTTAAGCACCAACGGGTTATGAGCTTTTCGTCGGCGGCTGTGGTCGTGTCCAGCCAAGAGGACCAATTTGTGCTGGCTAAACTGGGCGACGTGGCATCGATCAATATTGAGAGGCTGCTATTCAACTCCCCAGATGTGTCTGGATGGGCGCCGTTGATTGGCGAACTATCCGGCGCCCTGGGCTCGACAACAGCAGCGGCCACGGTCCGGTTACGGGCGGCAGAAACCCTGGTGCGCCTTGTTCTTGAAGCAACCACTGCTATTTCGGCGGCACCGGAGGACATCCGTGGTGAGATCCAACTACGGTTGCTCGAGGCGCTCCGTGATGCCATTCTACCGCTACAACGGGACGACCGCTTCCACTCTCTTGCGACCCATGCGACGGATATTGATATTCACAAGGTCCTCTTGGACGGGCTGAAGAATCTGCTCGAGGACAATGGCGAGACACTGACCAACGGGTGGACAGTGGTATTCGAGGCCATTGATTCAATATTCGTGGACCAGGATACCGGCCGGGAGACGGTGCTCAGGACAAGATCTGTGAAGCTCATCAAGTCTTCATTCGCATCTTTACAGCTCATTTGTTCGGATTTCCTGCCTTCGCTGCCAAACACGTGCTACCTCCATCTGGTCGATAGCCTGTACAAGTTCTGCTCCCAAGACGACGATCTCAATGTTGCGCTCACGGTAAGTGCCCTCGAGCCATGCCCGGCACAAAGACTGACTTGTGCCCGTTTAGACGGTGACCTTTTACTGGACCATCTCCGACTTTCTGTTGAGCCGGAATAGCCCCATGTCCATTACCGCCGCAATGGAAGGAGGGCCGAGCGATTCTGCCCTGGTCGCCCTGGCACACAATACGTCGCACCCTGGATCGGGAGCGGCGCTTTGGATGCTGCTTTTGTTGCGACTCACGGCGGTGACTACGGACCACAGGCTGGAACTGAGGAACAGTAGGTCTTGATACACTGTTTGTGGGCTGGGTGCGAGATGCTAATGAGAGTGACTAGGTGCTGTACAGACGCTGCTGCGAATAATACACGCGTACGGAAACAGCCTCAGTGCAGAGTCGTGGTCGGTGTGCATCCGGTCGGTGATTTTCAAACTGCTCTCGTCGACGGAGGAGCGGCTGCAAGCGACAATACCAAAGAGCGGGGGCGCCACAACGCTGGCAGAGTGGAACGAAACGGCGGTGGTAATCATCAATGGCGTGTCGGAGTTGCTGGCACACTACCTGGAAACGCTTGTGCCGCACGAGGTGTTCCCGTCCTTGTGGCATGACCTGCTGGGGCACTTTGCGACGATGCTCGACTTCCAGGCGCTGGACATCAACACCGCTGTGTTTGGGAGTCTCCGCAACATACTTTCCAAGAGCAACGGCGGGGCGCGATGGACGTTTCGGAAAGAGGCCATCGGACTGGCCTGGGGTTTGTGGTCGCGTGGTGTGCCCGCACCGGAGCCGACCAAGGACGATGGTGGCGCTGCCAAAGACAATCAAAAGTGCATCGTCTCGTGGGTGAGCGCGTTCCTCGAGATTGAGCGTCTGATGCGGGCCGACATGAACCTGCAGACGTTGCAGCAGACGATCCGGCTGTTGCGTGATGCGATGATGTGGGCCAGCGCCGGGAATTATGCCAACGACGTGGAGTATATGACGCCGTTGCAAGGGCAAATTCTGGAGGTGCTCAAGGTGGTGCGGACGGACATTCAGGGGGCGCCGTCGGCGGTGATTCTGCTGTTGGCGGACTTTGTGTCGATGGCGTTTGAGCAGCCAGAGTCGACGGGGCCGCAGAAGCGGACATTTGTGGCCATGTCCAAGGCCAGCATGCCGATTCTGCACTTCCACATGACGAAGAATGCGTCGGACCCGGACATTTTCAGCAGCGGGGCTTTTGCGGCAGCGCTGACGGCGCTGGTCAAGCCGATTGCGCTCAAGTACCGGTTCCGGGTCACGACCAAGAGCCTACAGCCGTGGAAGGAGGCGGCGAATGCGGCGCTGGCGATCCTGGAGATCACGCTGCCGCATCTCAAGGAGCGGACGGTGCCGCAAAAGGCCTTCCAAGACGCGTGGGACGCGGTGGTGGAGGTGTCGAACGCGATCTTGCGGGCGGATCTGGACGGCGCGACGCTGGATGCCGAGGTGACGGCGACGGACCAGCAGTTTGACATTAGCGCGTTCCGGAAGCTGCGGGAGCTGATCATCCCGGCTCTGGGGTCGGCGGCGGTGGCGGAGCGGACACGCAAGGCATACGCGGAGGGGCTGTTCTGGATGTCCATAGTGCATGCCCCAGCCGCAGCGGACGCGATGCTGCTGTACGGGGGGTCCGATGCGGGCAAGACGGGCAAGGCAGGCAAAGCGGGCAAGGCAGGCAAGGCAGGCAAGGCAGGCGACGCGGTGATGGCCGATCTGGGGCGGCTGTACGTGCCGGGGCTGGGCCAGACGGTGGATCCGGCGCCGACACGACGCTCCGACATGAGCTACGTGTGTCTGGACGAGCTGTTTGCGCTGGTGGCGGCACACGTGGATGCCAGTGCACCGGCCATTGTAGTGCTGCCGCCGACGCCGCGACTGCCGCGGGAGATGACACTTGGACCGGCACGGCATCGCGGCGGCAGCACGGCCGAAACGGAGACAGAACACGCGCTGCATGTGCGGCTGGCCCAGACGGCAGCACGGTACCTGATTCTCCGCTGTGCCCTGACGCTGCGGACATATGTGGCCGACCAGCCGCTGCGCGGACGCATGCCACAGCCGCTGTCGCAGCGACAGGAGCTGTGCCGGCTGCTGCGACAGCTGGTCGATCTGCGGTCGGAGCCCAAGGCGATTCCGGCCCTCGAGGGCGTCGAGAGCGAGACGCACAAACACCTGCTGCGGCTGTACCCATTACTGGTGCGAGCCGTGCAGGTGGCGGGCACGGCCGGCGACGAGCAGACGCTGGCACTGGTGGGCGAAGCGCTGGAGACCGTGGGCGGCGAGCTGGGGGTGTGAGCTGTGGACGGGAGAAGTGCGAGTGTATTATTTTTAAAAAAGAGGTCATGTACGGGATGCAATTGTGAGCTGTGTTTTTTTAGCAGTGTGTTTAGCCGTGCTTTTTTTTGGCCCCTCATTTTTGTGAGCCCCGACTTCCGTCCGGTTTTGCCGCCTCGTCGACGCCGTGCATTTCCGTCCTCATACACTATTGATACAGGTGTCTGTGTCCGACCCTCACAGCCCCCGCCCCCCCCCTTCCTTCACCGCCGTGTGGCCTTGTCAAAGTCCTCGACAATGTGGTCGCGGACGGCACGGTTCTTGGCGGCGGGATCGAGGTTCTGGGCGAGGGTGCCCGACTGCTCGAGCAGGGCGCGGGCGGCGTCGGGCGCGGCGGCGGCAGCGCTCGTGGCGGCGGCGGTGTTGCCGAGCTTGCCGTAGACGCCGAGGGCGGTGGCGACGAGGCCGGCCATGTCGCCGACGTTGCCGGGCACGACGACAGCCGTGCTCTCCTTGGCGAGGCGGCCAAAGGCGTCGACGTACTTTTCGGCCACGGACAGCGAGACGGCGCCGTGGGCGGCATCGCCGCCGGCGGCGATGCTGCGGGCGACGGCATCGATGCCCTGGGCGGTGGCGGTGGCGCGCAGCAGAATGGCCTCGGCCTCGCCCGAGGCGCGGTTGATGTTCTCGGAGCGGAGGGCCTCCGAGGCCAGGATGACGCTCTGCTTCTTGCCCTCGGCAATGTTGATGGCGCTCTGGCGCTGGCCCTCGGACTCGAGGATCTCGGCGCGCTTGGACCGCTCGGCCGTGACCTGGCGGTGCATGGCCTCGACCACGGCGGCGGGCGCGTGGATGTCGCGGATCTCGTAGCGGAGGCACGTGACGCCCCAGGCCTGGGCGGCCTCGTTGATGGCGGCCGTGATGTTGGTGTTGAGCGCGGCGCGCTCCTTGAGCACGTGGTCGAGCGAGAGCTGGCCAATCTCGCTGCGCATCGTCGTCTGGGCGAGCTGGGAGATGGCGTACTCGGCGTCCTCGACGCCGTAGCTGGGAGTGTGTCAGAAGAAAAACTAAGAAAAAAAAAGAAAAAAAAAACAAGGATGCCCAGGACACTCACCTCGCCTTGTAGGCGTCAAACACGCGCGTGTACAGCACGCCGTCCAGCTCCAGCGTCACATTGTCGGCCGTGATGGCGCTCTGGCTCGGGATCTCGAGCGCCACCTCCTTGAGCGACTTGACGTAGGCGATGCGGTCGAGAAACGGGATCAACACGGCCAGGCCCGGCTGCAGGATGCGGTCAAACTTGCCCATGCGCTCGACGATCCACGCCGTCTGCTGCGGCACAAACCGGATGATCGTGTTGGCCGGCAGCGACGGCTTCTGGAAATACGCCGCCGGCACCGCCGACGGGCCAAAGCCGCCCATCGCCCCCAGCAGCGGCGACGGACCCAGCGCCGGCCGCCGCGCGCTCGTCTGCAGCGTCCGCCGCGGCGTGCTGTGTGCGCCTGGTGCCGTCGTCGCTGCTGCCAGCATCACGAGGCCGTGCCGCGTCGAGGCCAGCGGCTGATTCAGTTGGTTCCGTTGCAGCGCCGCCGAGCTCCACCGCCCGGCCGCGGTCCGCCGTGCCAGCGCCGTCGCCATGTGTACAGAGGCTGAGAGCTTTCGGTCACGGTTCAGGTGCGAGGTCGCGTTTCGATCGGGCAAAGTCGTGGGGGACGGGCAAATGGCAAAATGTCCACATCAGACGTAATGCAGCGAAAAAAAGCCACTATTACTACAGCCACCACCACAACGGCAGGGACGCGATACGCCAATTGCCTAGAGTGGGCCGCCGTTGCCGAGGAGTAGTCACATGATCGACCGTTATGTAAGCAGATGTGGAAATAGCCACCCCTCACTGTCGGGCTCTGGCTCCACCCGTTGGGCTCGCCCCGCTCGTTGGGCTGCTTCCCGCATCTGATGGCCTTGTCTCGACTCGATTCTGTCTGCATTTCCCCAGCCAGCCCTGGCGGCCTGGTCTTTGCATTGCAGTCCATTTCTCTTCACACTCACGGCCCTGGACTCATCTAACCTGTCCCACTGCCGCTTCCCCCAATTGTCACTCCTCTGTCCTCACTGAACTCAATACTGAATCTACTGAACTGGATTCACTGAATCCACTGAATCCACCCAATCCACTCAATCCACCGAATTGGGTTACGACGACACAATGCCCATCGAAAGCGTCACACTAAAGACGGCTACTGAAGCCGCCGCCCCTTCCCCCAACAAGCCGGCAAGCAACAAGGCTCACCCCGCCCCTTCCCCAAAGAAGCCGGCAAGCAATAAGGCTCACTCCATCTCCGTGCCCGGCGAATGTCCCCTCGAAACCGTGGTGCCTGACCGTGAGGACGAAGCCGACGCCATTGCTCGAGTCGCCGGTTATCACCGTAAAGACTATTGTCGTTCCGCAATATGGTTCCCGCCTCGTGATCACGAAATGGTTCGCCAGTCCATTGCAGCACCCTTCCGGTGGACCAGTACTTCAGGACTCGGCTCCCTCGGTGACCTTCCCCTCGAGCTCGTGCATGAGATCCTGCTACGCATGGACATGCAAACTCTACTGAAATTCCGGCAAGCCAGTCTCGGACTGAGACAGACGACAGACTCTTTCCATCCGTACAAAATGGTCGCTTCCCATGGCCTGAACCTATTCTGCGCCTTGCTACGGACAGGACTGGCCCCGGATCTGACTCTGTCCGCCGTGTACCGCGCACTGTGTACAAAGGCATGCTCGCTCTGCGGCGAATTCGGCGGATTTGTATCCCTCTTGCCCTTGACTCGCTGCTGCTTCAGGTGCCTCCAGAGATCTCAGGAGACCGAAATGCGATCGCTTGCCTATGCCCGGAAGAGATTCCACTTGTCCCAGGCTGAAGAAGAGCAACTACCATCACTGACAACTGTGCCTGGCATCTACGCATTGGACAGCGACCCGCTCAAAGATCGCGTCGCTATCGTGTCGGTGCAACAGGCCATTGCGGTGTCCGGACGGGCGGCCCCGACGCGGCGGACGCGCAGCGGACATCAAAAATTCAACTGCATGGGGTCCTGCGCGCTGCCGTACTACGACCGCCCATCCCGCAGGGTGGACCATGGAATGTCGTGTGCCGGGTGTCAGCTCGCCATTGAAAAGGGCATTATAGACCGTAGATACAGGAAACTAGCACGCAGGGCTCGCGACAGGGTGTATGCGCAAGACGGCTTCTTGGCACACTTTCAGCGCTGTGAGCAGGCACGATTGCTATGGGCTTCGAGTGAGGGCGGAAGCCGCCAGCCCATTGATCTGCCGGCCGCTGCCAAGGGAGGAGGCTACTACAGCACCAAATAGGAACAAGAACATCAGAATGCTGCGGCCAGGCTGCCCACGGACCCTCTTTGCAGAAAGCGCACAGAAATCGAACCTGCCAATAGTTCACAAGCTGTTTTGCTGTCACACGACATAGACGCTTCGGCATTTACAAAGAAATTCAAACAGCTTATCCTTTTCTTTGAAAACAGGACTGGAGTTAACATGGACTTCCCAGCGCATCGGGAAATGGACCGACTTTCCTTCCTTTAGCCTCGTATACGTTTAGTATCAGGCACGGAGTGAATATGGTATATAATCGTCGATGCGTATCTCTAGCTCCCACGGACTAGATTAAAGGTATGACGGACTTGAGTGGCTAGTTCGAAAGTGAATAGCAAGAAAGAAAACAGCATTACAGGACAAGGTGCTTCTTGAACCATGCGATGCACTGGTCCTCGGCCGCGATGGCCTGCTTGACAACATCATTGTAAGTCGAGTCGGCCCGGACGCAGAAGCCATGGCCGCAGCCGTCATAGACAACGAGCTCGCCGTGGTTCGGAGCCGGCGCAGCCTCGAGACCTTTGCGTAGCGTCTCCAGAGACGTGCCGGCGAGGGTGATGTCTAGGCTGCCGACGGCGGCAGAGATGGGCACGGTCAACGGGGCAGCGACGTCGCTGGCCGCAAAAAAGCTCGGGTGGCCGACGAAGCCGGCGTTGAAAAGAGGGGCGGCGTCATGGGACATCAAAAGGACGTGTTTGGCACCCCAGCAGAAGCCGGCGACGGCGATGCGGGCGTCGGCGCCGACAGCCTTGCGCAGCTTCTGGAAAAAGGCGAGGACGCGCGGGTACGATTTGCCGATCCGGTTGGTGTAGAGAAACGGGAGCATCGCAGGGATAGCAATAGCAATATGATACGGCTTGTATAGGAGGGGGCCGCTCATGATGGCGCGCGTACTCTCCATAACATAGGCCTTCGCGACACGGCCTACCAGGTCAGTTCATCGGGTAGGGTGTCAAGGGAGCAGGCCCAGTTACCTTCCATAAAGTCCGGCAAATAGACAGTGTAGCCACCCTTGTCGGCATAGCGGTCGGCCAGCAGGCGGTTGTTGGCGAATTCCCAACCAAAGGCGTCGGGTATTATGACAATGATGTCCTTGGTCGTGCGGCCGTCGGCCGGCTCGGTGACGTAGGTGTCTAGATCGTGTAGTTTGATAATCTTTCCACGTGGCTGACCCTCGTGGACGGAGCCGGAGTAGCAGTCAGGGCAGGACATGGTCGCGTTGACGACCGGACGTGAAATAGAAGTAAATAGCCACAGTCTGATGGGCGAACACAGCAAGGCGCGACGTCACCGTTTATAGCTGACCGGTGTTAGCAGTGGACGGAATAAGTGATCCGGACTTTAGGATCGCCGACATCCAGTGCGAGCACAGTGCGCATACAGTGAAGCAAGTCTATTTCTGTCGAATGTTGTCTATAAACTCACGACCTCACAGAGATGCCTCGACCTTTGCCATTTCGGTCAGCAAGTCGCGGCATTTGCTCTTGTCGGCCTCTGACGGCTCCAGGTAGGGCCGGCGCGGGCGCATCTTGGCCTCGGCATCGGCAATATGAGCGCACGGCCCGGCGGTGTAGACGGCGGCGGCGTACTTTGTGGTGGCGATGCCGCTCTTGCAGGGGCGCTCGGCGAGGGCGGCCTGGAAGTGGAGGGCGAGGGCGGCGGCACGGTCAGACTCGCGGGCGGCGGCGTCGCGGGGGTCGGCGAGGGTGGCGGCGGCGGCATGGCTGGCGACGCCGGTCCAGAGACGGAAGATCTGGACGACGGTCTTGGGGCAGATGTTGGCAAAGGCCGAGATGCAGCCGGCGGCGCCGGAGGCGAGGGCGCCGACGAGAAAGTCGGCCTGGCCGCCGTAAATGGCAAAGTCGGCGGGCTTGAGTTCGGCGGCGAGGCGGGCGACCTTGGCGACGGAGCCGCAGGTGAGCTTGACGCCGACGACGACGCCGGGGTGGCGGCGGGCGAGCCCGGCAATAGTGTCGGAGTCGAGGTCGACGCCGCCGCAGACGGCGGGGAAGTTGTAGAGCACGAGCGGCAGGCCGGGCTGGGCGGCGGCGACCTCGTCGTAGAAGCGGGCCACCACGGCCGGCGGGCTCGCCTTGGCGCCAAAGTAGCCCGGCGGCAGCAGCAGCCCATAGTCGGCGCCGGCCGCGCGCGCGTCGGCCACGTACTCAAGCACCTGCGCGGTGCTGTGGCCGCTGATGCCGGCCATGATGGGAAAGTCGGGGCCCACGGCCTCCCGCGCGGCCTTGAGCAGCGCCGACCGCTCCTCGCGCGTCAGCAGAAACGTCTCCGCATTGGTGCCGAGCACGACGAGGCCGGCCAGGCCCGTCGAGGCCAGATAGGCAAAGTACTTTTTCTGGTCCTCGAGCAGCAGCCGGTCCGTCTCGGGGTCAAAGAGCGTAACCGCCGGCGCCCACACGCCCGAGGGCGGCACCACAGGTTTGGGCGAGCTGGGCGACATGATCTGTAGCGTTGCAATGGACGGTGCGGAGGACTTTGCGTGCTCGCGGGTTGCTTGGCCGTCGTCGTCGGCTTTTATCGCTGGCCCGATTGGAATTGGGCTGCTACTATGACAGCGGCTATCAGCGGCTGCCGAGATCGGGGTTGGCCGCCGACAAAAGTGCAGCTACAACCGAGTGGCGGGTCCACTCCGCCGGCAATCTCTGCGCCAAACGACTGCCCCACACCTCCAGCTTCATGGACGTTTGCATGTTCTTGTGTTCTGGTGTTCTGGGCTTTCTCTTCTACCCCGCCGCTACGGACTCGCCGCCCGTCTTGCCCTTGGGACGGTTGTGGCCGTGGCCGGCATCGGCGTTCTTTCCGACTCTCGTGCGCGTTACGGAACGGACTCGGCCGGCACTGTTGGATGTCCCCGGGCCGTTTTCAAAGAGCTCAACGGCTTGGACCGGTTCTGCATGTTCTGTGTTTGGGCCGCCCCAAGGCTGAGGCCACTTTCTGGTCGGGCCAGCCGTCGACATGCTAGGCGCTGCTCACTCGCACGGCACGGTCAAGTATTTGCCTGATTCATAGCCCCGTAGGCTGAGCGAGGTTTTTGCCTGCCTTGTCCTTCTGTCCGTCTAATGTACAAGCCTTACAAACGCCGGCCCGCGTTTTCCTATGCAGAAAGCCAAGAATGCCGTAGGTAGAAAAAGAAAAAAAAAGTGAGATCGACCAACGTGCCGACCGGATAATGGGAGAGCAGAGAGGTGTGGGAGGGGCGGGTGAGATCGGTGGCCATCCGCTTATGCGGCGACAGCTTCTTGTTGCTGTGGCGCCGGGGGAAGCTAGACGTCGATGCGTGAGCCAAGAAACAAAGCAGGAGAACAAACAGACGAAAAGAGGAAACAAGTTACACACCTCTAGCTTTGTGCTGCCGGCCATCATTTTCTGGAAAGCAATGCCGACACCCTCGATGACGGCCAACAGGACGGCACAGCCAATGGCACCGTTGCGCGCGGCCTTGTAGCCGCCGCGGATGGCGAGCGAGCCGCCGGTGAAGAAGCCGGCAATGATGGCGTTGTAGGGGTCCTCCTTCTTGCGGATGCCCTTGACGGCGCAGTCAAAGGTCGAGAAGAGGCCGCCCCAGACACCAAAGTTGCCGCCCAGGACGGGCGCGCGCATTTTGATGGCCGTCATGGCGCCGATGCGCCGCTCGCCGTATGGCGAGTTGCGGAAGCCCTTGATGCCGTGCCAGATGGTGCCGCCAATGGCCTTGCAAGTCAGCAGGGGGAAAGGGGGGATCCAAGGAAAATGTATGTATATCGATTAGGGAAACATACACCCATGGCAAAAGCGCCGCCAAAGTCATTGAGAATGACCCAGGGACACGGGTCGCGGCCGTGATCCATTGTGAGGGAGAAAGTGGGGGAAGGCTTCGGGATCGGGGGTGGGGGGAGGTCGAGCACACGCCGGGAGGTCGGAGATAGGACGTCTGGAGAGTCTCTCTGGCGGCGGGCACAGTCGAAGCCGGGCAGGTCGCTTGGGCGCTGTCGTCGGGCGGGGGGGCGGGAGTCGTCGAGGCTGTTCGAGGTCGTGGGAGAGCAAACCGGGGGCGTCGAAAAAAAATCGTCACCACAAATCCGAAAACGAGCCGCACGGACCAAGTGTTAGTCAGCAGGCGCCGTTATCAGGTGCAAGGCGCAAGCCGCCGGGTCGCGTGCCAATGAGATTGGACGAGTCGACGGGACGAATGGGCATTTTGTTCGCAGGCCGCAAAAGACGGTGAAGTTGAGCAGTGAGGAAGAAAAAAAAAAAAAAAAAAAAAGAGCCAACACCCGGTGACTGTACCATGTGCTGGATGTAAGAGGTATTTTTCCCCTCTTCATCCCTGCATGGACTGCATTGATGTACGTGTATCGGCGGCCATTGGGCCCTTGTGAGCTTCCACATGGCCAATCAGCCCTGTGGACGTCGCTGCGGGCGCGCCACTGCAGGCGGCCGGTGTGGACGCACCGCGACACTAATGTAGTGCAGCCGGTCAGGGTGAGTCGGGGGGCCGATGGCTGGCTGCGTTTGTGCCCCGTGCCGGTGGTGGATGCGTTGGCTGTGTTGGCTGCTGGCTGCTGGCAGCGGGCAGCGGGCTGCTGGCTTTTGGTGTTTCCCTCGTTTGCGTATGGATCGTAGCGGGCAGATGTGCCTCGGATCGGGCAGCGCGGCACAGGGGGGGACCCATCTGCGGGCTATGGTGCCTGGTATAAAAAGCTCGCACATCCCGCACCGGAGCAAAGAGGGTGCGCCACTTGGCTGCGATCTCAGCCGCTCGAGATAACAATAGGGCCCCTCCCAGCTGTTATTGTGTTGCGTCGCGTGATTGCTAGCGACGGCCGCTTTCGTGATTCTGAATTTGCTTGTGCTTTTGATTTTGACTCTGATTCTGATTTTGATTCTGACTCTGATTTTGATTCTGGTTCTGGCCATTGGCAGTGCCTCCTCATTCCGTCCTTGCAACATGTCCTCGGCCGTGCTTTCGCGGCCGTTGAACGCCGGCTGGGGCATGAGTCTAGGCCTGGGCCTGGAGCCGGGCAGCAGTTTGGCCGCGGCGCTGCAGTGGCAAAGGAACCGGCCACGGTCCGGCGCCGGCACCGCTGCAACGGCGCGGCGAACCGAGGCACCCGTGCATTCGGGCGCGCCGGTCGACTGTCCGGGCTGTCTAGAGCGCGTGGCGAGCACAGGTGAGTTTGAGTTTCTGTCTTGGCCCGTTTCTCCGTGCATGCGGTCCTTTTTTTGTGGCTCGGGCCTCCGTGCTTCCCTGCATGCCAAATCCAGCGCCGCTACAGCGTCCGGGCCGCTAAAGGGGCCCGCTGGACCATCAGTGGGCCGCTATGACCCAGACCAGAAATGACGAGATCGGCACTGGCGCTGGCGCCAACTTTTTTTGGGCGGCGCTTGCAGGCACAGTCACAATCGATCCTCCACCGCCCTGGCCCCAAGCAAAAACGGCCCTCTTGTCATGCCACGGCCTCCTCCCCCCACCACCACTCGCACACACACACACGACTGACCAAGCGGCCCGACAGAGATGGACGACGAGAAGGCAACGGCAGCGCCGGCTGAGCCGTCCATATCGTCCTCGGCCACGGCGGCAGAAACGACGACGCCACGACCAGACGAAGATGCGACGACGGGACTGGTGCTGGAGCGGGTGCACGAGCTGCAGCACGACAGCTCCGTGCTGGCGCTGGCGGTGAGCGAGACGCACGTGTTTGCGGGCACGCACGACGGCGAGATTCTGGTGTGGGCGCTGGGCCGGTACGAGCTGGAGCAGCGGCTGCAGGCCCACAAGCGGAGCGTGCTCTGTCTGTTTCTGACGGACAAGGGGCCGGGCCAGGGGGCGGACAAGGGCGACGGCGGAGACGCGGACAGACAGCTGCTGCTGTCGTCGGCCGGCGACGCCATCATCAGCATCTGGGACCCGCAGACATATGTGCGGCTGTACGAGATTTACAGCACGTACGACGTGGGCGACATCTTTAGCGTGGCCTACTCGCGGCAGCAGGCGACCGTGTACGTGGGCGCGCAGGACACGTCGATCCAGTGGGTCCGGCTCACGGACGAGCGGCGGCGGCAGCCGCCGGGGACGGCCGATCCGAGCACGACGGCGCAGCACCCGGACCGACGACAGCACCGCTTCTTCGACTCCAAGGCCGTCGGCGGCGGCGCCAGCACCCCGCGCCGTAGCGACGAGCGCTGGGCGCTGATCCCGCGCGCGCAGACCACGCTGGCCATGGACCCGCGCGCCATGCGGCAGTTTGCCCACTACGGCTATGTGTACTGCATGCTGATCGCCCAGGCGCCGGCCCACAATCTGGCCGCCGACGAGGAGGTGCTCCTCTCGGGCGGCGGCGACGGCACGGTCAAGCTCTGGACGCTCGGCGGCGGCAGAAGTGGCGGCGACGGCGAGAGCGAGAGCGACACAGACAATGAAGTCGAAAACGATGCCGAACACGACGGCGGCATCCACGAGGTCATGACGCTGGGCAGCGACGACGGCATGTCGGTGCTGTCGCTCGCGATCGACGGGTCCTTTCTGTACAGCGGCAAGCTGGACGGCCTGGTCGAGCTCTGGGACCTGGACACGCGCCAGAAGCTGCGCGTCATCCAGGCGCACACGAGCGACGTCATGGCCCTGCAGATGCAGTGGGGGTTTCTCTGGAGCGCGTCGGCGAATGGCTATGCGGCAGTGAGTGTTTTTTTCGGTTGATGTGTTTTCGGTTGTTCTGTTTTTTGATTTCTTCTCTTCTGATTTCTTTTCTTCTGCCCTTTTTTCTATTTGACCCTGACCTCCCAGAAACACAGCACCGTCCACTACGGAACCCCCTCGTCCTCGTCCGACTCCGTCAGCCAGCGGTACCAGTGCCTGAGCCGGTGGAAGGCCCACGACGGCAAGATCCTGGCCTCGGCCACCACGACCTTTGAGTCCAACCAGCTCTACATTACGGGCGCCAACGACGAGACCGTGCGCATCTGGCGCGTGCGCGACCCGTGCAAGGCCGCCAGCGCGGCCGTGGCCGTGACCGAGGACGTGATGCTGCAGAACCTGCGCGACTTTATCTCCTACAAGACCGTCTCGTCGCGGCCCGAGTTCGCCGAGGACTGCCACAAGGGCGCCACCTTTTTGTGCACGCTCTTTAAGCGCCTCGGCGGCGAGGTGCAGATGCTGGTGGCCCAGGGCGAGTCGCACAACCCGGTGGTGTTTGCCAAGTTTGGCGGCCGGCGACGGGCCGACGGCGACGGCGACGGCGACGGTGACGACGGCCACACATCGCAAGAACGCCGCCGCCGCATTCTCTTTTACGGCCACTACGACGTCGTCGCCGCCGACACCAAAAAGGGCACCTGGGCCTCGGACCCGTTCACCATGCGCGGCACCAACGGCTACCTCTACGGCCGCGGCATCAGCGACAACAAGGGCCCCATCATGGCCGCGCTCTACGCCGTGGCCGACCTGGTTCAGGCCAAGAAGCTCGAGGCCGACGTGCTCTTTTTGATCGAGGGCGAGGAAGAGGCCGGCTCGCGCGGCTTCCGCGAGACCGTGCGCCAGCACCAGGCCCTCGTCGGCCGCGTCGACTACATTTTGCTGGCCAACAGCTACTGGCTCGACGACACCACGCCCTGTCTGACCTATGGCCTGCGCGGCGTCCTGCACGCCACCGTCTGCGTCGACGCGCCCCACGCCGACCTGCACTCGGGCGTCGACGGCAGCTACCTCCTGGCCGAGCCGCTGTCCGACCTGACCGCCGTGCTCGCCCGCGTCAAGGGCCCCGGCAACCGCGTGCTGCTCCCGCGCTTCTACGACGGCGTCCTGCCGCTGCACCCCGACGAAGAGGCCCGCTTCAGCGCCGTCGCCGCCATGCTGGGCGAGGACGGCCAGGCCAAGGACAGTGCGAAACACGGCGAGCACGGTGCCGGCACCCGCGCCCTCAAGGCCTCGCTCATTGCCCGCTGGCGCGAGCCCAACCTGACCATTCACCGCTACTCCGTGTCCGGCCCCGACGGCAGCCTCGTCAGCGCACACGCCTGCGCTCACATCAGCATCCGCCTGGTGCCCGGCCAGGAGCTCGATGACGTGGTCGCCTCGCTGCGCGCCTTTGCCGACGACCAGTTTGCCACGCTCGGCTCGACCAACCGTCTGTCCGTGCACATTGACAACATGGCCGAGCCGTGGCTGGGCGACCCCGACAGCTACATCTTCCGCACGCTCGAGGACGCCGTCGTGCAGGCGTGGCACATGGGCGAGGCACAGGCTGCTGGGGATGACGCTGACGCCCCCGCGGCGGCCTCCAAGCCCACGCGGCCGCTCTACATCCGCGAGGGCGGCTCCATCCCTGCAATTCGCTTCCTCGAGAAGCAGTTTGGCGCCCCCGCCGCCCATCTGCCGTGTGGCCAGGCCAGCGACGCCGCCCATCTGGACAATGAGCGGCTGCGGGTGCTGAATCTGGAAAAAAGTCGCGAGATTTTCAAGTACGTCTTCCAGAAGCTATGAGACCGCATCCTCCGGGGGCTAGACAAAAGTGTGCAAAACCAAAAAGATACTCCGCACCATAGAAGGTCATTTACCGCCGAGCAATCCGCCGAACCATTCGTAGAGCAATCCATCGTGCAATCCGTCGACGTATTTCATCCTCCAACGTGAGACTAGCACGGGCAAGTCTATTTTTCTACCAGTTGGGCTACACAGCAGGGCTTGGCTGCCAATTATGTAATACATGTCAGAGCCGCTGCGGCGCAGGGCTGGCGTGCTGACGGATGTTACCAAAATAGCATGCACTGCCTGGCTTCCCGATTGGTCGGAAGCCAAAATAAGCTTCTTCTCGTAGTTCCGTGGCAGGGCAACTCTTCCCCACAGCCGGGATAAGCTTACCTAGCCACGGTCCTTTCTGTTCCAACACGCTCACAGCCCTATTGCGTAAGACTGTAGGAAGGCGTAAGAGAGGGTGTTGGGGCATCGTTGAAGCATCCTGACCGTGTATATAAGGCGAGACGTCTGTCTTGGATTTAATTTCCGAACATCACTCATCTCATCTTCATCATCTTCAGCATTACAGCTTCTACGTCTTCAGCATCTTCATCTTCAGCTTCTACATCTTCAGCATCTCCATCTTCAGCTTCTACATCTTCAGCATCTTCATCTTCAGCTTCTTCATCTTCAGCATCTTCATTTCCAGCTTCTCCATCTTCAGCTTCTTCTTCTTCATCTTCATCTTCAGCTACAGCTACAGCTTCACAGCTCTCCACTATCAACTTATACTCCAACACCCCGCTTCACAGCTTCCCCACACATCAAAATGATTGCCGCCATTATCCTCCTCGCCTCTGCTGGCCTGGCCGCCGCCCTGCCGACCGCCACCACGCCTGATCTCACCTCGCGCACCGTCTCCCTCACGGGCGTCACCCACAGTGTTGTGGCTGGCCTCGGTGGCGCTCTCGTCTTTGACCCCGAAAATGTCGTGGCCGAGATTGGCGACATTGTCGAGTGGCACTACCTGCCCAAGAACCACTCTGTCGCCCAGTCCAGCTTTGGCTCGCCCTGCGAGCCGCTGAGCACCGGCGACGGCTTCTTCTCCGGCTTCCAGCCGACCGCCTCCGGCCAGGCCCCCGACGTCTTCCAGTTCGTCGTCGAGGACTCCAGCCCGGTCTGGTACTACTGTGCCCAGACCAAGGGCAGCCACTGCCAGATGGGCATGGCTGGTGTCATCAACCAGAACTTTGACTCCGCCAACACGCTGGCCGCCTACAAGGAGGCTGCCGCTCTCACTGGTGTCTCTGGCATCCCGCCGGTCGTGCAGGGTGGCTCCGTGATCCTGAACCCCAACCCGCTCGGCGGCTTTTAAAGGGGAGGACGGCCACCAGCCTTTCTGGTCCTTGATTGTGTCGCTTTTCGCCCACAATTGACCTTTTCCACATTTTCCGTCGTCTCTCTCTTTTCTTTTCGTCGCATTCCTCGGTCTCTGTGCGTCAAAAGTCTTTTTCAAAAATGGGAGACGGAACGGCTTTCGTCTACAATGTTTTACTTTTAAATCTTTTGTTTTGTTTTCTTGTCCTTGATCCTGCTCTATACTACAAATAGAAATTCAGTTGCCTACTGCAGCCGTTGCGCTAAAGACTCGTCCAATGCATTCTCCAAAGCCGACCCGGCCTTCTGCGCCCTCGACCGAACCGCGCAGCGTAATTGTGTCCCCGTCCTTGAGATAGGTCCTCATGTCCATGCCATATAACATCACTTCCTCCTTGCCTCCTCGGCTCATCTCTAGTAGACAGCCGCTCTCGCTGCCGCCCTTGGGTCCGCTAATGGTTCCTGAACCCAACAGGTCGCCGGTGCGTAGCGGACAACCGCCCAGTGTGTGGTGCGAAATCATCTGTGCAAAGGACCACTGCAAATGGCGCGAGCTGACGCGTGTGAGTGTCGTCGCATCTCCTTCGGGGGCTGGACGGGTTAGCAGGTTTGCACATTATCCCTCGCCGGCCACCGGCTACTCACTCGTCAGGTCCACGGACAGCCCAATGTCGAAAACGGTCGCCCCACCCGGCTGGTCCAAGTACGGCTGCAGCGGTGCCGATGGAGGTATAGTCGGGACGCGAAAAGGCTCAAGTGCGTCGGCCAGCACGACCCAAGGGCTGACGGTGCTGAGAAAGTTCTTGCCATTGAACGGCCCTAGAGGAACGTACTCCCAGGCCTGAATATCGCGTGCGCTCCAGTCGTTGAGCAGGACGTAGCCAAAGATGTGATTCTCCGCCTCGGCGATGTCGACGGCTTTACCAAGCGTGCTGGGCGTGGCTACGAGGCAGCCGAGCTCGAGCTCAAAGTCGAGGCGGCGGGATGGCGCCGTCGTGGGTGTGTCCGTCTTGCCATCCACCAAAATCTGGCCCCAGGGCCGCTGCACACCTGTGCGCGAGACCACTACACTCGAGGCCCGGCCGTGGTAGGCCACTGGGAGGCTGCCGTAGTTGGGCATCAGGGCGGTGTCAGCGCCGCGGAAGAGCGTGCCGGCGGCACGGGCGTGATGCACGCCGGCGTAAAAGTCGGTATAGTCGCCGATGGCCATGGGCAGGTATGTCCGGTACAGAGAAAAGAGGCAGGCTGCGCGCAGGTCGCCATTATCGCGGAGGAAGGACGGGTGCTCGGTGGCGTCTCCAGCCCGAAGGAGGCCCTGTAGTCCGGCACGCACCTGCCGATGCACCGGGCGGCCGAGAGCGGCAAAGGCGTTGAGTGTCGGCTGCGCAAAGACGTCGGGGTGCTCGCGCAGTGTGGGAAAGATGTCGAAAAAGCCCGGATGTGCTGACAGGACTTTCAGATCGAGGATCAGCGACCCGATGGCAACAGCCACATGTGGACTGCTGTCGGTCGGTGTGTGCACGATGCCAAACGGCAGATTGGCCAGCGAAAAGTCGCTGGCCGGGTCGATGGCCACCCAGGACTCCATGGCGATGCTGTTGGCGAGACGTTGGAAGAACGTGGGGAAAATGCTGGCCAAAAATCCGTAGCGGCTTCCCCTCACTAAAGCTAATAGCTATTGCGGAACCCCGAGGCAACGCCGAGTCAAAGGCAGTGGATCCCAGCACGAGACAGCAAAAAGAAGCGAGGGAAAGCGAGACGTTTGGTCTGTGCAATTGCAAAATATTTGACAGTGGAAATGACGTGTGCTTCAGCCCGAACAGCACCGAAATGATTTCACCGGGGTCACACAACGGAAAGCGCATTGCTGGCGTGTCACCCGTCCTCTCGAGTAAAACCAATCGCGGTCCAACAAAGCGAGCCTCCACGTCGCTCTCTCACAAGCCGATTAAAGTCGCCGCCAGACCCAAGGCGCCCGGCACAAACTGCACATACAGAATTCTCTTGCTGGATGTGGCCGCGCCGAAAAGACCGGCGATGGAGACGCAGGCGAAAAAGAAGAGGCGAATTTGTGTCTGGAAGACTGGTTCGGGGTGCAACACGCCCCAGGTGAGTCCGGCGGCCAAAAAGCCATTATAGAGGCCCATATTCGCAGCGAGCGAACGCGTCTGGGCCGCAAACTCGGGCGTCAGCCGGAACGAACGGCGGCCGACCGGCTTCGTCCAGAGGAACATCTCTAGGACGAGGATGTAGATATGCTCAAGGCCGACGAGGGCCGTCAGAATCGTCGAGAGTACAGGCATGGTGAAAGACGGGAGGCTTTGGTCTGCAATGAGAGGATGAATGGATGCCGGCGGGTCGAGTTTGGTCGAGTTTGGTCGAGAAATCCTAATAAATGCATCTTAGCCGCATGCAAAGGGGCGATCTGGGGTCTTAATAAGTGGGGGAAAGCGAGGCGGGGCAACTGCCCAGGGCACGATGTCATAGCTCTGCCGAAGTGGATTGCGTAGATCGACAGTACAACACAGACAGTTACAGCGATTTACAGTAGCCTTTGGGGGCACTTGGCAATATTCTAATTGTAGTTAGTGTGGTGTGGCTGCACGGAACAACAGTGCAGACCTGGACGCCGTATCTACGCATAATCATACCACATTACAGAACCAAATATTTCCGACGTTTGTTCCTATTGTACAATACGGATACGAGAAGAAGGAAAACAGCGGCCAGCGCCAAGATTACAACCGTTTCAACCCAGAGTTCCGATAACAGCTGATCTCCTGACTGCAACTATGCCCTGTCCCCTGCCATCCTCCTAAGACGTCGTCTGGACCGCAAAACAACCTAGGGGCTTAGCAACCAGAAAACCGAAAGATACGGAGCAACATACCTCCGAATGGCCCGGCCTGGGCATTGTTCCGGCAGCGGACGGTGCACACGTTGCCGACAGAACCCTGGGTGCAGTTGTAGCTGGTCGGCATGATTACCGTCATGTTGAAGTCGGTGAATTTTGCTAGGGACAAGCCGTTGGTGCCGGGCACGTTGTTTGTGATCTGCAGGGTGGCGGCGGCCGTCGTGGAGTCGTTGGCGGTAAAGAGGTCGCAGGTATACGGACCGGCGCCATCCTGGTTGACCTGATGTACAGTGACGGTCAGGGTGGTGCCGGTGGAGACTTGTGTGATGTCGCCGGTGGCGATGGCATCCTCTACGCTGGCAAGGATGTCAATGTCGCCGTCCAGCTCGGTGCGGCCACAGACGCCCGTCGTGTTGGCAGCGATCTCGGCGTCCCGGATAATGGACGTGTCCTGCTGACAGGGGCTGATGAGCGTGCAGTTGCGCGCAATGGAGGAGTCGACTGTAAGGCGGGGAAGGGTGTCAGTCAATGTCAGAGAAAATGAAGAACGGAACCTACCGGAGTAGCCGACCGAGTCGCCCGAGAGGCCCTCGACGGCCATGATGACGCCGTGTCCCTGCGCCAGCGAGACGAGCACGGCGATGGCCCAGAGAGAGGAATGCATTGTGGAGGGAGCGGGGGGTTGCGGTGTATGAGGTAGATATGGCAGGAAGCGCAAAGACAAAAAGAGTGGAATGAAAAGGGTGCCCGGCACGGAAGAAGAGAAAAAGAGACGAAAGAGAGGTGAGAAGAGAAACGCAGGATATGGATACAGACTTGCAGTGGTGGCCGGGCAGTAGCCGAGAGGGCACGCCGGGACGCGGCGTGTCTATATAAAAGGTACAGCGGCCCAGGGCAAGCCAGGTCCACAAGCTAGGATAATTGTTTTTTCGTTTTCGTTTTCGTTTCTATTTTCGACCGCATTGTCGGGTTAGCCCACTTGGACGGTGCGGTTTGCCAGACGACGAGAGAGTAAGCCCCATCAGGTGGGTTTGAGACGCCTTGCGACACGTGAAACTTTGAGGCTTCGTGGCCGGCCGCCTCCCGTTTCGCCCGTCGTTCGATTGGGGACCGCGGCTGCGGCCAGGCTGGCGTGAAAACGTTCAGTGGCCAAACAGTTTATAAGCACACGAAACAGTGCATTCAGACGACAGAGGCATTGCTGCTGGGAATCGGGCTTGGCGTATAGGGGCCATCTTGCGAAAATCAAAACGGCCAAGACGGCCCCAAAGGGCTGTGGGCGTCTCATGCGGCAGTCGACGGCAGTCGGCGGCAGTCGGCGGCGTGGTCCAGATGTGGACACGGGGGGATCCAATCCAGGGTGGAAAATACGCCTAGATCCCAGATCCACAATGATGGCTAGCGATTGCATAGTACATGGGCGGCCACGCAATTTTCGTGGAGCCCTTACGTACCGCACTAACGTCGACACCCTTGCCCACCACGTAAGACTATCCTGCACAACGGCTGATCTCCCGAGGGCTAGGGTCCGCCGGGTTTCAGCAAGATCGCTGTGACCGTGCCATCGGTGCACACCTGTTTGCTCGTCGTCGATCGCTAGCCGTTTCAGCTGATATCGCCGTCGTATGATCCGACGAATGCGCATTGAAACGGCAACGTTGGCCCCTGCGGCGGGTCGAACAGGCCGCGACCAGGGCTGCTCCTCCGTCTGGCATGGTCGGGCGCCTCTGTGTCTCGGCCGGTCCTACTTTCCTGCCACGGGCCCGGCTGTAGGTCACGACTATATAGCCAGCCGCTGGCACGGCATCGTCTTGTGGGAAGTCGGCTTCCTCCCCCGTTTCGATTGTTGTTTTGTTCTCCAGTTCCCTTCTCCATCAGCTGGTCTGTCCCTTTTGGTTTGGTTTCTCCTTCTTTTCTCCGTTTTCTGTTTCCATATCCAGACCCCCCGCAATACCTTCGCTCTTCGTTTCTATATTCTTTCTCGTCACCATGTCGTTTTTTGCACGAACCGTCTTGGCCTCGGCCGCAATCGTAACGCTGGCCCGTGCCCAGGGTGTCATTACAAAAGCCGTGGGCAACACCGGCACTAGCTACGCTATGCAGGGTGAGTTTGAATAAGTCCGGTCGCCTCGACGTGGCTAACAGTCCCCAGTCGAAATCAACAATTATGCCGACGCCGATTACATTAACCAGGCTGAGATCGAGGCCAATGTCGTCAACGCCTGCGGCCGGACGCTGCTCGCCGGTGACATTAGCGAAGCCGGTGTTACGGAGGAGCTCCTCGAGGCCGGCAACTACACGACGGTGACGCAGGGCAGTACCATCACCATGACCATCAGCCAGCGCTATGTCAACGGCAGTGGGCCCTTTACATGTGATCTGGACGAGGCCAGCAACGCGCTGGGTGCCTACGGCCAGACGAACCTGACCGTCACCCAGGACAGCTCCGAGTACGGCACCGGAGACCTGACGCTGTCCATTACAATGCCAACAGACTTGACGTGCGTGGGAGGTGAGCAATTCTCGTTTCTTTTTTTTCTTCTTCTTTCCTCCTTCTTGATCACCCACCTACCTGGTCCGCCAGCTGACAGCCAGCCTCCACCGGAAATATGTGTACCGTCCGCTGCATCAACAGCTACTACTTTGGCGGCTGCATCACTGTTCAACAGACCGATGTTACCGCCCACGTCAACACGGTGGACAATATTGAGACCGAGGAAAAGGCCACCGCCATTGCCGCCCAAGTGACGCAAAATCAAAAGGACTTGCCCTACGCGGAAAAGGGCCTGAGCGCGGCCGCCACGACCGAGGATGAGGCCCTGGCAATTGTCATGGCCATCCTGGCTGGTGACACCGACGTTGCAGATGACGCTGAAGCGGAGGAGGCGGCGGCCATCTCGTCTGCCTGCGCTGTGGCCGCCGCCGCCGATGCGGCCACGACTTCGAGTACGACTACGGGCACAACTACGGGCACGAGTACGACCACGGGTACGGCGACCACGACCAAGACACACAAGTCCAAGACCGGGACCAAGACCGGGACCAAGACCGGAACCAAGACGAAGACCAAGACGACTACCACCGCCACCACCACTGCCGCCGCCACCGCCACCGCTACCTCGGCTGCCAAGGCTCGCAAGGCCCGGAACCTTCGGTGGGCTGTCCGCCGCTACTTGGATGAATCGGATGAATAAACTGTTGTGGGGGGGGATTGTATGAGATGAATGTTTCTATATTGGCTTAGTAGAGAAGGCGAGTCTTGATGAATGCTTATAAAATGCAGCGTGATGCACGCGGAAGCTTCGTGAAAGAGGTTCTAGGGGCGTATTGCCACAAGCGGCATCGTTACTATACGAATCGAGACAGTTTTCTATGTCTTCTTCGAATCTTTAACAAACAGCCCGTCATCGATCAATGCCTGGCATTCACTCCGACACTTTTCAATGTACTCTTCTGGCACATCGACCACCTCTCGTGGCAGCGAAAAGACCTCGGCTTCGTCCAGCAAGTCTTGTAGCTGCGCGTACCTATTGTTCCAGCACCTATCAATGACAGCGTCCAGCGGTCGGCTTTGTAGCGCGGGAAACTTCATGTCCTGCAGCCAGCCCAAGATGAGCGGCCCGTCTTCCGTTCTATCCTCGTACGGCTCACATCCGTAGAGCATGGAGTAAATGATGGACCCAATGGAAAACTGCTCCGTCCGTGCTCCGTACCTGCCAAAAGATCCTCGCTTAGCCCCCGGCTCACCCACGAAGGTTGCATCGTCACCAAGAAGCCGGGCCCATGGCGCAGTGTTGCCGCTCGACGGATCGCCAAACTTTTCCACACAGTCGAAATCGGCCAGCTTTAAATGGTCTTCGCTGTCCAGTAGCATGTTACTCGGACGAAGGTCGCCGTGAACCAGCCCCAGAGATTCAAGCCAGACGACCGCGCTCGTTAACTCGCGAAACCACAGCGCCACACGCTCCTCCGGCTCCCTCTTTTGAACTTCCAGAACCATTCCAAATGGGCTCTCGCGTACTTGATTCGATCTCAACCGCTCATCGAGCGACCCGCCGGTCATGCAGGCTAGAAAGTTGTAGTTGGCCAGACGCAGAAAGCTGTGTATCATGTAGGGGCAGTATGTCTCTTGTTGCTCAAACAAATCATACAACGTGTTCTCTTTGGCAAATGCCTCGCTGTCGACATCACGAGCGTACTTTAAAACAATGCGGTCATTGATGCGAAACACGTAGCCAACCGCCCCACGACTAATGAGTTCGTAGCGGGAAAGCTTGCCAGGGAACCCAATAATCCGCATTCTTTCTCGTTTTCCGGCCCTGGCGCGTTGAAGGTTGGAAAAATTACTACTGTCCAAACGCGTGCTCAGGTAGTCCTGTCTGGGAGAGGGGGAGGGGAAATCTTCTGCTTGGATGTAGTGTGGCTTGTGGCGTCGGGCACTCTGACTCGGTGGTTTGATTGGCTGAAAGCCCTCCCAATACCCTTCGAGAGATGTCAGCATGCGGTGAACATGATAATAGATGCGGTCTTAATTGAGGTCCGATATAATCTCTACCCCGTTTTCTTTTGCGGAACCGAGCCAACTGATACTCCCCTCACTAGCCCTCGGAATGAACATGAGAAACGCCCACCTTCCACTACGCCCGAGATGCGGCGCCTGCGCAGATCAGATCGTTAGGCATGAGAGGGTTGTTGCGTGTAGGCAATCCACTATTCCAATACAAAACTCCAACTAACAAGACTCTGCAGTGTCTGGCGACGACGATTCGGCAACTTGTACCAGACATACTCGGCCCTTTCCGTTTCCTCAATATGGCATGGTCCGGACATTGGTGGATGGACTTGTGCTATGTCGCAGTGCCGAGTGCACAGCTTGTGCCAGCGCTCCCGAGTTCATCACTGTGCATTACGCTTGTTACCAGATTTTTGCAGAGTCTTCTAGAAAGGCCTTCAATCTGGAGGAGCATGAGATCCTGGACCGGCTTTGGACGATCGCTTCATGGAGGAGCCCATGGCCGAAAGCTCGGCACATTCGGCTCGTCGAAGAAGCGATCGATTTGCCTGCTTTGGATCAGATAGCGACGGTATCTAAACTTCCTCAGCTTGGCCGATTGCCGTTGGAGCTCATCAGACTGGTTCGGGATTTCTCGCGCGACGAATTGTTCTGGCGATCCATCTCCGTTCTGGCCCTCTCGTTGGAGAGGCCGCAGTTGCGGCCATTTTCAAGAATCCCGCTGCACAATATCTTATCCTGGAATCGACAAAGAGCCTCATTTGCGCCCGCAACATCGGGTCTATTGCCCCCCTATGCCAGACTCGCCGTTGATCTTCGAGGGATTTGCGAGATAGAATATCTACATGAATGGCCTTCACATGCCCATGATAGTACCACTACGGACTCGGTGGCGTTCATTGTCGAACTTACAAGAGACATGCATGCTATATACGCAGAGCTCAAGGTATTTACCTCTTGTCGCACTCTCATTTTTAGTCTGACTTCTCTCCCAGGATGGGCTTTTACGTTTGCGTCTGCCCAATAGCCGGCCAGAACTTCGAATCTGGAATACTCGGAATCCTCCTAATCTCGCAACCTGCAAGCTCCTGGATCCTGCGACTTCCCAGCTTCATCTAGCAGGCCCCTCTTGTCGGCTTTATGCCGTCGACATGAACCGTTGCCGTGGACTTACCTTTTTCTTCTCTTCCGGCGAACTCTTCGGCATCCATGTTCACTTGTCGGAAGGCTCGAGCGCGATGGATACGTATGAGCGATTTTCTCCCCATCTCCAGCGAAGTATGGCTTGGATCTACCTGCCTATAGCAAAGACAGATCGAATCATTTCTCTTGGATCTCGTAGAACAGACTGTGGTTTTAATATCCTTGTAAGCTGGCGGAATCTATCAAAAATGAGCATCCACTTTGACTAACGGAATATCAGGTTCAAACGAAGCTCGGTGGTGAGATCATCCTAGGTCAATTGGGTAGAAGATCTGAACAAGGTTGCCTACTCGGGTGTGGGCCTTCTACAACTCTGATATATGGAGAGCCAAAAGAATTACAACCAGTTTCCGTCTTCGGGGCGCATTGTTTACCAAGTACAGACGATGGCGGTCGCCCCCCATCATTTTCGATCCAGGACGTTACACCCGAGGTGACCGACGCTTACTTTTCTTGGGCTCCCCTCAATGGGGTACAGTCTATCCGGGCCTTTAATGATAGTGATACCGGACTGTGCATGGGTATGATATTTTGTTATGAAAACGGTGGGCTGCGCGCTATCGGACAGTGTCGCCGACCCCGCGACTGCAGTACACTAACAATTCGCCCGTCGACGCTCTGCTTTCAGCGGGACCCTTGGACTCTCGAGAGAGCACTGCACGACGACGGCGTACGAATCATGGCCATGGCGAATGCTACCCATCAACATGTAGGCGATGGGTGCATCCGGATATGTCAATCTCTTGGGACTGGGGTGTTGATATGCTCTTTTGCCTCGTATTCAACCGACATGTATTACCAAGATCGCTTTCCCGGTCAGAGTTAACAGTTCGATCATTCAATTCTTAAATCGCGGTTATATAAAACTAAATTAGTATAGACTGGTCTCAGGCTTCTCCCGAATGTAAATTTCTTGCTGTGGGGCGTCGATTCAAAATTCACGGGTAGAGGAGTGGATTTTCCTACGGAGAAACTGTGGAGGGTTGTACTCGTAGATCTCAATAGTACCTAAACCAAATGTGGCTCAGATCTGGGCAGGCATCGCGCCGCTGGAGTAGTCTAAATTTTATTTTAACGGCAAGAATTCCGTTTTTGTTACTACTGTAGCTGTATCAATACGCCCCCCTTGTACACGCAACAAAAGACGGGGTCACGGGACGACAAGGAACGTTTCCCAACTCTCTTTGATACCTAGTCGAGAGTTCATTTGCCTTTTTTCAACCACGTTTCAAAGTATCCCGAGCCCCAGCTTCCAAGGTGCAGCATCACCGATGCAGCCATGCAGTTCACATTCGTTTCGCCCGCCGGGCAGTCTGCCAGCTGCAGGTCGAAAACCTTGGCCCCGCCGACCTACTGAGTAGTCATCATTGTCTTGCGAGTCTTTCGCGCCTAATAGACACAGCCTACCAGGAAATGCGAATCTGCTTAGTCAGCTTCAACGTCCCCGTTGCACGACTGAGAAGACACTCACCCCACATGCCCGCGGAACCCTGCGTCGACTCGTGGACGTTTTACTTTATCAATACGGCGCCGGCGGTGGGCCCGCTCACTGTAAACAGCATGTCCATGATCTCCACGACGCCCTCGTCGCTACCCCAATGCACCTATCGTGCCTGCTGGTCCTCTTGTTGCATTGGCTCGCGCTGGAGTGCCTTGAGAAAGGTGGACCGTATCGTCTTTGTCATGGTATGAAATCGCCGCGATTTCTTACCACGGACTTTTTTTCCGGTGCTTGCTGGGTCTTGAGCTTGACCGCCGTAGGCTGCCTCGCCGAGATATCCGATGCCGGCGGAAACAGCTGATTCTTCGGGGACGGCGGATGCTGTGGCGATGTCAGCAGCACTGGCCGTGGCTGTGACGGTAAAGGTGGCGATGATCGCTTTCCCTTGTCAGCACGGGTGGTGAAACTGTGCGATGGGTCGATGAGCTCGTCGTCGCGGTCGGACGCGTAGTCTTGGGTCGGCAATGGATGGGCTGTGGCCGGCATCTAGTCGGTCACGGAGTCCGTCTCTACTCCCACACTGCTCCAGAAGGCTGCCGTCGCAGCACCGCCAGTGTCGTCGTCGTCGTCGTCGTCGAGCAAAAACTGAGGATTGCCAGCTGCGCCAGACATGCTCGCAATTTGCAAGCATGCCCATTGTAGATCCAGCATGCTTTGCATTTTGGCCGCGTCATCCAGGCTAGGCAAGGTCACTGCAAAGACGTGGCCGGTCTGCAGCAGTCGGCTTGTGGCTGGGTGCGGCACAGCCAAGACGCCGTGAGCGTCGGTGTCGGCATCGTCGTGCTGGGCGCCGTAGCGCGGACGCTGCTCCCACTCACGAATCCAGGCCTCATGGCGGTCATGCGGCACCTCAACCTCCCATGGCCTGGAGGTCGGCGTTGCGGCTTGGTGCGGCAACCAATGCAGCTGCATATGGACCACACCGTGCATGGTACCATGACCGTCCTGGGCAACGGCTGGCGTCACGCCTAGGCAACGCAGGGCAAAGTAACCACGCGACCACCAGCTGTGCAGGCTGGGGCTTAGGCAGAGCATGTTCCATGCCCTATCGCTGCAGCCTGGCGAGAGTAAAAGCAGCTCCGGGTGTCCGCCAGTAAGTATGTCCAGGGATGCTGCAATCTTCACCAGTCGCCGCATCTTTGATTTGCTATTGTTGCCCGCAAAGGGAAACACGTGACAGACATGGGGGTCGGGTGTGCCGGTCAAGATACATCTATGCCGATCGCGCTGAAGGCACTGCGGAGTATTAGCAGGTAAGTGTATTAGGGTGTTGGATACATACGAGCTCGACTTCGGCTTCTCGCCGATTCACGGGGATGTCGTGCTCAGAGGAGACGGCTCTGGTGCCGGATTGCTGAAGAACTGTTTGATTTGGTGTTGCGTTAGCTATGTCGCTACTACACAAGGAGTAATGTATTGTCAACGAACATATCCGCACCGCTTGCGTAGTTATGTCTTCAAATATCAGTCTTTGTAGGCCACCTTCGGCGAAGAGCGTCTGCTCCAACATTTGCAGTTGGTGCATTGGCAGGGCGGCAATGATAGCGAGCTCCATGGCGGATAGGCTCAACTCAAAGTCTGTCTTGTTGCGCAATGCCACCAGAACGCGGTCGGCAAACTGCAGCCTTGCCTCCATCTCTTCTCCTGGCAGCGCGCGTATCGTGGGTGCAGACTCTGGCCGAGCCTGTGCGTATCGTCTCAGCTGGTGGTAGTCGGCCATTGTTCCATTTCCCAACGAGAACAGCCCTCGGATGTCGTCGATCACCGCCTCCAGCTGCTCCTCCGTGGGTGGCATGGTGGTGGATGGGGGGCGGGGGGGGTGCAGTAGGGTATTTTAAGTAGGGCAAGGAGATGCTCGCGTAAAGGCGAAGAGGAGAAAGACAGACGAGCGATACACTAATAATAGTTGGTCGATTACACACGCAATGACGTTGGTCCACCAAGAGCATTGTTGACACATTTACAGGTGCAATTATGCCCTAAACCAATAGGAGAGCAGAGCCTCCTTTTCCATAATTACAGCGGTAGGTATGCGTAAGCACCCCCATATAGGCAGTGTACCACATGAGCGAAAAAAAAATACGTTTGGTGAAACGTGCTGTGCTTTTCTGCCGCTGCACACCGAACGAGTTCCAGTTCCTATTTCTCTTCGAACTGTTGAGGATTGTTTTCCTTTTCTTCCTACAACCAACTCAAGCACAGGTCGTCCAAGGCACCATGGCTATACCAGTGACGGAAAGGAAAAGGTGAACTACCACAAGCAGGTGGAGGAATTAACACGGCCTCGACCACACGTCTGGCGTTCCGAACTGGCCAAGGCTTTCACCACAGCATCGAAATTGTCGACCCAAGCGAAAACTGTGCCAGAGACATCGAGGAACGGCTAGACATAGGAACACCACGACCAGCGCAAGGATCGTGAGGGGGCGATCCCTCCGCATCTTCCAGGCTTACCTCGTATATGATCAAAGTCAACACGCCCACACTCTTCCATGAGCTCTTCCACCTGGTCCTCGGCCATGATGCCACACCGGACGCTGCATATAATATTATGGAGATTGTCGGACAGAAATACACGTCTGAACAACCGGCCACCAGTCCAAATGCCTCACCAGCTCTCATTGATAAGGCGGTCATAGTTCTCAAAGGTCTCTAGGTCCTGTAGGAGGCCAATCTCGTGCAGCAAACTACGGTATCGCGCCAGTACTTCCTCGGACTGGTACTGCGTTTCCGGGTCGATCTTGCTGAGAATCCGCTCACAAAGGGCCGCATTAGCTTCCTGGCCACATGCCCGCGCTTCGTCGACCGGCGTGCGACCCTGCTTGTTTCGGCTCAGCAGGATCATCAATTTGCGTGCGCGCCAGTCGTCGTCGTCGTCACGATCCGTCTCGTCTTCTGGCGGCGTCTCGTTGGTGTCAGCCTCTTCACCGGGCAGCCAGTAATACATAAGTGCCATGCGGTAGATAGACAGCACAATGTCGGTATTGCTCTGGCGTGCGGCGCAGTGCATGGCCGTATCTCCCACCTTGTTCTCGCGCAGGATGAAGTGATACTCCCAGTAACTGGAAAAGCGGAGGCGCGTGTTCATTTTCACTTTCACCTCCCGGATGATTTCGAGCTGGCCGTGCTCTGCCGCCGTGTGCAGGACCGTGTTACCTGTGTCCGGGTCTGTCGCTGCGTCTAGGATCCACTGGTATCCGGACCGTTTCCAAATCTTGGCCGGGTCTCGCGGGGCTCTCTTCCCCTCGAACTTCTGCAAAAGGTCGAGACAGGACCATACCGTGTCATTATTGCCCCTTTTGACAGCCGACATGACTAGGGCGATGGCCTCTTTTTTTGTCAAGGAAGGCAAGTCTAAGCCATGTAGTTCGGGGTCGGAATCGATGTCTTCACCGAAAATGATTTGTACATGGTGTGTCTTGTCGTCGGAACTAGATTCTTCTTCTTGTGCCTCATGGTCGGAAATAGGTTCCACCTCTTGTGTCTCATCGTCCAACATGGTTTTCTGGCGCCGATGCACGGTGATTTCTGGATTTAGATAGGTGATTTTGGTTCTAGGAACACAGATGTATATACGGCACGGGAGTGATCCGACACAGCGCCACTTTGTGCGGGGGTACTCCGTAATACTCCGTGATAACAGGATATTCCACCAGACTGCTACATGCACGTGATCCGATGACACGAGACTAACCGGCATCTATCTAGAATACATTAATGTTTATCTTACTTAGATCGTTGTCGTCGGAATACTCTACCCGTCGCAAAGTGATAATAAATAAGGCGTAATGCCGTATGAAAAATCCTGCTCGTAGTGGGTGAAATGCGATGTTGTAAAACTAAAACGTACGAGTACGAGGCGATGACTACCAAGACTAAGAGCGAATGCAAGGGGACGACGGATCCGATGGGGCCTGCAGCCAAACATAACCCACAGAGGGAAGATCAAGGGCACTCGTATCATTAGTATCTAAAGCAAACAGGCTTTCTACCTGCAATGTAAGGCAACTCACGCATTAGGGCTCTCTAAACAGCCGACATTCAATCCTCCTTCTCGCGCCAGTCAGGTGGGAATAGCGCGTCCGGATTATCCCCCTCTTCTTTCAATGCGAGTATGATCTTCAACTTACCGTTCCATACGCTTACAAGCATTCACGGATCCTCAGACCCTAGCTTCCGGGCCGTCCATGGTGAGTTGCAGAGTTTGTGCAAATTTGCAAGATATGGGATTACAGGGGAAAGGCTGTATAATTTTCAATATTTTCTTCTATCCCACAGTGTCTTCATTGTCTTCTATCTCGCGCGAGGATCTTCCACACACAACAAACACGAGGATAATACCCTCTGGTTATTCAGAGGTATAGAGAAGACCTCCTCGACGCTCAGCTGAACATCGTTCTAGCCCCTACCAACAACCCTGTCCCTTCTGCCAACACCAACCACACTAAGCAGATTCCCCAAGCTGTCCTGTACGGGGACGAGAAGATCCTTGGGCCATTACAACTCTCCAAAACACAACATTACATATTAACATTGTCATCTAGCTTTAGTGTAGTCTTAGATATTACAATTTTAAGAATACACTGGGCCCATCACGTACGAGAATTAATGGCAAGTGAATACTACAGGTGCACTATTCGATGCAGTGCTTATTTGGAGGTAGAGGTTCCTCGTTACAGAGCTATTGCCCGGTTTTCAGGTCATATCATCACTCGCAGAGTCCCTCGTCCCCTATCGGTTGCCGCCAATGCCCATTCTCTGGCCCTCAACTGTGTGCTATTCGGACACAACCACATAGGATGGCGTACGGCCGTGCGGCTTTCCTCCACAGGAGCCAGCAAGAGACACGGTCAGGTAAGCCGCCTACGTGCTCAGCCCATCAAATCGGGGCCGCCATCTTGCCGATATCACACGTGCGCAGGCCAGATTGCAGCTATCCTTTTGGCCACTCATCATTCGTAATGTATCTGTGCAAGTATGTACGCATTTACTATTATATACTGCCTGGCAAACGCAATCAGTCGTAAACCACGCTATTGGGTATCCAAAAAAAAACTGCCCATTGAAAAACGGACAAGGAGGGCCGAAAGCCGGCGACGCTACAAGATGTAACTCGCCAGCGAGTGAACGGCAGCGAGGGCGGCCGCCCAGCCGAGCACGGCGGGGGCGCTGCGGACGAGCGACGCGGCCGCATGGCTGGCGGTCGTGGTGGCCGACGAATACGACGCGCTGGGCGACGAGATGACCTCGCCTGTGACGGCGTCGACGCGCGTGCCGGTGGGGTATTCAATGTTGTAGACGGGATCGGAGTCGTTGAGCGAGGCGGCAGCGCCGAGCGTGTGCGGACAGGTGGCCTGGTTCTCGGTCGGCCAGTCGTCGAGCGTGCACGACTCGTCGTAGCCGTAGGCGCAGAGCGCGTCGGCAATGTTGTAGAGGGCATAGTGGTCGGCCACCCAGCTGTCGTTGCCGGCGGTCTGCGCGTCCAGACAGCTGCCGAGGTAGTTCATGCTGTTGGAGGCGCTCAGGGGCAGCGCGGTGTGGCCGTCGGCGGTCGAGTAGATGAGGCTGGCGCACTCGGACGCGTCGAGGGGCTCGGTGGTCATGGCGGTGGCGCCGCCGGCGATCGGGTCCACCGCGGCCGACTTGCCCGTGAGCAGGTAGTTCCACGCGTCGTAGCTGACGTCGTGCGCGCCGGCCGAGTGGTCGATGCGCAGCAGCTTCAAAGTGCGTCCGCCGTAGCTCAGCGACACGCAAATGTTGTTGCAGTCCACCTCGGCCGGCCAGTACGCCACCCGGTCCGTGTTGATCTTGCAGCCCAGCACGCCCACCGACGACGAGTAGCTCGCGTGTGGCGTCACGTACACCGTCTCCGTATCGGCCGCCACCGACCGCGCCAAGAGCAGCGCCGTCAGCCCCGTCCAGGCGCCGGCCGTCGCGACGGAACGCATGGGAATATGGGTCTAAGATTGGGTCCGAGACTGGGTCCGAGACAGGAGGATTCCAAGACACGGCGAGACAAATATGTGCGGATTCGATGGAAACGAGAGGATGGGTCGGAAGCTTCGGTAAAGGATCGCGAAAATGAGTGTCGATGTCGAGAGAACTGATTAAAACGTAAGAGCGACCATGTGTCGCCAACCATCAAGAGAGGCGGCCAGGATAGTAAAAGAGAGACTCAGCCGCCGCCGTCAGAACTCGATGGCGCATCACAAGCAGAAAATGAGCGGCGCTGCATTCTTCAAGGAGTCGACGGGAAATGAGCGAGTTTTAAGCTTACCGTCCTAACTGTTTACTCTAATATTAGCCCGTGTTCTTGCGCCTATGGCGGATATTGTGGGGCAGCACGTGCAACGGCTCGTCGAGCAGCCGCATGACATAAGCACTGCTAGCGACGGTTACTGCCACCGTGCTGTAATACTCTGTCGCAGAGCCCCAAACACTCGTAAGATATTACTCAAAATATGGAAATACATAAAAGTCATCACGTCCCCCCGGCCCAACAAAGCCCATCTGGAAACCCCCGGTCATGAAAAAGAGACTACCAAAAACGACACTAGGAAGACAGCAGTGGGAATACGATAAGAGAAAGAAAGAACGAAAGAAAGAAAGAAAGAAAACCCCCCAAGATCACGTTAGCGTGGCCAGCATCGCCCGCATCAGGGCCGGCGGCGGGCCTGGGACGGTCCAGGTCAGCACAGCATGTACGGTATGAACGCAACGCAGTGCACAAGGAGACGTTCGCCCCCACGCTTTCAGTTCAGCGATGGCGGGGCACGCTGATCGACATCCTACCTTTCCTGTCTCGTCCGATGCGCACGCCACGCCGCGCCTCCGAGATCCGCTCCACCTCGTCCTCGTACACCACCAGCTCGCGCTCGCCCCGCGGGTGGTAGTGGTGCCCGTCGTGGAAGTGCGCGTAGAGCGCCCCATCCCCGCGCGAGTGCGACCGACGGTGCCGGTGCCGGCGCTCGACCGCCACCACGGCCCCCGACCGGGCCGCCACATCGTCGGCGTACGAACTGTAGTCCGCCGGCTCGCCCGCGTCGATAATCACCGGCGCCGGCGAGGCCCGCATCAGGGCCGTCGACATGGTCGGCGGCGGCAGCGGCGGCGCCATCACCAAGGCCGTCGCGTTGGGGTCGGCCATGGTCGTGTATGTGTAGGCCGACGAGTCGGTCGTGTACGTGTGCATCGGTGCGTCGCCCACGGTCGTGTAGGAGCGTGGCGGCGAGCGGTCCCGGTCCCGGATCTCCACCGTCGTCGTGTACTCGGTCGGCCCCGACATGGGCGCCGGGGTCGGCGCCGGGTTCGGGTACACGTACGTCGGCGGCGGTCCTGGCGGTGGCGCATACGCACTCGGTGGCGGTCCTGGCGGCGGCGCATACATGGTCGGCGGCGGCCCCGGCGGCGGAGCATACACGGTTGGCGAAGGCGGCGCCGGTGCCGGTGGCGGAGGCGCGTACGTGGCCGGTGTCATGTACACGTCCTCGTGGCGTCGCTCCTCGTAGACGCTGCCACCACCCCCGCCGACCGATGTGGTGGTCACCTTGGTCTTGGTGGTCTTGGACTCGATCACGTCGGGCTCGTCTGGGAAACACAGCGTCAGCAAGTCTGCAGAAAATCGGCCCTCGTCCCGCCTTCCATCCGCTCGACTACCACAACACGTACTCCTCTTGTAGTCTTGGCTCAGCCGGAGCACGTCGTCAATGTTCTGCTGGCCCAGCGCCACCTGCACCACCAAAGTGTTGCCCTCCCGCACAAACGGGTAGCCCAGGTCCAGGAGCGCGCGCTCCGAGACTAGACGCATCGGCATGCGCGTCTTGCCCTTTTTGGGATACTCGCTGCGCGCGTTCTGCGGCGGCGCCCCGCGGCTGCTGAGGCTGCTGAGACTGCCCATGCTGCTGCGGCTGTCGGGGCTGCTGCCCCGCCGCTTGGTCGTCTTGACCACCTCCGTCTCGCGGAACCGATCGCGCTCCCGGTCGCCGCGGTACCGATCGCCGCCCTCGAGGCGCATAGCCTCCATTCGCGTCGTCACCTCGTGCTCCACCGAGCTGTCTCTCCGCCGCCGCTCCATCCGCACCGGCGCTCGCTCGTTCGTCTCTTCAATGTGATCGTAGAACCGCCGCGGCGGTTGCCGATCAAACGTGTCCAAGCTGGACTGCCGCCGCACCAGTCGGCCCGGCCGCGGACCCGGCGGCGACCGCTCCCGCGTCACCACCCGCTCCCGGTCCCGCTCCATGCTGACCACCGGCGGCGGGCGGCGCCGGGCACCCTGGACAAAGCTGCTCCGGTCGTCGTCCTCGTTGTAGCGGAGCCGCTCTTGCACAATATGGTCGTCCTCAAACGTCCGCCCCCGATCGCCCCCCGCCCCCCGCCCGAGGGGCAACAGGTCGCTCGGCCGCAGCCGCGGCCCTCCACGACGATTCGCATATGACACCTCCTCCTCCTCGTACCGGCTGTCACGCTCATCGCCACCGCGACGGCTCTCCCGGTCCCGCTCAAACGTCACACGGTCGTAGTCGCGTCGACCCAGCTCACCCGTCGATGCTCGGTACGGGTCGCGAGCCATGCTGTGATGGATGGAATGCTCGTATGCAGCAAAAAAAAGTAGCCAATTTCGTCAAATGAGGCACGCCTGGATATCGCAAAGATCTCGATACAATATCGCCAAAAGCCCGCTTAATCGACAGGTCTCAAAGCAAAGATACAAGAATCGATGGCAAATCAACAAATGTGGCAAATGTCTATTTGGCGCTTGGTGTGGAAGATGTGGGAGATGCGCCGCTTTTCAAGTCCTGAAAAGAAAATGGGGCTATGACGACAGAAAGGAGTCGCCGGAACTGGATGGAGGGGTGTCACGCAGAAAGAGGCAGTTGCGGGCGGCAGCCTGCAGGGTTTGCAGGGGTCGCAGCGGCCGCAGGGGCCATAACGGTGGCGCCTTGGCCATGGCGGCACTGCTGGGAGGGAACCCAGCATAAACAGCCCCGCACTGAGTCTTGTGCGCAGCCCGCCTGCTACACTGAAACTGCGCCGCGCGGGTCCCCGTGTCAAGCGAAATTCTACTCATACTTTGTTCACACTAGCGACTGCCCTGGGGCCCGCGCCGTTTCGCTAGATCTTCTCATAGACGACTAGCAATTTTGCCCGGCCAAGGTTCCGCCCATGCAGAATGACGTATCTTCTCTTACTTGGTTCTGTCATTTTGACAAAGTACGGAATGCGCCTACGCGAAAAAATACTCCCACACTTGTCTCGCGCCGTCACCGAGTCGTAGACACCATCGCGGCGCTGTTGTTACATCAAAGATGTTCTGTTTGTCGTCATTCCTCGGATCGAGTACACGATCGAACTCGGGCCATTTTGCCCCGCATACTCGCTAACAAGACACCTTTTTCCAACCGACTGGACATAACCGATAATCCCCCGTGGCGCAATTGGATAGCGCGTTAGACTGTTAACTCTCAAGGTCGTCAATCTAAAGGTTGGTGGTTCAAACCCACCCGGGGGAGAAGTTCTTATCCGGTTTTTCTTTTTGGTCTTTTTCCCACTCGCCACAAGACTTTGCGCCTCTTCACACCTGAATCACTCTCGTCTATTGTCTCTTTTTTTTTGTAGTGTTCCGTTCCGCAAAAAACACGATATCATGGGCTAAGAAGCCGACATCCATTCTACTTTGGCTCTCCAGCGCACAATCACGATACTGCATCTGCTGACTGCAAGGTTTGTTGTCATGTGCCACATATACTGAACCCATGGACATGTCTTTTATTGATTCTATTCAACCCGTGGTAACAATCAGAGCAACGTTATGAATCATATCAATACTCGAATAGTCAAATCTCCTGCGCGACCATAGTAGTCATGTGGCTTTCGCACTCGGCTCCTTCAGCTCGCTGCATGTGCTTTTCCAAGCTTGTCTTAGTCAAAGAGTTCATGCAAAATAGCTCTTCCAAAGAACGCCTTCTAGGTCCTCTAGCTGTTCGGGTGTGAAGTACTGTTCAAAGTCAGTAACCCACTGTGAACGATAGAATCATGGCAACACGCTTACCTTTTGGTCTACAGTCCAACTGTCCTGTCGAGTCTTCTTGAACTCCGCCAATATGGATTTGGTTGCGTTCCCAACCACGCCGGGATCGTTCGCCGTGTGCGTCGCAAGATGCGCCAGAACCTCGGGCATCCACGTCGGAGGGGGGGTGGCATATGGGAATGCTTCAATGAGGGCGCCCAAGCCGAGAACCGCTGCATGACGTCGAATGACCTGTCGCTGCATGTCGACGGGCGTTTCACGTCCACTCTCGTCCGCAGCCAGAGCCCGCTTCCTCTTCGGCATCGGGTTGGCCAGCAGTTGCTGCTCGAACCGGAGCTTGAGAGACCGGATGATAGGGTTGCGGATACTGCAGGGCGAGCAGCGGATCATGCCCGCCAACGTGGCCGCCGCTGCGTCGCGCACCTCCAGCTGCGAGTCTGCAAGCATGTCACCTACTGAATCGAACAGCAGCTTGCGCTGTGACGACCCGGTAAGAAACAGTCGCCGGAAGTAGAGAACTTGCATGTTGACCAGGGCCCGAAGACGCTGGTGCCAACTGCTGGCCGACCGTCCAACGGCAATCAGCTTGCGGATGAATGTGTCGTCCTCTCCCTCGCGCAGCGGGATATTGGGCAGATGCCGGTACACGTGGTATGCCAGACGCATCAGCTCCGGGTCTTCCTTGACGTCCATCATGTGCAGCAGCTGGTCGATAAACGGCTCCGGGAAGAACTCCACGAGTTGCGTGCACTCGTGCGATGACAGCATCCAGTCTAGCCAGATCAGCACCGTCTTGGATCCGGACGTGTAGCTGCTCTGCTCCTGCTGTCCAGGCGCCCGCTCCAACCGCCACACCTCGAGCCGCTTGAACACGTCGGTGATTGTTGCAGCAAAGTCTGCTGACGGCGTGTACGGCCGGATGCCGATCGACGAAGCCGACTTGTTCGCCTCCAGCAGCGCCGCCACTGAAGGAAAGGCCTCATAGTAGCGCGTGCGGTAGATCGTCGCCAATATCCGGCCCATGGACTCGCGCACTGCCTTGTACGGGTGGTCAAGGTGTTCCAGAATGTCTTCCAAAATCGGTTTCTCGCCTCGGAAATGCCAGCCAGCGTCGCTCACCAAAAACTCAAGCAGGGACACCTTGGACGAGTCTTTGAAAGCCGCATTTGACGACATATCGACCCGGAAGGAGCTGAGACTCTGCACCAGCTCGCGTGAGCGACGCGGGTCACGAAGCCCCGTAATCATGTGTACGCATGTCAGCCAGTACTGCAGGTTTTCAGGCGTGAGCTTTTCGTTGATGATGTGCAAGAGCATCGGGGCCGCAAAGGCCCAAGCTCGGTCGCGGTATATCCTGGGCTCTTCAACGCCACGCGCCATCATGGCAGCCAGGATCTGCGCCGTGGCCCTGTGTTGATGCTTGTCGGAGCCGTCTTCGTAAACTTCGAGTGTCAGTTCCTTGACTTCTTCAAATGTCACCGCTGCCAAGCCGCTGTGCACTAGCTCAAGGATGTGCGTCAGAAGAGACACGTCTGATGCCTTGAATCTGTCGGCATGTGCATCGCGCGGCTCTTGCTTCATGTAATCAAAGCATTGTTTCAGCCAGTCCTTGGTGATGATGGCCCCGATTTGCTTCCGTGCTGCCATTTCGATTTCGTCGAATCCGGCAAACACGCCCGGCTTCCCTCGGTATGCGACAAAAGACTTGCCCCAGGCCAGCCAGCCAGGATAGTCCGAATCAACGAAATACTCCGGGACGTTGTCATCAGATCCGTCCTCAGACAGAGGCTGTTGGTTGAAGGAGTCGAGGTAGCGTTGTGTCCATTCTACGTCACCACCGCCATCGGGAACAGGGATATCCATCTTGCTCTCGTTCACCTCCATTTCCAGCATGAACAACTTGTAGTCGTGGTTGTACATGGCCCGTCGGCCGATGAACATGAAGACGTTAGCAAAGGCACTCTGGTAGCCGGCTCGGAGTGTTGGATGCTGATCGTTTGCACCCTTGGCCACGAGATCAATGAACGCTGGCGCCGCCAGGGTTTCAAACCGCAAGCACATGTTGTTTGCGAATACAGCGCAGCGGACGGCCACCTTCCAGTGTGCCGTCTTTGCCTTTTCTGCCAGCTCAAGTCCCAAGGCTGCTTTCTTCTTTTCGACCTTGGCGCGGCGCCCGACGATAAAATTGTGCCGCCTCTCGACCTTACCCGCGCATTCGGCCAATTCCATCTTGTCTTTCGGGGCAATTGCTCCCACCACGTTGTGGTCAAAGATCACCATGCGCTCAAAAGCCTGGCCAAATTCAAGCAGCGGATACACGGCGCTAGCGCACAAGTGCTGGATCGATGTCTTGTCCACCGCAGCTGTTTCGATGTAAAGGCGCATGAGCGTCGGGGCGAATCTCCAGTCGCGCAGCAGCGTCTTCACCAGCGAAGTGAAGAGCAAGGTATACATCGCTCCTTTGATACGGTCGTGGTCGACAGCATCCAGGGCGCGTTGCAACGCATCCAAGACAATAGGGATGACCAGGGGACGTCCCCCGATCAACACCTTCAGAGACGAGTCCTGAGAGCTTTGAGCAACACGGCGCACATCCGCATATAAGGATGTGCAGGACTCGGCGAGGTTGAGGAGAAGGCGCTTGTCGATGTCGCTCTTCAGACGATAAGTCGAATTGTACTTTACGCGCTGCAGCTGGTAGGCGTCAGCACGCTTTATCAGAAGCGCCCGAGGGTAGGCCTTGCGTAGTCCATTGATCTTGAATGGAGCAGTGTCCGTCCGGTAGAGCCGCACGAGGCGGTCGAGCGGGTGTGCGGAGCGCTCAAATCCAACATCCGTCATCCAAATCCGGTACGTGGAATATAATGCGGTGAAGCAAGTAACGTCATCTTCCTGCGACTCGCTGAGAAACTTGTGTGTTTGCGAAAGGAGGAGACCGACGTCCTCGCGCAGTGTGTGGATACGCTCAAACAGATCGCTCCCCTTATCCAAGAGGTAGCCAGCAGGATAGGTAAACTGGCGACGCAGTTCATCGTCGTCAGCGACCTCCGCCAACGGATCATTGTCTTCATCCATGGCAGTGTCTTCGTCGACGCCTAATACGTTCGGCGCATCATCACCGCCATCAACTTGCATGTCGTCTTCGCTTTGACCATTCGTTCCGTTCTTGCTTGTAGAGCTAGCCGTCGTCGAGGCCCTCGTGGGATCAAATAAGGCAGAAACACCAGAAATTACCAGGCGGATTTGTGATAGAGCACGGGAAAGCTCATCACTCCACTCCTTGTTCTTGCCCTTGCGGCTGACAGGCGGCTCCTCACTCATCAGCGCTTCCATTTTAGCCTTGGCGCCATGGATCTGGGACTCGAAGAGCTCAGTCGCAAACTGTATCTCTTGCGACGACGGCCGGTACCACTTGATGGTAAGATCAGAGGGAGAAGTGACAGACCCCCAATGCTCGATACCGATGCCACCCTCGATAGCCTTCGGCTCGAACATCGCATTGTCAATGGTGTAGGTCTGCGTCAGGTTGAGAAGCAGGTGGTGGACGAAGTTTGAAACATGGAGGGTAGGGAGGCCACGGCACTTGTCTTGCATGTACTGTGCAATGTCCAAAAGCTCTTGCTTGTACTCCAGAACCTCGCCACCGACATGGACCACACACATACTAAGAATGCTCACATACCATACCAGAGCACGGTCCCGCGGAAGCACATCAGCACCGCTACTCCGGTCGGAAGCAGCGCCATTGTAGTCGATCTCGTTGCGTATGTTGGCGATCAGCATCCGTATAAAGACCTTGAGTGTCTTTTCTGGATTCACCTTGCACAGAGCGTTGATGATCCAAGCCACAGCATCTCTGGCCTGATTGACGACATGGGATCCAACGAACCTCGCCAGCTTCTCCACAGCTATGTCAAAGAGCTCTGGGGACAACGAAGCAAAGAGGGGCGTAAAGGCAGCTGGTAGCGAATTTATCACGTTATCTTCCGGAGAGCCAGACCGAACATGGGCCGAGTCTGGCAGGTTTTCCACCAGCGTGAAAACCTTCTCCAGCAGGGCCAGGATAAACTCTCCAAACCCGGCGGTGGATGAGCGGAGAATACTCGCTTCCTGCTCATCCGTGAGCTCGGTTTGATAGTCAATCTGGACATCTTGTCCCTCTCTCTCGAAGCGTTCCATCTCGCCTTGTACCCATTGCATGGCGAGTGTTGTATCATGAATCTCGCCATCATCGCTGGTAAGAGACACAAAAGGGATGCTGTGGGCCACGCTCTGTATAAAGCTCAGAGTACGCTGTGTTTTCCCCAAATCGTTGGCATCAATGCCAGGAAGAGCCAGCGCTAGAAGAGCTGTAACGTGGCAACGGAAGCCTTTCTCGCGGGCCAGAATGTGAGCAAGCATCTGCAAGCCACACAAACTAGCGGTGGTCCGGTGTACCTCGACGAGGCCCTGCAGACTCGGATAAAAGCGCTGCAGGGCGCCGGGGAGAATGAGACTCGGCTCGAGGAAAGCCAGGCACTGCAATGTGACGTAGTAGTACCCGGTCACCTTTTGGCTCTTGCCAAACAGGCCCATAAATGTAACGTCGCGAAGAGCCAGCACAAAGCGGCGCTTCAGTTCGGGTGTAATACGGCGAGCGACGGGCGTGTTAAGCTCTCCGCTTTGCTCGCGGTTCCAGCGATTAACGAATATATCCGCAAGGTGGTGCGTGAACTGTGCCAAGAAGCTTGTCCACGCGCCCTGGTTTGACGGGTGGAAGAAGGTGTCAATGGACTCGAGAAAGCCCTCCAGACCGGTCAGGACGCTGCTGGCCGCCGATGAGTCGTCGCCTTGCTCCAGTAGACAGAGGGGAGACAGCGAGTTGGCGATCCAGCGCGCGGCCATGTAAGGAATCGGATACTTTTTGCGATCCTTTTCCAGGAAAACAGCCAGTCCAGAGGCATAGGAAAGGCTGGACACATAGGGCGAGTTCGATTGGCCCACGGGGATCTCGGTTAAGCGCAGGAGGGCGGTGAAAATGAGATCGGACTGGTCCTTGGTGAAGATGCCATGTTCCGTGAAGGGAGCATGCTGGCAGGTGAGATGATCACGGGCCAGACGCGACATAATGTCGAGAAAGGACGTGTCAAAAGCCTTGGACCGGTTTACCAGCGACCACAGGTGGAAATATGTGGGCAGGAAATCGGACGGCTGGCACTGGGGCTTTGTTGGGGGGGCAGCACTGGAGGGCACCAAGATGGACAAGAAGCCGACGACGATGAAGCTGTTGGATATGTCCGGGGTGCTAAAGTAGGGGAGTATCTCATCGATCATCTCACGGCGTTCGCCTGGATCCAGGTAGGTCTGAACATGCAGGCAGAGGCGCAGCAATTGTTTGTAGACCCTGGCTTGGATGGTCTGGTGGATGGCGATCTCGCTCGGCAGCACGATGCTCTTTAGCTGTTTCCACAGCGGGCGCCAGTCCAAGATCAGGTCGTCTCCTGGCTTAAGGTAGTGCTTTTTCCTAGGCCATTGTCAGCTTCTCCGGAACAGCGTGCTGAAACCACGAGACATACTTGGTCAGTGCTATTAGCATGCGGCCAAATCGGTCAGCAACAGTAGATTCGAGGCCTGGGGCCAGCGCAAGATGGTAGTACAGCTTGGCCAGGCTGGCGCGAAGCTCTCGGGTCATGTCGAACTTAAGGCTCAGCCATCCCTGCAGCTCGCGCGACCAGTGGACGGCGCCGGGCGCAAAGTCCTCGGCCTCAATGGAAATGTAGAGGTTCTTGAGAATGGCAGCTAAGGTCGCGTCGCGTTCAGCCTCGCCTTCGACAGGGTAGGGAAGCTGGCGGAAATAGCTAAACGTCCGCACGCGATAGCGCTTCTTGTTGTCGTCGTCGGAGCGGAGCGAGCTCGGCACGCCCGGCGAAGTGGCACGCGACACGGTATCAACGGAGAGGCTGCTGGCCAGAAACTCGTGATGTACGCCCGCAGCCGCAGCGAGGCTGCCCGACGATGCCACATGGGCCACGCCCAGATTGTCTTCCATTGTGCCGTCGGGATACGGGCCCAGAGATACTCGAGCGTTTCGTGTTTGAAGTACCGTAGTGGGCGAGAACAGGCAGGTATCGTATGACGTATGCGTGGGTTATTCAAGGAATAGAGGAGAATCTTCGATACGGCCTATACGGCATTCGAGAAGGGTGGGATTCGTGCTCGGTGCGGTGCCAGTAAGCTCGTCGGCATGTCGTCTCGGGTTGCGCTCGATCGGGGACACTCGGTGAGGATGTCTGCAGAAGCAAGGAGAGATGGATGAGTATAATCGCCAGCAGCGTCAAGGAGTGTCGGGAGAAATGCCGAGACTCTCGCAGCCTTCCAAGGGATTAAGGGGAAGGGGTTGCGGCCCAAACCAGCTAGGACGACAGGCGGGGGAAAGAAGGAAGGAAGGATTCCTGGATAGGTGACGTACGAAGCCTCGATGTCTCTGGGACGCCGGATGAATGAACCGTGGTGTCGCGATACTGGTATTTATCCTCGACCGGAGCAGGCTGCGCAGAGGTGCGTAATATCCGGGATGCACACGCCGGCAGCAGCCTGGCACGTGTCTCTTCTGATGAATCGGCGGCGCGAACGTAAGCAAAAGATCTGCCTGGAGTTCTTGACGCTACGATCTTGCAAACGGTCCAAAGTCGCCCCAAAAAAAAGCTCTTAGTCGAACTGATGCCTTCGTTAGCGGCGTGATGAGAAATGGCCAAGGTGCATGCTGAGGACCTATGGACGGCAGCGTAGACGCAAGGGACGAAGGAGGCTGTCGGAAACTGGGGCAAAGACCGGGCTGGGGGTCAGGTATTTGGAGAAGCGGCACATACAGGAATGCAGCCAAAATCGAGGGGATGACAGCACGGTGAGGCCCCGAAGAGCGTCTGGGATGGCGAGGAAATGGTGAGCGAGGCGGTCAGCTGTCGATGTAAAGATAGATAGGCGAAGACGTGGGAGCAAAGAGCTGGGAGAGCTAATATTAGAGAAAAGCTGGGAGAAGCTGGGAGGGGAGGAGAACAAAAGAGGCTAGCGCCAACCCAACCAATGTCAAAGTGGGTTGCGTGCAACGGTCGGTCAGGCTTGGGCACCAGTGGGATGGTACAAGGACAGCGCAGTCACAAATGATGCAGCACAGGAGGAAGAAAAGGGGTTGTGAGAGTGACCGGGATGAATTTTGCCCAACGCACCAGTCGTAAAATAAACGCAAGGGCGCACAACGCAGGCAAGTGCTCCGTTGTGCCTTCCAAACAGCAAGGCGTTTGGTCTGCAGGTGTGGCTCCACCGAATCCAACGCCGTCCGTTCGCGGTCGCCAGGGGATGCGACGGGGAACGCGGAACGCAGCCGGCTTCCGATCACGTCAAAAATGTGACGAGGCGAATGCCATGCTCGCAAGTAACATGCACGCCGTGTTTTGGCTAGTTGTTCAGCTCGTTCTTATTGGGTCCACCGCGTGGCCCGCTCTGCAGCAGCGGTTGTGACTGCGAGGCTTTTGTGAGGATTTGCGAGTCACGAGAATGTGCAAGGATGCACGCAGAGTTGTTGCGGATTCATGCGGATTCACCACGATTGCTAGCCCTGCTCTTAAGCGCGCAACACCGCCACCGCATCGCCGGCCACGGCCGACACCAAGAGGACCAGCACAGCCAGCGCCGCGACAATGACTCCGGCCGACGACGGCCCAGCCATGGCGATCGCGCCGGTCCCGTTGACCTGGCGCTGGACCTCGTCGGCAAACTCGCCGATAATGTTGCCTCGCGGCCAGTACTCGCAGACGAGAAACCAGCCCGTGTTGGACTCGTTGGCGCTCCGGCCCGTGCACAACCGTCGCCCGCAGCCAACAGACGTGCTGTCCTTCCAGACCAGCTGCGTAAAGTGACCGGTCGTCTCGCCAAAGGCCGGGTCGGCAAAGTCGTACTCGTCACGCTCGTTGCCCCAGGCGTCGACGCAGGACGTCGCGTCCGAGCAGCCGATGGCAATGTTCTCGCCGTACGGCCCGCCCGAGTGCGCAAAGGTGCAGGCCGTGTCGTTGGCGAGGTAGGCCGTGGCAAACGCAGCAATGGTCGCGTTCCACGTGGCCGCCGTCGCGTTGTGCTCTTGTCGGAAAAAGTTGGTGCTGTTGAGAATGGCCGACTCAAAGAGCGTGTCGCTGACAAACTGCGGCGCTGTGCTCGGCAGCGCAGCCGCCACGGTGGTTGTGGACGCGGTCACCGTCGACGTCACCGCGCGAGCAGCCCGGAGGACTGTCGTCTGCCCCTCGGCCGTGAGAACAAGGCCGCTAAAGACGAGACGGAGGAATGGTGAGGTGGGCATATTCAGGGTGTTTTGGCATGTTGCAAAAAACAGACGATGAGATCTCGCGCGTCTTTGATGTGCATATTACGGGATCGACAAAGGGAAATGCAAAAGGTAAACCTATTTTAGTCAACCACTGTGGTTTCTTGCACTGCTACCTTCCAGGGGGAGATGCGACAAAAGTCCATTGGCTTAAACAGCCGTGCAGTTCACGGCGCTTAACTATTGGCTGTGAAGAGCCAAGTGCAGGTCTCTCATACGGCTTGAAACATTATATTTGGATGATGGGAGTATTCTATGGCCGTACTGGTGCTTATTGTATAACTTCTACAGTGTTTTGCGATAATAAAGTAAGTCATTGGGCATGCTTTCATTGTTGCTTCCGTTTTTAGTTAAGGGTGGGATATTCGGTTTTCCTACATCTGAATTTATATGTTTACTGTCTGCACACCCAGATTCATAGTAGCATTGCCGTGTAGAAACCAAAAGTTTAATCTATCAGTTCAATCTTCTTTCATGCCGATAATGGTTGTGTAATAAGACATGTACATCTCCAAGTTATGAGGACGGTCTTTCGCCAGTACTTCATCAAACAATTTGAACATGAAATGAAGGATTATGTAGATTATTCCTTTGTTATAAATATTACATATGAGTTAAAAATTAACATGCTCCAAGAGGAATCAATAGTTCATTGATGCATTCCTCTGCTGGTACGGAGTATTTGTCTTGCAAGCACGTTCCCGGCCGATCCTGAAGCACTGGCATTTGACAACGCCGGCGCCTCCCCACGCGTCGAAGCTCCGAGGCGCGGCACAAACGGTCCACCCCACCTCCCCCAGCCTCGCTGCACTATCGGCCTAAATCTTACATGTACATGAAGGAATTTGGAATCCACTCCAATCAAGATGCAACAAATATTATACAAATGAGCACGACCGCCACTGTGTTGCATCGCGTGTCGATTTCTGATGGTGGCGCACAAATTCAAGCTTATTACCGTGCAGGTTGAGGTCGTGGCTTTTCCCGAGGAATTTTCCCATGTGGGGAAGGCGGCGTAAGCACCAAAAAGCGACAGGTAAATTGATGACGGGAGCCTGGGCGAAGAAGCGTGTCACCGTGGCTGAGTTTGCAATCTATTCCGACAACGACGCGGCCTTTTGGCCACGCCCAGGGCCACGCCCGGAAGCCACGGGAAGGCACACGGGGTAATGCGTACTCGTACTCGTAACGTCACATGTGCAAAACAGGCAGAATAGGTCAAACAAGTCAAACGGGCCAAATGGGCCAAGCATGCCAAGCAGGGCGCAAAAATAGAACAGGAAAAATCCTGGCGGCCAAGGAACGGGCCCAGGCGTTCGGAGGGCAGACCGCGGGCATTCTGCATCAAGGCGATGCTGACGGCAACAAGGATGGCCGCATGCGGCGCAGAATCTTTGTCAACATGTAAGCTGTCCTTGCAGAGTACAGAGGAATACCTCGTATACTAGCGGCCTTTTCGTAACAGCCCACATTGTCGCGAAAAGCAGCGACCACGTCAATATGGCAAACAGCGCATTGTATGCTTCTTTGTAGGGGCAGTCACAGGCGGCACACAGTTTTATGCGATTGATGTATTCTCAAAAGGACACAAGAGGTATCCGCAGCTAGCAATTTATGCAAAGCAGCCTCCAACCTGGGACTGCTGCTCTGTATCTGAGTCGTTTTCTTCGGTAGCCACCGGTGCCTGTCCTGGCCACTCCCCTGAAGGGCCGTATTAAATGTCCCATACCGAAGTCATTCAAATGCATACTCTCCCTTATGAGCGCGACCCTGATCCCAACGCCGTGAGATGTGTAAATGTGCAGAAAAAAAAAGAGTAAACCTCCAAACGCCACGCTTTGCACTCCAAAGACAATGTAAAGTAGTACGACAAAAAAAAATAGGGTTCAGAGCGTTCACCGAACCAGGGTGGTGGACCCAAAGACACGACCGAGCATGCCGCGGACGCGCTTGACTCGGTTGCTACCGTCTTGGGCCTCGCGGAGTTCGTCGACGCTGATCTCGTATGGCACAAGGGCCCTGCCTCCCTTGGAGAGGGGGCTCGGAGTGCGCTTCGAGCCGGCGAGGGAATTGGGCGTGCTGATAATGCGGAAAGGCGTGCGCGGCTCGTCATCCAGGTTGAAAATGTATGACGGGTCGTCGAGCTCGACCGAGAGCGGCGTGGAAGCACGCGAGTGCGAGCGCGAAGAGCTGAGCGACGGCGCATAGCTGTTGGTCGAGCTGGTGCTGGCACTGTAGACCAGGCGAGGCATGACCATGTTGGACAGGTCCTCGGACCGGATGCTGCCGCGGGAGCTGGTCGAGCGAGGCGGAGTGAGATAGCCGTGAACCGATGCGATGGCAGTGGCGGAGGCCCAGGCGGCAGCCTCCTCCTGCTTTTGCTTCTGGCGGAGGAGCTCCTCCTGCTGTAGCTGCTCGAGCAGACGGCGCTGGCGCTCCTCCTCCTCAAGCTGCAGCTGCAGCTGGCGGCGGCGGCGCTCTTGGCGGCGGGCGTGGCGTGCAGCGACGTCCTGGCGCAGAGGGGCCAGGAAGACCTCGAGCTCGTGGTAGAGGTCCTCTTCGGAGATACGAAGGTCCCAGTCCAGCAGGAAGAGCAGCTGCTTCTCCATTAGGTTGACCTCTGTGCGGCTGAAGCCAAAGTTGTAGACGTCAGTGGCAATGACGCTGTAGTTGGCCCAGTGCTTGTTCTTCGGCGAGCTGTCGTTGAGGTACTTGGCAGACAGGATGAGCGCGGCGAGGAAGATGCGATGTGTGGTACACCTCAAGCCCTTGGCCATGGGCTGCAGGCGGGCCTTGAGCCGGTGCAGGTAGACCAGCGTGCTCATGAGGGTAGGCACCTGGACGTTGGAGGAGAGCACCAGCTGGCTGATAAACTCCTCGAGGCTGGGCAGACTGCCGTCTTCCCGACGCACGGCCCGGGGCGCGGGCGAGTGAGACGGCGACTCCGGCGGTGTCGGCAGGGTGCGACGCTGGACTTCGGCAGCCGAAGGCGGCATCATGTTGGGATCGCACTGGATGACGTTGAAGGCGGCATCCGCGAGGTACTTGATCATCTGGCGGTTGACGGGTGTGTAGACAAACTGCTCAAGGGCGGCGGCGTTGAGCTCGGCCATGGTGAGCGACTGTGTGGCATCCATATTGGTGAGTGATGATGCGAGAAGATGTGAAGAGGTTGAGAAGTGGTGGTGTGTTAGGCTGTTGGGTATTGTTGAACGAGACGTTGATGCAAGAAGCAGAGGCTTTCTATAGGCGAAGCAAAGAAGAACAAAGTGTGAAGCAACGACCCCGTCCCAAAGGAAGGTTGGGCAAGTGAGGCAGATGCGTGCCAGAGGAAGGTGAGCGGCAGGGGAATATTATATTCCAAACGGGCGCTGCGTTGTTGGCGGTGGTGGATGTACTCGTAGGTCACGAACAGGCCCGCTATGGAGTGGATGCGGAGAGGTTAATTTGAGTGGGTCAGGGCTCACTGGCGGCTTGGGTCGATCAAGGGGGGTACTTGAAGGGAGGACAAAAGGCGAGTACTTGTAGAGCGACTGGCGACAGAGACCTGTTTTGCACCTAGGCCGGCGAAGAGGGTCGGTTTCTTAAAAATGGGGAGAGGAGGTGGGCCAGTTCCAGCAGGTCAAGTGGTTGCGTAGAGCCACGAGGCTGAGTTTTGGGTCTCGTAACTCTGCAGGTGCGTTCCAGGCAGTGGTTGACGTGAACAGCTGCGGTGCAGGGGGCGGGAGGGGGGGGGGGTGGGGGGGAGGGGTGTGGCTTAGAGCGGTGGGGCGTGGGAACAAGCAGCTGGTGGGTGTAGGCTGCGCAGCGGCGTGCGTTGGCTTCCCAATGGTGGAGGGCTGGCGCGTGCTCCTAGTGGGCGTACCAGACAGGCGACGTGCTAGACCGTGTCGAGGAGAGCTGGGAAGTCCCAGGCAGGTAAGGAGGCGTTGTCGATCGAGAGCGGGCAAGTCCGGGGCAAGCGCAGGGATTGGCTGGGAAACGGACGTATGGTTGGGAATGCAGGCCGCGGCCGAAGAATGCCGGAGACAACAAGGGATGGCGAAAAAAAGAAAAATGGCGGAAAATGAGAGAAAGCGAGAGCAATGGAAAGACAAAGCTCCACAGGTTGGAATTTGTTTGCTGCCGAGACAATTTGCTGGTGGGAGCCGAGAAATTTGTGTGTGGCGGAAATGGTGCGAAGAATGGGAGGCGAGGAGGATCAAGAGATGAAGAACCGAAGAGATGAAGAGTTGAAAAGAGGAGCTGGTCGATGCCGAAAATAAATATTTCAGAAAGAGGCCAAGCGAATGTGAATCGCACCGGGGTGCTATTGTGCAAAACAACAATAGGGAGCGACGGGCCAGAGTGGTTTCCCGATTAGGAAGCAAACGGAGGTAATGTGGGAACGGTGTCACCAAAAAGCAGTCGCACAGAGGTCTGTGATGGCCAGGTCTTTTGCTGAGGGGCCGGTTTGAAAGGCCACCTGGTGGAACGAGAGAGTAGTGAATGCCTGAAGAGGCGGACTGGTATGGGCCAACGAGAGAGAGTGAGTGAGAGGCTGGATTGCTGGTGGAGGACGATGACCTGGGGTTGGTATGCGGCCTGCCGCCTTTTAAAGTGCAGTGGTCAACGGTCGGGCTTAGTTGAGGAAAACCGAGGGCGACACAGGGAGGGACCGGGTGGGATGATGGCGATAGCGGGAGGCGGCACTGGAATGGAGAAGGGGTCGAAAAAGGGAGGAGAGTTGATTAAGAGGGACAGGCGGGACGTGCAATGGACCAGCAGTTGCACAAAAGGGTATCGCGGGCTATTTTTTTTCTGGTTCCTCCTGGGAAACAAGGGAAGCAAGTTGAAGTACGAGGTAGAAGGCAAAGGGGGGGAAAGCAAGGGCGGGCCGAGCCAGGGACAAGAGTTGAAGAGAATGCGTGGTTGGAAAGGGAGGCAGAAGAGGTTCAAGGAGGGCCAGCTACGATTTTTAATGTGCTCGATGGTCTGTTGACCCTTTGCCCTCTGGCTGCTTCTATTTTTTGATGCTGGCAGACACAAGCGCGCGCCGCCGGCCGTGTGCAGCTTGTACAGAGTGCCCCAGCCAGGAGAGGATCTGAATGGCTCTCGAATCGTCCGTTCTCATACGCGGTTTGCCGTACAGGGGCGTCATCCTGCCACTTTCCCATTGAGTGGTAGCCGGCCTGCGTTTGCCGACCAGCCTTTGGGGCCAGCGGCGGCAGAACGACAGGTGCAGCGTTTGCTGGGTGCGATTGGGCTAGCGACTGGCTCTTAGCGACGCGGGTCTAACAATAGGCTGGGGCGATTGGCTGGGGGAGTTGTGGACGCAACCCAACGGTCAGCATGCTGAAACAAGCGACCGGTCGGGGGCGACCAACGAAAGAACGAGCCACGCGCCGTCGACGGCGTCGCCAAGTAGGGGGCAGAGGGGGGGGGGGGGGGGGTGAGTGTGCCAATGGGGAGGTGCTGCGTGCGAGTGCTGTTTCGCATCGAAACGAGTTTGTGCATGTGAGATGCGAGTACGCCACACCGACACGACGACCGAACCCCGCCCATGGTCGCCTTTCCAGCACAAGTGCCCTGTAAGATGCGACGAGATGCGGCTTTTGCATAAACGAGATACACGAGATACAAACGACACAAACAACACAAACGACACAAAATACACATGGGATCCATACGCCATCGTCGCGGCCGCTGCTCGTATTGCTGCCTACGATCGATACGAGCAAACTGCACGTCTGACGTGGTGCGTGGTCGCGGCCGCGGTCGACGTCGTACTCGTATGCCCTCTCCTGCCCCCTGCCTTACGCCGACGCCCGCCCCTGACAGCCGCTGCCGTCTCCGCCAGCCGGATCTGGACCAGAGCTGGACCAGAGGCCAATCAATTTGTGCTCGTAAGCCCCCAGCGGAGCCTCTATATGAAAGAGTCCGAGTCCGGTTTGATCTAGCGCTCGCTGCCAGCAAAACGATTGCATGCAAGTACTTAAAAGTCATGTAGGATAATACGAGCTGCACAGTACCAATGAAAATTTGATCGTCTCCACGACATGGGCGCGCGGTCACGACGTGTCGTGGCCCCCCGCCCTTAAGGGAGAAGCACCCAGACGTATCTTTTGTACTCGTATCCAGAGCCAGAGCCCATCCGACCGCAGGGGGCGTACTTTTACGCTGCCACTATTGGCCGTGATGCGCGATAGAAGTGCCAGATTAGGCTCTGGGCTCAGCCGCGACTGGTCCTAGTGGTCGGTAGCTCGTAGCTTCAGGGGTCGACATTCCAGAATGGCAGTCAGGGCGCTGATCCGGTGTCCTTTCAGATCTGTCAGCCGCGCCAGCGCACGACGACGACGAGAAAAAAGAAAGCAGGGCGACGAGACATGGAAAAAAATAGGCGTGCACCAGAGAGGAACAAAAAGAAAAAAGAAAACCCCGACGGAACCTGGGATCCGAGTCCGACAAAGTCCACAAAGCCCGCCAAAGAACCAATATTCGCCTACGACTACAATGGCCTCTATAGTTGGGCAATGACAGGCGCCATTGAGGCTCATCTAGACTCCCAAGAGGACGGCGGCCAATCTTCCCCCCCGCCGGCGCCCCGGGCTTCTTTTGCAAAAAAAAGGCGCCATCCCAGCGATCCCTTACGCCCGAGTCCACATGCCTCTTGTCCTCCTTGGCTCTATCCTGACCATCTCCTGGCCCGTCGCCTGACGGCCTCACCCCAAAAGGGGAGGGGGGGTAATAGTAAGGTCCCCCTCAAAGCCCTTTACTCCTTGCTCAGCTTGCACGCAGCGTGCAAGTACCCGGCAGTCACACAGTCACACCACTCTGGCATGTGAGTATGAATCTAAATCGTGACGCCACTTTTGCTGCCCGCATTCGCGACGGCGGCGCCTCGGCCGTTTCGTGTCCTATTTTCTGTCATTCCATCAAACGGCTGGGCAAAATTGGGGCAGACGCCGTAATGGGCTACGGGTCGCAAGGGAGAGAGGCAGCCTGACACGCCCGACGCCATGCACTCTTGGTGTCTGGTGGTGTGTGCTCGTGCGGCCGACGGCATCGAGGCAAGGCTGTGCTGGGCTCGCTTGCTGGCGTGCTGGGCTGCTGGGCTGGTGGACTGCTGGGGCGCCGATCGGGTTGTGGGCAGAGGCCGCCAGGGCTTGTCTGCCGAGGGGCCTGGAATACGGAGTATCCAATAAACTGCACTAAAATCGTACAAATTTTTTTTCCTTGGCTGCAAAGAGGGCAGCATGCTGATTGGCCGATAGGGCTCTGAAACAGGGTGGACGACGCGGTGGCAAACGGGCTAGCCAATCGGCTGTGGCGACGGCCTCGCAACCTGCCGCCGTCTGGTCGCTCAGCCACGCCCCGACGCGGCGGCCTGCCCAGATCTGGTCCTGGGCTGGTCCGGAGCATGCATCGGGAAAGGGAAATCGATGGCGAGAGGCGGGAGGCAAACAGGCGGTCAGGAGACGCATGACGTTGCAGTCTGCATGTTTTGAAAGAAGTTTTTCGGGCATCGATTTCGAGGGGGGGGGTTTGGGGGGTTTGGCATCTCGGTTTTTCCGTTGGGCACGGAATGGCCCCGTACATAGTCACTAGTGCGCGGCCGCGTCGCTCTGGGCGTGCGAGTGCCCCAGCGCCCTGGGTGGAGAGAGAGAGAGACGTGCCCCCTGGAGCCGTCGTCCATTTTTAGTCCTCAATAGTATTTCCAAGCGTCCCGGCGGCTGTTTCTACGGCGCCTCCACAAACACCTCCGCAACACGCTGCTTTTTGCGCATTGCTCGTCGTGAACGTCCTGCACCATAGCCGCGCGCTCGCCCCCTCGTCAGGAAAAGCGAAATGAGAGGGATGCGCAGAGACGCGGGCGCTGTTGATTGGTGTCGGCTGCCGCCTGCGATTCTGTGAGTATTCGTACGAGTACCCACGTTTGTGCCTGGGCCGCAGCAGGCTGACTGTCGTGTTCCCGTGACCTCGTGACCCCGTGACCTCGTGACTTGGTGATCCCGTGAATTGTACGAGCATCCCGTGACAGGGGTTCACCTCACCCCAGGGATCCCGTGTCGGCCGTGTCCGCCGGCACCCGTTTCAGGCGCTGCTATTTCGGCAAGACTGGGGCGGGTCGATGGCCCGCTGCAAAGTATTTTGTTTTTTTTCATCAAATATTTTGTTTCGTCTACGAGTCGCCGCCCTGCAGACAGAACATGTCTCTGTTTTCTGTGTTTGGGTCTGAGACGGGCCAAGACGCGGTCAGTCAGGTCACCATGCAGAGGCGCGCCAAGACGACGAGGCGGACGAGACGCTGAGCTGTGTTTGCGGAGAAACAAAAGTCGTGCCATTTTCGGAACAAAAAGAGCTCGATCGTCAACAAAAGGGACCTGCGAGCTGGGACGTTGGGGGCGAAGATCGGCCAGACAGGTCGGCGAGGATATTCCATCCCCCGTTTTTATATTTCTGTAGATGGCCGTCTCTGCGTTTAATTGCAGTTTCGAAAGGATCAAGTGGTATTACCCGTAGATCGTCATCGGCAAGACGGGCCGACTGCCTCGACGGCTGACGGCAGCAAGACGCAACCTCTTTGACGAGCATACACGAAATGAGATCTCGCTCCGCGGCTCGGACATTTGCCGTCTGGGGTGCAGTGCTTCATTAGAAAAAAGTGGCACACGCTCCTCTTCCCATACGATGTCTCGGACCTGATCATGACAGGCCCTTCCCGGCTGTGTCCCGGCCGTGTTCCGGCCGTGTCCCAGCTGGTCCAGGATTAGGAGTAACGAGTACGAGCACTATAGCGATGCCGAATTTGCGAGAGAAACTCGTACGTCGTACTCTTGTCATCCCATCCCCCCTCTCCCTTGCCTCTATCCAAACGGCCGTGCCTCCACAACAGCCACATTAGCCTCTGTAAAAAGCCCTCGCATAATTGCAGTATGAGTACATACCCGGCGCTCCCTCGCCAACTGCCGACCGGAACCCGGCTTGCTCGTAAATTACGATATCAACATCCCGCTCGTATTGACCGTCGGCCAGGCCGGACCTGTCCAGACCAGACCTGGCCAGGGCCCTCTACAGGCGAGAGACACAAGAGAGACACGGGAGATGCGAGGGCGACACGAGGCTGGCTGCCTGGAGGCTGGAGACCGAAATGAATTTACCACAGGTCACGTAGAACGACGGCGTGCACCCTGACATGCGATCACGGAGCTGAAGCATTACAACTTGTCGATTTTTATTGTGTTCCCTCCGGCTTCCGCCTGCCCTCAGAAAAACGCCGGTGCCCCATGGCATGAAGTGACATGAAAAACAAGAAAGAAAACAGAAAGAGATGGATAAAAAAAAACACGCGAGGCCTCGCCCGTTTTGCTAGCCTCCGTCACGCCGCCTCGTGAGCGCTCCCTCACGGCTCACCGATACCCTTGCTAGTGGTATCCGCCGCCGTAGGTCGTGCGGCTCTGCGGCTTGCTGGCCAGGTCGTCAAAGTACGGGTGATTGCAGGCCTGCTTGGCCGAGATGCGGCTGGCCGGATCGTAAATGAGCATCAGATCGAGCAGCTCCTGTCCGGCCGGCTCGAGGCTCTGGCACAGCGGCGTGTCCATGTCGGGTATCCAGCGCGGGAAGGACGCCTTGAAGTCTGGGTACGTGGTGACGCCGGGCCAGACGTCCTCGGTGGGCGTGCCGAGGAGGCTGTTTTTGTTAGTTTGTGGCCACAAGAACAAGAAAAGAGCACGCACCGGAAGATCTTGAAGATCTCATCAATCTCCGAGTCGCCCGGGAAGAGCGGCTTGCGCGTGGCCATTTCGGCAAAGATGCAGCCGACCGACCACATGTCGACGCCCGTCGAGTACTGGTGGCCGCCGAGCAGGATCTCGGGGGCCCGGTACCACAGCGTGACGACCTCGTGCGTGTAGGTCCGCAGCGGCACGCCAAAGGCCCGGGCGAGGCCAAAGTCGGCCAGCTTGAGGTTGCCGTCCTTGTCAATCAGCAGGTTCTGCGGCTTGAGATCGCGGTGCAGGATGCGGTGGCTGTGGCAGTACCGCACGCCGGCGCACAGCTGGCTCATGAACTTTTTAATAATGTCGTCCCCCAGGCCGAGGTTTTGCAGCCGCGTGCCGGTGCCGGCGGGCATGGCCTTGCCGCGGCCGCCATCCGACACCGGCAGGGCCTCCATGTACTTTTTCAGGTCAAGGTCCAAAAACTCAAAAACAAGATAGAGCTTGTGGCCTTCGGCGTGCACAATGTTGAATAGCTGCACAATGGTCGAGTCGCGCATCTCCTTGAGCAAGCTGATCTCGCGGATCGCCGTCGACGGCACGCCCTCGTCCTCGGCCTCGAGCCGGATCTTCTTGAGCGCCACAATCCGGCCGCCGGCCGAGAGGTCGCGGGCCTTGTACACGACGCCGTACGTGCCTGCAGGAGCACCGTCAGGATCATATGCGAGCCGGGATTCACATTAGTGTCGGCGGGGCCTCACCTTCACCAATCTTTTCCAGTTTCTGATAGTTGTCCATGTTGTCGTGTTGTCGTGTAGTCGTGTATGGCAGTGGGATCGTTGCTTATTGTCGTATTGGTGCTGCACTGTCGCTGATTGTCGTGTCGTCGTCGGTCGTCGTCGTAATCGCCGTTTGCGTCGCGGGTCGTTGTTCGTGGTTCGTACAGGCAGTCGCGCTGACTCGCCGTCGTTTTCGAAATTATGCCCCACAGGGCAAAAAAATCAACAAAAGGCAAAAAGGCAGATCACTCTGCCATGACCAGACGCACGGGCGTAAAGCGGGCGGGTAAAAGCGAGTGGGAGGCTTGGGGTCCCTGCAGTGTGGCGTTTCGACGGATCAACAAAAGCAATAAAACCAGTCGAGAAGGGAACTTTTGGGCGGAATGCAGACGTCGGGCGGTGGTCCAGGATGAGCTGACCTTGTAGCTATGGAGTACTCCGTATTGACTAGTCTGGGCCAGCTTCTGTACGAGTACTATTCCAGTGTGTACGAGTAAACAAAAGGGGGCCCCGGTGGCGGGCGGTGAAAGGGAGGAGGGGAAAGGAACGCGTCGTGGCGCGTCTCTTATCTTATCGGAATATGGCGGGGCAACGATATTGCCTGCGTTATGATTCTGTTACTCATCCGACTTTACAACAAAAAAAAAAAGAGACACCAAAAACCACCCCCCTCCCCCGTCGAGTCCACCCGCCCACGCCAACAAAATGACGGCGGCCATTGCCCAGCTCGACGCGCACGAGCAGCCGTCCGGCTACCTGCGGGGCCGCTGGAAGGCGTACGCCCGCGCAACGGCCGACGAGATTGTGCGGGACGGCGACATTGACGAGGTCGACAACGAAGCGCTTCGGCCGGCCGGCAGCCTTCCCGGCCGACGCGTGGCCGAGGCGTTTGCCGCCTTTCTCACCGGGGATGACGTCGCTGTCGAAACACCGCTAGACACCCCGGCCGACATTCCCGTCTACGCCCACCCCCTTTTGCCAGGTATGCCTCCTTGATCCTCTCTCTGTCTCTCTCTTGTCTTTGCCTCCCCCAACTCCCTCTCACTCTCGCCGCCGCCAACAGACCTCCTCGTGATCCCTGCCCTCGTCCCCGCCGCCGTCCAGACCCGCCTGCTCGACCGCATGGTCCACCGCGACCTGAGCTGTCCCCGCCACCAGACCAACCTCCACCCCCATTACGACCTGACCTACCCCCCCGACGGCGCCTCCTTTTTCTCCTACCCGCCCGACGACCGCAACGACAGCGCCGCCCGCTCCGAGTCTGCCACCTTCCGCCCCAAGGACCCGGCCGTCCACCGGCCGCTGTCCATCCGCCAGGTCCTCGACCGCCGCCTGCACTGGGTCACACTCGGCGGCCAGTACGACTGGACCCGGCGCGTCTATCCAAGCGATGACGGTGCCGACCCGACCGACCCGGCCGACCCTGATCGGTTTCGCCCCCTCTTCCCTCCCGACATTGCCCACCTGCTCGAGGGCCTCTTTCCCGACACCGACGCCCAGGCCGCCATTGTCAACTTTTACACCCCCGGCGACACCATGATGATGCACCGCGACGTCTCCGAACAGACCGACAAGGGCCTCATCAGTCTCAGCATGGGCTGTGACGCCCTCTTCATGGCCGCGCCGACGCGCGAGTTCGCCCCCGCCGACGCCGACCCGGATGCCCCAAACGGCCCCGACTCCTCCTCCGGAAAGCCCTACGTCCTGCTGCGCCTGCGCTCTGGCGATGCCGTCTATATGAGCGGCCACGCCCGCTTCGCCTGGCATGGCGTGCCCAAAGTGCTCAAGGACACCTGCCCCGGCTTTCTGGCCGACTGGCCGGCCGGCGAGCAGACCGATGGCCCCTACGAAGCGTGGCGAGGCTGGATGCGAAACAAGCGAGTCAACCTGAACGTGCGACAGATGAGGGACTAAGAAAAGCAACGTTGAAAATTTCCAAATAGATCTCTATATCCGCCAGATACACCACATGCACGAGTTTCACACAAGCACTTACACGCCGGTTTCCCGCAAGCTAGAGACGACGCTGCGGATAAGCTCATCCGCCCCGTGGTCTCCCAAGCTGACCTGCGGGCCAAATACACCGATATTCAACTGATCTCCCCGAACGGCCACCTCGAACTGAACAGCATCCTGACGACGTTAGCTTCAAAGTGCAAACAAACAGCACGGAACGGCACCCGCTCCAACTCACCTTGTAAGCGTCCTTGACACGGTTCTCTCGCAGATCAGTATACGACTCTGGTCTGATGACGCTGGTGTCTGTTGCGCCTTCGACCATAAGGCTCTCGAGACGGCCGGCTGGGACCGTTTCGTCGTCTGCTGCGAGCGGCTGTGCGGGCAGTAAAAAGTTGACAAACGAGTCGACCCCGACACCTGTCCAGTCCCTAATCTCCCAGAGACCTGCTGTGGCCGCCGCCGACGACGCAATGGCGTGAATGTCGTGTTGGATGCGCACGGCCAGAGCGGTCAGGCTGTTTTGTGCAGGCGATGTGACCAACAGCGGCACGAGACACAGGGTAGGATAGCCTGCAAGACCGTCGACTTCTTCGCTTGCTCTGTTGGCCAGGTAGATGCCAAAGACGACATCTCTCGTGTTTTGACGCTGGCCCAGGGCCTTTGCGTAGGCCGCAAACACGAGGCTTTGGAGGCTCAGCCCGTGTGTTGCAGCGGCTGCCTTGAGGGGGCTGATGGCAGGGAGGGCCGCTTCTCTGAACAAGGCAATGCGACCCTGCGAAGGCTCCGTCGGCGTGGTTCCGCCCTCGGCTGTCTCCTTGGTGGCTGAGCCAAAGTATCGGGTCCAGAACTCTCGTTGCTGCTGTTTTGCCGCCGCCGACACTTGCTTCGCCAGCACCGCCGCCCAAGAGGTCGCCGTATCGGCCGCCACAGGAGTAGATGCACCGCCACAGAGCTGCTGGAATCTGCCTAGGAGGACCTGCAAGCTGACCGCATCGTACAAGGCGTGATGAAGTCTCAGAGCCACCACGAAACTGCCGCTTTCGCTTCCGGACGAGACTGTCATGAACGCCAAAGGCTTGTGCGTCTCCAGCGATGGCCATGTGTCGTGGTCTCTGCCCACAGCCGGCTTCAGGACCGCTTGTAGGATGGGCACCGTCTTGCTTGTGGTTGCCAACAGCACAGTGCGCAAAATAGAGAATTCTGCCACCAACGTGTTCCAAGCGGCAAACACCGTTTCGCGCCCGCCAACAACTCCGCTCAGACGGTAGCGGAACTCTGGGAAGAACACCGCTCCGTCCGCGGCCTGCCACTCGCTGACCATGTGCACCTGCATTGCCGTTGCCGGCAGGACGAGCTCAATGTCCTCGTCGGCGATGCCAGCTGCGTGGATGACTGCATCGGCGTCGACAAGAGCCAGGATTTCTGAAAGCGAGTCGACCTGATTATCACTGTCTGACTTCTGCTGCTCTTGCTGCTCTTTATGCTGCTGTTGTTTCGTCGTGGCCAGTATTGCCATGTCGGCAATCGAGCTGGCAGAAAGCAGCTCTCGCACGCCGAGAGAAATGCCCTGCGTCTTTCGCAAGAGCGAGCTGACTTTGATGGCGCTGATCGAGTCCAGGCCGAGGTGATAGAGCGTCTGGCCTTGCCGCTCCATGGCCTCTGCTGGCACTCCTGACACCATCGACAAGGTTGTCCGGATAGCCTCCTCCACAGGAGACCAAGGCGCGCCGGACATCTCCACCGGCTTTTGGCTTGTCTGGCTCAGCGCGTCTTGTACTGAAGTCGGCGTGAACGAGGGCAGCCCACAGACAGAAACGGCGCCCTCGTCAAAGCGCAGCACGCTGTCCGGACGCGACGCCGCGGACGACTGCACGAAGAAACTGAGCGCCGTGTCGAGTTCGTGCATGATGCGGGCGGCATCACGGCTCGAAGCGTATGCATTGTCGCAGGCCATCCGCCACACGACCGTCTCGCCGTCGCGGCCGCTGACCACCTCCATTTCGACGCAGATCGGGTACTCCACGTCTGAAACTCCCTCGATTGACTGCATCAGCGGCTGCTCATCTTGGTCGCTTGTCGGCGCTGACCGCTTCTGGAAGATGAAGAGCGTGTTGAAGCCTGTGGCCGCACCTCCGGCCACCATCTTCTGGGCCTTGCGCATGGGAAAGTGCTGGTGCTCACGGATGCTCCCCATGTTGGACTGCATATACTGCAGCAGCTCGACCGCAGTGCCGTGCAGAACGACGCGCAAGAGCACCGTGTTCATCGTCGGGAACAGCAGCTCCTCGGCTCCTTCGCTGTCTCGCCCGGAAAGGACAACACCAAACACGACGTCCAGTGACCGCGCCAGAGTGGCCAAGACCGCGGCCCAACATGCCTGGCCAACCACCTGCACGCTCACGGCCCGTTCCCGGCAGAAGTCGAGGAGATGCGCAGCTGGAACCAACGAGGCGGCCTCGATGCGTACGGTCGGCGAGCCTTGGATGTCTTGGACGCCCTGCTGGTCCGTCGACGGCTCCACGTGCGTCGCCTGGGAATTGGCGAGAAAACTGCGCCAAAAGCTGTCCGACTGGGCTCCGGACGACTGCAGTATGCCGCCCAGCTGCTGGAGATACGTTGACCTGGCATCAGAAGTGACAGCAGGCATGGCAGCAGACGTGTCATTGTATGCCGACTCGACGCGACGATGCATGAGCTCGAGAGACCAGCCGTCATACAGCGCGTGGGCAATGGACAAGACGAGATAGCGGCGGTCCTCCCCCGGAATGCCTGCAAAGGCTAGCTGCATCAGGCCGGCCTCGCCTTGCGCCTGGACAGCGCGCTGCCTGGCTTGTTCGACGAGTCCGATCAGATCGGCCCGGCCGGAGACTTCATGGTCCGTAATCATCCCCGGGTCTGTGTCACGCTTCACCGCCTGGCAGTACGACACGTCCAGATCGGGGCTGTCCACGACGTAAAAGACAGTCCGGAGGATCGGATTGGCTTCGACCGTGGCTGTCCAAGCTGTCTTGAGCCGGTCCAAATCGACGTCGGGCGCCAACTCCAGGATGTCGTGGTTGAAGTAGCGCGTAAAACCAGACTGCACCATGTCTGCTACCAGGCCTTCTTGCAGCGGTGTTGGCGGCAGGATGTTGCTCACGGACGAAAGATCCCGTCCGCTCTGGACGAGATAGCTCCGGAGCAATGCGGACGCACTTTCTATGCGTGCAACCGATTCGTTGCCGTTGCCGTGCACGCCTTCCCCTTCCGTGCTGGCTGCAGTTGTTGCAAGTGTCTTTAGAAACTCGGCGATGCATTTTCCGCGGACCAGCTGGCTGTTGGTGAGGCAGATTCCGAGCACCCGGAGACGAGCCGACAGCTTGATGGTATCCACGCTGTCCAGGCCCAGTTCCAAGAGGGTCGTGTCTCTGTGGATTGCTTCCTGCGTCACTCCGCTCAAGAGGGCCAGCTCGCGTCGAATAGCGGCCGCGTCGCCATCCCACGTAAGTGAAGCCGGATGGACCGGTGCATCTGCCTTGTACGTATCACTAGTCGTCGCCTCCACCAATGCTTCCGTGTGTTCAGACGTAAACACCGGCCGATGAGGATTCGCCGACATGTCCTCCACGGCCGCGACAAGCCGATCGAGAATCCGGCTGGCGGCCGCTTCCTCAGTAACGCCAGCCTTTGCCACGAGAAGAAAGTCAACGCTGCAACCGTCACTGTCGACGCCGTCCAGGACGACTTCGAGCGCGAGGGGGTAATCGGCGTGCGTGCTCGAGGCGACCTCGGCCCAGATCCCTTGAGAAGACGATGATGTGCCACGGAACTGGAAAGAAAACAAAATGTCAAAGAGCGGCTGTCCTGCATGGCACCACTTTTGAATGTCGCGAAGCGGCACTTGCTGGAACGGCAGGATCGCCGTGTTGAAAGCATGGCATGTCTGGGCGAGTGATGCCCACGTCTGCTGCTTCCTCTTGCGCGCGTAAAAGGGAAGCGTGTTGAAGAGAGGTCCGATCACGTTTTCCACATTCTCCAGCTCGGCGCTCGCCCGTCCTGACAGAACCAGGCCGATGGCCGTGTCGCCACCGTATGTCTCCTGAAGCACCGATACCCAGAGAGCCTGGACAACAGCCGCGTGAGTGACACCCAACGCCGCACAGAGACTCTTGATGCCGTCGAACGGCACCGTCCGCTGGACCACGACGTCGGCGAGGCCCTCGACGGATGAGTCGGGAGCAGGGAGCGGCTTGAATCTGCTTCCGCTTAGATGCGCCTCCCAAAAGGGCCGGCTGCTGCCGTAGTTGCGCAGCGGACCGTGGGTGAGGGCATCCAAAAACGCCACACTTCTGTCTTGGTCACTGTCTTGCCACTCGCCCTTGTACTCGGACAAAACCTGCCCGAGAAGGAGGTCCAGACTGATGGCGTCATAAAGGCCATGGAAAATATGCACCGCTAGAATGCTAGTATCTGGGCCTGCCACCAACGAAAATTTCAAGGGACTGAGAATCACATCGCCATCGTTAGCGCGGACCCAGTCTCCATGTACTTCATCCAGGATCTTCGTGGAGTCTCTGACATCATTCGTGTTGATGTGCGTCCAAGGGAGAGTGACGGCCTTCACGGCAACCTGGACAACGCCATCGTTGGTCACAACAAACCGGGTGCGGAGGATGGAATTTCTCTGCACAGCGACCTCCCACGCCGACTTTAGACGCTCAATAGACACGTCTTGTTCCAGGTGGAAAGTAAACGTGTTGAAGTAGGCCGCCGTGTGCTCTTGTCCTGACCTAGACCGCGAGACCATGCCTTGCTGGAGAGCCGAGCAGGGCGCGATGTAGTCAATGTCTTCGGGGCACACACCGAGCGCCTCGCACACAAAGCTGCTGTTCCGGTGTTGACACGCTTCCACGAGGAGACGCGCTTCCAGCAGAGGCCCAAGCTCGACATTGGCTCTGTGAGACTTGAGCGCGGAGATGAGGTCGCCGAGTACCGGGTGAGACAGGATGAGCGACGGCGTGGCCGGTACGCCGGCGCGCTGGAGAGCCCGTGCAAGCCGAAGAACGGATATGGAGTCGACTCCCAGCTCAAATATGCTGGTGCTGGGCGACAGACCCTCGTCTGGTCCCAGGAGAGAAAGCAGGCGGAGCACAGAAGCCAGCTCCTTCCCGGGGGAGCTGGAAGAGAGCTCAATATTGTCCTCTCCACCGCCAGCTCCTGTCGTCTTCATGCGGTCCTCTGGTGCCAGGGCGCTAAAGAGCCGGCGAAGCTCCTTTGCTTCGGCTTTGTTGTTAGGTGAAAGCGGAATGAAAGGCAGCTGCACCACATATGTCGGCACCATGTATCCAGGAAGCCGTTGACGACAGGCTGCCTGCACTGTTCGTGACAGAGCAGCCGCTGTGTCGCCCAGGATGGGTTCCGACTTCTGGCTGTTTGTCGGCATGGGCGACAAAGGCATGTCGGAGTCCGAAACCACAACAAAAGACGCCAGGAAATCCTTCTTGTTGGTCTCGTCACGAATCACCAGCGTCGCAACGTCGTCAATGTTTCCGGCCCCGAGACGGATTGCATGGTTGATTTCGCCAATCTCGAGTCGCTGGCCTCGCAGCTTTACCTGATCATCGGCCCGGCCAAGGAAGTCGTAGCAGCCGTCGTGCAGCAGCCGCACAAGGTCGCCCGTTCGGTAAACGCGCTCGCCGTAGCCGGGATAGGATTTCTCGCTCAGCGTCGGGAACCGCTCTCCGGTCAGATCCTCGCGGTTGAGATAGCCTTTGCCCACCAGCTTGCCCGATACACAGAGCTCGCCGACGGCGCCACGGAGCACGGGTGTCTGTGTTCCGGGGCGGAACACCAGTGTACCGACATTTGGGAACTGCCTCCCAATATTGGACGCCCGGCCATTCTGCGGCACCTGCGGATAGGATGTGACGCCGATTGTTGCTTCTGTTGGTCCGTAAAAGTTGTGCACTGCACCTGTCGGTCCCCACGGATCCAACATCTCCTGCTTCAACGGCTCGCCTCCTGTGATGAACACGCCTCGACACAAGCTCGGAACATCCCTTGGGTTCAGCAGACGTCCCAAACTCGGCGTCAAGTCAATGTGTGTGATGTTGAGACGCGATATGGTGCCCGCAAGATCTTCCAGAATGAGATCCCGAGGTGCACCAACAAGAACGACACCCACCGACCAGGTCCAGTACTGCTCCAAAACCGAGACATCGAAGTGAAACGAGGCAAACTGAAGCCAGCGAGAGCTTTCGTCGTAGTGGTTCTGGAACAGTTCCTGGAACGCCAGCATGGCCTGAACTGCATTTTCGTGCGTGATGGCACAGCCCTTTGGTGTCCCCGTGGTGCCAGAGGTGTACAGACAGTAGCACGTGTCGCTGGGAAGAACCTCTCGGTCCACAGGGAAGCTAATACCAGAAAGGGTGGACTTATGGGAAGCCAGCAAGGACTCCTCGAGACCCAGGATTGGAACTCCAATTTCAGAGTCAAACAGACCCGTTGCAGACGAACGTGTAGCTGCTCTCAGCGCATCGGTAAGGAGAAGAGCAGCTTGGGAGTCCTGCAATATAAACTCTTTCCGGGACGGCGGCGCTCCAGGATCCAAGGCCACGAACGAACACCCTGCCTTGAGAATCCCTAGGATGGCAAAGAACGCCTCTGGGCACTTGTCGAAGCACACGGAGACGATGGATCCCGGCGCCGCGTACTTGGAGACGATTCCTGCCACCGCATTTCCGCGCTGGTTGAGCATTGCGTATGTCCACTCTCTCGAAACTGGGTTTCCGGCGCTGTCAAAGGCCGTAACAAATTGCAGCGCCGTCTTGTCCGGAATGACTCTGGCCTGATGTTCCACAAACTGATGCATCAACTTGATATCCGACTTCAGTTCTGGTTCTGCTGCGGGCAATGCACTGAACAGACCAGGGTGCGACGCCACCAAATCGTCTTCGCTACCGTCGGGGCTGAAAGCGAGATGACAGACGGTTGCATCGAACTGCTGGAGGAGCACGTCTGCCTGCTCTTTGGGCAATATGCTGCTGTCAAATGTAATTTGATATTCGACGGTTCCATCTGTCCGAGGAATAACTTCCAGTGAGACCGGGTAGTCAACCACAGCCTCCTCATCGACAATTTTCCACGGGAGGGGTGCTTTTTCTGTCCCCATGTTTTGGTCGACATTTTGGTAGACGAGGAGGGTATCAAACAAACGAGCGTCTGGATGTCCTAACCATTTTTGGATCTGGCTTAGAGGAAGATGCTGCGTCTTTTGGAGCAGAATGTTGGCGCTCATAAGCTGGTCCACAAGCTGGCGGTTCGACGAATGGCTCTGGACAACGACTGGCAAAGTTGTGAGACATGGAAATGCAGCATCCGCCGTGGCCTCTGAGTTTCTCCCCGACAAAACAGCTCCAAACACGACTCCGCTTTCTCCGACGTAGGACGAAAGAATGCGGGCCCATGCCGCCTGGAGAACTGCGTGAACAGAGAAGCCAGAATTCTTCGCGGCATCGACTAGCTCAGAAAGCAAATGGCAGCTTCGGCTAGAAGCAACCTTGACTGACGATGACGGCACTTTCAGGGGGGTCAAAGTTGGGAATGAGCTAACAACGGTACGCGACGCAAGGGCCTTCCAAGATTCGGAAATGTTGGACGACGACGCTGCCGTAATTTGGTGAAGGATCTCGGAAACGGCAACCTCAGTCTGCGGAATCTGTCGAGGTGGCGATCCGCTGCAGTGCCGCGAGACATTATCCAATATCATGCCCAGGCTTGTTGCATCGTACAGGCCGTGGTGAATGGCCACATGGCAAGTCAGCCTTGTATCGTTGACATCCTCGACGATGGCAACCTGCCAAGGAGGAACATGCATATTGGAGAGCGCGTTCTGTGCAGCATCCAATCTCCATTTCTGCAAGTTAAACAGCACCTGATCTTGTTTCCGGACGACACGTATCTGGTTGAGATGCGAGACAGCGGATGCAGCCCTGAACTGGATCATTGCAAACGGAGACTGAAAATCTGCGGCGCTTCCGTCTTCAAGGCCTAGAAACCCGGTTCGTAGCATAGGCATTGTCATTGCGACCTGCTCCCAGGCCAGTTTCCATCTCTCGACCGTCAAAGCCACGGCAGCATCGGGATCGGCTTGCAGAGTAACAAAATTGAAGTAGTGGCGTCCATTTGAGCGGAAGAACTCTGCAAGAAGGCCGGACTGGAGCGGTGTGCACGGCAGGATTGACTCAATGTCCTCACTCTTGAGCCCACTCCTTTCAATCGTAGGTCCCAGGAGTGCTCTGAAGTCTGGGAAATCATATCCGACCGGAGACGATGCCGGCGAAGACGCTGTTGTCAGAACTTCAGATGATGACATCAGTGCTGATACCTCAGAAACAGCCGTGGAGGATCTTGCAAGGAAATGGGCTAATTCCATGCTGCTCGGATACTCCATAACATCGACGGCAGAAACCAGCAAACCTCGCTTTCGCAGTCTTGCGGCAACCTGCACAGCCCGGACGCTGTCAAGCCCCAAGCGGTAGATGGCTGTCTTCCGTTGAATTTGGCTTTCGGGGACTCCGGACAAACTGGAGAGAACAGATCGAATGGTGGACTCTGTCGAATTCCAGTTCTCGACACTCAATAGTGCTGCTGTGGCTTGTTGGTCCTCGTGAGTTTCCAATATTTTGTGCTCGAATTGCAAGCCCACTTGGCTCATTGCCTGCTGAAGATGGCACGGCAGATCCTCCCGATGCGAAATCTGCGAGGAAGAAAACTGCAGGAATGTTCCAATGAGGGTTTCAACCAGCTGTGATATGAGCGATGCTGCAGCATCCGAAACAAACGAACTGGCGAGAAAGTTAGTCTGGGACATGCTCTTGTAGAAGAGCGAGAAACTTGCGTGTCATAATGTATCCGAGCGCTTAGACGGTCTTGGCTTGGGTCTGGTATCAGCTCGCAAACAAGAGGGAACTGCAAGACGTCAGTCATGATGATTGCTAGAAATAATGGGGAGAACACCTACATCCATCTCGCCATCATCTTTCTCGAGCGTCCAAACGGTCTCGTCCCGTCTTCCTGACGGTTGTTGAAGTAGCAGGAGACTGTCAAAAAGTCGGCCGCCCCCATTGTGCTGTCTCTGGATACGTCTCAATGGTGTAAATTGATGCCGCATCATATCTGGATTCAAAGACTGGAAATAGGACATCAAATCCTTATTTGTGCGCATCTCCGAAAGGTGAGCCCGGACAGGTAAAGTATTGAAGCAGGGCGCCACGAGCTTGTCGATCCCAGCCAGCGGTAAAGACCGGCCGTTGTAAACGTTTCCAAAGCAGACGTCATCTTCTTCCGTAAGCAGCTGAAGGACAGCCGCCCAGACGCTCTGGAACGTGGTCAAAAGCGAGAAGCCAAGGCTGTTGGACCGAGCCTGTATGCTGGACAGAGACGTGCCGAGAATGTGCGTGAGTGCTCTTTTCTCGTCTGCACAAGAGTTTGGCACATTGAGAAGAAGTGTTGGCATGAAACCAGAAAGATGGGCCTCCCAATAAGATTCTGTCGACGGGGGCAAAGCAAGGGCCAGGGACAGGAACGATCCAAATGATGAAGCAGTCTGTGGTAACGACACGCCATGGACAGTCTGCTCGACTCCGAGCAAAAGGCTCTCCATGGCCTCTCCATCATACAGTGCATGGTGGCAGATGAACGAGAGGAAGCAGTCATCAGGCTGGTGAATCAAGGCCAGGGACACAGGCGGTTGGTATGAGTCAACCGGGTCGGCCAGTGATAGCAGATGGTGGCTAACAAATTCGTCAATGGAAGTGGCGGGTCCTGGGCTACCCTGCTCTCGCGCGCCGTATTCAAGCCAAGTCGGTTCCCAGTTTTCAAGAACAACCTGAGCAATTGGATGGCTGGCAACTTCCGTGGTGATGAAGAATGTACGCAGCAGTTCCTCACGCTTACTGATCTTCAGCCAGGAAGCGCGTATCTTTTCAGGGTCCGTATGTAGTCGAAAGAGCATGTGGTTGAGATAAGACTTGCCCCGTGCCAGAGAGACTAGCATGCCTTCTTGCAGGGGAGTGCAAGGCAGTACCTTGCTGAACACCAGGCCACGAGGGCTCAATGTTTCTTGAAGCTCACGTAGGAAAGTCTGCGAGAACAGGTCTAGAGAATAGAGGCTTGCTGTGTCCGTCTGCGAGTCTTCATCTCCCAAAACTTGTGCCAACCGGGCAACAGAAGCATTCTTCAGGATGTCTGAAATCGGAAGCCGACGCTGCAGTGACTGATGTACAAGCTTGGACAGCCTGATTGCCGATATAGAGTCTAGGCCAAGACTGGGAAGAGGCGTCCACCGGCCGATTGGGCTTAGGCCAGTACCGAGCGCTTGAGCGACGATGCCGGCAACGCTCTTCTCCAGATCCGACCACTGGCTCTGATTCTCGTCACTGTTGGCAGCAGATCCAAAAGTGTCACTGGTTGAGGATAAGAGGTCCTGTGGCAGGCCTCTGAATAGGTCTTTCAAAGCATGACGGTTCGTCTTACCAGCCGGCGTGAGAGGGATAGACGAGATAGGTATCAGATGTGTAGGCACCATGTATGCTGGCAACCGCGACTTCAGCATACTGAAGAGCTGGCTAACCAGGGACGACAAGGATGCATCGCTGAAGCTGGGGACATGGATGGAGGATGTCGGCGCAGACGTTTCGTGCTTGGTGGGCAAAAAGAAGGATGCCAACAACTCAGAAGCTGAGTCCGTGTGGTGAAGAAGAAGCGTTTGGGGCTCCATTACAAGGCCAGATTCGCGCAGCACGGCATTGATCTCGCCGAGCTCGATCCGCTGTCCCCGAAGCTTAATTTGGTCATCGATGCGTCCAGAAAACAAGAGGGAGCCATCAGGAAGCATGCGTCCCATATCACCTGAGCGGTGGAGGCGTCCGTATAGAGGGTGGTCGACAAACTTGGCGGCGGTCACCGACGGTAGGTGTAAGTATCCTACGGCGACCTGATCGCCACCGAAACAAAGCTCACCCAATGCACCACGGGCCACCGGCTCAAGACTGTTGGGGTGAAGAACAACAGTCGAAGAGTTTTCGAACGCAAATCCTAGTACGGGAAGAACGTCTTGGGGCGTCATCTTCTTCACAGAAACAATGTTTGTCGTCTCAGAAGGGCCGTATCCTGCACATACAAGTCAGTAGGACAAAGAGGACCAGAAAAAACAAACATTGACGTCTCCACTCACCACCATACAGTCCCCTTGGGGACCACATCTTAAAAACACTCTCTGTAAGCGCTTCACCAGATGTCACAAGCATCTGCACCAATGGAGTGTTCTTGGGGTCCACCAGCGAAGCCACAGTTGGCGTCATACTCAGGTGAGTCACTTTCAGCAGGCGTATGGCGCGTTCCAAATCGTCGAATAGAACGTCGTTGGTGGCCGTACAGAGGCACATCCCCGTCTGCCACGTGAAGAAAATCTCAAAGACAGAAACGTCGAAAGCTTGTGAACATGACTGAAGCATCCTCCCATCCTCTTTTAATGGATATATGCGAGTCAGAACGTCCAGATTGCTGACGATGTTGAGTTGTGAAACACAAACACCTTTGGGAACGCCGGTGCTTCCGGATGTGTAAATGACGTAGGCCATCCTCTCGGGTTCGACGGGAATATTGTCGAGCGCAGAGTCCGAAAAGCTGTTGAGATTGGCCACTTGAAGATCGAGAGCCGTGACGGGTAGGCTTCCGACGAGGCTCTCCTTTGCCGCGGTGTTGGTTAGGCACAGCCGAGCGCCGGCATGCTCTACGATTGTTCCAGCACGAGCAAGAGGGGTGGTAGGAAGAAGGGGGAGGAGGACGCAGCCAGCCTTAAGGATGCCCAGCATTCCAGAATAGAGAAAAGGCGATTTTTCCATGATGATGGCCACAATGTCTCCGGGAACGGCTCCATTCGACTGCAGATATCTGGCGATGCGATTGGCAAGGCTGTCTAGTTCGTGATATGTGAGATTCTGGCATTCGTTACCGTTTTCCCCAATTGACGTTGCGACACAGAGCGCCTGTCGGCTCGGATATTGCTGGGCCGTCTCCTGGACAACACGAGCAAGATCTGCACAGCCCTCAAAAGTCTTGTATTCCGTATTGTGGAGGGACAAGAGATCCAGTGGGAAGCAGGAGCGGATTGTCGAGGTCTCCTGGTCCGCATAGTTCGCAATATGGCGGACGATGTGTCGGTACTGCTCAATCATGAGACCGACCTGCTCCTGGGGGAATACGTCACCATGGAAGGTAACGCGAATCTGGAATTTGTCGTCGACTGGTTCAATTTCCCACAGCAACTTTGTTTCCAAATAGTCCTTGTGCGCCACTTCTCTGACAAGATCCTGTGAAGTCTTTTGGCTGTAGAGGGACTCCTGGTAGACAAACAGGACGTCAAAGAGGGACTGGCCCGGTAGGAGCCCGGCCGTCTTCTTGATCTCGGCGAGCGGCAGAAACGCGTGGGGAAGTAGTGCCCTGCTCGTGGACTGGGTCGTAATTATAAGGTCGCGATTTGTTCGCACTTGAGAAAGGTCGACCCGGAGAGGCAGAGTCTGCAGACAAGGGCCAATGGTGTGCTCTATACCATCGACCGGGAGCGTCCGTCCCGAGGCCACGGTGCCAATGACCACGTCGCTCGAGCCGACCAAGGAAGCCCAGAGCCAGGCAAGGGCCGCCTGGAAGACTGCCTGCTTGGCGCATTCGAATTTCTGTGTGATCTTCTCGACAGCAGCAGAGTCCACAGTCGTCAGCACGCTCGTTTGCGTAAAGACGCCAGCCGGGTGGTCGATTCTGGACCTCAATTCTGGAAGCGGACTGGGCTGGTGGCCGTTTAGTAATTGGGCCCAGAACTGCTTCGCCGTATCCGTTTCACTTGAAAAAATGGAGAGATAATGGTTAACGATGCGACTATATGGGGGTCTCGGAGCAAGATCGCCACCCCGAAGCAAAGTCTCCAGATCCGTCCGAATTAGATCCATCGACCAGCCGTCATAGACAGCATGATGGAGTCGCAGAACAGCACGGACGTGCTGCAGCGTGTCGGTGCTTTCTGGCTCGTGGATCTCGACCCGGAAGGTCTGCAGAAGCGATAGCTCGGTATCAAAGACGAATTCGCGCGTCAACGAGCCGACTTTCTGGATCTGCTTGGGCGATACCTGTCGCCAACGCAGCTGGACGAACCGGCCGTCAAGCTGGAGAAAGCCCGTTCTCAGAGCCTCGTTCTTCTCAACCAAAAGCTGAAAGCAAGATGCGATCTGGTCGGCATTGTGCGGCCCGGTGAATTCGAGCTCAATCCAGTTGCTGTATGCCTGGGGGTCTGCCAGTGTCTCCCCCAGCATGGCCGCCTGGACCGGTGTGCACTCGGACACGGAGTCAATGAGATACTTTTCGATCCATTCCTGGAGCACAGGAGTGGCACTGAGAATGGACTCGCCACCTAGGCGTAGTGGCTGCTTGGGGTCTTTGATGGCGGACGTGCGGCTGCCGGTCGAGTCTTCGCTTGTTCGCTCAGCCCCCTGTTCTAGCTGACGGACGCGAGAATGAAGAGACAGAAGCGTCTTGGCTTCCAGGACGTCAATTGCGCTAATGTTGTGAAACCCAGCAGCCCGGATGGAGGCTGCAAATCGAATGGATCGCAGCGAATCCACTCCGGCTGCAGCCAGCGGAAATGCGCCTTCTATATCACAGCCGAGAATATCACGTGCAATTTCATGGAGCAGACGGTCGAGGTCGTCCTTGAAGTCGGCTGGCTGCATCGCCTGTGAGGCTGCGGCGGACCGCTGCGATGCGGTATACTGGTCGACGAGGCCTTTGCGGTCGACTTTTCCCGAGGCCAGCCGGGGGAACTCTGGCAGAATGACAAAGTCGCCAGGGATCATGAACCGTGGAAGCCAAGACTTGCACGACTCCAATACCCTGTCTTCCATGGCCGTATCGGCATCGGACCCTGCATCGCAAAAGGCCACCAGATTTCCATTAATGACGGCAGCGGCGCTGCCGAGACAGCCGTCTGCTCGGAGCACGGCCTGCTCGATCTCACCCAGCTCAATCCGCTGGCCTCGCAGCTTCACCTGTCCGCCGCCGAGGCGTCCGGAACACTCCAGGATACCGTCTTCTGTGAGGCGTGCTTTGTCGCCCGTTCGGTAGAGACGGCCGAACTTGACCGTGTCAATAAAAGCCGCAGCAGTCTGCTCAGGCCGGTTTATATAGCCACGGGCCAGCTGGTAGCCACCAACAGCCAGCTCACCGACTTCGCCATAGGGGACAACCTTTGGGTCTCCTGACGACGCTGGTTCGTTCTCGTGCGGAATTTCTAATACATACGCCGACACAGTGTCAAGTGGAAAGCCGATATTCTTGACGGAGGCTGCGCCATCCAAAGCTGGCTGGAGCGTGCTGTTACGGTCAGAGTATTCTCGGAAACTGACAGTGGTTGGGGCAGTACGAACCAATGAATAGCGGCTTCGGTTGGGCCGTACATGGCCCACAGGATGCTGGGTCGGCCATCGCTGGCTCCAAACTCGCGGACGACAGGCTCCGTGAGCATCTCGCCAATGGTCAGCAACAGCCGCAGGCCGGGCGCGTTGTCGCGGCTGCGCAAAAGACTGCCGGCCACCGTGGGTGTGAGCTCGCAGGCATCGACATTCAAGCTGCGAATGACGGCGGGAAGATCGCTGAGCATCTCAGCACGGTTGCAGCTGACGAGTGTGACGCCGCGGAAGAGGGGGAAGAAGATTTCAAAGACAGAGACGTCAAACGTGGGAGCAGCAAACTGCAGGAAGCGCTCAAAAGGCGGGACGTGTCGGTCGTGAGCGAGAAGACTTTGGGTGGCGGCGATGTGGGGGACACCAACACCCTTGGGGGTGCCTGTCGAGCCGGAGGTGTACATGACATAGGCAAGGTCGTCCTCCAGTGGAATCCTCGCGGCTGGTGCGTCTGATGTCTGGGAGAGCTCGATGGCCTCAAAGAGACCCGGCTTGTCGACCAGAACCACGCTGATGGCCAAATCAGACGGCAGTTTCGGGGCCATTGCCCCAGTGGTCAAGACAACGGCGGCAGACACATCGTTGAGGATGAAACGGATGCGCTCGGACGGCGCATCCAGCTGGATCGGGCAGAAGGCGCCGCCGGCCTTGAGGACGGCCAGTTGCGAGACGTAAAGTTCGGGGGCCTGGGGAATGAGCAAGGGAACAACAAACTCGGCGGAGTCCGGTGAAGCCTGGCGCTGTCTCTGGGTGATCTCTGTGGCCAGTAGCTGAGCCTTGTGGTGGAGCTGTGCATAGGACAGACGGGTTCTTTGGCCGTCCGGAGCCTGGTAATCCAGCGCTGGAATGCTGGCAGAGTCGTTGGCTGCGTCCACCGGGCCCGTCTCCGAGCCAAAGAGGAGATGGTGCAGCAGGCCGGGTCCCGGCAGCCGCCGGGGCTGCGCGTTCAAGACGGAGGGCCGGTTCTCGGCATCCATGATGGGTCTTGATGTGTCGGAGCAAATGCCTCGGTTTATGTGCTCGTTTATGCGGAGAAAGGACGGCTTGCAAAAAAAAAGAATCTGCAGTACCAGCAGAAGCTGACGGCTGCGATTTTCCCTTATTTCCTCCCCTTTTGTACTTTAGGTGCTTCCCCCTATTGCTTCTCACAGAGTCTCGCGATGGCGGCCAGAAACGTCATAGGATATTCCCAGGACGCGATTGGCGCGTTGGCTTGGGACGTTCCCAGAGAAGATGATTAGCAGTAGTTTGGGTGGCGTGGGGGGAGGGGGGGAGGGGAGAAGTGTGCATGTGCAGGGGACGAGGTGCATAAAGGTGCAGTTGAGGCTCGAAGCTCGCAGAGCTCATGCAGCTGTGATGCTTCTGCTTTCTTTTTTTTGTATTGCTAGCAGGCAGGCACGCCAGCCAGGCAAGTCCGACCCAAATGATATCCCCGAAGGCTCATTATTAGCCAAAATCCGAGCGTGCAGGGTTGCGGTCTCGCATCCGAATCAGGAAGGTTATCGGCAACGGCGCAAGTGGCAGGTGCTCGCTACCCGTGCAGCGTGGCCCTTAGCTCTTTCCCATTCAACACGACGCCTGCTGCAATGCCGACCCAGCGAACCCCACGTTTCCATTATGCCTAGGCTTCCATGGCATGCCGAGAATGCAAGGCTGCCAGCAGGAAATACTACCGATATTTGCGCGAAGAACGGAGGTGACAGGGCACGACCCATTGAGAGAACGAGGTGGGGCAGGGAGGGGGGCCCGCATGGTTTTCCTACCGCTCTACGCGACCTGGAAATGGTGCGCCGATTTCGAGTACGAATTCTCGTACGCCCAGAAAAAGAGTCTTGGACGACAAGAGGAAAAAGCTACGGCAGTGGAGCAGGCCACCCAGCGCACTAAGGCTACAGGGGGCTTAGCAGGGCCGCTATAGCCGCGAGGGGTGACCAGACGCCACAGGGGAGTGAACCAAGTGATTTGACCGACTTATCATACCGGTATTAGATTTGTGACGCCTTGACGGTGGGGAAGTGGCCTCTGCCACCGGGATCCCTGCTGCTTCTGGTTTTTATTTCTCATCTTTTGGTGATTTTCCTTTTTCACTTTACGTCAACGCCCAGCATCTGCGAAATACGGAGTGGGCTTTTTCCTCGGTCGATTCGGTTGGTTCGGTTGATTCTTGTCGATTCACTCGTCGGTTTCGCCTGATTTGGCAGAGGGCCGAGCTTGGCAGTCGGCGCAAATACTCTCGGGTGGTTGTTCCCATCTGCCAAGTGCCGGTTTTTCGACATGGCCACGCGCGTCTTTTACTGGCGAGTGCTACCCGTAAAACTGCCTGCCGCACGATACGCGTAGCCTCTTGCTCGGCTGCAGCCACCATCTAGCCCTCTAGCCCGTGTGGCCGTCCCCGCGCCTGATGCGTCTGGTGCGTCTGGTGCGCCCTGGTGGGGTCTGGGGATGGATTCATTGGCTGTGCCCGTGTCTCACGAGCTCCATGGATCATTTAGACAGCCTCCCGTCGCCTGCCCGCGCAACACTCCTTGCGTCTACTACACCGGTCAGAGCCTGTGGCCGCGTATGACGCCATGCCGCCCAGGGACCGCTTCATTTGGGAATGCGTGTGATTACTTTCCGTCTCCTCTCATTGGCCGCTGCCAGTGCAGAACACATCCTTCAGCCTCTGGAAGCGGGATGCACTCTTAGCGAGCTCCAACGCCGGCCGAATGAGGTTGCTTGCTTTTCTGCTGACCCGCAGATCGGTCGCGCTCGCCGTGCCTGCTGGACCGCGGCAGCCGTTCCCCAAGGCGGAAGAGCAAGGGTGGAAGGGGAGTTTGTGTGACTGTGGCTGCAGGACAGTTTGCGCAAGTTTATGCAGCTCATTTGCTCCGTAAGCCAGGCCGCCTGTTGCCTGCAAGAGGGTCTGTGCAAGAGAGTGTGTATTGGAGAGAAGCAAGTGGAAGATCTTGGAGGGTAAGGTAAGAGGACAGATGAATCAAATGAAACAGGAGAAACAGGGACAACAGGCACAGTGCCTTTCGTATCCAACTCGGAATGCTCGCAACCTCCCACCTCTACTGCTTCCTGCCAAACACCGACTGCACAATCTCGCCAGAGCGCGTTGCCAGGACTGACAGAAGCGTGTCGCTGAGCTGTCGGGCCAGTGTTAGTCGGGTGGGCGTGTCGGGCGGCTGTGCAAAAATCAAAGGGGCCACTCACTCCGTGGGTGCTCTCGTTGCAGCCCTGCAACCAGATACCCGAGTCGTCTGCAATGCGGCCGGGGGCAAATTGGACCTTGTAGTCACGCGCAACCCGGAGGACCTTGGTGGGGACGCCGTCCTCGTGGACCTCCCACTTCTCCGTCGTGGCTTGGCCCGGCGCCTTTTCGGGTAGCAGCGGCCACAGCCCCTTGAGCATGTCCAAGTGGGCATTGCGCTGATAGCCGGTGGCGGCAATGACCAGATCAACGTCGAGACGCTCGGCATGGCTGTGGCCGTTGGTGCCATTGGTGCCATTTGTGGCTGGCCCGTCGTCCCGCTCAAACAGCAGAGTCAGGGCGGCGCCCTTTTCGGCCGGCTCAACGCCCACAGCCCGGCGCTTGCTCAGGATGCGATGGGGCCAGACAGTCTCGTCGGCGCCCAGCGTGCGGCGCTGGTGGTACATGCGCTCGTAGAGCGTTTCGATCAGCTCCAGCCGCACGACGCCGTAGTTGGTGGCTCGTGCCTCGGCCAGCAGGTGGTGCCGGTCATCGGCCGCCCGAGGGTACAGCTCATCCACGTAGCTGGGGTTGAAGATGGAGTTGACGCTGAACATGTCAGTAGGAGGGCGGCCAAAAAGACCAGCAAGAGACGTACAATGGGGAATCGTCGCTCGGCTTGAGAAACTCGGACCGCATCACGAGACGCGTCTGCGAGTTGGGGTAGAGCACTTGGATGTTGTTGAAGATCTCGGCCGCGCTCTGGCCGGCACCCACAACGGCCACCCGGTGCGGAGCATTGCGGTCGTTCAGCAAGACCGGCACGAGGTGGGCGTACTGCGATGAGTGGATGACGCGCGGGTTGTCGGCCGGCAGACAGGCCGGCAGCTTTGGCTGGCCGCCCGTGGCCAGCAGCACGTTGCGAGCGCGAAAGGTCTGGCGGCCGGCGGCCGTGTCCGCGACCACGCAAAAGGTGGTCAGGGGCTCGTTGCTGTCGGTGTCGCCCTTGGTCGTCTCGGCCTCGACAGACACGACCTGGCTGCCGTAGCAGACCGAGTCGTCAAAGAAGCTGGCACACCAGCGCAGGTAGTCCTCGTACTCGGTCCGCGTGGGCAGAAAGGTGCCGAGGTTGGTGAACTCAACCAGACGCCCTTGGCAGTGCAGGTAATTGACAAAGGTGAAGGCAGAGCGGGGGTCACGCAGCGTGGCCAGGTCCTTGATATACGAGATCTGCATCTTGGCCCCCGGCAGCAGCATGCCGGCATGCCAGGCAAAGTGATCCTGCTTCTCGAGGAAGAGCACGCGCGGCGACGGCCCGGGCAGCGAGCCGGCCTCGAGGGCGTCGTGCAGGGCAATGGCGACGGCGAGGCTGGCCGGCCCAAAGCCAACGCAAATCAGATCCTGCACGGCGCTGACGTCGGGCGGAGGGAGGCCGGACCGCGCCTTGGTGGCGTCGCCGTTGGCCGCCGCCGTGGCCGCATTGTCAAGATGATTGCTCCGGATCGCCATAGTTGCAGTGTGTTGGTGGCGTCCCGTCAACTTGGGCTGTGGTGGTCGACGGCGTATGTTGACTTAAGACTGGCGCCCAGCCCAGAACAGGCACAGTCCGACGCAAGCCACACAGACTCCTCTGGTGGTATCCCCGAGCCCTTTCTGCTGCAGTAGCCCCGGTAGCCCGAGGGTGTAAGGTAGGTTTGTGGCGGCGTGGCCCGATGATCAAGGCCCCCACGTCGGCCACTCTTGGCTCCAGAGGCGGGCGCGCTTAATACTCGTTTTTCCTGTTTCGGGCGTGTCTCGTCGTCTGTGTCTCCGGAAAGTGGCGTGCTTTTTCTGCCGGTTGGGAAAAAAAATGTCCTGTCCAGGACGACGCGAAAAAGGTGCCGTCACGCTCTTACGACATCCTGTCCATCACTCTTGTCTTTTGGCATCGCCCCTCCGCGCAGTTCCACCAACAAATGGTCTTTGCTGATCGGTCAGGCCCGGCCTGCCGGCTGCGTCATTCATACAAGAGGGGTTGTGTGCACGTTTGTGGGTGTCTTGGGAATGGAAAAAAATAAAAGAGGGCCGCTAAGGCAGACGGCCAGATTTTAGTCCCCTCTGCAAAAAGGTGCGCACGACTGCGTCACGCTTGGCCGAAATATGCTTGGCGGAGTGTCTTGCCCGATCAACTACTTTGCACGCTGGCTGCCTTGGTGTGTCTAGGTGCTTTGGGTGATACGTGTGCTAAGGGTGCTAACGGCGGGCGCCAAGTGGACAGCTAAATTGCTGGCACGCAAAAAAGGCAGTGCGAGTCACTGGATTCTCTGTACGAGTTCTATTATCTGATTACGAGTAGTACTGTGTGTGCGAATCTCGTGCAAACGCAAGCAGCTGCCCGAAGCAGACAAACTTGGCAGTGCATCGCCCCTGCCGTGCAACATCGTATGTTAATCGCTCGGATTTAGGCCTGGGCGCAGAGGAGCCACTGCTGACGGCACGGCAGGCCGTAACGGCACAGTTTTGCATTACTAAAAGATACGCATCACAATGCAGTTGCGCGAAAGCTAGGAAAAAAGCCGGAAACGAGAACGCGGGCGGCTGCGGCATCGGCATTATCGCTTGATCTGATAAGATCTAATCCCAGTATAGAGCCAGTAGCTTCCGACGTTGCCACCCTGCCGACCTCCACGGCCAATTTCTACCCCATTTGCACCCATTTGCCAAGTCCACGCGGCCCGATGGGCACCGAAACCGCAGCGGCAGGGGTTGTATCCGCTACACTGCAATTTTACTGTCCCGGCATCTTGGCGTCGAGAACGACCAGACGTCGATCTGCAGGAACGTCAGCGACCGACAAGAACTTCGATGGCGGAGACGTGTAAAAACCCGAGGTCCGGCAACGACTTCAAAGACCTCATGGACCTCGGTGTCGCCATTGGCACGGCCCCCACCCCCCCTCTTTCCTCTTACGCACATCATCGCCGAAGTGTTATAGGGATCGTCAATGCGGAAATTTCGACATACGAAGCCTGTGAGCTTGGAGCCCATCTGATAAGAACTACCACTACGACGCATACGAGTAGTATCATGGCCGACGGCGATACTCCGCACTTACCCCGGGACAAGCCGTTTTCGTCTTCTTCCGCAACGCTAACAAACGGTGGCAACTAGTCCGTCATGCTCAAACTGACCCGGCACTCGATTGTGGGAATAGGTCGCTAAAGCCAGGTGCCGGCGCACGTTCCCCGTATGGGCAAGGCACCTTCACATGGGTATGGCCAAGGTGGAAAAAAGAAAAAAGGCACAACTCCGGAGTACGGCGAGAAGGCCGGAACGATATCGGTGTGGCACTTCAACACGTGGTGCCACTGCAGCGATCCAAACATCCTCTCTGGTTGTACCATGTGCTTCTCTATCCTGGGGGCCAGTCCACCTCGCGTATGGACGGAGTTCTGTCGCGGCTCCGATCCAGTGGGAAGCACCAAGGGTCCGGTGTTTCACTGAAAGGTACAAACAGACTAAACTAGCAAAACTCAAAACTGTCCAACGGCATCCGCCACTGAGCCTCCCGACAGAGTAGAAACCACTTCGACAGGCCGTCGACAGGCTCAAGGCGTACGTGCAACCTACAACAGACTGCAGACACTTTGCAGACGTAAAACAGGCAGCTTGTTAACCAAGCTAGACCGATAACCACACAAGGTGGCAGCCAAAATCCAACAAGAATTTCAGCAAGACAGAGAAAGCTACGCGCTTACTCGAACAAACGTCCACGTTGTCGTGTCAATGTTGTGCAGCCTCGACCTAAAAAATTCACACTCCGCTTTCGAACACGTGCAGTTGTGCCCGTACATGCACAAGGCATCCCGACATCTGGCCCCGTTGCGGCACCGTCTCTTGCGCATGATGTGACGCAGCGCCAAAAGATCCTCTTCGGAGAGCTCCTCATGCGAGTACATGCATTTTGCACGGTGACGACATCGGGACGCGAGGTGGTGCTCATGGCAGATATGCCGTCGCCTCATCCGGTCCTTGACATGGTCAGCCACGCCCGATAATTGTAGGTCGAGGCGTTGGTTGGACCCATTGACGGCAACCATGAACTCTGGGAGCTCGTCAAACGTCGGTAATGGCGAGGGGGTCGACAGCATGTCGGTCCCTTGGGTAGGAGGGGGTGTATTCGTAGGCGCAACTGGCATAGAATCCTTCTGTACGACCGGCATAGAACTCGTCGGCGTGGTTGGTACAGGCTTCGTCGGCTCGGCAAGAGCAGGCTTCGTCGGCGGTACGGACGATTTGCCAAATAATTTGGTTAGCCATCCGCCAGACGTTTTGGCAGGCACAGATTCGGCTGGATCAGACACGGCTGGATCAGACACGGCTGGATCAGACACAGGCTTTGGCACCTCCGTCGGAAGGACCACTTCAGGTTCGGGCCGCGGCAGACTGGAGCCTGAACGTGGCCGGGGAGTCGGGCTCTTTTTGAAGAAGCCGTCCAGGTCCGTGGTTTGAAAGGGTAGACCATGATACTCGGCGCCGGTCTGGCCCGACTGGACCAGCACAACCTTGGCCAGGGCTTCGCGATCGTCCACGTATCGTTCCAGTGTGCGCACGTAGCCATTGTCGTGGCAGCAGGCCAGCAGAATGCGGCGGCAGCAAGGATTGTACACAAACTGGCGGAACGACGCTGGCCGTCTTAGCATGGAGAGGAGGGCCAACGAGGGGAGCATTCGTCATGCATACCTGCCACCTTTTGGTCGGCGCGGTCTTTGCCCCGGCCGACCAGGACAAAGTCAAATAGATCCTCAGTCTGCGAGAAGCTCGACGCAAAGGTCAAGAACCTCTCCTGGGCCTGTTGGCGGGGCATATTCATTGTGCGCTCCAGCAGGTGGACGCGGCCGTGGTTGGACGCAAACGCCTTGGCGACAACGGGCAGGTCGGCGTCTCCCTCGCCGCCGCCGGGTCGGGACTGCAAATAATTCTTGATGGCGGCCCGGAGCTCGACGGCGGCCGCCTTGCCGCCCTCCACAGGGCCCTGCTGCAGGTAATCATGCATCTAGACATTGGACGGTCAGCGGCATTTTCTTTGTGCAAACAGACCGCAAGAGGAAAGGAAAAACGCACCAAGTAGCCGTCGCCGTCGGCATCCACGAGAACGAGCACAAACGCACTCTCGCGCTGCTCTTCGTTAGCTGGCTGTAGGTCGATTGAGCGCTCCGGGAATATGCACCATAGCCTTGATACGGGCCTCTGCCTCATCTGCGGCTTTCTTTTGTAGTCTTTCAATTTGGTGATTCGCCTTGGCACGGGCCTCTGCCTCTTCTGCAGCTTTTTTTAGTAGTATCTCGATCTGGTGATTCGCCCTGTCCTGGACGGACTGCCTCGCGCGGTTTGCATCGCGGCACTCTTGCAACAACTCCTCGCGGATGATCTGATGGGCATTGGTTAGAATAGGCGACACCGCAACGGCCAGAGAGACCTGCCGTAAATTGTCCGAGCAACTGGTTGTGCTCAGTGGTGTATCGGGCGACAAAGTCGTTGTACTTTCTGCCATGCTCCGCATTTGAGCCCATCTTTGCGGTGCCAACATGTGTAGCCACACGCAGATAAACGGGAGAAAAACAGCAGAAGAAACAGGAGGGGTATCGCTACACTCTTATGCCCTGCTGTCTTTGCCCTCAGGCCCAATTCGTGGCCAGGCAGACTGGGGTTACAGGCTGTCGGGCGCTTAATGCATGCATTGGGTGCACAGCCTAGGATGCTGCGCAGTTGTTAGTCGGCCAATGAGACGAGACCAGAACACGCAATTCATGGAAAGCTTTCGAATTATGGCGAACAGATCCCCAAACTGTTTCTGGTAGTGGGGAACTCGCCACGACGATCACGGATGAGGCTCTGCAGCCCCGTCAACGACGTGACAACTTGTATTATAGCACCCATTTAGGACAGTAGCAAGTGATTCTGTAACATACAAAGTGCGACAGCGTCCAGAAGCCGCCAAGGTGGTCAAATCGAAGTGGCTGGCGTGTAAAGTGCAGTCGATACGTTTATTGGACCGAGATGGCTAGCCAGCTCCAAGAGAGCGCATGGGCAACGAACAAGGGATCCTTGAAGCAATGTCTATTCGAAACCATCTGATGCTGCCCTTCGTGATTTGGCGCCTGTGGTTTTAGGTAGCATCCAACTTCCTGTTCTCAGAAGAGACGCCACAAACAACATCGTGGCTTGCCTCCTTATGGTTGGGGCGCTTGGTGTTCTTGTTCAGGCTTCGTCCACAGCTGCCGCGCCGAGCGACTAAATAGACATACCCGTGCTGGCCATACCAAGGGAAAACGGCGTTGTGTTGTCGGGAGCATTCCGTGCCATCAAGAGGCCGCTGAGAGGGAACGGATCTATCTCTGCCGCGCCGACTTTGCCTTCCGCTTCTTGAAGAGCACCGCCGGCGCTGGTGTGGCATTTTGCTCTGGTATTGGAGGCCCCGATCCAGTTTCCTCTTCTTGTTTTATTATGGCGGGAGGGGTTGCCGCCTTGTGTGGTTCCTCTGTGCCTCCCGGTCCATTCTCTGGGTCATTCTCCTCCTCTTTCACCTCCTTCTCCTTCTTTACCCCGTCGGTGTCGTCATCACCAGCCTCTTCGTCCTCCTCCTTCTCCTTCTTCTCCTTCTTCGGCGCCGCCACCACGCCGCTCAGCAGGCTGTCCAGATCATCATCGACGCCGTCCGGCATGGCCCTCGAGTCCCGTCCCCACTGTCGCGGTCGCTTGAAGAGGCCCTGTACGACGGCATCCAGGTCCAGCCCAGACTTCCCACCGGCCATGGGCCCCTCTCCGCCATCCACATCGCCGTCCTCCTCATTGGCATCTCCCTCGTGTCTCCGTTTTCGCACTCCGATCGCCCGGCTGGCCACAGCGGCCGCGCCCTCCTCGATGACCCGCGTCGTCGTCACCGTCCACTCTCCTGCCATGGCCAGTCCGCCCCGAAACGCGTCCGGTATGCTGACGCCTAGCTCCGCCAGCTGCTCGAGCTGCTCTGTGGGTGGCCCAGTCGTGGCCGGGGCGGTCTTTGGCGGTGGCGGTGCGGGCCGCGTGGACGGCCGCGCTGGGGCTGACTTCTCGGCACCATCGCCCACGATCCCGTTCAGACGTGCCACCTCGCGGCGAGCTTGCTCCTGCTCCCGCTCCTGTCGGTCATGGTCGCGGTGGAGGTCGCGTAAAGTGCGCCGAATCGCGCCCTGGTGTTTGCCGGTGGCCTCATGGTTGGCACGGCCAAGCTTCGTGTCTGTGACGTACACGGAGCAGTTCTTGCACCAGTACTTGGGCGTGGACTTCCAGTAGTCAGCCATCGGCGCTGTGGTGATCGGTTGCTACGATCCTAGGCAATCGTGCAGGCAGAATGCAAAGTGTAAGACTCTAGAATGGAGCGCACTGTGGCCATTCTGGGCCAAGTCAGGGAGGCACGTAATAACGGCCTCTGATTGGCCAGAATGAGTAAAAGTGGAGAAAACCCTGGTGAAAAGTCTGCGCCACAGAATCCTGCCAATGTACCTTATTCTGTACCGCTACATCACCAATTAACCCTCCTATTTAAGCTGCTTACTGTTACCGTGCCTGAATCCCTTGCTTAATACTGGGTTGTAACAGGTTATGAGCCCGGAGCTAATCAGCAAGCAGTCGTAAAAGCCTTGATTGACTTAATTAAGCTAATTAAAGCAATTTAGACGCAATTTTAAAGGTTGTGCGGTTACATTACGAAAAATCTCCTCCTAACGGCAATACGATTAGAATACCCTTATAGCTAAGGAGCTAAAGGCGGCAAGACTATCGAAGCTGCAAAAGGCTAAAGAAGCTATCGTAGGACCGTCGAGCCGAACTAGAAGGACGCCCTAAGAAGGAGCGCCGTCGTTAAGTTAAGAGGAGGCAGAAGGAGACGAATCTAAGGAATCTAAGGATTAAGAGGGAGAGGTGCTCGAGGAGATTACCGTCGCCGCCGACGATTAAGAGGAGCCTTTAGAGGAGTTAAAAGAGGAAGAAGAAAGCGAAGACGCTAAAGCCGAAGACGCTAAAGCCGACTTTAAAGAGGAGGAAGCTAAATCTAATTAGATTTAAGCCTCCCTAATACTCGCTATAGCACCTACTATAGAGATTAAAAAGGACGATAGGACCTAATTTTAAAAGAATTACGAAAAGACTTTGCCTAAGCTTACCTAGGCTAGCGAATAGCGTAACTAGGATTATAAATTTAAGCGCCTATTATCTCTTGTTGTAATTAAAGGCGTTAAGGATATAGTTAACTATAGGCCGTTAACGTAGGACGCGCTTATGTACGGCCTTACCGTTAACGTTAAGGAGGAATTACTTACCGGAATAAAGGAATTTAACGCGTATAAGACCTATATCGCACTTTAGGAAAACCTAGTCCCTAAAAAGGAAGATTTCGCTGCTAATTACGTCCTACACCTACTATAATTACGGTAAAGGGACGGTAAGAAGGTAAAGGACTTTATTATACGCTTTAAAGCGGTTTTCTAAGGCTTAAACCTTTACTTTAAGGCTATGCTTAAACGCACAAAGGCGTTAAGCCTTATAAGACTAGCAGGACTACGATTTATAACAATTAAGCTTAACCTCGTCGATAAATAGCGAACGAGTTAGTTAAAATTAGACTTTACTAACGTTTATAAGGCTATTAAGCTTTACGTTTTTACTAAAACAAAAGGCCCTACTTTAGCGACCTTTGTAACGAAGAAAACAACTAGCGGTAAGTTTAATTAGGATCGTAATAAAGGCGACGGCGGTAAGGGTAAAGAAAAAGGGCTAGAAGTAAAGTAGGAAGACAAAAAAACTAAAACCTACTCCTACTACAAAAAGCCCGGCTATAACGCCGACTAGTGCTAGAAGAAGCATTTAAACTTAACTCCTAACTAGGTTACTAATAAGGCTAACAACGCCGCGAAGTCTAATTAGACTTCCTACGTAATAGGCTCGTCCTATATAGCGAGATAGGCCTACGGTAATAAGGAGGAGGAGAGGGCGTCGGGAACCCGATTAGGATTGAATTTTGCTTCCCGTTTAGGATCGTAAATTGCCTCCTATTTAAGACTGTAAGAGGAGACCCCTATAATAGGATTTACCTCCTTTACGCCCTAGATTAGGCACAACTTCTATAGCTATAGATAGGACGTCTAGCTGTTTAATACCGGTAGTAATATGCACTTAATTAACGACCCTAAGTAGTTTAAAAAGGGTAGCTAACGCCTTACCGCCGTAAAGATTCGCACTAGCGGCGGTATTATAACTACTAAGAGCGTTAGGATAGTAGCACTGTCCTTAACTAACCCTAAGGGCTAGCCCTACGTAGTAACGATAAGGGACGTGTTTCTAATTAGTTCCTTCCCCCTTAATATCTTTTTAAGCCTACGGTTCTACCTTATAAGCAATTACCTTAAAGGGGCTAAACTAATTAGTAAGGAGAAGGTAGTAATAGCGGAACTTAACATCGCTAAATCTAGATTTCTACTACCTCTCTACGGGCAACAAAAGCCCTACTTTACGGTTAACGAGTTTAACGTTAAATCTAATTAATTTAAGTACCTAAAAGCTTTGCGCAAACTCTAACTAAGCCTTAGAGGCTGCGCCTTATCTACTAAAGGCTAGGCTACCTAGCCTAAAAAGCGCTTAAAAAAACGATTAAGCAAGTAGTTAAAGGTCTAGTTAAGCCGGAGGCTGTAACCGTAGACTCAAAGCCCTTATGTACGCCTTGCGAGATGTCGAAAGCTCGTTACTTTAAGCCGAAGGACGCGCACGGGATTAAAGCAAAGCGGCCGGGCGAGGTTTATTACATTAACCTCGCCTCCTTTAAGCACATCTCCTACGACGGTACGCAATACTTTTCCGTCGTTAAGGACGAATATTTAGGGCTAATTAAAGTCTTAACGCACAAAAGGAAGTTAAACGCGCTAGCGGCGATTAGAGCCGTTATTAAACGCAACGCTATAGGCTTAGGATATCCCTGCGTACAGCTTTACATAGACAACAGCACCGATATTTAGGTTACCTACTTCGAGAGATACTACGCGCTAAGAGGGATCTAGCTTATTACAAGCCCCGTTTACGACTCCGCCGAAAACGGTGGCAGCGAGAGGGCCGTAAAGGAGATCGTAATACGTACTAGGGTGCTTTACATATAAGGGAATATCCTACTAGCGCTATAGTCTAAGGTCGTAAAAACTACGGGATATCTAATTAGCGTTACTATTAATAAGAAAGGGGAGATCCCCTAAGTAAAATAGGAGAAGGCTTTAAATCTAGACTTTAAGCTAGACCTTTATATAACGCCTACCCTTTAAAAGGAGGGTTAGTACGGCGGCGCGCAAGGCGCGCGTAGGGAGTGCGCTAGATGCGCGTAATAGGTCGCTAGCGCAAGTGCTAGGGCGCATGTGCAAGATTGTAGGATAAGGTTACGTAACTAGTTACGTAACCCTGCACAGACCACCTAGCTCGGACTAACAGGGCGCACGGGCTAGGTGCACGGGCTAATAGCGGGAGGGCTGCGCCCCTCCTACGGTAAGCCTACGCACCTCCTACGCCCTTGATATATACCGCCTCCCGCACCCCCTCGGGGGTAGGGGAGGCAAGAGTTAGCTATTAAATCCTACTCCCTTCTCCTCCTAATACTAAGATACCTCCTCCTTTGCTTAATTTACCTAGTCCTACTAAGTACACTTGTAACAATTCCTAACTCTTCTCTTAACTAACTACCCGAGTTAAAAAACGAGGAAGCATAATAGTTAACACAAGGTTTACGTTAATCGCCGTAAGCGACGCGTAGTAGGAGAGCGCTACTATCGTAAGCACTACGGTAGCAACGGGGAGTAGCTAGCTAATTAACACGCCGCCGTAAGAGGTTCTTACTAACGTAGGAGACCTAATTAAGACTACGGAGGCAGTCGCTACGGGCGGCCCTACTATAACTTCGGCAACTACGGGGCTTGCAGCGTCTACGCCCCTAATCGCGTCTACCGCTAGCGTCTACGAAACGTCGGCGCAAGTTACAATCGCCGAATTAATCGCTAAAAACGCGAGACTGCGTAAACGGAAGTAATTAAAGGAGTAAATTACGAAGCTTTAGGAACAGCTCCTCGCCGCTAATAGCACGGTCGTAGGCAAGCGGCGTTAGGAAGACTTTAACGATAAGCTTACAAGAGGCTCCGACATTATCCTAAAAGGCGGCATCAACCCTTTATTTAAGACGCTTAGCAGCTTTTAAGAGCGGCTTACCTAGCTATAAGCCGGTAAACGCTACTTTAGCCTAGCGCCTTTTAAGTTCCGAAAGACTAGCTACTAGATTAATTATATGCTAGAATACATAGAGTAGTTATGCTAAACTACGTAAGAGACGCACTTACGCGGTCTAACCGTAGCTAAGGAAGCTGTAGTTTAAGAGGATTAAGCCGCCTTCGAAAAGTAGACGTTGTCCCTTATAGCTAACCCTTATAACCTAGACTTTATTATTACTAACCGCATTAGTAAGGCGATCTAAGGCCTAGACTAAAGCCTATAAGACTTCGACAATTACCTCGCCTCCTTAAAGAATTAATTAAAGGTAAAGACGGAGACTAAGTAAGTATAGCTACTATACTCTAAGCTGCTACTTAAGATTAAGGCAAACCTCTTAAAGCTCGAAAAGATCCCTCTAACCTAGGCCGAATTAGTCGTAAGGGCGATAACCTTTTAAAGCCTACGAAAGACGAACCCTACCCGCGAAGATCGCTCGAGAAGCCACCGCGGGAGAGGAGCGTAGGACTCCCGTAAGAACCGTAAGGACACCGCAATAAATAAAACTTAAAACTCTAGCAAAGGCCGCGGCTATAAAGGCTGCGGTAAGGGCCGAGGACAGGGCTAGGGCAACTTTAAAGGAGGACGCAACAACAAGGCGTTTACCCCCGACTTTAAAAACCCTATTAACGCCGACGGCGAGCGTATAAAGTACTATACGTGCAGAAGCGTCTTACACCTAGCTAATAAGTGCTTAAAAAAAGATAGAGACGCCGCACTAGTAGGTTTAGTCTAATAGTCTTAAACTAAGAAAGCAAAAAACTAGAGGGCCCTAGGGTTAATCGGGGTACCTAGGAGCTATCGGAGGCTATCCTAATTAGCGCTCCCTTTACGATTAAGGGCCTCCTCCTTAGTAAAAAAGATATACTAATAATCGTAAGATAGAACACTTACGTAGTAGTAGATACTATTAATAACAACCTAGTAAGAGAATAGGGCTTAAAGCCCGCAAGGGTAAGAGTCCCTAGCCTAAAGGCCTACGACGGCTGCGTATCTAGCGTAGCAAGGGCGTAGAAGGTCTTGTTACGCTTAACGGACTTGCGAGGTAACGTTCGCGAAATTGTGCGCATCTACGTAAGAGTCCTAAAGCCCGCGCGCTCGTAAGGGCCCGTAGTCCTGCTGTTAATAACAACGATTAAGGATAAAAGGATCTTTATAAACCCTACGGACCGTCGTTAGTAGTTTAAAGTACGATTCGACTAGACTAAGCTAGTCCTAAGGGAACTGTTCCTTACCCTAGCAAGGAGGGAATACGCAAGGGTCTTCGCTATTACGGTTAGAGATCTAAACCTTAGTCTCCCTAAGGAGGGAGTAGGCGCGTTACCTACTTACCTCCTACGTAAGTACCGTAATGTGCTTAACGGAGCAAACGCAAAGATCCTACCGCCTTATAAGGCTACGGATTACGCTATTAATCTCTTACCTAACAGCTAGCCGCCGTATAAGACTATATATCCCTTGTCTTAGCGCGAGCTAGCCGAACTCTATAAATATTTAGAGGAAAACCTAGCTATAAGCCGAATCCGCCCGTCTAAGAGCTTTGCAAAGGCGCCTATTATCTTTATACTAAAGAAGGACAGCAGCCTTTGCCTCTACGTCGACTACTAAGGGCTAAATAAAATTATAGTTAAGAACCGCTATCCGTTGCCCTTAATTACGGAGATTATAGATAGGGTAGCCGGCATGTAGGTAGTATCGAAAATCGATATTAAGGAAGCCTACTACCGTCTACGAATTAAGGAAGGGGACGAGTAAAAAACAGCATTTTAAACCTAATATAGTTACTACGAATACCTCGTCTTACCCTTTAGCCTAACTAACGCGCCCGCCGCCTTTTAGTACTATATTAGCTAAGCGCTCTACGGCCTTATAAACGTTATTTGCATCGTCTACTTAGACGATATCTTAGTCTTTTCCTAGACGGAAAAGGAGCATACTAAACACCTAAACTAAATCTTTAAGCGCCTACAAAAGGCCTAACTATTTATTAACCTTAACAAATACTCGTTCTACTAAGAAGAGGTCGAATTCCTAGGCTTCTTTATAAGCCGTAAGGGGTACGTAATAAACCCGCGAAGGGTGCGCACTATTACTAAATAGCAGGAACCTAAAACGTTTTAAGAAATTTAAGTATTCCTAAGCTTTTGTAATTTCTACTGTTGCTTTATTAAAGGCTACTTAGACATCGTAGCGCCGTTAACGGGCCTACTACGAGGTAGCAAAAACGGTAAGAAGCTAGGACGGGTTAAGCTTAACGCTTAAGAAAGGGCAGCGTTTAATTTGCTATAGGAGGCCTTTACAAAGGCCCCTCTCCTCTACTATTTCGACCTAGAAAAGCCTATCTAGCTTAAAACCAACGCCTTTAAAGTAGCTATTAGCGGTATAATCTCTTAGCTCGATAAGTAGGGAGTCTAGCACCTAATTACCTTCTAGTCCCGCAAGTTGCAAGGCCTTAAACTAAATTATAGTACACCTAATTAAGAGTTGTTAGCAATCGTAGAATCGTTTAAGCAGTAGCGTTAATACCTAAACGGTAGTAAGGAGACGGTTAAGGTCTTATTAAACCACAACAACCTACGGACCTTTATAATCTAGCCACAGTACAATAGGAGGAGGGCCCGCTAGGCTATGCTCCTATCCCTATTTAACTTCGTTATTAAGCACCGGCTAAGCGTAACAAACCCTGCTAATGCGCCGTTAAGACGGCCTAACTATTTTAATAACATAAGGACTACGGGCATCGCAGCCCTCGGCCTTATAAGGGCCGAAAGCGAGGGACTAGCGCATTGCGCAGCCCTTGCGTAAGACGCACGCAAAACGTACGCAACCGCTAAAGCAATTAGCAAAGGCAAGGGACTAGCGCACCGCGTAGCCTTTGCGTAAGCCGCGTAAAACACGCGCGTAGATAAGGAGCGAAATACTCTTTTAGGGACAAGGGAGGCCCCGAGTCCCGGGCGGCTAGCTACCGCCGCGCTATAAGGCGCACCGCCTATATAAGCGAAGCGTAGTATACTAAAGCTTCTAAAAGGCTACGAAAAACCGTAAAGAAATTCTACGGATATTACCGCTACGGCGCTAATTAAGAGTTTAACGCCTCTTACAAGGCTAAACGGTAACCCGTTATATTCTAAAATACCGCAGTAGCTAGCCGTAGTTGCTACCCTTTATTTACACCTCGAAGAAGGTGCCCCTAATATAATTTAGACGGCTATTGCGATAGCCTAAGAAGCCGATGCAAAGGTGTAGATTATTAAAGAGCGTACCTCCCGCACGATAAGCGCAGGGGGCGCAATAGGACAATAGTTTATCGCGTTCGACGGCCTACTACTGTAAGATAGGCGTTTATACGTAGGCAACGCCCTAGTCCTCCGTTAAGAGCTATTATAGCTCTACTACGACGATATAATCGCTAAACACTTCGTAGTAGAGAGAACCCTAGGACTTCTACGTCGCTACTTCTACTAAAAGGGTATAGAGAAAGACGTAAAGACGTACATAGCCTTTTACCTAGTCTACTAAGGCTAAACTAATAAGAGGCATAAACCGTACGGGTAGCTAAATCTACTACCCTTCCTATAAGCTCTATAAGAGCAGATCTTTATAAACTTCATTATAGGCCTACCCTAAGCTAAGACGCTTCTAAGGGAAAAGGTAGATGCTATTTTAGTTATCGTCGACCGCTTTACGAAGATAAGCCTTTTCTTCGCAGTAACAATAACTATAACGGCCTAGGACCTTGCTTACGTTATTTACTAATACGTAGAGCTAGTCTACGGCGTTACGCTAAAAGGCGTAGTCTCTAACTAGGGGAGCATATTTACTAGCGAATTCTAGGCCGAATATTGCTACTAAAAGAGGATCTAAAGGCGGCTATTAACCGCCTTTTACCCCTAAACGGACGGTTAGACGAAAAGGGCTAATTAAACCCTAGAGCAGTACCTTTGCTACTTTGTAACAAAGGAGTAAGGTAATTAGCTAGCCCTTTTATTAATAGCCTAATTTGCTTATAATAATACGCTAAATGCAACGACGAAGCTAAGCCCCTTTAAAGCCTTATACGGCTAAAAGCCGGACTTAAGAGTTCGCTCTAAGGTCGAAGCGACCGTAAAAGGGGAGTAAGACGTCTATAACAGCGGCGCCCCTTAGTATAACACAGTCTTAGCGGTGCGAAACCGCTTAGAAAAGCTATAGGCAGTAAGGGCTAAATTAGCTATTAACTAGGAGAAGGTAGTAAAGCGTTAAAAGCGCTACTATAATAATAATTACTAACTAATAACCTTCGTAGTCGGCGACTTAGTAAGCCTCTCTATAAAGAATCTTCGCCTAAAGAATAAGAAGCTTACGCTAAGGCGCATAAGACCCTTTAAGGTCCTTAGGACTATAGGTAGTTAGGCGTATTAATTAGCATTGCCTAACTAGTATAGCCGCATATACAACGTCTTTTCCGTTACCCTACTAAAGCCGTAGCAAAGTAGGGAGGGCGTAGGACGCGCGCAAATAACGATGCCGGCCTTAAAAGACCTTAATAAGGAATAGGAAATTAAGGCGGTACAAAGCAAAAGGCGTAAGGACGGCTAAACAAAGTATCTAGTACGCTAGGAGGGCTAGCCGACAAAATACGATTAATAGGTAGCGGAGGAGGACATGCAAAACGCCCGCGCAGTTATTACGTAGTATAAGAGCAACAAGCGCGCGAAGTACGCAAACAAAGACTCTCTTTAGCCGCCCCAAAAGAAAAGGGGCCGGCTACGCAAAACAACTAGCTAAGGCAAGCGCGAAGTAGCGCCGCCGCCTCCTTTATTAACGAGGCCTCCCTAGCCGTTACAAGCCCCTACGCTACCAAATCTAAAAAGGCCGCCTAGGCCGCCGCGATTATAGCGTAGCTACGATCGCCGGGCAATAGCCGCGGTAACTACGTCCGCCGCTAAACTATAATCTCGCAGTACAACGGCGGCCGGTGCGTCGCCTACACCGACAACGGGTATTACTAAGCTAATAAGGCCCGCCGAACCTTTAGCTACTTTAGCGCCTCCGCCTCCGCTTAGTGCACCTTCTTCTTAACCTATAAAAAGGTCGCTACGAAGTAGCCTATAGCGCGCGCAAAGGACGCGCGTACGTTTAGCAGGAACCGGCCTAGGTCCTGCGTTAAGACCCCTAAAGTGTTAACAAAGTTAGCTAAATTGCCCGTTATTAGCGGGTACACCTACGTCGGCGTTAGTATCGCTGCTATTACGGTTAAGGGATTGTTACCTACCATCTTATAAGTGTGCCGGGCCCTCTTACAAACGTTGTAAGACGACGTCCTAACGATGCTACGCGTGTAGATTCGGCCCGCGTCGGCTAGCAACTCCTACGGGAGGTCTTACAAAAATCGGGCTAAGCACCTAGCGTAAGTATCGGCCCTAAAGGCGAGATAGCTAGCCCCTAAGGGGGCCGCCGCAAACGATGCCGGTAGGGCGACTAGGGCGTCGCCCTCGTCGTCGTCGTTATCGTTAACAAGCGGGATCGCCGCCGTAGGCGGGATTACTACCATAGGCTCTACGATAGGCGGGACAACCGCTACGGGAGCCGCTACAACGGGCGTAGGCGCCACCGCAGGCGCTACTACCGGCGTTACCGCGGGCGCTACTACTAGCGCAGGCGTCGTCTTAGGCGCGGGCGTCGACGCGCTACTAGCCGCGGCGCTTGCCGCCGCTACGCAGGCCCTAACGCGGGCCGAGCAACGGGACGGCGTAGGCGCTGCTGCAATAGCGGCGCGGCGCGCGCGAAACCGTCGCGCAGGGCGCGCAAGAGGCGCAACTAGCGTAGGAGACGCCGAAGACCCAAACTCTCTACAATAGAAGGGCAAAGGGCGGCGACCAAAGGTCGCAACGGGCGCTACAGGCGCTACCACAAACGTCGCCACGGCCGCCGCAGCGGGCGGCAAGACTGCCGTCCTACTAGGCGACCGGGCCGCAACGCTTTCGGCCTCAAGGGCTAGAGGAGAGGGCGTAGACAGCGCTAACGCGGCAGCCGCAATAGCGGCAGGGCGACGAGCGTTAATAGCGGTAAACTTCGCTATAGTAAAGCCGCTAAAGTTGTTGTTGTTAAAGGAAGGTGCGACCGTTAATTGCAACTACAATTACAAGGAGTCTACTCTACGGTTGTAACTACGGCCTACGGGCAGGCTTAGTCTACACTCACCTTTAACTAAGGGCCGTTTAACGGCGCCTTAAAGGCTAATAAAGAGGGCTGCGGCCGCATCGCCGGATGCGGCCCAATAACAACGAAGTCTAGCCTAGGGGTGCTAGGCGCAGGAGGGGAGTAATTATAACGCCTACCCTCTAAAAGGAGGGTTAGTACGGCGGCGCGCAAGGCGCGCGTAGGGAGTGCGCTAGATGCGCGCAATAGGTCGCTAGCGCAAGTGCTAAGGCGCATGTGCAAGATTGCAGGATAAGGTTACGTAACTAGTTACGTAACCTTATACGGACCACCTAGCTCGGACTAACAGGGCGCACGGGCTAGGTGCACGGGCCAATAGCGGGAGGGCTACGCCCCTCCTACGGTAAGCCTGCGCACCTCCTGCGCCCTCGATATATACCGCCTCCCGCACCCCCTTAGGGGTAGGGGAGGCAAGAGTTAGCCATTAAATCCTACTCCCTTCTCCTCCTAATACTAAGATACCTCCTCCTTTGCTTAATTTACCTAGTCTTACTAAGTACACTTATAACACTTCGCTACTTACGTACTATCGGTAGCAAGGTCTTTGTACGCATGCCTAATTAGGTTATTTAGTAGAAGAGGCTCTTAAAATTAGACCCTCGTAGCGAGAAGGCGATCCTAATCGGATACTAGGGCACCTACCTCTACCGCTACTAGCTAATCGACCGCTAGAAGCTAGTAATCTCTAAGGACGTTTACATCTTCGAGGAGATTACCGACGACGACGCTAAATACTTTAAATCCTAGCCTAAGGGAACCTAGGGCTAGACTAAAAAGATCGTAACTAACAGGGAGACCGTTAAAGAGGAAGCTACCGACGAGAACGTTATTATCCCTATCCCCGACTCTAACGTTTAGGGGGAGAGTAACGGTAAGCTTCCTAATAGTCTTAAAAATATTTTTAACCTTAAGGATCTCTAGGATCCTCTAATCGTAGAGTTTAACGCCTTTAACGCCCTTAACGCTTAGTTAGCGTTAAATCTAATTAATCCTAAACGGGTAGCAAATTGTAAAAGCAATCCTAAACGGGAAGTAAATCTTAATCCTAAACGAGCTCTTAACGCCCCCTCCTCCTCCTCCTACTCCGTATAACCCGTATACGACGCGGACAAGCCCTTTATAAAGTAAGCCCTCGAGGGTAGTAAGGCAGGACAATAGAAGGAGGCGATGTTTAAGGAACTAAAGGGACTAATCGCGAGAGACGTCTTTAAATTCGTAGACTTGCCGAGAGGCAGGAAGGCGATTATAAGCCGCTAGGTACTACAACGTAAGAGAGGCCTAGCAAACGAAGAGATTAAGAAGAAGGCTAGGCTAGTTGCTAAAGGCTTTTAACAAAGAGAGGGGATCGATTACAACGAGACCTACGCCTTTACCTCTAGGGCCGACTTTTAAAAGCTAGCCGCCGCGTTAGCAGTTTAGCAGGACCTTACGATACGCTAGTTCGATGTGGTAGCGGCCTACTTCTACGGCCTCCTCGACGAGGATATATTTATGCGTTAGGGCGAATTATTTCGCTAATTCTTCGAAAAGAGGCTATAACTAGCGTAAAGACTTAACTAGAGTCCTAATTAGGTTGTCTAGTTGTAACGGGCCCTCTACAGCTTAAAGCAAGCAGGCTACTAGTAGTAATAAAAGCTTTAGGAGAAGCTAAAGGTTGTTAGCTTAAAGCTACTCCTCTTAGATCCGGCTACTTACTACGGGAGAGGAGTGTTAATCGTTACCTACGTCGACGACGCCCTCTACGTAGGGTTTAATTAAAACCTTAATTCCTTTAAAAAGGATTTAAGCAGACTACTAAAAGTCGAGATAACCTCTACGCCGTTATAGTTGCTTAGCGTTAAAATTAAAGTTAGCGTTAGTAGAGAAGGTAGCTAAATTACCCTCTTACAACCGACCTATCTCCTTAACCTTTTAGAGAGTAAAGGCATAGCGGACTACTACCTTGTCGACACTCCTATTACGAATCTAATTAGATTTAGGGAAGAGGGAGACCCTATAGAAATCTATTACTACTAGCACGTTAACGGCAAGCTAAACTACGCTAGCGTTATAACGAGGCCTAACTTAGCCTTCGCCGTTTATAAGCACTTAAAGGTAATAAAGAGACCGTAAAAGGCTTACGCTAAGTTAATAAAGCGTATCCTACGATACTTAAAGGGGAAGGAAGAGTACGCCGTTACCTACACTAAGTAGCTAAACGTCGAAAAAGGGCATATCGCTGTTAAAGGCTAGGTTAACGCCTCTTAGGCCGACGACGAGACTAATCGGCACTCCTCCTACGGATTCGTCTTTAAAATAGCCGGCGGTCCTATCTCCTAGACTACTAAAAAGACCCTAACCGTCTACACGTTAACGTGTAAGGCGGAGTACGGCGCGGCCTACTTTGCAACAACGCAAGCGCGCTAAATTAAGCAATTCCTAGCCGAAATTAGCCTCTAAAGCGATATTACCTTAAAGGTTAATAACTAGTCTATAATTAGCCTTACGAAGAAGCCCGAATTTAAGGGCAAAAGCAAGCACTTCGACGTAAAATAGCACTACTTTAGAGAGTGCGCTATAGCGGGACTAATCAAAGTTAAATACGTCCCTTTAAAGAGTTAAATCGCGGATATCCTTACAAAGCCTATACCGAAGTCTACGTTTAATCGGCTACTCCTACGCCTTATAGGCTAGGAGGCATAAAAGTAAAGACTACGGAGCCCTACAGGCGTGCCGCATTTCAACAATTACGGCGAGGCCGAAGGAGGCCTAATATAGGGAGGAAGAGAGGGTTAGTAAAGAGGCAAGCTGCGGCAACGTAGCAAGTCTAGGGGCCTCCAGCGATGGCTAGCGGCCTGCCTCTGCTATCGCTAGCATCTACAAAAGAGGGTGCTAGTAATGGCGGGCGGCCTGCCACTACTACCGTCAGCGCCTTCAGAAAATGGCGATAGTGCAAGGCCACTGGAAATAGCCTTAGTTGCGCACATTTAGGGGGAGTGTAAGACTCTAGAATGGAGCGCACTGTGGCCATTCTGGGCCAAGTCAGGGAGGCACGTAATAACGGCCTCTGATTGGCCAGAATGAGTAAAAGTGGAGAAAACCCTAGTGAAAAGTCTGCGCCACAGAATCCTGCCAATGTACCTTATTCTGTACCGCTACATCACCAATTGACCCTCCTATTTGAGCTGCTTACTGTCACCGTGCCTAAATCCCTTGCTTGATACTGGGTTGCAACACAAAGCTGTCTCGGCCAATAAAAATCCCGTTTCGATTACTAAGAATGGATCGGCGCCGCACAGGCCTCGCCCAGCCTCGATGGGCCCCAAGCGGCTCTATGGCTGATTAGTCATACGCACAGCCGCCACATGCACCGACAGCGAGACGCAGCCGACGGCCAGCAACAAAAAGCACAATTCACCAGCAGGCGAGGAATGCAAAGAGATGGAAAGGGTCAAAGGGGGGCGATCACCCCTTTACTATACCTACTCATGTTGCGCCACTGGCCTTTAGTTTAGCTCCACCTCCATCTTCCACTTTATGAAACCTTGGAGCCAAATTCATGTCAGCCAGATCTGTCAGAAGCACAACGGCTCAGTTTATCCGCGACTATTGATCTACTACTGCCAACTTACACCGGAAAGCAAAGTCGTCGCCAAAACTGCAAGGCAGACCAAGCCAAGCACTGCCATGTCAAGTGGAACTGTGTGCCCGGCCATGATCTAAATCTCAACAATCCAGAACACAGCGTCCGTTTTCGGAAAGTCCAGTTTTACTCGCATCACCAGCCGATGTGCATCGAATATTGATGCCAAAAAAGTCATGTGCGGTGAATACCACTAAAAACTGCCACTACAAGTACTCCCCACCAGGACGAAGCTACATTGGCAGCAAGTCTGGGGCGTTTCCACTAGCAACGTGGCCGCCGTCGCCCGTCCATTGGATGTTCAGGGGCCGCGTCCTCTCTCCTTTGTTCTCACGAAGCCAACGATTAAGTACGAGTGTGAGTATGCAAGCGCGTACGAAGACACGTACTAACCGATTCGCGTCCACTGCGCGAGTGGCTCAATGGTGAAAACCCAGTTCCGAAGCCGATGGCGTGAGCCTTTGGTCAGTAGTCATATGCCCAGAATCGTGAGCACGTTTCCCTGTGAACAGAAATGGCGCATTGAAAGACGCAAAACGGAAAGGACTGCTGGTGCAGGATTGGTTGGGGTTTAATGGAAGGCATTTAGTCACTCGGCCGACAACCCGCTTATGGCCTAACCAGATCTGTGATGAAGCGATGGCCTTTACCCTCGGATACACTTACTCGCACATGGCCGCGACTGGGGAAATGCTGGCAACGAATCCTTGTGGCGGCCGTGTCTTCAAGAGCACAGTATCCACCGGAAGAGAAAGTCGGATGTCACCCGTAGTGTGAGTACAATTACGAATACTCCAATGGATCGGCTCTTCACACTTGACACAGTGTGTTGTCTTTGCGTGATATTTGCAGAGTTTTCCACAGTCGTTCAATCAATGTCCACTGTTCTGTCCTCGCGGCCTCCCAAGGCCCAGCCAGCCGCCAGTGGAGAGGCTACCCCACCGTCCTTGCGTTCGCCTGGGACTCGTAAGACGCGCTTGTGCTAGGCAAGCGCAACTGGCCACCAACTTTTGCCTGGATCGCATAGGGTGCATTGCGCTTTCCTGTATCCAGGGAGAACACGTATGGCCAGGTGGAGATGGCCGGAAAAGAGAATCCCGCACCTGGGAAGCGGTTGCCGAAATGCCTGGAAAGCGCTTCTGCAGGTGCCACTGAGCGACCTTACTGCTGCCCTTTGCTCCTCGCTCTGCATATCGTGACGGAGCTCCTTCACAAGAGGCCTCTCTGTTCAATGCGATCGAAAGCGGCATAGAAGACAAAGGGCCCATGGTTCTCAACTTTGAAAGAGGGCGACATGCAACTCCGCTTCTAGATCATGTTTTTTTCTCTTTCTCGCAGACGTCACGAGTGGGCCCCAAAAGAGGGGGTTGTATGGGAGGTTGGTCGTTGGGTGGTGGCGGGTGCGTCCTCAGCTAAAGGGTACTCCTTCCGCCATAGGACGGATCGGACGGGCGATCGTACCCACCTACGGTAACCGAGCGTATTGGGGAAAGTCTAGGTCGGGATGCAGGGATAAGGGGGTCTGGGAGGGCAGGACCCCGGCGTGCTATTGGACATCATTCTGGACTCGATGGAAGAAGCTGCGTCCTGCGATAGCGCCCTGAAGGTGTACAAGTGACAAAAATTCATGTAAAAGCAGGATTGTTGCCGAAAGCCAGTGATGGATCTGCTGCTTGTACCTGACGGGCTGGGCGGCGCTAAGCTGGAGTGTCTTTCCCTGAAACCAGCCAATAGAGGGGCACGCGATGGAAGAGGGAGGTGCTGAGCCGGAGCGAGGCGTGGCGGTGAAACCACTAGAGTAGAGCTAGCTGCAGCGAACGACAGACAAAGCAGGAGGCAGGAGAGGCAAGCCACCTTTCGGTCAGTCCAGATGCCCAAGCTGCATGCCCTCCGCAGCTGATCCTGCACGCACTTTGTGTCATTGTGCGAGTAACCAACCCAGCACAAGAACTGTGCTGCATTCGGGTAGGCCGGTGGCCCGTGTGCGTACTTCGTCTGTGTTTGTTGGTTTCCCACACTTTTACACGGAATCCGTACTCGTACTGTATTACATAATGGAGCACGTCTCCGAGCCACGCGTCACATCCAGCTGAGGATCGCCGTTCCACAGCACTCAACACCGGGCTTTTCAAGCTTGCGCGAGTTGGGACACGGCCAGCGAGCCCGTGCTCCCCCCTCCCTGCAAGGTCCCGGAAGCAGGGGTGGGTGTGCGTGGGCTTTTCAATGTGGGACGGGCGGTCCACATCGAGCCCTTTCGGCCTGTGGCCGACCATCGCCACGGCCTCGATGCTCACAGGTCCACTAGGGGAAGCACAATCGTGGAGAAGTGGCTCGTTGTTTCCGCTGTTTCTGTCGTTTGCGTCGTTTCTGCTTGGTGGAACGGGCGTCGTCTCCGCCGCCCCATCGCTCCTGCCTCAGACCATCCTCAGCTTGGCATGACACTGGCCCAGCAACACCCATGGCAAGGAAGCTGTGACGGGGCCCTTTGACCATTTTCAGAAACTTTTTTTTGCCCGCTTTGCCCGCTTCGCCCTTTGCCGACCTAAGAGAGCGGGAAGCACTAGACGGATATCTTGCACACCTGGGCGTTGCCATATGATCCCCTGTTCACACTGTTGAATCACCACCGCCACCCCAACCTTGGCCCCACTTCCAACCTCTTTCTTCCTCTTCGACCGCATCGATCTGTCCGTACACAGTATATCTACCCCCCCTCCTTCCCTCTTGTCTCTGTTCCCCTTGACACCTGCCTCCCTTGTTGTCATCACCCTACCTACCGCAGGACAATCTTTATTTACTGCTGCTTGCATCGATCAAACGCTCACTTCTGCCGTTTGCAACAATATTTCTCTCGCTTTTGTCACTTTCAGGATTTCGACTTTCTCGCCCGCTTCACAGCAACATTACTAGCAATAATCGTTCAGCACATACATCATCTTTGCAGACACAATGAAGTCGACGGCTGTCCTCCTCTCGCTTGCCGGTGCTGTCCTCGCTGGCGGCGTCACCGAGTCCATCGCCCCCTCGGATTCGTATCCCTCGGGCTGCAGCAAGAGCTTCACTGGTGACTTTGAGCTCAGCGTCACTGCTGTGACTTATGCCAAGCGTGACCTCGTCCAGGTGCGTTCTCTTCTCATGCGTATAACAGACAGCAGCTCTAACAGTTCCAACAGAAGCGCAGCTCATCATGCGGTAGTGACGGCATTCTCCTCGTGAGCCTCGCGGACGGTGTCCTGACCGACGCCAAGAGCCGGACTGGCTACATTGCTTCCAACTACCAGTTCCAGTTCGACGACCCGCCGCAGGATGGTGCCATCTACACCGCAGGCTTCTCCGTCTGCGGCAACGACTCGCTGGCACTGGGAGACACCACTACTTTCTGGGAGTGCAAGTCGGGTAGCTTCTGGAACCTCTACGATCGTAACTGGGCCGAACAGTGCACCGAGGTGCAGCTGATTGCTCTGCCTTGCGACAGCTCGTCGGGAGCAAGCGAGTCGAGCGACGGTCAGGTCGTCGCCACGTCGCAGATCACCACCACGGTCGTCCAGTCCATCTCCGACGGCCAGGTGCAGGTCATCACCACCACTATCGGCGTGCCCCTTTGCCAGATTACCGATGGTATGTTCATGTTTCGCCTTCCTCTTTTTACACCGACTAACCCGACTGTTCTCTCCAGGCCAGGCTCAGGTCCAGACTACTCCGTGCGCGTCTATCACGACCACTGCCGCAACTGCTACTGCTGTCCCCATTAGCCAGTACTCGGATGGTCAGATCCAGGTCACCACGCCGGTTAGCGCCGCCTCTACTGTCGCTGTCGCTACCGGCTCTGGGGCTGCTGCCACTACCGCTGCTGCCAGCACGGCTACGCCTGCTGCTGGCACCTCGGCTGCCGCCACCTCGGCTGCTGCTGGTACCACGCCTGCTGCTGGCACCACGGCTGCTGCGGGCACGACCTCTGCGGCTGCCGGCTCGGCCTCCGCATCTTACTCCGCTGCCTCCTCTGAGGCTTCGTCCGTCAGCAGCACTCTGTCCAAGTCTACCACCTCGACATCCACCACCGCTGCCGGTTCCACCAGCGGCACGACGACTAGCACTGCGTCGTCTTCGTCGACTGTCGCTACCAGCAGCGCTGGCCACATTGGTGTCAGCTCGCTTGCCATTGCCTTTGTCGGCCTGGTCGCTGCTTTTACCCTGTAAAGGGGTTTGTTTGTCTGGTATGATATGGGGATGGGGCGCAAAAAAACATCACAAGAAGAAAACAGGATTTTCGTCACGGCATTCACTGGAGAAGTGGTTTCGATGGATCAAAGGGCAGGGATTGCATTTTGCTTATTGGTTTTCTTGCTAGACGCAAGAATAATGTTAGATTGGGGCCCGAGTCTCGAAACGAGTAATGTGGAAACACAACGACAGTAATGGAAAAACATCATAAATGAATCGAGATCATCAAGCATCACGCGTCCGTATCTTTTTGTGTGGTAGTACTCCATACAGAGTACCTAAAACAGGACTGTTACTCAAGACATGAGCCTCGCGTAGTTTATCTGTTTGTTTGTATGCTCCTTTTTCCAGTCCGGTCAGGTACCGAAAAGGTGGTCCTTGTCGACCCCTGCCAAGACAGGGCTCTGGCTGTTGGTTTTATCTTAGGATCTTGATGTCTACAGAGCAAACGGTCCATTAAAAACCCATAAATTTTGCGTAAGCTTATTATTAGGCGGATGTTCATAACCACGTTCCATAACCGATTCCTCATCCATCCCCCAGCACGCCGACGTGATAATTCAAAGAAATCCTACAGAACAAGTCTCTACCGTCATCAATATTGCTGCTGCTGTGTTGGCGCTGCCCCTGTATAATATCCAGGAGCTGGTTGGCCCGCCACAGCTCCTGTTGGGGCAGAAGCGTAAGAGTTGGAGACGGGGGTTTGGCTTGGGATGTAGGCCTGGGGAACCGGTGTCTGGCTGGCAGGAGGGTAACTCTGTGACGAGTAGCTGCCGTAGGCTGCCTGTTGCGGCTGCTGGTACTGGACTTGCTGTGATGAGCTGTCGGAGTAGCCATCGTACTGCGCCGGCTGGCCGGCTTGCGGGTAAAGCATTGGCTCGCCCTGGACCTTCATCTCGTAGTGGCCGCCCGGGGGGGGGCCAGAGGGGTCGACGTTGGCTATGCGGTGCATGCGGACGGTGTGGGCGAGGTAGGCGAAGGAGGCAACGAAGAGGAGCCTGACTGTCAGCGGGAGTGGGACAAAGTAACGAGAAAGGTATTCAGAAAGCGATGCTTACATCTCCAGTGCCGAGAGACCGGCAATGGCGCTCATTGAGGCCATGCCGACGGCGTTGGCGACGGCAACGCGCTTGACAATGTGGCCATCACGCTTGTCAACGACGCAGTACCCCGAGTTGAAGGCACTGCCGTCGTCGTAGCAGCTTGCATCGACCGAGTAGACGAATGAGGCGCGCAGGGCGGCGTTGGCTGCCGTGGACGACAGCCAAAAGATGATCATGGCGAGGTCAAGTGCGAGAATGGCCCAGTAGTTGTAGCCGGCGCGGCAGGACGACACCCGTTCAGAGAGGATGGCGTAGAGGCCAATGATGAGGGTGAAGAGGCCCTGGAGAAAAGCATGTCAGGACAAACTCATTCGGCCAGCCGCCTTGTGCAAAACATACGCAGACAAACGCAAAGGCGTAGGCGCCCAGCACCAAGCCGTGCATCAGATAGCCGGAAAGGCCCATGATGATAATGGCAAAGAAGAGGGCGAAGCCGCGGACGATGATGATCCCAATATGCGTCGTGAAGATGGGGAAGGATCCCGATGGGCGGTCCCCATACTCGTTCGCTACCGGGGCGTAGGAGACTGGTATCGCTTTGGTGGCCATGGTACTGTACAGTGGCAATGGTGCTGTGGGGGTGAGTCAGATAAGATTCAGAGTGCTCTTGCGTCAAGAGCCACCGGTTTAGAAAATGGAGGAGAGAGTACATTCGGGGGAGTGGGGATACGACTGTATCTTACTTTAAATCCCTCCGCCGGGGAAAGGGTCCTCGAAGGATCGATAGCAGGGGGGGCTGACGGCATTTGCAGAAAACGCCTTTTGTTAAAGGTACGAGTGTACTTGGGTTGAAGCTTGGCCAGAACGAGGTCATCATGTGGAGGCGCCATGCCATGTTCGTCTCAATCAACCATGGCTCCGCCTGTCTGACCTGAGTACTCGTAGCCGATACGGAGTACGAGGGATGTTTGGACCAGAAATCAGCCTTGCCCGTTGGGCTACGAGCGCTAATGCCCACTGGCCACGGGGCACGTTACGGGGGAGCGGCGGCGGGACGATGCCAGCTCCCCCACTAATAATAGTAAGCGTGGGTTACGCTTATTTTCAGGCCATTGTTTAATTCTCAGCCGCACGACCAACGGAGGCCGCTCTGTTTAGGTTTTCCCCAGCCAACTCTCTGCAATCTTGTTGTACCACGGCCCGTAACGCCACATGAAGTAATTTTGGACGCTTCTAGGCAATGCTTGGACGGGAAAGCAGTGGCTCAGAGCGCGCCCAACGGGCGTGCCAAGTCTTTTTAGGCGTTATTGGGGCTCGGGCTAAGAAAAGTGGCGTTGATGGTGGAAATATTAACCGTCGTATTTCGCATTGCATTCTACAGACCCACTCGACCACATTGCAGTTTCGCAAAGGTCCGCTGCCTCGACATGTGAGGGCTGGGACGCCAAAAGTTGTTTTCTCACGCATTCGGCTGTGTGGCCCGTATCTTGCATGTTACGTCAAAGATCTTCCCGTCCTGCATCCTCATCCGAATGTTCGCCCTCGCCAAGTCGTGTAGCCATTGTCATCAGCCGGGGCGTGTTAGCGCTCACCAGAGGGCTGGCCCAAAGAGCATCCGCACCCCGCATTTCCCGGCAGCGCGTGGCCGTTGCGCCTAGAAGCACGGGGGCACTATTGATGTAGAGCGTCTCGTAATGGCCCTTGGGTACATGGAATGTCTCATGAAAAGCAGAAATGTGGCGGTGGCCGCAGTTTCGAAGAAACTGCATCCCTTGCTCGTGAATCTGGTTTTCGGCAAAGAGGCGCAGTCCGTCGAGATTTGCAAAGTAGAAAACATAGAGTAGTGTGGCATGTGCATCGCGTTCACCACCACGGAAATGGCTCGCCCCCAGCAGGCCGTAGCGACTCTCGCGCCCTTCACGATCGCTGTCCTGTCGATCTTGGTTGAGAGCATCGATCATGGCCTGAAAGTGCTTGGCAGTCTCGACAGCACCAGGCGAGAGTATGCCGAGAGGGTGGTTAAAGCGCACGCCGAAGTGGAAGACCACCACGGGCCGTGCCGCTGGCTGGGATCCGTAGTGACCACCCTCTGCCGACGGAAACTGTGCAGTCGCCCGACCAAGACTTGTGCCCTGCATAAACGGGTTACTCTTTTTGCGTAGACACTGTGCCATTGTGGTCACGATGGAGCCCAACCCGAGCGTGAGGGCCGGGATGAAGCTGAACGGCCGAGGAACCACAGACGAGATGCCGATTTGAAGGATGGCACCGATAGCAAAGAGGGTTTGGATCTTGAAGGCATCTTTGATAACAAACTGCAGACATATTAGCTTATGTAGCAAGTCCTGTCAGAATTAAGCGGTGCATACACCATCCAGAAGCACATCGATGGCTATGGGAGCTCCCTTCACGGGCTCAACAAGCCCGACGAACTTTTCTGTCGCGGTCCGTTCTTGTGTCAAGGGCTGTTGTGACTCCATATCAGGTGGCATTGTTGCTTGGTGTGATTCTTTTTGTGTAAGTCGTTTTAATAAGTCGTTTTTCGAGGCTTGCCTCGCAATATTGCGGCCAGTCAATTTATAATATTGTTTTTCCTCTCTAATTTTCGGGCCGTTTGCGGTGCCACATAATTGTAGGAGAGAGGACCCGTTAAGTTTGGGGTAGGGGCTGCGAATTTGATTCATATGAGACTCTTGTCAGTTGTCTTCTCACATTTACCTTGACTGTCATACCCAAGGGTTTGCTCCTTCCTGAAATGGCACTTTACAACTTGATTTCAAGAAACCGTACAAAACAAAGCAACGCTTTATTGTCCAAAAAGCAAGATATTGTTAGGGGATGCCTAAGCTTCTACCAGAGCCGCAGGAGGACTCGCTGGAATACAAGCTTCATATATTCTTGCATCTGTGGAAGCCTAACCATGCTTACGCAACGTCGACATGAACTCGTGCTTTGTCTCGGAGTCCAGCTGTCCACGCCCTGTTAAATCGACACTGTACAGAGAGAAGGAAAGGCCGATCATGCCAGCACCAATAAAATAGAGTTATTTACGAGCAGTCATCAGGAACAGACTCGAGAGAATCGGCTATGGATGGAGCAGTTGGCAATGGGATGGCGTCTCGATTCTTGCTGTGCAAACGACGATGCAACATTTCAAACCTGCCGTTCGACTCCTTCTTATATGCCCGTGGTGTTTTTAAAAAAAAATTATACATTAATGATGCGTGGCTCTGAGATCGCCGTCTTATTGCCGTCTCCCGCTGTGACAGACTGGCCGTTGTGGCATATGAAATCCATTTGGATGCGTCCAATTTGCGATGCGATGTGTTTTAGACGTGCAAGGTGGTCTGTGCACATGGGCGCTGTGCATATTACTGTCGGACATGCATTATTCCGGAGCGGGAGAATTGCGTCACGGACTACCGCCGCCGCAGGAAGGAGCGCTTGCTACAAGGAGGCGGGGCAACGCTGTGGGAGATCTGCACAGTAATAGGCAGACTGCTTTCCAAACTCTCCAGAGACAGCTCATCGACCAGTCCAGAGGCGAGGCTTACGACGCGCCAGCAGGCACACAGCACACCAACTATCACGAAGAGCGGTAGTGAGGACATGACGGTCTGACGAGGGGACACACAGAACTTGCAGCATGAAGGTGTGGAAATACAATTTCTATATGCTGAGACGCAAAGAGGCAATGCAAACCGAGACAGCGAAACGCTGCACACCGTGAGGCCAGCACACTAATACACCTCGAGGACATAACGGCCGTCTTCCTTGAGGCGGTCAATCTCCTTGTGCGGATCGACCTTGCGGCCGTTGGCCTTGGCGTCGGTGGCAATGGCCTCCATCAGGACGTCGGTCAGATCAGGGACAGGCCACGTGGGACCGCAGAGGTAAAAGGAGCCCTCCTCCTGGATGTACGACTTGACGACGGCGTCCATGCTCTGGCGCATGCGGTCCTGGATGTAAATCTTCTCCGGCTGGTCACGCGAGAAGGCGGCGCCGAGCAGCGTGATGACGCCGGCATCGACGTATGCCTCCCACTCCTCGCCGTACAGGTACTCCTCGCGCTGGTGGCGGCTGCCGAGGAAGAGCAGGATCGAGCCGATCTCCTCGCCGCGGGCCTTTTGCATGGCGCGGTACTGCACAAACGCACGGAAGGGCGCCAGACCAGTGCCGAGACCAGCCATGATCAGCGGCGTCTTGGCGCTCGTCGGCAGCTTCATCACCGACGGCTTGACCGACACGGTCACCTTGGCCCCAACCGGCAGCTGCGACAGGTAGTGCGACGCCTGGCCCCAGCGCTTGCGGCCACGCGAGTCGACCCAGTCGACGACGACAATCATGAGCGACACGGCCGTGGGTGTGACGGCCTGGGCCGACGCGATACTGTACTCGCGGCGCTTCAGCGGCGACACAATGGCCACAAGGTCGGACAGCGACGGGTGCGCCGACCGGAACTCCTGCAGCACATCGACGTACGTCAACGTGTCCTCGTCGGACCGCTTCTTGAACTCGTCCGCACCGTCCTTGCCGCCGAGCGCCAGCAGCTTGGCCTTTTCGGCGGCGTCCGTTGCAAAGTCTGCCAGCGCCTCGTAGAAGCGCTTCGGCGGCTTGCCCAGGATGTCGACATTTTGCAGCAGCGCCTGGTACGCCGTCCGGGTCTCCAGCACCGACGCATCCTCGCGCGAGGGCGCCAGAACCAGGTCGTCGGCCTGCGCGCCGTAAAAGTCGATAAAGGCCTGCACCTCGGTGGCGTCGTTGTCGGCGTGCACGCCCAGCGCCTCGCCAATCTCATACTTGACGCCCGAGTCGCCCAGGTCGAACTCGATGTGGAAGATGTTGCGCTCGTACTTTTGCGGCGTCAGGCGGCGGTTCTCCATCACCGTCACCGTTGCCGTCTTGACCGTCAGGTCCGGACGCAGGCTCGCCTTGGTGCCGTACGCCTCCTTGAAGACCAGGCCCTTGGCTGCCAGCTGCCAGTCGTCCGCCGCCGCGACGGCCTCGGACTCCTCCTTGTCAAACGCGCTGAAGCTGGTCGGCTTGATGGCGTCAGCAAGCGTCGGCGCCACGAAATCGGCCGGCGCCTCGGCCCACGACTCGGAGTACGCGAGCGGCTGCAGGGCCTGGTCCAGGACATCGGCCGACGACTGGGCGGCCAGGGCGTCGTTGAAAGTAGACGACAGGCGGACGAGATCGTCGACAGCAAAGGCGCGGTGCACCAGCTTGAAAAAGGCCTGCTCCAGCAGGATCTTGGCGTCCTTGTCGGCCGTGTCGAGCACAAAGACCTCGAGCTTCTTGGCCAGGATCTCCTGGCGGACGCCGACGGGGATGCGCTTCTCGACATCCTCTGCCTTGAAGGCGGGCAGACGCAGAAGCAGCGCCGAGCCGAGCTTGGCGCTGGCCAGGACGTTGATCTCCTTGAGCAGCTTCTCGTCGCCGACGACGGTGATGTCGGCTTGCTCAATGGCAAATGGCGCGTTCAGCGCCTTGGGCGAGCTGCGGATGTCGGTGCGCACCACGCCGCCCTGGATGAGGTTGTCGTTGACCGAGTGCACCGACACGTGGACTGTGGGCTGCGCAGTGAGCACGCTGGCGACGACCGAAGGCGCCTCCACCGCGGGCGAGTTGTCGACATCCCAGAACGTGTACTGCTGGACCTGGGCCGGAATGAGGGACTCGGTCGGGATGCTGGCGTCCTCGCTGGTCTTGCCGGCCAGCTTCTGCACCACAGAGGTGAGGAAGGCCGGGGTGGGAACATCGGCAGTGGCGTACTTGACGTCGGTCACAGTCGGCGTCTGGGTCCAGCGGTGAGAGAAGGTGACGGCAGCCAGGACATCGGCATACAGCGCCGACTGGACGGCGGCCTCGTTGACGGCAGCCTCGTTCTGGACCTGGCCGAGGACGGCCACGCGGCGCACGGTCGGCGGCAGGATGCTCAGGAAGGCCTCCTCGACAAAGGGACGGTAGAGGCGCACGTTGACGGCGCCAATCTTGTGGCCCTGGGCGGCGAGACGCGGAATCAGCTGGGCGACCAGCTGAGCCTCGACGCTGCCAAAGGCGACAATGACGTCCTCGGCATCGGCGTGGCCGTGGTACTCGAACGGGCGGTAGGCGGTGCCGAGCTCGTTGTTGAAGGCCTGCAGCAGCTCGAGCACCTGGCTGGCGCTGTCGCCACGCTTGCTGGCGGGGATCTCGTGCTGGGACAGGCGCTCGTAGGCCTGGGCGATGTGGTCGGAGCTGAGAGCATCGGTGACCTTGACAGTCTCGCGCGAGACGCGCAGGCCGTCATAGACGTGCAGGGTGGGCAGGACCTTGGCGGCGAGGGTGGCGAACAGGGCCATGTGCTGGGCCTCGGCAGCGGAGGCGCTGGCGACAAGGCCGAGGCCGAGCTCCTCAGCGAGCTGCAGGGTCGAGCTGTAGTCGCTGACGAGGCCGTCCTGGGCGACATAGTCGAGGGCGGCGATGTGGGCGACAAAGGGGCTGGCGACGTCGTACAGCAGGGAGAGCTGGTCGAGCGAGGAGCGGAGCAGGCGCAGGCTGGACGAGGGGGCAACGAGCGACTGGGGGAAGTGGCGCTTGCTGAGGTCAAAGTCCTTGGAGAAGATGTAGCCGAGCGCAAAGGCGCCGGCGCCGGTGCGCGACTGCAGCGGGACGACCGAGGTGGCATAGCCGTGGACGTTGGTCTCCTGCTGGCTCTCCCAGTGGCGGGCGGCGATGTCGAGATCAAAGGTCTCGGGCGAGTAGCTAAAGAGCTTGTCCGAGAGTTTGTAAGCGACCTGCTGGACAAGCAGCTGGGCCGTGGCATAAGTCGGGCCGGAAATGGCAGAGAGGGCCGTTGAGGAGACCGTCTTGAGGTCCTGTGCGGGCGGCTGCTGCACGGCCGGTGCCGGGCTGCCGGTCGTTTCCTCGTGCTTGAGCTGCATATTTGGAGAAATGGAGGAAATCAGCAACGGGAAATCAACAAGAAAAACTTTTGGGTATTGCCGAAACGACAAGAAGCCAGCAAACAGCCAACAGGACAGTGCAATGCTTCACAGAAAAATAATGTGCAACGAACAAGAAGGCAAAAACGCTGGCAGAAAAATTCAATGGAGCCAAACTCTACACGCTCACGGCCGACAATGGCGGGCGGCGCTTTCGTCGAGCACGCAATTGACCTAGTCTTATACTAGGCTAGCTGGGATGATACCCCGGCATCTCGGTATTCGGGGATGGTCCAAGCGATTTTCACGTGGGTCCGCTGACTAAGCACTCTTCAACAAGGCAACTTTTTGGTATTCATACAGCGTGCGTGGGCGCCGCACGACACGACATGGGGTGTCTATTTCTTTGGCTTCTTGCGCAGGGTGTGCAGGTTCGGGGGCTTCTCGAGGCCCAGGCGGGCACGCAGCTCGGCGGCGTCGGTCTCGAGCTCCTTTTCCCAGTAGACGTTGATGATGGGCTTGGCGTTGCGGGCGGAGCGGAGGGCCCAGGGCAAAAAGATGGAGAAGAAGCGGTGGCGCTCGGCGGGCTTGAGGCGGGCGACGGCGACGAGGCTGAGGGCGGTCATGGGCAGGCCGGTGTTGACAAACTCGAAAGCCTTGAGCGCGATCTCGCCCTCGACGTACTGGGGCGGCAGGCCGAGGACGGCGTGGTAGAGGTCGTGGCACTCGCGGTAGCGCTGGATGACGTAGGCGCACTCGGCATTGTCGACGTAGCGCACGGGGTCGCGCACGTCGGGCGACATGTGGTAGCGGCGGCGGAACTCGCCGTAGACGCGGCCGACGGTGTTTTCGGGCAGCGCCAGCAGCGGCTCGAGCGGCAGCGTCTCGGACGAGATGCGGGGGCGGTCGCGCAGAATCCTCCGGCCGGTCGGGTCGGCGAGCATGGTGTCGCGCAGGCGCTGGGCCACGGGGCCGGCCGAGACTTCGCCGAGCGTGGCAATGAGATCTGGTGGTCAGCGGGGGTAAAGTCGGAAAGAAACTGTAAAACAAAAAAAAAACAAAAAAAACGCACCCGCCCGTCGCGGATTCAGAAACGCCCCAAAGGCAGAGCCCAGGCCCAGCGCGGCCTTTTCGACCAGCGTCAGCGGGACGTGGCCCTCGTAGCTGGGCGGTGGTCGGTTGAGGACGGAAAAGGCGTGGGCGTGCGCCGCCAGCGACGGCACCGTGGCCGGGCCGGCCGCCCGCGCCCATGCTGCTGCTTGTCGTCGCGCAATGGGCCGTACAGATGCCATGGCGGTGGTGCTGGAAGCAAGTGGTGGACGCTCGGAAACGAAGCTCGGAAGGGAAGCTCAAGATGGTACGAGGTCGTGCCAGAAAAGAGCGGGGCACTTTGGATGTATCACGTGACTTTCGGAAGCAAACGAGTCACGTGGGCCGGCGGCCGGCGGTCGAGCCTTCCTTGTGGGTCTGCGCGTTTTGTGCCGGTTTTAGCGCAAGAGATGCTGACAAGGAGAGTGGCCGGGCCTCCGTGTACGGACGCTAAGAGGCAGCATCTGACCTTTGCGCCGCACAAATCGCTCGGGCAGAAAGGCAGAAACCGCACAAATCTCGCTGACGTGGCCCCCGACCCGGAGGAGGGTGTGCTGAGACCCTGCGGTTTTGTGTATTTATAACCAGGCTGCTTGTGTCAGCGTCATCGTTGTCTTTCTGTTTCCATCCACATCTTCTGGGGGTCTTTTTAGGGTCTCTATCCTGCCTTCCTTTTTTCGACACTTGTTCTGCTGTACTCTATTGTTCACAGTTTGACAAACTCGCGACCACAGTTGTCGTCACTTGCGTCACTACTCTGTTCCTACTCTGTTACATTTTCCTCATGGCGCCCGCTACAGACACGACGCGGCCGGCCGCACAGCATGCGGTGACGACGTCGATCTTGGTGGGCAACTTGCACTGCCCGTCATGCGTGACGACGATCCGCGAGGTGCTGCAGGCGGCCGGCCAGGACCACGTCCGATGGGTGTCGCCAAACATTGTGACATCCATGGTGACGGTGGAACACGACCACCAGGTGTCACTGCAGACGATGGTGACAGCGCTGGAAGACGCGGGCTTTGAAATCTACGGAGTGTCGTCGTCGACAGGCGAGACGTTGGCGGCCGGTGGCACGGAGGCAGCAGAGACAGAGACCGAGACAGAAATGGCCGAGATGGCCGAGATGGCCTCCGCATCGACCCCGCCGGCCACAGGCGCGGCCACGTCGACCTGGCCGTTTTCGCGATGGATGGCCTCGAAGCAGCCGGACCAGAGCCCCACGGCTGCGGCGCGGCAGGCCCACCTGGAAAACTGCGAGCACTGTCGGCTGCTGTCGAAGCTGGGCACGGCCACAGACGGCGCGGCCGACAGCCCCGTCGACAGCTCGGCAGAGAGCCCACTAGGAAGTGAAGACACCCCGACATCCTCACCCGAGCCAGAGGCGGCGCCAGAGGAGGTGTCAGAGAAGGTGTCAGAGGCGGCGCCGACCTCGCCAGCCAAAGCGGCCACAGCCACGTCGAAATTTGTCACGGTCGAGGACGAGGACGCGCCTCGGCGGCGGCCTCGCTTTCGGGTCAGCGTGGCGGTGGGCGGCATGACGTGCGCGGTGTGCGTCAACACGATCACGGACGCGCTGCGGCAGCACGAGGGGGTGCTGCAGATCGCGGTCAACCTGCTGACCAACAGCGCGTCGATCCTGGTGGACGAGGCGGACCGGGCGGCCGAGGTGGTGGAGGCCATTGAGGACCTGGGCTACGACGCCACGCTGGACGGGGTGGTGGAGGAGGACACGGGAGAGACGCCGGCGGCGGGCCAGGGCGAGACGGCGCGACGGACGATTGAGATTGCCATTAGCGGTCTCTACTGCGCCCACTGTCCGGAGCGGATCGAGCGCAGCCTGGCGGGCTTCCGGCAGTCGTCACTGACGGTGGAGACGCGGCCGACGCTGCAGCGGCCGATCCTGCGGCTGTCGTACGTGCCGGACGCGCCGCGGTTCACGGTGCGGCACATTCTGGCGGCGATCGCGGCCAGCGACGGGGCGCTGACGGCGACGCTGTACCACGCGCCGACGCTGGAGCAGCGGTCTCGGCGGATCCGCGCACGACACCAACGACAGCTGATGTGGCGCGTCATCGGCACGGGGCTCGCGTGTGTGCCGTCGCTCGTGATTGGCATCGTCTACATGTCGCTGGTGCCGGCCAGCAACAGCGGCCGTGCCTTTCTGACGAAGCCGTGGGTCTCGGGCCTGAGCCGGGCCCAGATTGCGCTCTTTGTGTGCGCCACGCCCGTGTACTTTTGCGCGGCCGACCTGTTCCACAAGCGCGCGCTCAACGAGCTGCGCGTGCTCTGGCGGCGCGGCAGCCGCACGCCGGTGCTGGCGCGCTTCTACCGGTTCGGCAGCATGAACACGCTCATCAGCCTGGGCACGACGGTAGCTTACGTCAGCAGCGTGGCGCAGATGCTGGCGGCGGCGGCCGACCACGGCGCCCACACGGACGACGCGGACTTTTACTTTGACTCGGTCGTGTTTCTGACGTTTTTCCTGCTGTGCGGGCGGCTGATTGAGGCCTATAGCAAGTCGCGCACGGGCGACGCCGTCGAGCTGCTGGGGCGGCTGCGGCCGGCGACGGCGGTGCTGGTGGAGGACGAGAAGACGGACCGCGACGTGGCGGCCGACCTGCTGGAGACGGGCGACGTGGTGCGGGTGCGGCACGGGGCGTCGCCGCCGGCGGACGGTGTTTTGTTGCCGGGCGACGCCTCCGTGTTTGACGAGTCCAGCCTGACGGGCGAGTCGCGGCCCGTGGCCAAGCACGGCGGCGACGCCGTCTATGCCGGCACGGTCAACGGCGACGCGGCCGTGCGCGTGCGCGTGACGGGTGCGGCCGGGGCCTCGCTGCTGGACCAGATCGTGGCGGCCGTGCGCGAGGGCCAGACCAAGCGCGCGCCCATGGAGCAGATCGCCGACCTGCTGACGACGTACTTTGTGCCCGTGGTCACGCTGATTGCCATTTTCACCTGGCTGCTCTGGATGGGGCTCGGGCTGGGCGGGCGGCTGCCGGACGACTATGTCGATGCCGCGTCGGGCTCGGGGGCCGGCCGCTGGGTGACGTTTGCGCTGCAGTTTGCCATTGCCGTCTTTGTCGTGGCCTGTCCTTGCGGCTTGGGCCTGGCCGCGCCGACGGCCATTTTCGTCGCCGGCGGCATCGCCGCCCGCTGCGGCATCCTGGCCAAGGGTGGCGGCGAGGCCTTTGAAAAGGCCAGCCGCATCGACTGCGTCGTCTTTGACAAGACCGGCACCCTCACCGTCGGCGGCGCCCCCACCGTGACCGACTCGGTCTTTGTCGGCGACCCAGCCCGTCTGCGCCCCGCCCTGCGCCTCCTCGAGGCCAACAGCAGCCACCCGCTGGCCAAGGCCATTGTCACCTACTGCACCGACGCCGACACCGACCCTGCTTCAGCCGGCGGCCGCGTCGACGACGTCCACGAGATGCCCGGCCGCGGCATGCGCGCCGTCTACCACGACCCTGACAACACCACGCAGGACCTGCTCGTCGGCAACGAGGCCCTCATGGCCGAGTTTTCCGTCCCCGTGCCCGAGGCCGTCGCCACACAGCTGCAGCAGTGGCAGGCCGACGCCAAGTCGGTCGCCCTCGCCGCCACCCGGACGAGCCCCGACAAAGACAAAAACAACAACGCCCCCTGGACCCTCGCCGTCGCCCTCGCCGTCGCCGACCCCGAACGCCCCGAGGCCGCCGCCGTCGTCGCCGCCCTGCAGGCGCGCGGCCTGCAGGTCTACATGCTCAGCGGCGACAATGCCGTCACCGCCGAGGCCGTCGGCCGCCGCCTCGGCCTGGCGGCGAGTCACGTGATTGCCGGCGTCCTGCCCACGCAAAAGGCCGCCCGGCTGCAGGCGCTGCAGGCCTCGCTGCCGTCGCGTCGCCGCTTCGGCCGCAGCCACCGCGCCACCGTCGCCATGGTCGGCGACGGCATCAACGACGCCCCCGCCCTCACCCAGGCCGACGTCGCCATTGCCGTCGGCTCGGGCTCCGACGTCGCCATTTCCTCCGCCGACTTTGTCCTCGTCCAGCCCGGCCTCGGCGCCGTCCTCACCCTGCTCGACCTCAGCCGCGCCACCTTTCGCCGCATCGCCTTCAACTTTGGCTGGGCCCTCGTCTACAACGTCCTCGCCGTCCCCGTCGCCGCCGGCGTCCTCTACCCCATCCACACCCGCTCCACCTCCCACATCCGCCTCGACCCCGTCTGGGCCTCGCTCGCCATGGCCCTCAGTTCCGTCTCCGTCGTGCTCTCGTCGCTCGCTCTGCGCAGCCCTATCCCGGGTCTAGGGTTCCGCCCGTCGGCCTTGCGTCTACCTCCCAGTGCTTAGTCATCCGGCAGTACCAGTACTCTGTCATTCAGCGCAGCGCATAATAATCAAACAGTCTTGTCATTCATTCTCGCTCTGCCGTGAAATGTGAAATCCGTGCCCCAAAACGCCTATCCCTTGCTCTATTCCGTCTGGTCCGTTCCCCGCGTCGTCCGCGTCGTCTGCGCCGTGCCTGGCCGGCTGGCCGCCGTGCCCGGTCGACTCGTCGTTCCTGCACGCTTCGCCTTTCTCGCTGCTGCTCCCTTGGGGTCGAACAGACTCTTGACCCGCCGCAGTCGCGCCCACCGCTCCTTATCCTTGGCCGCCCGCGCGCCTTCGTCCTCCTCGCTGCCGCCACCGCCACCCTCCCCAGGCGTCGTCGGCGTGGCCGGACTGTCCCCTGCAGCCGCCACTGTGGCCGCGCGCGGCCGCACCGGTGTTGAGGGCGCCGTGACCGCCTCCGACAGGCCCTTGCTATGCGCAGGCCCCGCCTTGCTCTTTGTGCTCTTTGTGCTCTTTGTGCGGTTCCGCAGATACGCGTCGTTGCGCAGGACCTGCACCAGCAGCGCCCAGCCCGCCGTGCTCTCGCCGCCGCTGCGCTGCACCGCGCCGTTCTTCCACGGACAAAAGAAGCGGTGCTCGCGCACGGGATCGAGGCCGTCCATGGGCGCCGGCTCCAGCACCGTCTCGGTGGCCAGGTCGACCTGCTTGCTCTTGAACATCCACAGACCCAGACGGCGCAGACAGGTGTGGCACGATGCCGAGTTGGGCACCGGTCCGATGCGGTGGTTGGTCAGGCCCTGCCAGCCGAGGAGGGCGAGCGTAAAGGCGACGCGGTTCGGATTCGGGTTCGGGTTCGGGTGGTCGTCGGGGCCGCCAAAAAAGTCGGGCGGCAGCGTCGTCAGCACGGCGTCGACATCAAGGCCGGCCGGCAGCTGCAGGTTAAAGGCGTAGGGCAAAAAGTCCTTGCGCGCACACAGCTCGTCGTAGCGCTGTCGCAGAGCCGCGAGGGCCGCCGGTGGGCTGGCCAGCGGAAGCCGCAGCAACGTGTCGTCGCAGCCCCTCTTGCGCCACAGACAGTCCTCCTCGTGCGCCGACACGATCAGGCCGACGTATCGATCGACGAGCGCCTCGCCGGCCCCCTCGGCCAGCGGCGGCGCCGGACCGACGCCATCGTCGCCGCCCAGACGCACGACCAGCTCGCGGTGGCAGAGCGTGCAGCGCACTCGCTCCTTGCCGTGCGCGCTCCAGCCGCGCCGCGCCCACTCAATCTCGTTGATGTGGTCCGGCTTGGGCGTCCAGTCGGTCAGCTCCTGGAACGTGGCCAGCCGCCGCAGCAGCTGCTCGCGGTCGCCGGGACAGTATCGGGGCTGGGGCGGCTGCAGGGATGTTGTCGTTGTTGTTGTGGTCGTTGTTGCTGCTGTTGCCGGTGTCTTTCGCAGTAGGCCGACGGACGGCAGCGTGGCCGCGTTGCCCGACGTGTCCCGCAGTGTCGATGTCGCCCCGATGCGTCGTCGCTTGGCCAAAAACTCGAGCTCTGCTATGGCGGCCGAGGTCGTCGTGGTCGACGTCGACGTCCGGACTGGAGACGGTGAAGCCGGCGGTGGCACCGTGGCTGTCTGCCCGTCGGACCGCTTGCTGATGTCGCTGGCTTTTTCTGCTTCTACGCCGCCAGAGAAGGCAGCGCTCTCTGTTGCCGCAGAAACCTTTTTTTCAGGCGTCGAGCTGCCGGCCGCTGGCCGCGTGCCCATTCCCTGCAAAAGAGCATTGAATTTCCGTTTCGTCGCATTCATCTTGCTGGGTTTTATCGACGAGGCGCAAAGTGTCGCCAGTTTGCTGGTTCGTGGGAGGCTCACGACGAAGGACTCTTGATAGAAAACAAGGAGCTCCAGAATTCTTAGTACACAAACGCGGTTGCCAGCCAGCGCACGGGCAGTGTTTCCAGAAGCGGCAGGCAGGGGTGCGGGGGCCGGCTAGGGACGCACCGGAATTCTAACGCCCTTTTACACGTGACTGTACATACATGGCGCAGTACGGAGAAGATACCTAAAATATTAGGCATGATACATCTAGGGCTAGACCTAGAGATGACGCCAGCCAGTCTGGCAATCATCACCAACAGCCAGAGCAAAGCACCAGATCTTTCCGAATCTTGGAAAATACACGTTTTTTGCCACCTTGAACGTGTGCGCCTGCAATTGGACTGCTTCTGTCTTGTGCATGACATCCCTGCGTTTTACGAGGTTGCAACTGATTCTGCTCGGCTTAGCGCTAGCGCTGGCTTGGATCGCAGCGAGAAGTCTGTCGAGCGGGAAGCTGGCGAGTTTCACGTTGTGCCGACCAGCTCTACGACAAAAACACATCACCATGGCCGCGACCGCAAAGACCGCTTATGCCGACGAGCTCGAGGTGGCCCAGCTGGCCGTGCAGCGGGCCGCGATCCTGACGAAAAAGGTGTTTCACGAAAAGGCAAAGGGCACCATTTCCAAGGACGACAAGTCGCCGGTGACGATTGGCGACTTTGGGGCGCAGGCGTTGATCATTGCGGCGCTGCGGGCCAACTTCCCGTCGGACGAGATCGTGGCCGAGGAGGAGGCCGCGCAGCTGCGTGCGGAGCCGCCGCTGCGGGAGACGGTCTGGGGCTTTGTGCGGCAGACGCGGCTGAGCGACGAGGCGGCCGAGGCGCGGCTGGGCGGGCCGGTGGCGAGCGCCGAGGCGATGCTGGACCTGGTGGACGAGGGCCGCAGTGCGGGCGGCCGCGTGGGCCGCGTGTGGACCATTGACCCGATTGACGGCACCAAGGGCTTCTTGCGCGGCGGTCAGTATGCCGTCTGTGTCGGCCTGTTGGTGGACGGCGAGGTGCGCGTGGGCGTGCTGGGCTGCCCGAACCTGCCGGTGGACGACGCGGCCCCGCTGGACGCCAACATGGGCGCCAACCAGACGGACGAGGGCGCCGGCCACGGCGTGCTCTTTGCGGCCGTGTCCGGCGGCGGCGCCTTGAGCCGGCCCCTGACCACGGGCGCCCTGGCACCGGCCCGGCCCATTGCCATGCGCAGCATGACCGACGACGCGGCCGCGCTCGCCTCGGCCTCGTTTTGCGAGAGCGTCGAGGCCGGCCACTCCAACCAGGGCGGCGCGGCCGCCATCGCCGCCCGTCTCGGCATCACCCGGCCCAGCGTCCGCATGGACTCGCAGGCCAAGTACGGCTCCATTGCGCGCGGCGCCGGCGACATTTACCTGCGGCTGCCCGTCTCGGCCACGTACCAGGAAAAGATCTGGGACCACGCCGGCGGCGACCTGATCGTGCGCGAGGCCGGCGGCCGCGTCACCGACACGCTCGGCCACCCGCTCGACTTTGGCCACGGCCGCACCCTCGCCCAGAACAAGGGCGTCGTCGCCGCTCCCGCCGCCGTCCACGCCCGTGTCCTGGCCGCCGTCCAGGCCGTGCTCGGGATCACCGCGTGAGCGGCAGGGCTCCTGGCCAAAAATGAGAGCGGCTACTCGCACAGTCATGGTCGTAACATGTACGGCACATTCGATGGGTTCCTCCTTCACCATAACCCTATAGGTGCGCTGCATTCTAGAGTCTGGCAGACTGGCGGAGAAGGCCTGCGGTGACTGGCAGAGAAAGGCCTGCGGTGATTGGCTTGACTCTGTGTCGGCGCTTCTGCTAGACCGACAGGCAAGGGAGGACGGAGAGACTGGGAAATGAGTTTGGAGAAAACGGACTTCCCATTCAGCTTGAGGCAAATGGCGACGTGTCACCATGCACCATACTCTGTACATCTTGTCGCTATGTTCGTGCCAGTGGCGACTTTGTATCGTGCGAGTAGCAACTCTTCAAATATACAAAAAATATACGTTTTATACACCGCCTATTTGATCTTCTTCTGCTTCAGCTTGATCGTCTCGTCGTTGACAAAGATGCCCTTGCCCTTGTACGGCTCCGGCCGCCGCCACCTCCGAATGCTGGCCGCAAACGCCATCAGCTCGCCGCGGTCGATGCTCTCTAGTAGCACCCGCGTCTGCTGCGGCGTGCTGGCCGCGATCCCCTGCGGTACCGCCATCTCCACCGGGTGGTTAAAGCCGAGCTTGAGCACCACAAACTTCTGCCCCGGGTACTGCTCCTTGTGCGGCCGCTGCTCCACCGTTGCCCGGTATCCAACACCGACCAGCCGCAGCACCGCCGTGTGGCCCTCGGATACGCCCTGCACACAGCGGTTGAAAAGTGCCCATGTCGTGCCTAGTTGTCTGTCAGACCGGGCCTTCCTCTTGTCTTTTATGTTTGTCATTTTGTCGTTCTGATCATGGACTCACCCCACATCTGCCTCTGCTCCTTGACCTCCGCGCTCTCCACACTCATCTGCACTCTCCGCTGCTCCGCGTCGTGCTCGAGCTTTAGAAACGACGGCAGCTCCAGATTCAGTTTGCCTGTCCCAGTCAGCTCCTGCTTCCCTCTGTCCAACTCGCCCATTCGCACGGCCACCTACCGAGAGGTCCTTCAAACGTCACCGTTCGCCGCGGCACCTTGAGGTACGACGTCGGGTCCACCTTGACCTTGGGCTCGCCCACCAATAGTTCCACGCCTGGCGGAATCGTGATCGGTGTCCGGCCCAGCTTCGAGCTCTGTGCCGTCGTCGCCGAAAAGGGCCGCGAGCAAATACATGGCACTGCAGCCGCTAATTGTGTGCGTCCCGCCGTCGCCGCCGCCGTCTCGACAGCGCGGCCAATAGACCGCCCTCGGCTGGGCGCAAACATGGTGTGCCGCTGGGGGTTGTCGGAAAGTGGCGTGTCGGTTCGAGCCCTGTCACGGAGACTGTCGGACTGTCAATCGGTTGAAGCTTCTGAAATTTTGGCCCGGCATCCCGCTCCACTTTTTTCGCTAGTGATCATGTGACTTCGCGATCGGCCCTCGCGCCGCTCAAACCTTCCTGATTCGGCACTCACATCGCACCTTCCGGGTAAGCTATGTTTTCGGCTGGACAGTGAGTTCTCAAGTCAAAATCTCCAGAGAAGACACTATTGCCTCATCCCATAAATGACAAACTACCTCACCTTTCTGAGCTTCCCCGGTCTTGCAGCGCCGCGCTATGACTCTGAATGACTTGCAGCTACTTGTTGCTTCTGGCTCTTACTGTTGGTCAAAGACCACTACTGTCGCTTTTCCGCCAAATCATTGCTTGGCCGCATTGATCGTGTCTCTCTCTGTCTATAATGCGTCTGTCTTGCAAAGCCTCGCTCTTTGTCGCAATTCAACTCCTTCTGTCCTATGCGAGCTGCTCGCCATGGACTTTCGGAAGACCGAGCCCGGATGGTAAGATGGATTGATTCCTACCATGTGCATGGTTTGGTTCTAATGTAGTGGCAGGTGGCAGTAATCAACCTGCAGCCATAGAGATGAGCCCTTCTGTGCTCCTTCAGACTGGCGTCCAACGTTCTCTGGTCTATCGCATTGCCCTGGATGAACTTCAAGAGCTGGAAGCCGAACCTTTGTGCCACCGTGTTGCTGCCCGACTTCTTGTTCACAACTGCCAGCTCCTGGATGGCAAGGACGAGACGGCCATTCTTACTGATAGCGGTCGGCAATCGCGCGACTTTGTTGATTCTTACGCTGCCAGCCTTGCCATTTGCGACTTGGAAAAGGCTAATTTTCACATACCAACGGAATGCGAGCGATTCCGTGAGCCGGAGTTGAGCAAGCTCCCAGCGGGGGATACGGCGCGACTCCACGTTTCACCCACGGAGATCAGAGCGTGTCTTACCGGCCTCGGAAATTCGGCGTCCGCCTGGAACACCTGGGTGAGCTACAGCCACAAGGCCGTTCGATTCTGTGAGGCAGCTCGAGCAGACCACGAAAAGAGTACGTGGTTCGTTCATGCTTCTAGAGGCAAGAGTCCCCTTCAAGACTGACAATTTAGCTCAAAACATTCTTGTCTTTCAGCGTCTCACGAGAGTCATGGCAAAGCTCACCTCCGACGTCGACGCAGAAATTCAACGGCAAACAGAAACGTGGAATTTGGCCACTCATCAAACCAGCGAGAAAATCAGCCAGCTAACACCACAAATTGACCGGATATGGGCCCTTCTCAGCAACATTGGCAGCTATGTCGACGGCGACCTTGGCCCGGCTCTACAGCAGGCCAGAAGTTCAGCACAAGAAGGATACGAAGCGACAGAAAATTTACAGCAACTGCTTTCCGCAATGATGAAAACTGTTCTTGAAACCAGCTCCCAGGCCGCCTATTCCCACGAGCAGTCCCTTCAGCGTGTGTCCCAGAGAGTCGACAGCGAAATCAACGGGTTTGAATCCGCCATGAGCGTGCTACTCACGACAGTTGTAGACCTACACAACGACCTCGTAGGTGCCGGTCCTTTTGGCTTGCGTTAGCACTATGCTAACAAAGACCCAAGGAGATATCGCACCGCCACATGAGCGATTTGACTATGCAACAAGGATCTCTCGAACAGGTACATGGGCAAGGCCAATGGGACTTTTGATTGTATGCTGATCGCCATAATAGGGAATGCAACGACTGGTTGGTTTGGAAAAGGTGTTATCGTCCAGCTACAGCGACCAGGAGCGGCTTCTGGTGCAGGCAAATAACATGACAAACGACATTCTCGATACCCTCGAACTGACGGCCGCAACCGCGTCCAGCATGAAGGGCTCATACGGCTTAGGCAGCGTAGCTCATGGCTGGTGGCCATTCTTTGTGTGTCCCGCAGCTTCTATTGTGATGGGGTCATATGGGCTTCCACCGTCCATTCTGCGGAACTTAGGCCTGATCGCCTTTGGGGAGCTGCTCGGTCTTGTTGTCTCTTCCTACAGCCGATTGAGCAAGGCGGCATCCTTCATTTCCCTTACAAGGAGCCTGGCAACGAACACGACTGAATTTGCCTGACAAGCTCTTGCAGATGGATTTTTTTTCTTTTCTTATTGTGTGCATTGCGTATGGGTGGATTTATTTGTCGGGCTGGGCTGGGCGGGTAGGAAAATCAAGGCGCTATTTATTTCATGATTTGTCCACAATTCTCAGTGGCTGCTGTAGCAACGGCCCAAAACGGTGGGGTGACTTGAACTAATGCGGAAAGCTGGACATTCGCATTTGGGACTTTGCGCGTGGCCACGACCTCGTGTGGTCGTTTAACATTTACAAAATACATGTAAGATACGACAATGGCGAGGCTTGCAGGGCAAAGATCCGCTGTCAAGCGTCCAGAAACGGCGCCAGCACGACGACCAACGCGAAGCGAACAGGACTCTTCGTCTGAAGGCGATGCGCCAGCGACGAAAAGACGGCGCCTAACTGCGAAAAGCTCACAACCGGACAGACGAGAGAGGCGCGTTGGCGGCAGAAGCAACGAAGCGTCAAGAGAAGAGGAGATTGAGGAGGAGGAGGAGGAGGAAGAAGAGGAAAAGGAGGAGACAAGCGAGCGACCCAAGAAAAGTCTGCGTGTTGCCTCTGCGAAGCCGGCGTCGCCAGCAAAGCCAGTCGCGAAGAAACCGCGCGGGCGCCCCGCGAAACGACAAGGAGGGCTGAGCACAGAATATGTGCTTGAAACGACGGCCAAGGCCTTGGAAAGCGTACGGCCGTTCGGGGGGAAGACAAAGGCGACCGACACCGCCGCGGGACAGGCGGACCATGGCAACGGCCATGAAGTCGTGCGCAGACAGCGTCGCAAACGGCAGGTCACAGCCCCGTCCGAAATAAGGTCCTCCAATCGGATCCGGGGTCGCCCTCCCACGATTGAACCAAAGAGCGCAGCACAAAGCGAAGACGAGAGCGACGAGGACAGAGAAGCGCAACAAAAGCCTGGGAGAGCGCGCAAGGCGCGCAACACTCGGGGGCAGTCAGAGGAGGACGATATTTACAACGGTCCGAGAGATGAAGACGTGAACGAGCCAGGGGTGGAGGAGGAGGTGGTGGTGGCGGCGGAGTCCGACAGGGAGTACGAGGAGGACGGGCACGAGCAAGACGGGCACGAGCAAGACGGACACGAGCAAGACGGGCACGAGCAAGACGAGCACGAGCAAGACAACAGCAATCCCCACGAGCCAACGGCGGAGAACGAAGAGGCCGACAGGGAGCTGTCGGGTTCACCTGAGCCGGCCGAGCGGCCGGTGATCACGATGACGGCCGAAGACAAGCAAACCGTGACACTACGCAGCACGACGGCTGAGGAGATTATCAAGCTGATGGGCAGCGTGCACTGGTCGGGCAAGCGGACGTGGAAGGTGGCGTTCCGGCGGCTGCGGGAGGACGCGCAGTCGGGACTGCTGCCGGTGACGGCGCAGGGCAAGGGGCTGTGGAGAGTGCTGGGAGAGGTGATGGTTATCTATGCGGAGACGCCAAGGCCAGTGTTTCCGAGCCAGGGCTTTTTCCAGCCGTTTGCACAGCACGCGTTCCTGGTGCAGAACGCGCAAAAGCTACGGCGGCGGCGAGACGAGATCCGGCGGCGCATCAGCGAGATCTGCGACGTGTCGCTGGCACCGGTGGCCGAGGACCTGACGGCACGCGAGCGGCAGATGCGGGCACTGCTGTGCGAGGACGTCCGCTGCTTTCTGATTCCGGAAATGGCGGCGCTGCTGGAGATGACGCTGATGCTGGGCGGCCGCGACGACGACGAGGCCATTTTTCTAGACGGCTTCTATGTTCCGCTGGGCAACTGTCGGATGACACGCGCGGCGCTCGACGCGGCGACGCAGGCGGCATCGTGGCTGGCGCGGCTCGAGGCGGGCCTGGCGCACGAGCTGGGCTACCGGAGCGAGTACGGCATGAAAGGGAAGAATGACGAAGACGACGACGACGACGACGATAACGATGACGACAGGATCGGCAACGCTGACGATGTCTACTACGATGTTGAGATGGAGGCGACCCGCGTTAGCTCCAAGAAGCGGGCGCGACGGCTGCTATATCTACTAGTCAACCGGGTACAGGACGAGATCTGCGGGGCCAAGATTGAGCTGGAGCGCGATATCCGGGGAGACGAGGTGCGGCGACGGCGGGCAGAACGGTGGGCGGAGATGGCGGAGCTGGAGCGGCAGCGAGCGGATGCAGAGACGGTCGCCAGGCCGGAGCGGGCTGATGAGGAAGAGGCCGACATGGATTTGATGGTGGACGCGTTCGAGGAGATTGAGCCCCAAGGGATCGAGAACCAAGCCGGGGAGGCGGCTGTCGAGACGTCCAACGGGGTGGCAACGGTGGCTCGGGCAGGCACGCCGACGTGGTTGGAAGACTCGCAAAGGAGGCCGGCCGAGCCCGAGCCGGCCGAGCCCGAGCTGGCCGAGCCCGAGCCAAGCCAACCATCCGTCACGGTCCAACCGACGAATTCCAACTTTTCGCCAGAGGAGCTGGGACGCATCGTCCGATGCCTGCGCAAGAAGGCGAAACCCAACCTGGCGCGGCTGGCGACGGAGATGGGCCGCGACGTATTGGACGTGGCAGGCCAGGCCGAGGTGCTGAAGAGCGCGGCGCGCACGCTGGCGACCAAGCGACAGGAGGCGATGCCGGCCTGGGCGCGGGCCGGCTTCGAGCTGACGGGGCTCGGCGGGCTGTGATCTGACATTTGAAATTTTGTCATGGGACGTGGGTTTGGCCGGGTTTGGCCTTGGGGTCCTTGTACGAGCACATGTTGAAAGGATGGCGTTGTGGCGTTGTGGTGGGTTTATGATACCAGTTTGAGTTGACAACGAATGGAGTAAAAATAGGCATTCATAAAATTATACGAGTGCCGAGTACGAGTAGTGCTCGTGTCCAAGGTCGACCTATGACGTCTGGCCAATCAAACAGCACGCAGCTCCCCTGCAAGATACGACACGTCCATCGCTGGCCCAGTAATCTTACGGCGCCCGGATCCGTCACAGCTGGCCCGTTTTGGGACGATAGCGCGAGCAACTGCCACCGACGGCGAACCGGCTGCCGACGTCTAGCGTTCCGGCGGGAGATTGCTTGCTGGCCGTTTCAGTGCCAGCGTCTGTTAGCGGCCGGCCGCTGTGGTGTCGACAAGAGCTCTTTCCCTCCCCTCTCCCCCTGATCCTCGGTGGTCAGTGCTGTCCACTTTTCTGTTCTCTCCCCTCTCGCTCGCTTCCTTTCTCCACCCACTCACCCACCTCTGGCGGGTCCTTGCTCTCTCCCTGGTCCCAAGATTGCTGGGCCACGTTCCTCCCACTCTAATTTTCTTTCTCTGCCCGTTTCTCGACATTATTACACCATCTCCTTCTCTTGCACCTGGCAAATCGGCAGGTTTGCTTTTTCGTTTTGCTTCTGCTCCATACGTCTCTCTCTCTCTGCCTTACGCAATCCGAAGCAGTGGCCGGTGCGGGCCTTTTTTTCTCCGTGTGCTTTCCTGTCATTGTCGGCTCGCGCATCGCCCTTTTTTTTTTTAACCCAGTTTTGGAACCGCGTTCTACTAGTCAACCCGTGTCTCCGTCTTCGCGTCATTGTCCAGCTCTCGCACGATCCCTCGGAGCTCTTGTCTGGCCTCGTGTCCACATCTACGATCTTTTCGGCCAGCTCCCTCCCCGACGCTCATTCTCTTGTCATTCAGTGCGGTTGAACCAAGTCTTGGCTTCTGGTGAGTTTACCGTCTGTGTCCACTGATTGGTGATCGGGTCATGCAATTCCCGGCAGCCAATATAAAGTCGAAGCTCCTGGACGTGCTGACACAGGGGGTGTCTCTCTGTAGCTTTTCCAGCGAGACGAACACGCAGTTTCTCCCTCTTCAATCTCCCAGTTTTCGCTAAACATCCATCGCCATGGCCGACACCGACGATTCCGCCACGGTCCAGCACGACCAGGTCCCCGCGACGCCTGTGTCGGCTGCTGCCGAGTCTTCCGCGACTGAGGCGTCTCCGGTTTCGTTGGCCACGGCCTCGCCCAAGTCGGCCGCCACCGCGCCCAAGACGCCGACCAAGGCCGCTGCGAAGCCCTCGACGGCCACGGCCGGCACGAAACGGCCGTCGGGCGTGGGCGTGCCGACCTCCACGACGGCCCGGCGCACGGCTCTGGCCGGCGGCGTGCCTGCCAAGCCCTCCAGCACGACCACCACGGCGCGCACCAGCCTGGCCGGCGGCCTGAGCAAGCCCCCGACTCGCCCCCTTACCGGCACCACGTCGACCCTGGCCCGCCGTCCGACCACGGCCTCGTCCACGGCCACGCACAAGTCGACCCAGTCCGCGTCCGAGGACGAGAAGAAGCGGCTCGGACCCAGCGTGTCTCGCCGCACGTCCATGGCCCCGACCGCCTCCTCGGCCACCCGAACGGCCCGGCCGACGGCCTCGTCCCTGCTGCACTCGGCATCCACCACGGCTACGGCCACGGCCGCGCGGAAGACCCACGTCGCCGGCTCTGCATCCACGAGCACGCCCGCACACAAGCCGACCATCAGCCGGCCCGCAGCCACGGGCACGGTCGCCGAGGCCAAGAAGCGGCTCTCCACGATCGGCACATCCACTTCCGGCACAACGTCGGCGCCCCGCCACGTCCCTCGTCCGTCGCTGCACGGGCCCGTTACGTCTCCGACCGAGGCGTCCAAGGCAGCCAAGGAGGCGCTTGAGCTGCGGGAGCGACTCGTCGCCAGCGAGGCGGAGATTGCCGAGCTCAAGGCCCAGATCAGCTCGTCCAAGGAGCGCGTCGACTTTCTGAACGACCAGCTCCAAAAGTCGACGCTCGACGAAAAGGACCAGGACAACGCCGTCGCGTCCCTCCAGGCGGAGCACCAGGAGGAGGTGGCCACTCTGCAGGCCAAGGTGGCCGCGGCACAGGAGCAGCTGAGCGCGGCCGAGGCCGAGCTGGCAAAGCACCAGGCCGAGATTGGCACCATCACGTCGGCCCGGGACGCCACCGCCACCGAGGTGGTCTCGCTCAAGACCTCTCTCTCGGCGCTGCAGGCCGAGCACGAGGCAAAGCTGAAGGAGAGCGAAGCCGCCCTGGCCCGCGCGAACGAGGACCACACAACTGCCCTTGCGGCCCTGAAGGAGACGCTGGCACAGGACCACGCGGCCGCCTTGTCGTCTCTGCAGGCGAAGCACGGCGACGCCCTGCAGGAAAGCCAGACGACATCCTCGGCCGACCACGAAAAGGCCGTGGCCGAACTGACGGCCAGCCACGAGGCCGCCTTTGCGGAGCTGCAGAGCAAGATCGACAACCTCACAGCGTCCGAGGCGGCGGCCGGGTCGGCCAGCACCGCCACGATCGCGACCCTGGAGGCGGAAGTGGGCACGCTGAAGACGACGCTTGCGGCACTCGAAAAGGCGGCAGAGGCGACCAAGGCGGAGCTCGAGGCAAAGGAAGCCAAGGTGACCTCGCTCGAGGCGGCCGTGGCTCAGCTCCAGGAGGACCTGGCCGCTTCCAAGGCGGCGGCGACCAAGGCCGAGGAGGCGCTCGCGACGCTGCAGGAGACGACGGCGACAGCGAGCAAGGAGATCAGCAGCAAGGACGTGGCGATTGCGGAGCTCAAGACGCAGCACGAGGCGGTGGTGGAACAGCACCACGGGGCACTACACCAGCTGACGCAAAAGTACAAGGCGGAGATTGACAGCCTCAAGGCGTTTGAAGCCAAGTTCCACGGCCTGGAGAGCAAGCACGGAGAGCTTGTCGAGACGCTGGCCAAGGCCAAGGACGAGTTCACCGGGACGCTCAAGGGAGCCACAGCCAAGCACGAGTCGTCGTTGGCATCCAGCAAAGCAGCCCACGCCCAGGAGCTGGAGACGCTGCGAGCCCGCCACATGGAGCAGCTGGAGTCGGCGAAGCGGTCGGCGGCCAGCACCTCCAACGAAGCACACGCTTCGGAGCTGGACATGCTCCAGGCGAGTCACACGCAACAGATTGCAGCGCTCAAGGCGGAAGCAGACGCGAGCCTGACGAAGAGCCTCGAGACGGCGCGGACGGAGCACGCCGAGACGCTGGCGACGCTGCAAACAGAGCACGCGACGGCGACGAAGACGCTGCAGGACAAGCACGCGGCGGCGATCAGCGCGGCCACAGAGGCCAGCGCGGGGGCGGCGACGACGAAGCTGGAGGCGCTCAAGGCGGCACTGGAACAGGAGCACGCGGCGGCTCTGGAGGCGGTCAAGGCAGCGCTGGGCAGCGAGCACGCGGCGGCGCTGCAAAAGGGCGCGGCCGATGCGGCAGCGGCTGTGGAGGCGGCGGTGGCAGCAGCCAAGGCGGAAGCGGCGACGGCACAGGCTACGGTGGCGGCGACGGTGGAGGCAGCAGTGGCCGCGGCCAAGGCAGAAGCCGCGACAGCGCACGCGGCGGTGGTGGAGAAGGCCAAGAAGGCCCAGGCGGAGCTGGAGGCACAGCACGGAGCGGACATTGAGAAGCTGCTGATGGTGCACGCCGAAGCGCTCGACGGGGCCAAGCAGGACGGCGCGTCCAAGACGGCGACGCTGGAGGCGACACACGCCAAGGCAATCAGCGAGGCGACAGCGTCCTCGGCGGCGGCGACGGACAAGGCGGCGTCGCTGGAGAAGCGTCTGGCCGAGATGGAGGCGGCACTGGCCAAGGCGAACGCGGAGGGCGATGCGCTGGGCGGCGAGCTGGCGCAGGCCAAGATGGAGAAGTCGATGGCGGAAGCGGCGCTGGATGCGGTGCAGAACCAAAAGACGGAGGTGGCGGCGCTCAAGCGGACGCACGAGAACGAGCTGTTTGCGGCCAACTCCAAGGCGGCGGACGCGCAGGTTGGGCTGCGGGCGGCGCAGGACGACGTGGAGCTGCTGCAAAAGGAGCTGGAGGCCAGCCGGCTGGAGGCGGCGGCGCGGGCCAAGACGGCCGAGGTGGACTACAGCACGCTGAGCGAGTCGATGACGCAGCTGGTGGAGGAGGCGGAGAAGAAGGCGGCGGCGGCGGCGGCAAGGATGGAGGAGCTGGCGGCGCAGCTGCGGGTGAAGGAGGCGGAGCTGGTGGAAGCCAAGGTGAGAGATTTTGCAAGGAAGTGGGATATAGAGTATAGAGTGGCCGTCCAGCTAACCACTCGCAGGCAAACGCCTCCAAAGGACTGTCGGCCAGCCGGTACGCCGACGCCGAGGCGGCCGATTCCGAAGCCGCGGCGCCGGCGCAAGGTGAGCCCAGCGAGCCCGAGCCAGACCACTCGTCGGCCGCTCTAGCTTCGGTGCGCGAGCCGTTCTCGGCGAGACAGACGACAGACGGATGCTGACAGCGACAGATTGCTAAGTCGTGCGTGGCCATGCGCGGGCTGCAGGAGTTTAGCGACGAGCTGCACGAGCGGAACACCAGGTGAGGGTTCTCTGTGGATGAGCATGGAAAGACGGAGCTAACTTTCCAGCATGTTGGAATCCATTGCCAACCTAAAGCGGCCGGTCTGAGAGGGCCTTATTTTTCTCTGATTCTCTGATTCTTTGATTCTCTGATTCTCTCTGATTCTCTCACTATATTCTGTCCGTCCGTAATCCACTGGCTTGTAATTGAGGGGTCTCTTTATGTGTGTGCGAGTGTATATCTGTGGGTGTGTTTCTAGGAGCCAGGACGACTCGAGGACGGATGGTGTCTTTGCGGAATACCCTTTTGTGATTTGGATTGCAGCAGCGTGAATGCTTAGTGGTGTTTAGTGCGTGTGGCCCAGCGTTGTGCTTGGTGTACTCGTATTACGGAGTGCTCGTAGTAATAGGCAGGCGGTGTCGTAGCGAGCCGCTTTGGCGGGCGCCCACCACTAGCCTATAATTCTGCCGTTGGAGGTTGGGTGGGGCATTTCAGCTTGACCTCATCAACAGCGACCATGGCAGAGGCGACCCTTGCGGACATGGCAGCGCCGTCGCCGGTGGCGGTGCGACCGCTGCAGAAGCTGGAGCGACTGGATGTGGGCGTGGCGACGACGGGAGAAGGACAAACAACAGAGGAAAAGGGAGAGAATGGCGGCGGGCCGACGACAGGACACAGTCTCGCCGGCCACGTGTTTATGCAGCCGGTCAAGCGCATCGTCGAGGGGCCCGACGTGTCGCGCTTTCTGGTGTCGCAGGCGTACCGCGACATTGGCCTGTTTGTGCTGCAGCTGAACCACGCGCTGTGTCCGCGGACGAGCGCGGCGGCCGGCGTGGCGCCGACGCGGGCGACGACGACCGTGTTTGGACTGGACAGTCCGCGCGCCGATCCGGGCTCGATCCAGCGACTCCAGGCGCTGCTGGCGCGGCTCAGCGCGCTGGTGGACGCCGTGCCGCCGGACCCGGGCCCGCGGCGGTTCGGCAACGTCAGCTTCCGCACGTGGCACCAGCGGCTGGCGGCCGAGGCCGACGGGCTGCTGCAGACGTGTCTGCCCGACCTGTCGGCAGGTGCGCGCGACGAGCTGGCGGCCTACTTCCTCGGCAGCTTTGGCAGCCCGCCGCGGCTCGACTACGGCACCGGCCACGAGCTCAGCTTCCTGGCCTTTCTCGGCGGCCTCTGGAAGCTGGGCGTGTTTGCCGACGGCGCGCCGGGGCCGGACGGCGACGCGGTCGAGCGCAGCCTCGTTTTGGGCGTGGTGGAACCGTACGTTGGGGGAGAGAAAAGAAAAAAGAAGAAGGAAAAAAGAAAAAAGAAAGAAAGAAAGAAAGAAAGAAGAAGGAAAAAACAAAAACAAAAACAAAAAGAACAGACCCGCTAACCTGACCACAGCTACCTCGCCGTCATCCGCAAGCTCATCCTCACCTACACGCTGGAGCCGGCGGGCTCGCACGGCGTGTGGGGCCTCGACGACCACTTTTTCCTGCCGTACATTTTCGGGTCGGCCCAGCTGACGCGGCCGATTCCGGCGGCCACGGCGGCGGCCACGCCGATCCCGCAGGCCGGGTCGGCGCCGCGCGTGCCGCCGCCGGCCGACGTGCTGCGGGCGGCCGTGGTCGAGACGCAGCGCCACCGCAACCTCTACTTTTCGGCCATTGGCTTCATCGACGACGTCAAAAAGGGGCCCTTTTGGGAGCACAGCCCCATCCTCTACGACGTCTCCGGCATCCCCGACGGCTGGGGCAAGATCAACAAGGGCATGATCAAAATGTACAATGCCGAGGTGCTCTCCAAGCTGCCCGTCGTCCAGCACTTTCCCTTTGGCTCGCTCTTTGCCTGGGACCGCGACCCCGACGCCGCCGACCCCGTCACGTCCGTCCACATGGCCAACCAGCCGCTGGCGACCGCGGCCGTCGCCGGCACCGGCGCCCCAACGCAAAGGCCCTCGGCCTCTGGCACCCATACCTATACCTATACTCCCACCTCAGCCCAACTCCCCGGCCGGATGCCACCTCCCTCGGACGCGCCCTGGGCCCAGGCCACGCGCATGCCCGCGCCGACTGGACCCGGCATCCCCTACTCGCGCGTGCCCGCACGGCCGACGCCGCCGCGGGACCCGCGTCACGACGAGGGCGCGGAAAGGCGGTGATGATGGTAGATGAGATTTATATAAATCGGCCCAATTTACTGCCGCTCCTGCCAAAACCGGAAAACTGTAAAAACAAAAAAAACCCGTACAAAACTCGCTGTGATTCTCCGTCATGCTCCCCCCTACAACTTTCCCTTGACCTCGCCCTCCCGCGTGGCCTGGGCGCTCCGCAGCAGCGCGTACAGCGTCTGCATGCGCGGCAGCTCGACGCCGCGGGCGCGGGCGATGCGCACGGGGTTGCCGAGGATGACCTCGAGCTCGAGCGGGCGGTCGGCCTCCCAGTCGAGCAGCATGCTGGGGCGGGCGCCGGTGTTGCGGTCGGTGCTGGCCAGGATGCGGTCGGGGCGGGCGAGGTCGTCGGGAAAGGGGCGGCCGAGCAGGCGCGGGGCGGCGGCCCAGATCTCGTCCATGACGCCGCGCAGGTGGGTGCGCAACTCGGCGTCGGCGGCCATGTCGGCGTTGCCGCGGCCGCCCGACAGCACGGCCGACGGGTTGAAGGCGGCGTTGATGCAGAGCTTGTGCCAGCGCACCGTCTGCAGGCCGACCTCGTCCAGCTGCTCGACGTCGCGGATCCCGCCGCGCTCCGTCCACCAGTCGGCCAGCCGGGCCACGGCCTCGGTGCCGCGGCGGGCGAGGTCTTTCTGGAGGGCGGCGGCGGCCTTGGGCGAGAGGGGGGCACTCTCTGTGTCTGCTTGTGTTGTGTTTGTCTCGAGCGCCCCCCCCGCCGACGACGTGTACGCCCCCAGGTACAGCCGCGTCCATCGGTTCTGCCGCACCACGCCCGGCCGGATCTGCTCCGCGCTCACCACCGTCACGCCGCTGACCACGGGCGTCTGCGGAAACCGCGCCCGGTACGGCGCCTCGACGCCCACGCCGTTCTGGATCAGCACAATCGTCGTCGTCGCACCCACCAGCGGCGCAATCGTCGCCGCGTCGTCGCCGCGGTCCGGCAGCGCCTTGGTCGTCACCACCACAAAGTCCCACCCGCCGCCCTCGCCCGCCACCGGACCCGCCGCCGCCGCCGCCGCCACCGACGGAAACACGGCCGCCGGCCGGAACCGGTAATCCCCAAACGAACGCGTCTCCAGCTGCACGCCGTCCTTGGCCAGCGCCGCGTAGTTGGACCGCCCAATCAACGACACAAACACGTTGTGGTCCGGCTAGAGAGGCCCGCATGTCAGCATCCCTTCTTATCCTCCACGTCACACTCTTTTCTCCACCCACATGATGAAGCCGCGATGCATAGAAACATCCCACCGCTCCCGCGCCCACAAACACAATGTGCACCGGCCGTGCCGGGTCCGTCACCAAAGGCGCCGAGCCCGCCATCGTCCGCTGTCTGGTCAGCTGATGTGCAATCGTCGTGCCGCGCGGCGTCGCTGTGGAATCGCTCCTCTTGGTTGTGCCGCCAAAAACGCAACGCCCTGTCGAACTGCCTCTGTTTCTCTACGACGTACGCCTATTCGTAGTGGCCTCTGCGGGGAAAGGCCACACCCCAGCCGCACCTTCCCGTCTTGGGATGTGCAAGCGCAGCCACCACTGGACGAGCCCCTCCGTAAAGCGGGTCCGTCTACTTTGACCAGCCGGCGGACGAGAATGTGGCATTTCTTCCGTCGCAAGCGGCCAGCCGGACGTGACTACTCTCTTACCAGCACAAAGAACTAATTTTTTTTTTCCTTTTTTTTCCTCTGTTTTTCCTCTATTTTTTTCCGCCTCTTTTGCATTTTTCCATCTTTTGTTGACGGTCCGTCTCACCCGCCCTCCCCCGAGATTTTCCCCCATCCCCACCCCCCCCCCCCCTTCCTCCCCCCAACATGCACTATTATGCCCAGACATCCTTCGGGGTTGTCCGTCCCCAAATCTGGGTCGCACTAACGCCTATGAGCACTCGCACAACTCTTTTTTTTTTCTTTCCTATTTTCTCCTCTTCCTACTCTCTCGCCTGCCGCATCTGGAAAAACTCGGCTGCGACGCCGCCTCTCGCTGCGATTCAACCGCCATACGAGCTTTACGAGGATCACACCTGAAATGCATGTCCTCTCATTAGCCCCCGGCGCCCGCGGTGATTTCCCCCGCCTAGCCTAGCCAAGATGCACGTTTACACACCAAAGATACGCCCGCTCGTACAAGTCCTCTCGGTCAGCGCCCTGCGTGGCACGCTGTCTGTTACCTGTCTACTGCATGCCGTCCGTCCACACCAGGACCTCTGCCGACCTCGTTTCTGCGTCGCTAGCCACGCGCCATCTCTCGGCCGGTCGTTGCCCTACCTCGACGGACCGCAGCCTCCTGCGCCCGTAACTCGTACTCACCACATGCACTACGGCCCCATGTCCCCTGCCCAACGCCCTCTGATAAGCCCCAACGCCTGGCCGCCTGGCCGTTCTTGCTGATTTGCCACCCGCCGGAATGATGCCTCCTGGCTCCCATGCGGAACAAACCCTCGCTCCCACACCTTCTCCCCCCCCTTCCCCACCACCATCTTGATCCCCCTCCCTGCTACGGCCTGCTACGGCCAGCCACAACCCCGCCAGGCCGTGCGTGGTGTCGTCCAGCGAGATACGAGTGTCAATGGGGTCGCAGCTGATATCCAGCCGGGCTGATAGCCTGGCTTCGTTTGTCATATCATCAACTGGCTACTACCATAGTTTACCCGTCTATCTCTCATCAGCCTCCATCTAGATCCCAGCCTCTGTTATCACGCCAACCCGTGAGTTCTTATCCCGCTCTGCACCAAGTTCTTTCCCCACCGAGCCGCCCTCCCTGTACCGAGTAGTCTTTACACTTGCGCATTTCTTTCCCTTCCGAGCCTCGCTGGTTTGCCACCACCACGTCCACCACCACCACCATCCCTGCTCCCCAACACGCCCCCCCCCCTTCATGGCAGACTAAGTCAAACCAACAGACGGCCCAACGGGCCCAACGCGAGCCGGCAGCAAGCTATCTCACCCCCAGCGCGGCAGGCAGAACGACCCTCCGTGGTATCTTAAGAAACTCCGTACGAGTAAGAACGGCTGCCGTGCCCGTTCCGCGTCCCCCCCCTCCCCCTCCGACTTAATCTGGCCGTTCTGCCTGCAGCTTCTTACAGTAGCTCACCTGTCCAGAGGGCCGTGCTGGTGCTTCAGCCAGCAGCAGCAGCTAGTGCTAGCTGACCAGACTTGCCGTCACATCGAGATGCCGGTCTGCTCTGCTCTCTGCTCCGACCGAGTACGAGGGATCGTGTCTGGCCTCGACGTATCATGGGAACAGAGTCGGAGCTCCGACCTGCGTGGGGGGGAGAAGGGGATTGGCCCGCGACTGGCGGGCCATGTTTTCTTTTTCCCAAGGCTACTACTCGTACACCACACAAGAGATATCCAGCATTTCGCCCTGTGGCGCCCACAAAGAGAACAGAGATAGACGAGGGAGGGGCGGCACCGCTGGTGGCGCCCCCCCCTCCCCCCTCGCGTCAGCTGTATCTCTATTGGGCTTGCCCTGCACGGAGTACCCGTGTGTGATACAGAGATGCTGCTGTAATCTGCCGATGGATCGAGTAGTACGGCAATTGTGGCCGTGCGGTCGACAACGCCTCTGATGCTGCCCCCAAACCTCTCTATGGCCGTGCAGCCGGCCGCCGTCGACTCCACCACCGAGGTCTCTGGCAGACGATGAACGACGACGGGCTCGGCCGGATGGTCAGCCCGGCCGGGCGCAATCGTTCGGCGGTGGGCTGGTCGCGGAGTTTGTTGGCCCGGCCAGGCTGATGCGCATGGCGGTGACGGCACGTGGTTTTGGATCAACGACACAAAAGTGTGACAAATAGCGTCTATAGCGTTTGTAGCGCCTACAGCGCCTGCAGCGCCTGTGCAAAGTACAGACACTCGCCCTCGGCTGCCAAGCCTAGCCGGCTGGCACGCACGCTATTTGTCCACCATGATTCGCCATAGAGAGCTACGGAGCTACGCCGCAGAGCTACAGAGCTATCCTCGCAGAGCTACAGAGCTAGAGAGCAAGGGAGCTAAAAAGCCAGTAATTGCACCTGCGGCCGCCTGTTGTCTCACGATGCGAAGAAAAGCCGGTTTTGAAGCACAGGCCCGACACCCACCGAGTGTGCTGCCCCCCCATTCCGTGTCTCGGCCACCCCCCCATCCCCCACCCCCCATCTCTTTTACGGTGTGCATCGGCAGTGCCCATGCTGCGAGGCAATCTCCCGCTGACCAGACTCTCTCGTACTCTGCACACTCGTACGCCGTTTGCTCCACGTCGCGGTCGCCGAAGCCAGGATTCGAGCACGGGTGTCACGCGTAGTAAGCCGGAAACCATCTCAACCAGCCGGCTGCCCATCCTCCCGCCGGCGGTGACCAAAGAGGGGGCCCGAGAGGGCCCCCCCCAAGCTGGACACCTCAAGGCGAGAATCGTATGGTTCACAGCGGTCCAGACTGGTCCCCAGAGTGGGCTGGTCCCTCCCTCCAAAAAAAGCATCGTTTCTGTTTCACTGACGTAGCGTCTCCATGCAGAGACATCGGCCGGCCCCAGCTGCCATCAAATCTTATCCGGATCGGGTGGAAATGTGCTGTGCGTTCAGGGGGGCAGAGAGGGGGGGGGTCCGTCTCATTACAACACACTCGCCTACTTTTTTTTTCACTGTCCGTGTTGGCTTCATCCAGGTCAGGGCGATTGCGCGCTGACGCGGCGTTGCCTCACCAAGACGGCAAAAAGCGATGAAAGAGAGTCGTGAAACGGAACGTTTGTGCTAGCATCTTACCCGTATCTTACTAGTCGCTGTCTTTTTTTTTTCACTTCCTTCCTTGGTCCATGAATTTCCCAACTCGGAGGGCTGCATGGCTGTTGGGCTGCTTGGCCGCTTGGCAGCATGGCCGTATTTCAGCCCCGCGGCGGTTAAATCAGATACGTGTAGTAAGAAAAAAAATTAAACCCCCCCAAAAAGGCCGCCACGGCTGGCGATCGCCTATTATTACTGCACTCACCGATGTCTTAGGCTGCACAAAGCTGGCTGGGCAAATCATTAGTATTACGGCATCTCCGGTCAGAACTCATTTTGGGGTCAGGCACAGCTCAGGCCAACAAAAGGCCCCACCAGAGCTTTCCTCCTCCGTCTCAAAGAGGGGCTGCCCCCACAGTTTCCGTTCTTCGTGGCATGACAGCTCTGCAACAGCGAGACAGCGAGGCCCGCCTTCACAGCGACCGGGCAAGGGCGTGCAGTCCTTTTGGGGTGAAAACACACGGGTTGGCGGCCAGGGCGAATGCGCGAGCGAGGTGCATGCGTGTCTGTTGACGAATGCGTGAGCGTGATAACGGGGTGGGGCCCGGAAGAAGTAGAGGGAAGGAGAGAGAGAGAGAGAGAGTGAGAGAGAGAGAGAGAGAGACGAGGGGGGGGGGGATGGTCGACTATCGAGACACGATACAACATCAGATTGTCGCGGTGCACCGCGAAGCCGATCTTGGATGTGTCGCGGCGTGGGACGTATTACTCGCGGGCACCGAACATGCGGTTGTCGGGCAATGCACGTCAGTCTACGAAGTACGCGATAGGAAGAGTGCGTGCTCGGTACGAGGACCTCACCTCACCGGGGCGAAGGATTAAACGGGAAAAACGACAAAACGGGAAAAACGACAAAACGGGAAAAACAAGAAAAACAAGAAAAACAAGTTGCCTCTCTTCTCCTATTCTTATCTGCAAAACGACACGGGCGCGGGATACTGTACATACGAGCAATCGCAGGGCTTCCTGGCGAATCTGGCTGGCGAATCTTGCCCGTCAGCTGTTTCTGCTATTGCTGACTGTCTCGGAGCAGGGCGGCGCCCTCCCCCCTCCCCCCCCCCCCTGGGGCGTACTCGTAGCTCCTTTAGGCAGCTGAAGGGCTGTCCGATCGTGCTCCGGTCTCGTAAGACAATGGCATTCCCTCCCCCCACGCCTCCGACCTTGTTCGCAGGCGGAAGACGGTGAAAAAAGGCCTTCTAGAAGGCCGACGACTCCGGGCACCACTCCTACCCTGGCCTACCCTCTGGCCTGCCCAGGCTGCCCAGGCGGCCTTCCACCGCTTTCTGCCCACCGCCTGGCTTGCCCACCGCCGCGGCCCTCTAATTCCGCGTTCCGAGCTCGCAACTGCAACGGCACCCTGGCCAACACACGCCACTGCCCCTTTGAGAAGCAATAAGCGCAGGGCTCGCGGCAGCCATACGTCGTACTCCGTCCAGCGAGGCTCTTGGGGTATTCCCCCCCCCTCTCGTCCCCCCCCCTCCAGGCTCCTTTCGAGCGGCCGGCCGGTAGTTGCAAAAGCTGCTCATTACCGCTGCCATAGCCGCACCGGTATGACGTAGAGGTGTGGCGTTTTTTGGCCAAAAAAAAAAAAAAAGCCCTGTCCCCTTTTCATTTCCCATTTCACGTATCCGGGCCGCAATTGCACAAGTCACAAATCACATCTAGCACACTCCTCTCGCCGAGAAGCATAGTCTCAGCTCGGGCGGTCCCGGGCCGGCCGAATAGTATCGACTCGACGGCGGGGAGCACCGCGATAAGATGTTATTCTGTGCTGTAAGATCAGTATCTTTTAGTGTCTTATACGCAGTAATATGTAAGATATTTCCGTAGTCTGCGATAATACGCACACGCCAAATTCCCATTAACCGCCGATGCCACCCAGGCGAATGCCACCAATGCGACAACACCAGTCAACTCGTCGGACGTGGCCTGTCTGCCACGCAGGCAAAATCTGGGGCAGAACGAAACAGCACCAGCGCCAGCGGACATCCCACGCCGCCACGCACCCCCCCCCCCCCCGTCCCTTGTTATTCGCCCTCTTTATTTGGCCCTGCAAGTGTGCCGTCTGCACCCCACGATGCCAGCCATGGCAACAGCGGCACAGAGGGCCACGGCGGCACAGTCGGCTGCCTCGACCGACCAACCGAAACGTGTCAGACGCTCGGCTCAACGTCGCCAATCAAGATATTTTATCTGTGCAAGTACTCGTAGCGTCGACCGAGACTGGAAATCAGAAACGCCGTCCTGCGGTCCTGCAGTCGCCGATTCGCACAATCCAGCCACCGCCCGCTGCAGCCGCAGGTTGACCGAAAGCCTTCGGGCCTTGCCCAAACGCCTCCCTAGCCCCTCTCAATCTGCCTGACATTTTTTACAGAACACCCAAACACCCCAAAACAGACCCGCGCGCGCACTGATTGGCGGCCCCCCCTCCCCACCGAAACAACCCCCATGGCCTCGTAACGTATCCTCGTAATTTCTGCGCTCAGGGTGACAGGGCCCCAGCTGGTTTGGGAAGCTGTCAATAAACCCAGAAAAAGGAAAGAAGAGGAAATACAATAGAAGCCTAAACAAGACCGATCCAGGATCAAACATGGCCACGCCCCCTCCTCTCGTCTGTGCATGACGCCACAAGCATGCATACGAGGACCTCCGTACGATTTCCAGCACCCTCGCTCTCGGCTGGCGCTCGAATCATCGTGCACGGCCTGCTCCTCTCTGGCTCAGCCTTGACACACCGGCCTCTGGGGGGGGCGCGCTAGCTGCCGGGGGGGGGGCGCTTCGCCAGCCTGTCCAGCCTGTCCATTCAGGTTCCATCCAGGTTCGTTTTATCTTGCCTCCTTGGTCGGAATCCTCCATGTTATTATACGTCGTAATGTATTTATGTATCACGGAAGGGATGTCCCGTGGGGGGGGAGGGGAGATGGGAGATGGTAGGGGGGTCCAAAAGTACCAGCTTCCTCCCGAGCACCTCCCGAGCATCGTCCTTCTCGGCCATGGCACGCTTTACATCTTACCGCCACTTTCTGGCCTTGTCCCCATCTCGTGGTGGGCTGGGGGGCGGCACGCCGGCCCTGATCGCCAGGATTCGAGGCTGGGCTCCTCATGGTGGGGTCCGCCTACAAGTACTCGTACTCGTACTGGTCCTGGTCCTGGTCGTGGTCCTGAGCCGGAGCGGCCGGCCGTCACCGTATTGGACAGCGCACACATACTCGTATCTTACCATGTTTCTGTATCGATTTACCATTGCATCATCATGCTCCGTACTCGCCCTGCTGCTGCTGCTGCTGCTGCGGCTGCCGCCTGCGAGGAAAAACGGCTACCCGTACGCACAGCCGAGGCGGTCTGCCCATGCAAGGCGCGCGTGAACAACACGAGCCTCTGGGAGCAGAAGCCAGTAAAAGCACCGGCAAAGCTACTGATCGCTCCCCTGGGCCGCCGCCCAGCTGCGATCCACCGCCCAATGGCCGACTTTCTGCCCACGCCGGCAGATGCGCAAAAGCTACCCCAAGCTTGCCACGACTTTGCGAAACTGGTCAGCGTCCTGCCGGCCAGCAACCGACGGCGGCTGCCACGACACACATCTGGTGGTCCGATGGCCAGGGGAAAATCCCCAAGAAGGGCAAGTATATCCATCCTAGCCTGTCGGGATTCCACGGGGGGGGGGGAGAGGGGGGGCCGACACTTGCTGCACCTGCACGAACCCGGCGTCTTGGTGATGGATGTCGTTACCGGCTGTCAGTTTCGCGAGGTCATGAGGGGAGCTCTGCCGTAGTCCTTCCGGCCGCCTTTGCCTCGCCGGCTGCACGCCCTCCCCTCCTCCTCCCCTTCTCCCCTCCTCCCCTCCCCCCCCTCCGCTCTTTCTCCTCTTATCCTCGGATGAAGGGCAATGTCGGCCTGGCCTCGCGGCCGGAACGCCCTCGATTCTCACCTTTCTCCTTTCTTCCCCCTTCCCTTTCCGTCTTTTCATGGGGTCCTTGGGTTCCGCCTCACGCGCCCACGCCCGTACGAGTGCTCCGTACTCGTACTCCATAGGTGGAACGGCCGGGGGTTCCACCACAATCTCAACTGAGAGATGTCGTCTGCCACGGTCCCCACTGTCGGACGTCCTCTGCGCGTGCTCTCGGGCCAGTCTGTATCGGTATGGGCAGCATGCCTGTTTGGGACATCGGGCCCTTTTACAAGCAATTCGTACACCGAGCCTGTTCTGGCGCCATGGCTAGATTTGGGGCCAAGGGCACCGGAGAATTCCCACAATCGCCTGTGCGGCCGAGTTGCGCCGAAGGGTAACGTTCTTAGGCTCTGCCGCCCAGTCAGCGGCGCCGTTCATGGCGACATGCTCTACGTGGTGCGATTGGCTCGCGGTCAGACGCCACGGCCGGCCACCCAAGGCGGCGACGGGTTTGGGGGTGCACGCTGGCAAGCTCGCGTCGCCATTAGCCAGAGCCGACGGTCCAGAACTTCGCTTTGTTAGCGCCGACGCCGTCTAGGAACGCATCGCCGCTGGGGGAAAGGCGGCAAAGAACTAGCAACAAGACGAAACGGAAGGACAGGGGGCGGCAGAGACGAGCGCAACACCAAATGCAACAGTGATGTGGCCTTTTACGATACGAGTGCCGTAAACACTACGAGAAACTTCGTATCGGGCACTGTGTCGGCCATCCTTCGAGCTCCATAACCGCCGCGTCAGAAGGGCCGCATTCCTCTTTTAGGGGTAGCTTCTCGTTGCCCGTCAGCGGCCGCAGAGCAGCCTCCGCGTTACGCGTTACCACATTTCATCGAATAAGACGAATGCCACAGTATCAACAGCCAGTATCAGGTGGGTTTTGCCCGGAGAAATAGTCGCCTTTCAAGGGGAGAGAGAGGGAGGGACGGGGGGGGGGGACAGGAGACGACTATCGCTGCACTCCACAACCGATCGGACCGTCCTGGTTGCATGCTCAGCCGTGGAGGTGGCACGGCAGCGTGATCTGGGGAGGTGAGGCAAGGTTTTCATTTCCTGGTTCGGTCAGGCTCTTGGCTTGGGGCTGTGGCTATTAGGCAATTTTTTTTTTTCATCTGATAGGCGTCGCCGACGACCAGGCGCACAAGAAAAAAAAATTTGCCTATGCAGTTGCTGCAAAGGGATATCTATCTAGGTTGTGAATGGCTTGTCTTATTTCGGCGAGCGCGGGATCGGCTGCGCTGCAGCGGTAGGTTGCAGGTGGTGGTGGTGGTGGTGGTGGTGATCCATGGACGATCCATGGCGAAAGGGGTGGGTGAATGGGTGGTGAAAAAAAAAAAAGGAAAAAAAAAAAAGAATGGGGGTACCCAGCGCTGGCCGCTGGCCCTAGCTGCCTGACAGCTGAGCTGTCCCACACCGCGCCCGCCACAGCCTGTCCATCGCCTGGCGATCGGTCTACGTGTACGAGGCAAATGCGGCCCGGTCACCGCGGTGTCTCAACCAGTCAGCACTCGAGAGAGAGAGAGGGCCCCCTTTGTGAGACGTTGTGGTTTTGGGTGTGCACGGAAAGCCGCGATGCACCGTAGTCGCCCTTGTCTGGGAGAGGCCAACTGCCGACTGCCGCCCTTTTTTCTTGGTCTCCTCTGTCCGTCTCCCTCCTGCCGCCCGTAGCCGCTGGCCGGCCGTCTGCTTGGCCCATCCGCTTCTCCAGCAATCGCCAAACCGCCTCTCTCTACTTTTTCTGCAGCATGCGCTGTGGCCTGTCACCGATGGCGCTAGACGAAGGCTGGAGGGGGGAGCGAGGGGGGGGATGGGGGGGGGCAGAAGAGTTTTTCGACGCCTGCTAACGAGCGCAAGTCGCTAACTGCCTTTGGACCTGACTGGCAGGGAATGGGCAATCGCCTGCCTTCCGCACCCCCCCCCCCCCCCCCCCTCCATGGATTCTTGTCCTTTCGTTTTTCCTCTAATGGCAGCTTGGCCCACGCCATGTGTAGGTCCTCCCACCCTCCCGCCAAATCTCCTTTCCATTTCTGGGACCTGCACCACGGACCCACTCGGGGTCCCTGGTTCGAGAAAGGTGCGTCAGACCCTCCATGTTATTTTTTTTTCTTTGCTTTTTAATTCTTCTCCAGAAGGTGGCAGAGGGCACCCACATTTAGTCCGCTTTCCGCCATCCCGATACTCGTAAAGTATACCCACCTGGTTCGATGTACACAGATACTGCCCTTTCCTTGCTTGTGCCACTGTCTTCCCATGTAACGGCTGCGAAGCCAAGGTCCCTGCCTCCACACCCCCCCGTCCTCGCTCAACCACCCGCGCCTTCCTTCCCTCGTCTCATTCACTCCATACGCCATACAAGTAACAGAAAATATTAAAAGAGCCCTTGTTGCCCCTTCCTCGTCCACTCCTTAGCTCTTCTCAGCTCTTGCACCAGATCATCGTACACATTCCAACCACTTGGATCCTGTTGATCCGCTGCTTGCCTCTGGCATCCGTCTTATTCGCCCATATACGCCCTCTCTGGCCATCCATCTCCCCCTCCCAGGCCACTTATACGCCGTGCTCTTGCTCTTGCCGCGCATTGTCACCACAGCCGGCCCTCCGTCGACGTCCGCCTCGAAATCCAAGTCCGCTGGCTCTGCTTGGCCTTGTTTGGCCTTGTTTTCCTCACCCGCTCAAGTCCTGTGCAACCGACTTGCGCGCCTCCCAACAGAGACTCTTTGTACCGACAGATACCCGCCTGCACCACTGCACCACTGCACATCCACGCACGGATCGACCGCCGAGTTGTTTCCTGCACAGGCCCCAGCTCATCCCAGGCGCATCCCAGTGATTGCTGCTCTCTTCTCTTCTCGTGTGGCCTTTTTGCTTCGCGGCTGCTGCGCCTTTCGGCTTTTCACGCTTCGTTCCTTCCTTTCCAAGATACCCCGGCTCGCCATTACCCGCGCGCGCGACCGTTGTACGAGTAGCTTCCACGGCCGGCACCAGCTATCAGCGATCCATCCAACAGCTTGCTCCAACGGCATCTCCGAGACTTGCTCCTTAGCGCCTTTCCGGTTGAACCAAGCACCTTTCTCCATTTCGGTTCTTTTTCCAACTGGTCCTTTTTCACTTTTATATATACATTTGTACCTGTCATTTTTCCCGATACTCGCTCGACCTTGATCCTCCTTCGCCATCGGATCGCATACCCCACCCGACTCGCAGTCTCCTGCCAATCAGACATGCTGATCAACGGCGAGAAATGGGCTTGCGATGCCTGTGTAAGAGGCCACCGCGTGAGCAACTGCCAGCACTATGGTAAGTGACTATCGATTTCCTGCTTGTTGGCCGCGCTGACCTGTTCCAGATCGCCCATTACAACACATCAACAAGAAAGGCCGGCCCGTTACGCAATGCCAGCACTGTCGATCACAGCGAAAGAACCGCTCGGCGCACGTGAAGTGCGACTGTGGCGAGAAGACGACCAAGTGCATTCACCTTGGCGCCATGGATGGCCACCGAGGTAAGACGGATTCGCTGCCAGCTAGCCTTACTTGCGATGCTATACTAATCCCGGGTGCAGAGAGCTGTTGCTGCAACCATGGTGGCCGGTGCACTTGCTCCCTGAAGAAGGATGCCGAAGCCGGCGCCTCTGCTGTCGCCGAGAAGCCGTCCGCCATACCCAAGGCCTCATCCGCCACGCCCGTCTCGACGACTGCCTCTAGCCTAGGATCGTCAGGTCCCAGCTCGTCCAAGAGCCCGATCCGCCGCCGCCGCGCCAACACCACCCGCTCCGAGGGAACCCTCTCCTTTGACGAACACGGCCGCCACAAACCCGTCTCGCACAAGCACGCCAAGACGCAAAAGACCAGCCCGTACCCCAGCAGCCGAATCAACTCGGTGCGTAGCACGGGCATGCTTTCGAATTTAATGGCGGCATCCAAGCCCGCTAACCACGAAGAAGAGCCGGAGGACGACGATCACAGCAGCGGACTCGGCGGATCGGACAGCGGGGCCGACGATGATGGGGGCTTCATCTCCATGACCACGCCTGCATCGACCACGGCCACCAGTGCTCCGACCTCCTACCACCCGGCGGACCAGATGGAGCAGCGCCTATCACGCTCCGCCACGACCTCACCCTTGCACCTCGGCGGCAGCTTCCCCCAGCCGCACCAGCTCAGCGACAACAGCCAACTGTCCCCGTTGAACATGGCCGCTGTGGACTATATGCCCTACAACTACAGCACGTTTGACAGCCCCGACCAGCCATTATTCAGCGCCGGCCTAAAGGCGCCAACGGTGGATTGGAACCAGTTCTTTGGGGCCAACGGCATGAGCGGTGCCCCTGGAAGCGAGCCCGGCAAGTTTGGCGGCACCGGCTCGTTCGGTTTCGCGGGAACCTACGGATTCGAGTACAACGGGTCCGAGCAGGCACCCACCATGACTACCGCGACATCGGGAGAAGTGTCTGAAGCCGAAGACCTCATGGCACCTGGTGTCGACGACTACGAATACGACTACGAGGGGACCAACGACGCCGCCAGCAGCAGTGTCGCCTTTTCCCGCGCTAACAGCAGCTACCACCTAGCGTCGTCTTCCGTCAACATGCGCGGCGACTACGGCGACCTGCGCCTTCACAAGGCCGGCAACAAGTTTCTCCCGACGCCCTCCCCAGCAGGGGCCGACGACTCCGTGGCCATGGCCACCGTCGGAGCCCTTGTTCACAACGGCACGCTGGAGGAAGAAGAGCCGACTACGATCTGGATGCCCGAATACCAGGGACTGACATCCATGACCGAATCGCCCGAGTCTGATGTGATCTCATTCTGGGGATCGAAATAAGCTCTACCAACATAGTGGGCAGGCGAATCTCTGTACACAGTTGTTTGTCATTTACGTTTTTTTAGTGGTGGTGGGATTTCGCAGATGAGGTTGTTGTCCAGGCGTGGAAGGCGTCTTGCGGGGACGGAAACGGTGTTGTAACGGGAGGAAATGTTTCTTCTTGGTTTTCTTTTTCTTTTTTTGGGTTCAATGTCTTCAAGGACATGATGAATAACGACACGACAGCCGGAGTTGAAACCCAGACACAAACGCGCCGAATTCAGATATGCCAGGAGCACACAAAAGGAGGGAATTCGGGGAGCTGGCATTTCTTTGATCTACTTTATTTGTTTTACTTTCGCTTCTGTTGCTTTGCTCGTTGAATCGGGCGACAGGAATTGATTGTTCATGACACCAATATCTTTGGGGGTTTGGGTTTTTTTCTTGGCGTCTAGGTTTCCCGATGTGTCTGCCCTTGCGGCTCTCCTGAGTGCTCTCTGCTGATGCTGCTGTGCTCTGGTGTTCTTATCTTTTTCCTTTTTCTACACTGACGTATTACGGCAAGTTATTATACTTGGAGTCCTGACTGGTTATGAGCATGGGATATACGACACGCTCAGGTACAAGAGCATATGGGAAAGCGTCTTGGAGACGCTTGGACGGGGAGGAGTAACAGGGATGTGATGTATCGCTTTTGGCATACCCCTTTGACACAGGCAGGGTGTTCGTGGATGGCCTTGCACGGACGGAAATATCGACAAAAAAAATTCGCCATAATGAAAATCGATAAATTCTTTTTCGAGATTTTGCGAGGCCCGCTTGTTATGACGTAATGTCATGTAGATAGGATTTGGGGCATTTGGACCGTTGCGGTAACGGAGCCCACTCGGCAGGGCCGGAAAGCTGCTGTCACCGACGATTCGAGTGCTGTTTTGGGGGCTAGAGCGCCTATTATTGCCTGAGTTGGGGGGGAGGGGGCTCCTTCTTAGGCCCTTTCCAGCAGACCCCCCCACTCGCTGTTGTCGCTCTTAGCTTAATGGCGAGACCTGGAGGAAAAATTTTGCAGCAGATGACCTCGTACTCCTGCAGCCACCCCCTCCCCTCAATCCGGAGTCCCGATATCGTCGCCGTTACCTTCTGTCCAGGACACCAGGAAATAGAAGCCCACGAGTGAGACAGAGCCGCCTGCGGCGTTGCGGGCGGTTCCCCACGGGCAAAACCGCCCCTGGCGACGCCAAGGCGGATTGCCGAACCGCTGCTGTCCTACTTTTTCCCTTTTATTCGTTCGTACCCCAAAGACGGCAGACGGCGTTCTGACCCAATGCCGTGCCGCCGGAGTTCGCCGGTGGCAGCCGCCTTCCTGATAGACGAGGGCACGCTTGGCAAAGGGTCAGCAATGGGCAAAATGGAAAATGGAAAACGTGGTCCATGTTTGATATGCTACTATTGCCAATTCGGGCGGTCCTCCGAGGTTTGCCCGTATGCCAGTCACCATGTCCACAGTAAGGCTGAGAGCCGAGTACGAGGAGGCTCGGGTAAGTACGTTACGTCCCCCCTCCCCATCCCCCTCCCCCACGGATAATAGGTGGATTGCCGCATTCGTACACGTGCATATCCAGCGCCACGTCGGCTAGCCGTCATAGAGCCACGCCTCCCTTGGGCATCCCGCCCCGGCTCACCGTCTTATGAACTTGTGCAAGGATGTAGAAGAACGCGGGGAGATCTCGGATTGCGCGTTTTCTTTTTTTTTGTTGGAGGCGCGCATTGCGTCAGGCGCCCAAACATGACCGTGGGGGTGGGTGTCGAAGCAAGTGATCCATCTCGGGGCCACCAGTGGAAAAGGCTGCTGGCGTTGCAGGCGCTGGTTGGGCGCAAACTCGGTGTGGAAAATAGAGGGCTCGGCTGCGAAAGAGGTCAGGAGATGTCCGCAGCGAAGCTAATGACCGGCCAATCGCGTCGTAGCTGTCAATAGTGGCATCCTCAGTCACAACCGCTTATATAGGCCAAAAGAGGTAGGTAAGTTTGATTTATCCCATTTACGTTAGAACGTGTGTTTTCGTTATCTGCAGCGTGGGCTGTGCAAAGATTCTGACAGCCGGCTGCGAATTGGTCTACTTTGGGCTGCAGGTGTAAAATGGCTTTATGTAGAGCTATCTAGTATTCGTAAAGTGACGTTTTGATATGTTCAGGCCTGCCATTAGGCATGTTGCCTGTCCTATAGAACGCCGGGCAGTCGGATGTGTCAGGAAGGGCTCAATACGGACCATATCCGATACAACTCAAGGAATTGGACTACAGCCCGGGTCTGGTGTGTATCCTCTTGACATCTTCCGTCTTTACCTTTGAATGGGCTCCGAGCCGTCGAGCATATTTGACTGAATTATAAAACGAGACCGTCATTTCATGCTACGGCAAGACTGGAGCTTCTAGCAGCGTTGTACCGTATGGATTATAGAGAGACAAGCAACAGATCGATGATATCACTGACTCAGTATGGATTTTCTCATCCCGCAGTCTTACTAGTGTGTGAATAACTATCAAGTCTACTAGTCAAAGAAGACGGAAGACATGGCAGCTCTGAACAGGCGGTTCCGGCCGTGGCCAAAGGCCTGCAATACACACACTGCCGCCACAACAAAGATCCGTGACGAACAATGGGATACTGGTGTCCAACATGCGGCACATAGGTAGCCGCGATCCTTTAGGCGAGGCTTGCGTCTAGTGTGGATATGCGGCTCAGAGTTGGTAGCACAATGCGTGATTTTTGCTGGGTAAAAGTGGAAACAGCCGCTATACGCTAATGTATGCTATTCCTCTCGTAAAGCCTATTCAGAGGAGGGATATTCTGTAGATGCTGGAGCGGAGGCTGGAGGGGGGGTCTGCTGCTCGATGCGAGCTCTCGGGTTGGGCATGAGTGCGTTCACGGAGACGAGAGTCATCCACAGAGCAGCATGAGCTGCCGCCGATATCGTGGCATGTCTCGTACTTCCTAAAAAAGAGCCGATTATTCCAAGCTGCCCAGGAAAAGAACATCATGCGGGAAAGCCTCATTAAAGTCTGCCATCCGTCTCGGGGCTGTTTACGATCGCAGGTCGTTCTGTCGACTTGGAAAAGGATGTTTGAGAAAATAGAGATCAGTGGACGTTGACGGCAGGCTTAGCCTATTGACTAAGGATTTTGTGGGGTTCGGGATTACCCACCACAGAAGCACAATGACGCCATTTTGCTGTTTGGCAGCGTGGCCTGGCGACGTCCGTCGTGCCATTGCGGCGGTTGGCCGTGAAGCCCGGGTGGCTGCCGCCGTCGTTGTCATCGAGGCAGGTTCCCGGTATTGGGACTTTTTTGGCCGTCTTCCACAGGGAGAATCTAACCAGAAATGGGTCCGTGTGTCCTCGGCTGGAGCACGTGAAAAAAGGTTGCATTTCCTTATCGACAAAGCGGTCGTCGGGAGTGGTCGTCTGTCCGAAGCCGCCACGCGTATCGTACATCATCTGCACTAGTTCGCCTCGGACGCTGTTGGCTCTCTGGCGCTTCGGGGGGGCTGTGCACTGCTGGGTGGTGCTGGGGGGGCCACTGGGGCCACTGGGACCACCGGAACGGCTGCCGGGCTCGTGACGGTGGCCGTGACCTGCCCAGACTCCCGTACTCGTACGGCTGCGGTCCCTGGCCCGGCGGAGGCTGCGCCATCGTACCACGCCAGGCTCCTCTCTTATTTCGGCGTGTCTATTTTGCGAAAAGCGCAGAGCGCAAATTTGCAGATGGAACACCCCTTTTCCCAGCGATCAGCATCGTGGACGCTAATATCATGATGGGGGCAGCAAAAGGGGAGATTGGCAGCCGATGGGGGGCCCCACCGGTGGAAGCGCACGGTCCACTAAGCGGGCTTAGCTTTGTGGTGGCATGCGGCTAGAGTTGATTGGGCTACTGGTCCTCGTGCACTACGACCTGTTCGTCGTAGGGGAACCCTGGAGTGTATCATTGTCAGGTGCTAGTGAGGGAGGCCGCAATAATAAGATACGAGAGGTATCACAATGGTGCAGATGAGAGGAGGGGGGGGTGGGTGGGCGGTGGCCAGCAGACAGGCAGACAGGTCGGCAGGTCGGCAGGGACAAGTCAGCAGGTCAACGAGACGCTGTAGCCAAGGCGAACAGCATCTGCCAAGACACGCAGAAATCCGGGCGATATCTCTTGTTTTTCCCTTTGTTTGGCGATGGCACATGTCCCGTTCTCACGGGACCACTGCCCCTCGCACGGGGGGGCGCGCGGCCTCTGCACAGACACGTATGGCGCGGTTCCCTGCAGGGAGCAAATCAGTGTCTCCTCTGCGCGACGTATGACGGCGTCGGCTCTTTTTTTTTTGGGTGGCTGCAATTTAATATGTAATAACAGGCAAAGCAATCAAGGGGAACAAGCGCCTCTCTTGGCGACGGACCAACCAGAAATAAACAGATACTACGGAGTACTCTGATTAAAAAATAAAAAAGGAAAAATACCACTGCGAGGGCCAGCTTTATCTTTATTCCGGCCTGCCTCTATTTCATTCATTTCTCTCCCCCCCTTCTCCCGCTGCTGTGTCCTGCTCTTTCTCTCTCCTTACCATTCACGCACCTGCCTCACACGCCCATTCACCGTCGCACACGCATCGCGCCACTTTGCCTTGTGAGTCGCCCTGTTTCATGTCCCCTTTTTTGCCATCTTGCCGGTCTTGTTGTTCTTGTTGTTCATGCTGTTCTTGCTGCCTTTTTGGACGTGCCGCATCAGCTCTTTTTCCCGTTATCTTGACCGCTTCACTGCGAGCACTGTTCTTGTCTCTGTATCTCTGTTTGCCAATCTGACTTGCCATTCTACAGCGGCCCCTCTTTTTGTCTCTACACCGACGAATTCTCCACACAACCGTCAAAATGGGTGGTGTTCGTAAGTACCCTGTTTCCTTGCTCGAGACAAAGAAAAAAAAGATGCACATCCGTCGGGAAATGTGGTGGAGGGGGAGCGAAGGAGAATCAGCAAGTTTGAGGCCGTCATGCATGAGAGGAGGGGGGCAAAAGGCGCGCCCCGCCGGCGTGTGACCGTGCGATTAAGGCTAACTCGCTTTTGGACTCCACAGCTATGGATGCTTTCACCAAGTTGAAGGCGAAGCTCAAGGCCATCTTCAAGAAGAAGGAGGAGAAGAAGGTCGAAGAGCCGGCGGCCGCGGCCCCGACGGAGGCTCCTGGTGGGTTGATTCTCTCTTTTGGCTTTTATAAAAAAAATCATGCTGACCAGATAGCTGAAGCTGCTGCCACGGAGGCTGCGCCTGCTGAGACGCCCGCGGCCGAGCCTGTGGCTGCCGAGCCTGCCGCTGCTGAGCCGGCCAAGCCGGTCGAGCCTGTTGCTGAGCCGGCTGCTGAGCCCGCGAAGCCGGCTGTTGCCGCGCCTGGTAAGCCACTCTTGAATGAATGACCACTTGTGCATTGCGCATTGCTGACTAAGTCACCAGCCGCGTAAACGCCGTTGCGCCCATATTTTGTCCCATAATTTGTCGGGGCCTTGCTCGCTGCCCAGTTGTTTTGCTCTTTCGCTCCTTGCTCTTACGCTCCTTGCTCGTTCGCTCTTTGCTCTACTCTGTATTTCCTTTCTGTCTCTGCATATCGCGACACGAGGACGTCGACACTCGCTCTGTCGACCGATTGCGTCCCTTTCGACTCCTTTTTTATGATATCCATTGCTCTCTGCTTTGCCACAAGTGTTAAATACAAGATACCCCATTTGACACTTTCAATACAAGATCCAAGAATCCCCAGCAAATCTATAAGAATCGCGCCTACTCGGGCAGAAAGCCGCCGCCCATGTCGTTGTCTTGGTCCATGACCATGTCGTATTCCTCCGTCGTGTCGCTGCGTGCGTCCTCGAGAGGCGGGTCTTTTTCGTTACCCTCGTCGTCGTCGTCGCCCTCGAGCGGCGGGTCCTCTTCCTCGACGTCTTCGCCCCGGTCCTCGGCGGCGGCGCGGATGCGTGCACGGATGCGCAGCCCGCGCAGCAGAGCGACCCAGGTGCGCAGCGCCACGTGGGTTCGGCGCTCGACCTCGGCGGCGGCGTCCTGGTCGGCGAGCGCGACAAGGACGGCGCGCACGGCGTCGACGTACTCGGCGGCCACGACCACGCCGCGGAGGACGGCGGTGCCACGCCGCGGCCCGCCGCGCCGGCCGCCTTGGTTCGGGGTGTCAAAGTTGAAGCCGGTCAGGGCGGGCGCGTAGTCGACGCCGAGCAGAAAAGCAGCGCGGGCCGCGGCCTCGTCCTCGACGTGGACACCGCCCGGCGGCACCATGCTGGGCACGTAGACGTCAATGTTGCCAAACTGGTTCTTGGGCACGCGGCCGTGGACGACGGGCGGCGCCTGGTACAGGTCGGTCTGCTCGGGCGTAAAGGCGGGGATGCCGTTGGGCGCGGGGTGGCCGTGTGCGTCGCCAAAGAGGTCGTCGGTCGTTTGATCGTTCTTGTCATCGTCGTCTTCCGGCTTGACCCGCTTCGGCAGCCACTTGGCCGGGATCTCGTTGGGACGCACGACGTGGCCGAGGCGGTACCAGCGGTCGGCGGTGTAGGCGACCCGCACGTCGCGGCGGCGGTAGATGCGCTCGGTGGGCGTCTTGCTGCCGGCGGAGACGGTGCCGACGGCGGTGGCGCCGGGGGCCAGGACCTCGTGACGTCGCAGGTGGCGGACGAGCGCGTACGTGGGGTGGTGCTGGAAGTCGGCCACGTTGCGCGGCATGGGCTCGCGGGCCTCGCGGGCGGCCAGCTCCGTGTCCTCGATGCTGTCGACAATGCTGTCGGCGTCGGTCTCGTACGCGGACTGGAAGTGGCGCTGCACCCGCCGCAGCCAGCGCGGCCCGCTGAGCGTGGTTGTGTTTGTGTTTGTGTTCGTGCTCGATTTGGGCAGCTGGGCGGCGGCGGCGGCAGCGGGCCCGTCGACGCGGGCGCGACGGGTCTTGGCGTTGTAGGCCTTGGCGTAGCGGCGGGTGACGTCCTTGGCGGTGCCGTCGTCGGCAAAGCCAAAGACGTAGGTCAGCTGGTTGGCGCGGTCCGAGGCCGGCGGCTCCAGCCGGGCCGGGCGCCACTGCGTCGCGGTGACGAGGGGGTCGACGGGCTGCCATTTTTGGTGGGCCACATCGAGCACCTCGACCCAGTAGACGGGGAAGGGGGACTCGCCGCGGATGACGGGCGTGTCTGGCAGGGTCGCCGGAGTGGGTGTCTTGCGCGGCGACGCTGTGGAAGAAGAAGAGGAGGGCGGTGGCCGAGTCGGCCCGGTGGCGAGAAGAGAGAGCGGCTGCAGCGAGCAGACGAGGCGGGCGGGGACGCCGACGGCGCGCAGCAGGGCGCAGAAGAGCTGGGCGCCGACGTCGCGGGAGCCGCGGCGGTCGCGGGCGGCCTGCAGGAAGTCGGCCAGGTCGAGGACGGACTCGCCGTCGACGGGCGGGGGAGACGGCGGGACGGCGGCGTTGGCGGCCCAGAGGGGACGACGCAGGCCGCGCTCGGTGATGACGAAGCGGGCGCGGAAACGAGCGGCGGCCTGCTGCAGACCGGCCTTGAGCGACTCGGTGCGGCCAAACTGCGTCAGCCGGTCGGGCGGGTGCAGCTGGGCCACGATCTTGTCGGTCAGCAGCGGCCGCAGCGCCGCCTGCACGGCCGGCCGGTTGCACCATTCGTTGCGGCGGCCGACGTGGGCCAGCAGACAGAGAATGTGCACCTTGTGGACGGCCAGCCGCACGGCCCGCTCGGCACGCGTCAGCGGCTTCTTGCGCACGGCCGCCGCCACCTGTCGGGCTCTCTGTCCCGGCGGCATCAAGGCGTTCTCGTGCGCCGTCAGATTCAGCTCGAGGGTCGGCGGCCGCGAGGGCGAGTCGGCGCCGGCACTCGTTGGCGGCTCGTCCGCGTCGTCGTCGTCGTCTGCGTCGTCGTCGTCCCCGTCGTCGTCCGAGTCCAGGTCCAGCTCGGTCGTCTGGATGACGGGCGCGGGGATGGCAACGTCTTCCAACTCGAGGTCGTCGTCGTCCTCGTTGTCGTCGTCGTCGTCGTCATCATCATCAATTGGGGTCGCTTCCCGCTTCGCCTTTGGCTTCTCGCCCGGCCGCTTCAGCCGCTTCCGCGGTGCATCCACTGCGGCCACCGATGCGCTTCCCACGCCCGCCTCGGCCAGCATCTCGTCGTACACAGACAGCGTCGTCGGCTGGGCGTGCCGCCGTTGTGCCGTCGCCAAAGCCGCAGCCGCACGGAGCGCAACGCCGTTCTTCTCGGCGCGCGAGCTCCGTGTCGTGACCATGTTGGTAAAGAGGGGCCGGGATCGTGTGCGACAGCCGCCTGCGGCAGCCCAGGCCGCATAATTGATCGTGGTCGGAAAGGTCTCGAAACAGGGAATTACTAGCTCCTCGCGATGGTCGGGGGGCGATTTTGCCACGAAAGCACGTGACCTCTTATGGAAAATTCATGGTGCTCGAAAAGACGGCAAGTCCCGCCAACACGTTGGTCCAGCAGCATGGCCAACCATTCGGGACACGGCCGCGGCCGGGGCGGACGGGACAAGGCTGGCAGTCGTCGCGGCGGACATGTCAGCAGCAGCAGCAGCAGCAACAACAACAACAGCAGTACCACCAGTAGTGGACCGACGGCGGCACGGCCGGCCCAGTGGCCCGCCGATGTGACGTACCTGACGACGCCCATGTACGTGGGCATCTCGCCCGGCCAGCGCCGACTGCTGCAGACACAGCCGGGCGAGGGCGGCGCCTCTGTCTCGTCGGGCCGACGTGCGGCCGACACGCCGCTCTCCGAGATCCCGTCGATCCTCCGGTTCGGCCCCAGCCCGCTGGTCGAGATCCGCCTCATCACCGCCGTCGGCCACCCGGCCCACGGACAGCGCGGCCTCTTTGCGGCGCGGCCCCTGGCCGCGGGCGCCTTTGTGGTGCCGTACTATGGTGTATACCACCGCGGCCACATTTCGGTCAGTGGCAGCAGCAGCCGCCGCGAGTCGGACTATGACCTCTGGCTGGACCGCGTCGCCGACGTCGCCGTCGATGCGGCCCGCGCCGGCAACGAGGCACGCTTCGTCAACGACTACCGCGGCACCGGCAAGCCGCGGCCAAATGCCGAGTTCCGCGAGGTCTGGGATCCGCGTCGCGGCGAACGCGGCATGGCCGTCTTTGTGCTGCCGGCCGGACGGCGGGCGCCGCCTGGCCGTGGCGGCATCGCCAAGGGCGACGAGATCCTCGTCAGCTATGGCAAGGGGTTCTGGGAGATGCGGCAAAAGGAGGCGGAGAAAAGTGTGCACGAAAGCGACGCAAAAAGCGAGGCAAAGACGCAAACGCCAGAAACGACAGGCACACTCGAGGAGCAAGAGTACGAGCACGGCAAGAGCGAGCCGGGCGAGAGCACACACGCGGAAAGCACGGGCTTGGTCGACAGCACCGCCGGGCCGCCTGCTGCCCGTCTCCTCTCGTATGCACGTGCAGCAGCCAGAGCAGGCTGACCTTTGTGGCTGCGTCGACGGTTTGAATTTGACGTCACACAAAAGTTGTCCACGACTGGCAAACTCTTCCTTTTTTCCACATCCGATAAAACCGTTCCCTTTCCACGTCCTTCAATCCCCCCTTTTGTCCCTCACCACAGAGAGCGCCCTGTTCGCTGCCGGTGTGTCGCCCAGGCCCGTGTCGTCGCCCACAGGCCCATGCTGCCGAGAACCAGCACCAAGATCACGATGCCAATCGAGAGGCCGGCCTGGCTGCCGCCCGTGGTTGGATCCGGAATGCTGGTAGTCGGAGTGCTGGTGGAAGACGCCGAGGGCACGATCGAGGAGAGGGTGGAGGAGATGGAGGACACAGCCGACATGGGGGGCGCTGAAGAGGACACGCTCTCGATCGTGGACGCCGTGGCCGATAGGAAAGATGAGAAGGACATGTTGGACTGCTCTGTCGGGAGAATGGTATCGCGTTGTTGCTGCGTCACTGCTCTTGCTGTGTCGCTGCTCTGTTTTACAGTCTGGCGTCTGGCGAGCAGAGAAAACTCGTCACCAAAAGGGGCTTCCATCATCATCTCGTCACAAAATACCAGTCACTTGCATCGGTCCGTTTTCTGCAGTCTGTGGTCCTACTCAGACACCAATCTCCGCCTGCCATTTCTATCCGTCGTCGTCTATCCGCCACCCAATGCTGTATGGTATCAAACAAAATGCGAGAGGGGAGGAAAAAGGGAAAAGAAAAGAGAAAAGAGAACAAACAGAAATCCCCAAAAGCAGAACCGAAGAGAACAAAAAGAGAACAGTCTCCAAAACCTCACCGCCTCCACCACCTTCTCTTCTTGGCCGCCGCCAGCTCCTCCTGCCGGTAGCCCTCCTCCTGCACATTGTGCCGCCCGACAATCGTCAAAAAGACCTGGTCGAGCGTCGTCGGACTGACGCTAAAGTGGTCGATGCCGAGAGCCTCGCGCTGCTCGTCCAGCAGCACCACAACGCGGCCCAGCGGCGTCTCCTCCGTCTCCGACACCACCGCAAACCGCATCTGCCCGTGGTACGTCTTGGCGTCCACCTCGGCGCCCGGAAACGTAGCCACCACCCACTGCCGCAGCCGCTCCATTTCGGCCTCCGTCGTCCGCGGCGCCCCCTGACACACCACGTGCACATGCAGCCGCCGTCCAAAGCGCGCCCGCAGCTCGTCCGTGTCGCCTGCCGCCAGCATCCGCCGCGCCAGAATACCCGCCCGTCCCGCCAGCGCGTCCGCCTCCTCCATCGAATGCGTCGTCAGCAGAATCGACCGTCCCGGCGTCAGCGCCGCCAGCGTCCGCCACATGATCCGTTTCGCCGCCGCGTCCAGCCCCGACGACGGCTCGTCCAGCAGCACCACCGCCGGGTTGCCCATCAGCGCGATCCCCAGGCTCAGCTTTCGTTTGTTGCCCCCCGACAGCGCGTGCGCCTGTCGGTCTGCAAACGCCCCCAGGCCCACCGCCCCCAGCACCGCCGCCACATTGTGCTCCACCGCCTCGATGCCGCGCACCCGCGCGTAGAACCGCAGGTGCTCCCGCACCGTCATCTGGTCCACCGCGTCAAACTGCGGACACACCCCCAGACCCCCCCGCGCCACCGCCAGCTGCCGCTTCACTGACGCCCCCGACACCCACACGTCTCCCGCGTCCGGCTTCACGTCGCCCCGGATGATCGAGATCGCCGTCGACTTGCCCGCCCCGTTCGGCCCCAACAGCGCAAACACCTCGCCCGCGCCCACGCCGAAGCTGACGTTGTCCACCGCCGTGTTGCGGCCAAACCGCTTCGTGACGTGCTCCACCCACAGGCCCTTGGTCCTGTCCGCCCCCGTCGTGACCGCTGCCGTGTCTTGTCGCTGCTGCTCAGCCGCCACGTCCCCATCCTCGTCTCCCCCTCCGTGACCCGCCTGCTGCTGCCGCCGCCACCCCGTCTTGCTCCGCACCCACTGGCCCATCTGGTGCATCGTCGCTGCCACGTCGCCACTGTCGAACCACAGCAGCAGCCCAAAGTACACAAACGCCTGCACAAACAGGTACAGGATCGGCCCCCCGTACAGCGTGATCCCGCCCGGATTGTCGCTCAGCGCTGTGCCCGTGCACGACACCGAGAACAGGTTCAGCGCCACAAACAAGGCCCGCACCAGCGACCCGATCGGCACCACCGCCGACACCACAAAGTTCACCACCAGCAGATAGCTGTCGATCCGGTCGACGGGCGCATATGTGATCGTGCACAGGTACGCAATCATGTACACCAGAAACATCACCGCCTGGATCGCCGACGTGAACGCGTACGCCGCCAGCTGGTTGCTGCAGAACAGCGATATAAAGTAGGCCAGCGGTGCCGACGCCAGTCCGTACAGCGTGAACACCAGAAACAGGTAGCCCACGTGGTACCACACCTGCGACAGCGCCGCGAACAGGATCGCCACCACCGCCGACGACAGCAGCACAATCCCAAAGTCAAACGTCAAGTACGCCGTCCACAGCGGCAGCGCCTGCACGCCGTTCGAGTACTGCAGCCCCCGCACGTGTCGTCGCCGTTCCAGATTTGGGTACAGCGAGAAGAAGCCCACGTACGCCGCGCACGCCAGGCACACGTACACCAGCAGCTGCAGTGTCTTGCCCGTCCCCGGCGCCCACGGAATCGCAAAGGTGTCGTATTGCACCGCAATCGACGTGTTCGCCAGCAACGCGTTCATAATGTTCTGCCCGTAAAACGACCACGCCTGGTCCAGCGTGTTGGCCCGGTACGCAATCGTCGCCGGCGAGCTGCTGCCGTCGCCCAGCCAGAAACCCGCCGGCAACACCGACGTGCGGTGTGACACGATCAGGCTGTCAAAGTGCGTCAGGTTGTCCGCCAGAGCCATGCGCTCCACCACGAGCGTGAGCGCGCTCGCGAACGTCTCGTTCTCGCTGCCGCTCGCAAACATGGGCAACAACACCTGCACCACCGCCGTCGTAGAGTTGGTGAACCGTGACCGCGGACCGGCCACCATGAAGATTGAGTTGCCCGTGTCCACTAGGCTTTCTGGCGTGTCCTCTGACAGCTGGTCGCCCGACGAGCACCCGATCGGGCTCTGGCTCTGCACAAACAGCGTCACCAGTCCGGCCGCGATCACCGGCAGCACAAACGCCACCACCGACGGAATCCAGTTGCCCTTGAACACCGTCGCTCGCTTCAGGAACAGCACCCGCGCCTGCTGCCAGAATCCGATCCGCCGCCCCGACATCAGCTGCGGGCCCTGTAGTCCCGCGCGGCCCGCCTCGCTGTCTGCGCTGTGCACCGACACCTTCAATGGCATCTCCTTGCTGCTCTTCTCTGCGAGCGTGCTCGCGCTGTCCAGCGAGTCGCTGTGGTTGCCGTGCTCGACGTCACTCATCATCGCCTCCGGCTGCACCTCTTCCGCCAGCTTCAAGAACACGTCCTCCAGCGTCGGTCCAGAGAAGCGGTAGTCGGCCACGCCGACTGCTTGCAGTGCGCGAATGACCCGCGCCGCCAGCGTCGATGTCGGCGCAATGTACGTCACCATGTCAAAGCTGTCCACTTTGGCCACGGCGTCCACGTCAGGCAGGTCCTGGTCACTGCGGACGGCCACGGTTGCCGTCTTACTGGTCGCCGTCTTGGGGACATGGATGCGATACCCGCCGCCCAGCTTGTCCTTGAGCGCAACAGAGGAGCCCTCGGCCCGGAGTGTGCCCTTTGAGAGCACCACAATGTGGTCCGACAGCAGGTCAGCCTCGTCGAGAAAGTGCGTCGTCATCACAATCGTTCGTCGCCCGCGCTCCGCCAGCAGAATATCCCAGATCTTGCGTCGGCTCAGGGGGTCCATGCCACTCGACACCTCGTCCACACAGCACACCGCGCTGCCACCCGTCAGCATCATGCCCAGCTGCAGCTTGCGCTTCTGTCCACCCGACAGCGTTTTGCTGAGTGCGTCGATCTTGATGTCGAGGTCCACTGCCGACACCAACTGCTGCGTCTGCTCACGCGAGTCCAGCTGGGAGGGCGACTTGAGCCGATTGAATACTTGGATGTGCTCCCGCACCGTCAGGTCGTCCCACATGACGTTCTTCTGCGGCGCAATGCCTAGACCGCCCGTGCCATCGATCGTAATGCGGCCGCCCGTCAGCTTGCTCGTGCCCGCAATCGAGTCCAGCGTCGTGCTCTTGCCGCTGCCGTTGGCACCAAGCAGCACCAGGATCTGGCCTCGCCCGGCTGACAGCGTCAGCTCGCGCACCGCATGCACAGGCTCTGGCGCCTTCTTCGCCCATCCAAACGCCCGTCGCAGCACTCCGGGACTGTACGTCTTGCTGAAGCCCTCCAGCTGCAGGGCCGGCGTGTTGACGTCGGCCTCGCTGCCTGGCGGCCGCAAAAGGATCGTGCGGCCGGTGGTCGTTGTTGCATGCAGGTAGCGCTCCAGATAGACACTGAGCGTAAAGTAAACGACCCATTGGATGACCAAAAATATCCACAGTACGATACCAGGCATTCTCCAGGAGCTGTTTGGCGGTATATGCAACAGATTCGCAGCCTCGGAGTTGTGCTCGAACCGGGCCATGTTCGTCATGAAAAAGACATAGTTGCAGGGCGCGAAGAGCAGACTCAGCACCACGACAGTGCCCGTTTGCGGCCGGGTGATGGTTTGCGCCACAATGGCCAGAACCAAGAAGATGATCGTGGTCGAGACACCGCTCAGCTGTGCGCGCCGGAAGAAGGCGGCGCCGAAAAGGGCCATGGCGCCAAGCGTGATGCCGATCTGGACATGGTAGAGGATGACAATGGCCGCGTTGGTGTTGGCAAAGACGCTGGCCGCGACAATAGCCGACCCGATCACCCAGCCCGGCAGGTAGAGCAGGGTAAACGAGACGTGGTAGGACACCAGGCGGGCAACCTGGGCCTCGCCCCAGCGGCTGCCCGCGGCCGACGTGGCCATCATGGCGTCGATGAGCGTGGACATGCCGATCTCGCGCTCCGTGGCCATGAAGCCAGCCAGGTGGTAGCAGATACCGATGACGCCCGAGATGAAGCCGACGGCGAGGTAGCCGGTGATGGCCTTTTGGTAGGACACGCGGATTTGTTCGTCACGCTGCTCCGCCGTCAGCGACGTGAAGGGGTACTCGTGCACATCGGCCTCGGAGATGGCGTTGTTGCTGCCGTTTTGCTGGGCCACAATGGCCGAGTCGATGGCGTGCTGGAACGGCAGAGAGTACACTTCGCCGTCGTTGCCACCCTTGTCGACGTTGATCTTGCCGGCGCCGAGGGAGCCGTCCTGCATGATTGTGTAATTCCAGATGCCCGCATCGCCCTCGGTAGGCGATGACTGGAAGAACACGGCTCCGTAGCAGGATGTGACGCCTCGTAAACTGCTGTGGCAGATGGTGTCGATCGTGCTCTCGTTGGCCAGACGCACGGCCGTGCTGCCGGCGTCTTCGACTTGGGTCACGAGACTGTCGATGACGGCGTCGATGGTTCCGCCGCTATAACCGCCATTGTAAAACGCAACCGTGTGGCGCCCGGTCCTGGCTGCAATATCCAGGGCATTCGACAGAGACAGCAGTGATCGCGAGGTGCCGATCCCGTAGACAGCCGCCGGAACGAATATATACTTGGCGTAGGAGAAGAAGGCGAGCAGAGCGACGGGGATGAGAAGAGCGCGGATAAAGATGGCGAAACGATGGCGGAGGACGACAATGCGCAGGTTCTTGCAGACGAGCGTCCAGACCTGGCGGAAGAAAATGATGCTCATGGTGGAAGGCGACGCGAGACGACACGAGACCAAGGGCGTGACGCGAAGGAGGGAAGAGGAGCTCCTCGGATGGGATGGGAAGTCCTTTTAACGAGTCTAGAGATCCATAAGCGGGTATGCGGGGAGAGAGGGCGCCGGCGGCCCCAATATCGATATGTTGGATGTATGGATGTTGCTTTAGTACTGTGTGTATAGTTTGTTCTGGACAGAGAGAAGTCTGGATCGTGGCTAAATTATCGTGTTCTGAAATAGGCCGCAATCAAATCAAAGTCAGGTGAGTTGATCGGCCGGCAGCCGTGACCGGACAGTGGGCTTCAAACGCTCTTTCCCCTGGTTGTTTCGGGACGTCGAGAGTTCAAAAAAGGCAGCGGCAGCACAAATAACATTTGTACGGTCCCGAAACACAACATGGCAGAAATCGGGCGCGAGCCATAGCGCGCTCGAAGCCGCCATGCCCCCCCGATAGCACGGCGCCGAGCGAGCTAAATTGGTGTGGTGCTGAGTCCAGGGTGGCGAGCTGTGTCCGGAGGAGCTATTACCGATTTCAGCAATATACCGCGACCTGTGGAGCACGCGTAGGGTCGATCTCTCGGGATCGATGCCCGTCGAAATCGGTACGAAGTACGAAGCAAGTTAATAAGCTAGGACTGCCGCTCACACTTGCGGGCTGACAATAAGCACGCAAGGCTTTGGCCGTCATTGCATGCAGGTACATGTGAATATTGGGGGCGGCTGGAGGCATGGTGTGCCGCCAATGTTAAATTGGACACGCGAGCAGAAGACAGGAAACTACGGAGTATCGCTGTCCAATGCGAAGGCACAGCACATTGATAAACGGCGATAAAACCTCGAATCGTGCTCGGCACAATGAGCTTGATTTATCCGACTGTACGTCGCGTATAGGATCGCAAGAGGGTGGACTTCTTTTCGCGTCATGGTTTCTATTACATAGTATTCCGTATCATCAATGTTTTGTTATTGGGGGAGGAGCAGAGTAAACTTTGAGCAATTACGCCCTGCATCGGCCATGTCTCAGATGGCCAGCGTGGCTTTGACGCGGCCATGCGCAGCTAACACGAAGCAAGAGGAAATTCTGGCCAAAAGCAAGATGTGCCAGCTTGGCGACTCCTCTGATTACGCTACAATTAATTTGCGTGTTTGGGGGCGGAGAGTGCATACTGTAGCTGCCTGCTGCCTCCTGAAAAAAAGAAGGCCGAGCCACAGCCGTGCGACGCTTTGTCCTGAAACTGAGAGGTAGCAACCGCAGCCTAGACATGAAACGAACAGGTTCACAGCCGTCTGCATAGCAACCCGACGCAAATCAGGTCACCTTTTACTCTCCACGAGTACGAGTACTTGTCTTGTTCGTCATGTGTGGTGTGACGTCCCCTGTACGAGTACGAATTGCGAGTACGAGTACGAACGATACGGGGTACGGCAGCGACCGAGCGGCAAGCAAAATATGAGACCCCGTCTGGGGTGGGCCTTGCCAAGAGATGTTTTTGGGATTACAGAAATGACTAAGCTCCAGCTGTGAACGTGGTGGGTAGCTCGACCGCAAGCCTCGCCTCTTGCTCGTACTGCCGGGGCCGCGGCGGCCGAATTCGGCGTCAACGGGCTCAATGGGAAGCACAACGACGTCAGATGACCAACTGAGCTCCCGTGCTTTCCGTTGGCGCTTTTCGCGAGACCGACTGTGCAGAGTCTGTTGGCCGAATTTTCTTTCCCGGCACGTCCGGTAACTATTACGGAGTGGCGATCCAGCGGGTTCGGACCAATCACAGGTCAACCTGGGCCGCCCTGGCGCACCTGGCCACCCCTGCTCGCAAGGCGGCCACAGCGCTGAATCAGCCAGCAGGCAGGCAAGGACATGGCCCCCCCCACATGTTTCTGTTTTTATACTACGACTAATATTAAGGTGCCAAACGTCGTCGTTGAGCAACTATGACGGCTCATTTGCCTCGTTCAACTTGCACCTCATTTTGCACGCCTGTCCCCCTCGCCCATTGACCTGCTTGGCCATGGCTTAAACGGACCCAGACGCAAAGAGGACCAACCTCGCCGACCCAGCAGCAGAGCGAAACGAGCGAAAAGAAAAAAAGAAAAGAAACAGAAAAAGTAAACACTTTTTCCCGAAAAACAAAAGAAAGCAGCATCCACAATGCGCTGGCACCGGAATCCCTTTTTCCACACGGCGGTGCTGCCGCCGTCGGTCGCGCCCTCAGCCCGGGCGTCGACCGACCTCGACGGTGTCGTCGCCGCTGCCGCCGCCCAACGAGCAGCGGCTCTGGCCGCCGATGTGGCCGCCGACGGTGTCTTGCCCCCCGCCCCGGCTCACCAGACGCCCCAGGGCCTCCTCGCCGAGGCCGCGTCGCGCGCCGCGGCCCAGCAGCAGGAACATCAGCACCACCATCCGCGGCTCAGCTTCCTCGCGCGCCGTCGCCCCCAGACCAAAGTCCCACGCCTCACCATCCTCGAGCCCAGCGACCACATGACGCCTTACCAGTTTTTCTACATTTTCATTATTGACGGCCTGGGCGCTGCCATCCTCTCTGGCGGCATCAACTTTGCCATTGCCTATGGTGAGTAGCCCTTGGCACCTTGATTCCGTCCGCCTGGCTTGGGCCGGCCGCTGACCACGTCCAGCCATGTACAAGACGATCAACTCGGACCTCCACCCGATCCGCCTGTTCCAATTCCCCAACACGATTGCGGGCGACGCCACCGTGACCATTTTCATCCAGACCGTCATGACGTGGTTCATCGAGCTCATCCTCGTCAACCGCGACATCCGCTCCGGCCACATCCAGCCCATTGGCTTCATCCCGGAGCCGACGCTGGCGCCGCTGCGCTGGTTCCTCCTGCTCGACCGCCGGCCCAGCTTCGCCAACAGCCAGACCAGCAGCGGCGGCGACAGCGGCGAGAGCGGCGGCGTCAGTGGCATCGACGACGACGAGATCCGCCGGCCGCTCTCGGGCCCCCACGACGAGACCTGCCAGTGCGACAGCCACGTGGAGCCGTACGAGCCCGGATCGCCAAAACACTGGCTCTTCTTCCTCATCTCCCAGCTGATACGCGCCCTCATGATCAGCGTCCTCGCCTGGATGGTCCTGTGGGGTCCGGCCATGGGCATCATGACCGCCGTCGGCGACCACCACGACGGCGACTACTGGTTCGACTCGTCCTCCTGGGCACCGCCCATCTTCAAGCTCATCTACGCCGGCGTCCTGGCCGCCCTGACCACACCCGCCTTTGCCGGCTTTTGGCTGGTGCGCTGCGGCTGGGCCCTGCAGACCAACCAGCGGCACTTGAGTGAAAGCGTTTAGTTCTGCTCATTCGGATGCGTCGAGCGTTTGCCCACTCTTCTACACTTTCGTTATTTCCAATCTTGATACCCGATTGACTTTTTTTTGCTCCCGAGGCATCGGCCTCGTCTTGTTACCCTCGAATCATTTTAGATCGTGGGCTATTTTTTGTATTTGCGACGGAAAGGCGCACATGTGGCCTACCCAAGAACGGTGGGCAGCAGCACTCCAGGAAGAGGCTGCATAGAAATCAGGACTGGCACCATAGAACGCAATAGAAACTCTAGTCGAGCGGTCCCAGAATCATGGTCAATTTGTGTTTGTGTTGTACGTAGTTGTAAATCGTATGTGCGCTTATGGCTTGCTGTCCCAAAACTTGTCGACCCATCCCAAACAGCCTTGTTAGTCCCAGACTACGGGCTGTCTCCTCTCATGCGCCTATTCGGGCTCTCTCGCGAGAACTCGGGCCGCCCACGGCGGATGGGCGTCTCGGCGAGCTCTTTCTCGGCCGTCAAATCCATCTCTTTGATCAGGCGACGTGCGCACTCCTCCTCGATCTCCTGGCCGTCCTTGCCAATGATCACGGAGCGGTGCTCGTTGTAGTGGTTGATTAGGTGGGCGATATGTCGAAAGTCTGTGCAGGACGTGTTCAGCCACTCAATGCGGAAGGGTTCTGTCGTCTTCCAGTGAATATTATTCATCCAGTTTGGCTTGACAATATTGTCGGCCGGCAGCGAGGCCATGCGTGCATAGCCTTGAAAGGCCCGTGATTTGTTGACAGAGAAGAAGAAGATGACATTTCGGCACTTGTTAAATGCATCTACGAGCATCTTTTCGTTTTTCAGCTGGGTAGTCCAGACGCCATCGGTCATGGACCGGTGCACGTTGCCCGTGTTAAAAGATTTGAGCATGAAAAATCGGGTTTCTGATGGGGATCCTGTCAGCACGGAGGCACCACTGCGCCTTTCCTGCAAGTCAGCATGGAAAGGGGGCGGGGAGGGCTCTACTTGCCGCCTCTCGGGCCCAGGTCCAGAGGCCGCAGCCGCAAGAACGGGGGCCGGTCGTCGTCCTGTGGGCGACGGTTGAAGTGCTCCCTTGGCTCTCGGTCGAACTTGTTGCCCCGGCCAAACCGGCCAGGCCCATCGTCGTCAAAGGACCGCGGCGGGCTTCTGCCTGGGCCATTCACCTCGCGAGGCCGCGTAATGTACCGGTCCGAGTCAGGCGACCGGGCCGTTCTATAATTTTCTCGGACGTTTGCGCTCATTCGGCGTCCTGCCGGATCCGGCCCGTCTGGGCCGTCTGGGCCGTCTGGACCATCATATGAGTGAAACGACATCTTGGGTTCCGGGTTCGATGACTGTGACGCATCACCAGTACGCTGCAAGGGGACCTGTTCCCGTGAGCGCGCCACCTCTCGGTCTTGGCTGAAAGTGTTAGCATTGCTGCTTGTACTTTGACTGCTGATCGTCTTGGTGCCGTCGTCAGGCCCCCTGCTTGCAGTGTCCATTCGGGCCATCTTTTCTGGTCGTCTCGCATACATGGCCTCGTCCGCTGTGTTCACATCAAGCCCTCGCTTTGCGGAGCCAGTATACTGTACAGAATTCACTGCTCCGTTTGTCTTTCCTTGGGTCGTATTGGCCCCCACAGCGTCGCTGTGCGCCGAGAGAGACGACGTATCCTGTAAAGGCGAAGGGCCAGGTCCTGCCACTGCCAGTGCGGTTGGTGAAGTGTGGGAGCCGGCAGCTCCCGGGCGGCCCAGGAACGATGCAACAGGCGCAGAAATGGGTTGAAAGCCCATGGGCGTAAACTGTCGCTGGGCAGAGATACCAGCCTCGGTCTTTTCCTCTTCCAATAAGCTTTGCCGCTCGGCTTCGAGGGCAGCCAGTCGGCGGCGCCGAGACAAGAACTGCGTCCGATATGCCACGTCATAATAGTTGGTGAAGAGCAGCCAATCTTGTAGATCTTGAGCCTCTAGGTCGGTAACGACATGTGTGTCTCTAACAAAAGATGTATCCGAGCCGAGAGGCACATGCCTGTCGCCAAGGGGGCTGGCGGTCAAAGGTGTGCCCGGTTCCTGCTTCAAAGTACCGGCCCCTGGATTCGCGTCCTGTGCGCTTGGGGGCCGGGTTGTGTTTGATTTTTCTGTCCCCATATCTCTGACTGAAGTATTTCGACCCTGTATCGTAGCCGTCGTTTTAGCTGGAGCAGCCTGAGTATCTCCAGGCAAGGGTACCTGCCGGTCGGCCTGGCCAAAAGCCATTGTCACATCACGTATGGTCCTAGGATCAGTTACTTGAGACAACGAAGTGAGGCGCACGCCTTCAGGCTTCTGGGCCGGTTCATTTGGTAACTGGGACTCTGCGGTAACAGTTGCTGTTACTGTTTCATTACTCGTATTCCCTCCACGGCTGTCGTTGTTGGCCAAGTCTGTCTTGCCCGTATCAGGCGCAGCCCCTGTGACATGTACAGCGAGAGTCCCATTGGCCTCTTCGGCACCTGTGTCTCGCGGGAGCAGACCTGCAATGAGGTTGCTGATATCGTCGTCGTTAAATTCTTGCTGCTCCATGGGAGAGGATGCGCTGATGGGGGTTATAGGCCCTTGTGCAAGCTGAACACTTCCGCCAGCACTGTATTTCGTTTTTGCTTTTTCTGCTTCTGGATTCAATGGGTTTGTCTGCAGTCTGCCGCGGGTCGCAGAAAGTTGGCGAGCCAATAGAATTTCCTTCAGATCTGTCGCCCAAGAGTCCAGCTTGATCTTTGATGCGGTGCCGGTACTGTTCTCTGCGTCACGCCTTGGCTGGCCAGGTTGTGATTGTTGTCCTGCTAGAGTAAGCAGGCCGGATATGTGTTTGCGCCCCTTAATTTCTGACCTGATGTCATTGTTTTGCGACCACAACTCAACTGTATCTTGGCAGGGAGGCGGGTCTGGACAAATCGCGATAACGAGGGCAAAGTATCAACACCAGAAGCTACAGAATATGTGGCTCTATTCGATAGATATGTAGGAGTAGGGCAAGCAGCGTGCCACACGCAATCTAATGGAGACGTACAGAGAAATACGAAAAAAGCTCGCAAATGGAGCCCTTCAACTCGTACTTTTTGATTGGACAACGCACCTTGTAAGATATAAATATAAGTGGTCCTAATTGGTGGGTCCCAAACACACGCGGAAAGCAGCTAATATACTATTACGCGACTGTCATATTACGTGGGAATGAAACCTGGAGTGACACCAATGCGGTGCGCCTTGATACTGACTTGTTTGATTTTACATGCCAACGTGCCTATGCTGGCGGCAGGAAAGACGCGAACAAGACAGCCTGTATGGACGCGTACATGACCATAAACCAAACAGTCTTACTAGCGATGTTTTCCCGCGGGCCGCCGCCCAGGTTCCGGGCCAGCCACCAGTACCATACCGGATACGCGGAGCACAAACGGGTGATGATCTGGACGTGGTAGCTGGTAAAGGTGAGCCCAGCCAGAATCAACTGGGTACCGGCAAGGCAGCAAACCATGGGGACCAGCTTGGGCTGGACATAACCATTAGAAAGCCCTTTTTGATTCGCGCGGCCCAGCATCTCGGACCAGATGTCCTTGGTGGACCAGGCCAACACTGCCAGCATCGGGGCTGCCAGCAGAAAGAGGGGGAGATTCGACAGAGTCCAGTATTTGAACAGGCCGGTGTTCCTGTAACTTGTAAGCCGCGTACAATTCAGAATTCGCCAAGAGAGCCAGGGCCACGTACCAGTAATGCTCCTGCACGAAGCCGTAGATGCTGGGGACCGTCTGTTTGCACCAGGGGCGCAGATCCTCGTCGAGGATCCCCGACGGGTCGAGGCAGAACTGGATGAACGCGGCCGTCTGGGGGACGATGGTCCCGGCGGCCACGATGACGCCTCCAATGCCGAGCAGGTACACACGCCGGAACAGCTGTCCGTTGGGCTCGCGAACCATGCGCACGGTCGTGGTGACCGCCTCATAGGCAAAGAGGATCCCGTTGAGCAGGCCGTTGCTGCGGAACGTGCTGGCCAGGCCGTAGAGCACGGCCGCCAGCAGACGCAGGCCATCGCCAGCCAATGAGGGAACGGCGAGCGTCTGGTCGCGCAGACAGCCAGTGGCAAAGGCGAGGTGGCCGGCCAACGAGAGGAGCGAGAACATGCTCTCGGGGTTCGGGGCCGACAAGAAGAGACCACCCGGGGTTAGAATGTGCAGACACGCCGCGACCAGGGCGGTCCGCTGGCCGGTCGGACCGGTCCAGACCAGTTGGCCCAGGCGGCACAGCACCAGGACGGACAGCAGGTGGGCCACATGGGACACGGAAATGGCCAGCCAGGGAAGCGAAGGGTCGGCATTGAGGCCGAGTGCGCCAACGCCTGGTGGAGGGCGGACAGGGTCAGAGGAGCTCTAGGCATTTCGGGGACATTTTAGGGCATTCGGGGTATTCGACACGTCCGCGGGAGATCCGGAAGGGGCCGGGAGGAGGAGGGCAAGGACTGACCGCTACGCACAGAGGCCACGAGCAGGGGCAGACCGCTGCCAAACGCCCACTCCTGCTCAAACACGTAGCCGCGCCGGGCGGCTTCGACATAGTAAACGGCATCCCAGCTCGTCAGCCGCATGGCCAGGCCGCGGCCGGCATCGATCAGACTGGCCGACGTGTCGTAGGCCGGCCCGACATATGTGGCCGCCGCCGCAATGGCCAGCAGCCAGGCCTTCCAGACGCAAAAGGCCGTGACGAGCAGACGATAGGGGCGGTCCATGGCAGAAACGGCGTCATCAACGGCGCGGCTCTTCATAGCGTAAACACGCCAAAAGCAGCCGCAGGCCAAAATAGATAAATAAAATAAAATCACCCGATCAGGGTTGCCTCGCGATTAGGCCCGGCACGTCGTCCGCCGCAGCAACGGGGGGAGACGGGGGGGGATTCGGTAGTGACGTAAGGGGTGTGTTTGAGCGGCGTGATGTGTGAGTGTCAGATATTAGGCCGCCCTACGAGTATTACACGTTTTACCGGGCAAGCGCGCTCCCTCCCTAGCGCAATAAAAATGCAGGCGGCCGTGACTTGTGTGGGCATGGGCACACGCCCCTAATTCCAAAGCAAGTATAGTGCCGCGTCTAGTGCCAGCCGGTATTTTGCCGCCGTGGCACGGAGTCGGGCTTGCCAGTGCCCCGAATGCCCGTCTCCACCGGCAGTGATGTTTTCTTTCAAACAAAAATTACTCACCGATAAAAAAAAAATATTCGCCGATTAAAAAAAAACCTTTCTTTGAGCGCACTTATGCCACTTGCTGGGGACCCGTAATAGACATCAAGCCGCTTCGGTGCGAATGCCGCATTTAGACATCATCCCATGGCCCACGATCGCCGGGGCTGAGGCCCGGAGAAGGGGGCAACGTAGGCGAAATAGAGGCTTGGGGGCGGAATTACAATTTGTCGTCAGGCCACGGTCTGTTCACTAAACAGCGAGGGCCGGGCAGGCAGCATAGGAACAAAGCAGCGGTACGAGTACATGGCTGGGAGCCCCGCCCCATTCTGCTGGAGATTGCCTTGCCTGATGTCCAGACCGACCCAGAATGTGCGGTCAGCACCGTAATGTTTGTCCGCCCGCCTGATGTTCGGGGCTTGGCATTAGGTCTTGGCATGTATTAGCCGTCACTCCATCGTGCGAATACCTTGTTATGGGCTGTCACGCGGTTTCCGTGTCCGTCCCACCGCTTCCCAGGCATGCACCAGACGCGGCTCCACGACCTTATGCGAAGCCGCCATCAGAGTTTTACAAGAAGGGCCGCAAGGCCGGCGCCGGGGATGCCTTACCAATTCGCTTTTTTCTTGTTCGTTTCCGGTTTGCCCCTTTCGCCGTCATCCCGCGTGTTGCTAGAAGAATCCTTTCGGCGCTTTTTCTATCCCTATCCGCTTATGTCAGCGGTCGCCAAGAGGAAGGAACGGCACCACACCCTCTAAATCCTTCCCCCCTCCCTTTGGAGTCTGAGCCCTTCCCGTCAGCTGCTGACCGCTCCTGTATTCTGCACTGGGCCGTCCCAGCGCTTCGTCCCTGCCCATTGCCTCTGCCAGTGTCCCTGCCTCCAAACGCGTCGACGCCCAGGTTCTTGCGTCTTCTGTGTAAACCTGAATTCCCATCCTAGCATTCCTCGCGCAACTCTTGTTTTTCGCATCGGCTTTTTACAGATCGCCACAGCCTTACGCATTCGATCCACGTTAGCCCAGACCCCTGCACGTTAAAGGTTCGGCCGACCCCTTTTAGCTCCCATAGCAATCACGAGGCCTTTGGTGCCGAGCCCTTTGCTTATTCGGATTCCGAAGTCCGTCTTGGGACCTTCGGCCACGGATTTTGCCTTGGATGCGCCCCGACCTCGACATGCAGTGTTAGCACGACCCACTCATTCAGTGTAGTGCTGCAGGTCTTTCGCCTTCTGTCAATCCGCTTCGGGGAGCTTCGCAACCCATAAGTCAGCGTCATGTTCCTTCACTCCGGTGCAAGCCTGCATGGCCATGAGTATTCCAACCGACAACCCGGCCAATATCCACACCCCGGCCCACGACGTTCTCCCCTACTTCGATCCGCCTTCGCCTCGAATCCAACTGCTCCTCCCTCTGCTTCCGTCGCGTTACCTGGCCCTTTAACGTCATCACCCGTCTCCATCTTCCGCCCATCGTCTGTTGTCAACGGCCAACAGCGTCCGGCCACTGCCATCCCGCCCCGAACGCGTCCACGCCCCGTCTCTGACGGCGCCCGTTACGCGCAGCGCTTCCCCGAGCTGGTCGTTCGCTTCCAGGACCCCGTCGTCGTTGAGCCCCCAGTACGACGACAGCCAACGCCCGTACGACGACAGTCGACGCCTGTTCGAGTGTTGTCAACACCCGTCAAGCTCAATCCCAGGCCCCGAGAACCCATGAGCGAAGATGAAGCCGTCCAATCCGCGTCCGAAGCCAGCTACATGAGCGACCAAGCGTCCGTCTCGGCGGGTACCACACGACGCCTCCGTCGCCGCCGAGCGCCCCGAAAGAGCACCGCCTTCATCTTTGCCCACCCGGCCCCGAAACTCAGCACCAAAAAGCAGCTGCTGCAACGCATCCGCCCCACCCTGCTCCTGCAGCTCCAACAAGTCTCTGACCGTCGGCCGCTACCCGTCATCGACGTGTACCCAGCCTCCCTCCTGGCCGGCAATGTCGTCGCGTCCCGCTTCTCCAAGCTCCCGCGTCTGTTTGGCGTCCACGGCGAGCTCGGACTGCACGACATCATCCTGGTACGGAACGGCGACTACGGCTCCCAGTATCCCGGATCCGAGAGCGATGCCGACGACGACGCGTTTGACCAGCGCCCCTTGCTCGCTGTACTCAGCCCGCTTCGCCAAAAAGACCGCGCTGAAATCGTCCTCGAAGATGGAACCGTGTGGACGGCCATGTCCATGACAACGGGCTCGTTTGATTTCGCCTGTGTCGACACAAACGGGCGCCCAATCACCGCCCGCTGGGTCCGGCGCATTGTCCGACCGGATCCTGCGGACGGGCCCTCGGCCGAGCCCCAATGCAAATTCACATTCAGTGTTCTCAACCCCGACTCGAGACGCCATCCCATCCTAGCTACCTTGACCAAGTCGTCTCTAGATGTTCAGGACTACTACACCACGGTGTCGGCATCGAGCGGGCGATACCCGCCTTCGAGGCCCTGGGCAATAGCAGACGCCAGCAATGACGACGAGTCGCCAGAGGGCCAGGATGGTCACTTCCGGCCCACGACTCCGACCGCCAATGAGCGAACAACACACCAAGTCGACGGTGCTCTGCGGGACTTTATCTGCATCACTGCCATCTGGGTGGCCGTCCAACTCGGGTGGGCACAGCGCCCCGTTGGTTCGCCATGTCTATCATCTACAAACACTTCGTCCACGATGGAGAGCCTGAACAGCAGCATGCGAGCCACGTCCGGCAGCGTCCGCCGGCTCAGCTCCCCGCCCAAAATGGAGGGCGCCAAGCTCGAAGTTCAAGCCGCCAACGGCGGCGAGGTACGCGGCCGCCGTCTACTATCTCTCAGGAGGCACCGACCGATATCACCCCTACCTACAACCCAGCAAGAAGAAGACACACCATCCATATCACCCCGGTCTACATTTCCCACACCCACATTCCCGACAAAGGCCTCCAGCACCGGCGCCGCGTATGTACGGCGACGAAAGCAGCTGCAGCAAATGTCGGACACGAGCGACTCGGAACGGCCGTCTTTCTCGGGCGTACGCAGAAGCAGGGCCTTCTCGCGTCTAAGTGGGGATTTCACGCCCGAGTCTATCTTGAAGCAGAGCCAGTCTCCGTCTCAGTCCGACACCGACACCCACCAGTCCTCTGCCCGAGCCGAGGTATCTCCTGCGCCCTCATTGCGGTACACACTTCCCGCACAGCAAGCGCCTACCTCCCAAAGCCCGGCGCCTCGCTCCGTGACTCCGTCCACTGCGTATCGCAACAGCCGCCAATTCTACTCGGCTTACTACCCATCCAATCCTCTGCCCAAGGGCGACTTTTGCGACACTCCGGATCTTGAGAGCACTGTCGGTGACGCGAGCGATCTGGGCCGCGGACTGCAGTCCAACCCCGCTATCGACAGGGGAGGGAACGCAAAGTGGAAAAAGCTCGGCGGCTGGTTGAAGAAGCTCGGCGGGCACTAGAAGTGCTCCCACCGAGACACGGTGACAAGTCACCACTCACGATTCTCTCGAATATCCATTTCCTTTGTCTATTTTCCTTCTCCAGTATGTATCTTATCGTAGCCAATTGGTGTCTCGACGTCTCATTTGTACGCAGTTTAGGTTTGGCAGGATTTCAAAGAGTTGGCGGCGTCTGAGAAGGGGAGCATAGGAGAGCATTGAACGTGGAGACGATACTCCCTACAGGGGTTTCCTGTGTACTATTACAACTGCACCATACTCTGTCCAAAATACAGCACATATCAGTTCATGAGAAGCGGAGCGCCCCGACCGTTCAAGTCGGTGAAAGCAATGGGACGATTGGCCGTGCGTGCGAGCGAATGCCTCTGCCTTACCGCCTACAGTTCCCGCCTTTTGCCGTACGTTTGAAAGATACGTGTCGGCATGGCATTTTTCAAAGTCCTACATATGCAGCACTCACCGCTGACGTGGCTCGTGTGGGGGTTGGTCCTTGCCGTGGGCGGGCAAGATCCGTTCAGCGGCCCAATCTAGCGGAGCACTGGCCGTTGCTGCTGGCGATACCCCGCTCGGTCGAGATCGTAAGACAGGATGGCGAGTACGAGTACGAATAGCATGCGAGTACGACGACAGCGCAGATTACGTGCAGGTTCGCACAGACAGGGCCAAGTTAGCGCATTTCGGGCACTGCCAACCATGGACCCCTGGAAAACGACGCAAAATAACATGACAATGGATCATTGCCTTTAGGCAGGATCGTATCACAGCTGATCCTACACGATCCTAAATCGACGTCTATCATTTCTCTTTTTATCTTTATAAGTAAATCTGCCTAGACCATTGTAGGGCAGTGGCGGGGACGGAGACGTAACGTGGAGAAGTGCATTGGCTTCATCGGAAGACCAGCAGGTTGTAAATATGCTCAGCCTTTCATCTAGGGGAAAGTAATGTATACTCGCGCTTCGCTACCTTACATGTAGACTGGTCTTCGTTTCCCCGTAAACGGGTACTCACCCAGGACACCGCGAGAAGGTGCCAGTCAATCGTCCCAGACCGACCCCAAATGGCCGACCCTCCACGGCCAAATCCGCTTCGCAGGACAAAAATAAAGACATGAGGAAACCAAAACAGAGAAAACCCGGGACTTAACGCCGCGTGCACTCGGCCAACACCCGCACGACCGCACCCAGCAACCACCGCACAACCCGGCACACCACCCGCTCCCAGGTCCAGGCCGCACCGGCCTGGACGTTCCTCGTCCCGACGCACAGGGTCAAAAGACCCACCAACAGCGTGGCGTTGTAGAGAGCCCAGATATACCAGGCTACCACGCTCTCCGTAATCGGCGGCGTCACCGCCGCCGCCGCTGCTGCCGCCGTCGCCGTCGCCGTCGCCGTCGCCGTCACCGTCGCCGTCACCGTCGTCACCGTCACCGTCACCACTATCGTCAACGTCGGTTCCGCCGCCGCCATCGTCATCGTCGTCGTCTCCATCGTCGTTGCCTACCTGGTCTACGGCGATGTTGAAAGGAGAGAATGTGGTGGATGTGTCGAGCTGCACTGAAAAGGCGGAAAAGTGCGATGAAAAGATTTCGTCTCCTCTTCCTGCAAATTTTTGAAAAATTTCTTTTCATATCATTGAAATCATTCACAATTAGGAAGGAGCGACTGTCGAATACGGAAGGAACGCGTATGGGCAGTCGGCCCTTTTCGCCATTTTCTGATTTAAATTTTCACATCGTAGCCCTGGCGAAGCCCTCGTTGTTACACCGACTTAGTATTGTTGGCTTCGACACTCTGTGTGCGTGGGAGGAAGAGAAGGAGGAGAGTGAAATGGAAAAGGAGAAAAACATATGTGTATGATATTATCTAGCAGTGTCTCTATTATAAGTGCTGTGAAAGTACGTATATATGTTTGCACACAAAGAGCTCGAATATATTGTAATCGATTCAGCAATGCGTGCCGTTTAAAAATCGAAGGTCTATCCAAGGCCTCGTCTATTGCCGCGTACGGGCGAATAATTATAGAAAAATCGCGTTGTTCGCGGTTAGAAAGTCCTTATATTAACCAAATTTATAGAACTAAAAAATGTACTTATCTGAGAAGCCAATCAACTGCTCATTTCTGTCGCATATTCGCTGTATACCATAGCCCTGTTTCTTCTAATGCTAGGATGCGTTTCTGCAACTGCTTGGCCAACGCGACCGATGGCATTTGTAAGGATAGGTAGAATCTCTGGTCCCGAGGAATGTGGCAAAGTATAGACCACTTCAATGGCACATAGGTACGCGTCCGGTAGAGCTTTTGACGCTTTGAGCTCTCTTACATTCGGTCCTATTGAAAAAGAAGAGGCCGCGTAGTTGGAATTTGCGAAGGCCTTCGTGATTGCGTTTAGAGTAAATGGCGGTATGCCACCGGCCCGCCCATAGGCAGCAATGCGAGCCCCCTTCATGATACTCCTCGCCATTTCCTGTGAAGTTGCAACCGGCGTCTTGTTTTTATTGTCGGCAGCGATCATTGCAGCAGCCGAGATAGCTTCGCCCATTTTTTTGGCCGCGTCCGTCGCTACTTTGGAGGTGGTGTTCTGTGGGTCTGCAATGGAAGCCGTGGAATCGATGGCCATACGGATGAGTTGTTTTATAGCGGCAGGCTCAGCGTGGATCGCATCGACCTCATTTTCCGACGAGCCATCAAACATAGACATCTCAAGCATGGTAGACTCCACCACGTCCCTTGGCATGTTTAGCGCCTCTTCATACGAAGGAGGATCGTCTATGCTACTATTCTTGTCGGCTTTGTTGGCGGTTGTGTTGATACTGTCAACGCTAAAGCGTTGTGGACGCTTTGTTCGAGTCTGGTCGTCTGCTGGGAATCTCGCTGAAAGTAACTCTGGAAACGTCGGAATTCTTTCTGGAAATATATCATCTTGTAAGATGTCAAAAAAAATAAAGTACCTGAGCAAGTTGTGATTGACCAATGCCCAGAAAGCGTCTCTCATTTTTTCGTTTATATGACTGCCGCATTCGGAGTTCTTTGGGGCCATTTTGTGTTCGTTGAATTTTCCGTGAAGGAGTCAGTTGGGGCTGGAATAAATTGGGAGTACTCTATATACCTGGATTTCACAAGCATGCGCTAAAATGAACATGAAAAGAATAAGATGTGTTTCTCGTTATTAGAGGCGGCAAAGGCTGTTGGACGACTGAGTAATGTCATAGCCACGCATTAGTGAGTTTATAGAAAGAGTATGAAAACTGATACGATCAAAATTTCAAAGTCAGCGATAGGTCCTTTACGTCAGCCAAATAATATCCGGGGTGCATACCGCCCTTGGAGGTATTGGCTAAGCTCTAAATTCCGTGCTAATTTCTGTATAGATACATCCGACAGATTTACACCTCATTTGACCGCTTACAATGTACTCATACAATGTAGGTTGCAACAACAGCTAGTCAGGCCGCCAGTCACAAAGTGTGGAGTTACGGAGAGAAACTGCTAGCGTGCAAACGTAAGATACTTGCTCGTAAGTTGCCCCGTCTTACTTTGCGCCGTTTTTGCCCCGTCCCGGCCAGTAGCCTGGACTATTGAGCCCTTGCTGGTTGGTTTACACATGGTTGGGCCGCAAAGAAAAACAAGCGCCGATCGCTTTCGGAACGGCTCATTAGTGGCTGGGTGACATCACCGGTTCAGTAGCCCAAAAATGATGGTAGCATGGTCCTTAGTTTCGACAAGAATGCAACCTCGAGTCAAGTCTTATGGCGCAGACACGCATATTTCTTGCTTGACGCTGGCGTGTAGGATTGCTTTCCTTCCCAGTGCTACGATGCACGATACTGGTGTGCCACACCCGACCGGCCTGCCGTCCCTGTGAGGGCGATCACGAGAACGAACCGGGGCTCCGACTCATCCGACCCGGTTCCTAACAGACTATGTCATTGGCACAGTCTAAAGCGCTACGTGATGGGGGGGCACAATATCGCCGCAATATTTTAGACGTTGGAGGGCTCTACTCGTAGCCTTGAATTTGTCAAAGTATGTTGATTTGAAATAACTGGGAACCTTCGAATATGCTATGCCGTGTCTCGCCCATTTAGGAATTTCGAAACGCGGCGGAATAGAAACAGGAACAGGAACAGAAACTTGAAAATAAAAACTATCAGAAAAGTTGTGCAGTCGTGGATGACACCGATTCCCGGTGATCTCCGCCATAATACTGCTTTTTTCGAAACGTCATTTCCCTCGATAGCAAATCAAACGCAGCAGGTATCATGATAACCCGATAAAATAGGGTAGACCGACAGCACACCATTGCCAAGTCTATGCACCTTTCGCTCCCCTCATGCGGCAAGGCAGGAGGATACTGTCACGTGGTGGTCCTCGCCGGGACAGATATGAATTAGCAAGCGCAAGCCATCCAGAGTTAATCGTAAGACGAAGAGAATCCCTTGAGAATCGCGTCCCCAGGGGCCAGCACAAGGCGGCTTCTTAGGGAGCTGAAAAAAAATAATGAAGAGATGGATATCGTGAACTCGCTGCCAGGCCTTCGCAGCCAGACACTCAGATCTTGGCCCGGGGCTTCCGCGTGAGCCGTCTTCTGTCGCGCACCGTTGGGCGATGACCCTTGCTTGTTGGGCTCTCTGTGAAGAGACGCCGCGCTCGCGGGGTCGATGCCCTATCCTCCTCCAGCGCGGCCTGTCCAGCTGCGCAATCATCACAAAGCTCCGGTTCCACGGAGCCATGTCCGGTGCCTCCAAGACCCCGGGACGCGTGGGCCATGTCGACAGGGGCCTCTGCCTGCTCGTCCAGGGAAAATTCGCTGGGAGACCTGGCGGACAGATTGGACGACGCATTGTCTCTGCCCCGGCTCGCACTCGCCGCCACCCCGCGGCCCTCGGCGGCATGATCCCGCTTGATCAGCTCGTGGAATTCCGCAATCTCGCGCTGCTCTTTCCGGAGGTATTCGACCGCCTAGGCCACCTCCTGCGGAGGCTCAGCAGATACGGGGGAGGCAAGATCAGCCTGCAGGGCGGCCTGGCCGGACGACTCCACCGCCCGGCCCGTGGCCGAGTCGTAGAGCACGTCGCCCTGGACGGTGACCTCGCGGGCCTGGATCCGCCGCATGAGCTGGACAAACGCCGACTCACGGAAGCGATCGCTCGGATGGGCATCCAGCGTGTGGACAATCTGCTCGGCGGTCCGGGCGAGGTCGTCCTGCGCCACGTCGTTCTGGTCCACCACCTGGTCCGGCACCTGATCGGCGGGCACAGTTGCCTGCATGGGCGTCTGATGTCCCTCTAGGGCAGCGTCCTGGAGCTGGGCTGACTCCGTCGACATGCTGGCCTCGATTCCATGGGCCTCGAACTCTTCAGCGAGTTTCTCCATGGCCTTTTCAGCGGTTTCCTCCTGAGCACCGGTGGTTGTGGCTGGGCCATGCTCGGCCATCCAGCTGTCCATTTCCGACTCAAACTCCATATCGGCCTCGAGCTGGGCAAAGCGGGCTTCCAGTTCTTCTTCGGTAAGGCCTCCAACGACCGTGTTGCCTCCGCCTAGCATCGCTGTACCCGAGGCAGTTGAGGCTCCCACGACAGGAGGACCGTACATACCACGAGCCCCCATGGACTCGAGACCTGAGTAATCCCGCAGCATTGCCGGGTAATTCTGATTGGTAGCAAAGCCAGCATACTGCTGTGCGATTTGTGGCTGCTGCATTCCTTGGAGGCCCTGCTGCTGGAGGTAAGGGTTGGCCGCATAGCCGACAGCAGGCGGAGCACGGGGAAGCCTGGTCACACCGTGCATGGCGGAAAACTCCTGCGTCCAGCCGATGCTGGGGTCGGCAGCAGGGTGAGGAGAAAAGCCGTGCGCAGACCCCGCGACGGGTCCGGCCATGGGCATTCCAGCAGGCCCCATCGGGCCGGGATAGTTCACCTGGCCATGCGGCAGGCCGTTGGCGAAGACGGCAGCGCTTTCGATGGGAAGCTCTGGGGCGGTGTATCCTACAGCTGCACCAGAAGCAAAGGCTCGATATTCGGCGTCATGGCTGGGGCCAGCGGGCGTAGATCGGAAGCTCTGACAAAGTCACAAGTCAGGGGTCATGTCAGATGCGGAGATATGGATCCGATGAACTCACGGCTGGGGCGCCGGCTGGGCCGAGGCGCGCCCGGTCCTGGTGGCGGGACTGGTCCTGGTTGACATGTCTGCCAAGGCTCTTGAGAGCATTCGACGGGCCACAAAGGTCATCCGACATGGTGAAGTGGACGTGGGAGATGAGACTTGTTGGATAATGTGTTGTAATAATAGGGGGTAGTCTGGCTTGCGCAAGTTGTGTTTCCAGGGCTGGCTGTGAGCGAAAGGAGGGAAGAAGGTGAAGATGGACCGAGGTTGCTTCTGGGGAGAAAAAAGACGTGGTTTATATACACGGAGAAGCAAGGCCGACATCTATTCATGGTGCCAAGAGGAGATATTCGAGCGAAAGAGGCCAAAACGAAGCAAACAGGAAAGGTAGGGATCAGCGCATTGTCAGGCGGTGGACAATGCGAGTGCCAGACATCGCCAGGTGGTGTTACGGGAAATGGCGTTGAGGCAGTAGTTGCGTGAATAGAGTACCGAGGAACCCAATGGAGCTGCTAGGGAATTAGTTCTGTAGGCGGCTATGAAAGGACGTGTTGTGGCGCCTGCCCCTCAATGCGACGGCAGGCTTGTGACAGCCCAACGGTGGCGACGGATTTATATATTTCCCAGGGCGATAAGATACGGCGTCACGTGGACGATTGATCTCGGGCGCCGGATTTTCTGTTTGTCCTCGAGACAGCTCCCCGAGTGGCCATTTGGCATTCCACGAGCACAGGCGCAAGAACGACAACGCGACCAGGACGAGCGCCACGACAAGCAGAGTGATTTTTGCGGCCTACGTGTGGATTCATTTTCCGGCTCGACTCTATTGACAGCAGCGGGCGCGACGAGTTCTGCCGCACACAAGCAAGCCAGGTCTCTGGAGCTCTTTGACGGACGCATTCACAATGGTGAGCCCCCGCCGATCAGAGGCCTCGTTGCCAGGCCAGGATGGTGCCTTGCTGACAGCTACGGGAGCAGGCAACGCGGGCGATTTCGAATGTCAACCATGACGGCATGATTGTGGGTTTCACCGACAGCCCCCGTGGAGCCCTGGAAGCTGACCGGTTGCGTGTAGCACGATGTGGCGCTGGACTACTATGGGCGGAGGATGGCGACGTGCTCGTCGGACCGGAAGATCAAGATCTTTGAGATTGAGGGCGAGTCCCAGCGCTTGGTAGAGACATTGAAAGGGTGAGTGACGTTGGGGCTGAAGAGGGCCGGGGGGCTGAAAGAGGGAGGCTGAAAGAGGGAGTGGTGTCAAGGCGGGAGGGAGGTCAAGGGGAGAGGCGGACTCGGGCCAGACACCGAGAGGCGAGCGAGTGCTGACGTGCGGACGCGTGGCAGACACGAAGCGGCGGTGTGGTCCATCTCGTGGGCGCACCCCAAGTACGGCAGCATCCTGGCGTCGGCGAGCTACGACGGCAAGGTGTTTATCTGGCGGGAGCAGGGGGGCGCGTGGCAGCGGCTGTTTGACTTTGCGCTGCACAAGGCGTCGGTCAACCTGGTGTCGTGGTCGCCGCACGAGGCGGGCTGTCTGCTGGCGTGCGCGTCTTCGGACGGGGCGGTGACGGTGCTCGAGTTCAAGGACAACAGCTTTGAGCACACGACGTTTGCGGCGCACGGGCTGGGGGTGAACGGCGTGTCATGGGCGCCGGCGACGTCGGCGGGCAGCCTGATCTCGAGCAACCCGTCGCCGGCGGCAGCGGGCAACCGGCGCTTTGTGACGGGCGGCAGCGACAACCAGCTGCGCATCTGGGCGTGGGACGCGGCCGAGGGCGGCTACGTGGCCGAGGGCGAGCCGCTGACGGGCCACAGCGACTGGGTGCGCGACGTGGCGTGGAGCCCGACGGTGCTGCAAAAGAGCTACATTGCCAGCGGCAGCCAGGACAAGACGGTGCGCATCTGGACGGCGGACGCGCTGGCGCCGGCCTCGACGGGCTGGGCGAGCAAGGTGCTCACGTTTGACGACGCCGTCTGGCGCGTCAGCTGGAGCCTGAGCGGCAACGTGCTGGCGGTCAGCACGGCCAACAACAAGATCACCATGTGGAAGGAGAACCTCAAGGGCGAGTGGGACTGTGTGAAGACGATGGGGCAGTAATGGGGGGGCGGGGAGTTGTGTATGTACCGGTAGACGGGGCTCGAGACAGCTGGTGGTTTTTTCCGTGGCGTACTCATCAGGTGCGTATTGACGACAAATATGAAAAATGAAGCCAAGATGTGGGCGCAGGCGGTTCAGTTCGGTTCAGTGGAGTGTAGTTTAGCACTCGCAAGCGCAGGCCAGTAGGCCAGTAAGCCAGCAGGCCAGTAAGCCAGCAGGCCAGCAGATACGTGTGAGTACGGCGAATGGGTGACTTTACGGTCACTGACCACGACACCGATTAGACGGCAACAACCGATTCGTCGGCCTTTGTGACCAGGGGCGGGCGAGGCGTTTCATGTGCTGCTGGCAGGCCGACTCGCCGACTCGGTCGTCGTATAATACTCGTAGGTACGGATCAAAGCCACTCGTCCTATTCCATCGTCCCGGCCGGCCACGCCCGGCTACCACGTCGACGACCCTGGTTGTCCCCACCCCAGCCCAACACGTACGTAGCCCAAGGAGGCTCCGGATACGTTGATCCTGGACGTTGCAAACACGGTATCCCACGCTGCCGGTGGGGTGGTCGGGCTGTTGAGTGCCCTACTAGGCTGTAACTAGACACGGCCAGACCCGACGTACACCCCGGTGAAGGAGCAAAGTCGCCATGTTGCCTGTCCACCCGGCCAGCCATCACAGTCAGGCCGGGCGCTGACGCTGCACTGGTGTCTGGCCCCTCTCGAGTGCACGTTGGGCTGGAGAGGGTGGCCAAGCTGCCGGGGGGAATCGAAAGGAGAGTGTTCCCGTACTGAAAGATGGGCCAAGTGGTCAACATACAGCCACCCAGCCCGCTCTCTACGTATCTTACGACCGGCTTCCTCGATGCTGCCCCTGAAATGCCATTCATTCACTGTTCGCCTACGGAGACCGACTCGAAAACACATAGACCGAGACACACAGACACACAGACACAAAACTACCATAGCCAATCAAATCTTTTCTGCTCGCAATTCAAACAAAACGGGTACATAGGAGACGGGGGGAAGATGAACAAGGACGAACTGTTGGGGGAAAAAAAAAAGAAACTCAGGGGGGGTATTAGAAAACGATTTGCACTCTGGCTGGCCTCGTCTGGCTGGCCTCGTCTGGCTCAGCGCAGGCCGATCACGCTCATCTCCAGCGTCCACACACGCCGGATCCACACCTTGAGCTTGCCGTCGACGCCGTCGACGCCCTCCAGCTCGACGCCCTCCCACCAGCACCGCCGCGCCGGCTTGCGCCAGAACAGCAGCAGCTTCTGCGCCATGCCGACGGCGTTGCTGCTCATCTCGTTGCCCCGGATGTCCGACCGCAGACGCGCCAGCGCCAGGCTGCAGATGCCCGCCTTGTTGGGCTCGCCGGCCCGGTGGCCCCAGGCATCGTCGTGGTCAAAGCCGCTGAGCGGTTAGCGGGGGAAAGAGAAGGATGTAGAAGACCAAAAAGAAAAAGAGAAAAAAAAAAAAAAAAAAAAAACTCACCCTGCCGTCAACATCTCAATCAGATGCGCCTCCGTTGTGCCCGGCTCGTCGCTGCGCTTCAGCCCCGAGAAGATGCCGTCCTGCTTCAGCAGAGCCCGCGCGGCCGCCCGCTTCACCTCCATCATCTCCTTCTGCGACATGTTGGCCCGCGGCGGGATCGCGTAAAAGTCCAGGTCCTCGCGCAGCACAATGATGCCCGCCCGCCGCGACGAGTCGTCCTTGCTGGCCAGCGGGTCAATGGCGCCCACCTCGCCCTCTTGCGACGTGCTCGGCGCGTCCGTCGGGATGGTCTCGGCCACGCCGCGGAAGAAGTCGAGCATGTACTGCAGCGACGCCGGATCGTACTGCACACTCGGTTAGGAAACGCCTCTCAGGACGGAAAAAAGGGCCACAAACATCAACTTGGATGGCATCGCTCTCGCCGAAGCCGCCCATGTGGCCCTCGGGAAAGAGGCCGTTGGGAAACAGCGACAGCAGCACGAACTCGGGCAGCGTCAGCAACTCCTCGCGCGACAGAACAAAGCGTGATCCCCTGGACAGTCAGTACGGTCAGGAACGGGGATTCTAGAGAGCTAGAGAGCTAGAGAGCTCGACCTACCGCAGGTCCATGGCAATCGTCTCGTCCACTCCGGCATCACCCAGGTTGGTCACAGGGGGTCCCCCCTGCTGCACCTGGGTGATGATGCTGCTGGCTCCTCCGGCGGCCGCCATCAGGTAGGTGAAAGTGACGAGCGGGCTGGAGCCCTCTTCGTAGGCCGGCGGCGGTTCGGAGTCGTCGTCCTTGCCACACGAGGCGTTCCCTGGCCGCTTGGTGTCGGGCGGTAGCGCGCGCTTGGTCTCCTCCTGGAGCGAGCCCGCAGACGACGCCTCGGTCGGCCACGCAAAGACGGCGCTGAACGGAGGCGGTAGCAACGGCCGCGAGCTGCCCGAGGCTGGGTATTGGGGCGGCGGCGGACTGCGCGGCGGGCCCTCCTCGACCTGATCAATCGACACGGCCTTGGCGGCGGCGGCGGGCCTGAAGTCGGACACGGTGATGGACGGTGGACAAGGTCGTGTGTGTAGGGGCAAGCAAGGCCACGATTCGGGTCGGGCGACTCGAGGGGGAGGGAAATTGGCGCAGACCACGGTCGACTCAAAAAGGTGGCGAGCACGGCAGCCGTAGGACAAGTCTGAGATCAACTCGTCGAGAGAAGAGAGAGAGGGAGGTGCCGATTCAAGCCAACATTGGACAGGGTCCGGATCGAGGAGCAAGAGACAAGCCTGGGGGGAGCGGCCTGACCGAGTCGAGCGACAGCTGATATTTTGGCGGGAAAATGGGATTGGGGCGTCAAATCACCGAGATCAGGGGCCGCACGCAGATACTGGGGGGAGGGTCTGGGCCGGCGATCGGGGCGGATGGGAGGTCGGTGGGTGTCGCAGAGGGTCCTCTCGCAAAGTCGTATTTTTTTACCCGGCAATGTTGTCTTTCGGACGCGCTTTGGAAAGGGGAGAAGAAAGAGGCGGACGAGCGTTGCCCATCGTGCCGTCTGGGCACGCACTACGGAGCACTGGCCCGTGCATCCCCCAAGCGCCGACGTTTAGGGGCCATTAGCCGCCCGGGGTTCATTACTGGGCCAATCGTCTTGGGCTTTTGGTGGGCATTTGTGAGAGATAAGATACTACTCTATTAGCTACCTACGAGTACTGCTCTATGGTACGTACTCGGCACATTATTCGTCATTGTCATGGTCGCTGTCGCTGTCGCCAAACACGGCCCGGAACACGTCCTCGCTGGCCCGCTGGCCCTCCAGCGCATCATTTCGGTCGGCCCGCACGGCCGCATCCTCCAGCAGCTTTGGCGCTGGGGCTGTGGCTGTCGTTGTATTTTCAGTGGCGGCGGCGGCTGCTGTGGCTGTGGCCGTTGGACCCGTACTTGAAGCACTCGCCGTAGCCGCCGCGCCCCCAAACCCACCACCGAACCCGGCCGTCTTAGAGGACCAGCCCGTCCGCCGCGGCGGCTCGTCGCCGGCCTCGTCTGGCTGCACAATCGCCGGCGCCTTGACGCCCAGCCGCTTGCACAGCAGCCGTGTCGGGAAAAAGTCCTGGGCCGACCGCGTCAGCACTCCGTACATGCCCATCTTGGCCGCCTCCTCGGCCGGGTCCTGCGGTTTGGCCGGCGGCCGCGCCACCAGCGGCACCGTCTTGCCGTCGTCTGTGCTGCTGCTCGACAGAGGCGTCGACGACGATGTCGTGAACCGCGACGCCATCAGACCCGACATGGGCTTGAAGATGCGCGCGCAGTTGGAAAACTCGAAAAACTCCCGCAGCCAGTCGTCGCTGCTCAGCCGCGGCGGCTGCGGCGGCAACGCGCTCGCAATGCCTGCCTGAAACTCGAGGTACGCCCGGTACCGCGACCGCTTGGCCTCGTCGTCCTGGTACGGCCCGCCGCCGCGCGCGCCCCGCGAGATGGCCGCCACCGCCGTCGCCTTGTCCAGCGCCGGCACCTGCGCCAGCAGCTGCTCGCGTTTCTGCGCCTCCGTCAGCGCGTATTCGGCCGGCACCTCGCTGCGTGCCTCGGGCAGATCCTTGCGTCCCGTCGCCGCCGCGATCCGGTCCCGCGCCGCCGGCGACAGAAAGTCAAAGACCGACTTGCCCGGCAGCTGGCCCTCGCCCAGCACCGCCGCCCGCGCTCGTGGATCCAGCATCGACGCCTTGGCCGCCTCCGCCGTCGACATGTAATGGGTGCTGCTGGCGCTGCCGGTCGCCGCCGGCTGCTTCGCCGACGCCCAGCCCACCGGGATCACCGGCGCCGGGAACCGCTTCGCCTCGTCCATGTCCGACGTCAGCGTGTCCGGCTCTCGGCCCAGCACAAAGCCCGCCAACGCCGGCCGGCCGTCGTGACATAGACGCGCGTTGCCTGAAGTCCGGCCCAGCACGCCCGGCCGCCGCGCGAACACAAACTTGGACTTGGCTGCGCTGTTGCTGCTGCTGTTGCCATCCACACCGGCCGCAGCTTTGGTGGCAGCCTTCTTCTTCTTCTTGTCACCGCCAATCACCCGATTCAGGGAAATGCGCGGGCCCATGTCGTACGGGTCCTCGTCGTCGGAGCCCGTGTCGTTGAGCACGCCGAGCCCGATCCCACCACTGCGCACCTTCTTTTCCGCTTTCTTGGCCGCCGTCGGCCTGGAACGGCCAAATGCGCCGCTGCGGAAGCTGCCAAACTCGCTCTCCTCCTCCTCCTCGTCGCTGTCCCCACCAACACGCCGTACGCTTGTTCTGGACGACGAGGCCAACGGGACCAGCCTCTCGGCGCCTTCGTATCCCAAGCCCTTGCGGTCCGTCTTCTTCACCAGCCGCATGACCGCCACGTTCTCGGGCGCAAACAGGTGCGTTGCTTTGCCGTCTTCGGGTCGGCCGACGTCGAGTCGTGCGGCGCGGCGCACTTTGGGCCCGATGCCCTGGCCTTCCTTCCATCCCATCTTTTTCAGCAGCTTCGTTCCCATCGTATCTCCCTGCACGCGGAACAGGCCTGCCAGCCCGGTGGTCTTGGCGAGGACCGCGTCGTCGGCCGTGAGGCCCAGCCCGGCAAAGGCATCCGTCGTCTGGATTTTCCGCGATTCCTCGGCGTCGGCCAGGTCCTCAGCGTCCATGAAATCCTCGGGGCGTTGCGCCGCCGCTTCGGGGCGGTCCTTGTGGCGGTTCGTCCGCGAGGACACAAAGGTCGAGGGTGCCCATCCTTCCTTGGAGCCCACGGTGTTGTAGTAGCTGTGAAGAGAGTGTTAAGAGGCCGGAATGGCATCAACGCATCGGCGGCCGGACATGGACCAACGTACCCAGCGCTCCATCCACCGGTAAAGGCACCGTGGAGCCTCTTGCGGCCCTGGTCATCCCTCACCTCCTGCTTCCAGACCGGGACGTACGAGCCGTCGTCGCGGACATGATCGTCGAGCGGCGGCAGGGGCGTGCCGAAGGAGACGAACGGGGACTGTGCCGCCTGGAGCTCGGCCTCGTAGAGCTCGCGAGGCCTCTTTGACATGGTAGGCGTACGTATAGCATCGGCGCGGTGGGCGGGTCGGCGCCAAAGACGCTTCGTCGCGGTACGCATGCGAAAATGCTTCAAGTAGAGGTGCACGTGACATATTGGCCAAGCCGGCATGCGTGTGGCTAGCCACATGCGGCATTAGGCAGTGCTCCAGGGCACTCGTAGCCGGCCACCATAGCGACAGGCATTACGTATGCGGGACCCGTAGACGAACGCAGGGCATGACGGCCGAATGCGGGCGCAAATTCGTGCGACATGCAGGGAGCAAGCCGGGCGGAGCCTAGAAGGCGCCCTGCAGGGTTGGGAGCATTGTGTGCATGCATCAACCAAGTATGACTCTAGGCACAATGCAGCCATCGCATGGTGATAGGGCGGGCTGGGCATTCCTCAATCCGTGGCTTTCGCTCTACCAGTATTGAGTTTGCCGTAGTCATCGTGCTAGGCAGCTGCCTAAAACGCAAAGCGAAACACCCCATGTACGCTTTCTGCATTTGGCTGTTACTACTGTACTGCGATAATATTAGAGCACCGAGTACGAAGTAGTCCAAAGGACGATGTGGGCCTGCGGATATTAAACCAAACCCCCAATTCGTGATCGATAGCTTTGCTGTTCTGGCTCACCAGCTGCCACCGTGCCGCCTCCGGCTGTGAACAGGCTAGCGCCCAGTGTCTCGACGAGGACTCGTATCAGTCGTCGTGTGCGCTTGCTTTCTCGGTGTGCGCTGACGCAACGGTCGCGTCTCTTGCGTTTGGCATCGCGCTGGTGCGAGCAGGTCGGCTGCTCGCACAGCTCTTTAGCACCCATGGCTGCGGAGTACGGAAGAATACCTGTACGCAGCGTGGACCCACTAGTCCACCCGTTCCTGCCACTCCTCTTGGGTCGCTGGCCAACAAGTCCTAGCCATATTAACTGATTGCTCGTATGGAGTCCCGCCTCCTATCCTTCTCAGGGCCCCCCTCTTCGACTTGTTCAACCCTACCCCCCCCCCCCCCCGGTCACCCCCTAAATACGATCAATCGGGCATCAAGGGGAGCGGGAAAAAATAGCAACAGAGAAAGCAGAAAAGGTGTTTCCCGGAACTACTCGTACCAAACAGGGGCTTTGGCTTTTCGCTTGTCATCGACTACCGCCAGCCCGAAACTAAAGCCATCGCCTAAATTTCTGTTGCCCACTTTCGATTTCCCTTCGTCCCCCTCATCGAGTTTCACGTCCCAGCATTATTGTCCTCTTCATCCTACCTCGTTCTTCCCTCTCCCCTAGGGCGATCCTTTCGTCTCGTTCCCCCCTTGCTCGTCACCGTGGTCTAACCGTTGTCCATCCTGCCGGTTGCTGTCCTCGCTGACAGCTGCGGGACGAAATGAGCACCGCCGTCTCGACCAGCGCCGAGGCTCCTCTTTCGTCGCCGCCTCGCAAAATGTACGGCAACGTGTCGCGATCCCAATCCACCCGCTCACGCCCGCCCTCGTCGCAATCCGGCAGCGCACCTGTCCGGGCCACATCCCAGCATCATCAACACACCCCATCGCAGCACTACGCCGCCGCCACCAATACCAACGGCAACGGCTACGATCCCGAGAACCCCGGCCACCACCGCCGCAGCTCTAGCCGAGAAGTCCGCTATGCGCCACCACCCGCTGCCGCGGACTCGTCAGCACGTCCCCATCGCCACGGCAGCCAACGCTCGACCCGGCAGCCCTCCTCCCACGCTCCCCCCCAGTCACAACCGCCAGCCTCCGCCGAAATGCCGCAGCCCTCCGCCGCCGGCTCGAGCTCCCACCCGGGCCCAGACAAGACCGCTGAATCGAAGCAGCCGAGCAGCTCTCGCGAAAAGGCCAGGCCACGCACCACCATTCCGACGCCTTCGGGGAAATGGACCCTCGGCAAGGTCATTGGTGCTGGCAGCATGGGCAAAGTCCGCCTGGCCACCAAGGAGGACAGCAACGAAGTGGTACGGCTCTCGCTGGTGGCTGCCCAACCCCGTGTCCGGCCCACGTCATACTAATCTAACTCTGTGTCTGCAGGTCGCCTGCAAAATCATCCCCAGGGGCTCGACCGACGACGGCCACATGTCCCGCGCCGAAAAGGAGCGGGCTGACCAGTCCAAGGAAATCCGCACCGCCAGAGAAGCCGCCATCGTCACGCTGCTCGACCACCCCTACATCTGTGGCCTTCGCGATGTCGTACGCACCAACCACCACTGGTACATGCTGTTCGAGTATGTCAACGGCGGCCAGATGCTCGACTACATCATTGCGCACGGCAAGCTCAAGGAGAAGCCGGCCCGCAAGTTCAGTCGCCAGATCGCCAGTGCGCTCGACTATTGCCACCGCAACAGCATCGTGCACCGGGACCTCAAGATTGAGAACATTCTGATCAGCAAGACCGGTGACATCAAGATCATTGACTTTGGCCTGAGCAACCTCTTTTCGCCCCGCAGCCACCTCAAGACCTTTTGTGGCAGTCTGTACTTTGCCGCCCCCGAGCTGCTGCAGGCCCGAGCCTACACCGGTCCCGAGGTCGATATATGGAGCTTCGGCATCGTCCTCTACGTCCTGGTGTGTGGCAAGGTGCCCTTTGACGATCAGAGCATTCCGGCGCTGCACTCCAAGATCAAGAAAGGCCTGGTCGACTACCCGAGCTGGCTGACGGCTGGTAAGTTCCTATCGAGGCGCTTGCTTTGTCGTGTCCTTCTCTGCTAACTACGAAAGAATGCAAACACCTGCTCTCCCGCATGTTGGTCACCGATCCGCGATCGCGGGCCACGATGCATGAAGTTCTCAACCACCCCTGGATGGTCAAGGGCTACAGCGGGCCTCCCGATAACTACTTGCCGCGCCGGGATCCGCTTACTCTCCCGCTTGACCAGGCCGTGATCACAGACATGACTGGCTTCAATTTCGGCTCTCCTGGTATGATCAAGGAGCAGCTGGGCCGCGTCGTCGAATCGGACGAATACCAGCGCAATGTCCGCCTGCTGCAAAAGGAAAAGGATCAGCTCCAGGCACCCAAGGACGCAGAGCGGAAGCGAGGCTTCAATCTCGACTTTTACAAGCGGCGCAACTCGGCCAACAGCCGAGACGCCCTTACCACACCTAGTGTCGAAGGGCTATCTCTTGGTAACGACCCGCTGAATGCGTTCAGCCCTCTGATCTCCATCTACTACCTTGCTCGCGAAAAGAGAGACCGTGCCCGGATGGAGCTTCAGAGCGCTGTGCCCACGCCAAGCGAAAAGCCCTCCATTCCCGAGATCGCGCCTCCCCAGGAGGCACATGTCAACTCGAACGCCTACGAAATGCCCGGCGAGAGAGCCACCGGTGGCCGGACCCGGCCCCGTTCACGGACGCATGGGGAAGACGAGATACAGGACGCCCGACCGAAGCCAGCTGCCATTTCGACTTCGGCGACTTCGGCGTCTGTTGGCGCGACCGGCACGCTCTTGTCTCCGCCCCCCGGCCAAGATTCCCATCTGGACTCGCCGAGGAAGGAAAGTGCTGCTGCTGGTATTCTGCGCCGTTTCAGCACACGACGGCGCCCCAAGGACTTGGAGCGGACGGACCGCGACCGCTCTCATCCCCCTGTCGTTCACGTCCACTCACCGGCCGACCAGGGCCAGATGGCTAGCCAGATGGCCAGCCAGCAAGTCCCGGCTATTCCCCGCAAGAGCTTCAGCATTCGGCGGACACGCCGCGATGCTGATGACAGGTCGGCGCCGCGGTTGCGGTCCGGCAGCAGCCAGCCACAGCACAGTGATCTTCTGAGCCCGCCACTATCAGCCGGCGGTGCAGATGGACACAAGAAGGGTCTCGGTCGCTCGACCAGCGTGAGCTCGGCCGAGTATAGTCGCCGCCGGCCAATGGGTGGATCGTCTAGCAGAATCGTCAAGGACCTCCCCCAGATGAGCGGCTCCGATTACTCGGCCGCAACCGAGAGAGCGGCGGGTGAGCAGCAGCAGGCCGGGAACATTGGTGGCCGCTCCGTGTCGATGCGGACGAAGCCGCTCGGCCACGCGCGGCGCGAGAGTATCCAGGCCCGGCGACTTCGTCTGGAAGAGGAGCGCAGCCGAGAGGCAAACGTCCCGGAGGAGACCGATGTCGAGGTTGGCGAGCAGAGCGGCGTCTCCAACGAGCGGCTCACAGACTTTGATCTCGACAAGCCAGTGTATCTCAAGGGCCTCTTCAGCGTGTCAACGACGTCGACCAAGCCCGTTCGGGAAATTCGCGCAGACATCAAGAGGGTGCTGAAGCAACTGGGCGTGGACTACCTAGAGATCAAGGGCGGCTTCAACTGTCGGCACGCGCCGAGCATCGACCTCAACCGGGTGTCGGACGGCCCGAGCAGCCCACCCAGCCACCGCCGGCGATTTAGCTTCAGCGCTCTGCGGCCGGGCGAGCGTGATCGTGATGACATCCGTGACAACCTAGACCGGGGCCCCAGCACGCCGAGAACGCCCGGCGGTCAAGGCCGGAGCGCAGACTACTCCAACTCGGACGTATCCGAAGAGAGTGTGCCCCGCGCCGGACGCGGTGACTCGTCGAGGCGTGTCATGGCAGCAGGCGAGACGACGACGCACGTGCGCAGCGACATGGGCGGCAACCTCGTTCTTGAGTTTGAAATTTTCATTGTCAAGGTCCCGATGATCTCGATCCATGGCATCCAATTCAAGCGGCTCAGCGGCAACACATGGCAGTACAAGAGCATGGCGGATCACATTCTGCGCGAGTTGCGGCTGTGAGAGTGCTCAGCCCAACATCCGAACATGGCATCGCCACACACACACGCGAGCATGCGTTGTCACAGGACAATCAGTCACTACTTTCATCATAGTTTTACGTTCCAGAGCCAGTTCGCTGGCCAGCCTATCCTTGTCGGGCTCCATTCTGGAAGAAGAGACCAAAACACAAAAAGCAGGAGAGGAAGCAAGCAGAACAGCAAAGTCCACGGAGCAAGCATCCGTTTGGGCTATTCGAGGCGGCATAGCATGGCGTCGGCACTTGTGTATTTACTTTTTACTCCATTCCGTTTGTAATTTTCCCTTTTGTGTTTTTCTTTGTCCTTCTACGCCATGCTATATCTGTGTTTGGATTCATTTTCTTTAGCCTTAATGAAACCCACGACAAGCTTATGTGATGTACTTGCAGCTGTGAACACTCACCGGCCTGTCAAAGGTCAAGGGCTTCCCGGTGGAGAAGCTGGGCTGCTATTTCAAAGGGCAGAATTGGGTATGAATGGGCGCGTAAGGTGCAAGGACTCGTACGGAGTAGGAGTCGAGGCTCAATGGAAAACGCACGTGACTATGCGCGGATGTTGACGGGATATGGGTGCTCCACGTATGTGTGGTCCGTGCACTTTAGCTATAATTGGACAATAGGGCAGGAAGTCAAGGCCTAAAGGACCCTTTGCCAGGCCTAACAAACTGGAGCGCACTGAACGCCCGTTGGGGCGATTGCGCTCTCCAACCAGAGTCGTTGCTTTTTCCTCCTTCCTTTTACTTACTCTTCCCGAAACAAAAGAGCTCACAGCATCGACAACACCTCATCCTCTCGACCCGCCGCTGCACCGCTTCCTGCCGGGCTCTATTTTATTCGTTTAACTTTTAATTTTTTGCACCGTTTTCTTTTTTTTTTTCGTTTCTCTGTCTCCGAGGACACACAGTTTCCGACGACGCCACCGATTTGTCCACCCAGTTGGCGATTTCCCCCCTCCAACGTGCAAGGCCGTTCCGTCCCGAGTGGTACGAGCAACGACAGGCCCCCCGCGTTTCGTCCCGGACCTGACGCGCATTCGAGCCGGTCAGAAGCGAACAGCCGGAGGGACGACGGACGTCGACGACAGCCAGGCCTCTGTGAGGATTCAGGAAACGCGCGAAAAAGCGGAGACAGAGGAAAGGGCGTTGAGAGACGTGGCAGAACGAGTTGCAACAGGCCGGAACCCGGGTTGTTGACGCGAACACGATCAATTCCCGCAGGCCCTCGAAAGGCATCGAGCCGAGACTCGATCACGCAAGCGCGCGCCGCTCGGTTTGCGATCCTCTTTGCCGCTTCTGTTTGACGCGGTCGGTCCAGACGACACGACCCCTCTTCTCTTCCTTGGCCCGTCCGCTCTCGAGCGACAGCAATCTCGGCAGCCATGATGCCGAATACACACCTCTACGGGCACCACCAGTACACGCCCGATTCGGCCTGGATGCACACGCATCATCACCAGCAGCAAGTACAGGCCCAGGCGGCGGCTCAGGCGGCTGCCCAAGCCGCGGCCGTGCAGCAGCAGCACCAACAGCACCAGCAGGCCCAACAGCACCAGCAGCATCAGCAGCACCAGCAGCATCAGCAGCATCAGCAGCACCAGCAGCACCAGCAGGCGCAGTACAGCCGCATCGCCGGCGGTCCGCACGGCGGCGCGGGCGGGCTCGGCGGCGGCGCCAACGGCGGCGGCCATGCGCAGGACGGCTCCCTCGACACCGTGTCGGAGGACAACCGCCGCACCATGGGCTACATTGCCGACCTGCTCAACGAGAACACGCGCGAGGCGGCGCTGCTGGAGCTGAGCAAGAAGCGCGAGCAGGTGCCGGAGCTGGCGCTCATCTTGTGGCATTCGTTTGGTGCGTTTGTGGCTCTGTGGGAGGGCGGCCGTGTCTTTTGCCGGGCCCCAACTGACCGTTTCAGGTGTCATGACCTCGCTCCTCCAGGAGATCATCTCGGTCTACTCGCTCCTCAACCCGTCGCAGCTGACGGCGGCTGCGTCGAACCGTGTCTGCAACGCGCTGGCGCTGCTGCAGTGCGTGGCCTCGCACAATGATACACGCACGCTCTTCTTGAGCGGTAAGCCCGCCTTGTCTGTCCGGTCCTGACGAGATCGGTCGTCGCTGACGTTTTTTTTTTCTTTCTGCGCAGCGCACATCCCGCTGTTTCTGTACCCGTTTCTCAACACGACGTCCAAGTCACGGCCGTTTGAGTACCTGCGGCTCACGTCGCTGGGCGTGATCGGCGCCCTGGTCAAGAACGACTCGTCCGAGGTGATCAACTTTCTGCTGACGACGGAGATCATCCCGCTGTGCCTGCGCATCATGGAGACGGGCTCGGAACTGAGTAAGACGGTGGCCATTTTCATTGTGCAAAAGATTCTGCTGGACGACAACGGGCTCAACTACATTTGCGCCACGTACGAGCGCTTTTACGCCGTGGGCACCGTCCTCAGCAACATGGTGACACAGCTGGTCGAGCAGCAGACGGCCCGCCTCCTTAAGCATGTTGTGCGCTGCTTCTTGCGGTAGGTCTCCTCCGCGACGGTCGCCTTGTCCATGCCCAGACACTGACGGACAGACTCTCGGACAATGCGCGGGCCCGCGAGGCTCTGCGCCAGTGCCTCCCCGAACCTCTGCGCGACGCCACCTTTTCATCGGTCCTGCGGGACGATGCGGCCACGAAGCGCTGCCTCGCCCAGCTCCTGATCAACCTGTCGGACAACATCGTGGAGCCGGGCCATCCGTCCATCTGAACAAAGCGTCAACGAACTCCCCCACGCGGCCGTATATGCGCGCGCGGCCCGGGCCGCAGCGCCATCTGGCATTGTGCATTCACGAAAGGAAAAGTTTTGCATGAGTTTCATCTTTTCGGATCTCGACTTGGGGCAACGGAAAAGCAAACATGACCAACACGGGACACGGAAGGCGACCGGTAGGGCGGCGGCTGCACGCATCATGTCTGGCCTCGTCCGCATATACCCTTGTGCTCTTGTGCTCTTTTTTTTCTCTTCTACCCACGGCTGTCTTGTTCCTACCTCGCGTTTGAGTCGTCTATTCTTTCTTTTTCTTTCTCCTTCACTGTTGGGCGGTTCGAGTGGGAGGGAATACCCCTTGGGGCCGGTATGGCGTTGAGCATATCACTGCGATGTCATTGGCGGGACAAGCGCTCGACAATCTCTCTCTGTTTTGCTTTGCGGTCGTGCTGCGTCTCTATCTGGTTTCTGCATTTATGGGCATGTTCACGCTTTGAAGCGTTCGCACCTTCAAAGATGGGGAGGCGATACCTGTCGTTCTCGACGTATCCAGCCTCGGTCCTGTTTTCCGGCGTCATCGCGTTCCTTGGATCTCTCCTAGATTGTCTTTTTTTCTTTTCTTCTAGAAGGGTTAAACGGGCCATGGGGCTCACATCTCGTTGTTTTCTCGTCTTCGCACATGGCCGTATCCCTGCTTTACCGAATCCCTCTTCACTTTGCCAACACCACACGAACAAAAAAGCGCTTTGGGTGCAGCTCGACTACGGAGAAGCAACGGGAAAATGGACAACAGATGGAAAGGGTATGGCGGTCGTTAGGAAAGGGGTTATGTACAACCTGGTGGCATAGGCATTGGCGTTTTATTGCGTATGCGTCTCTACGAATGGGGTAGGAAAAGAAGAGGGACAGGTGGCTGGAGGAGGGACATCCAAGGATGGCCAGCCAACAGTCCGACGGCTGCGAGGATGAAGGCCAGGCTAGATTGTGGATGTACGATAGTATCATGGGTAGGCGAAATGGGCAACATATTTTTGCGTGTTCTCGGTAAGATAAGATACGGAGTACGGAGTACAGTACAAATGTACATTTCACATGGAAGTCGGGAGCTGGGGAATGAGCGGTCAGATGGCCGTAGTCGCTGGGGTCTATCTTACATGTAAGACACCAAAGCTGAGAGAATTGATCTGCTGCGACCAACGGGTGCGTTTAATTGGTGGTGCTCGGTGGTGTAACACCGGTCCTGGGTACTACCAAGTAGTACGTTTGGATTGTTTGGATTGTTTGGATTGAGGGTGGACACGTGCGGAGCCATACAGGAACGAGTACGAGGAACCCCAGGCCTCGTTACTGATAGTACGGGGCGCAGCAGGCTGGTGGGGTAGCTTGGCAGCCAGGCTTCGTACTCACAGTCCCATGACGGGGCAAGCTCGGGCCATGAATGGACAGGACGAAGGGCTCAAAAGGCGGAGGGCCGTGGGTCGTCGGGCTGGGGAGCACGGCGTCCAAGGGTGGCCACAGGGTGGCCAAAGGGTGGCCAAAAAATCCCAATTGCGGTGCGGACGCGGGTGAGCTGTCATGTGGCAGAAGGCTCGCAAAGAAACGATCCCTGTCGATGAAGTTGGGAAACAGAGACTGTGGCCAATGGCACCATCTCGGGCGTCGTTAGCGCCTCCGTCCCGTGCGCACATGTCTGCGTACCTTTGACAAGGAAAGAACGACAAAGGGAGAGGAGCGTGGATTGGTCCGGATTCGCTTTAATGTCCGACTATTAAAATGTAGGGCATCCAGAGATTGAAGCTCTCTTGGCTCGCTCTTTTTTTCATTTTCCGTTGCAGCTCGCCTCTGCTCTCTTCTTCAGTGGCCATCGCCGCGTCGACTCCACGGGGCCGCGCCACCGTTGCTTGCTGACTCCGGCCGCGGAAGCCTTTTGTTGTCTGGCGTGTTTTCTGGTCTTGCCATTTGTCATTGTCTGTTTTTTCCACGGTTGCATCCTCTTTCGGCCAGCTCTCACCATGGCGACCGTGACGGTCACCGCGACCGTGGTGTCGGCGGTGCTGACGACGGTCTCGTCGACCGCATCGACGGCGTCGGCGACGTCCACGACGCGTGCCACGACGCAAAGCGGCATCCTGGACGGCCTCAATCCGATAAAGTACAGCGCCAGCGACCCGATTCTACTCTTTATTGTGCAGGCCGCCATCATCATCATCTTTTGCCGCCTGCTGCACTATCCGCTCCGCTATCTCGGCCAGCCGCGCGTGATCGCCGAGGTGATTGGCGGCATCTTGCTGGGTCCCTCTGTCTTTATGCGCATCCCCGGCTTCCAGGAGAACATTTTCCCGACCGCGAGCATGCCGATTGTGACCAACGTGGCCAACCTGGGCCTGATTCTCTTCCTCTTCCTGACGGGGCTCGAGGTCGATCTGCGCCTCTTCAAAAAGAACTGGCGAGCCGCCGTCGGGGTGTCGGTGGCGAGCATGATCTTGCCGTTTGGGCTGGGCTACGCCATTGCGTGGGGACTGTACCATCAGTTTGACAATGCGGACGGCGAGCTGACCATTGGCTTTGGCGTCTACGGCCTCTTTATCGGCACCGCCCTGGCCATTACGGCCTTTCCGGTGCTGTGCCGCATCCTGACGGAGCTGAAGCTGCTCGGCAGCATTGTTGGCGTCACCGCGCTGGCGGCCGGCGTGGGCAACGATGTCGTCGGCTGGATCCTGCTGGCGCTGTGTGTGTCCCTGGTCAACAACAGCAGCGGGCTCACGGCGCTCTGGGCCCTGCTCTGTGTGTTTGGCTGGGCCTTGTTTCTCATCTTTTTGGTCCGGCCCGCCTTTATCTGGATTCTGCGCCGCAACAGAAGCCTGCAAAACGGACCGACGGAGTCCATGGTCTGCCTCACGCTGCTGCTCACGCTGACGTCTGCCTGGTTCACGGGCAGCATTGGCGTGCACCCCATCTTTGGCGGGTTCCTGGTCGGCGTGATCTGCCCTCATGACGGAGGTTTCGCAGTCAAGCTGACGGAGAAGATTGAGGACTTTCTCTCGGCCCTCTTGCTTCCCCTCTACTTTGCCCTATCCGGGCTGAGCACAAACCTCGGCCTTCTCAACGACGGGATCACGTGGGCCTATGTGATTGGCATCATTGCCGTTGCCTTTACGGGCAAGTTCATGGGCGGCACTCTCTCTGCGCGCCTTTGCGGCATGTTTTGGCGGGAGAGCGCCAGCGTCGGCATTCTCATGAGCTGCAAGGGTCTCGTCGAGCTGATTGTGCTGGTGAGTTGTCTCGTCCCCTCTTTCCTTGCTACAGATTTCTGACGTTGCACAGAACATTGGTCTCGAAGCGGACATCCTGTCGAAGCGGACCTTTACCATGTTCGTGGTCATGGCCCTCATCACGACCGTGTCGACCACTCCGCTGACGCGGCTCGTGTACCCGCTCTCGTACCAGCAAAAGGCCGACAAGTTTCGACGGGGCGAGATCGACTGGAACGGAGAGCCGACGGGCTCGTCGGGCGCCAGCCATCGCGAGTCCTTTGACAAGCTCAACGAGACCCAGGTGCAGCGGCTGCTCGTCTACCTGCGTCTGGACAGCCTGCCCGGGTTGTTTACGTTTATCAATATCCTGGGCGGCATCCACACCACGCACGTCGAGGTGGTCGCGCAGAAGGGGGAGCAGGTGGAATTGGCACCGCGCCGACATCTAACCGTCCACGGCATCCGGCTGCTGGAGCTGACGGAGCGGACATCGACGGTCATGCAAGTGACCGAGGTAGACGACTTTGCCCGCCACGACCCGGTTGTCAACACGTTCCGGGCGTTTTCTCAGCTGAACGACGTGGCCGTGTCGGGGCAGGTATCTGTCGGGCCGATCGCTTCGTTTCCGGACACACTGGTCACGGAAGCCAACGAGACATCTTCGGACTTTGTGCTCATCCCGTGGGGCGAAAAGGGGGTGGTCGGCGAGGACTCGGCAGCGATGATTGACTGGAGCTCGTCGACGAACCGCTTTGACGACCGTGCACACCTTGATTTTGTTCACGCGGCCCTGGACAAGGCGATTTGCAACACTGGCATCTTTATTGACAACGGGTTTGGTACGGTGGCGACGACAAGCCATGGCCATTCGGGCCTCACGCGCACGCTGTCGCTGATGTCGATGCACAGCCACCGCGAGCCGGCGACGCTGCCGGTGGCAAACAAGAGCCATCGCGTGTTCCTTCCGTTTTTCGGCGGTGTGGACGATCGGGTGGCGCTCCGGTTTGTGATGCAGCTGGCCAAGAACAAGCACATTTCGGTGACGGTGGCACGCTTCAGCTTGGGCAACGACGAGGCCGAGGGCAGCCATGCGCCTGAGGTGACAGGAGCCGGGCTCGGGGCCAGCGTGTCGGTGGACACGTCGGCGGGCAAGGCCAAGGCGGTGGAGGAGGAGCTGTCGGCGCACGATCTTGGGCTGCTGTCGATGCTGGAGTCGTCGCTGCCGGGCGAGCTGTCGGACCGGGTCAAGTTTATGGCGTTTTCGGTGGGCAGCTCGTCGCGTTCGCTGCTGGACGAGGTCATGGTGCGTGCGGGCCATGTGGTGGGACAGGCGCCGAGGAACGGCGGCGACATAATCGTGCTGGGCCGTCGGCACGCGCGGTTTGGCGACGCGAGCCGGGGCATGGCCGAGGCGTCGTCCAGCTACGATCTGGCGCGGACGATTGGCGCGGCCGGCGCCCGGATGGTGAATGCGAACCTCAAGGCCAGTGTGCTGGTGGTGCAGGCCGGCGGCCACGGGTTGGAATGGTAAGGGTTGGTTTGGTGGTTTTGATGATTTTGGCGGTTTTGGTGATTTTTTGGCATATGATATCACTTTGGATTCTGCGAAAGAGCCTTTGTAGTTTATGGCGACTTGGGAATGCAATACTGGGAGTCTCTCTGTGGCAACTTGGAGTCTCTCTGTGACAGTTGGGCCGTGATTTGGAGAAAAGGACCAGCCAGACGACTGTTCACTCAAGGCGGCGAGGGCCAGTACAGACTGGGATGTGGCGGCATCCGCGCCAGGTACGTGTCTGGCTATGCGGCGGTGTACTGACGAGAGCAGCCCTGGAGGATTTGCACCGTGCCTAGACGATTCCAGCGTGGATGGACAAACGAAAAAGGCTGTACTATTCACACAACACACTCTACGCGGACGTCACATGACCCGAGCCCAATGCGGAGAAACAAGGCTGCTCGCCGGCAGCAATTATGCGATTGTGCATCCTCCGGCGCGCCCGCAGTGACAAGTAGGGAAATGAAAAAAAAAGAAGAGATCAAAAAAGAGATCAAAATCAAAAATCAAAAAAAGTAAGTGATGAAAATCCAGTTAAAAAAAGAAACAACAAAATATTTCTTCACAACCACCCCTTTCCCCCCCTTTCCCCGGCGCTACTCACACTCGCTCATGCTGCCGTAGCCCGTGTCGTCGTCGGCCAGGCCGCCGGCCTTGCCGTCCATGCCGACGAGACTGCGCGTGACGGCCAGACAGCGCTGGACGACGTGACGACGGCCGACGGCGCCGAGTCCGCACTGGGCGCCGGCCGGGCCGCCGGCCCACCGTCGCAGGGCGCCGGCCAGCCGCTCGAGCGCGAGCTCGGACTGGGCGTTGCCCTCGAGCGCGTGCATCAGCCGCACGGCGGCGGCACAGGCCAGCAGCGAGACGGGGGCGCCGCCGCTGCCGCCGCTGCTGCCGCTGCTGCCGAGAAGACCGTCGACGGCGCCGAGGACGTCGCCCAGGAAGCGGGCGCCGGCCGACGTGCTGTCGCCGGCCTTTATGCTTTTCGCGACGGCCACGGCCATGGCACAGCGCAGCGCCAGCTCCTGCTGGCCGTCGACGGCCTCGAGCTCGCGCTCGGCCCGCAGCGCCTCGGCAATGCTGCTGCCCCGACGCGCCTCGACCACGACGGCCCGCGCCACCAGCGCCCGCGCCTGGGCCACCGAGCCGGCCGGCGCCGTCCGCACGGCCACGTCCAGCTCGGCCGCCCACGTCTCTTCTGTGTTGGCACTATTGCCCTCCTCGCCCACACTCGCCGCCAGCACCCGCCGCACCGCCTGCGTCGAGAACCACGCCGCCACCGCGTCCAGCGGCGACCGCACCCCCGCCTCCGCCTCCGCCACCGCCGCCTCCATGCTGCCGTCGTCGGCCGCGTCGCCCTCCGCGGTCCCAAACGCCAGCCCGTGCGCCCGCCGCACCACCTCCTCGTTCAGCACCGCGTCGCTCGCCTGCTGCAGCAGCACCGCCAGGTGGCTCGGCAGCTCGTCGCACGCCTCGTCGTCCGACCCCTGCCGCGCCCGTGCCGCCTCCCACTGCCCCCGCGCCAGGTGCGCCCCCAGCCGGTCCGCCCAGGCGCCGCCCACCTGCCGCAGCAGCACCCGCACGTGCAGCGCACGCACCATCCGTCGCTGTGTCGTGTCCGCCAGCATCTGCGACGCCAGCAGCGTCAGCGCCAGCCGCCGTCCGTTGATCGCCCCGTCGCCGCCCCCGAGCTGCGCGTCCACCGCCAGCTCCCACGCCTTGGCCCGCGCCGCATCCTGCTCTGCCGACTGTCCCGTGACCGACCGGAACCACTCGGCGCCCACGGCCCAGCGCAGCGCCAGTTTCGCCGCCTTGAGGCCCACGGCCGCGCCCTCGCGCAACGGGCCGGGACCCGGCACCCACACGCTCTGCATCGCCGTCCACCACGCCTCCTGCTGCATGGCTGTGGCGCCCTCGGCCTCGGCCTCGGCCTCTCCTGCTGCTGCTGTTGCTGCTGCCGCCATCCGCGTCTTTTTCTGGCGTCCCCAGCTCCCCAGAAGCGGCGGCACCGCCACCCACAGGACCAGGCCCAGCATCAGCAGCAGTTTCGCCGTCCACAGCAGCTGTGCCGTCGAGTAGTAGACGCCGGCGAAGCCCACGTGCGCGTCGCCCGCCGGAACCACCGCCGCCACCACCGGCCGCAGCAGCTGCAGCGGCACCGCCAGCAACCCCCGGCCCTCGGGCGTCTCGCTGTCCAGCTCCTGCTCCCGCACCGCCTCGACAATCATCAGGCCCGCCAGGGAGCCCACCATCATCTTGCCCAGGTACGGCGCCGCCGTCTGCCACTGGCTCTGCTGTTGGATCTGCTGCTGCTGCTGCTGCTGCTGGATCTGCTGCTGCTGCCGCAGCACCGACGTCGTCGGCGGGAACGGCTGCTGCGGCACCGGATACGGCCGTCCGGCCGCCGCCTGGGCCTGCAGGATCCGCTTCATCTCCTCCGGCACCGGAATCATGCCCTGCGCGTCGGCCACGCTGCCACGGCCGCCGGCCGATCCGCCGCGTGCGGCCGCCATGGCCGCGTTGTTCATGAAGTTCGACGGGTCGCCCGGCCCGCCCGCAAACGACATGGCCGCCGGGCTCGCCTGCGCCATCGGGTTCACCAGGTTCGTGTTAGTCAGCGCGCCGTGCATAAAGAGCTTCTCAAACGCCGAGATCCGCTGCAGCATCTGCCCGTTCTCGTCCTGCAGCCGGTTGTTGCGCTTCTCCAGGTGCCGGATGTACTCGGTGGCTTTGCTCAGCACCGTCGCCTTGTTCAGCTTGTGCGCCGGCGTCAGCCCGTGCAGCTCCTCCCGGTCCTCGGTCGTGTCCTCGCCCCGCGCGCTCTTGGTCATGATCCGCAGGCTCGGCACGCTGTCGCGCAGCGCCGCAATCTTCTCGTTCAGGTTCGTGCGGTACCGCTTCTCAATCATGTTGTGCGCCGTCTTCTTGATCGGCTGCGGCTGGTCGTCGTCGTCCTCATCGTCGTCGTCGTCGTCGTCGGCCGACGACTTGCGCTTGCGTCCGGTCTTCATCAGATCCGACGCGTCCGGCGACGACGGCGGGCCGCCGCCCACGCTGGACTGTGGGCTCGGCTCGCTCTTGGGCGAGTGGTACTGGAGGTGGGCCGGCATCGCAATGTTCCGGAGCGTCTCCTGCTGGGCCGGCGTGAGTGCGCTAAGCACCTCTGGGGGCAGGCTGGGACGGAACTGGCCGTGTCCGAGGTGCTGCTGCTGCAGAAACTGCTGCTGCTGGAAGAGCTGCTGTTGGTGCAGCTGGAAGAGGAGCTGTTGGTTCAGCTGCTGTTGGTTCAGCTGTTGTTGCAGCTGCAGTTGCTGCTGCTGCTGCTGCTGTTGTTGTTGGAGATCCTGCTGCTGCTGGAGATCCTGCTGCTGGAGATCCTGCTGCGGCGGCTCCGAGTCCGGTCGTGGCCGTTCGGGAAGGGCTCCGGCGAAAGAGGGAACCGGCCACGGCTGCACGGGCGGTGCGGCGTTGTAGTAGGTGTTGAGATACGGGCTGGACACAAAGTCGAGGCCGTTGGGCGTGCCGGAATACGACGAGCCCCAGGTCGAGTCCGGCGGGTAGAACGAGGCCGGAGACTGCGAGACGGTCGAGGACGCCGAGGGCAGAGCCGGATCGCAGACGCTGGTGGGAGCGGTGTTGATGTTGAGACTCGAGTCGGTGAGGTCTCGCGTGGCCGCGCTCTGGTCGCTGCTGTCGGCCTTGCTGTCGCCGAGCCGGTCGGTGGCGGGGTCAAGATCGGTGGCTGGCGTGCTGTGGACGCTGTACTGCCGTTGCTGGATCGGCTGTTGCGGTGGCTGCGGTTGCTGCGGTTGCTGCAGTGGTGGCTGCTGGTGCTGCTGGTGCTGCTCTTGCCGATGCTTGCTGATGTCGCTCATCAAAGCAACAAGGGACCCGTCATCGTCTGCCGTGCCTCCCGCAGATACATCGAACGAGTCCAGACCCGCATACGCAGCGTCGCTTTCCTGCTGATCCTCCATGCCTGCAGGGTGGCCCGTCTCCCTCTCGCGCTCTCTCTCTCCCCCCGGCAGCGCGCGACGCCCTCCTCGCTGCCTACGACTGCTGGCCTGACTGCCTGTCTTGCAAAGTGGCCTGACCAGGCCTTTCGAAAAAAAAAGGGGGGGGGGGGGGGGCGTGTGGTGGAAGGTGGTTCGAGGAACTTTTGCTCTGACGAAACCCCCTGCTGTTAGTGCGTGGCAGCACGGCGCTGCAAAAAGCCAAACGGGCTCAGACGCCCATGTGGAAGGGCCGGGAAAAAATGGAAAATCGGTCTATCGCTAATGGGGGGGGTGCAACGGTCGCAGTACGCCCTGTCAGCGTGGGGAGCCGAAAAGGGAGGCCGGCTGCTTCAGGCTGGCTGGCAGGCGGGCGGGCGCTGGAAGCCGCAACGGTGAGGGAGAGGGAATGAGGTGGTCGGGAAAAGTCGTACGAGATAGGGAATGCAATATCGAAATGTGCGGGAATTGGGAAAGAAACAATGGGAATCGGTCAAGAGTTATAGCGGCATCAGCCCACTGCTTCGAGGAATCGTTCCATGGCTCACCCCATCAGAAGCCGGTCTCTCTCACGTGCCAATCCACTGCGCTAGCTCCCAAAGGGGGCAAGACGCGGCCCTGGGGGCGTTGAGCACCGTCCGAGGCGCCCCCTCGCACCGTGGCCCGGTGGGGCCTGGAGCGCTCGTCGTCGTATGGAGTCGTATAGATCGCTTGGCGGCATCCATGGACCACTCGACGTCTGTCCGTGGTGGACTGGTGGATACGCGGGTTCGCCCCTTGGTGTCTGGCGTGTGCTGGCATGTGCGGGCTGGAGGGAAATTTTGGCAAATTTTGGCAAATTTTGGGCGGTCATGGCTGTGTTTGGCAGGGTTTGCAGCCTTGCCACGTCTTTGCTTCGTTTCACCGTACATCCGCAGGCCGTGCGGACACTGTGGCGAGCTCGGCCGAGGACGGTACAAGCACGAGTACTCGTAGGAGAGAGAATAAGAATGGGGCCCCATATTAAGAACAGAATAATAAACTGAACGCGGACTCGTAATATTCTAAAAACAGGCGCAAACTACTCGTAGAGAAAACGGCGCAAAAAAGAAGAGGTATCTTGGTATCCATCCCCACCCATCGCCACCCATCACCACGTATCGTCGACGCTGGGCACCATTTCCATGGTCGGCGTCTTGGGCACCATGCGGCGCATCCGCTTGCGGTCGGCCTTGGTGACGAGGCTGGGCGTGATGGGCACCACGGGCGTGAAGGGCTGGTAGGGCGAGTAGGGCACGGGGGCCCCGGTCCAGGGCGTGTTCAGGCCGCTGGGCGACAGAGGCCCGTTGGAGCGCTCAAACACGGTCTGCTTGGTCTGGGCGTGGCTGGCAAACGACGGCGACGTGATGGCGGGCTCGTAGGCGCGCAGCGGCAGGGCGCCGCCGGTGCGCACGGCCGAGGGCGCATTCGGACGCGCAAACGTCGTGGCGCGGGGCGAGAGCGGCAGCGACGAGGGGACGGGCGGGACCGCAGGGACCAAGGCGCTCGACGAGAAGCGGGCGCCGGGCCGCGGCGACATGGGCAGGCCGACCAGCGGCGCTGCCGAGTCCTGCGAGATGGCCGAGTCCGGCTCGTGCTCGCTGCGGGCGACCGTGGCCAGCGTGGCGACCGAGGGCCGGCGGGTGTGGCGGCCAGACGGGACCGGGTCGAGGGTGGTGTCGATGGACGCGCCAAAAGTTGTGTTTGGGTTGCTGCGCGGCGACGTTTCCGGCGTCGGAAGCGTCAACGGTAGCGGCGGCACGGGGGGCGGCGCGGCCGGGGCGTAGTGGCGCGGCGGCATGTTGCTCATCTCCTCGCCGCCGTCGTAGACGGGCATGACCGGGCCGCCGCCGCCGCCGCGCGGGAACGTGGCCGACATGGGCGTCATGATGGGCGACGAGATGTTGATGCACTGGACCTCCTTCTTGCGGCCGCGCGGCGACTTGAGCGCCGACAGGATCGACGACGCGCGCGACTCTTTGCGCTCGCGGCCGACCTGCAGCGTCAGGCCCGGCTTGGCCCGGTCGTGGCGCAGCAGCGTGGCCGTCGAGCCGGCGGACGGCTCCTGGCGGTGGTGACCTTGGTGGCCTTGGCCTTGGCCTTGGCTGCTGCGGATACTCTCAGTACTTGTGCCGGGGCTGCCACCGCTGAAGCGCCCGGCCCGGGCCACCGGACTGATGGGCGGCGGCGGGTCCGCGAGCACAATGCCGGCGGCCTTGGCCTCCTCCTGCTCCATGACGTACTTGTACATCTCCTCGAGCTGCGACTGCGCCATCTCGCGGTCGGCCGACACCACCTCGGGATCGACAAACGGGTTGCTGCCGCACGTGAGCACCGGCGGCACAAAGGGGTTCTTGCTGTGGGGGATCTGCGCCTGGAAGCCGGCGTGCACGGGAGTCTTGGCCGCGTACGGAACCACGCTGTCCTGCAGCTGCAGGGTCTCGGGCTCGCGCAGAAGCACAACGCCGCCGGGGTACGTCTCAAAGGCGGTGTTGGAAATGAGGCCTTCGGAGCCGGTCACGAGGTGTTCGCGGCGACGCTTGGACAGCAGAAGAATGAGCGTCGCGACCACGATGAGACTGACACCGTATGCGCCCACGAGTCCGCCGATCTGGGCCGGCAGATACGACGTGTCCGTCAGCGTGCGGGCCTTGAGGGCGTGGCGGAATCCCAGCGAGGAGTCCGGGGGCGAGGGCGCCGCAGCGCGGTCGGCAAGCAGAGAGCGGGCAACGTCGATGCTGCCTCGGGCGAGGGTCGAGGCAAGAGCGGGAGTGGTCGACACGATGGCGAAGGCGGTCCTCATGCGCATGGTGAAGAAGAGGAAACGGGAGAGAGGCCAGAGGAGAGCGCGAGGGTGCCAGGGAAAAGCCCTATATGTGTTTCGGTGTTTCGCTTTTTCTGTAAGAGAGAGGGGGGGGGAAACCAAAAGTGGAAAATGGACACTGTGAAATGTGAAAGCATCACCTCCGAATGGAAAGCCCAGGTTTGTGAGACACGGCACGCCGCGCGATAGGGCAAGTGTGTAGCAGACAGGAAGCGAGTCCGGGTAAGAGCGAGGTTGCCGACGCAGGGTCTCCCGGACACGGGGTGGTGTATATACGGCTGGTCGGGCAGCCGACCTGTTCGATTGGCTCTTTTGGGGCCGTTTTTGGCCTGTTTGGGGGTTCCTGCCGCCCAAGCCCAGCAGTGCCAGCCAATGCCTGCCCGCCAAAGGAACAGAGACGTGCTGTGATCGGCGCCATCCCTCTCGGCTCACCCCCGGCTGTGATGGGCTGCTCGCAGCGTGCCCCGCCCCGTCCTCTCCCAGCCGCTCAGAGCGCCCATTGGACCCCTGGACTGTGCTTCGAAATCACCACCTGCATCGCCGGCGGCTGTAGTGTCCTGCCTCTGCGGCCGCTCATTGGCTCGTTGCCGTGACGGTAAGCGCCCACGTTAGCCTGCCTCGCGCCCATTGGCTCCAATCCGGCCCCCGGCCCCGCCCCATATTCCTGTTCTCCTCTGAATTGTGGATTTTGTTTCCCCCTCCCAAAATAGTCGTTTATGCTTCTGCCGTCGAACCCCTGCTTGGCCAGATGCGAGGGACATCACAATTTGTTGGTCCATGTGTTGGTCCGACCTGCAGGTGACGATACCCTGTTTTTCTTGCACGAGTCTTTTGCACGATGGCCGACGCACAGATACCACAGATCGCCATGGACTCGTACTGAACGACGTAGTGCTCACTCTCCTGGTGAGGTGACGAGAAGGCGAGGTGACGCGATGTGCCCTCATTCGCAAAATGCCATCACAGGAGACTTGTCGTCACCCAAACAGCCATTCACAAAGTGTCTCTTTGCGCCTGCACGCGGCCGTCACGCGTCACAACCGACTGTTCAGATCCGGCGGTGACGAGAGCGAGTCGAATGCTGTCCGGTCCAGAGTGCGATATTTTGACGTACGGAGTGTAAAAGTACGAGTATTACTCAGCCATGTCGGTCACGCGTTTGGTCACGTGCCCACGACACACGTCGGCACCGCGATCCACAGACGCGCCTGAGACACATTGACGACGGCCACCACTATACCAATCGGTGACTACAGAGTACACGACGCGCCCGGCACCATGGCAGCTGGCGTGGTCACAATCGACCTCTGCTCCGACTCGGACGTGGACTCTGAGCCGGACAGCTTCCCCAGCTCTCCGGACGGCCATTTCGAATCCCACGTCTCCAGAAAAAAGACCATCAAGGCGGCAAGGCCGACAGCAACGGCCAAGCTGGCTGTCGGGGCCGCTCCGAAGCAAGAACCGAAGCAGGAGCCGGAGCCGGAGCCGGAGCTGGAGGTGCAGCCAAAGAAGCTGCAGCCAAAACAAGAGGCCAAGCCCCTCGCGAGCCAGCCGCCGGGCTCCTCCCAGCTCGACACGACGGCACCAAACCCCCACGGTGCGGTGGCGGCGATCCTGGGCACGCTCAATGGCGCCCAGCACCGGGCCGTCACCACGACGGCCGACACGGTGGCCATCCTGGCCGGGCCCGGCAGCGGCAAGACGCACACGCTGACGTCGCGCGTGGCGTGGCTGATTGACACGCGCGGCTATCGGCCGCAGGACGTGATCGTGGCCACGTTTACGGTCAAGGCGGCGCGCGAGATGAAGGAGCGCATCAGCAAGGTGCTGGGCGAGCAGCGGGCGCGCCGCATCGTGCTGGGCACCTTTCACAGCGTGGCCCGGCGGTACCTGGCCTCGTACGGCAGCCGCATCGGGCTGGACCCGCGCTTCAGCATCGTCGACGACGCCGACGCCAAGGCCATTCTCACGCGCATCATCAAGCGGCTCAACGTCCCGCTCGAGGTGGCGCCGGCGCGGTCCTGGATCAGCAAGAAAAAGGCAAAGGGCAGCCTGGGCGGCGGCGACGGCGGCAGCGAGGACGCCAGAGCCCAGGCCAGGCCGAGCCGCCCCGGGCTGCCGCCCCAGCTCGACCACAAGCGCAACCTCGAGCTCGTCTTTGCCGAGTACCAGAGCCACCTGGACGGGCTGAACCTGCTCGACTACGACGACCTGCTGGTCAAGTGCGCCGACCTGCTGCGGCGCCACCCCAGCTGCGTGTCCAACGTGCAGGCCGTGCTGATCGACGAGTACCAGGACACCAACGGCGTGCAGTTTGAGCTGATGAAGCTGCTGGCCCAGGCCCGCCACCGCATCACCGTCGTCGGCGACCCGGACCAGAGCATCTACGGCTGGCGCTCGGCCGAGATCAAGAACCTGCTCCGCTTCCTGGCCGACTACCCGGCCACGCACGAGGTCTCGCTCGAGGAGAACTACCGCTCGTCGCGCTCCATCCTCGACACCGCCCTGCAGGTCATTGAGCAGGACCGCAACCGCTACAAAAAGAGCCTGCTGCCCGTCCATAAGAAGGGCACGCGGCCGGTCCTGCGCACGCTGCCGAGCGCCAACGACGAGGCCGGCTGGATCGTCTCCGAGATCCGCCGCGCCACCCTCATGTGCGGCTCCCTGCTGCACCTCGACGACATGGCCATCCTGATCCGCTCCGCCTTTCTCTCGCGGCCCATCGAGGCCGCCCTCGGATCCGCGGGCGTGCCCTACCGCATGATCGGTTCGTTTTTTCTTGTCTTCCGGACGCTCGTCTATCTCCCCCTCCACCCACTGACAAACAGGCGGCAACAAGTTCTTTGACCGGGCCGAGATCAAGATCCTGCTGGGCTACCTTCAGGTCATCCACCAGCCCAGCAACAACGACGCGCTTGTTCGCATCATCAACGTGCCGAGACGCGGCGTCGGTAACAACACGCTCAAGGCCCTGATCGAAGAAGCCGAGGTGGAAAAGATCAGCCTCTGGACCCTCATCACCAAGCACTGCCGCGGGACGCGCACGTGCAAGTCCAATCTAAGCAAGGCCGAGAAAAAGCTCAACGATCTGATCCACCTGGTGCAGGGCATCCGGACACAGATCGACAAGGACGACGTTGGCGACGATGCCGACCCGGGCAAGACGCCGCCGCTGACCCTCGTCCAAGCCATCGAGGTGCTCCTCGACAAGCTCTCGTACAAGGACTACCTCCTGAAGACGCACGGGCCCGAGGAGGACTCGCGGTGGGCCAACGTGGAGGAGTTTGTGAGCCTGGCGGGCGAGTTCATGGCCAAGGCGGCGCAGCTGGAGGACGAGGACGAGCTGCCCGAGGTCGAGGGCGAAGAGCAGAGGAAGGAAACCAACGTGCTGGCCAAGTTCTTGGCCAACGTCAGTCTCGTGTCGGACGCCGACAAGAAGGCGGACGACGGCAAGACGCCCATGGTGACGATCTCGACGATCCACGCGGCCAAGGGCCTGGAATGGCCCGTCGTCTTCATCCCGGCCGTCTACGAGGGCTCGCTGCCGCACAGCCGGACCGACGACCTGGACGAGGAGCGGCGGCTGCTGTACGTGGCCATGACGCGGGCCAAGTGTCTGCTCAACATGAGCTACAGCGACGGCCCGCGCGAGCGCGAGGACCATGAGCTGTCGCAGTTCCTCACGGCCGTGCCCTCGGCCTGTTTCCTCGAGCTGGGGCCGTCCTACGACCGGGCCTTGCTGAACGAGATGGGCGACATTCTCGGCCGCCCGGTGCCGAGCGAGAGCGACATCTTCAAGGGACTCCCAATGGGCGCGGAGCTCGAAGACGACAGGTATCCCGCCAACGACAACCAGCGAGCGTCCACGTTTGATGAGCTCAAGGAACGCTGGGACGCCGGAAACTACGAGGGGCCGTACGGCGGCGGTTCGCGCGGGAAGCGGCAAAAGACGAGGGCGAGCTACAACAGCGGCGGTGGCGGCGCGGCCGGGGCCAACTCGTGGCAGCGGGGCTACGCGACCACCATGGAGGGCGCGTCTGGATTCACCGTGCCGTCGATGCCGGGTTTCGTGACGGCCAGCGCCCACCACACGGCGCTGCTGGCGGCCGAGCAGGCGGCCGCAGCAGCAGCAGCAGCGGCGACGGCCGAGCAGCCCGTCCGGGCCAGGGGAAAGCGGCCGGCGCCCGGTCAGCGGACGATCGCGCAGAGCTTTGCCCGCAATGCACCGGGGCCGGCACCGATACCAGCACCGGCACCGATGCCGGTACCCACACCCACCCCGACACCGGCCTTTGCGCCCAAGCGAAGCATCCCGGCCCAGTGGACGGCACGTCGGCTCGGAGGCGTGGTGCCGAAAATCAAAACCGGCCACCCGGCCACGACAAAGCGCCCGTCTGGCCTGCACAGCCCGGTATCGGGCCGGCCATACGCACACTTTTCGAGCCCGCCGCCACAGCCACAGCCACATCCGGCGCCCAGCGTCCAGGGTCCGCGGCCGGCCGCCACGCTGCACTCGACCAGCTGCGTGCAGCTCTCGGCAGGCGAACGTCCGACGAGCGTGATCCACGGCGGCGTTGCGCCGCTGGACAAGCTGCGGCGGCCGTTTAAGCCGCCTAGTTCGAGGCGGCCGTGAAATCGAGTGTTTCGGGCTTGTTTTAGCTATTGGGCTTGTTGGTCATGTTGGTCTGTCGATCTTTTTGGCTTTTTGGCTGTTCGACTTTTGGCTTTTGGCTGTTAGCGTTGGGCGTTATGGTTTGGTAACGATGGCCGTTATTCTGCCCTACGACATAATGAATGACAGAGCCTTACGCCTTGGCATAACGCTCTGTCGGGGTATATAGGTCAGGGCCAGCTTTGAAAAGGCATTTTGAGGAATGCCACGGCCACCACTTCAATTGACTCAACTATCAACTGACAATCTACGAATTGCTACCAATCCCGCGTCTCTTCGCCATGTCCACTCCAGCCGCCAAAACGTCTTTGACACCGCTTCTGGGCGGCCCCAGACAGACGGCGCCTTGGTCTACGACAGCCACCGGCGGCGCTTCTGGTGTCGAGGCCACCGTGCACGGCACCGCCCGCGGCCTGCGAGCCGTGCTGCCCCGACGTCTGACGTTGGCTGGCGCCTCGCTTCTGTTTGTGGCGGGCTTTGCGGACGGCATTCTGTCGACGGTGTGGTATCTGTCCCGGTCGGATAAAGACCCTCGCTCGGATGTCTAAGGCAGGAAAGTGGGCTAGGGGGGTTGTATTGCGGCCGACTATGAATGTGTGAATTCATGCAAAGCACTTGTCATTTCGAATAGCAGCTGCAATATAGACCATGGACGATCCCACCCTCCCCCCCATACGTTTACTCACAAGAAAGAGCCATTGTGTGCTGTTGTCAATTTGCCCCGATCGAACAACGACGCCTCGGGGCCGCAGTAAAACAGGAGGTTAGTACCCCCAGGCAGCACAATGGACCGACCGCCCTGGCTCGCATGTTTTGCCGGTGATGCCCCTGATTCGACGGTCGGCTGTCATGTGACTGGGAGATTGCCGACCTGGCCTTGTACGCTGGCCGAGGCAACAGCGCCGACCGACATGGCACTGACCCCTTCCAGATACCACGCTGTGATACCGTGACACGATTAGATAGCCCGATCAGGCAGGACGCCCTTTGCCACTGCCAAACGAGGACGGCCTCGGTAGCAGTGCGAAGAGGGCATGGAGCCGAGATGAGAGAAGCAGGCAGGGGCGAACGGCGGCCTCCAGAAGGGGTCTTAAAGGGCGTGAATTGTCCAAATCTTGACAGTCGCTCACTTTGCGTGTCCCAGCAGCCGACCTGAGCCTTGGGAATTGAAAGGGCCAGCAGCGCAGTGCAGCACACTCATTTTCTTTGATATCTCATCCTCATGGCCGCAGCACAAAACTACGTCTTGCTGCAGGGGGCGGGCGAGACGGATGGAGCCAAGGGCCGCCGATTGGCTCTGCTTCCTCGACGAGCCATGTCGTCGGCCATTGTGGCCATGGCCGTCTTTGTGCTCGCGGTGCTGGCCGTGTGGCAGCTGGGTACGCCTGCCATTGCTCTTGTTTCGGCGTCGAGCTCTTCGTCGGCCGCGGACACCAAGACATCCGCACCGACGACCGGCAGCGAACCGGAGATGCCCCCGCTGGTTCGCTCGACGCCGACAGGCGACAAGTACCTGATCGGCGTGGGCAAGGCCGACATCACGGGCCCGGTGGTCGAGGTGAACATGGGCGGCTATGCGAGCCTGGCCCAGACCGGCACGGGCCTGCGCCAGCGGGTGTACTCGCGCGCGTTTATCGTCGGAGACGTGGACAATGACGCGGACCGCATTCTGTACCTCGTGCTCGACACGCAGTCGGGCGATACGGCGATGCGGCTGGGCATTCTGGAGGGCCTAGCCGCCCTGGGCTCCGACTACGCCGTCTACACGGCGGCCAACGTGGCCGTGACGGGCACGCACCAGCACAGCGGGCCGGGCGGCTGGTTCAACTATCTGCTGCCGCAGATCACGAGCCTGGGCTTCAGCAAGCAGAGCTACCAGGCCATTGTGGACGGGGCGGTGCTTTCGGTGCAGCGGGCGCACGAGTCGCTGACGACGGGCTACCTCGACATTGGCAAGACCAACATCACGGACGGCAACCTCTCGCGCAGCCTGTACGCATACATGGCCAACCCGGCCGAGGAGCGGGCGCTGTACAGCACCACCACGGACACGGAGATGACGCTGGTGCGGTTCCAGCGGGCGTCGGACCTCAAAAACATGGGCGTGCTGTCGTGGTTCCCGGTGCACGGGACGTCCATGCTGGAGAACAACACGCACATCACGGGCGACAACAAGGGCGTGGCGTCGTACCTGTTTGAGCAGGCGATGCAGGACGACGCCGACGCGGCCGATGGCTTCGTCGCCGGCTTCTCGCAGGCCAACGTGGCCGACACGACGCCCAACACGCTGGGCGCCTGGTGCGACGACGGCTCGGGCGAAATGTGCAGCTACGAGAACAGCACATGCTCGGGCATCTCGGAGACGTGCCACGGCCGCGGCCCTGCGTTTGAGAAGCTCGACCTGGGCGTGTCGAGCTGCTACATTATCGGCCAGCGGCAGTACGACGGGGCGCGGGCCATCTACGACACGCTGGCGACGTCGTCGACGACGCCGGTCGTCGGCTCGACGGTCAAGTCGTTCCACTTTTACCAGGACATGGAGTACTTTAGCTTCACGCTGCCCAACGGCACGGAGGTGCAGACCTGTCCGGCCGCGCTGGGCTACTCGTTCGCGGCCGGCACGACGGACGGGCCCGGCGAGTTCGACTTTACGCAGGCCGACTCGGGCTCGTCGGACGCCAGCCCGCTGTGGGAGTACGTGGTGGACCTGATCAAGGACCCGACGGCGGCGCAGGTGGCCTGCCAGGCGCCGAAGCCGATCCTGCTGGACGTGGGCTCGCTGGACACGCCGTACGCGTGGTCGCCCAACATTGTGGACATCCAGTCGATGCGGATCGGCCAGCTGATCATCATCGTCTCGCCCTCGGAGGCGACGACCATGTCAGGACGGCGGTGGCGCAACGCGGTGCACGACGAGGCGGCCGACACGTTTCTGGCCGGCGGCGCCGACCCCGTCGTGGTGCTGGGCGGGCCGGCCAACACGTATGCGCACTACTGCGCGACGCCGGAGGAGTACTCGCGGCAGCGGTACGAGGGCGCGAGCACGCTGTACGGGCAGTGGGAGCTGCCGGCGTACGTCAACCTGACGCTCGACAACCTGGCGTACCTGGCGCCCGACGCGACCGGGGCGCCGGACGCCGGGCCGTCGCCGCCAGACAACCGCGAGACGTCGCTCAGCTTCATCACGGGTGTCGTGCTCGACGGGTCGCCGCTGGGCAAGTCGTTTGGCCAGTGCACGAAGCAGCCGTCGACGAGCTATGCCAAGGGGGCCGTGATCAACGCAACGTTTGTGGGGGCGAACCCGCGCAACAACCTGCGGCTCGAGGGCACGTTTGCGGCGGTGGAGAAGCTGGACAGCGACAGCGGCAACTGGACGCAGGTGCGCAGCGACGCGGACTGGACGCTGGTGTACACGTGGGAGCGCACCAACACGCTGCTGGGATACAGCACGGTGACGCTGAGCTGGGAGTCGGAGTCGACGGCCGACGCGGGCAGCTACCGTCTCAAGTACTACGGCGACTCCAAGTCGCTGCTGGGGACGATTACCGCCTTTACCGGCAAGAGCAACACGTTTACGGTGAGCTGAGGCCGTGGAGGAATGGGTATATAAAGAAAAGGTTCTCAGTGGCCTTTTGTAATGTGTAATGGTAAGACGTGTTGACTGTCTTTGCTCGCAATCTTGCTCTCGCAATCTTGCTCACTGTTGCTCACTGTTGCTCACTGTTGCTCACCCGGCCAAGGCGGGTCTTGGAGCCGGCGGAAGACGGCAACAAACTTTTGGCCCTGGTTCCGGGCCACCTTTTTGCCCTCTTCGGTGGCGGTGCGCATGACGGCGATGCAGGGATCGTGCTCGGTGTCGGTGTTGTCGCCATCGTCGGCCGCGGCCGCTTCTTCGGCCGGGGTCAGACGGGCAAAGGCCGGGTCGGCGTCAAAGTGGGCGACCATCCAGCGGTGCAGGTCCTCGACGTCGGTGATGGTGTAGACGCGGCCGGAGCCCGGGCGCAGCACGTAGGCGTACTCGGCGCTCAGCGTGGGCGAGACGATGCGGGCCTTGTGCTTGCGGGCCTTGAAGTGCGGATCGGGGAAGCAGAGAAAGATCTTTTGCAGCTGGCCCTTGTCGAAGAAGTTGGGCAGAAACTTCATCGTGTTGGCGCGGACGCAGGCGACGTTGCCGTAGGGCGTGGACTTTTCGGTCGTGTCGGTCGTGTCGGCGGCAGCGGTCTCTCGGCCCTGTGCCCGCAGCGCGTGGATGCGGTTCTGCACAAACTCGGTGACGTGGTCGCGGATCTCCATGCCTGCAAGAGGGTCAGTTTGGCCAGGCGCGGGAGCACAGCTGTCAGCGGCCAGTACACACCCAGGATCAGCGTCTCCGGCAGCACCGGCGACAGGCCGACCAGCAGGCCGCCGAAGCCGCAGCCAATGTCGGCCACCTCGACGCGCTTCTGCACGAGGCCGGCGTCGGTCTCGGCCGGAAAGTGGTCCGGATACAGCGACGCCCAGTCCATGTCGTCCGGGCTCGCCGGACTGTCGACCGTCAGCACGTCGGACGTCGCCACCGTTGAACATCTCGATGCTCTCGTCTCCATGTTGTCGTCTGTATTTTCTCGTCTCCATCTCGTCTCCATCTCGTCTCGTCTCGATTCTCACTCACTAAATCAGCTGGTGGTCCGAAAACGGATTCGCGTGCGCGCGCTGCCGGTAAAACTTCTTCTGCGGCAGCTCCGGCACCACGCCGTCCGGCCTCTGCTGCGCCAGCAGGTAGCTCTCGCGCTTCTGTCGCTTCGACATGGTGTTGCAATGCCTCGTCGGCCTCGAGGGTCTCGTCGACGACAGAAGCGATTCCAGGATTTTCGCTTATCGCTTATCGCTTATCGGTTCTCGGTTCTCTTATCGCACAGGCGTCCCCCGCGGTTTTAGCGCCAGCCCCCGCTAAAGAGGTTTTCGCCATTTGTGACAGACGTTCTCCTTTCCCAAGCGCCATTGCAACCAACCATGTCGTCCCCCAAGCGTGTTTTCATTGCCATTATCGGTACGTTGCGGTGGCGGGGCCGTCGAGCGCTGATGCTGACCGGGTAGGCGCGGGTGGTGTGGGCAAATGCTTCCTGTCGCAGCTGGCGGACTTGGCGGTGCGACGGCCGGAGCCGCAGCTGCGGCTCGTGTACGTGGCGACGAGCAAGAAGGCCGTGTACAGCAGCGACTACGGCGCGGTGCGGATGACGGACGTGCCGGAGCAGCTGGCGGCGTCGGGGCAGGCGCCGCTGTCGCTGGCGGAGACGATTGAGTATCTGGCGGCGGCGCCGGAAAAGGTGGTGCTGGTGGACAACACGAGCTCGCAGGAGGTGGCGGACGCGTACGCGGGGCTGCTACGGCGGGGGATCAGCGTGGTGACGCCGAACAAGAAGGCGTTTGCGGGGTCGTGGCAGGCGTGGCAGGAGATTTTCGGGGCGGCGGCGGCGTCGGGCGCCAAGGTGTACCACGAGGCGTCTTGCGGCGCCGGGCTGCCGCTGATCTCGACGGTCAAGGAGCTGGTGGAGACGGGCGACGAGATCACGCGGATCGAGGGCGTGTTCAGCGGCACGCTGTCGTTTCTGTTCAACTCGTTTGCGCCGGCGACGCCGGCGGCGGCGGGCACGGGGCCGTCGTGGTCGGCCGAGGTGGCGCGGGCCAAGGCGCTGGGCTACACGGAGCCGGACCCGCGCGACGACCTCAACGGCATGGACGTGGCGCGCAAGCTGACGATCCTGGCGCGGCTGGCGGGGCTGCCGGTGGCGGCGCCGACGGCGTTTCCGGTGGAGAGCCTGATTCCGGCCGAGCTGGAATCGGCGACGAGCGGCGACGAGTTCTTGGCGCGGCTGCCCGCGTTTGACGCGCAGATGGAGGCGGTCAAGGCGGCGGCCGAGGCCGAGGGCAAGGTGGTGCGGTACGTCGGCAGCGTCGACGTGGCGGCCGGGGCCTGCAAGGTCGGGCTGCAGTCGTTTGACCGGGCCCACCCGTTTGCGGCGCTCAAGGGCAGCGACAACATCTTCAGCTTCCACACGAAGCGGTACGGCAGCAACCCGCTCATCATCCAGGGCGCCGGCGCCGGCGGCGACGTGACGGCCATGGGCGTGACGGGCGACCTGATCAAGGTGCTGTCGCAGATTGCGTAGAAGGGGGGGTACATTGGGCACACTGTAGAAAACAGGAAAAGAGGAAAAGAAAGAGGAAATACAGAGCAAGCCACTGTGATCTTTCAGCCGTCTATGGGACGGAGCTCTAAGCCAGGCGGCGTCGCCGTCGCGGACGGCCGTCGGGGGCGTCTGTGGCGGGGAGGGTCTTGTTTCGGGGGTGTTTTGGTTCTGGCCGTTCTGGTTCTGGCCGTTCTGGTTCGGACCGTTCTGGCTGTGCTGGCTGTGCTGGCTGCGCATGGCCGCGCGAGTAGAGCCGGTAGACCCAGAGACAGACGTCAAAGGCAATGAGCACGAAAATGGGAAAGATAAACGTCACGCCGAGCAGGACCTGCAAGGGCCGTCAGCGCACACACATCACGGCCAGGCCGGCCCACGACGACGAGGAAACGCACAAACATGCCAGAGATGGCGCGCACCGCCAAGGACGAGCTCAGCGGAAAGTAGACGAGGGCCAGCAAGCCCGAGAGCCAGGACCCGAGCGGTCCGGAAGAGTCGGAGTCGGCCATGGTGGGAAAAAGCGCGAGGAGGAACATGTCCGGCATGACCCGCGGAGAGACGAGGAGAGAAAGTCGAGCAGGGCGCAGGCAGAGCGGCCGAGATGAAAGAAAAGGAAAAAAAGAGGCTCGCGCCAATCGCCGCTGCGGCCCCCCCAAAAAATAACGAGATCTCAATGCTCTGGGGGCTGGCCCGGGGGGCGGAAGGGGCGACTGGGAACGGGTGGTCAGTCCCTGGGACGTTTTGGCTTGGTCAATCGTCTGGCAGAATAGGAGAGAAAGCAAGGGCGCTAGGGCCTTGGAGGCTGATTCTGGCCAAGCGTGAGAGCGAGCTTTGGAGGAGGGGGGCTGGGCAGCAAGGAGGGGCACGGTTACTCGTAGAGAGGGGGGCTGTTTACGAGGACTCGTAATCGTCGCAGGCTCAGTTCTCTGGCCGTCATGCCACACGCGTCATCCGCCAGGAAATGCCTCTTGATCCGGGGCGTCTGTCCAAGAGATGCTATCTTACGTAGTAACACGAACTTTTTAGTGGCCGATCGCTGATGGGAGCGCTAAGAGCCGGCGGCCGGTAGAGGGCAGAAAGCGGTCAGGCCATCACATGACGCACGGCAGAAACCAGTCCACGGCTTCTCGCAGCTCTCTCGATGGAGGCTCTCTTGTCAGCTCTCTCAAAGTAGACGGCGAGAAGCATCCCGACCTCGGCCACCGACCCCACCACCGACCATGCCGCCCGACCCGAACCTGTACGGCCACCGGCCGGCCAAGAAGCAGAAGCGCGAAATGGCGCTGTCCGACACGCTCGACTTTTCGGCCCAGCTGCGGTCGCTCATGGACAAGGAAAGAGGACCACCCGGCCAGAAAAAGAGCCGTCGGCCGGTCGATCCGCTGGCGGCGGTGCGCGTCCGGGGACGGGGGGCGGCGCAGCGCGAAGCGGCCTCGGCGCAGTCGCCGGCGGTGGAAGCCAGCGGGACCCAAACCGACGCCCGCCGTCTGCGCCTCAAGTCGGCCGCCACCGGCGCGGCGACGCCGCTCGACGCGGCCGAGCGCGACCGCATCCGCCGCCACATGGAGCGCAAGGCCCGGCGGTACGCGGCGCTGCAGCGGGGCGACGACGTGGCGCGCGAGGGCGACGCGGCGCCGCTGGTGGACTTTGACCGAAAATGGGCGGAGACTGAGGAAAAGAGTGAGAGTGAGAGTGAGAGTGACAACTCCGACTCCGACTCCGACTCCAGCCTCGTCGAGTACGTCGACGAGCTCGGCCGCACCCGCCGCGTCTCGCGCGCCCGCCGCGACCGGCTGCAGCGCCGCCGCGACCGCGCCGCCCGCGCCGCCCTCGACCTCGACGCCATGCGCGCCCGGCCGCCGCCGCCGTCGGCCCAAGACGCCGCCCGGCTCCTGCGCGGCGACGTCGTCCAGACCGAGGCCATTGAGACGGCCGCCGACCGTCCGTTTGTCGTGGACGGACCTCTACAAGACGACGTCCCCAAAGAAGAAGACACGCACTACCGCGCCGACCAAGACATCCGCACCCGCGGCGCCGCCTTTTACGCCTTTGCCCACGACGACGAGCAGCAGCGCGACGCCCAGATGCAGGCCCTCGCCGACGAACGCGCCCGCACCGAGTCCGCCCGCGCCGCCACCGCCGCCGCCGCCGACCTCCGCCGCCGCCAGCTCGACCTCCGCCGAAGCCAGCTCGAGGAGCGCCGCTCGGCCCTCGCCGCCCGTCGCGCCCATCGCCTCGCCGACAGCTTCCTCGACGGCCTGGCCGACGACCTGCTGACGGCGGGGGAGGTGGGGGAGACGGCCACTACACAGACGACTACACAGACGACTGCCGAGACGACTGCAGAGACGACTGCAGAGACGACTACACAGACGACTACACAGACAGTCACTGCACAGACAACCACTACACAGACAGCCACACACACAACGGCCACTACAGAAACAGGCCCAGCCGACGCCACAGACACAACCATAACACTCACATCTTAAACCATACTACACACTCCCAACTACTCCGTAGACCTCACACTCCACGCCTTCACTAATCAACAAAATCCTCACTGTTTTGCTCCTAATACCCTCAAAACTATAATACGTTACGTCCATGGCCGCAGAGCGCGCCAGAGCAGAGATACACCGAACCCGAACCAAGGAAAATAAGAGACAAAGCCCAGAGCCGAAATACCGAACAAGAACAAGCATTCCCCCTCCCTCGGCCGAAAAAGCATCGGCGTGCTGTGCTGCGTATGGCACCAAATCAAACCAGACAAGGAATACATGTCCTCGTATATGTCCCTCCCATGCAAGACCGGGTTTTGAAAAGCAAAAATAAATGTATCGTGTCGGCACCGAGGCCGCCACCCGCCCAAACACGGCCCAGGTGGAACATCGGCCCCCGCTGCCTCGTCGCCGCCTCGCCGCCGCCTCGCCGCCGCCGTTCCCCCCCAGCACAACGCCAGAAAAGACCCGGCCGCGGCCTCATGTCACCATCCACAGACACGCGCAGTTGCTGAGATCCGTATCGCGCTTGTCCAGCCTCTCCATCCGCTCCACCTCGAACCGCCTCGCCAGAAACTTGTTGGTAAAGTCTGCGCTCACGTCCGGCTCCTCTTCCGCAATCGTAATCGCGATCCGCTTCCCGTTGCCGTCCAGGTTCGGCACCGCCGTCACCCCCGTGCCCGCCGGCTTCAGCTCGTACTGCACGCACGTCGCCTCCGACGTCCCCGCCATCCGCCGCTCCTCCAGCTTCAGCACCCGCGGAAACGCCGTCGAGTCCGACGAGCTCGCCGTCGGCGACGCCGTCGCCACCACCCCCGCCACCGACGATGTCGTCGCCGTCGCCGCGCTGTCAAACGACGTCACCGCCCCGCCCGATACCGCCCCGGACGTCGCCCCAGACATCGCCGTCGCCGTCGCCCCCGCTGTCGCCGTCGTCGCCGTCGTCTCCGCGCTGTTGTAGCTGTTGTTCTGGTTCGGGTAGATAAACACCTCCAGCAGCGTGTCCGGCCACGTGCACACCCACGGCTTGTCGCCCACCACCGCCACCGCCTTGAACCCCTTCCGCCGCCGCAGCTCGTGGGCCCGTCGCCGCCGGAACTTGGTCTGCACCGACGCCCCTTCCACAGCGCCCGTCACCGCCGCCGTCGCCGCCGTCAGCATCGACTCTGGCACAATCACCGTCTTGTCGTACGCCATCATCGTGAACCACGCCGGCCCGCGCGTCAGGTCCGCCGTGTCGTTGACCAGCTGCAGCGACGTCGCCGTCGGGATCGTCGGCGGCTGCTCCCCGTAGTAAAAGATCTCGTCCGTAAACGACGCCGACAGGTTGCACCCGAGGCTCAACCCGTACGACATGTTGCCGTTCTCCAGCGTTTCCGTCGAGATGTTGATCGTCAGCCCGGCTTGGCTCCACATGTTGCAGCCCCAAGCCGCCGACTGCGACGAATCGTTGAAGCACGTGTTCGGAAATTGCGTCAACACCACCGGCAGCGAGTACAAGCCCGTCGGCAGGCTCACCAGATCCCTCGGCGTCGGGATCGGCGTCGCATCCACCGTTACCGTGATCGCACTACTCGATGTCGCACTGGGCCGTTCGTTAGCGAGGGGGTCGTGGGCACAGATGCATATCTTCATGGTCATACTTGTTGTGCTGGTTTTGCGGCCGCTTGTGTTTGGACAGGAATGTGCCGATCACCGCTCCGAGGATCACTCCCATCAGGATCAGCGCCGTGATCACCATGCAGATCGCCCATGTCGGCACCACGCCGTACACCCGGTGCTGCGCAAAGCGCTTCCATCGAGGCAAGTCGGGCTGCTTCTCATTCAGATTGTGCTGCGCAGCCGTGTTGATTTCGTGCTGGCTCGCATCCGACGTGAAGCTTCGCGACGAGTGCCGCGACTGTGGCGATTCAATGTCGTCGGGGCCGTCAAACTCGGGGTTTCGTGACGCCAGACCCAAGCCGCCAGCTCCGGGAATCGGCCGCAGATTCGACGCTGCCACCACTGCCGCAGCCGCCACCACCGGAACCGCTGCGCTGGCCGCTGCTGCACTGCTCCCTGCCGCGGTAGTATCCGCAGCTGCGGCAGCAGGTTCAGCCGCCGTCGTCGCAGCCGCTGCAGCCGTTGCAGCCGAGGCCCCGGTAGCATCCGTAGCGGCCGCACGGCCGGTCGACTCCGACGCCGGCAACGAGTCCGGAATCACCACCGGCACACCGCCTGGCGCCACGTTCGCCATGGCCGTGGCAGCCGCAATCGGGACGCCGCCAGCCATCACAACGCCGTCCGGCACTCCGCCGCCACCGGCAGCGTCGGCCCCTATTGCCGCCTTCGCATTGTAGTTTTCCGGGTACCTTGAATACGGCGGCAGCTGCTCCGTATGTCCGTCCGGCCCGATCAGGTCAGCAATATCCTCCCCGTCTGGCCCGATACGGCGCTGGTATCCATCACCCATGCCTGGGAAGCCAACGGGGATGGACATCATCGGAACCGTTTCCGACGGAGCCATACCAGTCTGGGGGTACAACGTGTAAGGAAACGCGGGGCCACGCGGGCCGTCGTACGACGAAACGGATGGCGCCCTCGGAGCTGGTGTCATACCGCTCAATGGCCGATCCACGCGCACATTTTGCGGGTACAGTTGATATGGAAAGGACGGCCCTGACGGTCCCTCGTACGGCTCCTCGCTGGGAATCGCCGGCATCGTGCCCGACGCCCGAGCACCCGCACCGCTGCCGTGACTCGGTCCGCTGCTGCTTGCCCCCGTGAGAGTGCCGCTGCCGAGTGGCGGTTTGGCGATGCTCGACGGCCGATTCCGCATGCCAGGTAGGCCTGGTCCTGTTGGTGCTGTTGGTACTGTTGGCGCTGTTGGCGCTGTTGGTGCATCTGTGGCTACTGCTTCTGTTTCTCCTGTTTCCTCGGTTTCACCTGATTGTGCTGCTTCAGCTGCTGCCTCTGCTGCGTCGGCTGCCTCGGCCGCTTCTATTGCTGCTGCAAACTCGGCTGCCTCGGCAGCTTCTGTCGCTTCCGCAGTCTCTTCTGTGTCTCTTGCCTCGAACGTTGCTTCTGGTGTCGTCTCTTGGGGTCGGCTATCCCGGACGTTTTTGTGTGGAAGAGGCGATGCTGCGGATGAGGCTGTAGCAACATCGGAATCGGAATAATCGGACTTCGGGGCGGGAATGGAGGGAGAGTCGGGGCCCAGAGAACTTTCGTCCGCAATTGATGAACGGCCTCGGCTGTGTGTGTTGATGCTGGAAAAGGATGGCCTAGAATCGCTGCTGATGGAGGGCCGTGAAATCGACGAGGAGCGAAGTGAGAGAGAGTCGTCGTGGCCGAGTCCTGACGGCCGAAATCCGTCGGCCACGGCCAACGCCATCATGTGAAAATCATCGTTATCGATGGCATTTCCTTCTGCTTGCACGGAAAGCGACCGCGAGACGCGTGTAGACGCCCGTCGCTCAAATTCCGTCTGTTTCGAGTCGGGGGGAGCCATGGCTTCCGATGGCTTCCGGCCAGCAATCTGTCCGGAAGGCGATCGTGGCGGGAGAAAAGTCGACAAGCGCCCGACCAAGGGCCAGTCAGGTCATCGACCACAAGAGGCCACGACAGGAGCGAGCAACAGCGGCCGAGATGCTTTGGTGCTGTTGCTGCGAATGGCTTTCGACTTTTGGATGTCTCGCCAGGGGGCTGGCGTCGAGGCCTTTCCCACGGATTGCGACCGCCTGTACAAAGGAGTAGTGCCTGTCGGTCGCTAGTTTCAATCCAGGCCACGTCGGCTGCCCTCTCTGGGGTCGAAATTCCGAGCGAGCGAAAAAAAAAAGTCGTCGGTCGTCGTTTGTCGGTCGTCGTTCGTCGCGGCGGTTCGTCGTCGTCGTCGTCGTCTGGGTTCAAAATGAGGGTGTTCTTCTCGCGTTGGGTGTACGCTTAGGCTGTTGAGAGGGGGGCTGTGTGGGTTGATGTGTGGGTTGAGTGAAATGAAAAGAAAGGGATCAGAGGAAAATTATGGAAAAAGCGAGCAAAAGGGAGCGGAGAGCGCTACGGCCAGCCCAGTTGTCGGCTTGTGGGCAACAAAAAAATAGCAGCCACACGCTAAAGACACAGTCATGGGCTCTTCCCCTTGTTTTCCCTGCCCATGGCAGACAAGTCTTACTTTCCGTTCAACAGGAAGTCCTGACCGGGGTTTCGGACGGAGGTGTTAGAGGGTGGGTCACCTCTCTGCTATTGGTGGAGCTAGTGATGAAAATGTGACCAGGGAGGGGCTTTGGCTGCCAAGGGGCGCTCGCGGGCCCACCAGGTGGCTGCTGATTCGCCGGCTTTCGCCAAGGAATAGTCTGATGGGGCCAGGAGCAGGTGGCTCGACGCCAGCCGTGTGCTTGGATTTCCTTTGTGTGCGAGGCGCTGTATCGTACTCGTGTCTCTCCCACGCCCGTGGCCGATACGGGTCAGATACAGAAAAGATACAAAATGCACCATGTCCGCCGCTCTTTCGCGGGCGCCGCAACCGAATCTCAGTCGGCCGTGCTCTCTCGTTGGTCGACTGGTCGTTTCCGGCTTGTCTCAAAACGCCGCACGGATCAAACGGCCTTGGCCCAACTTGGTAACGTGACATGGCCCCTTCTCCTGATTAGTCAGGACTTCTGTTTCTACTAATGCACCTATTCCTCGCACCCTCGCAACAGAGACTTGGCTCCTACCATGCCAGCGGAGCTTGTTCTTGCCGACCTCTGCTACGGAATACGAGAGTTGTTTACAGTGCACCGAAACGACGTGCAGGCCTCTCGCGCCGTAAAAGGCCCAACTGCATACCATCTCTTTAGTTTTGTTTTCTCGGTGATACAAGTGGTTTTTCGCCTTTGGTCGATCTGACTGGCTAGCCCCGGACAGGCGGCTTTTGCCCTGTACTCCGTACGCTCTACAGAGTGCCAAGCCAACCTGTTGAATTTTGCCTCGATTGAATGCACCTCAAGAACGGGAGCGACATTGCCGATGCTCGTAATGCTCGCTGTGCAAATGCCCCACCCTTGCTCTCCAGCTATTAAGGCTTGTTGTATCTTATTTAGAAGGCGCTAGACGAAAGCCAAGGCACCTGCATGAGAAGGGTACGATAATCAGGGGGTGCAAGCCATGTTATCTGGCGTCTCATCTTTGGCTTCTGCCGAGCCAGCAGAGCAAGACTGTCATTATAGTGGAGATGTCTCCTGAACATCGGCTGCCGCAAACGGGAACAAGCATATTCCAAGAAAAGAAACAGACTCTTGGCGACAACTCCAGTCGGAACGCCCACGAGTGCTTGAAGAGTCTCCCGAATTAAGCTTAGCATCGCACGAGGCGATGCGCGGCCGTTGTTGCATGTTCACCTGCACGACGAAGCCGTCAGGCGTCGGTTGCAAAAGGCCCTCTGACGAACATTCTAGTCTCGATTTCCGCCTGTCTCGGGCGTGTCGGCAAAAGTTGGCTGACAAAGCGAGCTCGGTGGCAGGGCGCCGCCAGTCGTGGGTGTGGCCGACACGACTGGATTATATACTTTCTCGTATCGATCCTGTGGCCGTTTGGTTGTAACCATTCAAAATTACGAGGGTGGAGACTGTTGTTGGCTCTTCTCGTACTCGTACCAGTAAATCTTGACAACTCTTGCGCAGATATACGAGGTTGGCGTGATTCCTGCCAGATTTGTGTGCGGAGTGGTTCTTCGTACTCGATTTTCCGAGCATGGTTACGGAGTTCGCCGTGGTTGGCACTTTGTACACTTTCCCCTAGCCACAAACTTTTCCCTGTGGCTGATCGTCGGTCCGTTCGCCAAGCAATGCGACCGCTGGCGAATCAAGCCGCTGGCACGCACGATCGCCATGCCGCGGACGTCACGGCTGCGCCTGCGGCGCTATGCCCGAGACGGCCGGTCCTGGCCAGGACCAGCGTCTGTTTGGGGAATGAAAAGGCATGACCGGACAACGTCCCCTCTGGCCGCGCAGCAACTGTACGCGTACTATTCTCAAACGGGAAAGGGGGGGGCAGATAGGGGGGCACGTTAGTAGTGGTCAATACGGTCCTGTATTTTCGGTGGATTTTAAATTTGGTGTTTACGCGTCGGACCCGTGCCATATGGGAAGGACTCGTAAGCGCTGTACAGCCCCTTAATACTTGACGACAACCGGAGACATCCTTCTTCTTTTCATCTAGAACGCAACCATCGTTTTTCCTTCCAACGATCTTTTTTCTTCACCTTCTCTTCGTTCGCTCGTTAGAACCCTTTTTTCTGCTCCATCCCTCTTTTCTGACCAATTGGCACTTTGCCAAGACTTTTGGACGGGACCCCTCAGATTGATTGACCGATTAGACGCTTCAAGATGAAGATGCTCGCGACCCTGACCACGGCGGCCTCGCTGCTGGTCTCTGTGGCCCAGGCCGTCACCTACATGACGATTGACGGTGGCGAGTTCGTGAACAACGCAACCGGCAAGCGTTTTGACATTATCGGTGCTACGTATGTCCTTTGTCTTATTCCCTCACCTTCCGTTTGTCGTTTGTGACTGACGGGTGCCCTAGATACCAACCCGGTGGCTCGTCTGGCTTTGACGGCACGGCGGATCCGCTGAGCGATGGCACGGCGTGTCTGCGTGATGCGATCCTGATGCAGCAGCTGGGTGTGAACACGGTGCGGGTGTACAACCTGGCCCCCAACATCAGCCACGACGAGTGCATGTCCATCTTTGACGCGGCCGGCATGTACCTGATCATTGACGTCAACACCGGTCTGTACGGCGAGTACATTGACCGCTCGGACCCGTCGTCGACGTACACGCTCACCTACCTCGAGCACATCTTCGCCGTGGTCGAGGCTTTCTGGGGCTACCCCAACGTGCTCGGCTTCTTCGCCGGCAACGAGATCATCAACCAGGACAGCTCCGACGACGCGCCGGCCTACATCCGTGCCGTCGTGCGTGACCTGAAGGAGTACATTGCGCTGCACGCCCCGCGGTCGATCGGTGTTGGCTACTCGGCCGCCGACGTGGACACGATGCTGGCGGACACGTGGAACTACCTTGGCTGCACGCTGGCCAACTCGACGTACTCGCGCATCGACTTCTTCGGCCTCAACGACTACGAGTGGTGCGGCGACAGCAGCTACACCGAGTCGGGCTACGATGACCTGGTGTCCGAGTTTGAGGGCAGCGACATCCCCGTCTTCTTCAGCGAGTACGGCTGCAACAACGTGGCGCCGCGTACGTTCACCAACGTGCCGGTCCTGTTCGGCAGCGAGATGACGGATCTCTCGGGCGGCCTCGTGTACGAGTACACTGAGGAGTCGGACGACTACGGCCTCGTGTCGATTAACAGCTCGACCGAGGTTACCATGCTGATTGACTACCACTACCTCCAGAAGGAGTTCCTCACCATTGACATGTCGCTTCTCACCGAGGTCAACAAGACGATGGAGTCCGTCTCGGCCACCACGTGCGGTTCGGGCCTGATCAGCGAGGCTTCGTTCGCGTCCGAGTGGGACCTGCCGAGCCGGCCGTCGGGCGGCGACAAGCTCGTCACGACCGGCCTCACCAGCGCCTCCACCGGTGCCCTGGTCAGCGTGACCGTCACCACCATGCCCGCTACCGTGTACAACTACACCGGCACGACCGTGACCGGCCTCAGCCTGGTGTCTCTCGGCTGCTCCGACATCAACTACCCCGGCCTCGTGGCCACGTACAGCGCCACCTCGCAGACCTGCACGTACGCCAGCTCGACGGCCACGTCGGTGGCCAGCTCGACCGGCAGCAGCAGCAGCGGCAGCAGCAGCAGCAGCAGTGGTGCGGGCCGCACCGCGGTGTCGGACCGCTCTGGTCTGATGATTGTCGGTGGCCTGGTCACCTTCTTCCTCGGCGGCGCTCTGCTGCTGTAGGTGGAGAGATGGAATGATGGATCTGGGACCGGGAGTGGGTTTTCCATGTATAAACGGGGGGGTAGCTATCGTTTTTGTCTTGCACCGACGCGTGCCTTCTCGTGGATTTAGGAGGCAGCACACACATTCATTTAAATTCGATCTCTGTATATTTTACTGAATAGGAGGGCGCCCAGGCAGCCCTTATCGCCAGCCGCTAGTGACCTGCAGAGAGGGGGCGAGCGCTGGGCCTTGCCGGCCGTGTTTGTGGGGTTTACGGAGTAAGATGGGCTGTGGGACCGCTATATTTCGGGGGCTCACGATCGTTCGTCTTGGCAGGTCTGTGCTGACGGCCTATGATCCAGACATGGAGCCAGCCAAATACGCGGCGCGGGAGATGTCGACATCCGACCGCCGTAGCCATGAATTCGTCATGAATTCGCCGCCCATCTTTATCTACGCCCCAACCCTCCACCATCCGGGGCAAAAGATGGAAGGTGTGCAGGTGAGCGGGCTTGCGCCCCGGGCGAGGCTCGCGATGGTGAAAAGTCTTGCCCTCTCTGTCCACCCGTCCGACCGTCCAACAAGGTGTGCACTATTGCGAACTCTGCCGCTCGCTCTGTTGCGGACTCTTCTGAGGCCGGTTAGCCCGGGTAGGCAGCAAGGCAGCCAGGCAGACAGGCAGCCAGGCATCCATCGTCCTTGGCCGTGGTGCTGGTCGTACTTTCTGGCCGGTCTGGCCAAGGCTCTCTAACCCTCCACGGCGTCTGGCACACCTTGGCCAGACACTGCCTCTGTGCACAATACAAAGCCTCTAGCCGATTCAGGACAACTATGTACTAGCTCGTAGTATGGTTGGTCGTAGTCGCATTGCCTCAACGCCCCGGTTCTGGTGGATGAAAACGAGGCTGTAAGATGGTGTGCAGTCACAGCCCAGTTGTGTCGTGCAATGGCAGTGCAGTGCGCCTGGGTGAATCTGCAACAAATACAACTGGTCGCCTCATATATATCTGGCTGCCCAACCTTGACCGAGCCTGCTTTTCTTTCCTTGCAAACTCATTTTGTATTAACACTCTAGTCCCAGCACTTTGTCTCGGTACTCTTCCCTCTACGCACTTACACCCTGAATCGCTGCAAAATGGTCGGTTCTTCAGCCTCCTCGTCGCGCTCCTCGCGCTCCTCTCGGACCTCACACTCGTCACGGTCCTCGACCAAGTCCGACGTCGTGCTGCGCAGGACACATGTTAGCCGGGATCACCCCGCCTTCCAGATGGCCCTCTTTCTCGCCGGCGGCTCCCCCAGCAAGCACACGTGCATCCGGCATGAAATCCTTGACACGCCGCATGGCGAAAGGAGACAGTCTTCCTTTGTCCGGTCCAAGCGCCGCAGCTCCAATGGCAACTTTTCGGATGACGATGAGTCCTTGTACGAAACAGGCAGGGGCAGCGGTGCCGGGCCGCGCTATCCACCCGGGCCTCAGTATCCAAACGGACCACCCTATCCACCTGGGACCGCCCACGTACCTGCCCAAGCCTATGGACCGACCCCGGCCCGTCCGTCCGCTCAGGCCTATGGACCTGCTCCGGCCCAGCGACCCCCGCAAGCCAACCACGGCACCCAGAACCAGCGCGGCCCGGCCGCCCAGTCTGCAAATCCACGACCCAGCCAGAGCCGTTCGAGCACGGCCGAGTACGGCCGTCCGGCAGCGCGGGCGTCGCCTGGAGTCCCCGCTTACCCGTCGGCGGTGCCCTCTCACCCCGGGGCGACCCGACCGATGCCAGGGGCACCAGGCCCGGCACGAGGCCCGCAGCCTGGCCACCAACAGCCGCCACACCCCGCCGGTGCCCGTCCAACCGGCGCCGGCCCCAACGGCTACTCATACACGCCAGGCATGATGCCGGGAGCAGCGCCACGACGCGCAGGCCCTGGAGGTCCTTCTGGTCCCGCGCCAAACATTATTACTGTTTAGGGCCCAAGCGGCTGGTCGGTCTCTCTGCATATTCTGTCCGTTGGTGGCTCTTTTTGTCTTTGCTTGAATATTTCATGTACTTTTACCGGGCTCTTGGTGTGGCGACTCCATGTTTCTATTCCCATGTTTTATTCTGTATCATTTCTGTATCATTTCTGTCACCCGATCGCTAGAACGGAAACAATACTGGCTGGCTTTGGAACATACAAGTCCTTTCTTCGACACTCACTTTCCATGGATCACGTGTTGGCGGCCTCCCACGGGACGCGCCGACCAAAGTAAGAAAGTCCTTGAGCCGCAAGGCTGGCCAGAGACAGCTGCCAACAACCATTCCGCCGCCACGCCAGCGGTGGCACAGGTACGAGTACGCGTACGCGTAAGAGCTACTTTGCACCATGTGCGTAAATACTGTTTCGTGCCTTTTCGGGCGCGTCGAGATGGGCCCAGACCAATCGCCGACCGAGGCAAAAGGCGACGAATGGTATGCGTGAAACAATTGGGAACGGGGCGCGAACGCCCGCAACCCGCTCTCTGACGTATCTTGCAGCACTTGTGAGATAGAGCACGGCCAGCGCAAACAAACTTTTTGGCGCGTGGTGGTGCGCCTAGGTTGCCTAGAACGTGACACGGCAGAGGGGCATTTGTGGCACTGCAAGGCCTGTTTAGCGACGGGCTACAGCGGCCTCTCTGGCCGGCCGGTCTGCCTGCGCAAGGCTCATCGAGGGACCCCAGGAAAGAAAAAATGGGAAGCAGGAAAAGGGAGAGTAGAAAAAGGAGAGTAGAAAAAGGAAGAGAAGGGGAGAAGTCAAAAGCCAAAAAAAAGACCGATTTCATAACTCAGCCACACCATATCTGAGGCCAGCCGCTCATCTTCCAACGGCCAACATCCCGGCATCGACTTCCATGCTGGCCGGATGATTCATGGGAGCCGTCGCGCAATGGAACACGGCAGATAGGTCGACGATGTCCGCCTGTCTGCCTTTTCATTGGAAGCCCCTGCAGGGCCGCTGCCAAGGTCTGTCGTCTGTAGAATGTGCAAGTGTAAGCGACACCAGATCTACAATTCATGCGTGCCAAGATATAAAGACAATCTCACATTCAACGCCCCATCGCCTGCTGCCTGAAATTCCCTTCATCATATATATCTCTGCCATTCCCTGCTGCTCAATCACTTCCCTTCATCATATATTTTGTCAGGTCGCGGCGGGTCGTACCTTCCGTCCTACAAAGAGCCCTTTCCAGCTCGCTGCATTTCGTCCTCGTAAATCCTCTCACCTTCTCACTTTGCCTCGTCGCCTTTTGTCACCTACAACATATCTCTATATCTGATATCGGGATGGAGGCCAACAGGTCTTACGGTCCGGCTGCGACGCCTTTCGTGCTCTCCAGCCACAGCACCGCGACCGCATCAACCGTCCTGCTGGACTTTTTCTTCCCTGGTCTCTCTACGTTTGCCAACCTCTTGCAAAAGTATACGCGCATTGATCTCAGCCTCTACTTGATTCCGTTTGTGTGCTTCAGCTGTGCCACGGTGGTCTGCAAGTACCTCTCCCGCTATCTCTACACGCACATCGAGACCTACTTCATGTCCACCGTCGAGGTCCGCTATGACGACGAGGTCTACAACATGCTCATGACCTGGGTGACCAGCCAGCCGTTTTCCCACCGGGCCCGCCACTTTGTTGTCAATACCGTCGTCGGCTCACGTGCCTGGTCCGTCCTGGAGCACCACATGGTTTCGCAGTACCGGCGCGCTATGGATGGCAACTCCGAGAGCGACGACGACGACGATGCTCCCGAAGTGGTTTCTGCCAAGGGCACCACCGCCAGCCCGGCCAAGGTCAAGGCCCAGAAAAAGGCCCTCGCCTACACGCCCAGCTTTGGACAGTACTATTTTTGGTTTCGCGGCAATGTCATCATTTTCAACCGCACCACCTCGAGAAGCGGCGGTGGCTCAAGCTCCCGTTCGGATCAGCGCGAGGTGGTCTCACTGACCTGCTTCGGCCGCGACCCGGCCATCCTCAAGGAGCTGCTGCTCGAGGCCCGTCGGGACTATCTGCAGCGCGACGTGCACAAAACTGTCATCTACCGCGGCAGCGACAAGGGCAACAGGTTCCGCTTCGAGTCCACTAACTGGGTCCGCTGCATGTCCCGCACCCCCCGTCCCATGTCGACGGTCATCCTCAACAGCAAGGTCAAGCAGGATCTCATCACCGACGTGTCCGACTACCTCGAGCCGGCTACTCGACGCTGGTACGCCAATCGAGGTATTCCCTACCGCCGTGGCTATCTCTTGCACGGCCCTCCGGGCACCGGCAAGTCCTCTTTGAGTGTGTCCCTGGCCGGCTACTTCCACATGAACATTTATATCGTCAGCCTCAACGGCTCTGTCGCCACCGAAGAGAACTTGTCTGCCCTGTTCAACAGCCTGCCTCGTCGCTGCCTCGTTCTTCTCGAGGACATTGACACGGCCGGTCTGACGCATACGCGTGAAGAGGGCGGGGATCGCAGCGCGGAAAACAACGAAAGCAGCAGCGACAGCAGCGAGATCACCGACCTCAGCGACAGCGATGATGGCCATACGGCCGGTAACGCAATCAGGATGCCACTTCTGAGACCCGAGAGCAAGGAATCCAAAGGTCACCTGTCCCTGTCGGGCCTGCTGAATATCCTGGATGGCGTCGCCAGCCAAGAAGGCCGCATCCTCGTCATGACAACCAACCATATTGAGAAGCTGGACAAGGCCTTGATCCGCCCCGGCCGCGTGGACATGACGGTGAAGTTTGATCGTGCCGATCGGGACATGTCTGCCGAGCTATTCCGATCCATTTTCGCACCTCTTGAAGGCGAGCTTGCCCAGGCCAGGAAGCTGTCGGCGGCTACACCAGATGAGGAGGAGGACGATGCTCCTGCAGAAGACGGCGCCGACCGCCTCGAGGCGCTGGCGCTGGAATTCGCGGAGCGCGTGCCGGAACTGACCTTTAGCCCTGCCGAGCTGCAGGGTTTCCTGCTCAGGCACAAGCGTGATCCGGCGGCGGCGGTGGCTGCAACGGGCGCGTGGGTGGAGGAGACGACGAAAGCCAACAGCCAGCGGGCCCTACACAACGAAAAGAAGGCAAAGAAGAAAAAGGCTAGAGAAGAGGCGAAGAAGGCGAGGAAAGCAAGACTGGCAAAGCTAGCAAAGGCAAAGAAAGCCAAAAAGGCAGAAGAAGCGATGAAAGGCAAGGCTAAGACGGAGAGAACATGTAACGACGATGACGACATGCGCGATTCCGAAAAGGAGTCGGGCGACAAGAAGGACAAGAAGGACAAGAAGGACAAGAAGGACAAGAAGGACAAGAAGGCAGCCAGGCGGACAGCGGAGCAACACAGGGAGCACAAGGCGGAATCGCTAAAGATCTCGGAAGCCGTTTTGGTGGCTACCGTCCCGTCTGCCTCCTCCGAGGGCGAAAGCCCCAGCCGCTCTAGCAGCCCTTCGGCAGAAACAGCCGATACGGCGCCTTCAGACATTGATGCGATAGAGCTGGCACCGAAGGGGGAGGGACATGAGACAGCGGGGGCGGCATAAACACAAAAGACAGCGGTTAGACGTGCAAGATATCACGCAATAGTCAGATGCAAAATGTAGAAATCGTATTTGAATGGATCCTGTTTGCATTGTCCCCAACTTGACCGCCTTTTGTTTTCCCTTGTCGACGCCTCAGCGCAGCGTGGGCATGGCGACGTCGGCCTTTTGGGAGATGGCGTCGGCGGCCTGCCACAGCGACGTGACGGTCTTTTGCTGGGTGTAAAAGTTGATGCCGGGACGGCCGTAAAAGGTGTTGGCGCCGCCGCCGGCGACGCTCTTCTTGTTGCCGGTGAAGGAGAACATGGGCAGGGGCACGGGGATGGGGACGTTGATGCCGACCTGGCCGGCCTGGATGCGGCGGCGGAAGGTCTCGGCGGTGGGGCCGGAGCGGGTGAAGATGGCGGTGCCGTTGCCGTACTCGTTGCCGTTGATGAGCTCAATGGCGTCGTCGAGCGTGGGCACGTTGAGGCAGACGAGCACGGGGCCAAAGATCTCCTCGCGGTAGCAGCGCATGTCGGGCGTGACGTTGGTGATAATGGTCGGGCCGACCCAGTTGCCGTGGGGGTAGTCGGCCGGCGTGTAGCCGCGGCCGTCGAGCAGGATGGTGGCGCCCTCGGCCTCGGCGCTGGCAATGAGCTCCTCGATGCGGGCCTTGCTCTGGGGGTGGATGACGGGGCCGAGATCGGCGCCCTCCTCGAAGCCGCCGTTCACGTTCAGCTGCTTGGCCAGCTCGGCCAGCTCGGGCAGCCACGACTCCGTCTCGGGGCCGACCGTCACCAGCGTCGAGAGCGCCATGCAGCGCTGGCCGGCGGCGCCAAAGGCGGCGCCCACGACCGAGTTCATAAACTGGTTCTTGTTGCAGTCCGGCAGCACGGCCGCGTGGTTCTTGGCGCCCAGGTTCGCCTGCACGCGCTTCCCGTTGGCCGACCCGCGCGAGAAGATGTACTCGCCCGCCTTGTTGCCGCCCACAAACGAGATGGCCTTGATGGCCGGCGCGTCCAGGATAAAGTCCACCGTGCGGTGGGCGCCGTGCACGATGTTGACCACGCCGTCGGGGAAGCCGGCCTTGCGCACGAGCTCGGCCAGGATCATGGCCGCGCCCGGGTCGCGCTCCGACGGCTTCAGCACCAGCGTGTTGCCCGTCACCGTGGCAATGGGAATGCACCAGAGCGGGATCATGGCGGGGAAGTCTATACGGAACCGTTAGCACCACATCACCACATCACTTGCAGACGACAAACGAAAGACGCACTAAACGGGCAAATGGCCGCCACCACGCCCAGCGCCTCGCGGTAGCTGCGCGTCTCCATGTCGCGGGCCACCTCGAGCACCTCGCCCTTGAGCAGCTCCGGCGCGGCACAGGCCGCCTCGGCCACCTGCAGGCCGCGCAGCACGTCGCCGCGGGCGTCGGCAAAGGTCTTGCCCTGCTCCAGCGTGATGCTGGCCGCCAGACGGTCCCAGTTCTCGCGGATCAGCGCCACCAGCTTGAACATGAGCGCCTGGCGGTGGATCACGCTGGTGCTGCTCCACGCGGGAAAGGCCGCCTCGGCCGAGGCCACGGCCGCCTCGAGCTCCGCGTCGGTCATCTGCGGCACGCGCGTCACGAGCTCGTTGGTCGCCGGGTCGTGCAGGTCAATGAACTCGGTCGCCTCCGAGTGCGTGAACCGGTTGTTGAGAAAGTACGGCGTGTCTTCCACCTTGCCGCTCGCCTTGGTCATGTGCGTCGTCGGGTAGCTGGTCGCCGTGCTCGGCAGGCGGACGTCATTGTACTCGCTGCGGCGGAGCGCCGACGCCGAAAAGGCCCGCGACACCACCCGTCTCGAGGCCACAATGCGGGCGGCCCGGTAGGTGAGCGTCGAGGTGCGCGAAGCGCCCGCAGCCGCGGCCACGCCTTGACGTATTATCGGAAGCATGGCGGGGGAGGGGCAGATGAATGAGAATGGAACAGAAGAGAAGAGAGCAAGAACAGAGGGACCAAAACGGAAAAGGAAAAAAAGGCCACAAAAGGACGTTGGCCGGTGGAGAAAACCCGCGGCAAGGAAGCTTTTCAAAAACGCGGAATTGAGCGTTGGCCGCGGCCTGAATCGCTCGTTTATCGTGGGAAAGGAGATGGCCGGGCCGGTGGAGCCGGACGGAGACCGAGTTGCAACACGGCGCACAGCGACAACCAAACGAGGCGTCGACGCGGCGAATGTTTGGCACGCTGAATGGGGCCGGTTGGCGTGGTGAATCCTGTACAAACGGAAATGTGTCTTTTTGCAGATTCCAGCGAGCAAGCAAGCCAAACGTTTGGGAGAGAGCAACACTGCGCACCTTCCTCGAGCGGTGCGGAGAAGAGCGGCGGGGCTGCTGATAAAGAATACCGACCACGTTCGGCTACAGCGCGCTGAGCCGCCAGATGCCGAGGGACCTACTGCCATTTACACTAAAACACCGTCCGCGCCTGTTGGCCGGCGAGGCGGGGTCAACGGCAGGCGGCAAAGCGGCATGGCGGCAAGGAATCCCCTTCAACAGCCAGGGCACATCGCCGGCACGAAACACCACGTGGCTCGGCTAGGAGACCCTGTTTGTGTGTTTGTGCCGGTTAGCCAGCGCTGCTTGCATGGCGCACTGCCGCGGCCCACCAAGATGCACAATGGAGGCCCTAGAATACAGCTTGCATTTTGCGCCAGATAACTATAAAAAAAAGAGACAAACGACATGGCCATTCCGCACACACTGGCTTTCCTTGTCGACGGCCCCTCTCCGTTTGGCCGCCGGCCAATCGAGTCTCGTCGGACCACCGCATTTTGGTTCCTGATTTCATGTCCACTTATCGTCTCTTCCCCTACGACTGGCTCCGCGTCGTGCGCTTGACCGCGCCCTCCTTGCCGGTGTCGGCACCCGTCGACGCCGCCTCCTCCTTGTCCTTGCCCTTGCTCTCCGTGGGCTCTGCCGCCTTCTTCGGCGCCGCCGGCGCCGGAGCGCTGCCGCCCAGCACAAAGACGCCGCCAATCAGGAGCACCAAGAGACCGCCCAGGAACGCCGGCACCTCGGGCACAAACTTGACCGCATCCAGCGGGCTCCGAGCCGCAATCGTGAGGAAGAGGTCCAGCTTCTCCTGCACGAACTTGACCGGGTCCTCGGTAAACTTGAGGTCGGACGGCGACTTGGGCTTGTCCTCGGCCGCCTTCTTGGGGTTCGTGGCCTCCTCCACGAGCTTCTCGGCCGCGAGCTTCTTGAAAAAGGTCTCCTCGGCAAACTCGCGGGCCTCCTCCTCGTTGTGGCCAATGTAGATGTTGTCAAACAGGATGTCGTTCTGCATGGTCCAGATCTCAAAGCCAATCTGTGTCGCCTGTTAGCACATAGTCAAGTAGACTGGGAGAACCCGGGGAAAAACATACAGCGCCAATGGGCTCAAAGTCGGACGGCGTCTTGTCGTCAAAGTAGGCCGGGTTCGGGATCTTGCGCGGGGCCCAGACACCCTTGTAGGCTGGGTTGTCGATGAGCGGGGCGTTCCACTTGCCCTTGTAGTCGGGGTTGCGCATCTTGGGCTGGGTCCACGGGCCGCAGCCAGACACCTCACCGCAGATGGAGTTGGGCACGGTCGGGGCGATCCAGTCGCCGTCCTCCTCGTCGTCCCAGTCCTCGGGCTTCTGGGCCTCCGGGTCGGGGATCGACAGCGGCTCGTCCACGAGCCAGTCCTCGGGCATCGTGGCCTCCTCGTCGACAATCTCAAACGGCGCCTCCTCGTCCCAGTCCTCGGGCTTCGTGGCCTCCGGGTCGGCGATGCGGGCCTCGTTCACCCAGTCCTCCGGCTTGGTGTCCTCGGCGTCGTCAATCTCCTCGGCCGGGTTGATGGCCGGCGTGAAGTCCTCCAGCAGGCTGCCCTCCTTGACCGTCTCGCCGTTCTGCTGGATGGCATACGTGTTGTCGGGGCGCACGATGAGCGTGTACAGCTCCGTGGTCTTGACAATGCGCGCCGTCGGCGGCGTCTTGAGGTGCTTCTCCTCATACTCGCCCGTCAGGGGGTTCTTGTGGTTGAAGATGAAGTGCACCTTGTTCGTGTGGCCGCACTTGTCGGGGCCGAACATGATGACGTACGGCGTGGTGTTGGCAAACTCATCCTGGTGGAGCGCCTCGGTGTCGCGTAGAAGCTTCAGGTAAGCGCCACCGCACTCCAGACCGTCTATTCAGGTTAGCTTCGGGCTCGCATGCATCATGACTCGGGTGGGGAAAACGCACTCTGGAGCTTGACCTCGTACTGCACAACCAGCGTCTTGCCCTTGTTGTCCAGCTTTGCCGGGAAGATGGCCGAGATGGCGTGGTGCGCCGCCTTGTTCTTGACCACCAGACCCAGGTCGCCCTCAATGCCCTTGAAGATCGAGGGCTCCTCGACGGACCACTCGCCGACGTAGGCCCACTCCTCCTCGCCAGAGTCCGTAGTCTCCTTCTTGGCATGCGAGGGCTTCCACCGCTCCTCCCAGCCCTCACCGAACTGCTCGACGAACTCGCCCTTGATGACGGAGGGCTGCAAAATCACGGTCAGCAAGGCCACAGGCAGAAACGGGAGAGCAATGTGCCGCGCTCGAGACGTACCGTAAAGGTCGGCACGTCGGCGGCGACCGACGAAGAGGACTCCTCCTTGGTGTCCTCAGCATACGCGCCGCGGGTCAGCAGAGCCGCGCCAACGGCAGCGGCAACCGAGTTGATACGCATAGTGAAGGGGGATTATGAAGAAAACGAATACGAGAAATGGGGCAGCAACGAGCTCCTATCGCATGCGATGAGGAGATCGGCAGAGACGAAGACGAAGAGAATGTAAGAGAAGGACAAGGCAAATGTATCTCTGGTGGACAGAGTCTGACAGAGAGGGAAGAGGAGAATGATGGTTGGGGGGACTGCTTAAAAGACAGTTTGAGGGAGCTCTGACGCCGCAATTCCTCCAACGTGTCCTTTTTTTCTGGTCCGATTCGCAAAGCCGGCTTGTGATTGGCCGACAAGCCCGACAGGTACCGCTTGCAGCCCCTAGGGAGCAGCCAGCTCCAGGCGCGACCAGGGTGCGGGGCACCATTGAGGAGGCTGGGGCAGAGCGATTGGCCATTTAGAGCGCTGCAAGGCAGCTGGTGGTCAGTGCTGCGGCAGTAAGAACAGCTTCGAATCTTCCACGCCCAGAGTGCGTAATCATGTCCGGAACGCGGCCCACCGTCCCACGTGTTGGGGGCAGAATGGCTACGAGTACGAATACGGAGCTGGACAAAGATACGGTACTGTGTGGACGAGTACGTAAAGACGCTTGCTGCCGAGACCAGAGAAGCTGGTCGCGATCTTAAGCATATCTGGGACGTGCAGAGTGGCTGAGACTAACATGGAAAGCTGGAAGGTTTTTGCTATGAAATTCCCTCCATCGAAGGATTGGAAACAAACAGGATCCGGATACAAGTGGGGAGGCGGTCAAGCGCAGAGGAAAATCACTGTCTGCAGATATGAAACCTCGGAGAGAACAGCTGTCATTTGCCGGGTTGCATGTTTGCTTGGACGCATTTGCATCGGTATAGCGAACACGTGCTGTCGATGGACGTGCTAAATTGCGCCAGCTGTGCTGCAGGTGGTGCGACAGACGAGAGAAAAGATCCACTCTTCGTTCCGGCCGCAACGGCGCTTTCCTAAAATTGTCCGAAAGCCCAAATTTTGCCGCGATTGCAAGTGCAATCAATTCTGCGGATTGGGAGGCTGAAGTCACCTCTCTGCCTCTGGACGAAGCACGCTTTCGACGCCATGTCCGGCTCCGAGCAGACCCCGGCCGCGCCCGTCGACGGCGCCGCCAACAGCCAAGACTATGAACATCTCGTCGTGTCCAACGACCCAGAGCACCCCGCCAACCTGATTCCTTCACTCTGCGCCAAGTTCTGGACGCTGGGCTGGGTGACGGGCACGGGCGGTGGTGCGTCGATTCGCAATGGGTGAGTGCGCGTTGGGAGGGGCCGCGGGTGTACAAGCAGGGTGACGGAGGGGAGCGTGCGAGCGCACCGTGGCTAAGCGCGTCGCTTCCTCTTTTTTCCCGCAGCGACCTGGTTTACCTGGCGCCATCGGGCGTACAGAAGGAGCTCATGAAGAGCAAAGACATTTACGTGCTCTCGCTGGCGGCACAGGCGCGGTACTATGCACAGCAACGGGCGGAGCAGGACGCGCGCGTGGCGGCGGCGCGGGCGGCCGGACAGCCGCTGGCCGGGCCGTGGCGGCCGTTGCGGACGTATCTGCGCAGCCCGCACGGGCTGAAGCCGTCACAGTGCACGCCGCTGTTTCTGTCGGCCTTTACGCGGCGCAACGCCGGCTGCTGCATCCACACGCACAGCCACTGGGCGGTGCTGGTGACGCTGATCCTCGAGCACGAGGCCGCGGCGACGGCGAGCCCGACGGCCGGCTCGCACCGCGAGTTCCGCATCAACAACATTGAGCAGATCAAGGGCTTCAAGCGCGGCTTCGGCAAGACGGGCAATCTCGGCTACCACGACACGCTGTGCATCCCCGTCATCGAGAACACGGCCCACGAGGAGGACCTGACCGAGTTCCTCGAGGCCGCCATCGACCGCTACCCCGACACGTACGCCGTGCTCGTCCGCCGCCACGGCGTCTACGTCTGGGGGGACTCGGTACACGCGGCCAAGACGCAGTGCGAGAGGTGCGGCCGCCCCGATCCATGGTTCAGGTTGGGGGAATTCGTACTGACAAGACAGCCTCGACTACCTATTCCAGCTGGCCGTCGAGATGAAGCAGCTCCAGATCCCCTGGATCAGCAACGTGGCCGAGGTGCTGCCGACGGGACAGTGAGCAGCAGCAGGCAGAAACACAGAAAAATACAGTCATTGATCTTTTGTTCCGCTATGCGAGTAGTTGCAAATTAAGACATAACCCCCACCCCTAACCCCTGAACAACGTTTTTTCTCCCATTGTCGTTGGCCCACTTTTCAGTGAGCTTCTTACAGGGCCAGAATCGCGGCCATGAAGCCGACGAGGCCGACGGCCGAGGAGCCCAGCTGCAGGGCTCCCGCGGCGCTGCTGCCTGTTGCCGACGTGGCCGAGCCGGTGCTGCTGCCGGTGGCTGTGCCGGTGGCGGTCTCCGTTGTGGCGGCCTTGGTGCTGGATTTCGTGCCCGTGGAGGTGGTGGCCTTGCCGGTGCCGGTGGTGGCGGCAGTGCCGGTCGTGGTGGCAGCCGTGTCAGTGGTGACGGCGGTCGCCGTAGTCGCGGGGGCGGTCGTCGCGGTCGGCGTGTAGGCGGTGTAGTCGGCGCTGATGCACGAGGCGACGCACGTGGCGTAGGCCGCGTTCTCATCGGCAGTGCCGTCGCCCTGGGAGCAGTCACCGACGCACAGGGTGGTGGCGTTGGCCGATGCGGCGTCAGGGTTTGTCTGTTTGGCTGGTCAGAGAGGCGGTAGGCAAAGGGAGCAAGCGGACAGAAAGACGTACAGAAACGCAGGCGGCGCGGCAGGTCACGTCGGTGGCATCGCAGAGCGCGAGACAGGCGGTGACGGCGGCCTCGTAGGACGAGGTGGCGGCGCTCACGCTGCTCGTGCCCGAGGGATCGGACGAGACCGTGGTGGACTGGGCGGCCGCAAAGGCCGCGAAGAGAGTGACAAGAGCCGTGGAAACGCGCATGGTGACGGTAGGTTCGTGTTGGCAAGGTAAACCGGTAAAACGGGTTACAAGGGCGAAACGAGAGTCGAAAAGAGCAAGCGAGCAGCGGAAAAGAGTGCCTGGGACGAGATGCAACGAGTGGTCTGTTTCTGGGAGAAGGGGAGAGAGACAGCAGAGCGTTGGCATTCTATACCCAGACTATGTAATACGAGTTACTCCATAATACGAACTGGCTCGTATTATGATTAGGGCTCGCTGGTCGAGTAAACAAACCAAATATGGCGGGACCTCGCTTGAAACGATCTTTCGCCTTCCATCGGGGCCCCCCTGTCACGTACCCGCCCTCGTATTCCATTATGAGTTGTACATTCTCCCCTAGTCGTGGATTCCTCCACTTGGGCGTGGCAACCGCCCATCTCCTCATCCCCTGGCCCGTCCTGTTTCTGCTAGGCACGAGTATTGGGGTACCCGTATTTCTCTGCGTGACGGCGCCTGCTCATCACCAAAAACATCGTGTTGAAGAGTGCACTAGTACGTTAGAGTTAAGATTATGGTGCCGTGGGCCTTTCTGCCAAGGCGGTTCATGCAAGGAGGAAATCACCAAACAGACACGCGATCCTGTTGGCTGGCTCCGTGTCGACCCTGCCGTGTTGGTCTTTTCGTTGCCCCCTTGTATTCATGCTAATGTTATTTTTTTAATGTGTTAATATTTTCCTTTATTTTCCTTATTTTTCGTGCTCGTATTTTCGCCTGCCGTTTCAGGCGGGGAATGCGCAGCGCCGCAGACGGTCAGGTGTTTATTCTTAATTTCTTAACAACATCAAACTTTGGGCTAACTATGTAATAATAATAGCGGCTTTCCCCAACAGTAAATGGGCCAATCAGACACGCCCAGCCAAGACCGGCCTCATACGTTGCAGAAACAACCCCCGTGCTCTCCGTTCAATGTCGTATGTAATCATTCTCGTAAAATGGCGTGTCTCCACTGCGTTAAATATCCCAGTCATGAATAACATAGCCTGTCGACTGTCTTCTACCACGGGATCGGCCCAGTCCGCCCCAGATACGTCCCCGTCGGCCCATCCGGCCCCATCGTGGCCAGCGTCACCGGCGGGCCTGCGCCCAGCGCCGGCGAGTCGGTTCCGTGGTAGCTGTTCAGGTTGGTGGCGCAGTAGCCCGGACAGCAGCAGTTGATCTTCCAGTTCGGGTCCTTTTCGAGCGTCACCATGTAGTGCTGGGCCAGCATGTTGAGGGCCGCCTTGCTGGTCGTGTACACGACGTCCACGTTGGCGTGCGTGTGCTCCTTGGGGTCGGCCTTGAGCGTCGTGCTGCCGAGCGACGAGGAGACAAAGACGATGCGCTTGGGGTCGTGGGTGCCGGCCGACTTTTGCATCAGCGGGAGGCACGCGTCCGTCAGCACGGCCACACCGGCCACGTTGGTGTCGAGCACCTGGTGCCAGTTGGCGCGGCTGCCGGACCAGGCGCCGCTGGAACCAGCGTTGTTGATGAGCACGTCGAGCCGGCCGTAGCGCTCCTCGATCGTCTGCACGGCCGCCGCGATGGACGTGTCCGACGACTGATCCAGCACAAGCGCGTCGACGCCCGCCAACCCGTCTGCGTGCAGCTTCGCAACGGCCTCCTCGACCGCGTCCTTGCGGCGGCCCGACGCGATCACCTGATAGTCGGGGTGTTCCGTGGCCAGCTTCTTGGCGATCTCAAAGCCAATGCCTTGGTTCGCCCCCGTGACGAGCACAACGGTCTTGGTCGACATGATTCAGGGTGATACAGGGCCAGGGGATAGACTGCGTGCGTGACAATACCCTCGACATCCGATCAAGAGGGAAGGCGAGCTCTTTTATACAATGTGCACCGCTTCAGATGGCGCTCGCTGGAAACTGGAGTTAAGGTCCGCGTTTCCTCATCGGGCGACCAAGCTCGGACCATCCCCGGACATAAGGCCGATGAGATCGGCGCGAGTTAGTCATGTCACAACGGGCGAGTCGTAATCTGACATTCCCCTCTTCTAGAAGAAGCAAGGCTTCTTGGGCCTTTGACGCCCCCTCAGACGTCCTACCCCTGTCCTGGCTCACACCAGCTCCGCGTCGCCGTTTTGGACATGGGGCTTGGCATCGGACCAGCGCAGGAGGACAATGTCGCCAGTGATGACGTCGAGCATTTCGTCTCGGTCGCTGCCGAGCACGGCCATGCGGGCATCGCGGCGCAGACGCACAAAGACGGCGGTGTCCTGGTCCGGGCTGTCAATCATGCTAATGTTGCCGGCCGTGTCGTTGAGATTCTGTAGCGGTGGCGGGAAGGAGGCGAGAAAGGAGGCGAGGTAGTGGTTGTGCAGCAACGCCTGATGTCGAGTCGCGTACGCCAGTTCTGTCTCGGACAGGTTCGCCCGGCCCTCGACAGTCGAGAGGTAGTGAAGGGCGTGGCGGTCGATCTGGTGGTCAGCGGGGAGGACGTGGATAGAGAGGAGTAAACGGGCAGGACATGAAGGACAAGACTAGACGAGACGAAAAGAAAAGAAACGAAAAGAAAAGAAACACGAGAACCACAGTGACCGTGCTCACCTTGGCCATCCGCGCTCGCAAGTAGCTGCGGACCAAATACTTGAAGCGCTCGAGCTCCGTCTGGATGACAATGAGGGCAAAGTTGGTCTTGGGGTCCATGTCGCCGGTCAGCTCCTCGACCGTCTCGATCTGGCGCTTGATTCGCTGGCTAATCCGCTCAAAAAGGCCGTCTGCCGGCCACCTGCACACCAGAAAAATCTCGTCAGCAAGAAAGGCAAACAAAAGTGCCGGTGGCCTCCCCCGCCGTCATGCTTATGTCTTACGGTAGCAGTTCCGGTGCTGATCGCTCGGCAATCCAGGCGCGCGTCAGGGCCTGGAGGTCCTGCGTCTCGTGGCCGGTCACAGCATCTAGGCTCGGATCGACCTCGCGCAGAATGTCGTCAATATCCATCGTGTGTGTTGTGGGCGCGGGGACGCGGCTCTGAAGCCAAATTCGAGGTCCGTGCGATTTTCGCGATTCCTTCCATCAGGGACGCGGCTGGCCACAAGTGGCTGACCGTGGCTTAACAGCGGGGTTTTTTTACGATAGCGGTACGAGTACATCCCAGAGCTTTTATCAGTACTCCGTACAGATACATACATACAGTACCTCATAGGACTCGTGGAGCCCAAAAACACAGTGTCTAAAACAATCAGCGCCCTCTCACCCCACTACCTTGTTACAAAGCATCGTGTCCCACTTCCAAGCCCGAGTCCTGCCCTTTGTCGGAAAAGTTCTACATCCCATCTCGCCACCCGGAGGATGACGTTGCCAAGATCGCAAATGGCACGTTTTACTCCCAACTGTTGCTGCAGGCCAAGCCGTCCATGACCGAAAAGGTGGTCCCCAAAAAGGACTTGTTCCTCTGGCCTGCCTTTGGCCTGCCTTTGGCCTGCCCTTGGCCTGCCCTTGGCTTGTCTTTGGCCTGCTGATGTGGCCACCTATGTCGTGTTAGCGCCCCCATGCAGCTCAGCCGCGGCGGGACGCTCTATCGGAGTAGGCCAGCCACGGCCAAAACACCGCTCGTAGCCCGCCGTATCGTCGCTGGCACGACGGCATTGGTCGAGCTGAGCTTGTGCCCGAAAGGCGGGTGGTCAGCTTTTTTTATTTTAATACTTTTTAGAGGGGAGGGGGCCACCGGCCGCTGCTAGCGCACACCCGATCAAAGAAAAAAAGCTGCAGAAGCAGGCTCGCATGCTGGCGTGCTGGCTGCTGGGCCACTGGACTGGGGGCCGCCCACCGTCGCTGCCTTTCCTCGTCGTCTCCCCGGTCTTGGCTCCGTTCTTTGTCCATTGTCCGCCGTCTGGCTCCACTCTCGTCAGATAGGATTGCGGCACTCTAGCCCTCTCGCAGTCGAGCACGCCTCCAGCACACACACCATTCTCATGACCAACGTCCTTTAGGATTTTTTTATCTGCTTTTATCTTTCTTATCCCGCTGCTTCGCTGCTCGCTGCTGCACGCCAGTGCGCCCGATTGGACGCTACCACACATGCCGCTGCTCTGGGCGGCCAATCCTTCCTGCCCGCAGGAAGCTGTACAAAGTATTGGTGCAAGTGACCGCTCTTTCTTTTGTGGGTCGCCTTCTCGGCCTCGATGACCGGCATGATAATGTGAGATATATCCTGTCCGGTCCAGCCTCCCGATCTCCGCTCTCTGCTCCTCTTGTCTTTCTCTTTTTCTCGCCCCTCTTCCTGCTCCATCCTCTCCGTCCCTCCGGAACACGCCCGACTTCTCTCGTCTCCCCTCCCCCGCTATGAAGTCCAATCAGTAGCCATGGCTCTTGGCCGATCGGTGGTGCTTCTCGTGCTCGGCCTCGTCGCTGCGGCCGTCGCGGCCAACGACGTCCCGCCCGGCTGGCAGCCCTTTGTCGATGCACGGCCCGCCCTCGCCGGCTTTCGACCTGGCCTGCACGACCTGACCAAACGCGGGACTTGTCTGGCGAATGGAACCAACTTTTGCTTCGACAACGATGTCAACTACTGCTCGTCCTGCGGCTCCTGCTGCCAGGCGGGCGACAGCAACTGGTGCTGTCCCTCCGATAGCGTCTGTTGCGGCAGCGCCTGCTGTGGGAGCGGCCAGACCTGTCTCAACAGCCAGTGCATCCTAATGTAAGGCCAAAGTCGGCTGGCAAGCCTCTTGTTCTGTTCCGCACCGTCGACGATATTGACCTCGTTCAGAGCTACTAAGACGGCCACTAGCACCGTCACCATCACAGAGACCCTGCATGTCCAGGAGGTCGCCACTGCCGTGGAGCTTGTCATTCTCCAGGCCGTCACGATTTCGGTCGTCGACCTGACTACGACCGACAACTCGGCCACACAGACAGTACGTCGTGTATGTCAAGTTCCGAGATAGACCACGCTGACAATGCCCAGGACTGGTCCTACGTGACGCTGGCCGAGTCAGCCGTCGCCAAGCGAGACGCCGTGCCCACGCCCGATATCGATCACTGGAGAGCCGATGACCCTGAGGCCATCTTTAAGCACCGCATCCACAACTTCCGCCGTGAGGCTACCGAGACCGAGCTCCCGGCTGCCACCTCCACCACGACCGTCAGCAGCGTTGTCACCGTTACCGGCACCGTCACCGACGAGGTTGTGTCTTCGACCGCTGTCGCCTCGACCACGACGAACCTGTCTGTCGTCTATGCTACCAGGACTATGTAAGCTTTTTTTCTCCATTCTCCTTTCTCTCTTCTCTCTTCTCTCTTCTCTTCTCTCTTCTCCTGTTCCCTTTCCTTCTCCCCTGCTAACACCGCCCAGCGTCGTCGGCGCTGTCGCCACCGTCGCCGCCACCTCCACCATTACCTATGTCTCCAGCGGCCCCGTCACCGTCACCAGCACCACTGTTGCCATCGTGGGCGAGTCTCTTGCCGCGGCCATCGTTCCTTCGACGACCACCCCGGCAGCCTCCTTGGCCACTAGTGCCTCCGGCACCACCTCCCACACCTCGCTCCACGGCGGCGCCATCGCCGGCATCGCCGTTGGCTGCTCTGCCGCTGTCGCCTTTGTGGGTCTGCTGGCCTTATTCCTCATCCGCCGCTGCCGCCGTCGTCGGCGTCTTGCCATCGAAAACGGCGACCCTTACCTCGGCGGCGGTGCTGGAGGCGTCGCCACCGTCCAGCACTACTATTCTGGCCCGCCGCCGCCCGCTGCTGCCGGCTATGGCCGTCGCAGCAACTCTCTGCAACAACAGCAGGATCGTGGCCTGCCGCCCATTCCCGTCTTCTCCGTCCCCGAGAGCGCCGCCACCGCCACCGCCACCACCACCTCTCCTCACCACAGCATGTCCAGCACCTCCTCCGCTGCCAAGGGCCACCAGCACATGCGCTCCATCAGTTCTGCTACCGCTGCCACTGCTGCCACGGCGGCCAGCTCCACCGCTGTCGGCGGCAGTGCACGCAACAGTGTCAGCAGCGGCGGCAAGCTTCTAGGCGGTGCTACCCAGCACCAGCGCAACTCGTCGATGGGCAGCGGCACCACTGCTCCGACGCTGGGCCATCTCGACGAGGGCGGTGATGATGGCTTTGGGTCGCCGCCCCAGTCACCACAGGCACCGTTGCCGACTGCCGCTGCGGCTTCACAAGCTGCCGACAGCGGCGACGAGTCGACCGGCTGGCGCTCTGCCCTCCGGAGGAGCCGACGCAACACCGTCACCCAAAACGGCGGTTTCTACTACCGAGATTACTGAATTTGGAGCTATTTTCTTTATTTTCTATCTTTTTTCTATCTTTATCATCTATCTTTTCTATCTTTTCTGGCCTTTGCCTGACACGACATGTTACGATGCATATGATGGGAAAGACGCGGAAAGAAATAGACGGGTTGGCGTCGCTTACAATCGCTTACGCTGCCAAAAGGGGCACACAAAAGGAACCTGGACAATCACTTATACAGAGGCCGACGTTATGGCCTAGCTCTTCACAAGGGCGTGTTATTCACAAAATACCCTCGTTAACGAATTTACTCTCAAAAACAATAGTCGCTGCAAGCCCGGGTCGTAGGTTTTTATCCCAATGTGAAATTCAAAAAGCTTCAAATGCCCTCTAGAACTGGAGGCGGACAGCCCAGAAATCCCACCACAAACACACCTTCACACATGGAAAGCATGTGTATGCACTCATTACAGCCAAAGAAAAGACACTAAGAAACTACGCCCATGATAAATGCCTCTGGCAGATGCTCCCTGAAAACCCTTAAAATGAGAAACGCAGGAGAGAAAGGTCAGGCACAACATCGCGGAGCTGTCAGCTGCCGTCGATCATTGGTATGCCCGGTAGCCTGGGTATGCCATTTGCCGTGGCTGCGGCTGCACCAGTGGTGGTGGGCTGGCCGTGCTGGTGTAGGCATAGTTGTGACCACTGCCTCGGCTGTTGTCGTACGAGTCCAGTTCTTGCGGCCGGCTGTTGTCGGAGCTAAAGTTGAACCCGCCGTAGCCCGGCTGTGGTGACGAGCCAGGCATCTCGTGCGCGCCAACCGGACTGCTCTGTGCTGGCGAAGTGTATGTCCGTACCGGCGGGGGCCGGTTGTTGAGCGGCCGTGCAGCCGACGGCCCGCCATACAGCTCAGACGGTCCGGAGTTGGCCATGCCCATACCGCCACCGCCGCCACCGTTTGCGGGGCCCATACGGACGTCGGGAATGCGAGGCGTCCGCCGATCCATGCCAGCGTCGTAGCCTTGCAGCTCCGATGGGCCAGCCTCCATGGGACTCACAGGCCGCATGTCCCGTGTCCGTTGTGGAGGAGGTGCCTGTGCGCCGTATAGTTCAGCCGGCCCGGAGCCGCCCACGTCGGGAATGCGCGGCGACCGGCCGTCCAGCTCGCTGCTGAAGCCGCCCTGCATCCCAAATCCGCCCGTAAGCGGCGGGCTGACAGGGCTCACGGCCCGTGGCGGTAGGTTGAAGCCCTGAGCTCCGCCCGCACTGTTGGGGCCCATGCCCAAGTCGGGGATGCGTGGTGCGCGGTTGTCGAGATTGTTGTAGCCCAGGGGTCCCGAGCCTGAACCTTCGATCGGGCTGACCGATCGCATGTTCATGTCCTGGGGGCGTGGCGTCCGACGGTCCATGTTGCCGTAGCCTTGTGGAGCGGGCGAGGCGCTCAGCTGCGGGTTGCCGTAGCCTTGTGGCCCAGGCGAGGCTGTCAACTGTGGGTTACCATAGCCCATGCCGGCCTGCATATTACGGGCGTTATAGCCTTGCATTTGCTGGGGCGCCGGCGTGCGGTTGCCATAGCTGGGCGGCAGCTCCACGGGCGACGCCTGCCCGCCATAGCCCCCACCGGTCGTGCTGTATTCCGACGTGCTGTACTGGCGGTTGGCCGCGTTGTTGGCGTTGCCCCATCCCTGGCCGTTCTGGTTGTACCCCTGGTCGCTCGGTGAAATGGCCCCCGCCGCCATGTACCCATTCGACACGGCCGGGTTTACACCGCCACCGACATTGTTCATCATCGTCGGCCCGCCGTATCCGCCATATGGGTTGTTGTTGCTCTGTGGCGCCGGGCTGCCAAGGCCATTGCCAAAGCCGCCGCGCGCACCAAGGGGCGATGTGTTTTGTACGGGTTTCTTGAGATCCGTCAGTTCGACAGCCTCCTCCTCCATCAGCACCTTTGTGTGGTTCGAGGCCCCCCAGCTGGGCATGGCCGGGAGTGCATCCTCGTTTTCAGGACCCTTTTTGGCAACCTCAAAACTGGCAAATTGCGGCGTATCGTCCAGCGGTGATTTTGTGGTTACTGCTGCTGCTCCGGACATCATGGGCTCTTCGGAGCGGTAGCCATGGTTTTGCTGACCCTGCTGGCCTCGGTCTTCGTGGCCTGGTGGGATAAATGGCTCGTCGAGGTACTTGTGCGGCTTCCCGCGTGGCGGACTGCAGCAGCCACAGCAGTTACCGCAGCACTTTAGACAGTAGCAGCATTCGCAGCAACATGACAGTCCACAGCAGGCGCAACGCGCGATACACCAGATCACAGATATGAGAATTAAACCGCCAATGATGATCAGCGCAATCACAGGCCACCTGCACAAACATCCTTGTCAGCATGTCACGACAAGGAAGGGTGTTGATAGTCATGAGCTCGCCACCGTGGCAGCCATCTGACGGAGACTGGCTTACTTGCAATAGGCCACCGACATGCAGTTGCTCCAACTTGAAAAGGCCGTCTTGACGTCGGAAATGGACCCGGAAATATCCCTTCGAGAGAGTACGGGGTATAACGAGGCTGCCACCACGTCCATCACGCTCCTGTGATGCAGGCTCCGGGCCATCGCAACGTCTATTGGCGGCATTTTGGGCGATATGGTTCTCTTTCTCGTGTCGCAGGATCGGCACCTTCGGGTTTGTGAAGGTCTGAGGACTCCTTTCCTAGAGTTCCATCCTCAAAGTGTTATCCAGGGTGTTGAAATGAACGAGGGCAATGGCGCAACAGGCGATACCAGATCGTCTGGGCAAAGTTTGTACTGAATATGATCGATGTTTGATGTTCGACGCGGTTTGGGAGCGCGACGTTCTTGTTTCAGCTCGGGATAGTCGTGACTAGACGGCAACGTTGGGTATATTTCGAGACGGAAGAGGACATGTAGAGTCGTCGCCTCGTAAACTCGAAGTCGATGCGCGCGATAAATCGTGACCGCGTTACTTTCGGATATCAAGGAATGAATACGAAACTCGACGTAGGCAGTCCCGTCTAGCAGAGTGCAAAAAGAGTGTCTAGAACGATTGATAATAGAGAGTGGCGGAAATCCAAAAGGGAACAAAGAAAGAAGAGGCGCAGTTACAATCCGAAAGGAATAGGCTCGGCATGAATAGAAAGGAAACTTGGAGAGGAATCAGAACCAGTTTGCCCGGCCCGCGTGAGGAATGCGGAAGGCACTCTTTCTCGGGGGGTCTTTCTTGGGGCCCCTGGCTGGAGGCCCAGGGGTTCGAGGCTTGGCGAAAAACGCGCGCTAGCTTTCAGGACTGCCGCATGCAAGTTAGAGTTGGTCTACGAGTACAGCACAAAAAAGGGGGCTTGGCTGCTGGATAAGCAAAATTACCAGTGAGACAAGGAGTTGGAGGCTCCACTGGACCCTTGATCCTGTGCACTTTCCATACAAAGGCGGGCTGCGGAGTAATATGAGCACGAGCGCGAGTAGTCGTACGCCTCATCTTAATCCTAGCGTAGGAGTTTGCACTAAAGTAACAAAAATGGGGCTGACAGACATGTTTACATGCAAAAAGTAAATCGTTTGATTTCATCCGGGCTCGAACCGGAGACCTTCAGTGTGTTAGACTGACGTGATAACCAACTACACCATGAAACCTGGATATCTTCTCGACCGTTGCAGAACGTTATAGAGTCGGTGGCACGTAGCCTCCACTCTGGGACTACACAATGTGCCTTTGATAATAGGCACTCTAATACCACAGCACAATACCAGCACGATGCTGAATCAATTTGCAATACTGGTTTTATAACAGTAACTGTCCATGTTGTTTAGTATACCCGCTGCTTTGCTCTGGTCGTATCTTATATAATGAAGTGCAACGTGAATCAGTTTCGTGGGTGATTAACATACTTCTCCAAAAAGCTGTAGTGGTAAATTTGAATGTTTCTGTTAGCATTCCTCCGTCTATTCTATACCATTGGGCACCCTTGCCTTGAGGCCCCTTCTTCTGTATTAAGGCTACTATTCCAAGTAGAGAAAAGCCAAGCTCGCGTCTCCTTGGGAAGGAAAACAATTACATGGACCATTTGCTGCTATGTAATCTAGTAAATCTTTATGCTATGTATCATATAACTCCTAACTCCTATTCAGTCCAGAAGCGTCATTCATCAAGATGGCAGTTGTAGTTTATCCCCTTTAAGATGCTGTGCTGAACTAAAAACGAATCAATCTAATGCTTCAGTATTTCTTATTAACCTGTGCATCAAAACTTCTGCGGTCAGATTGACAAACTACTCTATTAGATCACCAATTCACACGTATAGCAACTAGTACAGTCTCATCGTACCGATTGCCTCCCTACGGTTAAGGGAGCGGGGGGGGATCATTAACCTTTTCGCTTTGAAACAGAGCAGCATTTCACAGTCTCCAACGAGATACCCATCGCGTGCTTTTACTTATCAGCTCTGGTTATGAAGAAGCCCGCCATCAATTCGATACATGGTTTCATGGTGTAGTTGGTTATCACGTCAGTCTAACACACTGAAGGTCTCCGGTTCGAGCCCGGATGAAATCAAATGATCTCTTTTTTGACCTTCGGCGCAAATGTTACAGTACATATCATTACATTTCAATTCGCCGAAATCGATTTTTTTTGTCCTTGTCGACGGAGAATTTATGTCGAGAGCTGTGAGATAAGAGGAGGCCGCCCATTACCTTGGCGGTGACTTGGCGTTGTGCACACTAAATGTGGCTGTGCCAGATAACATGTGGTGCCGGTCAACGCCCGGTCGTATTCACGCTGGCGCAAATGCAAGTGTCTGACAATAAATAATTTCATTTCATAAAACAGGCCGAAAAAGGCCCTGAAAATGCCACCAGTCGTACACCGTAAAAAGGTTCCGTAGTCCGAATCGATCGGCCAACATTGTGCATGGCGCCGTAACTCCATCCCTCCCCCAATTTACCCGGTGTTCATGAGCAAAAACAGCCAGCACAATCAAAATTTGCGACTGATCGCAATATACGCGTCCCCGCTTCTTTCTTGGCGTTCGCCCGTGTCGTCACAGCGCCCTTTCGTTCCCCACGTCCAAATCTTCCGTCAATTATTTCTTAGTCGGCGGAGGTGCGGTCGGCGGTGCGTATTCATCCTCAGGAGGGCGTGTCGGGTAGTATGTGTTGTTAGGAGGCTGCAGCGGGATGTCGTTGTTCCCATAGGTCTCAGTGTTGTGAGCATAGTAACCACCAGAGTACTGAGGTGGCTGGGTGTACTGCGGTGGCGGTGGCTGATAGTTTTGCGGTTGTTGCCCCCAGTTACCGACCCAGCCCGGACGGTATGGTTGAGCGCCGCCCTGCGTGCGGCGACGGCGACCGCGGATGAAGAACAGGTACAATATGCCGAAAAAGAAGAGGACGACCAGGCCGAGGAGCACCCATCGCCCCCACCAGTGCCAGTTGGAGCAGTAGCCGCCGTAGCCACAAGTTACGCTGTAGGAAAGGAAGGTCAGTACGGAGTATGAGAGAGGAAATGTACCGACAGCCACGGAGGGGTAGAGGATCGAATAACTTACTATCGCCGCTCGAAGGTCGACAGTGCCCCATTAATGGGAGACATGATATCTGAAATATGCTGTGTTTGCGCCGCTCTCGATGATGGCTTTCTCGATTGCTCGAAGCCGAAGTGAGAGGAAATCGAAAGTAATAAATACTCGTTGGGTTTTGGTTTGATAGCCGTATTGTGAAACGGATGCGAAAACGGCAGGGAAGAAAGTGACCATGCCGGACCTTTTATCACTACGTTCATTGTCTGGGGGGCTTGGGTGTGGAGACAGCCAAGGCCCACTATAGCTTGGCGGGTGAATGGTGCGCTACTGTTTAGGTGGCGGAAGCCTGTTGGAACTCGAACATTCCGGGGGCTGGTCAGGGCGTGCGGAGCGTGACCGTGCCTTGCGCCATTCGTCGCAGAAGGCGCAAGCATGTATCACCTGAATCCGCTTCCATAAGGAGCACGTTGTTTGTCTGAACCTTTACGCTCTCATTCAAGGTAGAAGTTGTAGACTGTACGGAGTACTCGTACTTGTTCATAATCGTACCTGCAGATAGTTCCCCTTCCCTTCTGCGAAGCGACGGCAGCGCACAATAGCTGTTATGGATCGGCTCGATTCCGACTCGTGTTCTACGCGGATTCGCAGCACAAACAGCAAACAGACCACCTGGGAAGCGGCGCAGTGGACACGCGGCTAGGAATGCTGCCTTGCCATACTCTATTCGTACAGCATCCTGGGGTTGCGACCTCGAGCAAAGCCACAACACGTATTTTAATGATTCCAGAGCTATTACGTCGTAGCCGCTTCCTTGATGACTGCATCTTCCTGTAGTCCACCCAGGCGCCACCATGAAAAGTACAGTTGACAGTTGTCTGCCTGTCAAGACACGTACGGCCGTTTCCAAGACCTCTTCGGACATCAAACGTCCGCCGCGCCACCGAGGTGCTGCGCCCCAACGCAAAATCTGGAATCATGAGGGCCCCTTTGTCAGCCGGATATAGCTGGGCCGGGCACCCTGAAAGAAGATAACGAGTTCTCGGCGAGTCCAATGCCGGAAGCCACATGCAACCTGGCACATGCACGCGGTTGTTAGTTGATCCTCTCAGATGCTGGGGACAGCTGGCAGATGGCATGATATGATACTCACAGTGGGTAGTAGCGCAAAAAAGCGGGCGCGCTCTTGTCCACAGCGCTTATTTCTGGCCACCAAGAAAAACCACAATGATAGTACGGAGTATTGTTCTTGTCGATGTAGGCTGTCAATCACCATTTCCTTCCACTGCTATGCGCAAACTGCGTCTCGGGATCTTTCGCCTCGAGAGCCAATCATTTGATCATGGTAGCGAAAGGGCCATACGAGCATATTCTCAAACCTTGCCTAGTTAATCACTTTGCGCTGGCTGCGCCCTATCACTCTCATCCGATGCAGTGATGCGTTGGCACAGCTTGCATCAACCCACAGTAGTAGTGCTGGTCTGTGTGTCAAGTGTGTCACCGTTCAATTTGCTTGCCCATTCCTAGTTCAATTGATCGCGGCCAGCATAAGAAATATTAAATAGAGACACGTTGCCGCTTCCTCCGAATTCCCCGTTCTCCCCCAGACGTCAAATGGGCCACATGAGCCGCGATGACCGAGCCGGCTTCACCTGCGAAGAATATCGCCAAACACTACGACACGACATGGCACACCCAAGGCTTCTGCGGATAGCCAGAGCCGGGCAAATTGCAGCAGGCCAAACCCGGCTTGAGCTGTCCAGGTCAACGACAACCTCACCCGTTTAGGCTCGCAAAAGCTCTGTGTATTATTGGTCGTTGCCGGCCACATAGAACGTCTTTTTTTGGATCCTTGAGTGTCGTGTCTTCATCAAACGGAAAAAAGAACGCAAAGCAAACCCTCGGTAGAGGGGCAGAGGACACAACCAGCAGAATACCCTATGGAACAGAAAATGCGGCCAGAAATGCCCAGCAGGATCCCAAGCCAGATCAAGACGGTGCAACACCCGAGGAGAACAAAAAACACCGTACCCAAAACCCGGAAACAGAAGTTCGCAACCAAAACGCAAAGCAGAGCCGACCATACCCACACCGGATCTTTATCGTAGCGCTGAATCAAAGCTACCGCCAACACAATCACTACGACCACCCCATGGCTTGCCTCTGGTCATCTTCGTTATGACCTCTTATCTTCGGTAGGCCCGCTTGACCAGCCAGGACAGGACGGCCTCCAGGTTGGTCTCCTCCTTGGCGCTGATGCCATAGCATGAGACTTCGCGGTGCTCAATGCCCTTGAGATCCAGCGCATCAATCAGCTCGTCGACCGTCAGCTTCACGGGCAGGTCGGACTTGTTGCCCAGTACCAGCAGAGGAATCCCGTCCAATGTCGGCTGGTCCATTATCGTGTGCAGCTCCTTCCGTGCGGCCTCGAGCTTCCCCATGTCGGCAATATCTACCACGAAGATAATGGCGTTGACACCCCGACAGTATCGCTCCCACATTGTCCGAAATCGAGGCTGGCCGCCAATATCCCAGCACTTCATGGTCACATTGTTCTTCTGCACCCGCTTCATGTTGAACCCGATCGTGGGGATCGTGCTAGAGACGACCCACATTAGCAGGGAGTTCTGGGGCGCTTCGGGAATGAAGAGGGTATGCGCCTGTACGCTCGGTCGGGGGAGGCTGTCGCAGAGGGAATGCGCCATGGGCGCGTTGCAAGCTCGCGAGATCGAGGACTGTCGGAGCGACAAAAAGGGCCAAGACTGCACAGCACTTACTCGTAGGTGAATTCACCACCCTGCAGGAGAATGAAGAGTTAGCCAGATATGCGGTCTCCGGGTCACAGAGGGTGGCAGACATACAGATAGGACATTAAGCAGGCAAGTCTTGCCCGCATTCTGGAGCCCGAGCATGGTGACGTCCATCTCGGTGGCCCTAGGCAGATGCCAATCGTCAGCTGGGAGGCATCTTTCCTCGCGGGACCAACTCCGGACAGCGTATCTCACCAAAACATCCGCAACCACCACTCATACATCTTCCGTATAATTGCAGCCATGATATTCAGGGTGTCTCCGGGGCGCTCCCGGCCTGCGATAGACCAAGATGCTGGGGAAACGGGGTGCGTGACGTAGATGATATCGGCGGCAGGCCCCGCGGAGGCTCGGCGGTGAGGAGGCGGGGGAAGGAGAAGGGGCGAGGAGGACAGCAAGAGGTAAAAGGGAAGTTGCAGGGAGGTCAATCAAGGGCCTGTTGGGTGGGAAGAGGGGGGCGAGTCGGCGGGATGGCGACGAGTGGTGGAAGGTGAGAGGTCGAGAAGGAGGAAAAGGTGCGGCTGGCTGTGGCTGTTTAAATAGCCAACGTCTGCGGGTCGAAGAGATGCAGCTGGGCGTTTGCGAGGAGGTAAAGGTTCTGGCGCGTGTCGTTGCGGAAACGGTGCAGGTTTGGCAAGCCAGGAAATAAAGAGGGGTGCAAAAGATCCAAGTCAGTGAGCAGTGGACGTGGCGGCTGCCGTGGTGCGAGAGAGATTGAGATGAAAAGGTGACGGGGATTGGAGCACTTCCCCACTTTCAGCAGCGTTTCCACTGGGCGAGGGGCGCCTTCCGCGGGCAATTATACGGGCACACACACTTCCCCAGGCTTGGGGCGCGTTTTGCGTTTGCTGCTGGCCGATTGCGCAGCTAGCTGTTCTTGCTCTGTCGGTCCGATTTAGTCTTGTCGACTGAAGGTTTGGTGCCAGGCAGCGTCTCCGCAAACGTGACGGGCTGGGCGGTCCAAACGAGACAGCGGCTAGAGCTAGATGGTAGACGGGCTGGGCTTCGGACCAGGGCGCCTTATTTTTGGGTTCAGCGCCCGAGAGTGTTAAATGGCGGGCGGAAATAGTGCCCGTGCACGGTGCCGATCACAGAACTGGAGATTGGGGATGCGCCTCGGCACGAGAGCATACAGCAGGCAGGGGGGGGCAGGGACGTGTGACAGCAACCGCGCGGGACAGGAACGTGCGGGTTGAAGCAGTTGGAGATGGCTGATGAAACTGGAGCATAAGAGACGGAGGGAGCTGTAGGGAGGATCGACGTTGGAAGAAGGCCGATGGAGAAAGGGCACTAATAATCAATGGCAGTAGCAATGGGCCGTTACCAAATTCGCGTGCGGCAACAATTACGTCGTTAGTTGGGGTGAAGCGCTTTCGTTTTATATGTGCTCGCACGGACCCGTGCAGAATGCCTCTGATGACGAAAGGGTCACCGGCTAGAGCATGTTTGTTTTTCTTTTCACATTGCGTTGTTTATGTTTTTTTTTTTTTTTTCGCTTTCTTCGCCGCCGCACGCCGCAGGTCCAAGCCCAGCCTTCCGCTTCCCGAGAGCGGTCGCGAGGAGAGAGGCCTAGCTCGGCGGCGCCCCAGCTATAGAGCAGCCAAGAACCATTGAAACGGCGCGAGAGACCGGTCTGATTGGGCCGGGCTTTACCTGCAGTGGACCGCTCTTCACGCGGGAGGCCAATGGCGCGGTGGCAAACCGGGACTGCGTGGAAGGGCGGGTGACAAGCCTGGATACGTCCGTGAGATTGCTGGGGCTGGTTCTCAAGGGGAAGTGGAGGGCGGGATCAAGGTGCATGGAGTCCAAATCAGGCGTCAAAAGGCGTCAGACAAACACAACACACGGACTGTGCGGACTGGGCAACATGGTCGTGTAATATGGCCAACAACAGCCAGACAGGCGGAGTGGAGAGGTGGCAGAGTGGGCAGAATGAGCAAACAGGCCAGTTGGGCTTCGCTGGCTGCCTTTGTACCTCTCGCGTTCATGTGACGTTGGGCTCTGCTGCAAGGAGCAGAATGGAACAGGCCGCCTTCACAGCCCAGCGGACCTATATTACAAACGCGTCGCCAAACGGGTCTGGCCCCCGCCCCCCCTCTCCCCTTTGAGAGTGTGGTGAGGGTGGTCAGCCCGGCTTTTCCAGCCCGGCAGACTCCCTTTGGTCGACTTGGCGGCAGGGGGGGAGCGAAGGACGATTCGGCCATCTCGATGATAGGCCCGCCTGCAGATGCAAGCAACAGATGGCCACAGGATGAGAGACCGGATGGGACTCTGGCCGGCTCGAGGAGGCCCCCTGATTCGTGATGGTGGGCCGAATCGAGCAGGTCGTAAATCATGCGGCGGAGAAAAGAGCGAGCGATGTACAGCAGCGCCTTACAAAGGATTAGCCTACCGGCTGCTACAGAAAGCACAGGCGGGCCACAATGTCACGTGCGAGCAGTTTTTTATCAAGCCCATGTTATTGGTGCATCCATGCGGCCCCGCTTTTCCAGAGAAAAGTTCGAGCGATAAGGAAAAAAAGTCCACAGGCACCTTCTCAATCGCTTGGACTGCCTTCTCTTGACAGAAACCGCATGTGCAAAGGCCAACAGCCACCTCTACGTTTCGGTAGCCGATGGTCGCGAACTGAACTGTGAGAGCATACTCTTGTTACAGGTAGGTACTTTTCACGTACTAACGAGTTCAAGAGACTAACAAGTCGCAGACAGCCATGGCAGCCGCAAAACGGAGGCAGCCGCCGACCAACACGGCTTGGGACCACGAGTACCACACACTCCGGCGAGAGAAGCTCTTTCGAAACCCGCCTACCGACCGTTCGGCCTACCCGCTGCTGCAGTTGGCGGTCAACCCCCATATCGAGTCATTCAATGCCATCTTCCAGAGCAACCGGGCGGACGGGACGGGCCCGGCGGGCCTGATCGCACACGGCATCGCAGATATTGGCAGCAGGGTGTACCTCGATGGCGACGACCGGATGCTTCCCGAGGACAGGAACCAGCTGTCGATCCGGTACAAGGATGTGACGCTGCAAAAGTGCTTTGTGCCGCCGAGCAACAAGTTTGCGAGGAACCGGGAGATTTTGCCGGCGGAGTGTCGAGAGCGGCACTGCACGTACCGCGGCAAGCTGACGGCGACGTTCGAGTACCGGATCAACAACGGCGACCCGATCGAGGTGGTGCGCGACCTGGGCCAGGTGCCGATCATGGTCAAGTCGAACCGGTGCCATTTGGAGGGCCTGTCGCCGGCGGGGCTGGTGGCCAACAAGGAGGAGTCTGAAGAGCTGGGAGGGTACTTTATCGTCAACGGGATCGAGAAGATCATCCGGCTGCTGCAGGTGGGCCGGCGCAACTTTCCGCACGCGATCAACCGGCCGAGCTTCCAGACGCGCGGGGCGGCCTACACGCCGTACGGCATCATCACGCGGTCGGTGCGGCCAGACGAGACGTCGCAGACGAACGTGCTGCACTACCTCAAGGACGGAAACATGACGTTCCGGTTCTCGTGGCGCAAGAACGAGTACCTGATCCCGGTGATGATGATCCTCAAGGCGCTGGTGGAGACGAACGACCGGGAGATCTTTGAGGCGGTGGTGGGGCCGGCGGACTCCAAGGGGCTGGAGAACACGTTCCTGACGGACCGGGTGGAGCTGCTGCTGCGGACGTACGAGTTCTACAACCTGTACAGCAAGACGGCGACGCGGGCGTTCCTGGGCGACAAGTTCCGGGTGGTGCTGGGGGTGCCGAGCACCATGTCCAACTACGACGTGGGCACGGAGTTTCTGCGCAAGATTGTGCTGGTGCACCTGGGCAACGTGGACGTGACGGAGGCGCAGGACGGCGACAAGTTCCGGATGCTGATCTTTATGATCCGCAAGCTGTACGCGCTGGTGGCGGGCGAGTGCGCGGTGGACAACCCGGACGCGGTGCAGAACCAGGAGGTGCTGCTGGGCGGGTTTCTGTACGGGCAGATCCTCAAGGAGAAGCTGGACGAGTACGTGTCGGTGAGCCTGCGGGGGGCGCTGCGCGACTACTGGCGGCGGAACCCGGGCAACGGGCTGACGACGGAGGCGTTCTCGCGCGACTTCCAGGCGGCGATCTTCCGGCGGTCCAACGAGAACCTGGGCAACGCGCTGGAGTACTTTATGTCGACGGGCAACCTGCTGAGCCCGTCGGGGCTGGACCTGCAGCAGGTGTCGGGCTTCACGGTGGTGGCGGAGAAGCTCAACTTTCTGCGGTTCATCAGCCACTTCCGCATGGTGCATCGTGGCAGCTTCTTTGCGCAGCTCAAGACGACGACGGTGCGCAAGCTGCTGCCGGAGAGCTGGGGCTTCCTGTGTCCGGTGCACACGCCGGATGGATCGCCGTGCGGGCTGCTGAACCACCTGGCGCATCGGTGCCAGATTGTGACGCGGGTGCTGGACGCGTCGGTGATTGACGCGATTGCGGCGGAGCTGGGCGTGCGGAGCGCGTCGGCGGCGTCGTCGGCGGCGACGGAGGAGCACGTGGTGGTGATGCTGGACGGGCGGGTGGTGGGCTGGTGCACGCCGGGCGAGGGCAAGCGGCTGGCGGACACGGTGCGGCACTGGAAGGTGGAGGGCACGCACGGGATCCCGGCAGAGCTGGAGATTGGCTACGTGCCGGCGTCGCACGGCGGGTCGTACCCGGGCGTGTACATGGCGTCGGCGCCGTCGCGCATGGTGCGGCCGGTCAAGTACCTGGCGCTGGACCGGGAGGAGCTGGTGGGCCCGCAGGAGCAGCCGTACATGGCGATTGCGGTGCGCGAGCAGGAGGCGGTGGCGGGCTGGACGACGCACGTGGAGCTGGAGCCGACCAACATGCTGTCGATCCTGGCCAACATGACGCCGTTTTCCGACTTCAACCAGTCGCCGCGCAACATGTACCAGTGCCAGATGGGCAAGCAGACGATGGGCACGCCGGGCACGGCGCTGGCGCACCGCACGGACAACAAGACGTACCGGCTGCAGACGGGCCAGACGCCGATTGTGCGGGCGCCGCTGCACAACGCGTACGGCTTCGACAACTTCCCCAACGGCACCAACGTGGTGGTGGCGGTGATCTCGTACACGGGCTACGACATGGACGACGCCATGATCATCAACAAGTCGGCGGACGAGCGCGGGTTCGGGTACGGGTCCATCTACAAGACCAAAAAGATCTCGCTCAAGGACGACTCGCGCACGCGCTCGGCCAAGCACGTGACCAAGCTGTTCGGGTTCGCGCCGGGCGCCTTTGTGAGCGGCGCGGTGCGCGGCAAGCTGGACGAGGACGGGCTGCCGTACGTGGGCGCGCGGCTGCGCGAGGGCGACCCGATCTGCGCGTGGCACACGGTGTCGGCGGACTACAGCGGCCAGCTGGTCAACCGCGACGGCGAGACGCACTACGACAAGTACAAGGACGGCGAGGAGGCGTACGTCGAGGAGGTGCGGGTGCTGGGCCACGAGAACGGCACGGAGCCGCTGCAGACGGTGTCGATCAAGCTGCGGGTGCCGCGCGCGCCCATCATCGGCGACAAGTTCTCGTCGCGCCACGGGCAAAAGGGCGTGTGCTCGCAAAAGTGGCCGGCCACGGACATGCCGTTTACCGAGTCGGGCATGCAGCCCGACGTGATCATCAACCCGCACGCCTTCCCCTCGCGCATGACCATTGGCATGTTTGTCGAGTCGCTGGCCGGCAAGGCCGGCGCGCTGCACGGCCTGGCCCAGGACTCGACGCCCTTTCAGTTTGACGAGGACAACACCGCCGGCGACTACTTTGGCCACCAGCTGATGAAGGCCGGCTTCAACTTCCACGGCAACGAGCCCATGTACTCGGGCATCACCGGCCAGGAGCTGCAGGCCGACATCTACGTCGGCCTCGTCTACTACCAGCGCCTGCGGCACATGGTCAACGACAAGTTCCAGGTCCGCACCACCGGGCCCGTCGTGCCCACCACCGGCCAGCCCATCAAGGGCCGCAAGCGCGGCGGCGGCATCCGCGTCGGCGAGATGGAGCGCGACGCCCTGCTCGCCCACGGCACCGCCTTTCTGCTGCAGGACCGCCTGCTCAACTGCTCCGACTACTCGCGCACCTGGATCTGCCGCCAGTGCGGCTCCTTTCTGTCCGTCCAGCCGACCGTCTCGCCCTTTATCGGCAAGCGCAAGGGCGTCAACGCCGTCCGCTGTCGTCGCTGCGCCACCACCGTCGACGCGCTCTACCAGGCCGCCGAGGACGCCAAGGTCAAGAGCGAAAAGACGGACAAGAAGCAGGCCAGCCCCGCCGGCCTCGACGTGCTCGCCCGGCTCGCCAACGAGGAGATCTGGGAGGACGGCCACGGCGTCCAGTGGGTGGGCGGCGCCGACACCACCCAGATCGTCGTGCCCGGCGCCCTCAAGTACCTCGACATTGAGCTGGCCGCCATGGGCGTCAAGCTCAAGTACCGCGTCGACCCCGTCGATGCCCCGCGCCGCGGTCCGCTGCGGCCGGCCGCCTGGGACGGCACCCGCGTGCAGAAACAGCCCGCGGCCGTGCTGGCAAAATAAAATGAAAAAGAAAAATAGGCGGCATGCCGTCGGCCCTGCCATGTCGCAATATCTTGCTTTTGGGGCGTCGGGGTTCTCATTGGATTTCCTGTTTCGGTATTGAACAAAAAAAGTGAACAATCGTTCTAGAGTTGTCTGTGTTTCTCGGTGAATCTCTTGGCCCCCGTGATCGTAATGGCTCGTGCTCGTGCTCGTGCTTCGTATCTGGTCGTCCACGGTCACATCCGGTGCCGTCACCGCCCTTTCCACCGGACTCGTCATGGCTGTTGCACGACATGGCCAGGTTGGCGACGCAGAGAGCTTGGTCCGAAAATGAGAAATAGAGGACACGCCTGCGGCCAGCCGTCATCCGTTGTGCGACCGCGAACGCGTATGTCCAGCGAGACGGCCACATCACGCCCCCAAGCCCTGTGGTGTCGTTTCTCTGGTTTTGTGTCTCGGCCTGTGTCTGGTTTCAGTGTCGCTCCAGTCCGTACCGCCGTGGGCCGTCGTCGTCGATGCAGCCGGCTTGCGCCACTGGAGGGCACATGGCCATGCCACTCGGGTCGAGTACGAACCGCTGTCCAAGGTGCCAGGCTCCTGTCCTTTTTCTGTTCTTGTTCTGCTCTTGTTCCCGTCCTGTGGCCTTGCGTCTTGGGGCCTTGCTGTCTCGGCTGATCGCATCACCGGGCCCGTCTTTGTATCTTTGTATCTCGTGCTCGTTTGAGCCTCTCGACCGCTGCATGCTATATATAAAAGAAAAGGCGTCTGCAGACATCGCCACAACCACATCGGGCCCTGTTGTCGTGTCCAGGATCCCAGCCCCTGCTCTGCTTTGTGTCGCGATCAGCCCTGTTGCTCGGCGTCCAACTTTTTTCGTTTGCCGTATTTTGCATTTATCTCTCTTCTACCCGGCGGCTAGTTCTTCCCACTTCTCCGTCTCCCTCCCCCCCTCTGCTCCTTCCTCTTTCGTTCTGCACCGCGCCATGTCGTCGTAAGCGTCCACTTCTCATCTCTACTTTTTCCCAACCGCTGATTCTTTGACGGCGCCTTGTGGGATACGACATTGCCCCGTCTGCCTTTCTTGGAGAATCTTCTGTTTGCAGACCGCAGCATTGGCGTGCATCTCGCGGCTTGACACATGTTCGACCAGACTCGCTCTAGTTCTTGGTCGCTTCCACCGCCAAAATGCTCGTCCTCGTCTCGACTCTCTTGCTTTCTTTCGTCTCGAGCGCCATCGGCCAGATGTATGATTACGGCTTCGATATCAACCAGCAGCTGGCCCAGAGCAACCTCCAGTCGCGCGATCCCACCGCTCCTTACGTCGTCGGCACCCTCCGCAACAGCAACAAGACATCGGTGAGACAAGAGATTCGACAGTTGGAGCTGGACACGGACTTGTGGACCCTCTACATGCTGGGACTCAACTTGATGCAGTACACAGATCAGTCGCAGCTGCTATCGTACTACCAAATCGCCGGTATGCATCCTCCCGCCAAGCTTGCCTCCATCCTGCCGCAAAGCGTGTGGATAGGACTAACCTAGAAGCAGGTATCCATGGCGTCCCATGGATCGAATGGGACGGTGTCGCGGCCACTCCGGGAAACGAGAACACCGGCTACTGCACCCATTCGTCTATCCTCTTCTTGACATGGCATCGCCCATACCTTGCTCTCTACGAGGTAAGCTCTTCGCGGCCATTTCCGACTGCAGAGCCACGCTCACAGGATGAAGCAAGTTCTCTACTCGTTGATACAATATATCGCCTCTCTGTATTCGGACAACGCCACGCGGGCAGCCTACGAATCGGCCGCCACCGACTTCCGCATCCCGTACATGGACTGGGCTGCACAGCCGCCCAACGGGGAGAGTGTCCTTCCGACCAGTGTCGGGGCCAGCGCCTATATCAACGTCACTGGTCCCAGCGGAGTACAGGAAATATCAAATCCGTTATATACGTACCTCTTTAAGCCGCTGAACGCGACTATTTTCATAGAAGAGCCGGTTCGTGGCCTCCCCGCCTCAAGGCTGCCTCGCTCCTCTGCTGAAACTATCGCAGTATGACCAGTGGATCACCACGGTTCGATCCCCAACGGCCGACAACTCTTCGGCGGGCTCCAACAACACGTTGGTTTCCATGGCGCTCAACAGCGGCTTCCCGTCCGCGCAGCAGAGGCTCTACAATCTGTTTTCAAACTACGACGACTACGGGAAATTCAGCAACCAGGCATGGATTCCGTCCAACAATAGCGGGAGCTACGACTCTCTGGAATCTCTGCATGACACCATCCACAACCTCGCCGGTCTTGGAGGACACATGACATGGATTCCGTTTTCGTCCTTTGATCCCATCTTTTTTCTGCACCACTGCATGATCGACCGTGCTTTCGCCCTGTGGCAGATTCTCCACCCGGACTCGTGGATCGAGCCGACAGTGGCCACTTCGAACAGCTTCACGATCTCGGTAGGCGATGCCCAGGACTCGAAGACGGCCTTGGCCCCTTTTCACAGGAGCGAAGATGGCACGTTTTGGGATTCGGACGCGGTCAGGGACTTGAGCGTGTTCGGATATACCTACGACGACATGGTTGACTTTCCCACGTCCAGTTTGACGGCGGCGGACTCCACGACCCAGGCAAAGGTCAGGTCTCTGATCAACCAACTGTACGGGAGCTCGAGCACGGCATCCCTAGGGATCGTCGAGGACGACGACGCAGGAAAGGCGAGAAGGGCGGTGGGCAGGTCGCGGAGGCCATGGACAGGCCCGCGGCAAGAGTACGGAATCGGATGGCAGGTCGACAACACCACGGGAGCGCCGCCCGACTCGGCCCGGCTCGACAGTTACACACCGCCACGGTCATTGCCTCACACGCTCATTGTGGACGGCCAGTACCGGGAATGGCTGGTGAACATCCACGCAGAGAAGCAAGCCCTGGGGGGGTCGTACTTTGTGCACCTGTTCCTCGGCGAGCCACCGGCCGATACGACAGCGTGGGCGCATGCTCCGGGCCTCGTGGGGACAATGGGCGTGCTTGCATCTCCAGCCAGCGCCACGGCGGGCACCAACATGAGCAGCAGCCACACCTCGGGAACGGTGCCGCTGACATGGGCCTTGGCGCAACTGGTGGGAAGCGGTGATTTGGAGAGCTTGCAGCCGGAGGCGGTGGTGCCTTTTCTCGGACGGGCACTGGAGTATGCCATTGCGACGACAGACGGTGTTGCTGTGGAAGCAGAGGACGTCGGTGGCCTCCAGATCGTGGTAGTGAGCGCCGTGGTGCAGGCCCCTTTGCGTATGGACGAGCTTCCGCAGTGGGGAGAGGTCGAAGAGTACGTTACGCTAATCTGAAGGTGTCGTTTGGCAACTGGCCATGATGTGGTTATGTAGAGTCATAGGACGATATTAAATAGAACACTAAGTTCAAGATACTACTAGGAACCAACGCAACAACCCCAAAAACAACAGAAAAAAAACGTACAGCAGCGGGTATTCGCTGGTCGTCACCGACCCAACTACTAATCCGCCGATTATGCTATCTCTTGTGTCGCTGTCTCAAAGCCCGTTTTAAGCCACCCCAGCGCTGAGTTCCCGCTCCAAAAACAGCCCTTTTGAGTACATGCAGCGAAAAACATCGAGTGTTAAATTGGTATTACGAGCAGTATGAAGGGGGCATGAATTTGACTGATCCTAGTAGAGTGGGCGAAAGAGCAATAGTTCCATCGTGGTCAAGGCTGTACACCGTCCAATGGTATCCCGAGTGCTGTCTGTCGTAACAGACCGCAGTTATCGTAGTCGTATCCCATAGGTTGTCTTGGGGGCGCAAACTGTAGTGGCTCCTCAACGTGAGATAGGGTACAGGAGTCAATTGCTGAAAGCTATAGGAGGTCTACATAGGTGGTAGTAGAGACCATTATACCCAAGTGCTTCCTCCCTGATCCCTAAATTTATCATGTGGACCATTTCATGTGATTCGATCCTGAGTCGATCTCTTCTTGCGGGCCGTTCCTTTAGGGTCGTCACAAATGTCCGGCTGTGACATGAAAAAATCCGATCACCCAACAGAACTAAGAAAACAACTATGTCAGCTCCGTCGAAACTGGCACAACTGAAACAACTTGCCCGTTCGTCGGAGCGGTAACAGCTCCGAGATCCTGAACAGGACCAATCGCGTCCTCTCTGGCCTTGGGCTTGCCAGGGCAATTGTGTATGCCCCCCGCCGTAGTGTTCATCCAGCCATTGCAAATATTGCAACGGTCAGCCATTTTGTAGAGAGTGTGCTTGTAATATCTTGCAATAATGTGAACAACAGCAGGAGATTTACGGGGTATCTTTCCCTCTTATATAGGACGAAAGGGCCGCCTTCCCATGACATTTTACAGTATGTACCAACTGTTCTGCTGGGCGCCTAGATTAGGCAACAGTCGAGATGTGATGAGATGTATTGTGATGTGATGTTATGTGATGTGATGAAGGCGCTCATAGGTCAAGCTAAAGTCCCGTGCTTATTTTCCCCTCTTTCACAAGGCAAAATGGTCTGATCTGTTTACATTACGAGGGACTTTGTACAGATAAGGCGTGCTTACGACATAACATGCTCGTTCTGGTTATGTGTACCAGGTTATGCAGGGCGAAGCCACCGCCGCGCCGTTGTCGCTTGAGATATACAATGCCTGAGGCATAGACAACTCTGTTTCAGCTTACTAGCCTCTTAGCTTCAATTAGCATAAAGACTAACGGTCATTCCGACTGACAAGAAGCATTCGCGCGAGCCAACCAGAACCACATTATGATGAATCCCTACGAAGCCCGACCCGACCATATCCCCCAAGACGATCGTTATGCGGACGTTTCGCAATTTGGCCGCTACCACCCGGAGCCAGCCGACTTTCGCCCCGACAGACGGTTTGTGTCCGTCTTTGGCGACCTCTCGGATGAGGCGCGCGTCTACTGGACTGCTGTACTCGCGCGCTGCGATGCAACGACGCGCATCTACGAAAACGACGAGCAGGGCCGCGACGTCTTTGCCCTGGGAAGCGTCATTGTCAAGTCGAGCCATCTGCACCCGGACCCGACGTTGACGCGCGACTATTCCTACGCGGACAGGAACGAGGTGGCGGCGCTTGGACTGGCGCGGAAGCTGCTGCACGTACGCGTGCCAGACGTGTATTTTGCTGGACGGGTGAGTGGTATCGTAGTGGTGTCGCTGTCGTCTGTCTTCTTTCTCACCTTTCCAGATTTGTGGCGACGTCCTCGTCCAGGAACGGCTGCCCGGCGTCGGTCTCAACATTGCCTGGTCCTACTTGTCGCAGCAGCAAAAGGAGGCCTTCAAGACGCAGGCGCGGACACTGCTCAAGGACCTTGCGGCGCTGACCGGACCCGGGCCGGCCTACGTCTCGCCGGACCCCGACCCGGTGGCGCACAAGGGCATCCGGGCGATCGAGCAGGAGCTCCTGTTTGGGCCCGGCGCCGACGTCTGCTGCTTCACGCACAACGACGTGTCGCGGTCCAACCTCATCGTGGACCATGACCGCATCGTCGGCCTGGTCGACTGGGAAATGGCCGGCTTCTTCCGGTGGCAGGCGGCCGGTGCAGTGCACGCCACAGTCCGGGGGCCACAGCGGGCGAACTATGCGTCGCTGGGCCTGGCGGAGGATGTGCTTGCAGACCTGATGTTCTGGAGCGATCTGTACGAGTGATGTTATGACTCTGGGTATTACCAACTTGGTCTCGGCTGCCAAAATGCATCTTATATACAACTTTTTCGCGGGCTCTCGCTCTGGTCTATGCTGATAACCAAACATGCAGACACACTCAAACTTGAAAATTACAAAAAGAGGGAGTAAAGATTGTAAAGGGGAAGGAAAAGAAAAAGAAAAAGGGCAAAAAGAGCAAAAAGAGCAAAAAGAGCAAAAAGGGCCGCACCGTTTTCTGTGCCCGTTCGCTAGATAAAGGGAAGGAAGCGTCTCTTCTTCTTCTTGTTCTGGTCCATGCTGCCGAGGATGGCGTCAAACGTGCTGGCCGAGTGGTCCGTCGTGTCGGCGGGCGGGCCTTGGCTGTCGGCGAGGGCCCGGAGGTTGCCGGTCGAGACGGCGCGCCGTGCGGGCGACGACGGCACGGCCAGGGAGCTCTGGGACGGCGGCAGCGGCGGCGACGGTTGTGACGGTTGTGACGACTGTGACAGTCGCGACGGTGGCAACGGTTGCGAGGCCTGCGAGAACTGCGACGGTTCGGCCGCGGGGCCGGCGGCCGACGGGTCGCTCACGTTGACGGGCTCCAGGGCCCAGCCGATGCTGGCGTGCCGCAGGTTGGCGCGCTGCTGCAGCTGGCGGTAGTCGGGGCGCTGTTGGAGCTGGGGCGGCCCGTTGTCGACGGAGACGGGCGACAGAAACAGGTCGGGGCTGTCGGCGCGGTCGTCGCCCCCCGGGACCAGACTGCGCGGGACCATGGGGGCGGAGCTGGCCCGCGATCCGGGGGTCAGGAAGCGGGGCGGTTCCGGAGCGGGCACGGAGGCGGGCGGGCCCAGAGCGGGCGGTCCGCCGCCGGCACCGCTGGCCAAAACGCGGCCGGCCCCGGAACCGCCTCCGCCGGCGACCTGCCAGCAGTGCGACCGGTGGTAGGCGGCCTCGACCGAGTACAGCAGCACGTCGGCGGACAGCTCGACCAGCGGCCCGGCGCCGCCGGCGGTCTGGAACCAGGCCTTGCGGACCTCGCCGGCATCCTCGACCCAGGGCGGGCGGCCCTGGGAGGGCTCGCACAGAAAGTACTCGACGCCGTCGGTGTGCTCGAGGCCGGGGGCGTCGACGACCAGGATGGGCATGCTCTGCAGCACGACGTAGAGAAAGAGCCAGTAGCCGATGCGCATCTCGCCCAGGTCGGCGCCGGTCTTGTAGCGGCGGGCCTCGCGCAGCTCAAAGGCGGCAAAGGCGGCGAGAAAGGGGGCGGCCTCGTTCTCGGCGTTCTGGGCGTTCTCGGCGATCTCGGCGTCGGGGTTGTGCGACGCGCGCAGCAGCTCCTGCAGCTCGGGCTCCTTGACCGTCTTCTCGAAGCGCGCCTGGTCCTTGGGCGCCATGTCGCTGTACTCGGGCCGCAGCGCGGCCATGGTCGGCAGCCGCGGCGTGTCGTAGGGCATGGGCGGCAGCACGGGCGGCGACGACTGGTCGAACTCGGCCAGGATCTGGCGCAGCGCGGCCATGGCGTTTTCGAGCTCGGGCACGTAGGCGGTGGCAGAGGGCATGACGGCGGCATCGGTCGACGTGGCGTTGGGCGTGTCAGAGGGAGGCGGCGGGGGGGTGGCATTGCCGCTGCTAAAGGTGGCGACGGCGCCGTCCTCGCTGACGCGCGGGGTCAGGGACGAGCGGTCGACGAGCAGGTCGTAGACGGCGCACAGGTCGCCGTAGACGCGGCGCAGCACGAGGCGGTTGAGGCCGCCCTCGACAAAGGGGTTGCGGCGGCTGCCGGCCTTGGGCGGCCAGCTGCCAAAGAGCGTCTTGTAGTACTTGTGCACAAACGAGCGCATCTCGGCGAAGCCGGCGCGCCAGTTCTTGAAGCGCAGGCGGTGGTAGGCGGCAATGGACGTGGAGCTGCCGACGCCGGCAAACAGGCTGGGGAAGTCAAACTGCTCCAGCCGCGTGTTGACGCCCTGCTGCCGCGTCAGCAGGTCCAGGCTGGCCCGCTCCAGCCGCTGCAGCGTGCTGGCCGACAGCTGCGTCCACAGCGGCGACGTGCGCAGCAGCTCGCGCAGCGCCGGGTACTTGCCCACCGCGTGGCAGAACGCCTCGTTGTACAGCGGCCAGAACCGCAGCTGCTCGCCCAGCACCAGCGCCTCCAGCGTCTTCTCGCGGCTGTGCCGCACGTCGGCCAGCCCGCTCTGCTCCACGAAGAAGCCCAGGCTCAGGTCCACCGCCGCCCCAAACGACCCCGTCTCCTTCTTGCTGCTCGAGCTGCTCTCCGCCCCAAACTGCAGGTCCCGCAGCAGCGCCGCCACCTGCACCAGCACCGCAAACGTCGTCGGCGCCGCCGCCATGCCCACCAGCGGCTGGCCCGTCAGCAGCGCAAACAGGTTGCGCACCGGCAGCAGCTCCTCCAGGTTGCCCGGCCCCTCGCCCGGCCGGTTGCCCGGCACCGGCAAGTACAGCCGCAGCACGTCCGTGCTGCTGCCGCCGCTACTCGTGCTGGCCGTCGGCGACGGCAGCGCCGCCGTGATGCGGTGGGCGTCGTCGGCCGTGAGCGAGTCGCGTCCCCCAAAGCTGCGTGCCCGCGATCGTGCGCTCTCCGGCCGCGCCGCCGCCGCCTCCAGCCGCTGCGTTTCCGCCCGCACCATGCCGCTCAGCACCGGCGACTCCTCGATCACCGACGCCCGCACCCGGAACGACGCATCCCGCGCCAGCTCCCGCGGCGCCAGGTACACCAGCAGCGAGCCGGCCTCGTCCCACAGCTCCGGCACCCGCTCGCCCGCCAGCAAGAAGCCCACGTTGTACTCGACCGTCGCCTCCGGCGCCAGCACCCACGCCGACGACGACGGCGGCTCAAACGAGTTGGACCGCGACCGAGACCCGCCACCGCCGCCCGGCAGCCAGCTGCGCCGCCGTGCTGCCGCCGCGCCCGACGTGTGCGGACTGTGCGAGCCGCCCCGCGCGCTGGAGTGGGCCGAGTGTGCCCGCGACCCCGGGGCCCCGACCGCCGCCGCCAGGTGCGTGTGGCTCATCAGGAGACCGCTGGCAATGTCCGGCACCGACCCCGGCGCCGGCAGCTGGGCCGACGTGCTCCGTCTCCGCGCGTCGGGCTCTTCCACGGACAGGCCGCGAGGCGACGACTTGTTCACCACCACGGGACCTGACACCACCGGTGGCCGTCCTGCTCGGCCCCGTGGCTGTTCCTCTGGCGCTTCGGTGGCATCCTGGCTGCCCCGCAGAGTCCGTGGCACCGGCGGAGCGGCGACATTGGCCACGGCCACGGCCAGGATCGGGCTGATCGAGTCTTCGATGGGGGATACGATTTCGGCCGGAACGGGCGGTGGAGGACGCAGCGGCAGCGACAGGTGGTAGTCGATGGGGGCAAACTGGATCGGGTCTTGTGGCTGCTGTGGCTGCTGTGGCTGCTGTTGCTGCTGTTGCTGCTGTTGCTGCCGCTCTTGCGGCTCCGGCTCCGGGTCGGCGTGGAGCTCGAGCTGCAGCGACGGCACTGGCGAAATGCTCGTAAACGAAGTCAGAGACAGCGAGAGCCGGGGTGCGGCAGAGCCGCTGTTTTCCTTGTAGCTGGGCGGCGGTGACGGCGAGTTCCGCTGCTCGGAGTAGAGCGAGCTGGTCTCGCTCCGCGTCCGGCCGTCCGTCGTCTCCGGCATATCTGCCGTCCGGCTCAACATTCGTACCGTCAATTTCTCTTCGGGCCACACGGGAGGCGGCGGAGGAGCGGTGGTGGGAGCTGCTTGGATTCTTGTCAGTCAAGGCCGATGCCAGCAGCACACGGAAACAGGCAAGCACCTACCCGGAGAAGCCATGGCAGGTCGTACTGGCTGGGACAGCGAGTCGGATCCTCGATGTGTTCCTGTCGTGCGATGCTGCACACAGTTTGCGTTCGTTGGGCTTCCAGGATGCAACCTTGAAAAGTCAAAAGCAAAAGGTCGGCTGAAATCACAAAGTCAAGGGGCTGTCTCGCTTCGGGCTTCACAGACGAGCCGCTTCCTTTCCGAGGTGGGTGTTGGACGCGCGTCCCAGGGGGATGCTTCGCTCCTCATGGAGCACCCAAAGACGCCAAATGGGATTAAAGTACAACCTTGTCGGCCGTGCAGTCTCTCCGGGCTGAAACGAGAGAGGGAGAAAAAAAAAAGGTCCCAGACCCACTCACTGTAAAGAGCGGGACGTTGCTAAAAGGGTGGGAAGGAGGCGGGCCAGAAGGGAAAGGGGACACACTGGCCATGTTATACTACGACGTAGGCGGCCGTGGAAGAGAGGGGAAGGTGCCGCCTGTGACGCAAAAAAATGGGCTCCTCAACGGGCAGCAAGTAAGATATTACTGGGGCCCTCGGCCGAGGCGCAGAAACCCCGGAAGCATCCCTTGGAACGCAGACTGCCTCTCTTTTCTACTCGTCGGCCGGCCACGTCAGAGCAGCCGCGCCCGCAACCAACCAGCCAGCAATAACCGCTCACGGCGCATCCTTCCCATGATCCGTTGGCCGTTTCAACAAGACCGCACTATGCACAGTGCGGTTAGCGGCCCTGGTGAGGCTGATGAGACGGCTCGCAGCCGCTCTTGTCCAGTTGGGGCCTAGCTCCCACGCAAAGTCCTTCTTCCGAGAAGCATAGCCCGACCCCACCATCAAGTTTGGGTCCTCTGCAGCTCTATTTACGTTATACTTTTTTTTGCCGGCCGCGCCGCCCAGCTGTATCGTGGCTGTGCCGCCGGTGCGAGTGTTCGGGACCGGTGCTAATGTACGAGACATCAAAGTACGGACCAGAAATCGAAGCGTCGTCCGGTCTACTACAAGTACGTCGCTGCTGTCACGCACGCCAAGCCATGTGGTCGTGGCAGCGATGGGATAATTTCCAGCGCTATTACTACACCAACAGAACCCCGCACTCTGCCAGAAACCCCCTGACCAGAACGGAGTAAGACCTGCAGCAGAAAAATAACCGAGAATTCCCCATTCTGCGGGCTCGACAGAAACACGCCCGTGCAAAATTGCTCGACCGTGTGCCCCAGACATGGCCTGTTTCTCGCTATTTATATCGCACATTATGACGGATAGTCTGATTGCCGCTGACGATAATCACTTGTACTGCGGGCCCACGGCGACAAATCGACCCGCCGAGACTCCTATTGTGGCGCTGTCGGCCAAGAGTATTATTTGCACAAAAGTAGTTGCCTCCGCGCCCAGAAATAGCAAATAGCCAATAGCCAAGAGCCAGTGGGGTCTGTCGCCAGGCCCCGTCAAGCCGACGACTGGTCCACGCTGACCGTCAGCTTCACGTGTTTCTTGTGCTGCTTGCCAACCACACCGAAGCAGTCGGCCACGGCCGCTGCCAAGTCCAGCCCCGCGGCCCTGCTGGAAGCCACCGTAATGCTGAGCTCGACGGCCGTCTTCTTGCCGCTGGACGTCTTGCCCACGGACGGCCGGAATCTGTGCACAATGTCAGCCGTCACCATGTCAGGATCTCGTCTTTGCACCGACGGGCGGCGCCTGCCGCGCACTCACTGTATCGATGCTGCCAGCTCATTGGCGCTGGGTGGACCGGCGGGAAAGAGGAGCGCTACTACCGCTGCCACACCGCCCACGTACTCGGCCCAGAACGTGGGATCGCTGCCGTCAGCAGGGCCGCCGTTTGCGTCACTTCGATTGTCCGCCAACAGCTGCCGCAGCCCCTCCAAGAGCTTGGCGTCTGTTGGTGCCACACTGCCGCCCCAACGTGCCCAGAGGCTAATGGCGAGGGCCGCGCGTGCCTGGTGAGGCAGTCCCGGCGCGCCAGGGTCCCGGTGCACCGCGCTGTGGAGGGCAAAGGCAGCGTTGGGGGCGGCGTCGGCGCCGCTGCGCTCCCAGAGGCTGGATGCGATGAGCGGCAGAATCGGCCGCAGCGGCGCCGCCGATGCTGTCGAGGGGAGAGACGTGCGCAGGGCCTCGACGACAGCCGCCGTGGCCGCCGGGGCGGCCGGCGAGCTGGCCAGCAAGGGCAACGGGTCGGCCTCGCGGAGCGCCGACGGCAGCCGGAGCATCAGGGCGCCCTCGCGGTTGCCGCCGGCGCAGAAGGTGACGGTGCGAATGTCCAGGTGGGCGCGGCCGACGGCCGCGAGGAGCGCATCCACGACGGTGGCGATGGCGCCAAACTGCGTGCGGCGCCGCTTGGACAGGCCAAAAATCTTGCCCTCCTCGGCGTGGTTGATGTGCCGCATGCGCTGCGTCTCGGCAAAGAGGGCGCCCGGCACGGCATAGCCTGCCATGAGCGGGATCGGGTACGGCTGCACGGCGTCGCTGTGCATCAGCATGCTGCCGTAGCCGCGGAAGCCGCCGCCGCAGAGATAGATGTCGAGCCGGCCGGCGCTCGCCAGCCCGGGGAAATGGGTCTGCAGCCGGGCCAACGCGGCCGTCATGTCGTCGGCCAGGCTGGGTGCCGCCGCCGCCGTGGCCGCCGCCTCGGCGGCCGCCCTGGCCGCGGCCGGCATGGCCGACAGAATCGTCGTCGTCGTCGCCAGCTGTTCGGTCGCCAGCCGTGTCAGCCGCGCGGCCCCGTAGGGCATGCTCTGGCCGGCCCGGGCGGCCGCCACCTCGTAGCCCAGACCCAGCCGCGAGTCGACAAACGACATTTGCACGCTGCCGCCGCCCAGGTCGAGCATGAGGCCACCGGCCACGGCCGCGAATCCGGCACGCGCCCCCATGGAGCCGAACAGCGTCTCGATCTCGGGCGCCAGCACGTGGACGGCCAGGCCGGGCGCGGCCGCCCCGATGGCGTCCAGCAGCGAGCCGGCGTTGGTCGCCCGACGCATGGCCTCGGTGGCCATCACACACAGGCGGTCCGGGTCGACGCCATAGTCCAACGCGATGCGCTGGAAGCGGGCAAGCGTGCGGGCCACCGCAGCAATGGTGGCCTCGGGCAGCTCTCCCTCGGACGTCAGCGCATCAAAGAGCGAGATGGCCGCCCGCTCGCGGTAGACGCAGCGCAGCAGGCGTGTCTGTGGCGGCGCCAGGTCCGAGATGGAGAAGCGGATGCCATTGCTGTGGAATGCGAATGAGAATGGGAATGAAACCACAAAGAACAGCGATTGCAGTATGACTACACAAGTACGCACCTGCCCATATCAACGAGCGCGTGGAGGTGGCTCGCGTCGGCGGGACTCCACTTTGGGAGCTTGTCCGCAAAGTTGTCGAGAGTGACGATATCGACGGTGGGAGCCATGGTGAAGGAATGGTCGTGATGAACGAGGCCAGCAGCAAAGCGGAGAGAACAGGGAGAACAGGGAGAATCTAGACACGCCTGCTGACCAACTGCAAGCCCGGCGTCGATCGTTCCTGCCGTGGTAGAAAATGGGGATGCGCACGAATTTCTTTTTGGCAAGAATTGAGACTATGCGCGAATAGCCCGTACGTAATAAGGGCGCTGCTTCGCCACAGATACGAATACTAGTACATACACACATACAAACCCAAGATAACTCCCCCTTCCGTCCCAATGCTGATTCCCAGCCCATGTGTGCAGGCCCGTTGCGAAAAATGGCAAAAATGGCCAAAAACAGGGCGCACAAAACGTCGATGCCCGATCGGGCCCAATCATGAAACACACCGCCAACCACTTTCCACTGTCCAGGGCTCAAGGCCAAATGGTCTTTTCAAAGGAGTCGCCGACCCCCTTTTGGCCGTACAGGGTCGAGTATCGGTCGTTCCAGCGGATGTGGCCCTCGAGCTGCGAGCTGTTGGCGGCGGCGGCCGGCCGGCCCAAGGCGTGCTGGCGGCGCAGCGCGACGTTCCAGGCGAAGCTCGAGTGGGCGACGCCGACAAAGAGGCCGGCGTGCAGCATGAGCTCGTAGTCGACCAGGCCGAGCTGGTCCCAGGTGAGCGAGGCCAGCAGGGCGGCGTCGGGGCCCTCGACGAGGTCGGCCTTGGTGACGACGGACATGTTAAACTCGGCGGCACGCTCGACAAAGGCCGCCTCGTCCTCGGCGGTGGCGCCGGTGCCGAGCACGGCCAGCGTGGTGCCGGTGCCGCTCAGGAAGCTGAGCGTGTCCGACGCCTGCAAGAGGTAGGGCGGGAAGTGGTCGCGGGACACGTCGGCGGCCGTGCGCAGCTCCACCGCGGCAAACGCCGCGTCTGTGCGGACGCCCGCATTCACGTCCAGCGGCCGGCCAAAGATGGTGTGCAGGTTGAAGAGCGCGGCGGCGGCGAGGCGGCGCAGGTCGGACCGCACGCGCAGCAGCCGGCCAAAGCTGGCGTACAGCTCGGGCGGGTCAAACGACGCGGCCGGGAACAGAAACTGCGGCGACGGCTTGAGGTGGACGTGGAACGGGTAGACGCGCCGCTTCGGCGGGCTCTGGCGGTCGAGCTTGGCGTGGATCTGCGCGCCCAGACGTGCGGGCTCGGCCAGCATCTTGGCCTCGCTGCCGCGGGGCACCGCGGCCAGCTTCAGGTCGCGGAGCTTGAAGATGTCGACCTTGACGGCCTCGAGCATCGACGGCTGGTCGTAAAAGGCGTCGAGCGAGTCGTAGACGGCCAGCTGGGGGCAAAAGGCCGCGAGGGTGTCGTGCAGGTGGTCGTGGTCGAAAAAGTAGTCGAGGGCCACGCCGCGGCGCGGGCCCGCGTCGCTCGTCACCGTGTCGGCCAGGTCGACGCGGGACCGCATCATGATGCCCGGCAGCACGACGCCGGCTGTTGTTTGTCAGCGCCGTCTTTTCCCGTCGTTTATGGACTTTACGAAACGTACATCCCATCTCGATGGCCGTGCGGATGCAGGTCAGGATGCCGCTCTTGACCTCGCTGAGCCCGCCGGGAATGGCCTCGCACGTCAGGACCATGCCGGGCGTCCAGGTCTTGTTGCTGCAGAGCGTCGCAATGGCCGAGCCGTTAAAGTCGCCGTCGACATGGAGGCGCAAAAAGTCGTCGACAAAGGCCGTCTTTTGGCTGCGGTGGGCGCCGAGGATCTGGCTAAAGCGTGAGCCGTCGTCGCCGCCCAGCCGCAGGAGGATCCAGACGATGACGATGCTGGGCAGGACGTAGCGCCCGTAATGCCAGAGGCGAGCCGAGTCGATCATGGTAAAGGTGCCGTCAGCGACGGTGGCGATGGAGGGGATGGAAAGCGGCGATGAAGACGGAAAGACGGAATGGCAAAAGGCCAGCTGGACGGGTTACAAAAGGTGGTCGTATCTGACATCTCGGCGGAAATGGGCTAGCGAAGGATGGACCTGCCGTCATCAAACGGTAAAACAGCTCTGCCTTGCATCCAAGAAACGCCAATTAAAGTGCCACATGCCAATCCGCCGATCAGACGCTGGCGCTAAAGGCATTCATTCCTTGCCCTCAACGGCCAAGACCAACCAAAAATGTCCTACTGTACAAGCGATTAAGGCCACGTTTTGCGTACTGCATCCATTGTGTGGCCCAGCATGCCGCTGTCGTGGGGACACCGCGAGCGACAGAGTGCTTTGCCTCTTGGTCGCATGTACGACGCACAAGAGAATGGGGTATTATTACGAGTAGTCGCAGACACAGACCCATCCCGCAGTGGAGGGCCAGTCTAGACCACCCCCAGAGGCTGAGGGGCTAAGGGCGCCAAGGGGCCCTGTTGGCTAGCGACGGCGGCGCAATGCAACGCCCCGGGCGACCTTATTGGGGGGGGGGGGGGGGCTCCATACGAATGCACCCTACGTACGTCGTAGAGATACGGGCATTCGTATTATGCGATTCGTATTCACTTTGCACTATTCGTATTCATTCAGCGCGGCCGCCACCGCCGACAAGCGGCTGTCACCATCTCCTTCAGCCGTACTCGTAATCGCTACAGACCCATTTCGCCAGCTCGGTAGTTCGTCGTGGTGGTGTCCTGGGCCTCCTGCAGGTACGGCCATCTCGCATTGCGTCGCCTTGCGCCCGACGGCAAGGCAAGAAAAAGTGCACCTGCATTTGCGAACCGCTGCGGCCGCTTCTGCGAGACGCCAGAGGGTCACGGTCTGGGCCGCAGAGGCCATTGAAACCAGCCGCTGGCCGCCTCCTTCACCGTGTAGACCGCTCTTTCCGGCCGCGGGCCAACGGCCTCGACTGTCTTGCGGCGCAACCGGGCAATCCTCCCCGGGCTCTCATTCTTGGCCCCTAGCTGTCTACGACGTACAAGTAGACAGCGGCTAATGGAGTGGCAAGACCGCTCGTCGGGTACGTTCTCCGAAGAGGTGTGTGTAGCAAGGCAACCGGAGCGGCCGTCAGAAAGAACAAAAGAACATGCCAGCCACCGGCATACGACCACGAGTACGGAGTCGTACTCCGTATTCCTTCGTAGCGCCTCTGGGCGAGGTCAACAACAAACCGCACGCGTCCGAGTGGTGCTAGCCCGGACAAAGACGCGCTGCGATGGCTTGCCTCACCGATCAGGCATTATGCTAGGCCCCAAAGAGCTGTTAGTGTATGGAGTATTTGGGTGGGTCGTGTGGCCCCCCCGGCGCGAGCCTGACGCGAAAAAACGCGACGCCAAGTTTTCCCCCTCTTTTTTCCGTTCCCTCTTCTGACCTCGCACGCCTGCCACTGTCACCCTCGCACCCTTTTGCCGGGATCACCTCGTCAAGACGAAACAGAAAACAGGCTGGAGAGCGGGCCTGCAAGGTGTTGGGAATTGGAAAAAAACCCTCTCCATCAGGAAGAACGAAGCCTTTGCAAGTACGGAGTAGAAGCCGCCTTCCATCGCTCCGATCCGGCTTGTCGTACAAGTATTCTTGCGCCATTGCAACTGCCGTATTCCCTCTATTTTTTTCTATTTCGGTTTCTTCCTTCGTCTTTACTTTTTTTTTCTTTCGTACTGGTACGGAGTACTCGTACTATTACAGTACATACAAGTGAGATACCTCTGCACGGACGCCCAAAGATACCTGGTCGTATCTTTACCGCCAGTTCCAACCCCCCAAAGCGACCATCCCGCCATCCGCCATTCCCTCTTCCAGCCGACCCTTTTGACGCTCTCGACCCTCTTATTTCTTCTTTTGTCATCCTGCCCCCTTCGCTTCGCCCTCCCTGGTCATCGTGATCCCCCCGAGGATCCATTCCCCCATACCGGCGTCAGCCCAACGGCAGGATTGCCACGACAGCAACGTTCCGCCTCGTCAACAGCTGAGGGAATTCTGCACCGGTTTTGTCTGGCGTTGCAAAATACCACGACGACTCCACCAGACACCAACAGACGGCTGTGCGAGTCTGCGCCGCGACGAAGTACGAGTCCGCTGTACGCACCCGCCTGGCGCTGCACGGCACAGTCCACTCGCACTCCACCCTGTCCGTCCGGCTTATCCCAGTCTGTGGACAAGAGGGGCTGCTGGCGCAACGAAACTACGTGACGGATCGACTGTTGCGCGCCGCAACGCTGCTCGATTGGCCACCGGCGAGCGAGCTTCAACGGCCTCGACGTCTTGTTGATTCGACCGAGCACGGCTCCATTGTCTCTGCGCTGTGACGCTTCACAGACGCGCTTTGTCTGCCCGACTGGTGCATACAAGTACGTCGTATGCCACTTGTGTCTTTGCCTGGCCAATTCACGCGATCGAGAGCGGAATTAAGAGTCCTTGCACAATACGCTTGTCCTCGTCTTCTACTCTCCTCCCCTCGTCTTCTACTCTCCTCCCCTCGTACTTTCGAGTACTCGTCCTCCCCTCCCCTCTCCTCTCCTCCTCTCCTCCTCGCCTCACTACCATCCGCTGGACGGATCCATCTCCACGGCGCCACAAGGACTGGGGTGCGGTCCAAAAAGGACGAATTGCAGCCACCGACCCTGGTCACCACAACGCGCGCTTGGGCTCCAGCGACTGGTCGCTTTTCCACAGGGGCCCGCTGCACAGCTGTAGCATCCGCTGTAACACCACCCGCCCGGCCTGCCTGCGCCGGCCGCTGCCCAGCCGCTGTCCAGCCGCTGTCCACAAGTCCACCACCTGTCCACAACCTCCAACCACGACGCGCCTCTGGGGCTCGCTGACCTGCCGGGTTGTCACTGACCACCTGCAACGATTCACCTCTCGAGTCTTGCCACACCCCTGCTGCCTCTGCATACTCTGCATATCCCGCTGTTCTCTTAATCTCGACCCCATCCTGAACAGCCCCGTCTTCCTGTCGCTCCTCCTTCTCTCCTTCTTTTGATACATTCGTTCTTTTCATTTTCCTTTCGTCGTCCCCCCCCCCATCGTGGCCTTGTTCGCCTTGGGCTCGTCGCCCATCCCGATTGCTCCCTCCCCCCTCCAGAGTGGCTGACACGTCCGCTTTGCCCAAAGTCGCACAGTGGTGTCAGTTGCTTTCTTTTTTTACGACCTTTCGTGTTTGGATAGCCCCATATGACGACGCGACAGTCCTTTTGAAGTTCACGAAGCCCTGAGACAACATCCATTCAGACGTCTTACTTTCTTTTTTCCTTCTCCCCGTGTTTACATCGCCTTTCGGATTCCCACGTCGACTGCCACGGAAGTTCAGTTCTCTTCTTATATTGTATTATTTACGTCCAAATTCGGTCGTCGGCCCCGATTCCCAGCCACCGCATTTTCCCCAGCTCTTCTTGTCACTGCAGATAAGTGCAATCCGGTCTTCTGCGACTAGCCGGGCCTGTTTATTATCGACGTCGCGCCCTGTCTGTGGGGAAAGCCAATTGTGTTTCGCTGTTTCGCGTGGCGTCTCCCTTTGCTCGACCCCAGGACCACCTTATCTTGCGACTCCCCCTTTCCCCCCTTGCTTTTGCTGGCCGCTGGACCAGACGAATTTGTGACGGAGAAAGATGACGACGCCGGTCCCAGGCCTGATGACAGGCTTTGCTGCCGGACCGAGGACGCCGGAGCCGTCCAGCCTTCAGGAAGTCAGCTCGGACGTGCATCCGCCCTCACCACCGCGGCCGCGCCTCCGGCTGAAGCGCCGCGCCGTGCCGCGCCTGCTGGCGCCGACACAGAACTTTCTGGCCTCTGTCGCCGCGGCTGAGAGCTCGCTGGCCGACATGCCAATACCGAGCATCGAAGTGCCGGACGCGTCTGATCTCGGCCGCGGCGGGCTTCTGCCCCTGCCGCAGACACATGTCCACCCGACGTATGCCGGCCCCGAAGAGGATGGAACGTTCCTCAGCGTGCGGGGGCGCAGTCGGTTCTCCCCCCCCAAGACGCCGGCGCCGGACGCGCTTCCGTCGCTCTCGCCGTCGCGGTATCCGAACTGGTCCGATGATTCGATTCTGAGCAGTTCGGCCGAGTCCAGCCCGGATCGCGAGTGTGGCTCGAGCCGGCCGTCGACGGCGCGCTCAACACAGACGAGCGCGTCCTCGCTCTTCAGCCGCTTCTCGCAGCTGTCCGACGACGACAACTGTCTCAGCCCCGCCGAGGAGAGCGCGGCACCGTTCAAGTCGGTGTTCAAGCGTCCGCCCATTGCGATGCGGCGAGACTCGTCGTCCGGCAGCGGCTCTTCGACCAGTCTGGAGACGAAGGCCCGTCCTCGCACACAGCCGCTGCGAAAGGCGCCGTGGACGCGGGCGATGAGCTCCCATCTCTGGGCCACGTACCTGCTGTACCTGCAGGACCCCAAGGTGACGCCGTTCCGCGTGGGCAAGAGCTGCGTGCCCCCCCACGGCGTCTGCATGCGGGTGGCACGCGAGGCCAAGCGCAGCTGGAAGGGCTCCCGGGCCAGGGTCAAGACGACGTCGACGTCGGCCCGTGCCGTCGCGGACCAGGAGGCCGCGGCGGACAAGAGCGGAAGCAGCACGCCGACGGCTGGCGGCAGCACGGGCGGCCGCCGCGGCGCCTTTATGGAGTGGCCACACACCAACGCGGCCACGCGGGCGTATCTGCGCGAGCTGTGCCGGATGAAGGCGTCGACGCCGGGCGGCGGCGCGCGGGGGCTGCAGTACATGTCGCGCAGTCCGACGCCGATGATGCAGACGACGGCGCCGAGCCGCAGCAACGCGCGAGTCGTGGCGGGCGAGCTGTTGTCTTTCTCGACGCCCTCCACTTTTGCCACACGCGACATGGCCGTGTCTCTGGCCGTCAGCACGTCGGATGCGATGCAGCCCCAGGGACCGCTGGCGCGCATGACGCGCTCGACACGGCCGACGCGCTCCGGCTCAGACGTGGGACCGGCGAGCGCGGCGCATTCGCTGGCGGGCCGACTCGCGATGGCCATTGAGGCGGAGGAGCCCTCGTTTGCGGAGCGCCGACGACTGGGCTCGCCGTTTACGGCGCGCAGCTACGGCCCGAGCTCGTCGAGCTCTCTGGCGGCCGTGCTCGGACTCTCGACGGCGACGCACCAGCCGCACACGGTCGGGGCGCGTCGCTCGCTGCAGTCGCCCGTGCGACTGAACCGGACGACGGCGACCAACAAGCGCCGGTCCCAGCAGCTGGGCAGCGGCGAGCCGCGGAAGCGGCCCAGTCTGGACCAGGATTTCTTCACGGAGCCGTTTGAGCCGTTCAGCTTCAAGGCGGCCAAGGACGCGGCGGCATCGGTCTCGGACGGCGAAAGGGACCAGACCAAGGACCTGGCCACGGGCAGCCTGTCGCGCCAGTCGGGTCTCTTTGTTCCGCAGGCCCCGGCGACGACGGCCAACGCCCTGACCTCGTCCTCGTCCGCGCCGCAGCTGGCCACGTCGACGCCGGCCTTTTTGGGCCAACACCAACACCACTACCAACACCACCACCACCATCACCACGCGCTCTCCGTCGACCGCCTCGACCAATGCCTGCCGCCGCTGCCCTACCTGGCGCGTCCGGCTCAGCCGCCGGCCCGTCTGGGCTCGCCGTTCTCGGCCGGCGGCAACGCCAGCTTCAGCTTCCCGAACCGCTACTCGCACGCGGCCGACTGCGACGCCGCGCCTCTCGCCCGGCCGTTTGCCACGGTGCAGCAGCAGCGCGCGGGGCCGGCCAAGGCGGTGCCGGCGCGGGCCAATCTGGCTTCGCGCATGGCCTATCTGGACCAGCGCCTGCGCGAGCTCAACAGCCAAAACGACCACCGCCGCAACCTGTAGTGGCGGGATGCGGGCATCTTTCCGCCCAGCCACCCAACCACCCAATTCTCGCACCGATTTCTACTCTTCTTTCTGCTTCCTCGGATGCGACCATGTTTCTGGACGACTACGGCCGGATCTTTTGATATGAAAATTTATGAACAACGACCACGACATGACGACCAAGCTTAGATGACCATGTTGGGATGCTCTTGCTTTGTCTTTTTTATTTTCCGGGCTTCTTTTTTCGTTTTCGATTTTCTTTCTTTCTTTTCGTTTTCTTTTCATTCCCTTCTTTCCATCGACGTTTTCCCGTGTCGAAAGGGCTCGTCGCAAGGCGATCCTCTTTCTACTCCGCTTGGCATACAGAACACCACCCAAAAGTAGCATTGTATCCGTTTGGCATTGTTTTCTACCAGGGCGATAGAGTTTTGCACATTTCACGAGACAGAAAGCCGGACGGGGCCGCCTTGCAACGCCCTTTTATTCCTGTATTGGCTTTATCCGCTCCCTTTGCTTTCCTTTCTCTGGGGGAGTATTGCTCTTGTCGTTTGCAACAGGCCATGCGGCCTCTGCTTGTTATTAGTTAGTCTTGACATCAATACGATGAGAACGCGCACAGTAATTACTGTATTACTCGTACTGCCCGTACTCGTATATTACTATTACTCCGTGCTCGTACTGTCTCTCTGTCCAGTGCTATTTGCTTGGCGCGCCTCGCGCTGACCAATTAGAAGCTCTGGAGCCGCTATTTTAGTGGTTGGGATTCTGCCCGCAAGGCCGACCTTTCCTGCAACACGTGGCCAGGACTGGGCAGGACAGAGCTGCGAGAACGGGGAGCTACTCGTACTGCTGTGCGCCGTGTTTCGACCCGATTTCCCTTTTTTGCTTACGACTGCGAGCGACCGACACCGACGATGCAGCTGGCGGCGCGGCCTCGGGCGATGCTGGCCGGTCTGGCCATGTTTCTGGTGATGCTGGCGAGCGTGCCGGGCACGACGGCCTCGCGGGGCGACCGGCTGCCGGCGTTTCGCGAGTGTGTCGAGGTGTGCCGCACGGAGAACTGCGGTGCGGGCACGGCGACGCCGATCCGTAAGTGGTCTGAGAGAAGAAAGAAAAGAATGAAGAAAAGAAAGAAAGAAAGAAGGACAAAAAAGAAGGACAAAAAAAAGAAAGACAAAAACTGACCACACCAGCCCTCCACCTGCGCCTCCTCCTGTGGGACTGCGCCAGCGAGTGCGACCAGACGTGCCAGCGCATCGTGACGGCGCAGCTGCTGGCGGCCGGGCAGCCGACGGAGCAGTTCCACGGCAAGTGGCCGTTTTGGCGGGTGCTGGGCGTGCAGGAGCCGGCGTCGGTGGTGTTCTCGCTGGGCAACCTGTGGGCGCACGTGGCCGGGCTGCGGCAGCTGCGGGCGGCGGTGCCGTCGTCGTACCCGCTGCTGCCGTACTACGTCGGCTTCGGCCTGGTCGGCTGCGCGTCGTGGGTCTTTAGCAGCCTCTTCCACACGCGCGACTTTGTGCTGACCGAGCGGCTCGACTACTTTGCCGCCGGCGCGTCGGTGCTGTACGGCCTCTTTTACACGCCCGTCCGCGTGTTCCGGCTCGACCGCGGGCCCCCCGCCGTCGTCACCGCCTGGGCCGCCCTCTGCGCCGCCCTCTACGTCGCCCACGTCGCCTACCTCGGCCTCGTCCGCTGGGACTACGGCTACAACATGGCCGCCAACGTCGTCTGCGGCGCCGTCCAAAACGCCCTCTGGAGCTGGTTCTCCTGGCGCCAGTGGCGCCGCACCCGCCGCCACTGGTCCGTCTGGCCCGGCTTCGCCGTCGCCTGGATCACCCTCGCCATGAGCCTCGAGCTCTTTGACTTTAGCCCCGTCTTCGGCCTCTTTGACGCCCACTCCCTCTGGCACCTCGGCACCATTGGCCCCGTCGTCCTCTGGTACAAGTATGTCATCCCAGTATACCTGCTGCACCCGTCCGCACTCTCTAACCCCCACAGCTTCCTCGTCAAGGACGCCCTCGGCGACATTGCCGGCAAGGAACGCGCCCAGGACTAAGTCCCACGTCGTTGGCCATATCATCTTTTTGCATATTGCATACTCGGTTACATACATTACATAGTGCACATGACTCTATCCCGTCTCCTCCCGTCACTCAGTCCATCGCAACGTGCCGTGGCCCTTCGGCCTGCTGGATCCGCTGCAGCCGCTCGAGCGTGCGCTGTCGGCCGGACCGCGCCTGTCGGAGCGCCTCCTTTTCCTGCTCCGTGTACCCGCTCAGCTTGCGCCGCGTCGGCGTGCCCGCCGTGCCGGGCGACGAGAACAGAGCCCGCTGCGTGCTGCCCGGCGAAAATATGCCAGACCCGCGCTTGGACCCTTGCAGCTGCTGTTTCTGCGGCGTCGAAAACGGCGACTGCGACAGACTGCCCCGTCCCACCCGCCCGCTGCGTCCGTTCAGCCCGCTCAGCCCGCTCGCCCCGTTCAGCCCGCCCTGTCCGCCCAGTCCCAGCTTGCGCATCTGCGCCTCCAGCACGTCAATGTCGCCGCTGCGCTTCTCCGCCATCGCCGTCATCTTGGCAATCGTCCGCATCACCGCCTCCACCGTCGGCAGCACCGGCGCGCTGCCTCCCTCTCCGCCGCCCCCGTTGCTGCCCTGCGCCGCCGCCAGCGAGCTCATCCGTGCTCGCACCAGCACCAGCTGCTGCTCCGCCTCCACCAGCGCCCCCATCAGCTTCGTAAAGCCCCGCCGCAGCTCGTTTTGCTGCACGTCTTGCTCCGCCGTCAGCGGCAGCGCCCGGGCCGCCGCTGCCTGGTCCGGGCTCATCTGCACTTGCGCCACCCGCGCCAGGTCCTCGTGCATCGCCCGCAGCTGTCCCGCCTCCTTCAGCAGCGCCTCCGCCGCCTCCAGCAGCCCCGCCTCGCCCTTGACCCGCGACTGCCGCAGCTTCGTCGGCAGCTCCCGGCTCACAATCGTGCCCAGATCGTCCACGTCGCACAGCACCCAGCCCTCCGGCTCGTCCAGGTCCTCCTCCGTCTTGTGTCCCCGCCTGGCCGAGTCCATCCGTCCGTGGCCCCGCAGGAACGCGTCAATGTTGCGGCTGTTGACCTTGAGCACAAGCACCATCCGATTAATGTCCCGGTACACCGCTTCCGTCTGCGCCGCCACCGAGTCGCCCCCGCCAATGTCGCCGTCCAGGATGTACAGACACTCCGCCAGCTGCAGCGTCGGCTCCAGCGCCCGGTCCAGCTCCCGGTCCAGCCCGTCATAGCTGCCCTCTGGCGTGAGCTCTTTGGCCTCCTCAGCCGCCCGCAGCGCATCGGCCTTGCGCTGCTCCTCGAGGTTGGGATCCTGCGCCACACGGCGGCTGCTCAGCAGTCCGCTGTTCCCGAGCCCATGGCTCGCCTGCCCTGGCCCTTGCCGGGACGTGTCTCGCAGGATCTGCGACGCCATCCCCGGTGCGCTGAACGACCGCTGCGCGTCCTCGCGGAACAGACGTCCCGGCATCGCCGGCATCGGCTTGGCCGACGGCCGCTGTGGGCTGGGCGACCGCGGGCTGACCTCCTGTGCTCGTGGCGGCCGTAGCGCCGGCGCCTCGCCAAAGATCTGCGACCGAGGCATCTCAATGTGCGAGAACGTCGACGTCACGCTGGCGTCCATGCCCACCGAGGTAAACGACCCATGGGTCGCATAGCTCGGCGTCTTCACCAGCTCTGCCGTCCTTGGGCTCGTGTCTTTGCCAACATCCGTCCCGCTTCCTTCGTCGTCCTCTTCCTCGTCGTCTTCCACCTCTTCCTCCTCCTCCGCCTCCTCCACCTCGTCGCCTTCGCCGTCTTCGTCGTACTCTTCCTCGTCCTCTTCCTCGTCCTCGTCCTCTTCCTCTGATCCATCCGTCGTCGGCGATAGAGGCGGCTTCGGCAAGTTTGCAAACGGGTTTCGAAGCGACGAGTCGGCAGGCGGTGGGTTGGACGAAAAAATCGACGATCCCGAAGTCTTCGTCACGGCCTTCATAGAGCTGAACGGATTGGGAGGCGCAGGCGCTGGTGCAGGGGACGCCTTGGCGATGCTGATCTTGGGCTTGAGACCAGAAAAGGGATCGGGTGGAAGCGGTGCCTCCTCTGGCTTCGCCGCAGAAATGGCACTCTTTTTGGAAGCAGTGGACGAGAAGGGGTCTGGCGGCAGCGGCGCGTCGTCGGGCAAGCTGACCGCCTCCGCGGCCGGTTCTGCTGCCGTCTTCTTCGGCTTCGAAAAAGGGTCGGGAGGCAACGGCGGTTCCGTCATCGGCTTGGCAAACGGGTTGGCCGGCGGAGGGACGTCGGCCGGCGCCTTCTTCGGCTTCGAAAAGGGGTCCGGGGGCAACGGAGCATCGTCTTCTGCAGATTGGTTAGACGTTGCAGAATGTGTGGACATGTCGGAGGACGATGAGGAGTCGCCAACGGGATATGCGGCCTTACTGGTGCTGTCTGGCGGCAGGGGGATCTGCTCCTCCTGCTTGGCTCCGATCTTGATGCCCTTGGGAGTCGCATCGTCGTCTGTGAACTTGAACGGCTCCGCCGCCGGGGTGGCTGGCTTCACGGCGCTGCCAAAGAGCGTCGAACTCGACCCAGTGTTGAACAAGTTGCCCGGCTTGGAAAACAGGCCCGTCGTCGGCGTCGACCCGAAGTTGCTCCCAAACAGGGTTGAAGAGGTCGTGCCCGCCGAGGCGAGAGGGCTGAAGAACTTGGAAGGTGCCGGCGTCGTCGTGGGTGTCGTCGACTCAAACATGCTGGCGGCCGGCTTGCTTGGCTCCGCAAGTCTGTTCGCCGTCGGCGGCGCAGCTGCATCCATGTCCTCGTCCTTGGATTCCGCGGCCGCTGCAGCCATGCTGCTGGACTGAGGCAGCGACTGGCCAAACGCGTTACCAAACAGTCCGCCACCGCTTCCCGCCTTCACCGGCGTCGTCTCGTTGTCGCCTGCTGTCGTCTTGTCTGCCTTGAAGGTCGTTCCGAGAACAAACGGCGAGGCGCCAAAAGCCGGTGCTGCGGCGGTCTTTGCCGGCGGAGGGAATGCGGTCGGGGCATCCAGAGTCTTGCTCGTGTCAGCAGGCGCTCCAAATGCCGACGCAGATCCGAACGGTTTGCTTCCCGAGCCAGACCCAAAGATGCTGCCGCTGTTCGAGTTGCCCGATGCCAGCGACGCGAAGCCAGTCTGGCCCGTGCTCTTGAACGAGGCAAAGGGACTGCCGCCAGAGCCGCCTCCAGCGGTCGGCGCCAAGCTTGCAAAGGGAGTTGTCGCCTTGTTAGCAAAGGCCGAAAACGCGTTGCCCGACGACGCAGCAGGCGCTGCCGGGGAGGACCCGAAACTGGTCTGGCCGAACGCCGGGGCAGCTGTCGGCTTGGCTGCAGAGCCCCAGACAGACGGCTTGGGCCCCAGACCGCCGCCTGCGCCAAAGGCCGTGCCGCCCAAGACAGACGGGCTGCCAAATGCCGGCGCCCGGGCCGGCGAGCCCGTGGAACCAGGTGCGGTACTGGCCTGGCCCCATGGCGAGGAGCTGGCTCCTAGAGCGGATCCTGCCCCAAACGCGGAAGCCGGAGTGGATTGCAGGGCCGCGGCGCTGCCAAAGGTTGCTGCCGGCTTTGGAGATGCGAACGAAGCGGCCGGCTTGGGCGCGGCGCCTCCGTCAACAGCCACCAAGCCAGGGAACGTGGTGCCTTGACGGATGGAGTCGTTGTACACAATCCACCAGGCCACCAGAACGCCCTCGTTGTTGAGAACCCACAGAGCCGGAAGTGGCCCGGCAGACTCTTCGATTTCGTCTGTCGGGATGGGCTTGGCAACCTTGTCTTTGCTGGACAGATCCACGGCCACACCAACCGGAAAGGTCTCGTCGCCGCCGTCCACGGACATGGGCAGCTGGGCTCGTTTCGAGTCGTCGGCAAGCTCTGTCGTGGTGAACACACTCGTGATCTTGTCTGCCTCGGGACTGGTAGCCAGAGGGACTTTGGAGCGTGTCAAAAGCCCAATCGTTTCCACCGCCGTCGACGACACAAGCAGCAGGTCCTGCAGATCGGGGGGGAAGTCGCGCAGCCGCAGAACCGAGTGGTATGGCACCTTGTCGCCAAACGGCTCGACCGGGTCACTGAGCTTCTGGTAACCGAACTCGGCCGATTTGGAATTCCGCGTGACGATGTGGTACTCCGACGGCTGGCCCGCGACTGTCGGGTTGTGGATGACAAGAAAGACGTCGTTTTCAAGCCAAGAAATAGAAGCGACTGCAACTGGTCAGCATCTTTGTTTGGAGACTGTGAGAACAAGACGGACAAGAAGCCCTTACCATAGTAGTCCCCCAGAGTCGGAGGCTTGGGAATATGGGCCTTTTCCTGGCCGTCTGGCGTCATCTGATAGACGGAGCCATCGGCGCAGCCAGCCACCAGCTGCTTGCCCTTGCTGCTCCAGGCCGCACAGCTCACCTGCGAGCGCATGACCGGCTGGCCGCTGGGGCCGTTCCGAAGCGAACGCTGCTTCAGATCGGCCACGAGCAGACTCCCGTTTGCCGTGACGAGCGCACACAGCTCGGCCTTGTCTGCCATCGGGTTCGGCACCAGCGAGCGCAGCGTCTCGCCGTTGGTAGACAGCTCAAAGGCGGACTGGGTCGTGCTGCCCTGCGCCAGAGCCTGCACGTCGTAGACCGCCAGGCCGCCCCCGGTCTCGGCAGAGAGGACCAGGAAGGATTCGTCGGCCGTGAAGGCGAGCTGGGAGACGCGCATCGGCATGGGAATGGCCACCTGGGGGGAAAAGGGGCGGATGTCGCTGTCGCCGTCGCCGTCGCCGCTGCTGCCGCCCTCGGCCGTAAAGGCCTTTCGCACCGAGTCGGTCGTTGCAATATGGACAGCATCGGGGCCGGCCGCCGCGACAAGGCCCTTGCGCGAAGCGATGCTCATCAGAGAGGCCGTCGGGAGAGGAGGCTGGCTCCATTTCGACACGAGCTGCAGCTTGATGTCGCCGGCGACGCTGCGGAAACCGAGGCCCTGCACATAAAGGTCAGCCATCCATTCCGCGGCTCTTTTGGCTCTTTTGGCTCTTTTGGCTCTTTGAAGCGCCCTGGATCAACATACCTCCGTCTGGATCAGCTCGAGAGGCGGCCCCTGGGTCACCTGGGCCCCATTCCCATGGACTGCAGGGGCTCCAGCACCGGCAGCGCCTCCAAGGCTGCCAAAGCTAAAGGCCATCGTTTTCGTCCCTTAGCCAGATAAAAGGTGCTGGACGTCTGGCGGAAGGCGCAACTTGCGAATGAGCTCGTCGTCCGTGCAAGCGCGAGGCGAACTAAGGCATGTGCTCTCGGATCAGGGAATCGGAATACGCCGAGAGAGCGCAATGTTCGGCGAGCTCTGGACAGAGCAGTTGGCGTTGTTTGACAGTTTTCAAAAAGACGTCGGCTTTGTTTTGTCGACCCTCTTTTCCGTTGTCAGGCCGTCGCTGCCATTTTTCAGGGAACGCGATTTCGCGAGCTACTGGAATAGGCTACGGCGCTGTCACGTGAATAAGCTCTGGCCAAAGCTTCGGCTGTGGGTCAACGGACAGAGCAGGAAGCCAATCAGGCCCGGCCTCTCCAGGCAAAGGGGCGCGCGTTGCCAACACTGCTGAACGGTGGCAAGGCAGCTTTCGAGCCTCGTCAGCGCCGTCCATTTCCAGCTCGCAAACCAGACAACGCCGCATTCGCCCTGCCACCCGCCCCGATCTCTCAACGCCAGAGACAGAAACTGCCGTTGGAACCAGCTGCATCCGGGTCAACCCATTTTGTTGCTCGTCGCTTGCGCAGCATCGTCCAGGACAAAAACTCCAGGACAAAATCATTGACGCCTCGACGCTTCCATCCGCCGACGACATCCCAGGATCTCTCTTCTGCCATCCCCCCCCGGCACCCCCCTCCCACAGTCCGCCATGCCCGGCTTCGATTTCTCCAACTACAACCGGAATGCGGCGCTGCACGCACGCGGCGTCCCGCTGCCCAAGGCGACGAGCACAGGAACCACCATTGTTGGGTGCATCTTTGATGGTGGTGTCGTGGTCGGTTCTCCCTCTGCTCATGCCCTGTGCCCTGTGCCCTCGACCCTCGCTGCCTGCTGACACCCCTTCCTCTAGATCGCAGCCGATACCCGTGCCACATCCGGCCCCATCGTGGCCGACAAGAACTGCGAGAAGCTTCACTACATCTCTCCCAACATCTGGTGTGCCGGCGCCGGCACCGCCGCCGACACCGAGTTCACCACCGCCATCATCTCGTCCCAGCTCGAGCTGCACTCCCTCTCGACCGGCCGCAAACCCCGCGTCGTCACCTGCATGACCATGCTCAAGCAGCACCTCTTCCGCTACCAGGGCCACATTGGCGCCTACCTCGTCGTCGCCGGCGTCGACCCGACCGGCACCCACCTGTTCACCGTCCACGCCCACGGCAGCACCGACAAGCTCCCATACGTGACCATGGGCTCCGGCTCCCTGGCCGCCATGTCCGTCTTCGAGACCAAGTGGAAGCCCGAGGCCCTGTCGCGCGACGAGGCCGTCGCCCTGTGCAGCGAGGCCATCACCGCCGGTATCTTCAACGACCTGGGTTCCGGCAGCAACGTCGACGTCGCCGTCATCACCAGCGAGAAGACCACCCTGATGCGCAACTACATCAAGCCCAACCAGCGCGTGCCCAAGCTGCGCAACTACCGCTTCCCCAAGGGCACCACGGCCGTGCTGAACGAAAAGGTCATGATCCGGAAGGAGGACCTGGGCAACTTCATCACCGTGCACGACCTGACCGTCGAGGGCGCCACCGAGACCGAGAAGATGGAGGTCGACCCATGAGCAGCAAGGTAGCCTATGAAAGAGCTCAGAAGCAGGATGAACCGTACCAATTGAGTAGAGCGGCCGGTTGAACCTCCATGAATGCAAACGGTTTTCTATTAAATCCACAGTGCCAATCGCTATAGATATATGCCATCGTTATTGTTGACAGCGTAAACACAAGGAACCCAAATCACGATTCCCATCGCGTGAGCTATACAATCCATACCACACACCGTCCCGTGCGGACATGTTCCCGTTGAATAACGCCTCTCATCAAGATAAATTGTGTCAAAACTGGCAGCAGTAACGGCAATGGTATAGTTACAAATCAAAGCAAAACTGCCACCCGTTTCACAAAGGTGCGGTGCGGTCGTGAGAGCCGCCTCTGCCCGTCCAGAAGAAAAAGCAGCCAACGCGAGAAAAAACAAAGAGTAAGACATTAAGGTTTTGGTGTGCTCCCCACTCGCCAAGAAGAGGACTCATAGTCCCCATGAATGCGCAACTCCGAGCCATGAATAAGCATTGTAAGGTGTAGCGTCAGGTTCGTCTTCGTCGTTTTTGAACAGCAATCCGATGGGAGAAATGGACATGAAAGCCCAGTCACCAGAGGTCACCTCCCCGTTAGCTGTGCTTGATTCCAAACATGCCCCTCGACCGGGACTTGGACCGTGCTTTCGAGCCCTTGCCGGACTTTGAACTTTCATCATCATACTTGGACTTGTGGATCCTATGAAAAGCCATGTGTTAGAGCCGTCAAATGTCCCGAGGGAATAGCCTGCTACCACGTACCAACTATTGCCGACCATGCTCATGCCCTTTGCTTCAGCCTGCCGGTAGAGCCGGGCGCTCTTCTTCAGGTTTTTCTTGCAGCCAATGGCCTGGGCGTAGCAAAATCCAGCTTCAGCAAGTGCATCCACGTCGCCCCAAGCTACAAGAGTCAGCGACGAAAGCAGGTCACACATCGTTTGTACTCACATCCGGCAATCTCGAAGCAACGCAGGGCCAGCGGCCGGTCCTGTTCGATGCCCCATCCATTCATGTAGCTGACGCCAAGCTCGTAGATGCTTAGAGCAAACTGTGCCTTGCGTGTCTTTTGGTCCACCACATCCACTGTTTTGCCCTCCTTGATCATTGCCTCGTCATCGGCAATCTCAATACTGGCGCAGTCGGCTGCCTTTCGTAGCCAGTCAGCTCCCTCGCGCGGATTCGCGCGCATGCCCCAGCCATGTCGACAGGCAAGGGCATACAACAGCATGCCTGTCGGGTTGCCTTGTCGAGCGGCAAGTCGAAGATGGTACGTCGACTCGTTCAGCATGCCACTTTCGTGGAGCGCAATACCCTTCTCAACATGCTCTTCGGCCGGGATCTCTGCAGCGGTAGCAATCGAATGCGTCCCCCGAGCCTTGATGGTGCTTGCCGTATCACTTGTGGCCGTCGTCGACGCTGGCGTCCTGCCACGAGCACGTGTTTCAAGCGAAGAGTCCAGCATACGGCCACGAGGGGCATCGTCAGAGGACCGCCCACCATCCGTCGACGGTCGACTAGGGTTCGGCGATGGTTCTGATGCCGTGACGAGAACCTCCATGCTTAACTTGCTCCGTTCCAGAGACGGTCGAGGCATCAGGTTCCCAGAGCTCGAAGGCCGGTTTGGGGGGGAAGGGGGGGCCTGGCCACCAAAAGGAATTGTCTGCACGGTACTTGTCGGGGCCGCAGACTGTTCCCATTGAGAGGGAGCTTGTGCTTGGTTGTCAGCATCCCGACCGCTCGGCCGCTCGACCATCTTGCCACGCGGCAAGGCATATTTGGAGTAGATGTAGGATGGAGCGACTGGCCGGCCATCGTCAGGCGGCCCGGTCGGATCCGGGAACCCCTCGCTGTTCATGCTGACAGGTGTGTTTGCGGCATCGTCTGGAAACACAAAGGAAGACTGGCTATAGGATGTCTGACTGTCGGAGGAGGCTTGTCGGCCAGGGCTTTCGAGACCGGGAGAGCCAACTCGGCTCAGGGGACGAGAAAAGTTGAAAGAAGGTCGAGGAAGTGGCGCAGACATGTCAGAGCTGATGGAGGGTGAGCGGTTGAACGAGCCGAGTCCGGGCGAGGCCAAGCCCGTGCTGCTCGCCGACAGCTTTCGTGGAGCACCGAGCGAATGGAAAGAAGAGCCCATGACGCTGTGGCTGTCTTCGTCCGTATTTTCCAGCGGCGAGGACATGATACTCGAGGACCGTTTGGGGAACTGAGAGCGAGGCGGCGCAAGGCCACCCCCGCCGGAGTCGAACAAGTTTTTCTGGATGGAAATCTTTTCCGAGGACTGTGCGTTGAGGCTTGTATTCGAATGGGAAGGGGGAAAGCGTGGTGATGTTGCCATCAGCTGTTTTGCCTCCTTCGAGGCGTCTTCGACACTGATGCCATCTTCGTCGGCTAGTGGAGATGGCGATCGCACTCTCCTTGCGCCGAAGTAGTTCGTCTCGTTCTCATCGAACATGGTGTCCCGGTTCGCTTTACGTCTCTGCTGTAGAAACACCTGCCGTCCACGGGCATAATCCGGCACTGGTGGCGGCATCGTAAAGTCGGGGGTCGGGGGAACGCGGCTCATGCGAGGATGCATGGACTGAGGCCGCACCGAGGGCTCCTCGACATCCGGAGTCCTGATTCCAAAGCCGGACGGCGTTGTTGGCTGTGATGATGTGGCTGGGCTCGTTTGATCCGGACGGTCGGCGGCTCGTTCGCCATCCGAGCCGGCGTCATAGGACATGGAGCGATAGTAGTCGGAGCGGCCCTGTACCACCAGAGGACTGGATGTGGTCAAGGGCGGGAGCCGACTCACCCTGTGGTCGGCCTTGGCGCTCTCCTCCAGTTGTTTCGCCAGCAGGCGACTCTGAAGAGCAAACGCATCGAGAGGCGAGAGCTCAGGGGGGATATCGCCGGCGGCTGGCATCCGGGGCGATCTGAGGGGACGTGAAACAGAGGCAGGTGACTGCCCCTGCAAGTCAATGAAATTTGGGCGCCGTGGTGAAGCCATGGCGAGTGTAGCTGGATGTGCCCAGGGATGGATAGAAACAGCACACGGAGACGTGCCAAGTCTTCAGCACATGAAGATGGCCGTTTGGGGCCGCTCGAGATGGCGACGACGCGTGCCAGACGCGGACAGGTAGGAGGCTTTGTGCTGCGGGCTGACCGTCTTCTCACTGGCGCTGATGTAAACGACAGGCGGCAGCTGAGAAGAAAGGTAGTGGCGCAAGCAGTCGAACGGCACAAGAAAGAATGCTGCAAGGGATGTCAGGCCAAGGCGAAATACTCCGTCGTGTGCTTCCGCGTGTTGCTTTTGGTTCGCCTCGTTCAACTTCCTCCCATGCTTTACGTGAGCGACAGATAAGCACAACAGTCTGGCCAAAAACAGAACAGAATGTCGAACAAATGCAGAATCGGCACTAGAGTCCACGTGGTGGATACGTCGAGCAGCGTTCGAGGCTGGAAAGTATCTTCGTCATGCGCCGGTCGCGAAAGGACTGCGCATGCAATGATTAAATCGGACACGGAAGACGCGCACAAGAGCCCCTAGCGATCAAAAGGGCGCTTATGTCCAGCGAAAACAGCGGCTAATGTTGTCGACGCTCGGAATCTGTATGTGAAGTTGCAGGCTGTCCCATTGTATTCGCCGTTTGGGAAAGCGGCAGGCTCGACGGCAAAGGAGGGAGGCACAGCAAGCGACAGACGATTCAGAAGGCGAAGGGGAGGAGGCGAGGTGGACAAAATGGCTGAGCGGGGAGAAAGAGAGGCGACAAAAAATCGGCGAAGGATGCGAGAGATGAGTAAAGGCGGAGGCGAAACCCAAACCTGAACGAAACTCACGACGCAGTCACAGGGGAGGATAAAAGGGACGTAAAAAAGGACCCAGAAGTAGGGTGGAATGGCTTGGTGGGTGTGCTCCTAAAGAAAGGGGTGGGAAAGGCTAAAGCAATAATGAAGGCGATACGGCAGGAGGTGGCAGGGGGGCGGAGCAGAGCAGGGGCGAGAACGGGTCTTTTTTAGAAACAAGCAGACTTGAAGATCGAACGAACGGCAGTGCGAGGGCGCGGATGCAGTTGCAAAGTGGACAGAGCAACCGAGCAATTCCGAAGATGATCAGAGGAGGGGGAAGAGAGAAACGCTACTAGACGGCGAGTGAGCGAGTGAGTCTTGCAAGGAGCACACGATTGACGGCGGGAAGCAAGATTTCCGTCGGGCCTGCTGTTGCACAACTATGTGCGCGATCGGACAGAGGGGAATGTATCCTGCAGGAATTCGTAGTTGGCTGAAGATGTCGATCAAAACACCCGGGGGGGGCCAGAGAAATGGTTGCATGTGCGGGAAGACACAGGCGGGAGAACGTTAGAGCCGTTATTTTATTCCTCTTTTGCGCAGTAGGCAGGACGATTAAAACCACAAAAATACGGGGTAATTACGGAGTCAGACAGGGTGATAATTACTTGTGCTTACAGGGGTCACAGTGTCCTCTGAAGAAAGCACGCTCAAAGGAGAGACAAAGCCGGATAGGGAGGCGCTAGCCCGACTAGTCGCTACTCGTAATGCTCGTTCCTGAGCCCTGGCCCACTAGCATTCTCGTACTTATATATCTACTCGTATTATTTGTATCTTCCACTTGACTCGTATGCACGGAAAAACGGCACTAAAGCAGATGCGCGGCCCCTGGACGCACAAATGGTTCCTATTTTGTTTAGCGCCAGTGCAACCCTTCATGCATATAGCCTATCTCATCTTGCGAATGCCGCCAGAAGTTGTTGCTCTTGTTTCTTTGGGCAACGAGCTGGTGGCTCACACGGGACGGTAATTCGTATGCCGCGGCTGATTTCGCCCTTCCCTACGGAATAGCTGATGGCTGGCCGATTGGTGGGCGAAGCCATTTTCGGCCCCGAAAAAGATATGGATCTTGCAAAGCTTCCACGTGCGAAAATAGTATTCGTACGAGTATTGGCAAAAGTGCCCGAGGTTCGGAAAATGTTAGTGTGTTGTTAGTCAGCTGGAACGAGTATGTCCACGGAGCTTGGTCCCAACAACATTCACTTGAAAATATACTAAAAATACTCGTAATAGAATCGCTTGATGCTAACGGGGTCGATCTGATCAAGTCCCTGTCGGGGCGTACTGTACTCGTACTCGCATAATCCGTAACACGCTTCCATATTCCGTGCAGATCGGGTGGCGTGGGGTAAGAAGCTTCCATTTCAAGCCGTAAGATATATTGCAAGGGTTATGGCAGAGCTAGCTTGTACCATACTCGGACTGCCTTCACCAAGGGTAGGCACGGCACTAATTGGACGCTGCAGCTATGATCCCTACCAGCTCGATATTAACCGCGTTCTCGCAGATCTTGTTGGCTCGGCGCGGTAACTGTTTAGTTGGGATGAACGGCCAATGAGGATCGCGAGTACCGGTTCAGCCAATTTGGGCGTGTGGTCGTGTGTTTTGATTCCCATTTGGCATGCAGCCAATAAGCTGCCAGAAGTGAATCGTTACATTCGGCTGATCCTCCCAATCATGCACCACTACGGAAGACACCCGACAAAAGCAATTGACTCAATTCTGTGTACGAAATAGTTCCTTGACACTTTTGCAGCTATGGCCCAAGACAAGCAACACCCAAAACTCCTCATCCAATGCATACACCGCGCGGGTCAACAATCCTAGTCACTCCCCACACGCCCTATTCCTACATCTACATGTCCTTGGCCCTGAGCTTCTTCAGCCGAATGGTGCCCTCAAACACGGTCCGGTCAATGGCCGCCGCTACCGTCAGCGTGCCTCCGATGATGGCACACAGGCCGGCCAGGAAGCCCGCAAATGTCTTGGCCCGCTCCTCCCGGTTCACCACCTTCATCGGAGAGATATCCTGTACCAGGTCAGCGAGACAGAACAGAGACATGGGGACACGAGACCAAGACCCGAGACACAGAGATGCAGAGACAAGGAGACGCAAGACATGAGCCAATGGCCGACTTACATAGGAAAAGAAAACGCCCGGAATGCCGCCGCGTGCGTGCAGCCTCTCTTGGTGGCCTTCGGCGGCGTCGTCGCCGCCCTGCAGGCTCCGCTTGTGGCTGGTGACCGAGTACTGGTGGGTCTCGACGCTGCCGTCGGCCAGCAGGCCGTAGGAACCGACGTCGGCCGAGTCGTGGTCGTCGACGTAGCCGCGGAAGGCCTTTTCCCAGCCGAGGGCAAGGTAGGACGTCGGGACGATCTTGATAAAGTACATAAAGTTGAAGTTGGGGTCCTCCGTCTCCTGGTGCACGCCGTCGAGCGGGTTGACATGGTGGTTCGTCCATGGCTGATCCTTGACCGACGTCAGGTGCAGCGTCTCGGGCAGCTGCGGGCCGAAGCGCAGCGAGTGGACAGTGTGCGTAAAAGAGTGCATCTGCGGCGTCGGCATGTCCCAGTAGTTCTTGAGGTCGTGCACGTGCATGTTGCCGTTGCTGAAGCTGCGGCCCGGCGCAATGTGGAAGTTGCCCACGACCTTGTTGACCCGCAGGCCGCCCTCGATGCGGCAGCCCTCGCGACGCTGCTCGTCGATACGCTCCGCATAGTGCTCGCGCTGGCACTGCTCCACGTTCTCGCCCTTGCCAAACGCCCACGACGCCGACGCGTACGCCTCCCGCACCTCGTCGCACGTGGTACAGCAGCCGGCCTTGATCGCGTGCGGCGGCGGCGTCGCTCCGTAGCACTGCCCACAGTATTCCGGGTCCATGTGCGAGGCCGCGTCCCCGTGCAGGTCCAGAGTCTTCACCTCAATCTCCGCCCCGCCCTCGCTCTCCGGCTGCAGCCGCACCATGCGCACGCCGTGCTGCACGCCGTGCTGCTGCTCGCCCGACACGTCCATCACGTCGAGCGTCATAAGCTCGCAGGGAATCCGGGGAAATGTAATGTTGAGGTGGATCTCCATTCTCTCTCCTACAAGGCGCACATCACGTTAGCAAACCGCACCCTCGGCCCATCGCCTCTCGCCCGCAGAAACCCACCTCGTCCCTTGTCCACGACCAGCTCTGGGTGCACCACGACGCGCCGGTAGTCCAGCCACTCGCCCCAGGTCAGATACAGCACCACAATCAGCGACACAATGGTCACAATGCCGCCCGAAGTTGTACGGATGCGCGCATCCTCGACCGTCTTAGTGAAGGCATCGAGCCTCGTAAATCTCGACCTGCTTGCCATTGCTGCGATAGCAAAAGTACGTCGATGGCTGAGATCGCCCGCGTGCTATTGGGAAAATGAGATCACGCTATGTGTGTCTGGCAGCTCCAAAACGCGATTAGAAGGAAACGCTGAAATGCGGTCGAAACGCGAAGCTCGAAGCTTTCGATGCGCAGAGCTCTGCGTGGAACCTTGCTGTTCCAGAAGTCGGAAATAAGACAGTCAAATAGCTCCCACTGGAAAAGAAATAAAAGAGAGCAACGAGGCGAGGGGATCGCAGTGGGGGGTGGATAAGAGGAAGACAGCCGATGCTGCAGTTGTGCTTCGGGTTCTCGACAACGGCCTGCCTCGTCGATCGGTACCAGAGTTAAGGCCACCTTAACATTTCTCCCCCTAGTGCTGCAATAGGTAGCTATTTTGGTTAGGCCAGGTACGTGCTCCCGGAGATCGGTACTTCATTTTTCCGCTAGGCAAATTAGAGGAGACGCGTATTCGCACGGTACTCCGTATTACTCGTACGTGGAACGGCCTCGATCGAGACAAGTCGAGTCATCCCCTTGGAATTGTGGCCGCACCACCGTCTCGACTTTTCCCCGCCTCCTGCCGAAACGTCGTCACCATGTCCGACCCACGGCCTACTATGCACCTGGACCGGTGCATCATCCGGCCCTTTCGCGCCTCGGACATCACGCCGTTGTGCGAAGTCTCCAATGACGCAGAGATAGTCCGCTTCATGCGCGACCGCTTCCCTCACCCGTACACCGAGGCCGATGCGGCTTCATGGCTCCGGATAGCCCGAGCTGTTGGTCTGCCAGAATGGAAGGAGGGCGATCCAGGCCCAGAGCCGGGTCCACCGACCGTCTTGGCCTTGGCCATTTGCCTACCCGACGATACATGCATCGGTGGCATCGGCTTGCAGCTAATGGGCCAAGACGGAACTGAGAGACTCACCCGCGAATTGGGCTACTGGGTTGGCCGAAAGTACTGGGGCCTTGGCATCGCCGGTGAGGCGGCCTACGCCATGTCCCGCTGGGCGCTCTCTCCCGCGGGGAGCAGCCTTGTGCCTACCGGCGAAAATCTGGAGCGCATCGAGGGCTGGGTTTCCGCAGGCAATGCAGCCTCGGCCAAGATTTTGGAGCGTTGTGGCTTTGTCCGCGAAGGCCTCCGTAGGCGCTCCATTATCAAGAACGGCATTTTTGACGATATCGTTGTTTACGGCCTCTTGCGGTCAGATATCTCGCCGATAGAGGGCGCCGAGACTACGACATGAACTCGAGCATAAATAGATGCCAAATGAAACAATGACTTGCTGTTTTTTCAAAACCTAGGCATGCATTCGTAGCCAAAACTTCAGTCCTCCAAAAGTACGGATGTCTCCATCTTAGTTTTTCGCCCTGCTGTACCTGCCAAACATCTTGGTCCAAGAGGCGTCAAAATCATCCAGCAGAACGGCGCTGGGCGAGTATGGACGATGAGGCCCGCCGATGTCCCTCTTGCGCTTTCCGGGTGTGACATTGGCTGCTGTGATGTTACCACAGTTGGGCCGGATCAGCTTATCACCAAATGTGTCCGCCGTCCAGATTATGACGCCGTTTGACCAGCCAAAGCCCTCCACCACAGTGTACTCGCCTCCGCCGCCTGCCACGTTGGTCGAATTCTCGGCATACTTCTCAAATATTGTACCGTTGTCTGCCGCCGACAGGCCGGGAAGCTGTGGTGTTAGCGATGTCGAACCGCCAGTGGCATACCAAGTGCAGAACGCTGAGTCCAGGTAACGCTGTCCAATTTCCAGCGCAAGTCCTTGGATATCCTGGTAGTTTGGGTCGTCTGTACCAAACTTGGCCGGTGTGTTCAGCAGGCCTTGCATCAGAACATGCTGCAATGGTGGCCACACATTCGGCTCATCCCATTGCTGGCCCGTCCTCAAGTTTGTTGCCGCAATTCCGCCGGCTTTGGTGTCCAACAGCTCACTGATACGGGCGTACGCCAGCTTCACCGCCAGCGGGTCGTCTTTGAGGTAGGGATGGGCAGCGCCCGTCCAAAACGGGTAAAATTGTGCGACGTTGAAGAGCACTTGGGTTTCGTTGGTGTCAGAATTCGACGGCACATAGATGTTTTGAGCATGCGAGCTGATGTTGTAGTCAAAGTAGCTCCAGAGCGTCGAGTTCCACATCAACGCATGCATAGCATCACTGCGCTTCTTGGCGGCTTTGGCCCATGAAGCGGCTGCTGAGTGATTCCCGGTACTTTTCAAGAAGCCGCTGATTGTAATCTCGTTCCAATACAGGATCGAGTTAAGGTCGACAGGAACAACGTTGTCGACATTGAGCGAGCGCAGCGGAAAGTAGTCACCTCGAACAGCGTCACCTGGCCGCGCCAGCCAGCGAGTACTATAGTCCCAACCCGATTCAGCACCACTTGCGAGTTGGGAGTATAGCAAAGATTTCTCAGTCTCATTGAGCGGCGTTGGTTCGTCATAAATCTGTCCAGACATGGCGTAATATGATTTGTTGTTTGCCGTAGTATAGTCTTCTAGGTATGATTCGGGACGAGGCTGGTTGTTGAGGACTGAGTATCTATGGATGGAAATTGTATTAAAAATATACTCGTATACACCAGAAGATGAAAAAGGGTCGCTTACCGGTTCAATGTGTATGTGTGGTTGTCTGCGGCTGTAATGGATACAGAGCGGTTGGTGGTCCAGAATTCATGCTCTTTAATCAACAGCCCCAGAGCTCGCTCGAGAATAGTCGTATCGTTTGTATGCTCGATGTAGACGCGCACCATCTGCGACAACACAGGAGGTTGCGAGCGGTTGAGATAGTAAACTCGGGCACCGTTCGGCACAAAGCCGAACTGCTCAACAAAGTCGAGAAAGTTCTCAATAGTGTTGCGTGAAATGTCGATAAATGAACCGCCAGTGCGTAGAAGGCCCTCAACGATCCAGTAAGAGTCCCAATAATAGGGCTCGCGGAATCGGCCGCCGGCAACCACAAAAGTACGATTGACAGACACGAAACTGGATTGGCAGCCAGTGCAGTTGGATCCTGCAGTGCCGCCGCTGTACTGGCGAGTCAAGTCCGGCCAGATATCGATAACTTTCTCCACAAACTCGTGAATGACGGGATCGTGGAGTTTTTCAATAAACGTTGCATTTGTAGTGAGTTGCTCTGCAGGCACACTTTCGAGCTCGCCGCCGGCGGCAGCAAAATATTCACTAAGAAAGTTGAGGAGCTCTGTGTTGTTGCTTAGTGGCTTGGTCAAGTTCGCATATGCGGCCAGCACTTCATCGAGTGGCCGGATGGTTGGCCTGATCACATTCAATTAGATTCCTCCTTGACGAAATTGCCTTGAGTCGTGGTCCAAAAAACTCTGACAAACTATTCGCCTGCCTTGTTGAATGGACACGGCAATTGGGAAGAGGAGACGTACATGTCCACAAATGTTTTGGAGTCAGAGAACGGAGCTGCGAGCTCGATCTGCTTGAGGATATCGCCATGGCAATACAGGACCGAATCGCAAGGGGCAATAACGGTTGCATTCTCGAATAGGCCTGCGACGGGGGAAACAAAAAGGATGAAAAGGGCGTAAGCTGTAATAGCTGTTCTTGCAGCAGCAGCGAGGCTGCGTGAAAGAGCAACGGCTTCCATATGGATAAGGTTGAAATATAACGAGGCAACTATCGAGAGACGCCCAAAACAAATAGAGGAAATAGGATGTAATTCTAGAGAAGGCAGGGAAGGAGTGGCCAGCTGCTTCTACTTTGTATTTAATCAGGCGCGGTTCTCAAAATGAAGGAGGAACGGAAAGCCACCAAGTGCAAATATTTCCAACAACCCAACCTTTCCTGAAAGTGCTTGCGATGCAACAAGGGAAACTAACACCCCCTCACCGGCCCGATTCTTCATGTCGGCTCTATTATGAAAATGGTAGCCAAGACGTTAGGATTTCCACGCATGGTCAAATCAACGGTTGTGTCGCCCCCTCGAGCCCAGTTTAGGAAGGCGTGACCCCGCGGGAGGGGGCATGTCCACAAGTTGGAAGCATGGCCGGCTTCTGGGTCCCCGGCCAAGAGCTTGCCCCACGTTTTCGGGCACTGCAGATCCATGTTTGCTGCGTTGTCACAGGTGACGTCAGGAAAAAGAGCAAAATCCGGGGAACTTTCACGGTCAGCTGCAAGGGATTTCGGACCGAAAAACTAGCAGTACAACAAAGTGTGTGGAGAGTCTAGAAGGCTGCAGACGGCGAGAGGCGTTTCGGTTTCTCCGTCTGTGACTAACTCGAATTACTTGGGCACGGCACACTCCGAGCCAATCACAGGGCGCCACCGCGCTGTATTCTACGAGTAGAGTCCGACAATGTCCTGTTGGATAGCGGCTCTTAATTATTGGAACGCTGTGCATTACCGTAACCGACTATGACTGGAACCACGCTTCGGTGTTACCGCTCTTCTCACTTGGAGGCCGTGTAAATCGACTTGCTTGCACCGACAGTTGTAGGCGCCTTGCCGGCTTCGGCCAGTACTTTGTCAAACAGGCGTCCGAGGCGGGGAACGGTTTCGGCGCGGTTCTGGTAGATTTGAAAGTGCACCACGAGCCGCTCTGGCCAGACCTTGAGGCCCTCGGCCGTGCCCAGCTCGACGAAGCGATCCGGATCGATGCCGCTGGCCGCAAAGTCCAACCACACCATGTTGGAGTGTACCGGGTACCGCAGCTTGCCACCACGATCCGTCCACATGGTGCCAATCTCGCCCGCCAGCGTGTGGCTGAGTTGCATCAGGCTGCCTTTTCCGCTGGGGTCCGACCCAAAGGTCTCGTCCACGGCCACGCGCGCAGCCGCCGAGATGACGCCGGCCTGGCGCGTGCCACCGCCAATGGACTTGCGGACCCAGTTGGCGTGCTTAATCACGTCCGCCGGCCCCACGATGATGCTGCCAATAGGCGCGCCCAGGCCCTTGGAGAAGCACATGGAGACGGTGTCGAAGCAGGCCGCAAAGTCTACCAGGCTGCCGGCGCCCGAGGCCGCTGCGTCCCACAGCCGTGCGCCGTCGCAGTGCATGCGGATGCCCTGGCTGCGCGCCCACTCGGAGATGCGCTGTACCTCGGCCAGTGGCATGACCATGCCGTTCAATGTGTTCTCCAGGCTGATGACCCGTGTCGGACAGCCGTGGATATCATCGCCCAGCACGGCGTTCTCCTTGACTTCCTCTAGGGTCAGGTAGATGTCGTTCTTGGGCAGCACCGGGATGAGCATGGCTCCACTCAGAGAGCTCACTCTGTCCGCGAGGTTAAACAGACTCATTGACGGACACGCGAGACCACTCACCCTCCAGCCTCGTGGATGAAAATGTGAGACCGACGGTCGCAGAGAACAGAGTGCGGCGGCTGCGTCAGGAGAGACCGAAGCGCGACTTGGTTGCCCATGGTTCCAGACATGACCAGAAGCCCGGCCTCCTTGCCGGTGAGCTTGGCACAGAGCGCCTCAAGGGCCAATGTCGTCGCATCCTCCTTAACGACATCGTCAAGTAGTGATGCCTTTTCGATCGCAGCCAGCATGGAGGCAGTGGGGGTTGTCATGGTGTCGCCTAGGAAGTTGGCAACGGCACACAAACGAAGCCAGGAAGAGGGGGAGGCCTACTCCGGAGATCGATGCCACCAGCACCGGCGCTACCGATCCAGGTGCTGGGCTTGCTTTCCTCGCTCTGGGCCATTGTGGAAGACAGATATCGGGCCTGTTGCTGATGCAATCGTCGGGAAACTGTAAAAGATGGCCGCACCCGTTATAAGTAGCCGGCCAACAGCCATCTTTCAGTGGGCCATCTTACCAACAGCTGCTGCGGGGGGGCAAGCGTAGATTCTCGGAAGGAAGCCGGTCGAGCCAATTCCCCTTGCCAGAGTAGACCAGCGCCGTGTATGATTCAGACTTGCCATTTGATATGCTGCGACGGTAAGATACGATAACACGGCGATTTCCAGACGTCAATAAGGGCGAGGGGTCAAAGCCCCACCAGGACCGCCATTATTACAGTGGCCATTGGAATTACATAATCATGATTGATGGACTTTCGGCAGTAGCGACCAGAGCATGGCATCAGTGTTATTATTTGGGTAGGACATCTTGCATTCTCCATCGTGCATCCGTTTGGGAGTACGGCATCCAGGATGTAAGGAACACAGCTACACCTGGTCCTACCCGGCCGTACGTCACCAGGCATATGCGGCTTCTGCGGCTACCATCGGGTTTAGAATGCGCCGGGCAACGCTCTCGTATGCCTCACGCTCAATGACGGCCCCGAAAAACAGACATTTGACGACGCCAGCAAACCCTTGCTTCAGCTCATCCATCACATCCGGGCGCATGAGGATTGGTAGCGGGTACTTGGCGGCCAGATCGAACCACGCCTGGATGGGGGCCAGCTCCTTGTCCAGAGACGGATTGAGTGTCGTGGCCAACCGGAAGAGCGTCTCAAGAGAGATATCGGGGGCCTTCCAACTGATCGAGTTGCTCGTGCCGTGCCCTGTTGTGCCATGGGGGTTGGCGGCCGAGGATGCCTCTTCATAGTCTTTGCTGTTCGTGGCGTAGACCGCCCTGTGGACCGAATCGGTTGCGTTGCGAAGGAGTAGTCCAGTGGCCATGAGGGCATGACCGGAAGCGCAGAAATCTCCGGCAGGCTTGCAGAACTGGTGGCTGACATGGTCCCAGCAAACGTGCTCGAGCCTGGGCGATGTTAGCGTTCCATGTAGCGAATCGCCAGAAGGCCAGAAAGATGATCATGTACGTACGACAGGATAAAGTTGACAATGGTATGCACTTCCTCTAGACTCAACTGCAGCAATTCTGGGATCATCGTGAGGGCCGGTGTCGCGCCACTTGACGGATCCGCACCGAGCACTGAATCGAAAGTCGAAGGTGCCGTCGAATCGAACAAAGGATCGGTAACAAAGGTCGACGTAGGAAGACTCGACTGCACGGTAGCGTTTTCGCTGCGAGGCGGCGAGGTCGAATGGGCCGACGAGTTCGAGATGCAGTAGACTGGAGTGCCGACCGATTTGTCCATGACGAGGGTGACGGTGATATCATCGAGATTAATGTCGTCGAACATGGACACGATGGCTTCGTCCTTGGTGTTGGTGGTCTGGACGGCTGGCGATCCCCACGACGACAGAGTCAAGGGGGACACGTCGTCTGTGATTGTGCCCATATCCCACATTTTGGGCGAAGACACGGTCGGGGCCGACGACAAGACGACCGCGGGGACATCTTTTCGAAAGGAGGTACCGACTGTCAAATCCGACGGACTGCTACCGCTGCCCGGGATGTTGACGTGGAAACCGAGGCGCTTGCGGATCGCAGCATTGTCATGTCGCAGGCTGCGGCTTTCCTTTTCGACAGAGGTGATGAGGTCACGTAGCATATGCACATCCACCTCCAGCTGGCGAAGATAGTCGGCTTTGCGCTTGCGGTGCTGGACTTGGGCACGGCGGACCTGGATGCGGCGGATCTGTGCTTTTGTCAACGGCACATCTTCAGGCGCTGCCGGTTCGCTTTGTTCGTCGTCTTGTTCGTCGTCACTGTCGCCATCGTCGACAGCATACAGGTCCTCGGCCTTGGCGGGGGACTTGCGGCTCTTTGCTATGCCGCGGAAGCCAGTTAGTTCGCATTCAGACATTGTCGATATAAAGGGCTGTGCAATAACAAGAAGCAGTATAGCAAGCAGAATGGCTTTGGCACGCCGAAAACGCCTTGTCGGTCAAGGAAAACACAGAAAGCATATAAAGCGTAAAAAAAGCAGCTACTTGCCACATTTTTCAAACAGGGCATAGCATTACCAATTTCTCCGCCTACCGTCCGCCGACGGGAGAGACATTCAGACCCCGGGAGATAGACAAGCTAAGCAAATACTTTGCTTCCGCGGAGACAAATCTGGAGCGGGCCGCTCGAAAAGACGATAAGTCATCAAAACAATTCCATCGTCTCATGCACACCCCCCCCTTTCCAGGCAGCCCAACCCCCTCCGGGATGTCTCAACCATGAGATGGAATAAACGCCATGACAAATCATGCTAGGGGCATTGACCAGCGGCTGGCCTCTGCCACTCGGAGAGATGGCCACACAATACGCCACAACCGCTGGCCGTGCCGCCCACCAGACGAAAGAATGACAAGGATGCAAGTCGAGACGCACGTACACGAGATGGCTTGCTTGGTCGCCTTCTTCGTGCGCTTCCAAAACGAAGTGAACGATGGATGGGCCGGCTCCGGCGGTCCAGACTCCATCGTGATGGCTGCTGGTGTGATGTCGTGCGATTGTGTCGTCGGGCAAACTGGCCTGTTGTGGACTAGGGACGTTGTTGGGTAGCAAGTGATTTGGAATCCACGGCTAATGAGGAGGGGTTAATACGACAGAGACTCTCACACCGAGCGGCGCATCTCACACCGGCCAGCTAATCGCAATTTCCGATCACGTGGATTTCTGATATCAATGGTACTCCGTACATACATTCACTTTTTATCATCCTAATATACGCCCTGCGCCGAGCTCCAGCCACCCACCCCAAACAGATGTACAAAAATAATCAAGATCCGAAAACAATGCGTTTCATGTGCAATTCGTAACACCGGCTCTCCGGAGCCATGCCAAACCGAAACAAGGGAAATTGGGCCCCGTGGGGAATCCATGCTGTTACCATTTCTTACGCATCCTCCTCCAGATCGGTTGCTGTATCCTCCTCGAACCCTTCGTCGCCGCTGACGTAGTTTCCGCTCTCGTCGCTGTCTTCGTCGCTGTCCTCTTCGTATCCGCCCACCCCTGCGATTGGAGTCCACTTGAGATAGTCGCCTTCCAGCCATCGCTGGCTTGTTGGTAGCAGATATGGGTCGAAAGGGAAGTTGCCCTCCAGCTGCAGACGCTTCTCGTCGTCGACTGTGTAGCCTGCGTCTTCCCGCAACGCGCCTCCAGTACCGTAGTGACCGGACACAAACTGGGACAGGTGAACGGCCTTGTTGCTTTCCAGCCGTGGAAAGATGTACATGAACCGCATCGAGTGCGCCAGCTTGGCAAATTCGGAAACGATGGCAGGCGAGCAGACCATCAGCGGGTTGAAGACTGAGTAGAAGACGTTCGAGAGCGTCTGCTTCAAGCCGGGCATCCACTCCAGTTCCTGGCCCACAAACGAGGCCGGGACTTCAGGGTCGACAATGTCAGGGTATGCATCCACCAAGTCGCGCCACCGGAAGCAGAAGATATAGAGGAGGGCTTGCACCCATGAGTAGAGCTCCTGGTATCGCCGTAGGTCCGGGCCCCGGCAGCCGTCGCCGTTGCTGCGCCGGTACATGTCGACGCGGTGGCAAAGGATGCTCACAACGTTCCGGACTGTATCCCGCGGTACGCGCGCTGCTCGCGCCACGTAGCTGCTCAGATATGACGCGGCGGCCTGGCGTACCGTTGCTGGCCGGTTGGATTCGAAGCCCAAATTCAGCAGCGTCCCCGTGAAAATGTCCTGCAAAGCAAGGCTTCTCTGACTGAAATGGAAGACGAGGAATTGTGCGTGGCGCGAACTGGGCACCGTGAGGATAAAATTGACAAAGTCGGACAACATGTCTCCGAGGCACTCTTGTGAGCGGTCCGAGTCTGGATCTTCGAATTCGGCAGAAAACAGGCCAAAAAGTCGTTCAAGGATGGCGTCCAGTTTCTGTACCAGCTTAGCAGACTTGTCGACTCTGCTCGCCTCTGCGTCGTAGTCTGCGTCGCCGAAGCCCGGTAGGTCGCTCTCGTCGGCTTCGCTATCCACATCGTCGTCATCGACATCGTCGCCGAGCGATGTGTCGCCATCCTTGGCCGTCAACTGTAGGAGTACCCTGGATACCAAGTCGTCGTCCATGTCGCTGAGATCCAACTGGAATTCGGTATCCATTTTCACCAGGTTCGATGTTACTGCCTCGAGCAGTTCTGGACCGAGTTTCGGAGCATAGCCGCGGATCTGTAGGACGTTGTCGAGGTACGAGAGGTAGACGCTCTTGGGTTCGGTCGGTAGCGGAAACTTTTGCGACACGATCTTGCAAACGGCAGACCGCGCGGCCGGGAAGAGTTGCAAGATGTATTCGAGCCCAACATGGAGCCTCCGTTGGGCGGTCTCGCGGTCCACACTGGGAAACTCGGCAACGGTCCAGGATGAAGGACGCGGCTCCATGAACCAGTCGATGATCATCTGGTGGGGCAAGTCAGCGGTGGTCGACTCAGCCTCGGCAGTAAAGAGCCGCTTACCTCGAGGACAGGGCGCATGTAGATTCCTTGGGCGCTGACCAGAGCAGCAAGAACTGACGGCTGTTAGCATCCTCCATGCCTCCTGAATCGTAGCCAGCGTGATCGAAGGAAGACATACACTGCACATAGGCACGGAAGAACTTGTCGTCGCGTCCTATCCACGAGCAGCCAAGGATTTGCTTCACCAGGGTAGCGCACGACTTGTTCAACATCGGAGTGCAGTTTGTCAGCGCGAGGACATATAGCACCAGCTCCTCTGGCTTCACGCCGTCCGCCTCGTCGTCCGGACCTGGGTCGGCGTAATCGTCCTTGTCGTCGGAAAAGGCCTCCTGTAGCTCAATGTACTCTTGGTTATCCCCCGCAGCCCGCCGTTCTAGGGCGTGACGCACTGCCCGCTTCGTCTCGTCCAGTGTGCGTTTGCCGACTTCCGTGGTCACGTTCAGGCTGAGGTCGAAGTGAACGGTTTTCTGTCGTTTGTTTAGGGGGCTGCTTGATCTGGTGGCCTGCGCCCCCTCCCCCGCTTGTGATCCGTTGTCTTCGCCCTCCGTGCTGTCTTCACGGTCGCCGATCTTCCTCTTCAACTTGGATCTGTCGGCGACGGTAGGGAATTTGGATTTCTGCGGCGTGCTCGAGTTTGTCCGTAGTATGGACTTGATGGACAAGCCCGAATTGCTGACGGGGGACAGCAAACCGCCGACCGCTGTCGGCGTAGTTGGGCCGGACATCGCTGCTATCATGCTCTCTTATCCACAGTCCTTGGTGAACGGCGTCGGTAGCGACAAGTAGAAAAGGGACGTTATTTTATGTATTTGTCGGAAGAATCGCTGGTGCTCTCGGTAGATCGTGACAGCATCGCTTGCGTGCCGGGTTCGATGGTCGATTCAGCCCGCTGGCTACGGAAAATCGCACAAAATAAAAAATGTAGATCGCTGGTAAAGAGTGAAAAGCGAAAAATCAGAGGATCGCTCGAGGTTGTGGAGGGTGGGACAATAGAGAGGAAGTCGCGTGGAAAAAATATGAATAGCCTTAGCCTTTGGCTTCGGTTTTTTTTCGCGGGGCCTAGTGCAAGTTGGTCACGTGCGCTATTAACAGACTTTAGATGGGCATTTTTAATGATTCACGGCCGTTATTAGTTGAGGACCGAATAGTACTAATCGATGGCAGTTCACGTAGATGCGTGTATACGAGTATTTCTCGGGTATTCTGACCGGAATGGATAATCGGTTCATTCTGTGGCTTCCTCCTTATGGCTGTAACTGCCGGTTAATTCCCCGAAATCGTCCCGTGTCCTCAGCGCAAGTAAGACGGGGGTCTCACACAGCGTGGCCAGCAAAAGGCGAGCCGCGTCTCGATGTCTCGATGCCCTTGTGTTTTCAAGTCACACAATCCAACGGCAATGTCGTAACACAGTGTCGTGATCAGCGGCAAACGAACCCAACAACAAAGCAAACCGCGTTTGTAGAAATACGAAGAGGCTCGTGAACCAAGAGTCGGCGTGTTCATTTGAAAACACAGGGCAAGTAGCGAATCACGTCTGCGGAGCTCTACCTCTGGTCGTGGATTATATTGAGATAGTAAAAGTAATGAGATTGAGAACAAGCAGTAGCAAATGCCGAACAGCCTCCCAACTTTGCCACGAGAGCGATCTCATGTTAGCATCAGTTGCAGCGAATACGCGGTGTGCCCACGGGGAATCTATCGACAGACCACAAAGAAAGCACTATAAAATCAAATAGGAGATAAACAAACACACCAGCATAGGCACCCCAAAAATAAAACCCAACAAAAACCCCCAAGCAGCCGAGGCTAGAACTTGAAGGCCATGCAGACAACCGAGGAGCCGTGCTTTCTGTGCTCACTGTTCGGGCCGCACTTCCTGCTCTCTCGCCTAGCTCTCTGCATTCCGTCCATTGATTTCCTCCCGTTTTCTGTTCCAAAAAGAGCATGCTCCCGTGTGTACTCAGCTGTGTTTCCGCACTGCGGTGGGATGGATGGCACCAAGCACAATCCCCTCTTTCCCACCAGTCGCTTTACTGATACATATTTGAAGCTAGAGAGCGAAGCGCCTTGTAGCACCCAAGATGTGGGTGCAACTCACCCGGCGCGCCAACCCTAGTATCCTTCGCCATCGGCGGCCCCGTTGTGGCCTGCCTGAGCACTGTAGATGTAGCCAGAGGCATCTGCGCCGCCCTCGGCTTGCTGTGCAGCCAAATCAGCGCTTCCGTCAAAGGAGCCTGTCACAGTACCAGAACCAGCGCCCCCGGCTGCGCCATAGGCCTGGCCGCCCGGGTGGCCCGGTTGGTTATCTGCACGGTTCGATTGGGACTGCTGCTGTGGAGAGTTAGATGGTGCGAACAGAAGCGTGGCGCGCGACAGTGAAAGGTAGCATCGTGCAAAGAGGGGCAGGCTGGGGTGGGAGGACTTACTTCGCGATACTTGGAGAGGTAGATCTTGAGAGCCTCGGCGTAGTTCTCAAAGCCCAAGGACGTCATAGCAAAGAGAATGTCCTCGCCGTTCACGGTTTTCCGCTTTTCCTGGTGGCACTTTTCGGACGCTGTAGGGGATCCAGGGAGGATTCCGTCAGTGTGGGAGCGGCAACGGGGGGTCCACGGCCACGTACCTTCGCTCGTGATGAACGAGATGAACTCGCTGACGCACTCCTGCATGCATTCCTTGGCTTCCTTGGCGATCTTTGCGTTCTCGGGAAGAGCGTTTTTCATAATGCGAGCAACTGGCGCAAAATTCCGAATGTTAGCATCGTATGCATCATGCTTGTTGGCTCGCGAGGACGAGCCAGTCGTCCCGTCGGGAGACTCCGAGGGCGATGCTTGGCGCCGAGACATGAGCGGGCAGCGCGAGAGGAGGGCCACAGGGACAGAGGCGCAACGTCTGGCTTATATGCAGCGGCTTGGTTTGGCTGAATTGAGATGACAGTCTTCCGCAAGCGACGAGCTGCTGCTTTGATCACGGCATGGGCGTGTGCCAGACGAGCAGTACAATGGACAGATGGCCCAGATCCTCCAGAGGGAGACAGCCGTCACCCCCCTCTCCTCTGCTGGTGCCCGCCTGTGGGAGGTATGACAGTCTGCATGGCTCATCGAACAAGCCATATGCGTTTGCACGACACGGCCCCAAAGAGGCCCTCGTAGGCGGACACACGTGCGCCCAAGTCGCAAGGAAAGGAGAACGGGCAAGGGCAGAAGGGGCGCGCTTACCATTGGCTATGGGCAACCAGCGGTCTTGCTCCTTGACCTCGAACTCATAGCTGAGAGAGCTCGACTGTGGGTCTTGGGGGTCATTCATTTGCGGTTCCCCAGGGGACTGTACGCCTTGGTCGACATCTTTTGGAGTGGATTGTGGGGAGTCGGACATATTTGGCTACCTGCAGCGGATGCGAGCTGCTTCTTGTAATTCCTTGGACTGCTAACTCGCACAGATGGCCGGGGATGAGGTGTCCCTGACACGTTGCAGGGCGGCAGGGCTTGCGACCAGGTTTTTCTTGGGCCGCAGGAGGTGCAGAAGCGTTGCGCCAGGCCAGATCGGACTAGCTTTCTGCGTCTCAGACTATTTTCTATTACTCCTGACCGGTCTTTTGGATTTCCTGCCCGACGATTTAGTCCCCGTCCAAGAAGTAGTAGCAGGTGGAGGGGTGGGTGGCTTGCTTGGGGAAGCAGAGGCGGAGGGTTTGGCAACAAGAGGGAGTGGCAGGATCGGGAAAGGGTAGCAGCCAGTGTGGGCATGCGTTAATGGCTCTGGCGGCGGGTCCGTAAGACTGAACTGACCGTTGGAAACCCGGCGCCTTTTTGGCTCGCCCTATTCGTATTCGCCCGCGTTTGTGGCAGGCGTTGGATATGTCAAGGGTGTCAATAGACGGAGCAAACGTCGCAGTCTCGCGATCGCCTGTCGTATTCAAAACCAAGGTGGCGGCAGACTGTCTTGCAAACACACAAGCTCACGCCTATCGATACAAGCCTAGTCTTATCAGTTCATCGAGCTCTTCCTGTCGCTGCCGCGCTTCCGTCGCGGTTGGCTGAATGCCACATCTCTGGTTACACCAGGATGCTCGTACAGGCCAGAGCTGGTTGGCTGCTTATACGGAAGAGTGCTCACCTAATTTTGACCGCCCAAGGAAGTTGTGCAGTGAGGCTGTGCCAAGGGAGTCGAATGCGGATGGAGGGGTTGGCTGGTTTGGCTGGCGCCCTCGGGCAAGTGATGTGAGTGGATGAAGCTGTGAGCTTGCGGCATCGCGTTAGAGACCCATCCGAAACCGCACGCCCTCCTCCCAGCAACAGAGCCAACGTGGCACAGGTCGCAACAAAAGGTGCCCGGCCCACCCAACCGCCAGCAAACACAGCTTCGGGAAGCAACAGCCACGCGCACCTGACGAATGAGCTGTTTGTTGATGCAGGTGACAGGCGACACTGGCAACAGCGACCGGGAGGCAGGCGGAGCATACAGGCACAAACCGACGCACGAACGGCCACACGCGCAAAACGCAGCTTACCTTGAAGGTATCTTGAAAAATTGGCGCCTCGAGCTAGGGATGCGGGAGACCATGCATTGATGGGCTGCGACGACGTGGGGTGTGTGGCGCAATTGCGATGCTGGGGAGGAGAAAAAATACAGATCAGAAGACAGTAGGGAGAGGGCGAAGGCGATCGACCGGGGAGCACGCGCGGGAGAAAGCGAGGGCAGAACAAGGTGTGAGAAGAACAAATTGTAGGAAAGCGGGTCGGCTTGTGCTGGTTGCGATGCGGTCGAAGCTTCAGCCGGAGAAGGGGGGGGTGGCAGGCAAGACAGCGCGACGGCTGCGTTTGCCGCTTTCCCATATCAACAACTTTTGGTTTTGGCGGCATTTTAGCGCGCGTGACCAAAATCGTACCGGCGTGTGCGGCCCAAAATGGCGAGCGCTACTTGTCGTCCCCCGCGTAAATAGCGCAGACAGCGCTGTATGCTCAGGTACCCCACCCGTGTCTTTACAAGTTCCTGCCATGTATCTACCGTTCCGTGCTGCAGTACGAGTATGAGGAGCAACCCACAAAACGGGCAGCCCAAACAGGCCACTGCGGAAAGCGCCAAAAGCGGCCTGGTGAAATCATATTGCTCAATTCATCGTTCTCTCGGCGCCACGGGCATGCAACTGGCGGCAACCCGGTGTATCGTCTACGTTCTCGTAGATCCCAGGGGGGAGCCGCCCTATGCGATAGGGCGGCTCGGCGGTGAAGACCAACCCCGGCGATCGGAAACCGAGCTAAACCAAGCGGTAAGCCGGCCGGCCTTTGGGAGTCGCATGCCAGCATTTCGCAGTGTGCGCCGGCTGGCCACTAATTCTTTCAGGCGTATGATGCCGCACCATGTGCTGACGCTTTCCTGTGTTCCCTTTCCCCGCTCGTTGTCCGATTCGGCCTGCCGCCATGCGGGCATTTATGTACGTTCCGCCTCGATGTTATTTATTCGCTCTGGAGAATTCGCAGCAGTGATTTGGCAATTCGTCAGGTCCACAGAAAACGTTTGGCTCTGATTGCCTGCCTGATGGAAGGACACTCGCCGGGACGGTAAGGCTGCACTACAGGAGGTTTCCTTGGTCCAATGAACGCCCAAATGCGCTACTATAGCATCCCATTGGGCAGAAATGCACAAATGGCGTTTAGGCGCAATTTGCCTGATGCGGTTGGCCTGGCTGCCCCGGAGCACAGAGATCTCGACTACTGCGCATGCAGTTGGAAAAATGATGTGTAGCCCAAGTCGGATAGCCGGCGTGTCCGAAGGGCACCCATACCTCGAACACGAGGGGAAAAGGACAGGAAGAAGAACGCTGGCACGGAGTCTGCTTTCCGTAGCCAAGAACCAGAATAGAACGCCGTGTCAAATATTGACAGCTGGCGATCGGCCAAGCCCGAAGCAAGCTTATGCGTAACACGCCTTTGCCAGGTTGGACAATGTGGCAGCCGGGTGACCGGGCACGCCGACTGATTGGACTTTGGACGTGTCCGCCCAACGCCTCCGGCCGCACGACTTGTAACCTGGTTGGGCGCCCAAACGGCCCTTAATGCCGGCCGGATAGAACCACGAACAGCGCACGAATACCAGACATTTTCTTGGCTGATGCTGAGGTGGTTCCAAAAAATGCATGTCTGATTCAATATTCCTGATTGTAAAACAGCACATTCAGCCGAGGCTTTTTTATCTGGCCGCCCTCCTGATGGTCAAGCGTAACATGTGGCAAGAAGAACAGGTTGGTACATTCTTTCACTCCCAGAGAGAAGCATCATCTGTCCCTGCTTGTTGTGGGCAGAGTTTGTTCACAAAGAATGGGAGCACATGATGCAGCCCTTCTGGGGAACCGATGCAGGCATCACGGCAAAGCCTGGCCAATAATATAGATCATGACCACCTCATCTCGGAGTATGCCCTAGTTCACGACGCCTATGCGATTCGATAGCCTCTGCTGTGCTCGAGATGCGCCGGCGGCTATGGTCTTTCATGCCATCGTAGTCGGATATTTTGTGACTGCCTCGTAGCTTTGAATCAAAACTACACTACTTGGACATTATTCTTTTTCTATCGTGCGATGATTGTCAGTAAACCATGCAAAGCTTGCACGAGACAGGACCAAAAGACGGGCGCTCACCTTCCACTTTTCCAGCTCGTCCTGTCTGGATTTATACTGCTTCACCAGATCATCAAGAACCTTGTTCAAGCCCTCCGTATTGGTCTTGAGTACTGGGATCACGTCCTGGACGGTTCGCTCAACAAGGACGCCGTTGATCATGCGGAAGCATTTGCGATCTTTCGGTACCGGATCCAGGGTTTCGAGAACGAGCCTGTGGCGCAAAGGCGCATGCTATCAGCAGAGAATAATACATGATGAGATCGCCCTCTCGTCCGCACTCACTTGTGCTCTTCTGCCTCCTGCTCGACATCGCCAATCTTTTGCGCAATCTGTTGCAGTGTGTTTTTGAAGTTGGAGTATTGAAGCTGGAGGTCTGCATGCATGCCACATTAGCAGGTCGTCCCGAGGCCTGAATATGGCAAACACGCCACTTACCTTGTTGCCGCTTTGCCGATGCAGCCGGGGGCTGCGCCGCCGCTTTTGATGCCATCACCGCGTGTGACGATACCCAGTCGGCAATGTGTCTCGTACGTAGAAGTCAAAGTGCGTTTGATGGCAGACGAGGGGCAGAAGCTTCCGCAAACAGTGGGGCACACCACTGGGGAGAGCGGGTCTACAGCAAGCCAATTAGTCGCGATCCTTTTCGTCTTAAAGTTTTCTGTCAGGCCATGACAGGATAGAGCCATCTTTGTCGCGATAATTCTTTTACAGCACAAGACGCTCGCCGGTCACCGATCCTCCGAATCTCCCCCCACCTTAGCGAACGTTATCGTCATATCGGCTATACCGAGGTCGTCTGGAGGTCGCAATGCATCCTCATCTCGACAACGTGCACAATGCGGGTATGCCCCATATTGGCTAGGTTGCTGTTCTATGCCCTATTCGCGGCTGACGGAAGGATTTCTGGATGATAGGTTGCGCAGAGGTTATGGCTGCATTCGAAGAGTGCCACGCAAAAGGGTTCCTATGGAAATCGATGGGCATGTGCAACGGCGCCAAAACGGCTCTGAGCGCGTGTCTGAAGGCGGAGCGGGCGAAACGAGTGACGGCAAACCGAACGGATGCACAGGAAAAGAAGGACAAGATCCGGGCGCTCTGGAAGGACATTGACGAGAACTCATGATCGTCTCTGACATCCCCTCCCTCTGGCCGACATTCCCCTTCACGACATAGCGAGATTGAAGTGGCCTTTGCGAGACGGAAGCAAGCTTCCCGTCAGCAGTCCTCGACTGGCCTCCGGGCGTGTATGATAAACCACAAAAGCATTCAAGTACGGCACGATGACACGAATAAAATGGTACTTAGGAAGAGGAGGGCATATTTGAACCGGGCGGTGCAGGATGCCAGCGGATGAAAGCAGCCGCGGGCTTCCTAATGGCGGGAGCGATTGTTCAACTTGTTGGAATATACAGAGTTAAAGCAAGTAAGAGCCATGGAAATTGGTGTGGTATTGAAAGGCCCTAGGGCACTACAATACCAGTACATAGCCGTCTCTCCTCTCATTTTTTATTTTATGCCTCTCTAGGCAGTTCGTTTACTCCTTGCGGAAATAGGCGCTGCCGAACCTCAACAGCCCAAACGTCGCGATGATGCTCAGAGCAATGGGAACTGGCTTCTGCAGGCGGATGGCGCGGGGAATGGAAGAGCCGCCCAAAATGAAGGAGGCGAGGAGGGCCAGCTCAACGCCATACGGCTGGCGGCTCTGCAGGCGGTAACCACCGGCGCCATCTGTTGCACATCCAAAGATGGTTAGTCGGCAGGAAGGTACAACGGGTCGACAACCTTTACATACACAGAGCTCCGACGGCAAGACCCGCAACAATGGACGGGATGGAACCTGTCCTGGCGTAGCCGATCACTCCGCCAGATGCGGTCAGTGCGGCCAGAAAGTATGCCTGAGTGTCCAAAGCCTGCAGGGTCGACGTTAGCAACGTCCGATGATGACGGGGGTGACATGTTTTGCTCGGTGGGGAGTTGGGAAAGCACAGCCGAGGCGCACCATTGCGTTGTCAGTGGGTTCAGCTAGAAGGATCAGATCGAGATAGTGTAAGAATCAACTGGATGATCTTGGAAGTCTGGTGCGAAGTTGTTTTGTGGGAGCAAGCGGTGCCTAAAAGTGAGCGGGTTGGGGTAGTTCCAATTGCGCCGAGGGCGAAAAGACGTTGCGGTTTCGTTACATAATCTGTGCAGAACATAGCGCAATTGGCTAATTCACCATACGGAGTCGGAGTACAACTACGGACGAAGGCACGGTGCGTCTCCAGCAGTCGGAGCTTTCAAAGAGCCTTATCGTAGATTAAAATGGGACGTGTGGATATCCCAGAAACAGGCTTCTTTGCCATGCAAGTCCGTATTGCTTGCACTATTGACGAGTACGAGTACTTGAACTCGCGAGCCGAGTCGGAATGGGTCGTCGGCATGCCCCGACCTTCCCCAAGCAGCTCGGTGACGGACACAGGAGATCTAATACTGTAGGATCAGGCCCCAGAGCTAGGCAAGAGTCCGGCATGCACCGCTGGACAAACAAAAGGTCCTTCCAATGGCATCGCTGGCCACGCGAGCTCGCATTACCCGTTACTACTAGGCCCGATAAAGATCGTGGAGAGGAAGAAACAGTAGCTGGCAACGAAACGACCGGGACTGGATATTCCCGCAGACCAATCATGGCAACGCCCATCGTTTCATGGAGCCGTCCCGCCGGAATAGACGAATAATAGTTGGATGTGCCTTGCTGTAGGCCTGGGGCGCAGGAACGGCGCGTGGGGCTGAGTGTGGCGCCGAGCGATTTTTAGGGTCGTCTTGCGCCCTCGCCCCCAAGTCTACAATTTCGCCTAGTCTTGTGAAAACGCCTTGCCCACGCGAGCCGGGGCAATGCCCGGGCAATGATGCCGGCGGGTTGTGTCCGAGCCATATTACTAATACAGATCGATGGGCATTGAAAATGCCTTGCCTGACTTGTGTCGCGCGGAATTGGTTTTTGGGTAGGAGCGTCAACCACCTGCTGTCTGGTGGAGACACTTAGCCACACCCCGCACCTCGTTTGTGTCGTGCTTTTCTTCTCTGGGCATTCTCCCGCCAGCATTGAGCTACCACACCCCATGCCGTATCGTAGCTGCTGCGCCATAACGCATTCTGCCATGCTGCCCGACAACCGTTCTTTGTACAGGAAAAAAAGGCCCGGCCGTTTTCTTTTCATTTTACCCCCCTCTAGCCGCAGAAACAAACATTTTCCGGCCGGCAGCGATGCGTCAAGGCCCCGCCGCTACGACCTAATTGGGCTACCTGGGCGATTGTTTGTGCAGCCCCAGACGGCGCAAGGAGAGAGCTAAGCGCTGGGCCCTTGTTTGACTCGTATGGACCGTATGTACTCGTACTGCGATAACTCGTGGTGTGGCCCATCGCTCCTGCCGCGCCCTGTCTCCATCCCCCCTTCTCGATCCTAGCTGCTCGCCATAAGGAGAGACGGCTTTTCAGCTGAAGGCCGGATGCAAATCTCTTTCCGCTCCAACCCAATCCTGGCCATTTCCCCTTTTCCTCTTCCCATTCTTGCACAGCCTTCTGGCCCTCCTTGCCCCCTGCGAACAAACGGGAAAAATCGAATGCCTTGCGTCGCACCCCTCGTCACCGAGGCATCTTCATACTAATTAAGCTTCGCATCACTGCGGTCGCTGGGACTCGGAAGCACGAACTGTCTCCGCCTTTGCCCTAGCAGTACACAGACTGCAACGCCAGCGGAATCGAACGCGACGGGAACGCGGATCCTTGTGCCCACTATCGCGCCTGAACCTTCGGACGGGCCTCCTGTCTTTCCTCCCGCCCCTCCCCGCTGTTACGCTCGTATCGTCCCCTTCTCTTCGCCTGCCCATATTCGTCTTCTCTGCCTGCTCTGCCTGCTCGCGCATAAAATACTAGGCGACCTCCCTCCCACTTTGCTCTTCTCCCCCGCCTCTGCCCGCGCCATGTCTTCCTTCCTCTTCCCCGATTTCCCTGCCCAGCTGGATAGCAACGACGACATCGACCAGCCTTCCCCCGCATCGTTTCACGACCCCAGCTTTCTGCCTCTTCCATCGGCTTCGATGATCAACCACGCCGACTCAACATCACCATCCTTGAATAATATCAATACCCCCGCCGAATCGGTGCTGAGCATCCACTACCAGTCTAGCGACTTCAGCGAGTTCGAACCCGGCGACGACAGCCTCTTCAACGCCGACTTCAGCGCTGTCGGCGGAAACGCGCCCTCGTTTCTCGATCTGTCTGACTTCAGCCTTTTTCCGGTGGACATCCCGGTGACATCGACAGTTTCATACGCTACGCCAGAACCGCACCCCAAGACGTACCTCATCAGCCCCGATCAGACCCCGGCGCTGAACACATTCTCCCCCCAACATCCCGTGACTGCAGCGCAAAGGGCGCTGTCGAGGAGCCTTGGCTCGACCGAGAGCCTCTTAGCTGTCGGCTCGATCTCGCCTCATCAGCTTACCAATCCAGCGCCGCCAGTAGATCTACCGCAGTTTGACGGCTTTACCGTGGTTGACGCTGCGGTAGACATGACGCCAGACACGGCGAGCAGCGGTGGCAGCATAGGGATCAACAACTACGGCGGCATGAGAGAAGAGGGCTCTGCTTATCCACCTGCGCCCATGGCCGGTCAAAACCCACACGTCACTGTCTCCCACTGGGGCAGAGACGCTGATGTGGGTAGAGACAGTGTATTGGGCGCTGGCCTCCAGCTAAACACTGCCCATACCTCGCCCTTTGGCAACGGTGCCAGCAATGTTCTCACCAGCCCTGTGGCACCACCGCAGGTGATTCGCAACGCGCAAGGCATTTGGGTAACCAACACCAGCACTGGCCATGGGGGCGTTGATCCGCGAAACCGCTCGACTGCTGAGGTCGAAACTAGCATAAACGAAAACGCAGAAGCACGAAAAATCCAGGAGCAGAACGGGGTAGTTAGCAACTGGCTGGACGGCGCTAGAAACGAAGATCCGAACACCGCTCAGCCTTCTGCCCCAAACTTGGAGCCTGGATTTGAAGGTGTCTCGAGTCGTGAAGTCAGCCTGGGGAATGAGACCAGCAATGTGGAACAGCCTGGCCGCACGTATTTCACCGAAGGCAACGGTCCTCTCGACGCTACAGACTATGAAATCATGCTGAACAGCCACATTTGGGACGACAGCCCAACACGGCTACAAATCACAGAGAATTTGTCACAGCGACGCCAGCCAGAATCGTCACAAGCTGCCATTGCAAAGTTTGAAAGAATGTGCCACGACAATGTGTCGATGTTGTCGCGCGCTGCCACTTGGGGCACTCGACGTCGCAGCCTCCCCAACGTCTCTGATATAGAAGGCATCACGAGCGGACGCTTTTTGAAAAAGCTCTCGCTCAGCCGCGGTGACACCCGCCGTCCAAGCATTTTTGAAGGGCTCCGCACTCTCGTTAGAATGCCGAGCACCAGCCAGCAGATGAAGCGATCGAGAAGCACCCGCGAAGATGAGACGGCATCTAATATCGACGGCAGCTTTCCTGACTTGCCGATGGAAGAGGACAGGCGGGACAGCAACACGCTCGCCCCCCCTTCTCGGTCTCCAAGCGTGAGCAGGGGCAAGCAGCCCGTGTCAAGCATCAACACTGCTCTGATCTCTATGGGAAACAGCGTGGCCGCAATCGGGACTACGCATGCTCGGAGTGGATCGATTAGTCGGCCTCACACTGGCTCCGTCAGTCTGAGCCCTCCGTTGACATCGCCCAAGAGCCCGCTGCTGAAGGTTGGCAATTCGCTGCGGCGTCCCAGGAGCAAGTCGGAGCTTTCTAGGGCGGGATCACAAAACCCACCCCCAAACTTGGTTCGCATGCTGAAAGCGACTGGCGGCCCGCCGGTGGCTAACTTGGCAGCGGGGAGTGGGCCCTATGTTGCGCAAGCGTCGGTACCCTTTTCAGTGGGCGGCTCCCGCCATCCTGCCCCAATCAAGATTCCGGCTTCCAAGACTGCGGTTCCGGATCCCGATGACGAGGATGATGACGACGACGATGGACTCGAGGATGGGGACGTGAAGCCCGAATCCGACGAGCTCATCAACAAAATCTCACCAGACTTGGCGGGTTTCCGGGAATTGGTACTTGGGCTGAACCCTCTGCTGAATGAGACGAATACGTACCTCGTCGAGCGTATTTCATACCAGCAGATTCAGCGTTACAAGTCCTTGTTGAATAACAAGGTAAGGCATCTAGGCCATGTCAAGGGCGAAACTTGCCACAATGGCCCGCTATGCATCGAGCAAGGTGGTGCCGCCGTCCTGCTGGAAGGCAAGAAGGATCCTCTTGGCCAGGATGGGCTCCCCGCTGGATACGATCCTTTGGATAGCGGCGATCTCATCTCGCCGCTCGACGGCATGATCAATTCGGAAAGCTTCCCCAGACACATTCCGATGCCGCCGACAAACTCATTGCCCGCGGAGTTCGAATGCCAGCTCTGCTTTCAGAACAAGCGCTTCCAGAAGCCGTCGGATTGGACGAAGCATGTCCACGAGGATGTGCAGCCATTTACGTGCACGTGGGACCGATGCCGTGATCCCAAGATCTTCAAGAGAAAGGCTGACTGGGTTCGTCACGAGAACGAAGGCCACCGGCATCTAGAGTGGTGGACCTGCGATGTGGACGAATGCCGGCACACATGCTACCGCCGCGACAACTTTTTGCAGCATCTGGTCAGGGAGCACAAATTTGTGGAGCCCAAGCACAAGACAAAGGCGGCTATCAAGAGAGCGGGTGCGACGGACCCGACGTGGCAGCGGGTGGAGCAGTGCCACCGAGAGACAAAGGGCCGACCTCAAGACGAGCCGTGCAAGTTCTGCGGCAAGACCTTTGCGACGTGGAAGAAGCTCACTGTGCATCTAGCCAAGCACATGGAGTACATCAGCCTACCGATCCTGAAGCTGGTGGAGCGGAAGGAGCTGGATGCAGACACTCTTATCAGCCCTGTCCAGGAACCGCCGCCACGGACATTTGCACCAGCCCCGACATTGTCTGACGGCGAGACACAGAAGTTCATGGCCAGCTTGTCGCCCAACCTGGGAGCGATGATGCAGACCTCCCCGGATCCGTATCGTCATCCTCAGCCTGGACAGGATGTGTCCTATGCCCCGGCTGTCACGCACGACACAAATATGTATGCATTCTCGCAGGCGCAGTTTCAGCGGCCATCATATTTCGGTCAATCGCAATTCGCGGATTCTACGGGGATGCCGACAGCCATGCAGAACCTGGATGCTGCAACCTTGGAGTCGACGCCGGGCCCTTCTCGCTATGCTAGCGAGGTGCCTTATGCACATAGCACTATGACGACGGGATATCTTGGGCCGACATCGGTGCCGTTCCTCACAGAAACTCCGAGCATCGATGGGATTTCCTATTCTGGGCTGTCGGTGGTGAACGCGAACGCTCTCGGGCTGCAAGCCGCTCTAACTGGCAGCGACATGGGCTATGACTCGGTCGTCGATCCGTTGGTTGGTGACAATAGACAGTTCATATCCCAGGGCCCGACTTCGTCATATGGCCACTCGCCACACCAGGGCCAACACCAATTCTACAGACAGTGACGGGTACGGACCGGAGCAGCATGACTGTTGCGCGTTCTGCCTTCGGCGGCTGCTCTGTTCTTTCTTTCTCGGGGAGTGCAGCAATATTTTTGGTTTATTTCCCTTTGTTACTACTCATATATGGGCTCAGATTTTGAGACATGGATGCAATTGGTTGGGTATCCATTGGTATCCGTATATGTGTTTTGGATGATATATCATGAACATCAAACAACGGATGATGAAGTACGAGGATGTTGTACGTGACAGAACGTTCATTTGTATTTTTTGCACAAGTATGCACGCTTTAGGATATTGTTTTCTAGTGAGGTGACGACCTGGTCTGAAATGGATGGGATAGTCCGACCCTTCTACGAGCATTGACACCTGTTCGCCTACGCGTACGAACCCTGGGAAATAATATCGCTTCCACGACATTTGGAACACGGCATAATTCCCCAGCCACGGCTGTGGAGACTGGACAGGCCACGACTCTTGCCGACTCTACAAGTCACGCCAAAGCATGCGAGTCTTATCTTACTTGCGATATTGAGCATCGGTCGGGTGGGAAGACGACAGCCGAGAGAGTGCGAGGGCCCCGAGTACTCAAGTACTCGTACACGTACTTGTACACACCAGCGGTTGCCGTGACGCAATAGATCGAGGGCAGCGCCACGGGAGGAGAACAAGTTGAAGCAGCTCGTGCCGCAAGTTGGCCGAGCGCCCCTGATGCTGACGGACTGGGCCGAGCAAGCGCTTCGCGTCCACCTTTTCGTGCTCGTGTCGGACCGGATGGCTGGGCTTGCCGTCGGACCGCAGTCCATGCACAAAACGCAGGATTGGACCGTTTTCTTTGTGTCGCGACTTGCTCCCTTTAAAGAAAGCAGAGGCTGGAGGATGAAAAACAATGGCCTTGGCTCCATACCAATTGAGCACTGGATGCGAGCCACATTTTTGACAATTTTGGGCGGGCAGATCTTTGTGGCCAATGGCGTGGCGAACCGCGCTGGAGGCGAGTGCCCAGGCCCCATTGTCCGCTGGGTCCCAGCGGGGTCTCAGCGGAGTCCCAGCGGGCGCAGGGCGAGCTCCTGGGCCCCTTTTCACAGTTTCAGGACTTTGAAACTCTGGATCCCGGTCCACTCTTTCCAGCAACTCAAACACCGTCTGTGGGCCAGAATTGGCGAGATGGCTGGACCGGACCCCCTGTGGCGGTCGACAAGGCGCGCTTGATAGTACATCCCCTCTATCGGGCCCGGCCACCGCCCTCTGGTGCCCACTAAAGCTGCCGATCGACCGATGGCATTCCACTGAATGGCATCACCGAAGCTTCAGCGTGGGCCCTGGGGCTGCCGAGCCCCCCTTTCTCGGACCTCGCCCGTTTCGTCTCGTTGTGCTCCCTCACGGCTGAAGGTGCAGGTACAGGCGCGGACACGCGCTCCCCGCTCCGCTGTAGTCCCAGGTCGTTTTCGTTCTCTCATCCTCTTTTTTTGTTTTGCATGGTCCGCTGGCCTGCATCCTGCTGTCTTCTCATGTTTTGACCTGGCTGTCCATTAAGTTTTGCTTCTTTTGTTGCCAGGCTGGACTGTGCTCTTTTCTTCTTTCTGCTCGCTTTCCTTTTGCTCGCTCCATTTGGCGGTTTTGGTGGATATATTGACACAGAGCGCAGCGTCCATCCGTACCTGTTCACGGAGCTCATCTACAAGTCCCAGGACCTTTGCCTTTTCTGCGATGAAGGCAACCTGACGGCGTAACCCTCATTCTCTCGTTTTTCTTTCGTTCCAGGTTGATCCTCGGCCATCTTGTTATTTCTTTTGCTATTGCTGTTCGTTGGGCTTTCTCTTCACCTTTCACGCCTCCATCGACCGGTCTCGACTTTTTTTTGAATATTTTCGACTATACACACAATGTCTGTCAGTTTCCGGAGGACGGCCCTGGTGGCGGCGGCGGTGGTGTCGACGTGGATGCAGAGGGTGGCGGCGACGCAGATTTTGGAGGCGTCTGGGTTTGAAAACTGTGGCAGCGATGCGAGCGTGCAGGTGGAGAAGGTCGAAATCCAGTACAACAACGACAACGGGACCGTAACCTTTGACGTGGCGGGCAGCAGCACCAAGGAGCAGAACGTGACGGCGATGCTCAACGTGACGGCCTACGGAATCGACGTGTACTCGAACACATTCGACCCCTGCTCGTCGAGCACATATGTCGAGCAGCTATGCCCAGGTAAGAGAGAGAGAGAGAGAGAGACCAAAGTGTGATGGAAGTGCGTGTGGCTGACTGGTTTTGCGCAGTTCCGGCCGGAAACTTCTCGGCCAGTGGCTCGCTGGCGATCCCCTCGGAATATGCCGACCTGGTGCCCTCGATCGCCTTTGAGATCCCCGACATTGATGCGGATGCGGTGCTGCGGCTGTTGTCGTCGGACGGCTCGGACGTGGCGTGCATCGAGGCCGAGGTGACCAATGGCAAGACGGTGGCGTTGCCGGCGGTGTCGTACGTGTCGGCTGGCATTGTGGGCGCGGCGCTGGTGCTGAGCGGTGTCAGCGCGGTGGGTGCAGCCATGGCCGGCGGCGGCGGAGTGGCGGGCGGAGTGGGAACGCCGAGCCCGAGCTTCACGGAGGTGGTTGGGTGGTTCCAGGGCATGGCGATGAGCGGGATGCTGTCGGTCAGCTACCCGCAGGTGTTCCGCAGCTTCAGCAAGAACTTTGCCTTCTCGACGGGCCTGGTGTCGTGGACGCGGCTGCAGGAGTCGATCGACAGCTTCCGGGCGGCCACGGGCGGCAACCTGACGGACAGCAGCGTGGAGTATCTGGACAACTCGACGCTCGTGTTCCCCGACGGGTCGACGACGACGCTGTCGACCTCGACGATGCGGCGGGCGCTGTTTGTTGCGCGGGCCGTGGAGACCAGCATCAACAGCACGGACACGACGACCAGCAACAGCACGACGACGGACACGGTGCAGACGGCGGTGACGGGCATCAAGGCGTTTGTGGAGGAGCTGAGCATCCCGTCGGCCAACACGTTCATGACGGTGCTGCTGCTGGTGGCGATTGTGGTGGCGGCCATCACGGTGGGCCTGCTGCTGGTCAAGGTGGTGCTGGAGACGTGGGCGCTGGTGGGCCGGTTCCCGGAGTCGCTGTCGGGGTTCCGGAAGCACTACTGGGGCGCGATCGGGCGGGCGATCACGACGCTGATCCTGCTGCTGTACAGCGTGTGGGTGCTGTACTGCGTGTTCCAGTTCACGCAGGGCGACTCGTGGGCGGCGAAGCTGCTGGCGGGCCTGACGCTGGGCCTCTTCACGGGGGTGCTGGCCTTTTTCTCGGTGCAGATTGGGCGGACGGCCAAGAAGCTGCAGGCGGTCGAGGGCGACGCGAGCGGGCTGTACGACGACCGCAAGCTGTGGGAGCGGTACAGCCTGTTTTACGACGCGTACCGGCGGCGGTACTGGTGGCTGTTCCTGCCGACGCTGGTGTACATGTTTGTCAAGGGGGTGATTCTGGCGGCGGGCGACGGACACGGGCTGGCGCAGACGGTGGCGCAGATGGTGGTGGAGGTGGGCATGCTGGTGCTGCTGGTCTTCAGCCGGCCGTACGAGCGCAAGTCGGGCAACGTGATCAACATTATGATCCAGGTGGTGCGGGTGCTGTCGGTGGTGTGCATCTTTGTGTTTGTCGACGAGCTGGGCATGGCGGAGACGACGCAGACGGTGGCGGGCGTGGTGCTGATCGCGGTGCAGTCGGCCATGTCGGGGCTGCTGGTGATTCTGATTGCGTGGAACGCGCTGATTGCGTGCTGCAAGGAGAACCCGCACAAGAAGCGGCGTCGGGAGCTCGGTGGGTGTTCCTCTGTCCACGTGTTGACTCTTGACTCTTGACTCTTTGCTGACCCGAACAGACAACGCTCGCGGAGGGGATGCGCTGACGCCGCTGGACGCCCGCAACTCGCTGCTGCTGCCGGGCCAAGAGCCCAAGGGCGCCGTCTTTTCGGTCGTCGACGCGGGTGTGCCGTCCGAGAAGGCGGGCTTCGCGCCGACGCCGTCGCTGCGGCTGCCGTCGGGCCAGGCCAACACGCCGTCCCTGCACACGCCGTCGTCCAGCCTGGGCGTCGTGCCCACCGGCGTGCCCTCGGCCGATGTCGACATCCGCGGACGGCCGCTGACGCCGAGCCCCTTCTCGGGCGTCGACCACGCCCAGGCCGGGCTGCTCAGCCACGCGGCGCCGATCGAGCGGTCCCTGTCGCCGGCCTCCAGCCTGACCACGCCGCGGCAGCCGACGGTGCCGAACGTGGGCTTCAACCTGGAGGTTCCCAGCCGAGGGCCAAGCCGCAATGACATTAGGGCCACGCGGTCGTACTCGCCATTCCCGAGCACCACCGGCCCGTGGGAGCCTCGGCGGACGTAGCGATGTAATGTGTATTCTTGTACGTTGGATTGTTGGATTGTCGGATGGTTGGAGGAGAGGGAACCTGTACAGTAGATGGACGATTGGGATGATTTCAGGGGAGAATACGAATATCAGCAAGATTGGATTATTAAGTCTGTTGAACGGAAGCTCCTGGACAAGAAGGTTCCTTGACTCGTTCCTTCCAGGAGGGGTCAGCGCCAAATGACACGCGACTTTCGTTGGGGCCTTTGAGAGGAGTAGTCTGGTCACCCCACCATGAGAATGAGACCAATGCAAGGCTGGAAACGCGACTCGGCAGCGCGCGTTTCTGCACGACTCTGGCCCTTTTATCCACGCAACGCCCGAGCCGGACCGACATTCTGGCGTCGCACATTGAACCCGCAGCCCACCCATCTGTCGATGCCATGAGCGAGCTTCAGAGACGGTGGGCCAAGGCCAAGCTGGACGCCATGGCGGGCGGCCGTTTTGACGAGCGAGAGGAGGAGGGCGAGGAGGAGGACCGGGTGACGGAGGTGTCGATGGCGGCGGTGGTGGAGCCTGTGGACGACGATGCGGCGTCGCTGTCGTCGGCGTCGTCGGCGTCGTCGACGGGGACGGTGGTGCCGTCGGCGAGCCACAACCTGTTTGCGCGGCCACACGGGTGGGTGATTTGTGTTTTTGTTTGGGAGTGTTCATTTCTATTCTGTATGCATGTCTGCAGCGCTGACCGACAGACTGCCGCGCGGCCGGACGCTGGACCCGATTCCGTGGACGACGTTTTTTGAGCGGGAGCTGTTTCTGACCGACGCCCTCGGCAGCGGCACCGTCCACCACGCCTATCTGACGTCGCCGGTCGACAAGGGCCCGCTGTTTGTGATGCACCACGGCGCCGGCTCGTCGGGCCTGTCGTTTGCCGTGGTGGGCGCCGAGATCCGCAAGCGGCTGCCCTCGGCCGGCATCCTGTCGCTGGACGCGCGCGATCACGGGCTGACGCGCACGCCCGACGGCCAGGCCCTCGACCTGCGCCTGGACACGCTGAGCGCCGACCTGCTGGCCGTCGTGCGGCTGGCCCAGGCCCAGATGCGCTGGACCGCGCTGCCGCCGGTCGTGCTGGTCGGCCACTCGCTCGGCGGCGCCGTGGTCACGCAGCTGGCCCACGCCGGCGCCCTCGGCCCGGCGCTGCTCGGCTTTGCCGTGCTGGACGTCGTCGAGGGCTCGGCCATGGACGCCCTGCAGAGCATGCGCTCGTACCTGGCGTCGCGGCCGCCCGGCTTCGCCACCGTCCAGGCCGGCATCGAGTGGCACCTGCGCTCGCGCACCATCCGCAACGCCACCTCGGCCCGCACCAGCGTGCCCGCCCTGCTCGTCCACGACCACCACGCCGGCTCGCCCGAGAACCCAAACCCCGTCGCCGAGTCGTCCCCGCCGCCCCCGCCCGACACCCGCCGCCGGCCCTGGCGCTGGCGCACCGACCTCGCCGCCACCCAGCCCTTTTGGGAGGACTGGTTCACCGGCCTCAGCAAAAAGTTCCTCGGCGCCCGCGGCGGCAAGCTGCTGCTGCTGGCCGGAACCGACCGGCTGGACACGGAACTGACCATTGGGCAGATGCAGGGTGAGTTTTTTTTTTTTGCTTTTTCTTTCTTTTCCTTTCCTTCTTTCCTTTTCTTTTACTCTTCCCTTTCCGTCCTTTCCCCTCTCACCCTTCTCTCCCAGGAAAATACGCCCTGCAAGTCTTCCCCGAGGCCGGCCACTTTATCCACGAAGACCTCCCCGAAAAAACGGCCATGACCCTCGTCGACTTTTACCGGCGAAACGACCGGTCGGCGCTGGTGCTGCCGCCCAAAGTGTCGGAGATGCTCGCACAAGGCCGCAAGGTATGACCCGACGGCCGGGACGTGTGGACAAATACAAATGTACATTTTTTAGACATCTGTCCAGCGTCTACTGGTGCTGTTGTTGGATATCAAACCAAATGATGCCGGCCCCACTTTCATGCTTCCGTGCTTACTTACGCCTGCCTATGCACCAGTTCCTTTCCTTTCCCATTCCTTTACACTGACACTGAAGCGACGGCCGCGACCGGCGCCGGCGGGACGAGCATGTCGGCGGTGGCCGTGGGCGTGGGCTCAGCATCGGCATCGGCGTCGGCCGTCTTGCGGCGCTTGCTTGGCTGGTCCTCGTCGTCGGGACGGTCGTGTTTGGACTCGGCGGCGACAGGCGGCGCCACGACGGGCTCGTGAGGGGCCGAGGCGCGGGCGCCCGCCTTGGCCTCGGCCTTGGCCTTGCGCTTGGCGCGCTGCTCGGCCTCGAGGGCGGTCTTGTGGGCGAGCAGGGTGGCCGGGTCGAGGCCGCAGGCGACGTCGATCTGGCGGGCGGCGTCGAGCAGGTGGTCGAGGCGGAGGGCCTGGCAGACGGCGAGGTAGCTCTTGCTGCGGTGGAGGCCGACGTGCTCGCTGTGGCGGCCGGGCACGAGCTGGGCCAGGAGGTACTTGGTGTTGGAGAAGCGGTTGCCGACGGCGATGGACTCGCGCACATAGGCCTCGACGATCTCGGACCAGTCGGCCAGGCCGCCGTCGGCGGCGGCGCGGAAGCAGCTGGGGTTGCGCTCGGCGGCGGTGGCGATCATGGCGCCGTCGACGTCGGAAAACTCGGCCAGGAGCGCGAGCCCGTCGTCGCGCGAGACCACGTCGCCGTTGACCAGACAGGCCACGCCGGCGGCGCGACAGACGGCGGCGACCATGGGCAGCTGGGCGCGGATGGCCCGCTCGCGCGGCCGCATGTTGCGCGTGCGGCAGTGCACGGTCAGGCCGGTGATGCCCGTGGCCACGAGCCGCCGCACCAGGGCCTCGGTCTCGGCCGGCTCGGCCAGCAGGCGGATCTTGACGCTGATGCCAATGCCAAACTCGGCCGAGATCTCCGCCACCAGCCGCTCCAGGATCGCGCACAGAAGGTCCGGCGTCCGCAGCAGCGCCGCGCCCATGCCGCCGTCGGTCGAGAACGGCTTCGGACAGCCCGCGTTGACGTCGATGCCCGCCACGTCCGCCGCCACCACGCGCGCCGCCGCCACCGCCGTCGCCGGGTCGCACGTGCCCATCTGGAAGATCAGCCGCCCCGCCTCGCGCTCCGGGTGCAGCCGGTACAGCACCGACGCCTTGGGCGTCGCATGCGCCGGCACGTTGGACGGCATCCGCGTCCACTCCAGCGTCTGCGTCTGCTCGTTGAACCGCCGCGTCGTGCCCAGAATCGCCTTGTCAATCGTCTCGGGGCCTGTCCAGGTCAGTGTTCAGTGTCTCCCTCGACCGCCGGGGGGGCTCTCGCCAGGCACAGCCTAAACCCACCCCAGACCAGATCCGCGCCGTACTGCAGCGCCAGCAGTCTCGACGGCAGCTCGCCCGATCGCACCATGGGCGCCAGCACAATCTTGCCCCGGTAGTCCACGCCGCGCGGCGGGATCGCCACCTTCTTCACGGCCTCGGCGGTCATCATGGATCGGAGGAAGCGCCAGAGCATGGCATCGAGACAGAGTCAAGGTGGGTCGGTCGCCAGGCGCTTTTTGGCACGAGAGATGGGCAAGTCAAAAAATAAAAATTTCCCATTAGTCACCCATGGTCATGTGACTTCGCGCAGACAGTACGCGACTCACAAACCCGCCACCGAAATCCACACCAACAGCCTTGCATCGCCCGTGCGCCCTCGACAAACTGGACCTGCTGGCAACGAGACTGCGCGCGATTCTGCGGCCGACTGTGACCATGTGTCTCCGCGAGAGTGCCCGGCGTGCCAAGGCGACGTCGGCTGTCGTCGACAGCCAGTCAAGGGCCACCCGGGGTCGTCCAAAGGAGTCGGCGAGAGCGACGTCGCGGAAGCGCAAGGGGGACAGCGAAGACGAGGCCGAGAGCGGCTCCGAGGCCGAGGAGGCCAAGCCGGCGGCCAAGCCGGCGAAAAAGGCGCGGACAAAGGCCAAGGCGCCCGAGGCGCCGCTGGCCGTCCGCACGGATGTGAGCACGCTCAAGAAGACGGTGTACATTGGAGCCCACGTGAGCGCAGCCGGAGGTGAGTAGCGGGCCGCGAAGGAAGAGAGTCGAATCGACACCAGAAAAACTGACCGAACCGAACCGGTAGGCGTCCAAAACGCCGTCGACAATGCCACGCACATTGGCGGCAACGCGTTTGCGCTCTTTCTCAAGTCGCAGCGCACGTGGACCAACGCGGCGCTGACGGACGAGGCGCGGGATGCGTTCCGCGCGGCGTGCACGGCGCAGGGCTTTGACGCGGCGCGCCACTGCCTGCCGCACGGCTCGTACCTGGTCAACCTGGCGCAGGCGGACGCGGCCAAGGCGGCGCAGGCGTACGCGAGCTTTGTCGACGACCTGCGGCGGTGTGCCGCGCTCGGCATCGGCCTGTACAACTTCCATCCGGGGGCCGCCGTGGCCGGCACCGGCACGCGCGAGGAGGCGCTCGCGCGCATTGCCGACGCGCTCAACCGCGCCCACCGCGACACCGCGCCGGCCACGGTGGTGACGGTGCTGGAGAACATGGCCGGCGGCGGCACCACGGTCGGCGCCGCCCTCGAGGACCTCGCCGCCATTATTGCCTTGGTCGACGACAAGGCCCGCGTCGGCGTCTGCCTCGACACCTGCCACGCCTTTGCCGCCGGCCACGACCTGCGCACGCCCGCCGCCCTCGCCGCCTTTGTCGCCGACTTTGACCGCCTCGTCGGCCGCCCCTACCTCCGCGCCGTCCACCTCAACGACAGCAAGGCCCCAATCGGCAGCCGCCGCGACCTCCACGCCAACATCGGCACCGGCTTCCTCGGCCTCCGCGCCTTCCACGCCCTCGTCAACCACGACGCCTTTGTCGGCCTCCCCCTCGTCCTCGAAACCCCCATCGACCGCCCCCGCCCCGACGGCAAGTCCGTCGAGGACCGCCAGGTCTGGGCCGACGAAATCAAACTCCTCGAAAGCCTCGTCGACATGGACCCCGACTCCGACGCCTTCCGCGCCCTCGAGACCCGCCTGCAGGCCGAGGGCGCCGCCGAGCGCGCGCGTGTGCAGAGCCAGGTCGACAAGAAGACCCCCAAGAAGGCCAAGACGAAAAAATGAAAATAGATAGACCAGACCCATAATCAAGACTGCCGTAATCAAATTGGGTATGTACCAAGAAACTCGTATCTCATAACCACCGTCGCGCCTTCCGGTTCCGGCTCGCTCAGCGCCTGCCGCATGCGTGCTCTTGTGCCCTCTTTCCATTCCCCATTTCTGTCCTTTCCTTTCTGTCTCTTCTCTCCCTCTGCTCCCTCTTCTCCCTCTCTACCCTTCCCCTACTTTCTCCCTCTCGCCCATCCCTCCACCTTGACCATCAGACTCTTCAGCCCCGCGCCACGCTCGCTGTTCGCCGCCAGCCACGTCTCCATCTGCTCGCGCACCTGCCGCATCGACCGCAACACCGGCATCCGGCCGCCGTCTTCGTTCGTCACGTGACTCGCCGGGTTCAGCAGCACGTCAAACGCCTCCGACCACACGTCTGTCTGCCAGTACCGCTTGAGCGACTCGCGGATGCGATACCGTCTCGCCGACCCGCCCAGCCCGCCTCCGAGCCCGCCTTGGTCGCACTTGACCGTCTCCATGTACTTGCCAAACAGCAGCGTGTGCAACGTGCCGGCCAGGCCGTGATAGTCAATCTGCCACGTCCACGGCCGTCCCTCGCGCATCTCGTTGCAGTCCTGCGCCGTCGTCTTCCAGTCCGCCACGAACCGCACGTCCGCCGCAAACGCCCGCACGTCAATGGCCCGCCCAAAGTCGATCAGCGTCACGCCCCGCGCCGCCCAGCCGTCGGCTCCGTCGGCCTGCCACGCACTCGTCAGCGGAGTCGGCCCGGCACTGGATGGCTGCTCCGGGTCGTCTAGCCGCAGCAGACAGTTGTCCGCCTTGATGTCGCCGTGCAACAGTCCGTGGCTGTGCAGCGCCTCAACCGTGCGGAACAGCTCCACGGCAAAAAACATGGCCAGCGTCTCGTCCATCACCCCCGACGGCTCTGCTCGGAACAGGTTGACCACGTCCAGCAGCGTGCCGTGCGGGTAGTACGGCAGGAACAAGAACGTCTCATCGCGGTACAGGTGGCACTCCAGACCCGGCGCCAGCGACGCCGTCGCCCGGTGCTGTGGTCCCAGCCGCGCGTGGGCCAGCCGCATCATGTGGAACTCCCACGCCGTCGGCGGCGTCTCCATCTTGAGCGCCTCGAGTGTGTGTCTCCGCGTGTGGATGTTGCCAAAGGCGCCGCGCCCCATCTGCGAGACGGCCGCCGCCTCGTCCACAGCTTCATCGCCATGTTCTTCCTCCTTGTCCGACACTCTTTCGTCCGCGCACATGTTCTCAACCAGGTACACTGGCGCAAACGCGCCTGCGCCCAGCTCCCGCCGCACGGTGTATTTTGACGGGCAGTCTGAAAAGGTAATGACCGCCGGCAGTCCGGCGCCGCTGGTGCGGTCAGAAGTGCCGTTATGGCCGGCCGTGCCTGTTTTGGACTTGCCCACGGCCTTGGCATACCGTCGGATGTCGCCGCCCTTTTCGTACCGCTCCTCGCGGTGGTCATAAAAGTTCGCGTACGAGCTCAGCGGGGGCTGTGCGTGCGCCAGAATCTCGGCGCGCACGCTCTCATCGATGGGGTTGCACTGCAGGTCCTGGATGATGGGGCCCTTGGCGGGGACGGTTCGCGCTGCCGCGACGATGGTGGCCGGTGCCGATCGCTGGAACAGCGGCTTTCCCAGTTTTGCAGGCGGCGGCTGGGGGAGATCGTTTTCGTCCGAGACGTCGATCAGCGGGCTGCTCATGGCCTCTGACACGATGCCGCTACTGGCCTGCGGCTCTTGCTCCTCCTCCAGCTCGTCCTCGTCGTCTTCGAGGGGGCTCGGCAGCATCGAGGCCATGCCGACGGCCTTGCTCGGCGTCTTTGCCAGCTGCGCCCTCCGGTGATCTTCCGAGTCGAACGCCAGCGACGATTCCGTGCGCTCTGTGATGGGCGTCATAAAGGGCAGTCGGTTGTTGGCCACCTCGGCCGGATCCCTATACGGCCGTGTGGGAGCGACATAGTCTTCTGGGGGGATCGGGATGAACACCGTCCTCGTTCGTGGGGCATCGTCTTCTCCCTCCGTGCCGGGCAGCATCAGCGGCGACGACGGGATGGAGTGCGAGATATCGCTGCCGGCGTGCTGAGCCAGACTGCGGATCGGCAGTGGGCTCAAGGCCTCGTCGGCCTCGTCGGCGTCCTCGGCGGAGGGGGAGCTATGGTCAGCCGCCTCGACACCGTATTCGTCAAGATCCGGAATGTCTTTCTGGGCCGTGAAGTCGGTCCACTCGCCGGCTACCTCTTCTTCGTCCGGCATGCCGTCGACCAAGCCACCGGCCTCATCCGCTTCATCTGCCTCGTCTGCTTCGTCTGCCTCTTCTGCCTCATCTCCCTCATCTCCATCCTCGTCGCCAGCCTCACGCGTCGCCGTGCTCTCTGCGCCGCTTGTATAGTCACCGTCCGACTCATAATCGTCATCAGACGCTTCCTGTCCGTCTTCCTCGTCGAGGTTGGGCACCGGCCGGATTGGCTGGTTGAAGATTTCATAAATGTCGTCGGTGGCGGCCCGCGTGTGCATCGTCATGGTCGGCTCTGAAGTCGAGCCCCGCTTCTTCATCTTGCGGCCCGACGGCGAGTCGAGCTTGGCCTTGACTGCAGGCTGTCAGCAAAACAACAGACGAACAGAGACAAGGAGCGACGCGGTCTTACTGATCTGGGTCTCGTTGATCTCCATCGCCTTCTTCTTTCTCGGCCGGCCCTCACGGTCCTGGCTCTTGTGAACCGGCGCGCCGTTCTCGTCCAGCAGGACCGTGTCCCGGTGCACTGCGAGCTTCGTCGGCACGGTGTCGGTGGTATCCCTGAGGACGGCTAGCTTCGTCGGCACGGTGTCGGTGGTGTCCCTGAGCACGGCCAGCTTCGTCGGCACGGCTTCTGCCGTGTCTCGACGCACGACCAGCTTCGTCGACATGGTGTCGGCGAGAAGATCGACCTCGGGCGAGGGCAACGAGAACGACGCCCTACGGCTCTCCTCCAGCGCGTTCCACGGCCAGTGCAGCAGGCCACGGCTGGCCGCCCAGATCTCCTCAAAGCTCAGCTCCGTGCCGGGCTCCTCCGGCGTGGGGTACACGGCCTGCAGGTCGACAAAGACGCGCTCCTTCTTCCCACTCTGTGCATTCACAGTCACCTGGTACTGCGACGGGTGGATGGCAATGTGTGATTTGGCTAGAGACTAGAGATCCATGGCGCCGAACAGCCGGGAGCGTTCCCGAGCCGCGCGCAAAAATTAGTCCTATTTGGATCAACAACCGGTTTGAGGAACAGAGCAGCCGACAACCACTTACCGCGTCGCGGAACACGGCCAGCTTGACCGCCGCCTTCTTGCCGCCTGCGCTCAGCTTCTCGCCCGTCCACGGCTTGGCCGCCACCGTGTTTTCCTTCTTGCGCTCGGCCAGCGAGCCGATGCTCTGCCAGCCCCGGGACGAGCTGCCAGCAGCAGGCAGGGCAGATGCTTGTGGGGGCTCGGCTGCGGCGGCGTCGGAGAAGATGGCCATCTTGGGCTTGGCGGCCCGGGCGGCCTGCTGCTGTGCTTGTTGCTGTTGCTGCTGCTGCTGCAGACGCTGGGCCTGTTGCGGATCACGCGCGGCGGCGGCGGCGGCGGCAAAGGGGTCGACCTTGGCGGCGAGGGCGGGCCGCACAGCCGGCAGGGCGGGCGAGGGGGGCTGGTCGGGATCCGTGTCGAGGGATTCGGGGGCCTGGGCGGCGCGACGGTGCTGGAACTCGGCATACTTGCGCAGCAGCCGGGCCTCGGGACGGGCAGCACGGTCGATGCCGAGACGGAGAACCTCGTCGGCCTGGGCCCAGCGGCCGGCGGACTCGAGCCAGGCGGCGTACTCCTCGTAAAAGAGGGCGAGGCTCTCGCCGATGCCGTGGTGGGCCAGGTACACATAGGCCTCGCGCGGCGCGTCCGAGAAGAGGCCAATGTAGTGCAGCCACAGCCGCAGGTAGCGAGGGTCGTTTCGGTATTGTGCACTGCCGACAAAAGCGCGCGTCGCCCGCTCCAGCAGCAGGTGCAGCTGTGACTGTGCCGTCGCCTGCGCTGTCGGGTAGGCCTCGAGCGTCCACCGCACGTACCGGTCGTACACGTCCAGCGGGTCGTCGGACTCGGACAGCCCCGCCACCTCCGCCTCAAAGTCGGCGCGGATCCGCTCGTGCAGCGTCCGAGTCTCGCCCGGCACCGGCGTCGGCGTCAGCTGCGGTGCCAGCCCACTGCCACTGCCACTGCCCGTAGTCCCCGCCGGAGAGTACAGCGCCGCCAGCTTCCTCGCCGACCGCCCGCCCGGCAGCGACTGGATGTTCTCCTTTTGGCTCTCGATCACGTCGAAGCTGATCAGGTCGTCTGAGCCTCCCATGGTTGCGGTCGAGTGGAGGAAAGGGAAAAAGAAAGGGAAAGAAAAAGAATGGCGAAATGGCGATACAAAACACAAAAACACCAAACGCGAACGCGGTGTGCTGCCAAAAAGAGTTGCGTCTTGATATGGAGTAAATTATCCCCTCCAAATGGAGCCCTTGTTTTGTGGAGTTGCTATTATTGACAAATAAAGCACCCTGTCTCGGTTGCCGCGACGACCCACACTGACGCACAGCCACCACAGAGCGCCACCCCCGCCAGTTCAGCGTTACATAAGCAGGTCACCTCTTCCAGCAGTCTTCAGCGTTCGCAAAGGCGACATCAATTTTCATAAGGCGTCTACGGTAGCTGTTACCGCTAGCAAATAGCATATTTCTGAGTTTCCCAAATAGCCCGTGTCCCGCTCGATCTATCCCTCGCGCCTCGCGCTTACATGTTGATAGCCGTGCGGAAGCTGGTGCCGGCGTACACGGCGCCCTCACCAAGCTCCTCCTCGATGCGCAGGAGCTGGTTCAGCTTGGCCAGACGCTCCGACCGGGCCGGCGCACCCGTCTTGATCTCGCCGGCGCGGATGCCGACAACAATGTCCGCAATCGTCACGTCCTCCGTCTCGCCCGAGCGGTGCGACACCATCACGCCCCAGCCGTCGGCGTACGAGTCCTTGGCCGCCTGGATCGACTCGGTGAGCGTGCCGATCTGGTTGACCTTGAGCAGCAGCGCGTTGCACGCCTTGAGCTCAATCGCCTTCTTGATGCGCAGGGGGTTCGTCACCGTCAGATCGTCACCGACAATCTGGATGTCCTGCGTCTTGTAAAAGTAGCTCCAGGCCTCCCAGTCATCCTCGGCAAAGGGGTCCTCGATGCTGACAATCGGGTACTTCTTGCTCAGGTCCGAGTAGATGTCGGCCAGCTGCTCGTACGTGATCCACTTGGTCGGGTCGCTGTCCGGGTTCTTGAAGTCCAGGTCGTACTTCTTGACGTCCTCCTTGTAGAACTCGCTGGACGCCACGTCCATGGCAATGTTCATCCGGCCCGTGTAGCCGGCCTTCTCGATAGCCTCGGCAATCAGGCTCAGAGCCTCATCGGGCGAATGGATATCGGGAGCGACACCACCCTCGTCGCCGACGTTGCCCGCAGACGGGCCGTACTTCTTCTTGGCCAGGCTCTTCAGCTGCTGGTACACCTCGGCGCCCCAGCGGAGAGCCTCGGAGAAGGACGGGGCATCACTGCACGGTTAGCAACCCCAGAGCCCACAAACAGCCGAGCCCCCTCGTGTGGAGAAACTTACGACGGCACAATCATGAACTCCTGGAAGGCCAGGCGGCCACCGGCGTGAGAGCTGCACCAATGTTAGCCCCTCTTCTCCATGCAGCCCATATGCACCCTTCCGTTTCCTTCCGTTCTTTCCCGAAGCACGGTTGTAAGGACTTACCCGCCGTTGAGCACGTTCATGAACGGCACCGGGAGGACGTAGGGCTTCTTGGTGCCCGCGAGGTCGGACACGTGGGCGTACAGCGGAATGCCCTACCACCAAAAGTCAGTATCGGCATTCGCCTCTCATCACGACGCAGAGCCGGCTCACCTTCTCGGCAGCACCAGCCTTGGCAACAGCCAAGCTGACACCGAGGATGGCGTTGGCACCGAGCTTGGTCTTGTTCGGGGTGCCGTCCAGCTCAATGAGGAACTGGTCGACCTTGGACTGGTCCTTGACGTCGATGTCCTCCTTGATCAGGGCAGGGCCAATAATCTCGTTCACGTTCTTGACGGCCGTGAGGACGCCCTTGCCACCCCACTTGGTCTTGTCGCCATCGCGGAGCTCGCAGGCCTCGTGCTGGCCTAGAAAGAGAGAGACCTCTGGTTAGCTCACGGGTCAAGCTTCGGGCAGCAGGCGGAAGAGCAGAGGAGCAGAGGCATGGACGCACCAGTGGAAGCACCCGAGGGGACGATGGAGCGGTGCAGGCCCGTCTCGGTGACAATGTCGACCTCGACGGTCGGGTTGCCACGAGAGTCGTAGACGTAGCGGGCGTGGACCTTGGTGATAGCCATGATTGCGAAAGGTTGTAGTGACTATCGGAAAAAGTTAGAAGTGAGATCGAGACGAGGGTAGGATAATATGGAGCAGACGGACTTGTAAACGGGTTTGTCCGGTTGGGTGAAACCTGAGAATGGTCAGTGGGAGATGGACGGGGGGAGCCTGGCAATTATAGCAAGCGGGCCGTAAGGCGATGGTAAGGCGGTGGTAAGGCGGTGGACCGGGAGAGGGAAGGGGGAGCGGGATGATGAGTCAAGTCTGGATACAAATATACCTCACATACAAAACAGACGACAAATTGCGCGTTGAAGAGGGGCAACGGGTGAGGGGAAAATGTTTTCTAGGGGTGAACAGGCGATGCAGAACGAGATACGAAATGAGCTATATTATTATAGCTCGAGGACCAAGCTCGACCTCGCTCTTTTTCTCGCTCGCTTTTTTTCCAGCACACTCACTCACGTTTTTGGTGTCTTGTTGTGGATGGGTTGGCTCTCGAGGAAAAGGCGAAAAAAATCAGACGGGAGCAACGACAGGCTAATATACAAGCTGCGCGCGAGGAAAGAGCTACGAGTGCAAGTCGCCGTTTTGTTGGGCGTTGCTGTGAGGGGGAGGGGAAGCTTCTCGGTGGTGGGGCAACACCCTGACGAAATCGCTCTATCGCTGTCCTCTAACTCGCGCCAGGACAGGTAACAATCGCCAGAAACAACAGGACCGCCACGTACGGAGTCCGTCACCGAAACTTGCTCCCGGTTTTATCTCTGACCGTGTGTTTAATGCCGCGAATCCGTCGACCGCCTCTTCTCCGACACCGTTCGGCCGCGAACGACTACGAGTAGGAGTCGGCGAGCTTTTGTGCAAAAACAGCTCTCTAGCGCTGCACGGTTGCTTGGGTCGGCACATTTCTCGTGTAAGATTCACTGACATTAGCAGTTGGCAATTACGAGTATGGAGTCATGCACTTTCCTGCCCACCTGCAGCCTGGAATGGCCAGTAGCCTTCCTGCAGTTCTGGCCTCTTTGGAAATTGCTCCGTACGTCGGTACTTGGCACTTGGTTTGGCTTGCTCGGGGCTTTCCGCGGCCTTACTCCATAAAATGTTCGGCGTCCTGATGGCTTGGCTTTCTCGCGGACGACGGCCTCGCCCACTTTGCTATGCACCCCAGGCCTAACTGCTTTGCGAGGTGAGTTCTCCCCACCTAATAGATCGACATATGACCCATATCTTTTGGCTATGGATCACCTACGAGTACTAATACTACCTCCAGTGCCCCAGACCAGCGCGTTTGGCCTGCGCACCGGCCATTAAGCCTTGCCCTCTCTACCATTGACCACGGCCTTTCCACTGCTGCTCGGGCGTACATCTCCCGAACCGATATATTTTCATACCAGTCCACCACGATCCGCGGGCGACTTTGGGAGAGTATCCGGCCAGTCAAGCAAGACCTGCACCAGACACGGCATCTGGTGTTTCGGAGTGCGCCTATACGTCGTAGGGTTGGGCTATGTTCTGACGAGTAGGCTCGTTTTTTTAGTATTCTTACCAGCCGTCCGGGGCTCCGTACTCCGTAAACGGAACAAGAAAAAAAAACGTGAATGCCGGGTACGCTAAGCTGTGGTGGGGTTCTAGATGCTAGAACCTTGGCGGCTTGCAGACTTTGTTCACGCGGATAAATGCTTCGAGAAAGTCAATATGGAATATACTGTGATCAAGTGTATTGACGGTCACATGGCCAGCTCTGACTGTCTCTTCTCTACGCGTACAATATGGTGCTAGTAGGGTGAGGTTGAAATAGGCTGGGACCTTTTCGGAAAATAGTTGCTTCTTTGGCGATTCCCAACATCCGCCTCCGTTTGAACCCCCACTTCACAACACAGTGCGGAGCTGATTTTTGGACGCGACGGTTTTTTCCTCCGGCCAAACTCCGCAAAGAAAAGGAAGAACCGATGCGAGAACAGAGACGAGAGCGGCACTGGGTGGAGTGTAATACAATCGCTCGCAATGACTCAACACAGGGAAGACTCTGGGCGCCACTTTAGAAATGTCCTCGCAGTACGTCATGGACCCTCGCTTGGCCGGCCAAGAGACCGCTAACCATTCACGACAGTGTGACACCTGCCGGATCAAGAAGCTCAAGGTGGGCGACCAATTTGCGTGACCTCCTCTCCAGGGCGTGGCCTAATCGCCGTAGTGTTCCAAAGAGCGCCCAGTATGCAACGCCTGCTTCCAGAGCCGAAGACAGTGTCACTACAGTGGAAGAATTGTCCGTTCACCATTGACGAGGGTGTAAGTGCTGCCGGATCTCGTCGGTCCATGCGGGGTTTTTCTCACACGGCGACAGATATCTCTCCAGTGTGGAGAGCCGTCTGCAACGGCTGGAGAAGCTGTTTTCCCAACTGCTCCCCAATGTAAACCTCGAGGATGCGCTGGAGTCGGTGGATGACGAAGACTCCGACGGCAGTTTGGCCAAGGAGGTCGCAGCATCGGCAGCATCGGCTGCCCGCTTGCTCACGGAAGCGAAAAGCTCCGCAGCACAGGAAGAGCAGAGGCGATCCATTGTAGACGCGGTCCCTGATGGGCCTGACGGGTTCGACTGGCAGGAAGACACCAACGAGCTCGCCGATGGCATGGCTGCTCTTTCGGTCGAGCCCAAGGGAACCGGGTACCTCGGTGAGTTTGAGTTCTTTCCGCTCCAGCCGTGCCATTTCTGGCCGTTGGCTGACGTTCCTGGCAGGATCCACGGCCGGCGTGTTCTTTCTGCGCTCTCTACTCTTCTGGACAGGAAATCCGAGAGCCCCGTTGGAAACACGAAACGACATTCCATCACCGCCCCGTCGCAATCTTCTGGGCCCTTCCTTCCAGCTCAGCCAGTCACAGCTGTCGCGCGATGTCATGGCGCGGCTCATGGACGCCTACTTTTGCGTCTACCACCCGACGTACCCGTTTGTGCACGAGGCCACCTTCCGGGCCCAGTGGCACGAAGTCATCCCGCGGCCGTCGAAGCGGTCTTGGCAGATGCTCCTCCATGCCGTCTTGGCCATCGGCGCGTGGTGTCTCGACGAGGAACAAGGGGAGCTGGAAGACAGTCTCTACCACCAGGCGTTGGCATTTGGGGAGGACGAGTCCATGTTTGAAAGCGCCAACCTCACGCTCATCCAGGCCCTCGTCCTCCTCAGCAACGTTTCCCAGAAGCGGGACAAGCCGAACACGGGGTCCAACTTTCTGGGCCTGGCCGTGCGGATGGCCCTCAGTCTGGGCCTGCATCGGGAGCTTCCAGAGTGGGAGATCAACGTGCTGCAGAGAGAGATGCGGCGGCGCGTCTGGTGGGGTCTCTTTATCTTTGACAGCGGGGCGTCGACGACGTTCGGCCGGCCCATTCTGCTTCCTGGCCCCGAAGCTATGGATGTCAAGCCCGTCTTTAATTTATCGGACGAGGTAGGCCGGCGAGACACCCGCCATGAAGGAGTCTTTTTTCACTGACTGCAACCCCAGCATCTCACTACCGGAACCGTGGAGCTTCCGCCCGAGTGCACGAGCCCAACGATCTACTCGGGGCTGAAAACGCAGAGCGACTTCCACGTGCATTCGAACCATGTCTCCAACAGCCTGCTGTCCGCCACGGGCATTGCGTTGCCAGATGCGCTGGCCATGAACCAGTCTTTGGATGGCTGGTCCGAGACCATTCCACAGTACTTTCGCTTGACCGAGCCGCCACAGACCAACGACGAGTGGTACATCTTTGCGCGATCCCGGCTCTGGTGGCGCTTCTGGAACCTGAAGATCACCCTGTTCCGTCATTTGCTCCTAAAGCGAGCTGTCGGCCGAAACCGAGACCCAGCGGCCGCCGAGGCGACTTCCCACCCATTGGACGACCAGGCCATCAAGACGGCCATCGGGGCGGCCCAAGCGACCATCGCCTCTATTGAATGCTATCTCCGCGTCTCCAGCATCACCCGGCTTACCACCTGGTACTCCGTGTACGTGAGCCCGGCTCCGCGATGGGCTGCAGCCCGGCTGACCTGTCTTTTACAGATTTTTCCTTTTCCATGCATCCCTCGTTGTGGCCCTCGCCATCCTCGGCGACTCGACATCGCCCGACTTGCCCGCCTGGCAGGCGGACATGGATACGGTGCGCACGATTCTAAGGCATACTCTTGGCGGACACCAGCTGGCCAGGAGAAGCGCCGACATCCTCGACCACATACTGCCTCCTGGGGCGGCAGACCTGGGGCCGTCCTGGGGCGGAGAGCACTTGGATATGGCGGCTTTTGACTTTTCGGTGTGGCCTGCTGACGTGGGAGATATGTGGGGCGCGATGGCATGGCCCCAGCCCGGAGAGGGCATTTAGAGGCATTTCAAGAGACGGGATCTTGTGCCTCGAGCAAGCCGTACGCCAAGCTCGTGCCATCCATGCGGAATCTCTTCCGAGATCTGCAGATGTCCCCATTCTAGGCACCAGTTGAGAATGGTAGGCTCCCACGTCGGACGAAACGGTCCTTGCCAAGCAAAGGGGGCCAGGGGCAGCACTTGAGAGGCGGTGAGGAAATACAGAACTGGCGGACTCGGTCGCGCTCGGCTATGTATTCTGCAAGTGGGAGGTGTCCATTCAGAGATCGGCTGGCGACATCACGTGCGATCGGACTTCCTAATCAGGCAGGCCGAATCTCGATTTCGCATGTCCATTGTTTCTTGTTTCATTTTTCGAGTCGGTGTCTGTGGGGTATTTAGATAAAGTGGCAACGAGAACACGTAGACGGCAGGATGCACGTAGAAAACCGCCCCAACGTGCCGTTGTGGCCCAGTCGTACGGCAGCTATTTTTGATGTGGTCTGTGCGCCAGCCTGTCGCGTGCAGCCATTGCCCAGAAGCAGCAAGAGCCGGATTTGAGATTTCTTCACATTAGCAGAGCTATTATTTTTCAGTGGTTTTTTTTCCCAATTCAAAGCAGCAAGCTTCCTTTTCGAGCTACATTTCGGGGTCAAGTGCTTCTAAAGACACCCTCCCCCTCACCGCCCCCTCGCAGCTTCCCTTCCGGCCTCGTGCCTCCTGCTCGCGGCATGACACTTGCCTGCTCGCCGTCTCTAGGCCGGACAAGTCGGTCGACGCTCCCTTTGCAGTTATTAAGAGCCCGTCCCCGCCTCCACCCACGTCGGTCCCTGGTTGCTGCCATTGCCCCGCTGTCGTCACCGCCAACGTACTCTCCTTCTCGGTGAGCTCCCCCGCGACTTCCCACCCCCGTCCCAACCTTCCCCCTCGATTTCGTGCATCCCGTGGATTTTGTGCATTTCGGGCAAATCGTGCATCTCTTTTGAGACAATTGGGGGCTGGCCAACGTGCTTTACAACGCAACCCTATTTGCGGCTTCTGAAACAACACCCCCACGAGGCACCACGTCAAACACCACCCCGGCCCATTTAGCCGACTTTCTCTTGCTATCCTCTGCTAACGGCATCGTGCCTCACGCAGCCGTCACTTTCATTTTGAGGCCTCTTCGAGTGCTGTCTCTTCTCCACGCCGCCCACCCACGCAGCCGAGCCTTGCAGCCTCTGTCCCGTCGTCGTCTCTTCGACCTTCGCGACGGTATCAACCGGCTTCCCTGAGACACTGCTCGCACCGCCGACACGCCATGTGCCGCCACGCTGGAGCTGACAGCGGCGTGACTGTCGTCAATGCCGGCCGCGAGCTTCTGCCTGCGGACGTTGTTCCGCAGCACTACGACGTCACGCTCGAACCCGACTTTGAGAAGCTCACCTTTGAGGGCACTGTCGTGATCGACTTGGACGTGGTCAAGGACACCAACTCGGTCTCGCTCCACACGCTCGACATCAAGGTCCACAGCGTCAAAGTGCTGGGCAACGGCAGCCTTGTCAGCGACGCGCCCAAGGTGTCCTACACGTCCGACACGCAGACTACCAAGATCGACTTTGATGGCAGCCTCGTCAAGGGCCACAAGGCCCAGATCGAGATCGTCTTCACGGGCGAGCTCAACGACAAGATGGCCGGCTTCTACCGCTCCACCTTCAAGAAGGAGGACGGCACCGACGGCATCATGGCCGTCACCCAGATGGAGCCGACCGATGCTCGTCGTGCTTTCCCCTGCTTCGACGAGCCCTCGCTCAAGGCCGCCTTCACCGTCACTCTGATTGCCGACAAACACCTGACCTGTCTGAGCAACATGGACGTCGCCTCGGAGACCGACGTCACCTCGACCGTCACCGGCACCGCCAAGAAGGCGGTCAAGTTCAACGTCTCGCCGCGCATGTCCACGTACCTCGTCGCCTTTATCGTGGGCGAGCTGAACTACATTGAGACCAAGTCGTTCCGTGTCCCGGTGCGTGTCTACGCCCCTGTCGGCCTGAACATTGAGAACGGCCGCTTCTCGCTGGAGCTGGCCGCCCGCACCTTGGCCTTTTACGAGAAAGTGTTCGGCATCGACTTCCCGCTGCCCAAGATGGACCAGATTGCCATTCCCGACTTTGCCCAGGGCGCCATGGAGAACTGGGGTCTCGTGACGTACCGTGTCGTGGATCTGCTCCTGGACGAGAAGACGAGCGGCGCGGCCACCAAGGAGCGCGTCGCCGAGGTTGTCCAGCACGAGCTTGCGCACCAGTGGTTCGGCAACCTGGTGACCATGGATTGGTGGGATGGTCTCTGGTTGAACGAGGGGTTTGCCACCTGGGCTTCTTGGGTACGTTTCTCCCTGGCCCGCCGGATCTGGATCCGCTGAGACTAATCCAACAGTACTCGTGCAACGTCTTCTATCCCGAGTGGAAGGTGTGGGAGTCGTATGTCACGGACACGCTCCAGGGTGCGTTGTCGCTCGACTCCCTTCGCAGCAGCCACCCGATCGAGGTGCCGGTCAAGCGCGCCGATGAGATCAACCAGATCTTTGACGCCATCTCCTATTCCAAAGGCTCGTGTGTGCTGCGCATGATCTCGACGTACATTGGCGAGGATGCGTTTTTGGAGGGCGTGCGCCGCTACCTGAAGAAGCACGCGTACGGAAACACGCAGACGGGCGACCTGTGGGCCTCGCTGGCGGAGGCCAGCGGCAAGCCTGTCGACGAGGTCATGAACGTGTGGACGAAGAACGTTGGCTACCCGGTGGTGACCGTGACGGAGGGCGACAATGCGGTGCGCCTGAAGCAGAACCGCTTTTTGCGCACGGGCGACGTTAAGCCGGAGGAGGACAAGGTGCTGTACCCGGTCATGCTGGGCGTCCGGACTAAGGACGGCGTGGACGAGGCGCCGATCCTGGACAAGCGGGAGGACGTGCTGAAGCTGCCGAACCTGGACTTTTTCAAGCTCAATGCGAACCACACTGGCCTGTATCGCACGGCGTACTCGCCCGAGCGTCTCGCCAAGCTCGGCCAGGCGGCCAAGGAGGGCCTTTTGACGGTGGAGGATCGTGCCGGCATGATTGCCGATGCCGGTGCTCTGGCCATCTCCGGGTACCAGAAGACGTCGGGCGTGCTGAGCCTGGTCAAGTCGTTCAACGTGGAGACGGAGTTTGTGGTGTGGAACGAGATCATCTCGCGCCTGTCGGTCATCCAGAGCGCATGGATCTTCCAGGACCAAGACACGCGGGACAGCCTCGAGGCCTTCCAGCGCGAGCTGGTGAGCGCCAAGGCCCACGAGCTGGGCTGGACGTTTACGGAGGCGGACGGGCACATTGAGCAGCAGTTCAAGGCGATGATGTTTGGCAGTGCGGGCTTGAGCGGTGACCCGGTGATCATTGCGGCCGCCAAGACCATGTTCCAGAGCTTCTTCGGCGGCGACAGCCAGGCGATCCACCCGAACATCCGTGGCAGCGTGTTCGCCATGGCGCTCAAGTACGGCGGCACGAAAGAGGTATGTGAAGATGCATTGTGCCAGACGAATGGGGAGACGTGTGAGCTAACGGGCATGACAGTATGACACGATCCTCAACTTGTACCGCACATCGACGAACAGCGACGAGCGCAACACGGCGTTGCGCTCGCTGGGCCGGGCCAAGGACCCGGAACTCATCCAGCGCACGCTGGGGCTGCTGAGCGGCACGGAGATCAAGGACCAGGACTTTTACATGCCGGCATCGGGTCTGCGGAGCCACACGGCCGGCATTGATGCACTGTTCACGTGGATGACGGAGCACTGGGATGAGATGTACAAGCGCTTCCCGCCGGGCCTGTCGATGCTTGGGTCTCTGGTGAGCATCATGACGTCGAGCTACTCGCAGCCCGAGCAGATTGCGCGGGTGGAGGCCTTTTTCGCGGACAAGAACACCAAGGGCTACGACAAGGCGCTGGCGCAGAGTCTGGATGCCATCCGGTCCAAGATTACGTGGGTCGAGCGGGACGGCGACGATGTGGCTGCCTGGCTGCGGGAGAACGGCTTCAGCAAATGAATGCGGCGTTGAGCAGACGGCGCGACCCGTGCTTGTTACACCTAGACACCCTGCGAGGCGTATGAAATAGAAAATCTCCAAGCCATTTTGCAGCGACGCGTGAAGGATGTTGGTGAGGGGGTTGACCACGTGACCGCGACGAGTGACCCGATGACTTCCCGATGAGGCTAGTAGGCTAGAATTCAGCAACGATCCCCTCAGGCCAGACGTCTTGGTGGCAACTTATACACTTATACAATGGCCAAGGAAAAGAAAGGAAAGAGTGAGGGCAAAAAGGCCAAGGCGGCGGAGAAGAAGCAAAAGGCGGAAAAGAAGGCGGAGAAGAAGGCCAAGGTGAAGAAGGCGAAGCAGGAGGGCAGCGATGCAGAGGAGGAAGATCTGGATGCGGTGCTGGAGGAGTACAAACGGCAGCAGGAGCAGTTCCTGAAGATCACGGAGGTGGTGGCGGAGGGGCCGCCCAAGGCGCGGGCGGCAGCATGCTTCATGGCGTCGCCGGGGAACAGCAACCAGCTGCTGCTGTTTGGCGGGGAGTACTTCAACGGGGCGCTGGCGACGTTCTTCAACGACTTGCACGTTTACTACATTGACCGGGACGAGTGGCGGACGGTGACGTCGCCGAACACGCCGCTGCCGCGGTCGGGCCACGCGTGGTGCCGGGGCGGCAACCAGAGCGGGAGTGTGTTTCTGTTTGGGGGGGAGTTCAGCTCGCCGAAGCAGGGGACGTTTTACCACTACAACGACTTTTGGCGGCTGGACGCGGCGTCGCGCGAGTGGACGCGGCTGGACAGCAAGGGCAAGTCGCCGCCAGCGCGCAGCGGGCACCGGATGGTGTACTACAAGCAGTACATTATCCTGTTTGGGGGGTTCCAGGACACGGCGAACCAGACGCGGTATCTGGGGGACCTGTGGATCTACGACACGGCGGAGTTTGTGTGGTACAACCCGCCGCTGCCGCCGGCGCAGCTGAAGCCGGACCCGCGGTCGTCGTTTTCGCTGCTGCCGCACGAGCAGGGCGCGGTGCTGTACGGCGGGTACTCGCGGGTGAAGACGGCGGTGAGCGGCGGGGGCGGCAAGCAGGGCAAGCAGGGCGGCGGGGGCGGACAGCGCATGGCGATGAAGGCGGTGGTGCACCAGGACTGCTACTTTCTGCGGGTGACGCCACCGGCGGCGGGGGCGGCGGCGACGACGGCGCCGACGGTGCGGTGGGAGCGACGCAAGAAGCCGGCCAACGCGCCGAACCCGGTGCGGGCGGGCACGACGATGGCGTTCCACCGCGGGCGTGGCATCCTGTTCGGCGGGGTGCACGACGTGGAGGAGAGCGAGGAGGGTCTGGAGAGCGAGTTCTTCAACGGGCTGTTTACGTGGAACATTGAGCGCAACCGGTTCTTTCCCATGACGCTGCGCAAGCCGCGGGCGGCACCAAAAAAGGCCGCTGCCTCTGGCAACGACGGCCCGCGCGTGAACCGGCGGAACCGGGCGGCGGCCAACGAGGAGGAGTTGCTGCGGCAGCTGGCGGCGCTGGAGGCGACCAGCACGCGCAAGACGGGCGGCGACGATGACGATAGCGGCAATGACGTCATGGATGTGGACGCCAAGACGACGACGGCGGCCGAGGAAGAGGCGGTGGTGGTGCGGCAGAAGCCGGTGTCGATGGAGCTGCCACACGCGCGGTTCAACGCGCTGCTGGCGGTGCAGGGCGACGTGCTGTACGTGTACGGCGGGACGTATGAGAAGGACGAGCGGGAGTTTACGTTTGACGACATGTACGCGGTCGACCTGGGCAAGCTGGACGGGTGCAAAGAGGTGTTTAGCCGGGCGCTGGACGACACTTGGATTGTGGGTTTTTCTTGTTTTTCTTGTTTCTTCTTTTTGGTCATGGTACTGACGGATGAGGAATCCGAGGACGAGGACGACGAGGACGACGAAGACGACGACGACGATGATGATGAGGAGGAAGAAGACGACGTGGCCATGGAGGATACGCCGAAAAAGTCGACGCCGAGCACGCGCAAAAAGGGCGTGGCCTCTTCGGACGCCGGCTCGGTGTCGACGGCGCCGTCGGTGGCCGAGACGGACGAGATGGAGACGGAGACGGAGACGGAGACGGCGGCCTCGTCGGTGGACGACGGCCTGCCACATCCACGGGTATGTTTCCTTCTGGATGACAGTAACATGACAAGATACTGACCGACACAGCCGTTTGAGTCACGACGGGACTTTTTCAACCGCACGTCCAACGAGTGGCAGGAGATTCTGATGACGAGTCTGCGGTGGAAGAACATTCAGCCCGAGTCGCTGACGATCAAGGAGATCAAGACCAAGGCGTTTGAGATGAGCGAGGAGAAGTGGTGGGACTGCCGCGAGGAGATCACGGCGCTGGAGGACGAGCAGGAGGCGGCGGGCATTGGCGAGGTGGTGTCGCTGGCGGACCGGGACGGCGGCGGCGGCGGCGGCGGCGGCAGCGGTGCACTGCGGCGGCGGTAGAGGGTGTAGCGGAAAGATGGTGTATTGGAAAGAAGATAGGCGTGCAAGTCGGTATGTCGTAGATATCGGTCACGTGACACGCTTACGACAAGGCCGCGCGGGCCGACTGTCGCGACTGCACTCTTGGAACAGTTCTCTCTCGCCACACAGCATGCCTGTCGGGATTCAGCGGATCAACGCGCGGCGGTCGCAGCCCAACGCGCACATTGTGTTTATCAAGCCGCTGGCGGGCGCGGACGAGGCGGCGGCGCGGGACTTTCTGGAGCGGATTGCGGCGCAATGCGTGCCGGTGATGAGAGAGCAGCACCTGAGCGTGGTGACGCTGGAGGAGTACCGGCCGAACGCGTCGTTTGTGGGCCGCAACTTTAACGCGGGCGAGGTGATCCAGCTGGTGCTCAAGACGCAGCACACGGGCCGGTGGCTGCCGTTTGGGTACGTGCAGATGGTGATGATGCACGAGCTGGCGCACTGCCGCCACATGCACCACGGGCGGGCGTTTTGGGCGGTGCGCGACGCGAACGCGAGGCGGATGGAGGCGCTCTGGGCGGACGGGTACACGGGGGAGGGGATCTGGGGCCGGGGCACGGCGCTGGGGGCGGACGTGCTGGCACGGAACCGCCACGGGGCCGAGGAGGGGACGGACGACATGTTGATGGAGCACCTCTGCGGCGGGACGTTTCGGTCGCGTGCCAAGAGGCCAAAGCAAAAGCAGAAGCGGCCGGCGCTGACGTACCGCGAGCAGCAGGAGCGGCGGATCCGGCGGCGGTTTGGCGAGCACGGCGTGGCGCTGGGCGGCGACGAGGCGGAGCGGGCGCGGCTGGAGGAGAGTCACACTGCGGGCGCCGTCACGGCGAGCAGCCGGAAGCGCGCAGCCGTGCGGCCGAGAGTGGCCCAGAGCAAGCGTGGGCGGGAGCTGCGGGCGGCGGCGGCGCTGGCTCGGTTTGGCGTGGAGGAGAGCGAGGAGAGCGAGCGGGACGCCATCAAACGAGAGGCCGACGAGGATGAGATGGAAGAGGAGGACGACGACGACGACGACGACGACGAGGACACATCCGCAGACGCCATCGACCTAGATGGGACGCGTCTGGTCGACGCCCAAGGACGCGGCATGGTGCGCGTGTGCGAGGACGAGGACGCGGACGAGGACGACGCCAAGCGGGAGCTGCTGGAGCTGCTGCAGGCGTCGCGTGGCGGGCAGGATGTGGAGGAGGCCAAGGGAGCCCGGGGAGCCAAAGGAGAGGCCAAAGGAGAGGCCAAGGGAGAGACTAAAAGAGAGGCTAAAATGGAGCTCAAGAGAGAGCCAAAAAGGGAACCCAAAAGGGAGCCCAAAAGAGAAGGAGCCCTCGCAATCAAGCCGGACCCCAAAAGCAAAAGCCTCGCTATCCGACCCGACAACGCCGTCAAGCTAGAGCCACTCCAAGACACGCCCGCCACGCCACCCCACGACACGTCCGCCACACCCCCCCCGACAGAGTCGGCCTGCCCGCTCTGCTCGCTCGAAAACACGCCGCGGGCCGTGACCTGCGCCCTGTGTGCCCACGTGCTGCAGCGCGACGCCGACCCGCGCGCCTGGACGTGTCGACGCGTCGCCTGTCCCAGCACGATGAGTGGCTACGTCAACGCGGGCGACTGCGGCGTGTGCGGCGTGTGCGGCGGGCGGCGGTAGGTCGGCGGGCGGCGGTAGGTCGACGGAGTCTGCGGCAGGGCCTGGTCCAGGACTGATGGGTGACCAGACATGTCTAGAGTACGCGAATGTCCACGTCTGGCTAGACTTCACAACCGCTTAAAACAGTCCCTCGCGGGTATCTTTGTCTGTCTGCCTGTCCATAATTCAAAGCCACCAAACCCCCAAAACGCCGTCCATCCCCCCCTACAGCCCATACCGTGTAATGCATCCCTCCCGGTGCGTCTCCAGACAGTCTAGAGCACACACGGGCGTCCCGCACTTTGTGCACTTGACCCGTCCCCAGTAGCCGCACATGTCGCAAAACACCCGTCGCGGATATCGGCGTTCCGGCGCGCCGCTGCCGGTCATCGTCCCCTCGCCCTCGCCCGGCCACGTCGCCCGTGCTTCTGCATACGTCAGCGCCGGCGCCGCCAGCAGCGCCCGCAGCGTCTCGTCCGTCGGCAGCGGCGGCATGTACGTGGCCAGCAGCGGGTCGTGGTCGAGCGCATGGACGGGGGGCGTTGGGCCCTCGTACGGCCGCAGGAGCGACGCGGCGGTCTGCTCCGACAGGGGCGTTGCCTCCGAGAGGGGCGTCGCCTCCGACATGGGCGTGTCCCGTGCCGGCGTCGTCGCCGCCGACAGCGACGACAACCGCTTGCGGCTGTCGCGTCGGCCGGTTTCCTTCTTGGCCGCCCGCTTGCCCCGGCCCCGCGGCGGCGGCGGCGGCGGCGTCTCGGCGGCCGCCGTAGCTGCCGTCGCAGCCGTCGTCGTCGAGGCCGTCGTCGTGGCCGTCGCACTGTCGCCGTGGCCGTGGCTGGTCTCGTGCAGCGCCGCCAGCGCGAAAAAGTCGTCGAGGTGGTTGGCAAACGTCTTTTGCGACGCCAGGATCTTGCGGGCCGTCGCCGTGTGTTTGTTCTGGGCTGTCTGTTGTCAGCTCTTCTGTCTGTCTCTCTCTCTCTCTCTCTCTCTCTTCCCCCCCTCTTCCTCTCCCTCTCCCTCCCTCTCTCCCTCTCCCTCTGTCTCTCCCTCTCCCCCCCCTCTCTCCCTCCCTCCATCTCTTCCTCTCTCTCTCTCTCTCTCTCTCTCTCTCTCTCTCTCTCTCTCTCTCTCTCTCTCTCTCTCCCCTCACTCACCCTTGACCGCTCTCGCTGGAATCGCAATCGCCGCGTCGCGCCCTCCCGCCCCCCCGCTGTCCCGCTGCAGCACCTCCAGCTCCTTGCGCAGCTTCGCCTCCTGCCGCGATGTCAGGTCCGAGTAGCTCGCCAGTCCGCCCGCCTGGTTGCGCGCCGCTCGCTTCCGGTTCGATTTGCCCGCCGCCGGCACCGCTGCCGCCGCTGCTGCTGCATACGCTCCGTAGCCCACGGGCGTGTCGGGCACATAGGCCCAGCCCGGCGCGACCGCCCGCCGCTCGCTGGCCACTTCGAGCACGCCAAAGTTGTTCATCGTGCGTGGGTGGTCCAAGGACAAAGTACAAAAATGCTAAAACAACGGCCTGGAATGCGGCCCGAAAACTACAGCGTCTTTAGCGCCTATCGCCCCCACGAACCGCGGCCTGTATTTTCGACCAATCCGAGGCCGGCAATAAAATGTGCTCTGAAACGGCAAAGAGCACACGACACCGTTTCGTGTCCATTCACAGAGTCCGCGTAGGCCACCACCGGGCCGCCAGACATGGCACCAGACAGCAAGACAGACATGCAGCACAAAGCGATTGATACAAAAAAAGGACAGGTAGCAAGTACGAAGAACGTATCATATCGTATAGCACAATGCATCCCCTCTCTTCCTAGGCGACCGCCATCTCCAAGTACCTCCTTGGCCGGATTTCCCATTCCCACATGGCCTCCAGACAGCCTCCATCCTAAAGGTCCCTGCCGCCGCCGCCGGCCGCTGCTCATTTCTTCGTCTGCAGCTTGTCCTCGAGCGTCGCGAGGTGGTTGCTCAGCTGCTGCGTCGTCCGTTGCAGGGTCTGCCAAAGACACGTCTGTTAGCCAGTGAAAGAAACACGAAATCCTGTAGACGATCCGGCACACAGGCAGGCAGGCAGGCTCGCAGACACCGTCCGCGCAGAGAACCTGTCACGGTCATGCAGCTCCCGCCTCGACCAGACCCGGATTCGGGCCGCCTCTCTTCCCCAAACTCACGTAAATGTCGTCCGTCAGCTGGTCGTTGGACGACTTGTACTCCTGCAGCACGTAGTAGTACACGGCCGAGCCGGACAGCGTCGTGCCCAGCAGAAAGCCAAAGAGACTGCGAATGGTTAGTCTTGTCACTCAGAACCCACGAGCACCACGCCCATCGGCCGTAGCATGCAGGAACCCCCGTACCCTCCGCGAAACGCGCCCACTGGCTTGCGGGCCGGCAGCGGCGCCGCCGCCTCCGACAGCACCCGGGCCGACGACTGGAAGCTGCGGACGGCCACGCGCGACGCCGGCCGAGCCGCCGCCCACGACGCCGTGTGCGCCGCGCGCACAACTGCTTGTCTTGAAGCCATTCGGACGATTGTGAAGGGCGAGTGTGTCGGTTTTTGTTGGTGGAAAATGATGCTGCAACAGGTGTGGGCGGTGCTGCGCGACTTGTGGCAACGCTTTGGGCTTTTGGCTTGGTCCTGTTCGATCCGGATTTCGGATGACGCGCTTGCTAGGGGAGCTTTGCTCTGTCCCGAGCGGTGTGGCACGGCAGAATCGCTACCTCGGGTATCCTGCTCGGAAGCGTCCCCCGTTTTAGAGTTCAGTCGTTTCAAAGCTTCCATTGAACAAAACTAGGAAATACAAAGCGTCCCCTGGCTGGCCTGTCCGGCCATCAATCTCGGATTCCAAATCGTCCCAATACAGTCAAGACATGTACACAGTTTCCTAGCTTACAGCTCGTCGTGCGCCGTCTCCTCCGCGGCCGCCTCCTCGACCGCGGTCGTGGCCGTGGCCGTGGCCGCCGCCTCCTCGGCCTCCTCCTCCACCGCCGGCTCGCTCGGGTCCGCCGCGTACTTGCCGTTCTCCTTGATGAACTTGAGCAGGTCGTCGACCGTGCGCGAGCCGCTGTACGTCACCGGCTCCGACTTGGCGCCGGCCGCGTACAGCTTAATGGTCGGGAAGCCCTGGATCTCGTCCGGCACGTCGTTGACCGTGGCGTCGATCTTGGCAATCACCACCTTGTCCTTGTACGCCGACTCGGCAAACATGGCCGCCAGGTCCTCGTACTTGGGCGCCAGCGCCTTGCAGTGGCCGCACCACGGCGCGTAAAACTCAATCAGCACGTCCTTGCTGTCGTCCAGCACAATGCTCTCGTAGCTCTTGGCCACCACCACCGTCACCGGGCCCGTCTGCGTCGTCGGGATCGGCTCCGACTTGATGCTCGGGTCGACGCCGCCGCTCGCAAACGCCTCCACAAACGCCCCAATCGCCTCCACCGTGATCTCCGCCTCAATGTCGAACGGGAACTTTTGGTTCTTGGCCGTGTCCTGGATCGCAAACGACGGGAACTTGTCCGTCGGCAGGTTGAGGTTGGCCGCGTGCGCGCCAAAGTTGACCGCGTCGATCGTGGCAAAGTTGATGGAGCCGCGGTACTTGTCCGCCACCGCCTTGAGCTGGTCGCCCAGCGTCTTGCGCTCCTCGGCCGTCTCCGCGAAAATGTACGCCAGCGGGATGCCCGCCGACATGTAGTCCGAGTACGTGTCCGGGCCGACCTCGCCCATCAGCGGCATCGACGCCGTCTTGGCAAACGCCTCAATGGCCGCCCCGTCAAACTTGTCCGAGAAGACCGACTTGCCCTCGTCAAAGTTCTTGTACAGCACCACCGCCGGCGCCGTCACGCCCTCGGCCTCGGCCAGCTCGGCATCGCTGCTGGCACCAAAGGGGTAGTGGTCACGCAGCCGCTCCGCGAGCTTGGTGAACGTCTCGTTGGACGCCTTGTCGTCGGCCTTGAAGTACGCCACCAGCACCACCTTGTCGGCCGTCTTGAACTCCTCGAGGTTGTCCTTGGTGACGGTCGACACGGCCGGCAGCGACTGCTTGATCATGTAGGAGGTGATTCTAGCAAGGTTAGCAACGAGGACACAGCGCCGAAACCACAGAGACACGTACGCAGCCGCTTTCCGCTGGCCCTTGTAGGCACTGATGTTGTCGGGGCCGCGGAAGATCTTGAGCGTCGGGTAGCCCTCGACGCCGTAGGTCGAGCACAGGTCGGACTCTTCTGTGCAGTCGATCTTGGCCAGCCGAATGTTCTTCTCCTTGAGCGTGGTCGCAGCCTCCTCGTACTCGGGTGCCAGCGCCTTACAGTGGCCACTACAGGCGGGTTAGCAGGGGGTTCAGCGTCCCGGTGGAGCACGGTCCCAGCGCAGACGTACCACCACGGAGCAAAGAACTCGGCCAGGACGACGTCGTTGTCCTTGACAAAGTCGTCAAACGTGTCCTTTTTCAGCTGGGCCACGTCCGACGCCATGGACAGCGACACGGCGCCTGCCAGCACGGCGGCGGCCACCTTCTTGATGCTAGGCATGATGTTGTCTGCAAGAGAGAAATGAGCAGCTGTCCTCCCAAGAGGCAAAACGGCGAAAATGGGGCGCACGGGTAGAAATGGGAAAAAGACGGACATGGGAGAATCTTACCTTTTTCAAATCGACAAGGAGAACAAAAGGAACGGAGACTGCGATCAAAAAGGGTATCAAAAAGAGAGAGAGAGAGAGAAAGAGGGTGGTGAAAGCGGAAGGGGGGGGGTTGAAGAGGTAGGGATCAGAAAGGACACCACAGCCTTTATTTTATGGATGGATGTAGCGAATAAGTCGGCAGCACTGCGGCGACGTAGCCATTGACTAATGAGGGCTGTGGCGGCGGACAGGTGGCCCGCTGTATTTCTAAGCGTGGTGTTTACAGGCGGCTGAGTAGTAGCGGCGAAGACGACAGGTGTTCACAAGAGGGCGCCAAGAAGGCTGACGAGGGGAAGCGCTAGTGGGAGCGCTAGTGGAAGGCGTGTCGATGGGTGGCGCCTTGGTTGGGGGAAGCCATTACGAAGTGCGAGTAACGAGTACGATCCTCGTGTCTTGAGAAGAAACGTACTGTGTTCATTTGCACTCGATTGAAACGACACGTTGTATTCTAGCCATCCGTACGCAAGCACGAAAGAACGCCATCTATATGCAGTCAGGTTAATAACCGCTTAAACTGAAAAGACCTCTTAAAGACAAAACCCCCAAAGACTAAAAGACTAAAAGACAATCCCTCCTAAAAACCTAAAAAACACCCCCCCCAATGATAAACAGCCGCTCCTCCTCCCGCTTGGCCCACTGCACAATGCGGTTGGCGTCCTGCGTGACCAGCGACCGCGAGGCGTTGGGCCCGGCCACGCAGTAAAACTCAAACACGGGCGTGACCCAGCCGAGGCTGGTGGCGTCCTCGCCGATGCAGTGCAGCACGCGCAGGTGCGAGTGGCGCGCGTGGACGGCCGCGTGCAGCTGGTGGTAGAGCGTCATGAGGCGGCGGCGGGCCTCGCGGTCGCGCAGGCGATGAGCGTCGTCATGTCTGTCAGACCCGTCGGACCCGTCGGCACTGGCAAAGTCGGGGTCGAGCGCCGACATGCAAAACTGCACGTTGGCGCGCGACTTGTAGAGGAAATGGCGGATCGGCACGGCGGCGGCGGCGGCGGCCGGCCGGCGCACGAGGTCGGCGACACGGGGCCGGGCGGCGGCGGCGGCGGCGCGGATCAGCGCGAGACTGCCGCTGCGCGCGAGGCTCTGGGCGACCTGGTCGCGCATGGCCTGGAGGGCAAAGAAGCTCTCCTTGTCGGGGCTGATGAGGATGATGGCGATGGAGTCGGCGTCGTTGCCCGAGGGGCCAGCCGAGGGGCCAGCCGAGGGGCCAGCCGACCCGCCAGTGCCCGTGCCCATCGGCTCGTCCGGCCCGTCGAAAAAGCTCACGTACATGTACAGGTAGCCGCTGCTGTTAAAGGCCGGCAGACACAGCGGGATCCAGCTCTCGCCGCCGCCGGCCTTGACGCTGCCCGAGGCAAAGAGCATGTTGAAGATCAGCTGCAGGTCCGACGGGTGCAGCGAGTGCTTGCGCGGCCGGATGACGCTGACGAGCCGGCCGCCGGCCACGAGCAGCCCATAAAGTAAGGGGGCGGCTCGCTGGCGCAGCAGCGCCGCCGTGATGGCGTGGCGGTGGCTCTTGCGCAGCCGCAGACACTCGAGGGCGCCCAGCAGCGCCGCCGGCGAGCCGCGCGTGAAGCTGTCGGCCAGCGACGCCAGCAGGCCCTCGGTGCCCTGCAGCGGCTTGCGCAGGTCCGACGACGGCCGGTGGGCAAAGATGCTCGTCAGCGTCGGCAGCGTCAGCGTCGACAGGATCTGCATGTAGAGCGCCCGCAGCTGGTCGCGCAGCTGGCCGTCGCTCTCGCCCAGCCGGCTGACCGCCACCAGGTACAGCGGGCCCTCGGTCACCACCACAAAGCGCGCGTGGCCCGCCGCAAAGCTCTGCAGCGGGCTCTGCGCACTCTCGTAAAACGACAGCAGCGTCTGTACCACGCCCATGTACCCGTTGACCAGCGCCAGGTCGCCGTGCCGGCTCCAGATCGGCTTGCCCGCCGACGACAGGATCATGTAGTGCTTCAGCTTGGCCTTCCAGCGCGCCAGCCGCGCCTCGTTGTTCTTGTCGGTGTTCTCGTCGTCCCCGTCGTTCCCGTCGGTCTCGTCCGAGCCCGCCTCTCCGTCGAGCCCCCCCACGTCGTCAAACTCGCGCTCAAACTCCGCCAGCGCGTACGGCACCCGTCCCGTCCGCGCGCTGTCAAACGGCTGCACGCTCGCCGCCTGTGCCCGCAGCAACGTCCACGCCCGGCTCTTGCGGTGGAAGTCGCCCGCCGCCAGACTCGCCAGATCGCCTGGCGGCCGCACGGTTGGCGCACAGCTCACGATGCTCATCGTGTCCGCTGCCAGTCCGCCGTCGCCACCCCAGCTCGTGCTGACCGCCCGTCGATGTCCCGCCACCGCCGACGCCGCCCCGATCGACTGTGTCGGCGACGCCGTCGTCGAGCTGCCACCGCCCGGCTCCACGACCGTCGAGAACGTGCCGCGCGAGCCGTCCGGAAAGGACAGTGTCTGGATGTCGATCGACGACACGGCCGTCGTCGGCGGGCCCTGTCGCCGCTGTGACGGCTGTGCTGGGCCTGTCTCGCCCGTCTCGCCCGTCTCGCTCGTCTCAACTGTTTCGCCTGTTTTGCCGGGATCACAATCGCCCCCATCACCCGGCTTCGGTCGCGTCTCGTCGTCGCCTGAGCCCGCCATCTTGTTGTCGCATCGTCTTTGCTGGTCAGGCCCCGACTGTGCTCGTGATACCCCCCACGGTGCTCCCGTGTGTCGGGCTGCGTTCATGTGGAATCTTGATCTCGCGCTCCATCGGCCAGCCGGATCGCTGGGTGGCGTCCGCCGATAAGATAAGCCCCACGTCACCAGGGCCAGCAGCACACACCGCCCAACACGTAATCATGCCCGATTCTGCCACTTGGCCCCAACGGCTAGCTCCACGACACCCCAAAGCTCCTTGTACAAGGACCATTACAACACTTGTAAGCCCTCTGCCTCCCACCACCACGCTCGCCTCAGCCGTCTTCTCACCATGGCCCGTGAGCTGCCGCCGGGGCGTCGGTCCGTGTCGCCAGACAGCTCCGGCCGCGACTCGCCCACGCCGCGACAGTGGCGAAATCAGCTCGGAGATGGTGAGTGCTGCCGTTGATTTGGACCGTTTCCGCCCGCAGTGCTGACCGTGGCCGCCGCAGACGAGCCTCCGAGCAAGGACAAGGCCTACCGCAAGTATGCCGCCGGCGTCGAGCGCGCCCTCGCCCTCTTCGAGACGGCCCTGCAGGAATGGGCCGACTACATTTCCTTTCTGAACCGCCTGCTCAAGGTGCGCATATCGGACGGCCGTCTGCCTCGTGCCCTGTTCTGACTCTTATAAAGGCCCTGCAAGCCCGGCAGCCCCAGATCACAACCATCCCCGCCAAGACGCTCGTGGCCAAGCGCCTCGCCCAGTGTCTCAACCCGACCCTCCCGTCCGGCGTCCACCAAAAGGCCCTCGAGGTCTACAGCCACATCTTCTCCATCATCGGCCGCGAGGGCCTCTCCAAGGACCTGCCCGTGTACCTGCCCGGCCTGGCCCCGACGCTCTCGTTTGCGTCGCTCTCGGCGCGCGCCCACTTCTTCGACCTGCTGGAACGCTACTTTCTCGACCTCGACCCGCGCTCGCTGCGGCCGGCCCTCAAGTCGCTCATCCTCGCCCTGCTGCCCGGCCTCGAGGACGAGACGGCCGAGGACTTTGACCGCACCCTCAAGGTCATGAACCGCATCAAGGTCGCCGTACGCCCGGCCGAGAGCGTCGACCTGACCCCCGACCACGCCACCGGCGACGCCTTTTTCTGGCAGTGCTTCTTCCTGGCCGCCATCACCAGCCAGAGCCGCCGTCCGGGCGCCCTGGCCTACCTGGCCCGCTACCTGCCCAAGCTGGGGCCGCCGCCCGCCGCCGACCTGCCCAAGACGCCCAAGACGCCCAAGACGGGGTCGGCCGCCGACCCGGAGCTGCTGACCCGCCTCTCCCAGCTCGTCGTGACGCCCGAGCCGGGCCTGCTGCTGCGCTGCTTCGCCGCCGGGCTCGCCGACGACCAGCTGCTGATCCAGCGCGGCTTCCTCGACCTGCTGGTCGCCCACCTGCCGCTGCACGCGAGCGTGCTGCAGTCCCGCGTCAAGCCCGCCGACCTCGAGCTCCTCATCCGCGCCGCCTGCGGCGTCGTCACCCGCCGCGAGATGAGCCTCAACCGACGTCTGTCGGCCTGGCTGATCGGCCCCGACCCGCCGGCCGCCGCCGAGACCGACAGCACGGCCGAGTCCCCCGCCGCCACGGCCGACCGCCACCACGGCCACAAGACGAGCTACTTTGAGGAGTACGGACTGCAGCCGCTGACCCGCGCGCTGCTGAGCATGATCCAGGCCGTCCCCACCAGCCCGGCCGAGCGGGCGCGGCCGTACCGCATCTGCCTGTCGCTCATGGACCGCTGGGAGATTGGCGGGCTCGTCGTGCCCGAGGTTTTCCTGCCCGTCGTCGACAGCGTGCGTCAGTACAAGGCCGGCACGCCGAGTGCCGCCGACTTTGGCGAGGTGCTGCGCAGCGCCAGCGTCTTCTTTGACGGCGTCGAGAGCGGCCTGATCTATGGCGAGATGCTCGGCCTCGTGGCCGAGGCCATTGGCCCTGGCACGCTGTCGGTGACCGAGCGGGTCGACAAGCTCGCGCTGATCCAGTTCATGCTGGAGCACTTTAACGTGCGCGAGGAAGAGATGGTGACGGTCCACGCCCCCCTGTCGGCGCTGTCGATCCTGTGCATGCTCGACGACACCAACACCAAGAGCCGGCGGCCGGCCGGTGGCCTGGGCGGCCAGGCGCTGAGCATCGCAGCGGACCTGCTGGAGCTGGTGCCGGAGCGTGCGTTTTCAGCGGCAGCCGCAGACGAGACCACGCCGACAGCAGAAAACGCCGAGCTGCTCCGGGCGATCCGCGACTTTTATGTGAACGAGCAGGGCAGCCTGGACACAACACCACCGCCGTTGGGCGCACGCGCGGTGGCGGAGCTGCTGCTGCAAAAGGCCAGCGGCCTCTGCTGCCGGTCGCTGCTGGCCGGCGCGGGCGGTGAGGCCGACTTGGCGCGGCACAGCCAGGTGCTGCTGCTGCTGCTCGACAAGGTTCCGACGACGGCACGCTTCGACGTGGCGGCGCTGCGGGCGGCGCTGCACGGCTGTCTGGAGCGCGAGGGCGCGGCGTTTGCGGCGTTTTCCGAGGTGCTGTCGCTCGCGGTGCAGCTGCGCGCAAGCGGACGCATCGGGGCCGCCGAGCTGTCGGCACTGGTGCCACCGCTGGTGGCCATGGCCTGGACGTTCCTGTCGGCGGCGGCGCCGCAGCACCACGTGGAGACAGTGCGCAAGCTGTGGGTGCTGCAGTCAGCCCTGGGAGCGGCGAACCGAGACATGGAGGCGGCGGTGGCGCGGCTGGTGATCCGGGGCGACGTGCGGGGGACGTTTGCGGTGCGCGGCGCCGACGCCGGCCGCCGGTTCGCCGTGCTGTGGCTGCACACGCTGCAGGACAGCGGCGGCGGAGAGCGGCGACCGTCGCGCACGGGACGACCAGGCCGTGCGACGACAACGGCACGGCTCACGGGCGCAGAGCACTACGGCGTCATGCTCACGCGGCCGCTGCTGCTGGTGCTGGACGCGCTGGTCGATGAGCGCACGCAGCTGTTCATGACCGTCAAGGCGTGGCTGGGCACCATGGTCGGGCTGGACCGGCTCTGCAGCCTGCTGATCGGCCAGTTTCTCGGGCTGGACTTTGTGCGCGAGGGCAGCATCGCGAGCGCGCCGGCGGCTCTCGGGGCCGATGCCGACGTGGCCATGTGTCTGTACTATCTGCGAGTGCTGTCCAATGTGTTCCGGTGGGCGCCGGCGACGATGTGGACGTTGCTGGCGCGGCGGATGTTGTCGGAGGAGCTGCGGGAGGCGGCGGCGAGCTTGTGTGAGTTTTGTTGTGTGGTTGCGTGCTTGTGTCCTTTGCATGTTCCTGTGCATCCTGCTAACCGCCCAGTGCCCTCGGTCGACGACGTCAGCATGCAGGAAATGCTGGTGCACATCTGCATGCGGTGTGTGCTCGCATCAGGCACGGCGGACGAGGCAGACGACGGGCAGAGCATGCAGCTGTGCCGCGTCGCGCTGACGGTGCTGCACCAGATCCTGCTCAACGCGCACGCCCACCTGCTGGCGAACCTGCACCTGGAGGATGCGCTGCTGGGACGGCTGCAGCGGGCGCTGCAGGGCCCGGACCCGTACGTGCAGGTGCTGCTGCTGGACGTGCTGTACGCGGCCCTGAAGCTGCGGGAGGCGCTGCCGTCGGAGCGGCCGGAGTCGGTGGCGAGCGAGGGCGTCGGAGGTGTTGGCAGCTTCGAAGAGGCGGCCAAGGGGGGGGCGTTGGTGGCGGCAAGCGGGCCGTCGTCGTCGCCGCCGCCAGCGCTGCTGCGGTGCATCCAGGCCGGCCTCGCGGCTCAGAGCAGCCGGGCGGTGCTGGACAGCTGGGTGGGCTTCGTGGGAGCGTGTCTGCCGCTGTACGCCGACGCCATCTTCCAGGTGCTGATCCCGCTGGTGGAGACGCTGTGCGCGCAGATTGCGAGCGCGTTTGCGGCGCTGCAGGGCGTGTTTGGGGGCGACAGCCTGACGCCTGACGCGGCTGCCGATGCCGCACCCGAGACGACGCTGGTGTGTCTGCTCAACGCGCTGGAGCAGCTGCTGGCGACGGGCCATCAACGGTTGCTGGCGGCGGAGGCGCGGGCGCCGGTGGTCAAGGGCCCGGACGCGCCGGCCGGGTTTTTCGGGACGATTTTCGCCACAGACGCGCCGGCGACGGCACGCAGCGCAACGGCAAACGACCGGCTGACGGTGCTGCTCGCGTTCCAGGATGCGGTGCGGATCTGCGTGCGGATCTGGCGCTGGGGCCAAGGGGCCGCGGCCGGGCCGGCGCCGAGTGCGGCCATGGCGGCGTCGTTTGGGTACACGTCGCTGCGGACACGCAACCGGGCTCGACGGCTGCTGGAACACTTGTTTGCGGCCGAGACGCTCGAGTGTCTGGAGACGGTCATGGCGATCTGGGCCGGCGGCGTGGACGGTGCGGGCGGAGAGAATCTGCAACATCCAAACACGGCCGACGACGACGGCCGTGCCGCCGTGCTGGACCTGCTGCCGACGCTGGACGGGTCGAGGCCGAAACAGACGGTGCCGGCGATTTTCAATGCCATTTACAGTCGGACGAATCCCGGGGCGCTGGAGCCGGGCCGGCAGTCGACGCTGACGATTGCGCTGGCGGACACGGACATTGTCGCGTTTCTGGTGGACTATGCGCGGTCGCTCGAGGACGACGCCATGGACGAGATCTGGCAGGACTGCACGACGTTTCTCAAGGATCTGCTGGGCAATCCGTTTCCGCACCGGCAGTCGCTGGCGGGGCTGCTGGAGTTTACGGCCGTGCTGGGCGAGAAGGTGGACAATACCAATTTCGGCGAGCAGCGCAAGATGCGGCGGGAACTTGGGGTGAGTGTGTGTGTGTGTGGTGTTTTTGTGTTTTTTGTGTTTTTTGTGTTTTTGGAATGGTTTTGGAGTGTTTTTGGGGAGTGTGTTTTTGGACTGTGGTTTTGGACTGCAGTTTATGTCTCTCACTTGTCGCTCCTGCCTCTCCTGGCGCTCTTTTGTCTCTCACTCCTGCTCTTGCTTCTGCTCTTGCCCTGCCTCTCCTGTCTACCTCTCCTGTCGCTCCTGCCGCCCTTCTCACTCGCCCTCCATTGGCAACACTAACACCTGACTAATAGGACCTCTTCCTCCGCCTCCTTACCGCACTCTTCACCACGCGACCTCTTGTCTTCTCCGACACCCCCCCGCCGCCGACGACGGCTCGCACGCCGGCCGAGCGGGCCGACGACATTGTCGACATCCTGGCGGCCATTGTGCCGAAGCTGCCCAAGATCGTGACGGACAACGACCGCGTGCTGGCGGCGGCCACCTCGATCTCGGCCAACGTGATTGCGCCGGCGCTGCGGGCCAAGGCGTTCCCCGACACGGTGTCGGCCAAGACGCTGGTGCTGCTCGAGGGCCTGTCGCAGCTGGCCAACAACCAGCGCGGCTGGAAGCGCGACGTGGCCGAGGCGTTCAACGACGGCCGCTTCTTCGGCGCGCGGCTGCCGCTGGTGCGCGGCCACTGGCTCGGCCTGCTGCGGCTGTGGACCGTGAGCGACAAGGAGCGCATGCCCGAGCTGCTGGGCCGCCTGACGGCGCCGGCCACGGCCGGCATCGTGTTCGGCGTCGGCGCCACGTCGGCGCGGCTCGAGGCCGACCGCCGCACCCAGCTCAACCTGCGCAGGGTCGCTGTGCTGCTGCTGGCCGCCGACGTCGACGCCTTTGCCGCCGAGCTGTCCACGCTGGCCGACCGCCTCGTCGAGCTGCTCGCCGCCTCGCCCACCTCGTCGCCCTCCAGCACCACCCGCCCCGACGTCTACCTCGTCCTGCGCGCCCTCCTGCTGCGCACCAGCCCCGTCCACCTCGCCGCCCTCTGGCCCGTCGTCGCCGCCGAGCTGCACGCCGCCCTCGCCGCCGCCGTCGCCCCCGACGCCAGCCCCGCCGCCGACACCTTTGGCCCCGCCGCCCTCCTCCACGCCGCCAAGCTGCTCGACCTCGCCGTCTGTCTCGCCCCCGACGACTTCCAGCTGCGCGAGTGGCTCTTTGTCACCGACACCATCGACGCCATCTACCGTCCCGCCGCCTGGGCCCCCGTCGCCCTCGTCGACGAGCTCGCCGACGCCCTCGGACCCGCCGACACCTCCTCGGCCTCCATCACCCACCCCGATCCCACCAGCCCCCTCCGTCGGCCCCTGCTCGGCCCCGTCGCCGACCCCTGTCTCGAGCGCCGCGACGAGCTCGTCGCCCGCGTCCTCCGCCCCTTTTGCCGCCAGCTCAGCATCTACGCCTTTGAGGCCACCTATGCCGCCGGCCAGCCCGACCTGGACCGCTGTGTCGACGACCTGCTGCAGGACCTGTTTGACGAGAGGCCCATTGTCAAGGCCTTGTAGGTAGATAGATTATTGGGAGCCGCTGTCCATGTCCACGTCGTGATTGTCGCTGTCGCTGTCGCTGTCACTCGAGCTGTCGCTGTCGTCGCTGTCGCTGTCGTCTTCGCCCTCGTCGTATTCGTCCTCGTCGTCCTCTTCATCTTCCTCCTCATCATCCTCCTCCTCCGAGCTCGAGCTCGAACTATCACTCGAGCTGTCACTACTTTCTTCCTCCTCCTTTATTGCCACCTCCTTCTCCCCGTCCTTCTCCCCCTCCTTCCCCCCCTCCTTCCCCTCCCTCTCAAAATACACCACCATCGCCTTGCTCGCCCCGTACATGCAGTATTGCACCACCTCCAAACGCCCCTCCGCCGGCGCCACGTCCGCAATCTGCCGCAGGTCGCTCGTGCGCGGCAGATAGAGCGCATGAGCCCACGGCACACATGCCGTGTGTAGCGTCTCCAGGCCGTACGGCTGCATCGTCGACAGGTCGAACACCGGCTGGTCCCGGTAGCTGACGCCGCCCCACGGCGGCGACGCAAACAGCACCGTCGCCGGCCCGTTGACGCGCAGCGCCTCGTCCAGAGTCTCCGGCCGCTCCCGCAACCGCGCCAGAAAGTCCAGACAGTCGCCGTGGATCCACGTAATGGCCTCCTCCACGCCCTGCAGCATCGCGTTGTGCTGGGCGCACGCCAGCGTCGCCGCGTCGCGCTCGATCCCAATCACCCGGCCCCAGCGGCCCGACTGTGCAAACGCAATCGTGTTGCCGCCGACGCCCGCAAACAGGTCGACCACGACCGTCGCCGCCGCCGGGCCGTCGGGCAGGCGAATGTCTGCCGCGATTTGGCTGTTGGTCAGAGGGTTGCCCGTATATCAAGAAACCGAAAAAACGAAAGAAGAAACCAAAAACCCACTCGGCTACCGGCTGCGGCGTCACGCCAAACCACGCATCGTCCGTCAAGAAGACCTCGTCGTCGTAATTCGGAAAGATCGAGTACCGCTGGTGCCAGTACTTTTGCAGCTCCCACGGCACCTCCTCCAGCGCCGTGTAGTGATGGCATTCGTCCGTCAGCTCAAGGGCCCCCGCCGGCCGCATCACATCCATATCGCCCCTCGCATGCTCGTCCATGGCCGCTTTGTCGTGGCTGCAACTTGATCGACGCAGAAATGTCAACCGCCCGCGCGGTCCCACTTCTCCACTCTAGCTCCAGCTGTAGGCGCTAGGCCTGATTGGCTACACAAGCTTCATGCCAGCAGCCAAAGACAGTTGTCATGATAATACAGAGTCCTCTGTACACTGCCACTCCACAGCACACATTGCACACGACACAGCACAAACACCGGCCGGCCCTCCCACCAACACCACCGCCTGCGCCGCCACCGGCCATGTTCAACGCCCTCAACCGCTTCATCTCCCGCCTCGATGGCGAGGGTCCTGCCGCCCAGAAAGAGGCCACGCACGGCACCTTTGGCTTCCAGATCCTGCGCAACACAAACCTGCCCCTGGCCACCGAGCCCTGGTTTGACTTTATTGTCGGCATCAACGGCCGCATGATTGTGCGTGTGACGCGCCCGCCTCCGCCCCCCCCGTGTGCGCTGCCGCCTTGCTGACCTCTGCAGGACGACTCTGACCCGCATCTCTTTGCCCAAGAGGTGCGCAACTGCGCCGGCAGCACCGTCATCCTGGGGCTCTGGAGTGCCAAGGTGAGCTTGCCATGTTGATCCGTGTTCTGTCCACGATCCCTCCCACTCTCGGCTCCCAACTCACCCCCCCAGGGCCAGCGCACCCGCACCATGCACGTCCCCGTCCCCTACGACACCGCCAGCCTCGGCCTCTCGCTCCAGTGGACGCCGCTGGCCGTCGTCTCCAACATCTGGCACGTCCTCGACGTGCCCGCCCGCTCGCCCGCCGAGGCCGCCGGCCTGCTGCCCTACAGCGACTACATCCTCGGCACCCCCGAGGGCGTGCTGCACGGCGAGAGCGGCCTCGGCGAGCTCGTCGAGGACCACATTGGCCGGCCCCTGCGCCTCTGGGTCTACAACAACGAGTACGACGTCACCCGCGAGGTCACCATCCAGCCCAGCCGCGACTGGGGCGGCGAGGGCGCCCTCGGCTGTGTCCTCGGCTACGGCGCCCTGCACCGCCTGCCTGCCCCCCTCAGCGAGCCCGTCAACGGACCCGGCGAGACCATGTTTGAGGGCCATGACCACCATGACCACCACGACCACTACGATCACCACGACCACCATGAACACCACGATCACCACGACCACGGTGCCGACATCCTCGCCCCGCGGTCCGACTCGTTCGAGCCTGCCGCCGCCGCCCCGACTGCTTCTCCTTTTGCCCAGTCGGCCTCGCCATCCGCCACCACCGCCGCCCCAGACAACTTTGTCGTCCCGGCCCAGCTCATGGTTCCGCCGCCGCCACCCGCCGCCGCCGGCTCCACCTCTCCGCGGCCCAAGAAGAAGGACCGCCACCACAACCCCGCCGGCCTCAACATGGACGACTACTTCAAGGAAGAAGAGGCCAAGAGCCAACAGCTCGACAACGCTCCCAGCCGCAAAGCCACGCCCATTGCGCCTCCACCAAAGGCACCACCACGCGCCGGCACGCCCAAGGCCGTCCCAGGGGACGGCGCCGAGTAGGCGCCAGACGCCGAAATCGTTAGTGGGTTTGCTTTAGCACTGGCGCAAATCGGACTGGACAGGGTTGCGTGTTGCTTGCTTCGTATTGCGTGTTTGTATCCTTGTTTTCCGGCTGCTAGAAGACAATACAGGACTCTACAAAATGACCAGAAATGACGCCGTTCCCTGCGGCTTTTGACCTCTTCTCTGCCAACCCGCCTTGCTCGGCCAAGACCTCTCCATCTCTCTGTGCATTGCCCCTCGTGTTCGTACAGAAATCCTCCTCTGGGTGACGTGGCAGACACCTGTCAACACGCCCTGCCTAGTTGATAAAGTTGACACAGAAGAAGTGCAGTATCAGGCTGCACACAATGTAGTCGGAAAACGCCCTGTGTAAACCAGTCAGCATGGCACGTTCGCACAAGGGTGCGCCCATGACGCCGCCTACCTCTCGGGGGACACCGCTGGGAAATCGGCCTTGTTGGCCTCTGCCGTCTGGAGGCGGAGAGCCACTAGAATTCGTTAGCCACTGGCACGGAGAGCATAGACGACCGCCGAGGAAACGCACCGGTCAGGACAAACTGGCCAACCGTCGAGCAGAATCCGGACAGGAAGGCGTTAAAGGGCTGCAAGATCAGGTTAGTCGGGCCTCTGCCGTCGCTCTTCCGCCCCTCGATGCCTCCAGACATACGTAGTTGCCCGCCAGCACGCAGTACACAAACTGCAGCCCGCCCACGGCGACGAGGAAAGCCAAGAAGACGTCCAGCAGCTTCGTCCGCTGCGGCGTGGTCTTTTGGTAGTGGTTCGCCACGTTGGTCAGCACCGCGTTCCACGTCGTGCCCGCCAGCGGGGACGCCGTGGACGCCGCCGTCGATGTCACCGCCGCGCTGGCCGCCTTGGGGGGTGCCGTAGTCGTCGTCGTGGCCGAAGCTGCCGCCGTCGATGCGGACGTCGTCGGCGTTGCGTTTCGTCGAGCCATTGCGAAGATTCGTCGGGCAATCGATTGGGGACAAATTCAGGTTGCAGCAGAGTCGGGGCGGCTTCTTTGCTGCTGTGTTTCGGTGCTGGCCGAGGTGCTTGTGGACACTTGTTTGCCAGAGCAAAGCCACGAAGCTCAGAGCTCCTTTCGGCATTAACAGCAAGGGACACGCAGCCTTCTTCGCGCTTTTGTGGGTCAAACGTCTGCTTATGTAAGCGGTTTTGGCCACACGCTACCATTGCCGTCTTACTTGCAGTATTCTGTACTATGAATTGCTTATTTTGGGGTTTCTACTTGGTGTAACTGTCTAAATCACGCTGGCTTGACGTGGCTACCCTCGTTTATCCATTTTCAGAGTTGGCCGTGAGCGGAAGTTACGCCTTCCCTCATGGCGCTTTCCTAAAGAATCAAACACACTCAAATTGACAGACAATACTGACCAATAATTCGTGTAATGTAGCATCTCCCTTGACAATGGTCGGAACTTGGAATCGGAACAAACTCTCTCGTCGGTAAAGGAGTCGTTCTTTACGAGCCGTTCTCCCCAAACTCAGTTCTTCACTACCAAGGCTTACAAGGCTAACGGAAAATTCTACTGAATATTATGGCCCTTCCTCATGTTTCTAATATCACGTCCATTGTCGAAACCAGGGTTAAGGCAGGTACGAAAAATTGACACATTCCCTAACTGACATAACTAGGGACTCAACAGTATCAAATAAGATGGAGGCCTTTTTCCGTACTCCGAAAATGGCAGTCCGAATAGAGCCTTGCCCTTTCCCTACGCCGCGTCTGCAGACTATGACTTTTCAAAACTGGCAGGAGCTACCTGCCGACTTGTTTATTCGTATGTTATTTTTTTGCATCCTCCAATCTCTTACAGTATCCTTGCAACCTTACTGTCTCTCCAGAGAATCGTTAAGCTTGGATCTGAACCGAACAGCATTCGCCTATTTCGCCTCATTTTTGGGTTTCAAACACATCATTACAACGATCTCATAGGGAAACCATTCAATATGCGTGCCTCAATCTGGATCTCGGTCATTTCCGCTACCAGCGTGCTGGCTCAGGATGAGTACCCAGCAAGCGACCTTATCACCGGGGTATGCCGTCTGCTTTTGGAGACTTCCTGTCTTGCTATCACCATGTTTAGAACACTGACGGAAAGCATTTCAGGCCCTAGGAGACGCCCCCGTAACTACAAACAACCCAGCTGGCATCGTTTACACTGCCACCCTTCCAGAGATGGCCTTTAACAAAGAGGCATACCCCGATGGCGGCAATGTCAATGGGAAGATTTGCGCTGAGGCTGGACCCGGCGGTATTGGCGTTCAGTTCAAGGTCGAGTTCTCCAATCTGCCTGAAATCGGTGGCCCATTTCGTATGTCTCTGTCGTTGTCCCCATTGGAACGAATTTGAATAACACAAGGGAGTCTACCACATTCATGCGAAGCCCGTGCCCTCCGACGGCAACTGCACGGCTACCGCCGCTCACTTGGATCCATATAAACGAGGCACCTCCCCGCTATGTGATAGCACGCTCAGACAGACTTGTGAGGTTGGCGACCTGAGTGGCAAGCACGGACTCGTCGCGTCGGAGCCGTTCAACACGACCTACACTGACCTTTACGTGTCTACTCTGCCCGAAAGCGCGGCTTTCCTCGGCAATCTCAGCATTGTGCTGCACTACGCCAACATGACTCGCTTCACTTGCGCCAATTTCACCTTGCTTGAACGAATGTCCGCAGCCGTTGATGCCACGGATCCAGACGCAGATACCCAGGCAGTCTCCAAGGAAAGAGAGGACGACTCGTACTTGCCCCCCTTCGACTTCGTATCGGGCGCGGCTGGCTTATTTTCTAAGCTGAGCATCTGGTGCGGCCTGATGGTGGCGGTCGTTGTGTTGCTGGTGTAGCATGTGGTGTGTCATAGGGCGACTAACTCCATGCAAGTGAGCATTGGATTGAGAGGATAGGGGCTGCAGGCCGTTTCAAGTTGCGTTGCCGTTTGTGCGGTAGTACTCCTTCACTATTTTGCTCCTGAGAAAATCAAACAATATTTCTATGACGAAGACGGCAGCAGATGCCAACGATGCTCCCAGAATAACAGCGGGAACTAATCGCAAGCCTAACCTGCTCTGAAGGAGCGGGAAAGCAGATGTGTGCCGGCAACCGAGAGAAGAGCCTCAAACCTCAGTGTGGCAGCAGGCCGTGCATAGATGGCAATTCCGACCTTGTTTCCGGGTAGGTGGTCAGCGAGCCGCTCATCTTCGTGCGCGGGCGGTGCCGCGCGAGCCAGCCGCCGAAAAGTAAATCCTAGTGGATCTTGCATGAATTTCAATCGTATCTCTGTCACGAGGTCGTTTACCTATCGCCCATGCACCACGAACTCCGGATGCTCCCTATCACAGGTTTCTGTCGTCCAAGTCCGGCACCGGGGCACACTTCACCAGCACGCAGTCGGTAAGCGGAATGAGTGCGGCGCACCCACAGGAGTTGTGCCCCTATTTTCTTCCACTGTCCGGACGTCGCTTGTTTTCCCCGTTTTCGTCATAACCACCGCCGACCGAGAATTTGGAAGATCGGCAAGGCCAGTCCCGTTTGGGACATCGCAGAGCGCCATCATGAGCTATAAGCTGTACGGCGAGCAAATAGGTAAATGAAAAAAGAAAGCAGAGCAAGTTGCTAATGCAGATGTGCTGGCTGGCCGTGGGGGGGGTTCTGCTATTGGTGCAAGTGCTGGATGTCCCTCTGTCTCCACCCCATCATTTGGTGTACTCGTAGGTGAGAGGACCATTAGCTGTCCGAAGTATCCATTCCGTATCTTACTTGCTCTATTCGGCAGCGACTTCTTCACCGGTCAGGCAACTGTTGTCCTTTGTACTCGTACCCTCCCTGACTCTCGTCCCCGGATTGCTTCTGCCTGGACTACCTGTATTATCTCACACTTGACGAGACGTGACACGTTTTCCCACTCCGGAGGTTCATGCGACGTGTCGTTCTGGATCGCCAGGCCTCCGAGACGCTCACCCCCCTGGTGAAGTTTTGCACGCAGCCAGTGTCCATCTCGGTGCCGTATTATTCCCGTTTCTTTTCTTTTCTTTTTTTTCTTTTCTTTTTCTCCTCTCGTTTCCGCGTTCCGAGCACAGCGCTACGCTATGCCCCAGCTAGCTCCGACAATCGCTGAAGATATTTCTGCTATCACGGCTCCGGCCTCGAGCGTAGAGTCGGCGCGAAAGGCCGCAGGACGAGGGACGATGTGGCGCCCAGCAGGCTCCAGCCCTACGGAGTACGTACGCCCTGCGTCCCATAAGCGCCCGCCCAAACGTGCACATGTGAAATACAAGGGCGGGTGGACAGCGTGGGGGAGACGAAACTGGCAGATCCCTCGCTGAAGTGCCCGTGACCTTGTTACGTGACAGTGGAGATCGCGGGTGACAGCCAATCCACGCATGGATGTTGGCGAGAGAGCTGTGCCCACTTGGTGTCTGAATTGTAAGGGTGGCCGGCCAGCCTGGACGCTGCTAATTGTGGGAGTGGGGCCATAATATTGGATGGCTGAAATCAACGAGGCAGTAATAATATGTACGGAGCACTCGTGTGCCCATTTGGATGGAGGTTTGATTGCCAGGGAACGTACATCCTGCGTTGTGGAATAATTCCGCGGTATATTCCTTTTTGCTTCCGACTCGCAGCCTGTTCCGCGTACGAGCATCATTCTATGCCCGATGTAAGCGCTGCCAAGGCAAGGCTCGCCATGAACCGGGTTTGCTGCAGTTGGGTAATTTTTTCCGCGGGCTTGGACTGCCGGCATGGAGAGCCTTACCGTCTGGCGGCGGCATGCACAGGCAAGTAACACGGTGGACGCCGAGCTAAGCAGGGCTAACGGAACAGTCCGCTGTTGGCAGGTGGCAGGCCGTGGGCAGTTCTAGTGTGACGATTACGCGTGTGTGAGAGCGGATATGAGGGCACGAGAGAGATGCTAGGCATAGATGGAGGAACTTTACTCCACAGCAGGTGCCGCCGGTTGGCAAAGCTTTTCCGTTTGACAGCTTCGTTTCTGACATGGCTGCGCGCTTGTGGAAAAGGCCGGACGCTAACCCTGACGCCAAAGCACGGATCTTGGCGGAGTAGAGGCCGGGCCTGATACACTGCGACATCACGACGGGCTCGCACGGGTATATTTGCCAATGCAGGAGTACTGCGGAGTAGAGCAGTACTGCAGCAGTGCCGGGGTGGCCTGCTCGTATCTCACAGGTTACATCTTTTCACCAATACGGAGTGCGAGTCCGATACAAAGACAGCCAGGCCTCCGGAAAACCGGCGGCTACGATGCATGGACTGCTGACACTAACTCTTACTCGTCATTAGCAATCATCGGGGAAGGCATGGCTGTGGATCCACTCGGCAGCTCCTACAGGCAAGGAAGATTGCGTCCCGGGATCCGTAAGCTGGAATAATAGCCGATGGCTTCCGAATAGCCGCTTGGACCAATGCAGCTCGTCCCCAGCAGCGAGTACGAGTACATGACATGCGAGTCAATGGCAGATGTATTGCCCCCTTTCACTTTCTGTCAACTGCGCTCATCTCTGCCTGCAGGTCTCGAGATCATTTGGTGGGACTTTTTCCACTTGGTAGGTGGGCTATTTCGATCGCTGCCAACCGCGACGGGTCTTTTCGCGGCCGGATCCGATTACCTGGGGTAAGGCGGCACAGGGGTAAACTGTCGTACTCCGTAGCGAGAAAACGGCCGAGCAACAGCGACCCGCCAGGCAGCTACGAGCATGTAAGATAATAGCTATCCTACCGTATGTATGTATCCTGTTTCGTCCTTCGCGATCTGCGAAAAGGCGGAATCGCGTGTGCTACGGTCGCCAGCCAGACCCTCCGACCCTCAGACCCTCCGACCCTCAGACCCCCAGACCCTCAGCTCCCTTCAATTACCCCTGACTAGTGATAGGGCGCACGGCATCGACAACAGCTGTGTGTTGTGTGCCATGCTGTGTGCGGTGACAACCTGCGTGACGGGTCGTCCTGTCAGGTCTTGTCAGGTCCTGTCAGGTCCTGTCAGGTCCTGCCAGGTCTTGTCAGGTCTTGTCCGACCTTGTGTCCTTACCGTCGTGCTGGATCGGCGGACGGCAAAAAGCCACACCGATTGACGAACGTCGATGGACGGCCAAACTGCCGATGTGCCATGTGCAACCCATCTTGTCAGTACGCGGCCGCGCCGTCTCTCTTGTCTGCTTGGTTGCCACGGGAGTGAGCGCCCAGCCGTCCAGCCGGTCTTCCCGAAAACTACCGAGAGGACTCCATTGCCTACCGCATCTATTCGCACCGGCCGCATCTGTAGCCCACTGCGAAGGTGGCAGCAGCGATCGCTGCACCCAATCGGGTGGCCCAGAATCCTGGTGTACTTGTACCTGTACGCCAGGTCTCTCTGGCCAAAAGGGGACTCTGGCCAGCGAGGGGGCTGGTTACCGTCGCCTCCAGGTGCAACGGGGCAACGGGAACAGGATACGAGCAGGAGGAGTCTTGCCCCGAAATTTCAAAATCCCTCCTTCTCCCCGTGCTCGTCTAAATTTCCCCTTTGGTGCTGAAGAAAATGGGTATATTTGTGGAGAAGACAAAAGGGTTGAGATACTATCACACTGGCTCGGCGAGAAAATTTTTCTCGTCCCCAGGGCTGCTGGCGGATGCGTTCTGGTGTGCGCATATGCGTGCATGCTTGCCCTCTACGGAACGCTCGTATAACATGTTTTTTCGGGTCCGACCCTTGACCCTGGTCAAGCCGCCAAATTAGACGCACTCCTTGCGTTAGTGGGGAGAACTGGTTTGGTTATCAGAGCCGACGGGGGGAGGGGGAATGTGATGCAACGGTTTCATTTCTTCAGTGATCGGAAGACGCTGAGCGCTAAATTCCGTCTGTGACCGTTGTCTTCGCGGCGCGCCGGCTTGTGCGTCGACGGAGGGCCGACACAATCGAGTTGTTTGCTCGTATGCTGTCTTGGGAGTAGTCTGAAATCCCGCCCAGCGAATGTCCGCGAATGCCAGCGAGAGCCTTCCAATGCACCAGTCCCATAGGCCAACTGGCACATTGAGCCGCATGACAAAGGCCACAACCCCGGCTTCGTTGTGCCCTGCAGAGCCGAAATGAAGTGTCGACTTGCATACTCCGTACTGGCACATTTACGAGTACGACATGTTTACGGAGGTACTCCATATCTTGGAAACACTGTCCATCGTGGCGATGTGCCGGTCTGCTCCGGCGGCCAGGCTCTTCGCCCCCGCCCTTTTTTCCTCCTACTTCTACTTTTGGCTCCGGTAGTCAGGAACAACACCCGAGGCCCGTTGCTTTTGCTGTGGGGCGTAGGCATCGGCTGTCTTGTCAGAAGCAAAGCACGAAATGAAAAAAAGTACGAGTACGGAGTAGAGACCGAGAGAGGAGAGGCTGCAACGTGGTGGCCATCTAGCGGTCGAGCACGCTTTCGATCAAGTTGGTAGAATCGGGCTTTGTGGCGTGGCCTCTGCCTGCGGGGTGGTGGGACGTTGCTCCGTGCGGTCGCCCGAAAGACGCCGACGAATTGGCTGCTGCACGTCAAAAGTCTTTCGGCTATTCTTGGAGACGGAAGGCGCGCACGACGAGTCCAACATAGTAAGGCTGTTCTCTTGTTCAGGGAAATGGACGCGACCGAATGTGGGCCCCCGACTGCAAAATAGTAACGCCTCTTCTGTTTGTCGCTCTCTCTCGCTCTGGCAGCGACTCTTTGTCAAGCCCTCCTTGCCTTGCGGCCAATTTCCTGGCTCCCTCTTGACGGTTAACGGCCTTGTGCTCTGTCTGGTCCGGTTCCTGGTTCGGTCCTGGTCGGAATTGGTCAGAACTTTTCAGAACTTGGTCAGGACCGTTTCCGTCAGGGACTCGTATTATTGGGGCGGCTCTTTGTACTCTCCAGCCCCTCGTCCGCACCGCCCTTTGACCCCCCCTCCGGATGTGAAAAGCCACCAGTCAACAGGGAAAGCTGCTCGCAGAGATGCAGACGCGAGCTCGCATACTCACTCAGACTCGCAGACCCGCAAACACGCGCTTGTCGTTGGCGTCATCACATGCGGTGGCCCACACTCCCATAAAGTACGATACGAGTACAACGAGTCCTGCGAGTACGAGTACGCACTCTCCCTCACTAGACCTGCCCCCCCCCTCTAGGTCTCCTTTGCTCTGCCAAATACGACCCCCCTTCCTTGTTCCGCATTTTGCGCAGAGTACCTTTTGCTTCTGTCCCAGGGCTTTCCCTACGAGATACAACACCTATTAGCGTTAAGCCGCCAGAATGGGTTGCCCAAAGACGGCCTTTTACCTGCTGGGGAACAGCGCCGTCTCCGAATCTCGGTCGCCATGCCCGTGAAACCCCGAATAACCATAACGACCCCGAGCCACACCACGGCCGTACAGCCGCCGTCGAGCCCTCACCCTTTCTGCTTTCCCTCCCCGCGGCGGGATCTGGACAGGCGTGCCAGAGTACGGAAATAAATGAGGGCTGAAAAGCTGAGCGTCTGGACATGGTCAGCTCCAGTGGGTTAGTCGTCATTTCCTCTTCTGGGCTGTTTTACCTTTGTTCCTTCCCTTGCTCGAATTTTTTTCTCTCTTTCATTTTAGGTTTTATGTATTAGTTCCTCTGCTATTACTTCTAAATCCAGCGAGGCCATTTTATGTATTTTATCTCTCATTTATATTCGTGACAGTTGTTCCTTGCCCTCCCCGGTCTTGAGCATTCCTTACCTTCTCCGTTGCCCTCCATCGTCGGTTTCTTCTTACACCACTACTACCGATTGACTCCACGTGCTCCTCCCTTGCGAGGTATCTTTTAGTCGTTGCACACGCGCTGGCTCATATAGACGTCGCGATCCTACCCTTGTTCCTTGTTCTTCTTCCGTGTAGGGATCTCGTCTTTCTCGTCTTTCCGTCCCCCGTCTTCCTATCTTCCTCTTCTTCCCCGTCGTCTACGTCTCTTCCTCGCGGCTTCGCCTTACTGCCTATCTTGCCCTGACGCCTTCTCGCCCGTCGACTGAACTCTGCTCTGTCTCTGACTATCTGGCTCCCACGACCTGTTAATACTACTGGATCCCTCTCGCCCTCTCGACCCCCCGTGGACGTTTCCAAGACCAAGGCCGCCCGTTGCCTCGCCACGGCTACAGTCAGGACTGCCGCTGCTCATCCAGCTGCCGAAAACAGCAGCTGGTCCAAGCCTCGTTGTCGCGCCAGCTTGCGGGCCAGCCCTCCCCACGCGTCCCCCCCCTGTCATCTATGCGTCTACACAGACGGCCTAGGTATAAGTACAGCACATAAGACTACAAAGTCTCTAGGGGGCCAAACTACTTGTACCCCTCGTCAGACCGTGTTGAACGCCGTACGGCTCACCTCTCTCAACCTGCCGGGCCCAGACGCGCGCTGTAGGACCAAAGGTGCCAACCAGCAACGGACGAGAGGATAGCAGACACCGCCTCTTCCCCTCCTCTCCCCCTCTGTACTCACGGTTCCTGGCCGCCCAGAGTCCCGACCCGACAGCCGGCGCTCTCCAGCCGATCTGCAGCTAGAGCAGCCGCCAGGCCACACGAGGAAACCACCTCTTCGCGTTTCCCCGTGTCACGTCTTCCCGTCGGCACAACCTCCTCGTGCTGTCCACACCCCTCCCCGGACGGCAGAGCTCTCTGACCGCCAACTCAAATCATAGCCGTCCGAATTCTCCACGCGGCTGCCAGTCAGATTGCCTGATATCCACTTCGTCTTCGTCTTGACCTCCGACCAACACTTACACAGTTCCCTCACAGCGCCAGCTTTGGCTGCACGCCTTCCGTCCTCTCTCTCACCAACCACACTCCCTTCCATTGGCTATATTCCTGCTACCACCAACCCCCCTTTCCCTCATTATTACTGTCTGATTCGCCGCTCCCGTTTTCCTTTCTGGGCCACTCACATAACCGCGCCTTAACGCGGTCTTTCCCCCCGGCCGTTGACCGCTATCGCCTTGAACGACAAGGTCCGCCGTTCTGTTCCTCCCCTCCTTTCCCCTAGCACTACTCCCGAGCTGTGGGTTTCAGAGCACTTCGTCCACTTCAGCACGTTACGTTTATCCATCTATTATAGGGGCGGGCTTGGAACCGGATCGCCGATCAGCATAGTCCCGTCTTAAATTTTCGGGCTTTCTCTTGTTATCCTGGTTGCTTTCTGCTCGCTTCCATTCCTACTGCACTAGCTCGCTCACCTTGTACTTCTTATTTTTTTCTTATTTCATAGCCACTCCCACCCCCCTCCTCCTCTTCATGGCTGCGGCCGTTCCTTTGCCTCTGCCATCCAACCTGGACCGCTGGGCTGCCCGAGCTCCCTCCACACATACGGCCAAGCCAGCAGAACAAATGACCGACATAATGTCCTTTCAGTACTCGCCATCGGCTGGCGCCGACATGAATCTTCCACCATCCGTGTACATGTCTGCCGACTACCAGAATATCCAGCCGTCGACTGGGTATTCCCGCGACCCTGACATGTCCATCAAACAGCGCGGTGACTCCTTGCCCAAAAGCCTGAACATTGGCCATTCGAGGTCCTTGCCTGCGCCTATCCTAACGTCACCGCGATCGACCGGACCTCACCACGCTTCGCTCACGCACGACCAGGCGCTCAACCTGGCCGCCGACAAGAGGAGAAATAAGCTTGGCTACCACCGGACTTCTGTAGCCTGTGGTGAGTTTCGAATTTCCACAGCTCCCTCCCATTGAGGGACGAAAGTCTAATATTTCTCGAACTCTTGCAAGGCCACTGCCGGCGGCGCAAAATCAGATGCATTCCGTCGACGTCGGACTACCAGGGGCGATGTATCAACTGCATCCGGCTGAAGAAAGAGTGCAGCTTCTATCCGGTCGACCAGCAGCCGCCAGCGGACTCGAGAAAGTCATCCGCGCCTCGATCTTCGGTAGGCCTGCCAGTGCCGCTTTTGAAGGAGACAGCGCCCCCCGATCGCGGAACACACCGTGACTTGAGACGGTCACAGCAGACTGCTCCTATACTGACCAAACCGTCAAATCAGGCCATGGCCCCACCGACCATCAAGGCGACCGCCACCGAGGCCAACTCGTCAGAGTCCAAGCGTAAGCAGAAAAGTTTGTCTGGTGAAGTCTTTGGAGAAAGGAGGAGAGCTAAGTGCTGCGTTCTAGTGCCTGCAATCTCATCCTCTGGGCGGCCCTTTGATTATAACGCGGGAGGCGTGACGAACTGGATGGCCGATGCCGCCAACCCAACGAAACCTGGAGATGTGAATACGGCGTGGAGGGCTTTCCCGCAAGGCTCGCCCCTCACGCCTGTCTACTCTCCGTACACACAGAACGCCCCGGCAACACCGACGGCCTGGACGCCCCAGTCTGAGCCCGCCACCAGGGAGGACATCTGGTCTTCCTATCCTCCCGTCCCTCCACGATCTCTTTCCTTTGGAACCGAAAGCATGGGCAGCCACCGCGCAAACTACACGACCATTCCGGAAGCGACAGGTGCTCTGCCCGCTCGGCCGTTGGAACGCAAGTATGGCTCCATGTCTGCAGTGTACCCATCGTCGTTAGTCCCTTCGAGCACCGCTTTGGATCATGCTGTAGCACTCCCAGCTGGAGCCACCGGAGCCCAATCCTACAACGGCTGGGCGCCGTACTCGTCGTCATACGGCAGGGCGAACGAATCGAGCGAGGCAATCGTTGGCTGGGGTGGGGAGCCTGCGATGTCACTAACAGAACCCCTCCCAACCACCTCTGGCTCGTACTATGCCGGTCGATGATGAGGGCGAACACACTGGACTGGTGCTTGGAGGCGGAGAACAATCTGACGCCATTTTATGGGTGCTTACCCAAAGTGTCGACTACTTCTGGGCCAGGAAATGGGCATATCCGCCTCTCGGCGCTTCAGCCGACGATCTATCACTGTTTTGAGAGCGCGCATCCAATTTGAAAAGGGGACGGTATCTGCGTTACACGCGCCGCGGAACACAACGAAACCACCAACAGACGAGAGAACTTGACGGTGCGCGGATGTTGAAGCCAACGTCGTGCACCGCCAGTTTGACGGAAATTCACCAGAGAAACAAGCTTGAAAACCAAAAGGAGAACCTTATCACCACGAAGCTGTGGTCGACTGTGACCATGGCCACAGATTCAACACGCCAGATGCGCAAGCAAAGGCCTGTCAGAGCACGGAAATGCTAAAAGGAGTCGTCTGTTGACGCTCGTATGGAATTACAAAAGGAGGACGTGAATTATGGTATGGAGGGAATCTGCATTGGAAAGATATGGAATAGCCGGGACGGAATATGCCAGAAGGCGAACATAAGGTCAGTGCCTTCCGACACGGATCTCCTGGACGAATACGAACTACATACAGGCATCCTGGTATTCCCATCGCATTATAGACGGGAAGCCGGGCAGTCGGACGAGAGGGACCAAGGAATTGAAAAAGAATGTCGCGACAAGTGGTACAGACGGTAGCATTGGATTTCACTGGACGCAATATCTATTTGGGCATCGAATTGGAGGATAGGCAGAACGAAAAAAGTGAAGAGGAGGACTTCTTAGAGTGGCTGGTGCATTTTGGCATCACGGCTGTCGTTGGGCATATTCAGGTAATCATAACACGTAGACATTTCCGTGCATGTTGGTCTCCTAGTCTTGCAATTGGTGTATCAGTACAAGCAGTGAAATATACGCCGCCAGGCTCAACACGCCCAGCAAAGCGACGCTGTTGCCGCTTGTACGAAACTTCTTCCGGGTCACCACGCGGGTATAGGTGCCAGGAGGGCCGCCAAAATTCTCGGTGCCCGGCTCGGCTGACCAGTGCTTCACTTCCTCTTCCGTGTTGAAGAACTGCCGGTTGCCCTCATACCGCCGGTAGATGGCCACTAGCATAACAGCCGCACCATAGACGGCAAACAGTGCACCGATCGCATAGAACTCGGATGTAAAGATTTTGAGCACAACCAGGGCAAACGAGAACTGCGACAGCGCCGTGCGCATGTAAGCACCCTCAAAAGTGCGTTGGGCTGCGCGGATCTCGACAAGCCTGGGATGGGAAAGCACGGTTAGGTATCTAAGTAAGATCGTCTCAAGGGAGACGAGCCATGCATCTTACTCTTCCGAGGTCAAAACAACGGACCGGGCCCGGTGAAACCGCAGCTGGAGATGATCCTCCGGGTGGGGTTGCAATGCCTGTCGTCAAGTCCGTTAAGATCCATGAGAAGTCGTGAGGGGACACTCGAGAATTTGCTCGATCCGGACGATCTGGCCGACATATCTTACCTCAAACATGATTTGAGACAAGTCTGTTTACAAAAAAGTCCCGAGCCGGCTTTGCAATCAAAGATTGATAACTAGCACAGAGAAGAAGTGTGCAATGTGTCGGCACGATGACGAAAACAAGTCGGCTATTCCCTCGTGGCCAATTGCTAATGCTGCATAATACTTGTAGGTTCCTGCGCTGTTCCTGGCGCAAAGAAGCGCGGACGCAGCGCCCCGCAAAAAACAAGTCCGGAGCAAGGAAGCACGCTGGGACCGAGCTCGATGGCGTAGTGACGGCGTGTTTTTGGCCGACAGATCTGGCCAGCGATTCGCCGAGGGCCCCCACTTTGGCTTTTTGTCCTCGAATATTAGGCACCAATTCGCCACATAGCTTCTCCCTTTCGCCTCTAGTTGGCTAGCAAGCGCCTTTTTCTGGCATATCTCATTACCCGGGCCAGCGTGCAAAGCTTCGCCGGACACGATTACGGACACTCATGCAACGTCGCCGATCGACACCCCGATCCCGTTCCGACTCCTCCGAAGCTCCCCTCATCGCAGACCGCAACGGAAGCGATCGCGCCAGTGCCATCGGCAGGGCCCCCAGCAACGCGACGTCTTCTCGCGGCATTGAACTGCGCGAGCGACGTTCCCACGCGACGAGTAGCAGCATCAGCCGGCCGTTTTCGCACGTTGCCGACGCTGCCGAGCACGCCTACGTGCCACCTTCCTATACCGCCGCGCCACGCGTGCCCTTTTCAGACACGCCACTCATCATGAAGCCTCTCGTGAGCGCCGTTCAGGCGTGGTCCTGGTGCGTACGAATGGAAAAGGGCGAGGCCCCGCGTCTGCTAGAAGAGGAGGCAGTCTTGAGTCTTGTGCCTGGCGACAATTACTGACACTGGGACATGTGAAGCGTCGTCATATCCGTGTTCGCCATCGTCATCCTGTCCACGTTGGGCCTGCTTTTCCGGAAGAACCATCATGAGATGGTCGGCGGCATCGACGACCCCGACAACGGTCCCGAGGTGGCGGCCACGATCTTTGTGGCCGTCCTGGTTTATGCTGTACGTCTGGCTGGTCCTTTTTCACTTGGGATGTTGGCTGACATGTTCGCGTTCACATCCACAGGGCTTCTTAGTATTCTGCGGCCTGCAGGGGATGATGCATCTTCGGGAGAACCGGAGAGGCACCATTGCGTTGCAATGAAGGAGATGATGGAGGTGCGGATGGCGAATGGTGGGCGAGAAGATGTCGATGGAGACTGAGCTCTCGAAACGGACAGACTGTACGCTGTGGTGTTACTGCTTGGATTTTGTATCTGTGTTTTTGTTCTGTGGTCACTACCAAGCACTGACTTGGAACTCTGTACTCTTTGTTTTGCCGCTCATCCGATAATAACCTATAGATGTTTTTCGAGCGACCTTGGGAGACAGTCTTGACCAATCGCTAGATATCTATCAAAAGCCCAGTCCGTGAACATTTCTAGTGGAGCTTTGCGGCTGGGATTTCCCCCGGCTTGCTGCCTGCTGGTGTGCCAGACTAGCCCCCAATCTGGATAGCACTGCGCAATAGGGGTCGAGCGGCCTGTACGGAGTAAGTACCAAAGGCAGAAACGCGCCAGGCTTCCATTGACCATAGAAACGAGAAGGAATGAACGGATAGTAGAGCGGGTGTGTGGAAAGAGCAACCGGTGGAGCTGAAAGGTAATGGTGCCGGTACGAGTACTGTAGGCGAGTCAGCCTAACGACGGCATGTCTTCCTGTAACCCATTCAAAGGACAAAGCAGTTGTATATCTCAATGCCGCAAGCCGGATCCTTCATCTTTATAACTTCGTACGGAGCACTACACGCTCAATGACTGCACATTCGTTATCTTGATATTCGTTCCTGACGTTCGCTTGCTTGGAGATTGCCGCCTGTGAACTGCAGGGCCAGCCTGAAGCCTTGTCCGAATCGCTGCAACATGTCCTCGACACAGCTGCCGGTCATTCCAGCCCAGCTCACAAAGCTGCCGGCCTACCTTGCGAAGCACCCGGACAAGCCGCTGACACAGCTCTTTGAGCCGTACCGCAAATATGAGGCCAAGGTGCGCGAGCTGTACGCCCAGGAACCGGACCATGCGGCCGTGAAGGACGCACACGTCAACGTGCTTCCGCTTTTCACGGGCGACACACGCAAGATCCAGATGCGCGCCCGGGACCCTGAAGCCGAGTCCGACGAGGAACGAGCACGGTACATCATGGCCCTGCCGGAGGAGAATCGCCGGCCCAGCGGGGCGATGGCGACGGTGCCGTCGCTCAAGGCATTCCAGAGGAACTTTTCCGTCTTTTCCGAGCTGTCTCTCTCCGAAATGAACTGGGACAACGTCGTGGCGGCAGGCTCTTCGGTCGTGAACTGCCTGCTACCCGTCCCGGACGAGTACAACGAGTCCAAGCGGACCCTACGCGAGTACTTCCACGAGAAGTTTTGTCCGGCGTCGGATGTCGACCTCTTCCTCTACGGCCTCTCCGAGGAACAGGCCGTGGAGAAGATCAAGGAGATTGAAACGGCCGTGCGAGGCTCCATCTTGCCCGAGACCATCACCGTACGGACCAAGCATGCGATTACCATTTGTAAAGCCCGGCTCTCTCGTGTCTCGTCCTCTTGTCGCTGACTGTTTCTTCGCAGGCAGCCAATATCCAAATCGTCACATCCAGGTTCGCCTTGTCGAACCGACTGGCTGCCCCTTCCTTTGCTGACATGCCCTCACAGATCGTTCTTCGCATCTACAAGTCCGTGTCCGAGATTCTCACTGGCTTCGATATTGACTGCTCTGGAGCGGCGTATGACGGCAACCAAGTCTACTGCACGCCGCGTGCCCTTCAGTCTTACATGACGCAGATCAATCACATCGACCTGAGCCGACGTAGCCCGTCGTATGAAAATCGGCTGTCCAAGTACAGCCACCGCAATTTTGAGATTTACTGGCCCGACCTGGACCGCACACGCATCAATCCCACTATTTTCGATCGCCGCCTCGGCCGAACCCAGGGCCTTGCACGGCTCCTCGTGCTGGAGCGTCTCCCAACGGAGGGCGCCCGTGAAAGCTTTATATCCAAACAGCGCGAGGAACGGGGGCTCCCGCCTCTTGGAGATGCACACTCCCACCACACGGAGCTCTCGACGCGAGGCAACATCAAATACAACTTTGATGATGAGGTCGCCGAGTGGGCCGGCCCGGTGGATGTGAACAATTACGACACGTTCGTCCTTCCGTATGGACGCAAGTATAATGCCAAGAGGATTGATAGATTCTGCTACGATCGAGATTTCAGTGCGTTCCGTCTGCCGCCCTTGTCGGAAACAAGCCGCTGACACGATGCGTGTGATAGTTCTGAACATTAGGTGGAACTCGAATCGGGACCGAAAGGTTAACCTTCACCGACATCCAGCTTTTGTGAGACCGGCTACCCTTTGCTTGCTTTGGCTTTGTTTCTGACTGTGAGCTGTCTAGTTTGGACGAGTTGAGAACATCTTCGGCGACTGCTGTGGCATGTGTCCGAAGCCAGAGACGGAGGAGGAGAAGGAAATTGCCGAAGCTGAGAGCAAGATATACGTCTCTGGAGCGATCACCTTTATACGAGATGACCCAGGGCGCCAGGTAAGAAATGGCCTTTGAAGCAGAGCTCTTATTTTCCGGATCATTGTCCGCTGACGGTCCGCTGACGATGACAAGCAAATTGGTTCTTTCAATCCCCTCACCGACGATGACTGGACGGAGATGGCCTATGCCAGCAACTCAGCGCCCCTCTGCCAGGCTATAGTGGATGGCGACCTGGAACTCGTCCAGAACTGTCTGGGCCAGGACGGCGCCGATCTCAACCAGCAAGACCACACCGGCCGCACACCGCTCCAGCTGGCGGTGATGAGCTCGACACCTGCCATTATCCGATGCCTGGTGGACAAAGGGGCCCGTCTGACAGCAAGCATGGCGGACGGCAAGATGGCCCTTCACCTCGCGGCGCAACGTGGCGATGCAGAGATCATCAGGATCTTGATGGACAAGAGCATCGCCAACAAAGTGAAGGAGGAAGACAATACTGAACACTCCGAGGGTGACGGCTCGGTCAGTGCAAGGTCCGAAACGGGGGGCTCGTATGTGAAGATAGAGAAGGAAACGGAGGGGCCGACTGCTTTGAATGTGGAGGAGGAGGAAGCTGACGTTTACAATGTCGGCGTGATGGCCACGGCTTTGCCTTGCTCGGCTCTCCACTTTGCGGTTCTGGCCGGCCATGTGGAGGTGGTCAAGCTTCTCTGCGGGGTGAGTTTTGGTGCTGTTTCTCGGGTTGCGTTCACCCGCTGATGTGACTGCCCCGGTAGGAATACGGCGACACCGTGGTGCCGGTCGTGTTCGCCAAGAAATACGGGGATCCTGACGTGCTTCTCGCGCTGTTGCTGCCGCAGGTCCTTGATGTGGAACGAGCCAAGGCGATGGTAGGCGCTCTGCTGCGTCTTGGGGCGACCACGGCAGAGGGCGACAGCAACTGCATGACTCCGCTTCACATCTGCGCAGCCAGCAGGGATGTGGAGAGGGTGGAGATGCTCCTGGACATGGACAAGGCTAGCTCTTGCGTGGCGTTGAACGCGGTCGGTTTCCTGCGGCGACCCATGGGAATCACGCCCTTGACGGCGGCCCTGAGGGCGGGCGATGCGAAGACGGCGTCGATGCTACTCAGAGCAGGTACCAAGACACAGATCAGCTTTGAAACGTGGTCCAAGTACGCAAACGAGTCCAGTTACGCGGCGGTGGCCAACCTCCGGTTCGAAAACGCCACCGTCCTGTTCAGGGCCACAACGGTCCAGCCGCTCATAGCAGCCGTGGAGGGCCCAGCATTGGGCGTTGCCCTCGAGCTACTGGATGCCGGAGCGGATGCTAACGTGGAAACGCACCAATATCTCAGCCATGTTGCTTGTGCATTTCCCGGCGCTCCCCCTCCTAGGACGGCCTTGGATCTGGTTCGGAAGCAACTGCAGGAGCTCAAGGAGTACACTGGCGAGAAGCCCAGCGTTGCGTTTCCTGTGAAGCAGTTTGAAGATGGCGAGCCGTATCTGGAGTCGCTCGAGCCAGATTCGTGGTTCGCGTGGGCCGCGACTGTGGACTATGCGGCTGTTGTGAAAAAGTACGAGCAGCAGCGGGCGGAATTTGACGCAGAGGTCGAGGCGAACAAGAACACGGAAGGTGTGGCTGAGAAGGCAGCGGCCATCAAGGGCGCCATTGAAATGCTCGAGAAGATCGAGCAGAGGCTCGTGGGCAGCACGGAAGGGCCGGCAGCCGAGGCGCAAACGAGCGAAGGGGAAACGGCGGCACCACAGAAGGCCACGGCCAAGTACGAATTCAGGCCAAGTTTCCCGGACGAAGAGCAGGCTATCAATGTGAAGCTGTTTGAGGCAGCATGGGCCGGCGACTTGGCAGCGATCAAGCGGCTGACGCTGGCGGCGTGGACGGACGACGAAGGCAATGAGCATCCGCCGGTGCCGATTGCGGTTTCAGACCACGACAGCAATCCGTTCTCGCTGGCGTTTTGCAAAGGGCACTACACGGTGGCGACGGCGATCTTGGAGATTGCACAGGCGCAGATCTTTGAGGAGGGCCGCAGCGACATTGGGGAACTGGGCAAGCTAGTGCGGGGCAACATGGTAAGCAATAGTGGACATTGGGCACGTTTTAGCGTTTTAGCGCTGGCGGGTAGGGCTGACAGGTGCAGAAACCGTTGCAAATGCTCAACTTGCCATGCACGCCGCTGGCGATGCGTGACAGCGACTGGGCGCGGCTGCAGAGGCCGTGCGAGAAGATATTGCAGACGGTGATTGCGCACGAGGACCGGCCGGGCCTGCATTGCCTGCTGGACACGGCGGCGCGTTTCGGAGGGCTGCAGGTGGTAGAGGAGGACTTTACGTTTGCGCTGCGTTACGGCGTGCCGGACATGCTGGGAGAGTTGATCACGCGGACGGGGGCGGGGCTGCTGCAGGAGACGATGGCCGAGGACACGGGCGTGAAGCCGGTGTCGTCAGAGCCGCCGCCCTACCAAGGACTGACGGTGAATGGAAAGAGGCGGAGCGGCTGGGTGGCGTTGATCGAAGAGCCTTCAACGGCACAGAAAGAGGCGGGGACGGAGACGTCGCCGCTGCTACTGGCGGCGTCGTATGGCAACGTGGCCATGGTGGAGTGGCTGCTGAGCGAAGCACCGTACGGATGCTACAAGGAGTTTGCACAGTCGGATGTGGCGAAGAACGACGAGCGGGTGCGCCAACTGGGGCAGGAGGCGGGCGGATTTGCGGGCGTGACGAGGCGATGGCTCGAGAGAGACGGTGAGTTGAGGTGCCCCCTCCCGAGAGAGACGGCGAGCTGACAGGACAGCGGGACTGGCGCTTCTTTCGGCACTGGCCTGTGCGGACGAGGACAAGGTGCTGCCGGTGGTGGCATACTTGGCACGGGTGCGGCCGGAGATGTTGTCGGCAGCGAACGCCAAAGGATGCACGCCGCTGTTTGCCGCGTGTGTGCGCGGGCGGGCGGACGTGGTTCGGGTGCTGCTGGAGCACGGAGCGGACGCGAGGGTGCGTCAGGCGGGCATGCACGAGAATGTGCTTCATGCGGCGCTGCGCCACCAGCCGGCGGCAGGGCCACTGGATGCGTTGCTGGCAGAGTTTGGGACGTCGACGGTGGGGGCGATGGCGTGCGAGCGCAGCCACGACGAGTCGGAGAGTCACGGACGAACGCCGCTGCACGACTGGCTGCTGCGGTTTGCGGAGATGAACAAAGGGGGCGCATACGGGTATAACAGCGAGTACACGACGCTGGAGGCGGTGCTGGGCGTGCTGCGGGTGCTGCTGCGGTACTCGGGGGGGCGGGAGCTGGGGGTGATGGACAGCACGGGCAACATGGTGCTGCATTCGCTGGCGACGATGAAGACACATCCGCGTGTCGTGGAGGAGGTGGTGTTGGCCATGGGACAGCAGCAGGCGGCGGAGCTGCTGCACCGCGAGAACACGCTGGGCCTGACGCCGGCGGAGGCGAGCCGGCACTGGCTCCTATCGCAGTTTGTGGTGAGTCCAGCGCACACGCAGCCGAGCCTGGTGGCGGCGGTCTCGTCGTGGAAGGGGTTCCGGCCGGAGAAGTTTGTGCCGGTGGAGGGGCGGACACTCGTGGGGGGGCCGGCGCCGGTGCGGCAGACAGCGCAGGTGATGCACAAGATGGAGGAGCTGGCGCAGCACCACGTGGGAAAGCGGAAGCTGTCCAGCCTCTACGAGGCGGAGTTGGTGACGCGGCGGATCGACGGCAGTTTCGCGAAGAAGCGGTACCGAACGCGGGTGCGAGCGGCGATCGAGACGGCGACGTCAGACGCGGCGCGACGTCAGACGCGGCGAGGAGCAGCGTGGCCCAGATGATCCCGGACGAGCTGTGGAAGGTGGCGTGGAAGTAGGGAGATGGGGGGTCAGGGAGGAGGGACAGGAGGAAGTGGTGGCGGTGGGAGTTTCATTAGGATGCTTTGGTGGAGCTGTACTGGTTACTCTTACGATGGATTTATTAGTGGAGCATCTATTCGTTATAAGCTGGCTGAGAGCCACATGCAATCTCGAGGAATATGTACGCAAAGAACAGAAGAGAAGTAAACAAAACAAACGACCAGTGTCCTCGGGCCTAGTCCTCGTCGACGGCGTCGGCGACCTCCTGGCGGACGGTGCAGCACCAGAGGTAGATGGCGTCCTCAAAGGCGAGCCAGGCGGCGTTGCTGGCGCTGCAGGCGACGGCGAGGGGGTCGATTTTCAAGAGGACCTCCCAGCGCAGCTCGGCGGCCTTGACCCAGTAGCGGAGGTTGTCGGCGGCGCGGTAGGGTTTCTGGGTGTCGGCGTGAAAGGAGGGGATGGCGCCGAAGCGGCCCCGAGAGCGGCCGACGGCGCCGTTGTGGAGGCGGACGAGACAGACGCCGGACTGGAGGTGGCGCAGAAAGGGCGAGGGGGCGGGGGGGCTGTCGGGGGGGGCGGCGGCCAGGGCGGCGCGGTCGAGGGGCAGCCAGGGGGGGAGTTCCTCGGCAGGGTCGTCGAGCATGGAGACGAGAAAGGCGTGTTCGCGGGCGTAGGCACGACTATCTGGGGGATTCCCGACAGCCGACGGCCACGCGGCGTCCGACAGCCAGACCCAGCGGGCGCGCTCCTGGCGGTCGGCGGCGGCGCGGGCGTCCTCGGCGGCGAGCATGGCGTAGAGGCTGGCGAGCCAGGCGTCCATGGCGCGCAGCTCGTCGCGACGGGCGCCGCCGGCGAAGCTGCGGGTGGCCATGCGGCGGAGGACGTCCATGACGGCCAGCAGCTCGGAGCGGACCTGGCGCTCGGGCTTGATGGCGTCGAGGCGGTCGGGGTGCTCGTGGCCGGTGTAGTAGACCTTGGCGGCGCGGATGGCGAGCGTGAGCACGTCGAGAATGTGCATGCCCTGGATCTCGTACCAGGCCGTGGTGCCGGCGCTGCGGACGCTGCTGACGCTGTCGGAGGGGGGGCGTCCGGCGTGGGGGGAGGGGGAGGCGGGCAGAGAGGGCAGAGCGGGCAGAGAAGGCAGAGCCGAGAGGGCCGGCGTGAGGGACGCGCCCCCCTCCTTGGCCTTGGCCCGCGCGGCCAGGCCGGCCCGCACCTCGGCCAGGGCCTGGGTGGCATTGTCGAGGGCGGTGGTCAGGTCGGCGCGCAGCTCGGCCTGCGAGGGCGGCTTGGCCACGGGCGTCTCGCGGTACATGTAGGTGCTGGCGGTCGGCGGCAGAATGTCGACATCGTCGGGGTCGTCGCCGTCGTCGGGGTCGTCGGGGTCGTCGGGGAGGTAGTCGGTGTCGTGGGACAGGTAGTCGGCGTCGTGGGAGCCCTCCAGGTCGGTCGGGCTGGCGGCGTACCAGCCCTCCTCCAGGACGGCTTCCGGGTCGGCGCCGGGGACCGACAAGGCCGGCGGCGGCCCGCCCATGGACACGGCGCGCGGCTGCAGGTAGCGAGAGGGCTCGAGCTGCGACAGGTCGAGCGTGCGGGCCTTGCCGGCGCCGCGGCGACGACGGCGCTCCAGCTGGCCCTTGAGGTCGAGCAGGCCGGTGCGGGCAAAGTAGTACTGCAGGTGGGTGATGCTGCCGAGGCTGAGGACGCTCTCGCGGGAGCGGGCGCTGGCGGCAAAGTCGGTGCCCTGGGGCCGCATGTAGCCGCGGCGGCGGGCGAGGTGCTGGTTGGGGGGGTGGGGGGGGGCCGGGTAGGCGGCGGAGGACTGGCGGGAGGCGGAGGCGGAAGACTGGCGGGAGGAGACATCGCTGCCGAGGGAGTCGCGGGAGTCGCGGGTGGTGGCGGAGCCGTGGGAGAGCGACGACGCGGTCGAGAGGCAGCGCGAGAGGGGAAAGGGGGCGGGCGTCGGGAGGAGGTCGGGGGAGGGGGGGGAGGGAGGGGGGGAGGGCATGATGGGGGGGGCGAGAGAGCTGGCCGGAGTCGGAGTCGGAGTGGAGGAGGTCGGAGTCGAGGAGAGCAGAGAGGAGTACTTGTACAGGTAGAGAAGAGTGCAGAGCAGCAGAGAGAGAGGCAGAAGGGCAGAGAGCAGAGAGGCAGAACCGTAGAGAGCAGACAGCAGACCAGCCCAGAGCAGAGCAAAGGACACGAGAATCGTCACAATCAACATGAACTCCACGTGGAAGCTTTTCAGACCCGCACGGAGAAGTTCGGTTGCCGGAACTAACAGACGGCTTGCATGGCGGCACGGCAAGGCGGGGAAGACGGAGAGACGACGTGCAGGAACAGACGCGCAATGTTGTGAGCGAGACGGCGCGGTTGGAGGGGGGTCGTCGTCAAGGTGGAATTGGACAAGATTCCATGTGCGAGTAATCGGCCATAGCGGGTGCAGCAGCTCTGCAGCAGATGGGCCGGTGGGCCGCGCTAACGCCATAGCGGACAGGGGGAAATTTGCCTCCAGGAGAGGCAACGGCACCGGACAAGGAGAAAGTCAGTGGTGGCGGAGGCGATATGTCGCGGTCGTGACGGGACGCGCCGGTGAGGACGGCTCGTTTTGCACAAAGGAAAAAAAAAGAGGTCTAGCAGCAGCACAAAGTACTTTGACAAACGGGCGGCGGCAGGGTGCTCTTTTTCCAACGGTTCTTCGTCATCGACGGGGCAAAATGCAATCAGGACGTCGCTAGCGGCTGCGGCATGGAAGGACGTCAGAATGCCGCCTTGCGCGCCAGATTGAAGAGTTGCTATTACGACGTACGAGGACGGTAATACGAGCTCTGTATTAATCCATACGGAGTACGTCGTACTGCAATGCACTCTGCTCGAGGAATACGACCGCTCGCCATAGATCAGAATCGGCGCCCGGGCCCGCCAATGATATCGTCCTGTCCGCTACATTCGACTACGACCCGACCAGGCAGGTTTCCCTTGATTGGACGGGCTGCTCTTGCCCTATTTGCGATTTGCCCTCTACGGACCCTGCCCGTTGGCCCTGCCGGTTTTCCTGTCCCATTCCTGCCCGTTCCTATCATCTGCCGTTGCTATCTGTGCCAGCCTGTTTCCCGTCTGCCATTTCTGCTCCCTTTCTGTCCCCGTCCGTCTCTCTTCGTCCCCTCCATTTTATCTCGTCCCTTTTCGTCCCTTTCCGTCCCTTTTTTTGTTGGTGCTTTTTCTCCTTTTTCGCCCGCCCGACCCAACCCTGACCGTCTCCATCCGCCTGCATCCGCTACTGCAACGCGTCGTCTCCTCACCGTCTCCTGCTCCAATCGCCGTCTTGCGCGACTCGTTTGTTCAGGCCATCCCTCACCTAACCCCCGCCGGCAAGCAGTGCGATTTTCTCACGCCCAAAAAAAAAGGGGGCTCGCCAACACAAACTTGGCAACCTGGCCAACCCGAACTGGCGACCGGAAACTGGCGACCCAAACTGGCCCCCCCAGCGCTACATCGCCTGTCCTCGTCGATGCATGTGTGCCTTGACTCTACGAGTGCAGACCTGTGGCTCGCCCAAACCGACCAGGGCCCCGACCACCCACAACGCCCACGGAAAATCGCTGCCGCCGCTCCCTCCCGCCGGGGTTAAATGACCACCACTGCTGCCACTGCCCCTGGTGTCGGTGCTGCCACGCCTGGCCCGTCTGCTGGTCCAACGGCAGATACGTGCAGCGTCCCGCTGCCGCCTGGCAACCGTTGCCCTAACCCACAACCCGTCCACGCCCTCCAGCTGCCTCCGCAACCGCCGAACCCGAACGTGGCCTGCCCGTCCTCCGACCTCCTCCATCATGGCGAGCCTGCCCAAGCCCTCTTGACTTTTGCCGACGTCTCGCCCAATCTCGCCCGCCTCTCCACCCCCTCGAAGCAGACCCCCCTCGCCGCTCAGACCACCACGCCCTCGCCCTCGCCCTCGCCCTCGCGCCTCTCCCAGCACAGCAGCCTCGGCTACGACTCTCTCGGTCTCGGCGACCGCCCCGACCGCCCCGACCGCCCCGACCCGGCCCGACTCATCCCCTCGCCCGCCTCCTCCTCCTCCTCGATACCCGCCCCCAACGCCCACCCCCGAAAACCCTCGCCCGGCCTTGCCGCCCGATTGAAGGCGCTCGGCTTTGGCCACGCCCCCGCCAAGACCGTCGCCGTCGTCCTGCCCCCCCAACCCGAACACGTCGGCCGTCTGCCCGAGGACCAGCTGCGCCAGCTCGACGAGAAGCACCAGGCCGGCTCCGTCGTCCCCATCATCGAACGGCGCGGCCGTCCGTGGAAGGGCGCCGGTGCCGTCGTCCGCCGCATCCCCTCAGTCGCCGCCCTCGCCGCCGGCCGCAACAAGCCGAAACCGGATGCCATCGACTACGACCCCGATCCCGTCGACGACGACTCGGCCTCTATCCTGCTCCCCGAGATCGAACCCGCCTCCCCCCTGGAGATGGATACCAACAAGTACCGCCTGCCCGACCACACAAACGGAAATGGCACGAAGGTCCAGCTGGACACGCTCCAGCAGCACCTCGACCGCTGCGCCTCCGCCGCCTCTTCCACCGACATCCCGCCTCCGCCGCTCCGGAAAGACACTCCGCCTCCACCGCCCGCCGCCGCTTCTTCCCATCCCGTCTCCACGCCCTCCACGCCGCCGCCGCACGACTTCAACGCCGACGTGACCTCGTACTTTAACCCCCTCGGCCTGCAGCGTGCCGGCTCCATCTACACCCTCTCCCGCGTGTCCTTTGCCAACCAGCTGGCCCAGCTCACCTCGCTGCAACTCCCCGACGCCGAGTCGCTCTCCAGCCGCGTCGCTGCCATCCCCACCGCCCAGGCCGCCACCCGCGCCCTGATCGGCGCCGCCGAGCAGATCCGCAACTGGGTCGCCAAGGCCTCGGAGGTCATTGATGGCCTCGACAGCGACGACGATGTCGAGTGGGCCGCCGCCGGCGGCCGTGAGGGCCTGGAAGAGGTCGAGCATGCCATTATTCGCTTCGAGGAGCTGATCAACGTCTACGTCAGCGCCATCGAGGACCTCCAGCGCCGCCCCGACATTGCCGGCGTCCGCACCGAGGACCTGCAGCGTGCCGTCGTCCAGATGGAGTCCATCTTGGACGCCTGGGGCAAGATGCGCAGCACCCTGCAGAGCGTCAAGGCCCAGGTCGAGATTGCCATGGAGTGGGAGGAGCTCTGGAGCATGGTGCTCGGCGACATCCAAAACGAAATGGAAGAGCTCAGCCGCCTCGTCTTTGAGATGGAGGAGCGCCGCCACAAGTCCATCATGGCCGCCGGCGGCGTCGACGGCGTCGACATTGGCGATCTCGAGACCATTGTCGAGGAGACCCAGCAGCAGCAGAAGCAGCAGGCCCCGCAGAACGCCGCCACACGCGTGTCCGGCCCCTCGGGAAACAACCGCTACAGCATCCCCGTCTTCCCCCTCAGCCCGAGCTCGCCAGAGGCCGAGAGCACGCCCAACATCTCGCAGGACGACTCGAGCCTCTTGGCCCTGTTCGCCCGCATGCAGCCTCTACGCGCCTCACTCGACTTTTTGCCCATGCGTCTGTCCGTGTTCGAGACCCGGGCGTCGTCCTGTTTCCCGACCGCCTGCGAGGAGCTCGAGATGCGGCGGTCCGGCCTCGACGGCAGCTACAAGAAGCTCGAGGCCGACGCCGAGTCGCTGCGGAAGGAGCTCGGCGAGGACCGCTGGGTGACCGTGTTCCGGGGCGCCGCCCGCCAGGCCCAGAAGATGTACGAGTCGGTGGAGCGCAGCGTGACCAAGGTGAAGGAGGCGCTGGACGCGGGCCAGCAGTACTCCAACCAGCCGCTGATGGCCAAGAAGATGGAGAGCTACGAGACCAAGAAGACACACTACGGGCCGGCCATTGAGCGTGTCCTGGCCATTATCGACAAGGGCATCAAGGACCGCCTGACGCTCAACGGCGAGATTCTGCGGCTGTACGCCGAGCTGCAGGGCATGTGGGACGAGCTGCGCGACCGCATGCACGACATTGACCTCGGCCTCGACGAGGTGCACGCCGAGAGCGCAAGCCAGCAGCTGCGCGACTCCATCTCCAGCATGCTCTCCAACGACCACTCCACCCAAGGCAGCGGCCACGACACCCCCCAGAGCTCGCCGCCCTCGTCCGTCATCATGTCGTCTCTCGGCCTGGACGGAGGCCGGCAGCGAGCCGGTGGCGGCAGCAAGGCCGACGGCAAGGGCTCCACGCCCACCAACGCCAAGCGCCGCTCCGTCATGGGTGGCAGCTACCTGCCGCAGCCCGCCAGCCGGCGCAGCTTCTCCTCGTCAGCGGCCGCCGTCGCCCAGGCGCGCAAGCCGTTGCGCTTCTCAGCCTACTGGGGCCCGACCACGACCACCGGCCTGCCGACACCGAGCCGGGAAGGCTCCTTGACGCCCGTTGCGAAACGGGCCCCGTCCAGAGCGGCACGGCCCACGCCACCGTCAGACTCGCGCCCGCGCTGGAACAGCGCCACCACGGGCGTCGATACGGGGCACAACTTCAAGCCGCTCACCCTGACCACGCCGAGCCCCTATGCCAAGACGCCGCCTCTGCGGCGCATCTCCTCGCTGAACAACACGCCCGGGTCGGCCTCGAGTGCCACTTCGAAGCTGCCCATGCGCAGTCCCCTCGGCCGGGCTGTGTCGTCCTCGCCGGTGCCCGCCGGTTCACCCTCACGAGGCCGGTCAACAAGCAGCATTCCAAAGGGCACAAGGACGGGCACACCGACGGGCACACCGAAAGACACCCCGACAGGTACTCCAACCGGCACTCCAACCGGCACTCCGACCGGCATTCCGACCGGCATTCCGTACCGTCCCCGCCTGAGTTCGCAATCCTCCATCGCCGTCGGCCGCCGGGCCTCGATGCAGCCCCTCTCGGAGGCCCTGGCGAAGACAATATCGCGGCCCGGCACCGCACTAGGGACGTCACGCCGGAACAGCTTGCTGCCCAGTGTCCGGGTCACACGAGAAGGCAGCGTGCCGGGCAACGTCTCGGGTCGGGAATCCCCCCAAGCCTTGGCGGGGGCGCGGTTCGCGATGCGGAACAGCACGACGAATGAGCAGAACAAGGCGGATCGGCCGAGATGGAGGGCCTAAGACGGACGGACGGCTCGGTCTCGAGGCTGGTTAAAATTCTATTCATGCCTACACTTTTTCATTTTCCATGGATTCGCTTCTGTTGAAAAAGCTCCCAAAGGGCGTCAAGAAACTCTCCCTGTTTGCGTTTACGAACCCCCCCCTTTCCTTGAACCCCCCAAACCCCCGTTAATATACAAGAGGACGGAAGAGGACGGAAGAGGATGGAAGCGGGATGGGGGTTTTCTTTGTTACATATTGTACCAATCTGGCGGTCGGCGTTTGTCGTGCATGTAAGAACAGCAAGGAAGGCAGTATGGTCGTTTAGCGTGGCTATTTATTTTTTGTGTGTTGGGACGGCTTTCCGCTTTCTCGTTTTTTGCTGTCTGCATGGCGAAAAGAAGAACGGAGGAGTCGCCACGGTTTTCTGCTGGCCGGTGCCCATTCCTTTTTTTGATTTTGATTTTCTGGTATTTCTGGTATTTGGCCTCTGCTGGAGGATTATGGCTGTGGAACCCGACATTTGCTTATAAAAAAACACGCTGTGATATCTCAATGCTTGTAGGCCTCCTTTTGGGTCCTTTTGGGGAAAAGTGCCGGAACGCCTGCTCCTGTCCCTCCCATCACAAGGGCATCACGCCGATGCCGCTGCCGCCGCCGCTGCCGCCACGGCTGCTGCTGCCCCGTCCACCGCCCCTTGCCGACGCAGAGGTCGACGTCTTGCGTTTCGTTACGCTGCCGCTGCCGCTGCCACCGGCACGACTGCGCGCTCCGCCACCCCGACTTCCGCCGCCGGTTCGCCGCGGCGGCCGTCGACCGCCAAACGACCCACCCTTGCGGAAGCCACCGCGCCCACCACCGCCTCCACCGCCGCCGCCGCCGCCGCCCGACTTGCCCGATGGTTGGCTCTGCAATGTCTCGAGCTCCATCCGCCAGCGCTCGGCATCACGTGATGCACCCGTCGGGGCCTCGCTGCGGGCCCACGAGTCCTCGGTGTGGTCATGGTCGTCGAGGTCGCTGCCGTCTCCGCCCCCTTGGTCGCCGTCGTCGTCGTCGGAGCTGATGAGGTCGACGACGGTGTCGCCGCCCTCGCCCTCGTGGCCGTGGTCGTGGCCCATCATCTCCTGGTAGGTGGCGTGGTAGCGCTGGACGAGGGCGGCAAAGCGGGCGCCATATCGTTTCACGTGACCGTCGTCGATGCCGTGGATGCGGCGCAGCTTGCCGGGCGTGTCGGCCCAGCCAATGGCCATTTCGCGCAGCTGGCTCTCGGTAAAGAGCACGCGCAGGCCCTTTTCGTTGCGGATCTTCTCCTCGAGCCGACGCGCCTCGTCCACAAAGGCGGCGATGATGTCGGCGTGGATGGGGTCGACGTTGGCCTCGGCCAGTCGCGCGTCCCGGGCAATGGGCCCGCCCAGCTCCTCCAGCCGCCGCTGCCGCTGCTGCTGCGGCCGGATGGTGGTGCTGAGATTGTCGTAGCGGAAACGGTCCAGCTTGGGCATCGCCTGGGCCGCGGCCAGATCCCGAGCGGGCGCGGCACGTCTCGATGACGCGGCTGGCGGCGGCTGTCGCGGCTGGCGCGGTTGGCGCGGCTGTTCTTCAAAATCATCGTCATTGTCCGAAATCACAAAGTCGTCCTTGGCATAGCCGTTTGCGTGTCGCGGCCCGTCAAAATGCTCAACGTCGTCGTCGCTGCTGTCTAGGGTGACACGGTCCTCGGCCGCCACCGTCGCCGTCGCCGCCGCCTTGCCTTTACCCTTTTTGCTCGAGCTGCCCGCCGCCGTCTTGGAGCGGCTCGTGCCCGAGGCCGCCTTCTTGCTTTTGCTGCTCGCCGCCGGTGCCTTGTCAGTCACATGATCGCCAACCTTAGTGACGACCTGCAGCTTTTTGTTGCCATTGAGAAAGTCGCCCGCGCGATGGCCCAACTGCAGCCGTCAGTATCGCAATCTCACCGTCCCCCTCTCGTGGCACTCACGGTAAAGTACTGGATCGCAATGTCCATGCCGTTGACCCTGTTCTCCTCGCGCAGGGCCTCCTCGCTCAGCAGCCGGTAAATCATCATGTGAATCTCTTGCTTCCGCAGGTGCTTGGCAATACCGAAGACGGGCTCCAGTTCCTTTTGTAGCGGCCGCCGCTTGCCCTGCAGAATGTCGCCGCACTGGATCATGGTGATGGACTCGGACTTCTCCACCACCTGCAGCGCCGCCACGGCGTACGTGGTAAAGTCGGTCATGTCAAAGTGGCCGCCCGTCTTGCAGTTGTCGCACGTGCCGGCGCAGTCGGCCGGTGCAAAGGTCTCGCCAAAGTACCGCAGGATCCCGGCCCGTCGGCAGTCGCGCCTGTTCTCGCAAAAGTCCACCATGCGGTTCAGCATGTCGCGCTGCCGCTCCTTTTGCGCCTCGCTGCCGTCCGAGTCGGCAATGAACTTGCGCAGGTTCTTGATGTCGCCGTAGCTAAAGTAGAGGTAGCAGTCCGAGTGCTGGCCGTCGCGGCCCGCCCGCCCCGTCTCCTGGTAGTAGCCCTCCAGGCTCTTGGGCAGGTACTGGTGGATCACAAAGCGCACGTCGGGCTTGTCGATGCCCATGCCAAACGCAATCGTCGCCACCACAATCTTGATGCGGCCCGCCTGCCAGTCCCGTTGGATCTGCGTCTTCTCGTCTGCCGGGATGCCCGCGTGGTAGTGGTGCGCCGAGATGCCGTGGCTTTCTCTCAGCTTCTTTGCGATGCTGACCGTCGACTTTTGCGACAGCGTGTACACAATGCCCGTCTGTCCGCTGTACTTGTCCTTGATCAGCTTCGCGATGCTCTCGACCGTGCCCTTGGCCTTCTCGCGGATCTCGTAGTACAGGTTTGGCCGGTTGAAGCTCTGCGAGAACACCCGGCACCCGTCGATCCGCAGGTTGTGCTTGATGTCCACAATCACGTTGGGCGTCGCCGTCGCCGTCAGTGCCATCACCGGCACGCTCGGGAACCGTCGCCGCACCTCGCCGAGCGCCTTGTAGTCCGGCCGGAAGTCGTGGCCCCATTGGCTGACGCAGTGCGCCTCGTCGATCACGATCCGCGCCAGCTTCTTGTTGTGGTACAGCCTCTCCAGCCCCTGGCAGAACTGATGGCTCTTGCTCACCATCTCGGGCGTCACGTACAGCAGCTGCAGAAAGTGCTCCGGGTTCTGCTTCGAGAACAGCTCCAGGATGAACCGCCGCGCCGCCGCCGGCGTGCTGCTGTTGAACGCGCTCGCCGCAATGTTGAGCGCCTTGAGGTGGTCCACCTGGTCCTGCATCAGGCTCAGCAGCGGGCTGATCACAATCGACACCCCGTTGGTCTGTCCGCTGCTGAGCACCGCCGGCAGCTGGTAGCACAGCGACTTGCCGCCGCCCGTCGGCATCAGCACAAACGCGTCCTTGCCCGCGAGTGTCGCGTTGATCGCCTCGAGCTGATTGTGTCGGAACCCGGACATGCGGAACCGGTCCTTGAGCGCCCGCCGCACATCCTGCGACCATTCGAAGCCCATGAGCTCTGCCGGAACCACCGCCTTCTTGATCGGCGGTGCCGTTCGCTTGCCGTCGCCCGCCGACGACACCGCTCTCACCGGCCGCACCGCGTTTCCTGAGGCAGGTGCCAGAACCGCGCGTGACGGCCCCGCTCGCGAGCTCGTCGAATGCCGCTGCTCCGCGTCTTCGGCCACCTGCAACATCTCCACGTCGTCACTGAAATCGCTAAATAGATCCGGTCCTCGCGCCGCCGGCGTCGGCTTATAAGGTGCCCGTCGGCTGGCACTGTCTAGTCCTGCCGAGGACCCTGACATGTGGAGGCCAGGCCCAAACATGGAGGGGAGGCTCTCCATCTCGGTGAATATGTCGTCATCGTCAAACTCGTCTTCGTGGCTGAATACTGGCGGCCGAGGCCGCGTCGGTCCACTGCTTTCCACAAACGCATGTGTGCTCGCCACGTCCCGTCTGCTTGACTGGGGCGGCGGAAGTTGTGTCTGCAGAATCACTTGGGAATGGCCAGTGGCAGGAGTGCGGTGGTGGACCGACATGGGCGTCGCAAAAGATTCCGGGTGCTGCGTCGCCAGAATGACAACGCTGCTCGGACTGCCGGCCTCAAAGTCCGCCGGGCAGCTGGAGACGTCAATCCCGGCCGCCGAAATCCGGGACCGAAGGCCCTCCTCCAGGTCCGCCAGCTCCAGGCTCAGGTCGTCCAGGCGCGCCTCGTCCATCTCGGTGTCGAGGTGGTTCTGGTAGGCCTCGGTGATGGAACGGAGAAGAGCTTCCTGCTCGTTGTTGAGGTTCGCGTAGGCCTTCATCTCGCCGACGAGGTCGTCCAACGGCTGCTTTTCCCTCAAAAGAGGTTCCTTCTCTCCTTTGATTTGCATTCGACGCGCCTGCGGCCACTTTTCTCGTAGCGCCTTTGTATACTCGCTGGTGTTTTTCCGGAGCTTCTCCTCGATGCAGTGTTGGTGCCACCGCAACGCCGGCCAGTATGCGAGGATGCCCGGTCGTTGTGTGGCCTCTGTGTCTTCCTCGTCGCCGTCGTCTGCCAATGCTGGCGCCGGCTCGGTCTCCTCGACCTTGTCCTCCTCGTAGGCTCCATTGGTCTCCGCCGGCTTCCGAAGTGGCGTGTCGGCCACATGGGTCGCAGTCCGGAGGCTAGGAGATTCCAACAGCTGAATACTGTCGTCCAGGGTTTCCAACAGCTGCACGCTGTCGTCGTGGGACGCCGACTGTGCTGGACAGGTGACAAACGACGTGTTGCGCGTCGGCGGCGTGACAAACTCATCCTCCGAGTCCACCACCACGTCGCTCCGGGCCGACTGTCGTCGTTGCTTCTTGGTCGGCGTGGGCTCCGTCAGTGCGGCCGGGGCCACTGGCGGCTCTGCTGGTCGCTTCAGGGACGCCGGTTTCTCGCTGCGGAGGGGGGCTCGTCGCAACGTGATGGGCGACGAGAGGCCGACGAGATCGTGAATGTCCGGAAAGTCGTCGTGGCTGTCCTCGGCCTTGTCGGCCTGCTCGTGCCGCCTCTCCTTGGCACCTTTCTTGGAGGGGCTGTGACTCGTCTCGCCGCTCTTTCTCTTCTTGCCGCGTGTCTCTGTCGATCCAGACCGCTTCGCGTGGTCGTCTTGCCAGCGGGGCAAGTCCAGCGGCGCCCTGCCGGGCGAGGAGGATCCGGTCATGTGCTCGTCTCCGGTCAGGTCGACAATGGAGTCAAAGTCGTCCAGGTCAAGGCCCGATCCAAAGTCCAGCGCATACGGAGACGGCCGCATGGGTGTTGTGGTCTTGCGAGCACGCGCCGAGGCTGTCAGCGTCCTGCTCGGTGTCGCCGCCACCTTGGGAGCGGTCGTTGCTCCGTTGGCAGCCTCGGCCACAGCCGTGGACGGCGGCCGATAGAATGCCGTCGGGGGCAGCGGCACCTTGGACACCCGTCTCCCCTGCATGTCGGTGTCGACTCGTGAGGTCGCTAGGAAGGACGAGGCCGTGGAGGCAGGTGTAGGCAGCGCCACCACTGGATCGGGGACTCGGGCTGGCCGTGGCGTCGCGGTCGTGGGGGCATCCCGCCGGAAGGAGTGGGCGAGAATGTCGGCCAGGCCGGCAGTCGAGGCGGGCGTGGCCAGGAACGGGGGCCCAGCACCTCGCGAGGACGGGCCCGTGGCCGGATGCGTGGCCTGCAAGTTTCGGAGGAGCCAAGGCAGCTGTTCGGCCAGGTTGTTGAGCGTCATCAAGACCGTGTCGCAAAACAGCCGCTCCACGGTCTGCCGGAAGTCATGGGGGTTCTGGGGTTTCTGTTCGGAGCCGGATGCGGCGTCAATGGCGGTTCCGTGTGCACGGCAGCACTGGCATCAAAAAAGTGAGGCTTTTGGCAAATCGTGAAATGGCTCGAATGAAGTCTCTCGGTTTGTGTGGGCAGGCACGCGGGCACGGAAGGTGTGGTCGGTGGCGTATTTCTCCGACCCGTTCTGGACGCGTCGAGCCAAAGCGGCGTCGCGTTAATGTCAGATGGCCCCAGCGCGGCCCCAGCCCCACTCGCCAGCCTCGACCAGGCCGCCAAAGCAACCGCCGTTCAAATCTAGTAGACGCCCCACGAGCCAAAAACACAAGGAAAAAAAAGAAAAAAAAACGTACAGCAGCGGGTATTCGCTGGTCGTCACCGACCCAACTACTAATCCGCCGATTAGTGGTTTAACTAGGGGAGAGCGGACGGGATCCCGTGCTTTCCACTATCTATGGCCGTACGTGACGGAAGTAGAGTTGGCGAGACTTATAAAAGCTGTCACTCGGAGCCGGAAGACCCTTTGCATCTTTGCAAGTCGCCCAGATGGCCTCTATCAGACTACCAAAGGGGCCGCGCAGCAGCTTCGATTCTTGGGTTGATATACGGCTTTCCACGGGGGTATCAAAACTGTATATTTCGCATTTGCATTCTATCCCATTTATCATAACGTGTTCGTAACGCATGCTCATTAGTCTGTTTGCCCACGCGTCCCGACCTCGGCCTCCCCGCTCACACCTTCTCGTCATTTTCCTTTGGCTGCTCCGTCTCGTTGAAAAAGTACAATAGCGTGACGATCAACTTACCCCCAGCGGAGATCAAAATGACCACGCCCGAGCCGGCAGAACGGTAAATCGTGGCGCCCACGAGACTGCCCACGACCAGGGACGAAAGGAAGACGAGCCGTCGTGTGCGGGGACGGTTGTCCAGCTCAAGCAACTTCCGGTCAATGGTCAGGTCCACCCAGGCTGCCGTGGCCATGGCCGTGCTAATCTCGGTCATGGCCATGGCGCGAGGCTGCACAACTTGGCTGCCAGCAGCAAAGGCGAGCAGGCTGATGACCGTCAGGGCTCGGGCGCCGGTCGTCTGAACACCATAGACCTGCTGAATGGCACCACACGCAAACACGAGGCAGGTCTGGAACAGGTTACACCCGATCAGCCAGAGCCGACAGCGAGGCCCGATCATGTGGCCCAGCTGGCCAGTCACGCAGCTGGCCAGGAGGAAGAAGCCGAGCGCGCAGCCAATATTGGCCGTCACAAACATGTCGCCGTTGAACTGTGGTATGATAATGGCCAGCATCAGGAAAACGGTGTTTCCGGTTTGGTTCGACGTGAAGCAGTGGTAGTCGGGGAAGGATACGGCATCTATCGGGATCACGCGAAATCACTGATTAGAGGTGAAAGGGATAGGCAGCCACGGAGGGGAAAGTACCTTGCATTCCAGTGAAGATGGTCAACAATATGAGCTCAATCTCAACAAGCAATGACGGCCGAACGTCGGCCATCAGGTACTCCCAAACGGCGCTTTTAGGCATGGGTTGCACTGATGCACTGGTCGGGCTGGTAACTAGCAGAGGTGGTAGCAGAACGCCGGAGCCTGATTTTGATGCCATTGTACTGCAGAGGTCGTGCCAAGAGTGAAGTGAAGCCGGTCGTACAATAGTATAGAGATATTCGCAGTGACCGTGACCTGAGCAACGAGAAATGATGGCGGTCACAGCAGAATACTCACAAATATATAAATCAAATTGGGACAACCAACAGCGGTGGGGCCGGCTCTCGGTCACGGTTCCCATCTTGGACCGCGATACGGGGAGCCAGCCGGATCCACTGGATCCGTTCCCACTGTTTGCTGGACTTCCCAACAGCCAGTCATAACTCTTCGCCCTCACCGCAAAACAACGGTTTCAGGCTACCAAGACACAAACTGTAGGTAGGCAAGAGGCAACATCCGCATCCTGTGGCGCCACGTAGATTCTTGCCATGTGCCAGGCAAATCAGAGAGAGCGAGAGCGGCAAGATATCGACCAGGCGGAGCTGAAATTCCCACATATTCGGCAGAGCCCGGGGCCCTCTATAGCGCCATTGGCTGTGCCTGTTGCTGCACGAGCCATGATAGAGAATGGCCGGAGGACTTCTGCAGGAGCAGTGCAGGTCTTTTTTTCGTGGCAGAGCGGCCGAGGCGGCGCCGGAGCCGGTGTGGCTCGTCGTCGGTGCGGCATCTGGAGCCGGGCATGGATCTAAGTGGGACGTCCTGATTGGCTAGCTGGAAAGGCCGACAGCCGCCAGCCGGCCGCCGACAGCCGCTGTCACGTGCAGCTGAATTGGGCTGGATGCTGCTAGGCTGGCGTTTTAGGCTGGCATTTTGGTGGCTGGGCCATGTTAGTCGAGCCTCCCCAAACTATCGAGCTGTGAAAGTCCCTTTGTGCTGACTCCACGTGATTGGAGTGAAGGTCGTTCAATTTTCCGGAACGATTCCGAACTCAATTTTCCAGTGTGCTTTGCTCCCTTTCCATTGTATCATCTTCCAAACCAATTCCTCCACCGAAACGTTCTGTCCGTCCAGGAGACCAGCACGGCGCCACGGACTGGAGCCGCGGCATGCAGGAGCAGCAGCAGGGCAGCATCGGCGTCTAGAGGGGCCCAAGGGCGTGGGGAGGGCACAGTCTTCACGAAATCGGAAACCGGCAGAGAAAGGCAGTCTCGAGGCCCAAAAAGCCAGTTGTCGAGGTCGTCTCTGAGCCATCAGACGCCCCGGAGCCGCTCTACGTGCCATTGGATTCAGAAGAGACGTGCAAGACGGCATTGCCCAATCCAGGACACCGGCATTGACCCAGTAAAACGACAGCGTCCTTATCTTTTGCATCGTGTGGGTCTGTATTCACCAGTGCTGCCAATTCAATCTCACGACACCTGGAAAAGATAAGGCCCTGCCTGGTGAGACGTCCAATCAGCAGCCTCACCAGCCAGCCTGTGAGTGGTAGTGACATCAAGCTCTCTTATACGTCCGGTTGATCGTGGCCCGGAGCCCTTGTGAGGCAAACGGTTTCGTCTGGATATAGCCTGCAAGGAGCTTTCTGGTGGGAAGCCCCTCGAGAACCTGTATCCGTGCTGCTTTGCATCGCCTCCTGCTCGTCCCTCTCGACCTCGCGCCTCCCGACAGTTTGGACTTACACTACCAATTCCCTGAATTGGCCCGCACCCAGGTAAGGCTCGTGCCGGCGCTAGAGTGGAGATGTCCGGAGATGCTGCCTCCGCAGCTCTAGGCACATTCCTTCGAGGAGGTTGCCCACTTTTTTTCCCAACCTGCAGCAACCCAGTTGCTAACACGCACGAAAGAGTTTCCACAGGGGATCCCAGGCCGAGCAGTGATCTGCAGATCAGCCATGGCCATCGGCTTCCGGCTGGCGGACCTTTGGCGGTCGCCAGATCTCAATCCGATCAACCGCAAGGCCCGCTCCATTCCCGTGCTCAACCCCGTCAACCTGTACGGCCGCGTCTTTTTCTTCTCGTGGTTCAGCTTCATGATCGCCTTTTGGGCGTGGTATGCCTTCCCGCCGCTGGTACGTGTGCCTCTTGCCTCTGTCGGTTACTGTTGGCCCGCCCACTCACATGACGTCGGCAGTTGACCGTTACCATCAAAAAAGACCTCAAGCTCACCACGGCCCAAGTCGCCAACTCCAACATTGTCTCCCTCAGTGCAACGTATGTCGAGATCCAACCGCCCTTCCCCCACCCTCCTCCCACTCCCACTGACCTCCAGCCTCCTGATCCGCATCATCTCCGGCCCCCTGTGCGACCAGTTTGGCCCTCGCAAGGTCTTTGGCGTCCTCCTCCTCCTCGGCGCCATCCCCGTGGGCCTCTCCGCCCTCGTGCAGTCGGCCAAGGGCCTGTACGCCGTCCGCTTCTTCACCGGTGTCCTCGGCGGCTCCTTTGTGCCGTGTATGGTCTGGACTACCGGCTTCTTTGACAAGAATGTTGTCGGCACGGCCAATGCGCTGGCCGGCGGCTTTGGCAACGCCGGCGGCGGCATCACCTACTTTATCATGCCGGCCGTCTACGACTCGCTCGTCGCCCACGGTGGCTACTCGGCCGACAAGGCCTGGCGCATCGCCTTTGTCGTGCCGCTCGTCATGATCATCGCCACCGGCCTGGCCCTCCTGTTGCTCTGCCCCGACACCCCCGAAGGCCCCTGGCGCGACCGCGAGCGCCACGCCCGTGAGCACCTCGAGCAGCACAACGCGCTCGCCGCCGCCGCCATCGACGTGCCCGCCAGCATCGTCTACAAGGAGCCGACGCCCGCCGAGACGGCCGACGCCGCCGAGAACGGGGACCTCCAAGACGACCCGCCGACCAGCCCGGACGACCTCCACTTTGACGGCCACGAGGCCCATCTGACCCAGGACGAGATGCGCGAGACGGCCCAGGGCGAGATTGTGGTGTCGCCGACGCTCCCCGAGGCCCTGCGCGTCGCCCTCTCGCCCCAGACCGGCGCGCTCATGCTGACGTACCTGTGCTCCTTTGGCGTCGAGCTGGCCATTGACGCCATCCTGGCCGCCTACTACCTCCGCAACTTCCCCGAGCTCGGCCAGACCCGCGCCTCCGACTGGGCCGCCATGTTTGGCTTCCTCAACTTTGCCACCCGCCCGCTGGGCGGCATCATCTCCGACGCCCTCTACAACAGCTTTGGCCGCAACCTCTGGCTCAAGAAGCACTGGATCACCGTCTGCGGCATCCTCAGCGGCGTCTTTCTCGTCGTCGCCGGCCGCGTCAACTCCCACCACCTGCCCACCATGAACGGCCTCATCGTCCTCGCTGCCATCTTTATCGAGGCCGGCAACGGCGCCAACTTCTCCCTCGTGCCGCACGTGCACCCCTTTGCCAACGGCATCGTCTCCGGCCTGACCGGCGCCTGCGGCAACCTCGGCGGCATCATCTTCGCCGTCATCTTCCGCTTCATGGATAGCGGCACCAACTATGCAAAGGCCTTTTGGGTCAGTGGTATCATCCACATTGCCGTCAACGTCGCCGTCTGCTGGATCCCGCCCATCCCCAAGGGCCAGATCGGCGGTCACTAGAGACGGAACTGGTTCTGCCCTGGAAGTAGCAAATAAAAGCACTCAAAAATTGGGCCTTTGAAATTGAGTCTGTGACCACCGGTACCCTAGGAGTATATAGTTAATATGCGCCTATTCTTCCTCGGCCTCCAAAACCTGCAGCTTCCCTTCCGCGTCGTAGCCAACTAGGCCCTTGTTCACAGCCTGCCGGACGACCTCCTTCAGCACCTTCCGCTTGCCCGTCACCGGGTTCCAGTCCCAGCCTTCCTTCATCCACATCCATCGCAAACAGGCCCTCAGCTCCTTGTCCTGCGGCAGCACCCGCATCCACTCCGGCTGGAATGAGCTGCAGCCGCAGCCGTCGTTGCCGGTGCCGCAGTCCACCTGTCCACAGTGGTCACGGCCCTGCCAGTGATCCGACAGGCCCAGCAGGACATCGCGACAGAAAATGCGCCACGAGTCGATAGCGTAGGCACCTTTAGTCAGATGGCCAATCTCCCAAGCCGAATGGAGGGGCGTACTGTCCGGGGCCTCCGTCTCGAACTGCGGGTAGTTCTTGACGACCGTGCCGTTGCCCGCCTGTGGCGGCCGCTCCAGCCACTGCCGGGCGTAGTGCTGAATCTTGTGACACCGGTTTGATTCCAGGCCGAGAGGACGCAGCTCTGCCACGAGGGCGCGTGGGCTGGCGTCGGCCAGCGCCTCGGGTGTCGGGTAGGTCGCCTTGATACGCCAAAAGACGGGCAGCGAGACGCGTCCGGACACGCGCACGAGAAATACGAGCGCCACCAGCAGCCAGAACGGCTCGTGAGCGAGCTCTTCCTGCACGAGGCCGAAGCGGGTTGCCGTCAAGGGTGCAAACGGCAGAGAGGACACGCCGCGGCGGCGGATCGGGCGTTTGGGTGTGGGCGTGCGGACTCGTGCGGCAGGGCTCTTCGTCTTGGGAGTCTTGGGAGTCTTGAGAGCCTCCGGGGTTGCAACGGCATCCGTTTCGAAGAAATGAGATGTTGTCTCCTTTCTCGATTTGCCTGGAGTTCCTCTCTTCGGGCCAGGCGAAAGCTCTGGGAAGGGCTCCAGCGAGGCAGATGGACTTGAGAACAGCGTAGGCGATTCCGCTCCTGCCAGAGACCGAGTCGACGATGCTTTGGGTTCTACTTTGGGTTCAACTTTGGGTTCTTCTGTCGGCTCTCCATTTCCAGAGTTGACGTTTGTAGCATCCACAACTTTGGCCTCCGCCGTTGTGTTTTGCTCATTTCCCGAAACATTGTCATTCTGTTCGCTGGTCAGCGCTCGCTGCGGGCTCAGCTCTGTCGTCCTGGTAAAGACTGCAATCAGTCTGTCCTCTGTGGTGTTCTTTTGGACGGTAACTTGGACCTTCGCTTGGGTGTCAGTTTTGGTACTAAGGCTAGCCTCTGCACCCGAATCGATAGTCTCGTTGACTTGGGTGGACTTTTCAACGACGCTCTCAGGAAGGAGCGAGGCTGCAGTGGCTTTTGCTTTTTTCCCTGCTTTGCCTCTCACTCTCTTCTTCCTTTTCTTCTTCTTCGGCTCTCCGCCCAGGTCGTGCTCTTCCTTCCAGTTTCTGGTTCTCTTATTTTTCCGTTTCTTGGTGCCATTATCATGACTGACATTTGGTGCAGTATGGCCAGGCCCTGTTTGATAACTCTCGTGCTTTATGGGTAGGGTACCCTGTTGGAGGAGCAGCTCAACTTCCTCTTTAGGCGCTGCCTCCGAGGCGACGAGATCCTCAAGAAACGCTTTCGAGAGAGGATCGTCCGCGACGTCAAACTCTTTCAGCAGCTTTCTTGCATCGCGCCGCTTGCGGCGCCGCTTGCGGGACAGGCGATTCTGTCGGTCGACGGCCATCTTTGTTGTGTATGAGAAAAACAAGTAGGTGAAAAATACGGCAACACTGAAAAGACCCAGGGATGGAGAAAAGGGCAGTGAATTGGGGAAGAGAATCGGGCCGAGATCGAATTTGAGAGCAACCTGACGAAATTCTCCCACCAGCTAGGCAGCACAACTGACATAAAATGTCCACAGCCGTTTGTTTCTGACAGGTGCCAAACACTGGATTGGCCCACCAAGAACATCTAGACGGGGTTGTATTGACAATAAAATAAATAGAAACAAACCAAAAACAAATCGGTGATTTACATTTGGCCGCCACAACTCCCTCCTTTGCTGCCTCGAGCTCCACCGACATTCGGCCCACCCACAGACGAACAGGGTGGATTGGTTCCGTTCGCTTTTCTGATATGATTTTTGCTTGGAAAGAGTTCGCCGTCTCTCAATTACACATACAGCAGATGCCGAGACCGAGAGCGCGTTGGGGCCCGTTCGGCAACACCAGCCGGCAGCCGTCACACCCACCACCCAGCCTCCAGCCTAGACCTCCTAGTGGCCGACGTTCTTGGGCGGGTCGTACACAATCTTCCTCGACTTCAGCCAGGCCCACTTGTACCGCTTGACCCAGACGCTGAGGGCAAAGAGTATCGTCGTCGACACAAGCACCTTCATGCCCATCTTTTTCCGGTCATCCATCTCCGGCTCGGCCGCCCAGTTCAGGAACTCAACGACGTCCTTGGACATCTGTGACGTCGTCGCCGGCGTGCCGTCCTCGTACTCGACCAGGCCGTCGAACAGGACACGGGCCATGGCAATGCCGGTGCCGGGGAAGTAGGGGTTGAAGTTGAGACCCGCGCCGACCTGCGCGCCGGCTGGCGGCTCATCCGGGTAGCCCGTCAGCAGCGAGAAGATGTAGTCACAGCCGCCGTGGCGGGCCTTGACGATCAGGCTCAGATCGGGCGGCAGCGCACCGGCGTTGGCAAACCGGGACGCCTCGTCGTTCGGGTACGGCGACGGCAGGTAGTCCGACAGCTTGCCGGGGCGCTTCTCGATCTCGCCCTGGTCGTTGGGCTCCGAGTCGTACTCGTTCTCCTCGGCCATGGCCTTGGCCTCGTCGACCGTCAGGATCGAGCCGACCATGGAGCGGTACGGCACACGGCTGAGCGAGTGGCAGGCCGCGCACACTTCCCGGTACACCTGGAAGCCACGGCGGAGACTGCATGGAGGACACGGCACGTCAGCAACGTATCCTGATGCAACGCCGGACTATCGGGATCGAGTACTCACGCCTGGTGGTCGAACGTCTTGAAGAGCTCATTGTGTACCCAGGGGTAGGGCGTGGGGTGAAGACTGCAGGCTGGTCAGCGTCTGTCTGGCGGACCTCTCTGTTCGTGTTGCGCGTGATCCAATGAGGCGGACGTCACAGGCTCCCACCACATCCGGAGCCTTGCATTCCCCCTCTTCCCATTCGTCCGCCAAATCTCTCGCCAGCGCGCAACAGCGTCGACTTACCCTTCCTCGGCCGGGGTCATGGCCTGCGCGACGGGCCCGTAGAGGTGGTAGTACCACGCGATCGAGCCGACAGCGACGGCAGTCGATGCGGCGGCGGCAACGTTGAGGCGCAGGGCCGATGCCGCATCGCCGGCGGCTGATCCGGAGCTGGAGGTCGAAGCCGCACGCTAAAGAACACAAAACGTCAATTGGCCATCCCTGAGAGCAGTAACAAGCCAGGGTAGGAAAAGGAGCGACAAGACAAAAAGCCGCGTCCACCGTCGGATGGTGTTCTGGCGCGTCGGGGGGCGGGCGATGCGTAACTGGGCCGTCGGGGAAATGAGGGCAAAAAATAACAGACGAAAATCGGCAAAATCTACCTTTGCAACATTGACAGCACTGGGGCGAGCGCCGGCAAACGCCCGCGTTGACCGCAAGCAGGACCTTGCCAACATGTCGGAAGAGCTTCTTGTGGTCGGGGAGGGGTGTTGCGGGTGGTCTGGCGAGGCAATCGGGTGCCAATGTCGAGAGCGACGGATTGAGAGTTAGGTGGTGGATTTGTGCCTCAGACCATTTCGAGCCAGGAATTTTGAAAATTGCTTTGCTGAGCATAATTCCGGTTTAGCCCGACGCTCATTGGCCAGGCCGGCTCTCCCAGAGTCACGAGACCCCGCACGTGTCGTCTCGGGCAAAGGGCATTTAATCGCTCAGGGACAACCTGAGCTACGTAATATTTTCGTGCTTCCTAGCGCGTCCCGTCGCCCCGCACCGTTCTTCCTAGTCATCTCTTGCGGCCACCGGATCGCCATCACCGAGATGCAGTAGGGAAGTTGGTAAAACGTGTTGGGAAATGGTCATCATTCTATATGTTTACAAATGCAACGCCTATGCGATACGAAACTCCACTTTTGGTGCACCTGACCTAGTTTCTGAACGCCCAAAGTGCACGATGGAGAGATCCCAATTGGGATAGTTTTGCGCGCGAGAGAGGAGTCGCCTCGTCTCGGCAGCACAGCGTTAGCATCCGGCAAACGCGGCATTTCAGTTCGCAGCGGTGGCCAGAAGGTCTCTCCGCTTCTTGACGGCGGTGGCGAGGACGTCCAGTACGGAGACGGTGTCCTCCCAGTGGATGCAGGCATCGGTGATGCTGACGCCGTACTTGAGGCCAGCCTTGCCCTCCGCGGGCACCTTCTGGTTGCCCTCGTTGATGTTGCTCTCGATCATGACGCCCATGATGGCGGTCTCGCCGACGGCGATCTGGGCGGCCAGGTCGGCGGCCACCTTGGGCTGGTTCCGGTGGTCCTTGAGCGAGTTGCCGTGGCTGCAGTCGACCATGAGGCGCTGGGTGAGGCCGGCCTTGGCGAGGGCGGCCTTGGCCTCGGCGATGCTCTGGGCGTCGTAGTTGGTGCCCTTGGTGCCGCCACGGAGGACGACGAAGCAGTCGTCGTTGCCGACGGTGCCGACAATGGCAACGACGCCGGGCTTGGTGACGGACAAGAAATGATGCGGATGCTTGACGGCGCGGATGGCGTCAATGGCGACGCCGAGGGTGCCGTCCGTGCCGTTCTTGAAGCCGACGGGGAAGGACAGGCCGGAGGCGAGCTCGCGGTGCAGCTGGCTCTCGGTGGTGCGGGCGCCGACGGCGCCTACGGACAGCAGGTCAGCGAGGAACTGGGGCGAGATGGTGTCGAGCATCTCGCTGGCAATGGGCATGCCGCGGCTGGTCAGGTCGACAAAGAGCTGGCGCGACAGACGCAGGCCCTTGTTGATCTGGAAGCTGTTGTCAATGTCCGGGTCGTTGATGAGGCCCTTCCAGCCGACGGTGGTGCGCGGCTTCTCGAGGTACGAGCGCATCACGATCAGCAGCTCGTCCTTGTGCTTCTCCTTCTCGGCCAGCAGCATGTCGCAGTACTTGAGCGCGGCCTCGGGGTCGTGGATCGAGCAGGGGCCGATGACGACGAGCAGGCGGTTCTGCGGGTCGCGGCCATTGACAATAGCCTCGACCCCTTGACGGCCGGCAATAACGGTGTTCTTGGACTCGGGCGTCTGCTGGATCTCGTGCTGGAGCAGGTCGGGCGGGGTCAGGGGATTATATCCGCGAACTGAGACGGACGGCTGGTTAGCGGACGCCGGCGGCGACAAAGGAAGGTTGCGGAGCAGCCATACTGCGCCAGTCTTCGCTCGCCAGCCGGTCACCGACACTCTTATTCTGGATGAAGAACTGGCAAAGGTGGTGTCAGCGTGGGCCAGTCGCAAGAGTCCAAGGCGGTGAGACAAGCTTTACGTACAGACATGGCGAAAGCGTAGAGGAAATGCGACGGTGGGAAAAGGCCAGCAGGTCGCAGGAGCAAAGAAAGAACACGGACAGAACAACGGAAGACGCGAAAAGACGCAAGCAGGTGTGCCGCTATATACCACTACGACAAGGTAAATTTTTTTCTAGGGGTATAAAGAAGAATTGGAGTGACTCAACTTGCCACCCACGTTTGGTGGTAGTGGGGGCCGATTGGTGCAAGAGCAGAATAGAGTCGCCGGTGATTGGTCCAATGGGCCCAGGGCAACCGCTAGCCAGGGCTGGTGAAGTTGGAGACATTGGGGTCAGAACGTGGCATAAATTCTACAAGAGTTCCATTCTGTTCTGTTCTACAGTATGAGCGTGACGTCGTTAAAGATATCAATCCACCGGCTTTGTGTCCGTTTTTTAGTCCTCCTTTTCCGGCTCGGTCTCGACTCCGTTCACCCAGCGATAGATGGCTTTGAGGACAAGAGTGCTGCCGGTCATGAGGAATGCCGAGAAGACGAAGAGAAGCATGCGCTGGGGCGTGCTGAGCATCTCAAAGATGGGGTATGGGTAGCTGTACAGGTCAGCACCTGGCATGCAATGGAGAGGCAATGGAAGGGAGAGACGTACAATTTGTTGTAGCTGTAGCAGACCTCGACCCAGCCCCAGTAGGCGGAGGCGAGACAGAGGCTGAGGCCGAGCGCCTCCTGGGCAGCGATGGTCCAGGGCGGGCTGAAGAGGAGCAGGTCGAGGGTGAGGAAGATAGCCGGGGCCGCATGGAAGCCGAGGTCGGGCAGCAGGTTCAGCTGGACCTCCATCTCGGGCGGGAAGACGAGGTTCTTGTCGATGGCGCGGAGGCCCCAGTAGAGGATAGCGATGAGAGCCTCGAGCGGGGTAGAACAGACGGACAGAGTGTTCTTCAGGTCAAAGACCTGGGGCATCAGGGTAAGGTCGGCGGCATAGCCGATGACAAAGGTGATCAACGAGAGAGTGAGGCCGATAATGGTGAGGAACTGGTAGCTGCCGCCGACAGAGCCTTCGGGCAGCATGGGAAAGAGGGAAATGTAGATCAGGGAGGACAGAAAGGAGCAGATGCCGGCGAGGTGGAGGGCATAGGAGAAGGAGCGTGACGGCGACGCCAGCCGCTGCAGCGGGTGTCGGGTATCCATGACGTCGGTGGGAATGCGAAATATCGATATGTGAAGATTAGTAGTGGGGAGTTTGAAGCTTGTGCAACAAACGGCCAGCAACAGACAACAGCGCCACGGAGCCCCGGATCGGCCATTTATAGTGAGGCGGGTGGCCAACAGGCAAGTAAGATGCTCGTGCGTGGGCCCCTCCGGCGCTAGCTGGCGGGTTTTCAGGCACTTGGCCAATGCGAAATAAACTGGGACCCAGAAAAAGCATCGGTGACGACGGACAGCAGGCCGACTCCGACGCCGAGATTCCCACGCGACACGACCACGATGGCCGACGAAGCGAGCGCAGCGGGTGCCGAGGCACCGTCGAATAAGAGGAGCCACGCCGAGTTTGCAGAGCAGGACGCGGCGGGCGAGGACCATGGTAAGTCGCGGCTGTGCTTGGGTTTTTTTTTGGTTCTTTGTTTTTTTTTAGCAGAGACGGTGGCTGACGGTGCGTGTTGCAGGCTCCGGTTCAGACTCGGACTCGGACTCGGACGACATGGGGCCCGCGCTGCCGTCAGCGGCGGCGGCGGCAGGGCCCAAGAAGAAGCGACACCGGCTGCTCCACGAGAAGCTCTACGTGTCGGCGCTGCCACAGGCGAAGCGGTACTCGAAGTCGCTAATGCACAAGGAGCAGGTGTCATTTCTGACCATGACACCGGGAACGGACTTTCTGATCACGACGTCGGAGGACGGGGTGGTCAAGTTCTGGAAGAAGGTGGCGGAGGGGATCGAATTTGTGAAGCAGTTCAGCGCGCACGAGGGGGCGATCACGTCGGTGTCGGCGAGCGCGGACGGGCGCAGCTTCGCGTCGGCGGGCGAGGACAAGGCGGTGCGGATCTTTGACGTGCTGACGTTTGACCTGCTGGCGACGATGCGGCTGGACTACGTGCCGCGGTGTGTGTGCTGGGTGCACGGCCGGGGGGCGGCGCTGCCGCTGCTGGCGGTGTCCGAGGGGGAGCGGGCGGCGATCCACATCTACGACGGACGGGGGGAAACGACGGAGCCGGTGCACACGCTGGGGACGATGCACCGCGGGGTGGTGACGCTGATGGCGTACAACGAGCTGTTTGACTGCGTGGTGTCGGCGGACGCGGTGGGCATGCTGGAGTACTGGCGGCCGAGCGGGACGTACACGGCGCCGGACAACGTGTTCCGGCTCAAGAGCACGACGAGCCTGTACGAGCTGAAAAAGGCCAAGTCGGTGGCGACGGCGCTGGCCATGTCGCCGACGGGGCGGCAGTTTGCGACCATGTCGCAGCCGGACCGCAAGGTGCGGGTGTTTGACTTTGCGACGGGGCGGCTGGCGCGGGCGTACGACGAGTCGCTGGCGACGGCGGAGGCGATGCAGCAGGCGGGGACGGCGCTGCAGCAGCTGGACACGATGGAGTTTGGGCGGCGGCTGGCGGCGGAGCGGGCGGTGGAGGAGTCGGGGCTGCGGGACAAGGCGAACGTGGTGTTTGACGAGTCGGGGCACTTTGTGCTGTACGGGACGATGCTGGGGGTCAAGGTGGTGAACACGACGACGAACCGGGTGGTGCGGCGGTACGGGGCGGACGAGGCGCTGCGGCCGCTGCAGCTGGCGCTGTACCAGGGACAGCCGCAGCGCAAGGCGGTGACGACGGTGGCGATGGCGGCGTCGAGCAACCCGCTGCTGCAGGCGTCGGAGGCGCGCGACCCGCTGCTGGTGGCGACGGGCGTGGGCAAGGCGCGGTTCTACCTGTTCAGCAACGTGGACGACGCGCCGCGCGGCAGCCGCGACGTGCAAAACGAGCGGCCGACGGTGGCGGGCGGCAAAAAGGCGGCGCGGGCGGCGGCCGAGGCGGCGCAGACGGGCCACGGGGCGGTGCTGCACACGACGTACGGCGACATCCACCTGCGGCTGTTTCCGGGGTCGGCGCCGCGGGCGGTGGAGAACTTTGTGACGCTGGCGCGGCGCGGCTACTACAACGGCACGCTGTTCCACCGGGTGATCCGCAAGTTCATGATCCAGGGCGGCGACCCGCGCGGCGACGGCACGGGCGGCGAGAGCATATGGGGCACGCCGTTTGCCGACGAGTTTGGCGCGCTCAAGCACGACAAGCCGTACACGGTCAGCATGGCCAACGCGGGGCCCAACACCAACGGCAGCCAGTTCTTCATCACGACGGAAAAGACGCCCTGGCTCGACAACAAGCACACCATCTTCGGGCGGGCGTATCAGGGCATGGACGTGATCCACCGCATTGAAAATGCGCGCACGTACAAGGAGCGGCCCGAGGAGGACATTAAAATTCTCAGCATCGACGTGGTGTAGTAGTGGGCTTGGTGGGCTTGGTCGTCTTCGTCTTAGTGGTCTTAGTGGTCTTTTGGATCTACAGGGCTCCAAAACGTCACAACCCGAAATAGGCAAATTAGGCAAAATAGGGCCGACGGGCTTTTTTTTTACGACTTTGCGACTACCTGTCGGCGTCGTTGGCGGGTAGACGGCGTTGTGTTTTGCTAGCGCCGGAAAGCATCGGCCGTCCGCCACGCGCGCCGGGGGAATGCGATACGAGTAGGGGGGGAAAAGGCACAAAAAGATGTCATGTTACCTCGTCCTCCTGCACGGCTGCGTTATGGCCTTGTAATACCCGAGAGCACCGGCAGCCTCCGCCCCTCTGGTCCGCGGTGCTGTGTGGCTGCCGCGCGCGATCCCGTCATGCCAGCTGCATCACCTGCAGGCGCTGTTTATGCAGCCCGTCTGGACTTGCTCGAACGAGACGGCCGACAGATCGCTCCAAACCTGGCCGGGCGAAGGAAAATTCCGACACATCCCGCACCTGTCATAAGTGGACCGGCCGACCACTCGTCGTCAAGCCTTATCTAGCCGAATGATCCATGACAGCCCCCCCCCCATTTCCTAGGCCCTGTCCCTACGGAGTACGGAGCACGTCGTAGGCCATTTCCCACTCCGTAGACATATTTCCCTTTCCCCAACCAAAGCACGGCTGGGCAAGTGGATAAGTGGGCGGAGTGGGTAAGTGGGCAAATGGGAAAGTAGACGAGTGGACAAGAGGGTGCGAGGCAAAAGGGCAAGTGGGTAAGTTACGAGTAGGCAGAGGGCAAGTACGACCCTGCTCGTACTCGTAGACAAGTACGATACGAGGGCAGGCAACGGCAACGGCAACAGGGCAACAGGCCAAGTGGATGGCAGTTGACGTTGACGACAGGGACGTGCCTGCCTGCCTACCCCCAGGTTGCGCTGCCATGCCACATACACCCCCCTCCCCCTCTCCCCCCCACCATTCCTTCCCATCCAGCCATCCAAGGGCGGCGCTTGCTGCATAATGTGGGAGTGGAAAGGCAGGCGAGAGCGAGAGAAAATAAAGGAAGGCGCGCCCCTCCCCTCTCGCGAAGAGCGACTTTGCCCGAAAATACGGTGGGAAAAAGGGGAGCTGCATGGGGACGCAATCGAAACACACTGAATGGTAACATCCATCGGATCACCCCAGAACCGCAGCCAGAACACCGCGACGTCCTATCTATCTTAACGCTGACTAGCCTCCCGCGTATTATTTCGGGTTTCGTCCTGCGGCTACTAAAAAAACTGCCTACCACTCTCCAGCCCTATCTTGAGACTCCTTTGATACATAGGTCAGCTGTCCAGCCACTCTCTACGAGTACTCTTTTTTTTTTTTTTCCACGACGACGACGACGTGACAAACAAATCGGTCTTCACGCCCCCCCCCCCCCCCCTCCCCCCTTCCACGCATCCCCGTCATCGCCCCCCTCCCCCCCCCGGTCTCCAGAGCATGCTCTCGTCCATGCACGCCGTCGCGGTCGCGCTGCCCATCTCTGCCTTTGCCGGTCAGCAGCGCTGAATCGGAATCGGCCACGGACGACAAACCATCGTCTCTGCCGACCCGTCCAATGCCCCGTCCGCGCAATCCAGATGGCCGGGAGCCAAAGAGCCGGAGCCGGAATGGCTGCTGGTGAGTGTCTCTGCCCTTTGTCCTCGGCTTCTGCATGATCTTGCGTCTCTGCGTCCTGGTCTTTCTTCACCGCCTTGTCGCTTTGGCGCCCTGCCACCGCACTGACGTTCTGCGTGGCTTTTGCCGCACCCCTTACCGCACCCACCACCCCCGCTCGCTCACCTGTATATGCCGTGTCCCGCTGCCTTGTGACGTGCTGACCACCGGCCGTGCGCTCGCCCCCCCCCCTAAATAGGTCATGCAAAGCCAGAAAGGTCAAGTGCTCGGAAGAGCGACCGAGCTGTGCCAAATGCGTCAAGGGTGGCTACAAGTGCGACTATGGCATCCGGCTGAACTGGGATGGCCGCCGCAGCAAGCGTCCCCACCTCAAGGCTGTCCAGCTCGGCGAGGGTGTGATGCTGGACGGCGTCGATTTTGCCGACGACGCCGGTGCCAACGACGATGGCAGCACCGACCCCGACACTCCCTTCCAGCAGCTGCCGCTGCCGCTGCCGCGACACGGCGCCACCACCTCGTCGCCGCCCTCGACCGCCTCGTCTGGCTCGTCGGTGCCGCGCCACAGCTTCGTGCCTGTCCAGGTCCTTCCCGGCTCCGGCGAGTCGCCCTCGCGACGTCCCGGCCGTGCCGCCTCGACCTCTTCTGCCGCCCCGGGCTCGCTGCCCAGAACCGACGGCCCCCTTCAGCGCTTCACACCGGCCATGACCAACTCGCTGCCCACCACGTTCCGCTTCGAGGTCCAGACCTTTGCCTCGCATGCCCGCTTCGGCGCCGCTGCTGCCCCGACCAAGACGTCCAAGGCCGGCTCTGTTTCTTCTGCTTCGGCGTCTGCATCGGCGTCTGCCTCTGCTTCTGCGGCTGCCAACACTGCTGCGGCTGCTGCTGCGGCTGCGGCTGCCGCCGTCGTACGCACACCGCTGCCCTCCACCGCCGTCCTGCCCACCGACGACGGCTGCATCTCCTCGGCCAACACCGCCGATGGCCAGCGTTGGGTCGCCGCCCAGCGACCCCGTCTCGACTCGGACGTCAGCGAAAAGGACTTCGCCTGGCAGTGGCCCATCTCGCCGTCGACCGGCTCTGGCTCCACCGAGTCGGCCACGTCGCCTCGTCCGTCCGCCTTTGCCGTCACCGCCGCCGCCCTCCAGGCTCCCTACGACGGCTCCTCCCCCCGGCCCAGCGACGACAGCCAGTCGCTCGCCTCGCCCCTCGCCAGCGCCGGCGCCAGTCTCATGCAGCTCCACGCCGGCACCGACTTCCGCCGCCTCAGCGTCAGCTCTCTGCTCTCCGGCCCGCCCGACCTCTCCTCCGCCGGCTCCCCGACGGCCACTGACCCCATGACCCACGAGCCGCCACCTCCCGGCCCGCGCCATGGCCACGAGCACCACCAGCACGGCCGCCAGCACCGCGGCCGCCACGACGACCGGCACGGCCTGTCCTACTACGGCATCGACTACGGCATGTGCGACCTCGACCTCGGCAAGAACGACGACGCCAACGCCATCTCCGGCATGGCCATTGATGCTTCGGGCTACCAGCCACCACGCGATCGCGGCCAGCCGCCCATTGGCGAGGAGCCCGCCCACGACCGCGCCGGCTACTACACCAAGCCCGTCCCCGTGCGCATCCCCCATGCTCTGGGCCCGCTGCCGCCGAAGCTGATGGAGAATCCGATGAACTTGCTGGTAAGCTCGCTCGTCACGGTGCTTGTATATGTTTGCGAATTACACTTGTATCTAACCTCTTTGCCACGCAGTACTTTCACCACTTTATCAACCACACGGCGCGCATTCTCGTCCCCCACGACGATCCCCAGTCGAACCCGTTTCGCACCATCCTGCCGCAGATGGCGCTGGCGAACGACAACCTGCTCAGCCTGCTGCTGGCCTACTCGGCCGCCCACCGCGCCCACGTCTTGTGCCAGCCGGAGCCGGTCACGCGTATCGCCCTGTGGGTGCAGGACATCTTCCCGGCCCTGCGCCAGGCCCTGGATGATCACAACCAAAAGATCTCCAACGCCAACGTTGCCACCGCCATCATGCTGGCCTCGCTGGCCATCCTGTCGCCCACCACGTTCGGCTACAGCATCCCGTGGCAGCAGCACCTCATACTTGCCCGCCAGATCATCGGCGCCCGGCCGGAAGGCCTGCGGGTCGACCATCACAGCACGCTCGAGGGCCAGGTCTGCTCCTTTCTCTGGAGCTGGTTCGCCTACATTGACGTGCTGGGCGGCCTCAGCGGCGGGCCGACCGACGCCACGCCTGCCTGGATCCTGGACTACAAGGTCTACGACCCCCAGGACGACGACGAGATCGACTGCATCATGGGCTTCACCACTCGCTGCGTCTACATCTTGTCGCAGATCGCCGAGCTGGTGCGTGCCTGCGAGCCCGAGCGGCTGCGGCTCCAGAGCGTCGACCCGGCCGCCTGGACGCCAAGCGAGGACCTGGCCATGCGCGTCGCTTCCCTCGAGGTCGACGTGCGCGACAGCATGATCCAGACCCCGCGTGCCTGCGCCCACCTGCACCGCACTGGCGACATTGTGCGCTGGGACCGCAACGAGATGGAGGCCACCAACGAGGCCTACCACTGGGCCGCCCTGGTCCACCTCCAGCGCCGCGTCCTCGGCCGGCCGACGGACCACCCCGCGGTGCAGGAGCCGGTGCAGCGCATCATCGAGTGCATCGACCGTGTGCGCTTTGGCGGCACCGCCGAGAATTGCCTGCTGTTTCCGCTCTTCACAGCCGGCTGTGAGTGTCTGGACGTCGGCTGCCGCAAGGTGCTGCTGAAGCGCATGGCCAGTGTTGAGGGCACTGCCATGATGCAGGTAAGACACGCTCTCCAAGCCTCGCCTCTGGCAACGACTGACAGCCGCAGGTGACCAGTGCCATGGCCCTCATGCAGCGGGCGTGGAGTACGGCAAAACCATGGGAGACACTTTTGACCAACGAGTTTATCGGATAGCGCATGTGGGCGGCAAAACGGATACACAACGGAATCACGAAACAGAGATGCAGAACAGAGGAGTTACGGACATTTTGGAACAATGACAAGCAACAGTGCGGGGTGCTAAAACGGCAAGGTTGGAGGGATGGGCTGAGCGAAATGGCTTTGGGGCTCTACATACTTAATGCTCGCACAGAGCAAGTGCTATATCGGAGGGGGCAAAAAAAAAAACCATCAGGATCTGTGGGCGGCTCTTTGAGTGGAGGGGGAGAGAGGGAGGGGGCTTTCTTTCTTTCCTTTTGTCTCGTCATCCATCTTTTTTTTCTCTTTCGTTTCTTTTCTTTCTTTTCCTTCATTTCTTTTTTTTTCTTCCAGATATACGCGGACAGCAAAATGCAAGTGGCTGCGATTGCACAAGATCTTGCTCAGTGGTCACGTGCATCTACGTGAAGGTGAAAAGCAGCGAATGTTGGACGAGATTGAATACTTGACAGTAGGCTTTTTATGCAGACCGATAAGAGGACAAGAAGAGAAGCGGCTGCAAGCGAGGCAGCCGAGAACAAGACGGCCGACACATTCAGCACGCAGCACGCAGCACGCAGCACTCAACTCTGCAGGGCCACGTAGTTGGACGGGAAGAGGCCGGACTCGCCCTTGTAGTGGCCGAACCACCAGTCGTCGTCGGGGAACTCGACATTGGTGATATGGGCGCCTTCGGGGAAGCTCAGTTCTGGTGGTGGGTTAGCAGTTGGCAAAATGCAAACAGTCGTGGGCCTAGCGCGGTCCCTTGGCAAAAGCTGGGGAGACTCACCATTGTCTTCGGCGGCCTCGTAGTCAAACTCGGCAATGGCCGACTGGGAGGACTCGCCATGTTCCGGCTCGGGCTCGGCGGCCGGCGGTGGCGGCGGGAGGTGGGCGGCGGGGGCGGGGCCCTCGTCGTCGTCGGCGCCGCCGGCCGGCTCGACGTCGTCGGACACGAGCTCGACGTAGTTGCTCGGGAACAGGCCGGTCTCGCCGTTGGAGTTGGTGCCCATCCACCAGTCGTCGTCGACCTGGTCAATGTTGGCGACGTACTCGCCCTCGACCAGGTCGATCTCGTTGTCCTCGGCCTTTTCGTAGCCGTACTGCACCAGGGCGCTCTGGCCGCTGCCGCCGCCGCCGGAACCGCCAGCGTGGTGCTCCTCGGCCGGCGGGGGCGCCTCCTCCTCGTGCACCGGCTCCGGCTCCGGGACAGGGATGGGGACAGGACGGGGTGCCACCGGCGCCGGGACGTGGACCGGCTCCGGCTCCGGTTCTGGCTCCGGAGCCCGGGCCACCGGCACCGCCAGGCGAATGGGCGACTCGTCCCGCGAGCGCACCTCCTCCTCCTCCTCCTCCTCCTCGACCGGTGCAGGCGGACGCGACGGCAGCCCGGGCAGCTGGAAGCCGCCCGAGGGCCGCGAGGCCGAGGGAATCGGCGGCGGCGGCGCGCTGTCGTCGTCCTCGGGCTCGTCCAGGTGACGCGACACGGGCGCCGGCTGGCCCATGGGCTGGGCGCCCTTGAAACGGTCGCGCAGCGCGGACACGTCAGAGTGCTCGGCCGGCTGGGACGACGGCTGGGACGACTGCGACTCGCCGGTCCGCTGCTCGACCACGGCGCCGGCGTGGCCAAAGTTGGACGTGGTCACCGGCGCCCAGCTCTTGCCCTTGTAGCCGCTCTTCCACTCGCCGCCGCTCTTTTGCGACGCGAGGGGCGACGTCATGGACGGCGTCACCGGCGCGGCCGACGGGGCGCTTCCGGCCTCGCGGGCCTTTTTCTCGGCCCACAGCTGCGCCGGCGTCTTGCCGGCGCCGTCGGCAAACTTGCGGACGCTGGCGCCGATGACGGGTGCGGGTGGCTTGGGGGCAAAACCGAGACCGGCGGGCGCCGGCGCTTTCGTGCCGCGGAAGGCGGGCGAGCCGGAGAACTTGTTGTCGACCTTGGGCTTCGGCAGAGACGTTATCCGCGCCGCCTCCTGCGTCTCGTTGCGGAACGCGAGCGCCTTGGGCGGCTCCCGCTCCATGGCCGGCTCGTCGCTCTCGTGGCTCGGATGTGCCCCGGCCCGGAGGGCCGCAATGTCCACCTTGCCCACCGGCTCGTAGGCCCCCTTGACCGGGGTCGGACGCTCGTCGCGCTCGGTTTTTGCCTTGGCCCGGATGGCCGCAATATCGACCTTGCCCACCGGCTCGTACGCGCCCTTGACCATGGTCGGGCGGTCGGCGTCCTTGTTCTTGGCCGCCGCCCGGATCGCGGCAATGTCGACCTTGCCCACCGGCCGATAGGTGCCGCCGATGACGTCGGAATCGCTGCTCGGCGTCGGCCGGCTGGCCGAAAAGTGCGAGGCCGGCTGGGGCTGCTTCGTCAGCTCGGCCAGGTTGACCTTGGTCGGCTTGTAGGCCGACTCGACCTTTTCGAGCTGCGTGCGCACGACCGGCGGCGCGTCGGCCCCCCAGCCGTCGGCGTCGACGTTGTCCTGCCGCCGGTTGCGGGCGGCGATCAGCGGGTTGGCGGCCGAGGCGCTCGTCGGCGTGTAGACGGGCTTCTTGGCCACGGGCGGCGGGCCCGTTCTGGTCGACCCTCCGCCGACTCCGCCGGCCGTATACTTGGCGCCGGAAGCGTCGGCAACCTTCTTCATGATGCTCTCGGTGTCGAGGTCGTCCTGCGAGCGAGCCGTGATCTGGACGTGGTAGCCGTGCAGCACCTTGGAGACGGCCGCCAGGTGGCTGGTGAAGTAGCCCTTTGTCCTCTCCGGCACGCCGCCGCCGCACCATGCGATCAGCACGTTCTTGGGCAGGCCGCTGTTGGGATCCTTGACGCGCACAAAGGCGAATTGGATGCGTCCGTCACTGAACTCGTCCACCAGCTCCTCGAGCTCGCCCGCTGTTCACGGTTAGCTATTGTGAGAACACATATTCCAGGGCAAACTGCGCGTACATCCGGTGTCGTCGACTTTGAGGATGCTCTCTTTCGGGCCCGAGTCTTGGAACGCATTCATAAGTGGTGCCTGCACGGAGAAGAGCGCCCAGTGCGGTTTCGACGGAGAGCTCGGTCCGTTGACGATGGACTGGTAGCTGCTCCGGATCGACGGGCCATTGAGGGACAGGTTGAGGGACGCCATGATGGGAGATGTGGCGAGAAGAACAGGTCGTGAGCGACAAAAAGGAAGAGGGCCGGGAAAAGGGCGGTCGATGCTGACGAGGCAAATGCTGCTCGGAGAAGCCTGGAAACAAAAGGCCCCCACTAAAGGCACGTTCGGGAGCGCTGCTCAGCTGGGGGAGGTGCAAGGTCGGGTGGGTTCGTGGTGATGTCGAGTTCCCTTTTTCTGGTAAGAGGCCACAGAGGCTGTGCCAAAGTCAGGTGGGGCGGGAAGCAGTTGAAAAGGCGGGGCTGTGGCCACTGGGCCACGAAACGCACAGGCGTCCCTCCAGTGGTCCGTCGAGCTTTGGATGCTGCCTACGGGTAGTACAAAGCTCCGCTGGCTCGACTTTGCGATCGGACGAGCTCGGCCACCGTGTGCGCGAACCCCTCCCTCGCACAACATGCACTGTGCATTCCACGGCAACCATTGAGCAATCGCCGGTCTCCGTCGTCCCCTTGCGGATGCAAAACACTCTCTCCGGCCAACGGCCCAGTCAGACACATTCTTCCGCTGCGACGCTACGGCGAATCACGGCGCTGTCAGGAGGATTGCAAGACAATTTGTATTGATGCAGAATAAAAAAGAAAAAGAAAAGGCTGTGGGCATCAGAGCCGTAGCCAAGCCAACGGGCTCGACTGCGTCGTTTTCCTTTGATTACCTATGGACTGCGAGCTCTGCATGCGGCCTCGCAGGCGACTGCGCGGGTAGCGAGAGCAGGAAAACAAGAAAGCAAGATAAGAAAAGACCGGAAAATACCATGAACAATCCCAAAATAGTGAACAGATCATTAAAAGCCCAGACCAGCTCCTCCTGCTGTCCTTGTAAACATCGCCCCATATGCAGCCAGGAAATTGCCCTCGGCCCCACCCCCAAGTTTACCGGTGCTGGTGACGAGGCATCACGGCGTTGCGCCCTTGCTCCCTCTTGGGTCGCTCGGATGCGAGCCGGAAGGCGGGCGCTGGCGGGCCACGCTGCGATGAAGCCGAAGTGGTGCGCGTGCGCGCGTGTACATTATCGTGTGAAAAAGGGCGCTTAGCACATGGCGCAGCAGTCCAGGCAGCAGTCCATCGACTCGTCGCAGACACAGCAGCAGAGTGCCGCGCCCAAGCAGGCCTTGAGACAGCTGTCGCCGCCGCCCTGACGCTGCGGCGGAGGCGCCTGCTGGTACTGCATGCCGCCCTGGGGAGGGTAGTAGCCCTGTTGCTGCGGCGGGCCGTACGCCTGAGAGAGAGTGAGAGTCAGCAATGGCATCGAGACAAGGTGAAAAGGCAGTGAGGCCCGAGATGTGAAAACGTACCTGCTGCGGGTACTGCGGGTAGCCCTGAGGAGCGCCGTAGCCCTGCTGCGGCGGACCTTGCTGGTAGTAACCCTGGTTGGACATTGTGGTGGTTTTGGTGGTTTTGACGAGGCGACTTGGCGACGACTAGAGTGGGTGGGTTGGGAGTGGATGTGCGAGACGACGAAGGAAAAAAAACACGGTTTAAAAACACGGTTTCGCGATCGAATGGGTGGTTGAGGACGGATGAAAAAAAAAAAAAAAGGATTCTTTTGGGTTGGCGGTACGGGGGTCTGCCTTTAATTGGGGGATTTAAAGGGAAAAAGGGCCTGGTTACGAAGTACGCGCGGATGGGCCAGGGGTGTTTTAAGTTGATCCCAGGGTCGGGGAACTGCCCTCCTACCAAGTACGGCGGCCTCTCTGCGGATTTAATGTGGGTGGTGGGGATGGGGGCGCCCAACAGACAACCACCTAGGGAGGCGCATACAAGCACCAGGTAGCCGCGTAGCGTGCATCGGCAAGGCTTGTATTTTTTGGTGTGTTTTTTTTTTTTCTGGCCTTCCACGGGGCGTCCGTCTGCGGGCAGGTGCGCTGGCGTTCAGCGCCTCTCGGTGGCGGCGAACCCGCGCACGAGTAAAATTGCGGCGTTGCGCCCTGCTCCTCGTACTCATCAGTGGGGCCAGCCACCCTAGTTCAAACTGGCCCGATGACCAGCCACCCAGGCCGTCCATCGTCTTCCCCATTCCGGCTACATGTCTCGGCGGCCTTCCTTCATGCCGCGGCACGGTCTAGCGCTGCCCTATCTTGTTCCGTCTGGCGATATGGCTGACACACGTTGGGTTTCCGATGTGGCTGGCCGTATCCCCGCTTGCAGGACATCTGAAGTTGTTGCAGTCTGTTCGTTTCGACTGCGCCATAATCGACTCTGTGCGCTGCAACGGAAAAGTCTTGGCCACGCGAGATTCTATTTTAGCCCTTTATACGGGTACAGTATCCAACTGCCCTATGGGGACATGCGGTCCAATAGCGGTGTAACTCGTAACTCGAAAAGGGGACCCAATGTGGCAGAGCATGTGGCGGCGACATGACGTAGCTGGCGCAGCGTTCGCTAGAGTGCGTCGCCGCAAAGCCACAATGCAACTGCGTTGCCTCTGCCGCAGCATTCGCTTCGGCAGTTTGGCCACCTTCGTGGTCACATGACCATACGAATAAAATCACGTGACATACATGTCTGCTGTCACATGACCCACGCTCCCCCCATGCAAGGCCAGCCAAAATGACGCAAGACCCGTTGCGCCAATGAGGCGTCTGCCACCCCTCCAGCCGAAAAGCGGAAGGCCGTTCGCCAGAGCAAAACGCCGAAATGTCAGCCGTTTTGGTCAACTTTTTTCACAATCGGCTTGGCGTCTCTGCTTCCTCCCATCCACGCCTTCGTCCTCGCCTTTTTGCGCCCGCGCCGCCCTGCTTGATCTTTACGATCCGCCCGATCTCGCTCGATCCCGTCTCGATCTTTGCGATCCCCGCGATCCTGCCGATCTTGCCAATCTTGCCAATCTTGCCGATTTCTTCTTGATCCGATCGCGACAATCCCGACCGCCCGACATGTCGACCATTCACGAAATCAAGTCCGTCGCGGAATGGGACGCACACCTGCAGGCGCTCGCGCCGACGACGCTGCTGGTCGTGTCCTTCCACGCGCCGTGGGCCGCGCCGTGCGTGCAAATGGCCACGGTCCTGCAGGCGCTCGCCGACGAGTACCCCGCCGACCCGGCGGCGACCTCGTGGGTCTCTCTCAACGCGGAGGACCTCAGCGACATCAGCGAGCAGTACGACGTCACGGCGGTGCCGTTTCTGGTGCTGCTGCGCGGCGGCCAGGTCCTCGAGACGGTCAGCGGCAGCAGCGCCGTCAAGGTGCGGGCGGCCATTGAGACACACGCGCGGACGTCCTCGACGACGGCCACGACGGCGGCCGACGGCGGCGCGTCCACACTGGGCAACGGCATGGCCCCATTAGCGGCGGCGGCGGCGGCGGCCGAGGTCGACCCGGCCAAGCAAAAGGAGGAGCTGTTCAAGCGGCTCGCCGACCTCGTCAAGGCGGCGCCGGTCATGCTCTTCATGAAGGGCACGCCGAGCGAGCCGCGCTGCGGCTTCTCGCGGCAGCTGGTCGGCCTGCTGCGCGAGAACAATGTCAAGTACGGCTTCTTCAACATCCTGGCCGACGACGAGGTCCGCGAGGGCCTCAAGGAGTTTGCCGAGTGGCCCACGTACCCGCAGCTCTGGGTCAAGGGCGAGCTCGTGGGCGGCCTGGACATTGTGAGTGGGGTGTGGGGTCATGAACGTATAAAAGACAAACGCTGACAGCACCAGGTCAAGGAGGAGCTCGAGAGCGAGCCCGGCTTCTTCCAAGAGTTTAGCGTCAAGGCGGCCGATCCCGCGGCCGCATAGACGAGCCCATGGAAAAAGAACGGAACCGGACCGATCCGACGATACGACAAGCATAAACAAAAAAAGAGACCCCAAGGAGAGAGAGCATGCCGGCCGCACGCGGCCGGTGGACTGTCGCGCCATTGCATGAATCACGGCCCCCGTGCAGGATACAGGAGGAGCATCGGCGAACGAAAACGAGGCGGTAGGATGCAGCGGCGGCGTTTTGCACCGTGTCTCTAGGGAATGGTTTTCGTGGTTGGGATTTTTTTAAACCTGTTTAATGTCAAGATAGCCGAGGAGTTGCATCCCGCCTTTGTTTCCTTTGTTTCTCTCTCTTCTGCCCCATCCTGTAGTTACGAGCCTCGTCATGATGACGTCTGTCTAGACCCCCATACCGACTCTTATGCATTACGACCTGATGTTGCCGTGGCCGTACCAGATGCTGTCCTTGGGGGCCGAGCCCGACTCGAGCGAGTCGGCGCTGGCGTCGCAGAGCGCGCGGTTCGCGGCGGGGATCGCCCAGGCCTGCATCACGTCGGTGCGCGCCAGAAACAGCATGGCCATGCCGCCGTCGCCGTGCCAGATCATGTGGCAGTGGAAGCGCCAGACGCCCGGGTTGTCGGCGACGAAGCGCACGAGGGTCCAGCCAAAGCCCTCGACGGTGGCGACGTCGCGCCGCACCGGGTTGGCCAGGACGCTCGCGTTGGCCGGGTCGAGCAGGCCGCGGCCGAGGGGCGCCAGGCCCAGGGCGGCGTAGCCGGGAAAGTAGCCGTGGCCGGCGCCCAGCACAAACAGCTGGTGGCCGTGCAGGTGCAGCGGGTGGGTGCCCTCGTCAAAGTTCTGCAGCACCAGGTCGATGACCTGGACGCCGGCGCTGCCAATGACGAGCTCCGACAGGGCGTCAAAGGCCTGGCCGTTGACGCCGTCGACGCGGTAGGGGTCGCTGCTGCTGCCGACGGCCGCCGCCTGCAGCCCGTCGACGGCGCGGTGCAGCGCCGGCGACAGCAGGTTCGGCCGGTACGACGAGCGGTTGAAGAAGCCGCGCTGCAGCTGCCAGTTGCCAATCTCGAGGTTGACGCGCAGATAGTACGAGCGGTCGGCGTGGGCCGGCGCCGGCCGCGCCGGGTAGGGCGCGTACGGCTGCGTGTGCATGTCGCGGCACTCGACGATAAAGGCGGCCGCGTCGTTGTCGGTCGTCGGCCGGCGCGCCGCGTACACGGCGTCGTCGGCCGGCGTGGTGTAGCGGACCATGGCCCGCGCCGTCGGGTTGTCGTGGCCGGCCAGCGTGTTCTCGGAGAAGCAGTGCGTGGCGATGCGGGCGTGCAGCCAAAAGGCGTCGGCGTCGCCGGCGTCGGTCGCGTTGGCCGTCAGCACGACGCTGTAGCGCTGGCCGGGCGCCATCAGGATGCTCCTCTCCAGCGACGGCTCAATGTCGACGCCGTCCATCTCGGTCAGCGGCAGCCGGTGGTGGTGGTCCACGTTGAGCTCGAGCCAGGCAAAGCCGCCCACGTGGATGAAGCGCAGCCGATGACGCTCGCCCGCCGCCAGGTCCAGGGCCGCCAGCCGCGCCGTCGAGTTGTCGCAGCGCCGCTCCGGGTGCGCGCCGCAGTCCACCACGCCCGCGCCGTTGATCAGCGCGCCGTTGGGCATGGGCGCCGACTCGCTGCCCTTGCCCAGCGCCTCCATCAGCAGCCCGCCCGACGGGTCGTGGTACCAGTCCTGCACCAGCACCACGCGGTCCGTCTCGTACGGCAGCAGCTGCTGGGCCGGCTCGTCGCGCGCGTGCACGATCAGGGGCCCGACCAGGCCGTCCAGCGCGTCCGCGCCCTGGTGGCCGTGGTAAAAGTCTGCATGAAGCGTGAGAATCGTGAGAATCGTTGAAATGAACCCTTCAGGCCGGCTCGACTTACACGTGCCCGCCTGTCCACGCACCGTAAACTCGTAGCGGAACGAGCGGCCCGGCGCAATCGCACACTGCGTGGCGCCCGGCGTGCCGTCCATGTGGTTGGTGCCGTTCTGGAAGAGGCCGTGCCAGTGGAGCGCCGTGGCGTTGACCGCGCGGTTCTCCACGTTGACCACGATCGTGTCGCCCTCGTTGCACCGGATCAGCTCGCCGGGGAACTTGCCGTTGATCGTGGTCAGCAGCTTAAACACCCCGTCCGGGTTGGCCTCGATGTTCTGGATCGTCCAGTGGTACTCGCGCACCGTCGGCGCCGCATTGTAGTCCCAGTCGGTGCCCAGCACATAGTCCGAGTCAGGTCGGCGGAACGAGTCGGCGCCGCCGTCTGGTGTGGCGCTCGGCGTGCTGGCAGGCTCTGCCACGGCCGAGGACGTCGCAACCGGCTCTATAGGTGTCGAGGGTGTCGAGACAGCTGCCATCGATCCATCAAACAAGGCGAGTTTGACCAGAAACAGCAGCGACGCCAGCCCAGCGAACATGAACAATCCATAAAACGCGCTGCACCACCACGACTCCCGCCGAGGCCGCGCATAGACAGGCTCGAGATCCTGGCCGCTGTTGTCGTCGGTGTCGGCCTCCTCGAGCAGACGCTGGCTTTGGTCGGCCCCTTGCGATCCCATCTCCACGTCACCGTCCTCGCCATCCTCGCCGCCCACGGACGTGTACCTTGCGGCCATCTCCTCGACGTCCTGTTTAGCAGTCGTCGTCTACTGGTAAAAGTGTCGCATATTGACGCTGGCAGGACCAGAAAGACAAGCCTGTCTGGTCACCGAGACTTTTTCTGCACATGGGTACCTGGCCACACGGGGACTTGCGGCCGCCGCATCCATAGCTCCATGATCAACTAGGCAAGGATTGCCATTCTGAAGCTATCCATTGGGTAGTCCCGAGAGATGTTGCGCGTGCCAAGATCGCGGCCTCTGGTTGGATGGCCGGCAAGAGCTTATCGAGGATCGCCGTTATTACTGTGCATACACGGAAATGCACGGTCCTTTTGCACGGCCAGCCCAGACTACTCCCGTATTCGTATTGGCATTGCATTACACCCCACACTCCACATCCACTGCTCGATTGGCGACCAGGGCCTGTTCTCACGTTTCACCCTTGCCGTGTTACCGCCAGTCTGTTCTCCCCTTTGAATCTTGCATCCAACGGCATGGCTCGCGTGACCCCTTCGTGGGGCTTCAACAAGGGTCGCTGGCGAGGCCGACGGCCGCCACCTGTCAGGACAGGCAAACAAAGTCGGAAGCGACGTAGGAGCAGGCGCTTGCCTCCTGGACATCATTCGTAGGGAAGCCGCCGTAGAAACTTCCGCCTCTCACGACCCTCTGGCCTTGGCCTTTCACGCGTCTATAATGCCTCTCCTCCGCCCTTTTCATGCCTTGAAATCCACCGCCGGCTTGTTCAGTTCTGTCGGACCTTTTGTTCATTCAAACCACCGTGTCGCGGGCTCGACTTTTTGTTCATGCTGGCAAACAAAGCACGACTAACACGCCGACACATATAATACCATTCGAGCCTCTTTTTTACTCTCTTCTCCTCATACCCAAACCTCTCTCTACCACTCACCATGGCTCCCCATTTCTTTTTACTTCTCCTTGGCCCGCTGCTTGCCAGCCTCGCTGCTGCTGCACCGCTGCAAAACCACGTCTTCCGCCGGGACACAGCCGCCGACATTGTCCTGGCCATCATGCCCAGCTCCTCCTCGTGCGACTCCGCCGCCTATCCCGACGAGTGTCGCACCAACGTCGAGGCGGCGCCCTACCTGATCGCTGCCATGTCGCAGTATGGCCTCTACGCCTCGGGCCAGATCGCGGCCGTGCTTTCTCTCGTCGGCTACGAGTCGGCTGACCTAGCCTACAAGCACAATGTTTCTCCAGGCCGTGCCGGACAGGGAACGAGCAACATGCAGCTGGCCCCGTACAACACCCTCTATGCCGAGTCCATCTCGGCCTTGTCGTCCGGCGTGACGGCCGCCGGCGGCGATGTGACAGCCATCCTGGACTTGGTGACTGTCGACGACTACAACTTTGGCAGCGGCGCGTGGTTCCTCACCACCCAGTGCTCGTCCGATGTCGTGTCAGGACTGGAGGCCGGAACCGACGACGCTTTCGACGCATACATGACTTGTATCGGGGTCGACGCCACGGACACGAGCCGCCTAGCCTACTGGGACCGAGCCAAGACTGCATTTGGCCTGTAGGCACGCGATTCACGCAGGACATAAACGAGACACGTACTTTTATGGCACATTGCCGATTTATGCATTTTCTTCCCTTGGGGTAGATCTACAAAAGACAATATCCTCATTGAGCAAAGACCGTGAAGAATACGAGGCAAGATTAGTGAGCACTGGCATCACCCCAAGACACGCGAAAATAGCTAGTTATAAGCTGATATTGAGCTGAGACGGGTATTTTTCTTATACAAGAGAGAAGGGTGGCATTTCGACCTTCCATGTCGTATCCTAAGCCATAATAAGTACTGCAAACCCATATTATACATACCACCCCGTGCCACCTTCCCCCAAAGCCAACGCCTTTTGTTTTCATACACTCCCCACAAGTATGACGGCTCTAAAAATGCAGGCAGGCGCTGCTCTTCCTGTCGATCAACTTGCGCTAGGGCCCAGACCCGGACCTGCACCAGACAAATCGGCTTCTCCGTAAAAGAGGTTCGCATTGGGATCATCAACCGTTGCAAACGGCACTTCTGGGTTGCCTGAAAAGAATTGGAACGACTGGTCGGCACTAAACGCTCCAGATTGTGCATAGTTTTGCAGCGTGTCCTTGGATCAGTCAGTACAATGTGAAATGTCTCGAGACGTGACGTCTGGAAGCACGCAGACTATGGGAACTTACCCAGTCAAAATTGGATGTAAGGTCCATGCTTTCATCTAAGAACCCGTTGTTGCCGAAGCCTGCAAAGTTAAAGCTGGCCATCGCACCGGGATAGTCGCCCTGGAGTTCGGGCGGTGACACCCCGTCGCCGCCGTGCACGTTGCCCATTGTCGAATCAATACCACCGTATCCTGTACCCAGTGGACTCTGCGCCGCTATGCCGAACAAGTCCTCGAGGTTTGGGGAGCCGGTCTGGGCGCCGCCCATCGGGGCCATGATGTCGGTATCAAGCGTCTGCGGCAGTTGCACGCCGTCGGGCGTATCGCGTGAGGACGTTGATGGCGTAAAGCTGGCAGCAGTGGAAATAGAACTGCCAGTCGGTGCTCCAACAGGCACGTTCGTATCTTGCATTTCCGGCGAGTTGATCTTCTCCAGCACGACCCGCAGAATGTTGTACGCCTTGAAGGCCTCCATAGAGCCGTCTGCCAGTGGCCGCCAGATCTCCTGTGTCTTTTCCAAAGCAGCAAGCATCTCAGCGCGCTGTTCAGGCGTCCAAAAGCTGACATACTGCGACCCTAATCCCCGGGCCGTTTTGTCGGCCAGCTTGATATAGCGTAACTCCACTGCTACCAACGTTGCGGGCAGTAGAAAGTCTTTCGTCGCAATAGACGACACATACCACTTGATCGAGCGTAGCCGCCCGCTGGGTTCGGACTCCCTACTGAGCGTGTGCAGATGGCGCAACGTCTCCAAGGAGGCTTCGATAGCGGCTCGGCGTGATCGGTCATAGCGGGGGTTGTTCTGGGAACGAGGCAGGTACTTGCGGTGCAGAAGACACATAATCTTCTGGTAGAGGGTGTCAATGTTGAACCGGGCAATGATCAGGGTGAGAGGATCCCGGGATCCTTCCAGTGGGTGCATCTTCAAATGCGGCGGCAGCTCGTTTTTCACCTCCCTCAAGCGGGCGTCCAGACGGAGAATCTCATCGTAGGGCACCGGCTTGCCAACCCGTGTCGTTGCCTGTAGAATGTTGCCCAGTTCTTGGCACAACTTGACTTTGGCGATCATGTAGCTGATGGGCGTGGGCTCCGATTTCGGCCGCGGCGAAGGCAGCACCTTGGTGTTGGGGTCGAACTCTTCATCGAAAATGTTGAGGGGCAGTTTGGTGTCGCAGTCGTGTTCGTAAATCATGTTTGGTAGCGATACCTGGTGGGAGAACATAACGTCGCACATGCGGACCAGTGCCCAAGTTCGCCGTCTCATTTCCTGCAAGTGATTGGTCAGTGACAGTGGCCGGCGACAGGTAGCACGGGGGACTGCATACTGCTTGGAAGGGTGTGATTGAGGGAAACCACTTGGCATCCCGATGGTACCCCATGCGGAACGCCACGCGCGTGATCAAGGAGCCAATCAGCCAGAGGCCCAGATCCGCGTCCCAGCGGGACGAATACTCGCCAAAGACGTAGAGAATCATCGTCTCCACCGTGTACTCGACCGGTTTTGTGTAGTCTGCTACAACGAGGCACTGAACTGTGCGCACCCGGAACACGCCCGCCAGTTCCATGGCGCGGCCCTTCCATTCTGGCGGCTCATCGCCGACTTTCTGGTAGCTGAGCATGGCCAGGCACAGGATGGAGTACAGGAGCCCCAGCCACATGACCGGCGTTCTGGCCGGATCCTGCCAGTGACTCCGCAGCTGGGCATGGAAGGTCGGTGCGTGGATAATGTTGACCGCATTGTCCATGGAGTTGAAATAGCGGCCACACAGCGTGAGAACGGTCGACTTGGGCGGCAGCTCAGCTCGGAGATCGGCTTCGTTCGTCGGCGGGGCGCCGTGCAGAAACGTCGGAGCCTCACGGGCGGTGGCTGGTTTCGAAGAGAGCACCTTCTCGTAGCTCGATTCCAATTCCTTCTTGTGCAGGGCAAAGTAGTTTTTGACTTCGGCAAGGTCGGCCAACAGGGTGTGCCAATGATCCTGGCCGATATACATTGACTTGCCGCGATCCGTGTCGACTTTGAGAACACCGAGAGAGGTGGCGAGGCCGTCATCACTGTCTGCATCCGAATCTTCGTCTTCCGCAATTGGTTCCTGCGTTGCCGACGTCATGCTATCTGTCCGGGACGGCATGCCCGAGCCGGCCCCAGCAGAGGTGGCGGTGGCCGGATCGACGCCGGCACCGCTGTGCATTAGCGAGAGCACCAGGCCCTCAAGACGGTCGATCCGATTCTGCATGTCATCTGGAGTTGCCGACGCCTGGTTTTGGCTCTTCTTTCGGCTGACAGGCGTCGCGTAGGAACAAGTCGAGGTGCCGTTCCCGTCGCGTTTGACGCAGTTGCTACAAGGGTGACCTCGATCGCATTTCCTGCACATCAGTTAGTGGTGTCGCTTGCTCGGTAGTGGCAGGCAGTGGTATAGTTACAATCTGCACCAAAGTTAGCACAGGAATCAGAACAGGATGGCCAAGCCAAGCGAGCGCCTACTTTTTGGTCCGACATGGATAACAGCTCAAGGGCACTCGATTCCTCTTGCGGACAACCCGAAACTTGTCCTCGGGTGACAGGGCACTCGACGAGGAGGCCGTCGATGCTGGCGTGGGACTCATGGCTGCTAGGACGCTGCACTCGATCTTCGGCGAGGTGGATATGAGCTGCGGGATGGCATCTGCCTCTGCAGCTGGCGGTATCGGCTGCAGGCGAGTCGCGCACCAGAGTGTGAGAATGGTCCAGCCCGGCGATACCTGTGTGCGAGGGTGCAAAAAGCGCGTCGCAGGCAGATAGACTCTGCCAACAGAGACTAGAAAAGCGCCCTTTCCAGAGCTCCTCTAGGCGTCACCAATTCTCCTCGAGATGGGCCCGGGGGGGTTCGAGCTCGATCGCTTCTGCTGTGGGACGTTTGTCTCGGCCAAAGGCAAGATGCGCACCCTATTTTGGGGTAGGTGCTGCTAGCCAATATTCACAGTTTTGTCACAGATCGCTCTTGACCGACGAAATCTGACCTGCAGTAGTCTGAAGCGATCGCAGAAGCAAAGCCGAATCGACAAAGGCAAGCCTATGCAAAGGAAGAGCTGAGAGCCGTAGAGCGGCAGTAGGAAAGCAAAGCAAGAGAAGGGTAGGACCAACAATGAGTTTGTCAGGAGAGGAATTCGAGGCGAGCAAAGGGAAAAACGATTTGAACGGTCACAGTTGCCGTCGTCGATGGCCGGACTTAATGAATATCTTTTAACGCGGGGCGAGCTGCCTGTCATCCCACTTGCAGTTGATACAGTAGCGACGAACAGAACAATCCGCGCCAAGAGCCCATACCATAGGCTATCAGGGCTCCAGGCATCCAGGCCGCGAATGCGCCTGCTATGACGTCCTAGCGATCGGCCCTACCACACACCGTCTTATTCTGGTGACTAGTGGTCTCCACCTCTTTTTCGCCGGATCGGAACAATTTCCCTCCTGCCGTGAAATTTCCCGCCTCGAACCGCGACAGGATCGACTTCTTTCATGAACTGGGCACTAAACGATTCTCGGCACGAACTGAGTTTGTCTCACATGCCAAGCACGAGCCTGATTCTGCTGCATTTCTGCGTCCTCGTCTCTGTGCGCTAGGCTAGGAAGGGCACTCAACTTCCATCTATTCGCGCGAGGCTCAAGAGCGAATGAGCTAGCTAGATATCTCATACGCTCTCTTTCCCTCTCATTGCTTCTGGTGTAGCTGGGGTGCGGTACGATCTTACCTGGCGGTAGTTCAGTATCGTGAGAGACTGCCTGTGGCAATCTGGTCCCCAAGCGATATCCTTCGGCAAGTGGCGATCGATATTCCAGCCTCCTTGTGGTTCTCCGCATGGTTTGGAGATCTTATCATGGGAACCGGAAATTGGTAGATGCGCGAAGCTGGTAGCTGTTGCTCCGAATGCGCACCCGGTTTTGTCGGTCGCGACTTCCCTCAACGCGTTTGTTCCTGCAACTTGCGAATTCTCCCACCTGGCAATTTTGCTTTGTCTTCCCACTCCGCTGAAACAATTTCAACCTTTCCCCTTCACCTCAACATCATCCCTGGCACTCATCCTACCTCTATTCAAGCCATTTCTATCATTTCCTGCCGTTTCACCGATTGTCTCCTTCTGGGTGTTGAGACAAGTTTGCCAGTCATCAAGTTTGGGTTCAGCTCTTTCTTGATGACGGCTAGAGTATCCCACGACATCTCGCAGCCTCAAACACAAGTTTTGATGCGATGGATACCACATCCGACACAACGCAGTCAGAGGCTGTAGTGCGTGTTTCGATGTCTAAAGACGACAGCTGCAGCCAGGGAGACACCCTGCGCGTTGAGGGACTCCCAAGGAAGCGCAAGTCTTTGGGGGATGGAAGCGAAGACGCACCACAACCAAAAGACTCCGAACCTGGGGAATCTAAAAAGGTGAAGTTGGGCGACGATGGTAGCCCAGAAATGACTGGCTCGCGACCTGCTGTTACTGGGCGTGCAGAAGACCTCACCCCCGAGATCTGGCACCGGGTCTTTACGTTCTGCCCCCCTAAAACTTTAGGGAGTTTGTTGCGTGTCAACAAATTGTTTCGCTTTTACCTCGATCCTTTTTCTGAGCCACCAAAGACGGTTCCGCTTCCTACTTTCAAGTCTGCAGCCAAGCTGCTGAAGCCAAATGCCATCTGGCAAGCTGCGAGACGGCTGTTCTGGCCCTACAACCCAGGGCCGTTCAAGGGCATGACGGAGCTGGAGATGTGGCGCCTGGCTTGCTCTCGTACCTGCCAGTTTTGCTGGAAACAAGATTCTCGGCGTCCTCTGCCACCCACAGACCCATTGCGCTTCGGGCCCGGAGCTGATGGCGTGACATGCATCTGGGCCTTTAAAGTGCGATGCTGTGGTTCTTGCCTTCGCAGCAGATCTATCAAGGTAAGCTCGGCACGCCAATTTTCCCACCTGGCAGTGTTTTAACATTTTCTGTAGGAGATGGATTTTCTCATGTCGGATGTCCCCTCTATTCTCATGCCGGCTTTGCCTTTTGTGTTCTCCAGTTCGGACTTGCACACGATTCCACCCAGCTTCATAGAGCGGGCCCATCTCTCCATATCGTTTCCTATATCAAAGCTCTTCTGGGCTTCAGATGTGGAGGCTTTGCATAAGGAGTTTCTGGCTGCCAAGGAGCTGGGTGCTCACGCTGTCGAGGAGTGGCAAAAAGGCCTGTCCTTGCGAGGACAGGAGCAGAGAGCGGACGTGACGAAGTGGGAGAAATTCGCTGATTTCGGTGGGATTACCACAATGCGGTCGCTGCTCTATCCTGGCTACCTCCTCGCAGGAACGGCTCCTGCTGCCGTGCCTCTACAGCAGTCACAAGTGCCACCCGAAAAGGAAAAGACGCCACTACCAGGTTTGGCTGCATTGCCACCGCGACCGTCCGTCTCTCAACCAAAGGCTAATCAGCCGGGTATTGGTGAGTTTTCGGGTCACTGAAAATGCAGGCGGTATGACGAGAGTGCTTGCTGACGAGCTGCGAATCAGTGCCCGTGCCATTTGGACTTCCGTCTTCCCTTCCTGCAAAGGTGTCTTCTGCACATCGACCCGAGCGGACAGGCGATGAGATTGCACAACTGAAAGCTGCCCGAAGGGCAGAGGTCGTTCGCAGGGCAAAGCTACTTGATCCACCCATGACGGAGGCCATGTTGGAGCAGACTACTGCTTTCCGCGCTGCTATTCAGATTGTCACGCCGTTGGATGATAAGTCATGGGATATTTTGAAGCCACGGTTGTTGACACAGAGGAAGCAATTAGACGAAAGCAAAGCAAACCCTCCGAAATTGCCGGACCCGGCGGCCAAGAAACAGGTGGCGGTTGGCCAGCCAGAAGAGACGAAAGGGGGAACCGACGCCAAGTGGGATCAAGTTCAGGGACCAGTCCGGCTCAAAATCCACAAGTACGCAGATGAAGTCATTGGGGACTGGGATAACGGCGAGAAGGTCAACAAAGGCAATGCTGCTGCATTTGCCATTGATGTGCTGTTGCATGTGCGGGAGCGTTTCTACATGGACGTGCAGAAGGATGCCCAGAGCGCTCGGGCTCAGGGACGGCAGCCAGTCACGGACCCTGTGGAGGGGCCTTTTACGCAAAAGCTGACTCTGGAGAACATGAAGTACGCTTTCGACACGAAAGTGCGACCTCTGACGGATTCTCTGGGGAAGGAGCTTTTTTTGTGTGCTGGGTGTGAGACCAGATCCAAGTTCTTTGGTCTTGACAGTGTGATACAACACTACGCAGCCAAACATACAGAAAATCTCAGCCGCGGCTCCGTTGTCGTGTACTGGAGAGCAGAATGGCCAGCCGACCCTCCATTTAGGGACACCCGTCGGACTAAGAAGCCTTCGCAACGCCTTCCCACTGTGCCTTCGAATCAAAATCTCCCGGCACCGGCTCGCTTGCCTCCTGCACCAATCTTCAACTCTCTTGCACCTAAACAAACGGCCCCGGCGCCTTCAGTGCCGGCGACACATCCACCGTATGTGGCGTCAAGCCATGGAGCTGGACCAAGTTTTCCTGTGGCACCAAAACCTCCAGTTCAGAATGGGCTTTACGAAAACACATCCTATTCCGGAAGACAGCAAGGCCAACCGTCAAAAGCACAACCCGCCCCCCTCCAGCCGAAGCTGGGTGTTCAGTCAGAACCGGGTCCTGGACGCAGCGTAGGATCTTTGCCTACGAATACAGCAAGTCAAGGATCCAAAGTATTATCTGCAGCTACCTCTAACGGGCGGCAAGGGCTTGGATCAGCGCCAAGCTATCCCAAGAGCAGCAATGGTGGAAATACTTTGCAGCATTCCACAATTCCTCCCCCCCCGAGGCCAGCGAAGGACTCGCTTGCAAGAAGTGATATGATGGCTACGCAGACCGGTGACCTTTGGTCGAAGTGCAGACTACAAACGCTGAATCTGCCGGGACAACTTAAAGCCTTCACCATCTTGAGTCACCTAGACAAGTTTTTCCGGTCCAAGTTTGGAGGGCCGCTACCGTTTTCCCTATTTTTCGAGGGAATGAATAGCAACAAACTGATGGCACCACTCCGGTGCCTCAAAGGCACTTCTTGTAAGCTGTGCCGCCCGAATGCTACTGACCCATCTCTGGATGAGAGGAGTGGAAATTATACGTTGCAACAGCTTGCGGCACATTTCAAAAGCAAACATGCTTATCAGTCAGCTTCTGTTCTCGACATGCTGTATGTCCAGCGCCTGCAAAAGCTTCGAGAAATTGCAAGCGCAAAAATCTACAAGAACACTCTGTTTTGGGAAGCGGTGCGTGCGCTGGAAGGCCCGATCACCAACGAAAATGAGCGCACGCTGCCAAAGCCAGTAGAGAAGAAATATGGGAAAGCCGATACCTCCGGCTATGGTCGCGCAAAGGTGGAACATAAGGAGGGCCAGAGGACACCTGTTGGCGGTGATGGCGATGGCCGAAGTGGGCATCCAAGGAACAGAAAACACGAAGGGCGCAATCCAAATACGAGCAGAGACGGAGGCCCCAGGCACATTGTGCAGACGGGGGGTGGTAGGCCAAAGAGACAAGAGGCGGAGGCTGGCTCACGAGAACGCCGACCAAGCGACATGGCGCAGACGAAGCAAGTCCGGATTACGAATGCACGGCCGCATGTGACATTTAGCCTGCAGACAACACATGGGCAGCCCCGCAGTCAGACGCCGCATGCACACCATGCCCCCAAGACAGAAGGACATAATGGGCGGGCCGTACGTGAGGTGCCTCGGGCACCATCGGGGCTGGAGGAGCGCGACCTGCTCAGCGCGCTCGAGATGCATCTGGAACACCCACAGGCGCGGCAGAGCCCACCGAGGGCACCGGGGCCGAGGGCACCGGGGCCGAGGGCACGAGCGATGTATGTGGACGAGCGAGGCTACGAGGTGGCACGGTATGAACCACCACCCCGCGAAGAACAGCGACATCCCCGGCAGGCATGGACGCGGGAGCCCAGTTCCAGGCGGTCCCGATCGCCTCCATTCGAGCGGTACACTGAACGAGCGGATGCTGGGGCTCGTCTCCCAGTTGCAACACACCGCAGCCGAAGCCCGCTTGGGTCTCGTTATAGGGCTCAGTCCGTCCATGGACTGCGGGCAGACAACGGGATGGCGACACACGAGCAGTTTGAGAGGGCACCGGCGACTCTTGCACATGTCCAACGGCAGCCGGAGTACGAGTACTATCGAGTATACGTGGACGAGGCGAAGCCACAACGGCTGGGGGAATACGACGTGGTCCGCATGGGACGACCGGACAGGAGCGAGTATCAGGTGCGGCTGCCGACGCACCGAGATGCAGCAGGGGTAGGCGAGCCGCAGTATTATGCCGCTGGAGCCCTGCCGTATGGCGGGTACGGCAAGTACGGCGAGTATGGCAACTACGGCAACTATGGTCAGTATGGCGAGTATGGCGAGGTGCTGGGCGGTGGCAGGGTGGTCATTCCTGGCGGAGGAGCAGCACAGAACCCGTATGAGGCGGTGGCCTATAGCGGCCGCGAGGTGGCTGCTGGAAGCGGAGCATACGTGGCGTACGGAGAGGAATATGACCCGCGACGACCGGCAGACGACAGGCTGCAGAGACGGTACTGAGAAGGATGACGAGGAGCACTTTGTATCTTTGGTCGCATTCATTGGGTTGTCTGCTTGAATTTTGGAACCTTCTCTAAACCTGTATGTACAAGAAATAAGGTGTTTCGCGGGGCAGAAGAACAGGTGCAGAAAGTCATGGTCGGGCGTGTGTCAGCGTCCAGGAGATACTGTAGCGTGCAAGGAGGCAAAGATCATGTGTTGTACAACAGAAGGTGCGGCAAACAACGATTAGGGAGACGCAAGACCGAGCTGTGAGGGTACTATGGGGGCACAGTGAGGGTACAGTGAATGTACAGTGGGTGACAGTGAGTGAACAGTGAGCGAACAGTGCGGGCACAGAGGGCACAGTGAGGGCACAGTAGGAGGCGTGCACGGGCTCAGACGACCTCGCCAATGATTTTGGCGGCTTCCTTGTAGGTCTCGAGCAGCTGCTCGCACTTTTCGCGCTCCTTCTTGACGCCGTCGTCCTCGTAGAGCAGTTCTTGGAAGAGCGTCTCCTTGTAGAGCTCGCTGACGAGGCGGTTCTGGACGACGTCCTTGCAGTGGTTGACGAGCAGATGCATAATGGCCTTGGGCACTTGGTCGCCGATGCTCTCGCGCACAATGTTGAAGTAGGACGAGATGAGCGCGCGGATCAGTTCCGTCTCCATGGCCTCGCGGTCGGTCAGGGCGGGCTCGCCGCCGAAGAAGTCGCCGCCGCCAGCGCCGCCGCCGGCGCCACTGCTGCCGGGCCGGTAGCCGGCGACGCTGCCGGCGATGCTGCCGTTGCCAGCAGCGCCGTAGTCGTCGAGCGAGGGCGGCCCAAGAGGCGACCGCAGCGGCCGATGCTCGTCGGCCCGGACGCGCATGCTCTGGCTAAAGGAGGGCAGGGACGGCTCCGAGGTCTGGCTCACGTGACGTCCAATGTTGGCGCCCAGGGACGAGGCCGGCGGTGCCAGCGAGTTGGCGCCGTTGCCGTTGGCCGCGCTGCCGAGCGACGACGGCGACGGGTACTGCGAGGCGCTGCCGTCCTTGCCGAAAAAGTAGTTGAGGAACGAGTCCTTGGCGCCGCCGAGCGACTGCCCGTTGGCCATGCGCGTTGGCGACATGCCGCGGCCGTTGGCGCCGGCGGACATGCCGTTTTCGCGCGCCAACGACGAGCTGCGGCCGTTGCGCGACGCCGCCATCACGGCCGCGGCCGGGCCGCCCTTGCGCATCGCCGAGGCCGCCGCCGTCACGGACCCGTTGACCGGCCGGTCGCCGCCCAGAATGCTGACGCTGTCGTCGTCGTCGTCCGGCGTCTCGGCGCCCGGGTAGCCCAGCTGGTTGGCGCCCGGATGGCCGCCTTGGCCGCCCGGCCCGACGCCCAGCTCCTTGAAGCGCCGACGCTCGCGGCGGTCCCGCTCCTCCTGGATCAGACGGCGGCGCTCGCGCTCCTGCTTCTCGTTCACGACGTGGCTCATGGCGGCGGCGGCGCCCAGAAAGTTGGGGTGGTTCGTGTTGATGTAGGCGCGCTGGATGGAGATGAGCGACTCGACGTAGCTCGAGGCCGGCCCCAGACGCTCGCGCAGCAGGTCCGACACGACCTCGATCAGCTTCGCCTGCAGCCGCGGGTAGCGGCTGAGCTCGGTCGAGCCGCAGGTGTGGCAGATCTTGATCAGCTCCTCGTAGACGAGCTCGACGCAGCGCTGGCTCGGGATCTCCAGCAGCTTGATCTGCGGCTTCACCAGCAGGTCAAAGGCCATCTCGGGCACAAACAGGCTCGGCCGCGGGCCGGTCGAGTTGCGGATGGCGGTGCGGATGTCCAGGGCCGACAGGTTCGACGTCGGGTCGATGGACTCGAGGGCGCTGCCAAAGACGGAGTTGAAAATGTAGTAGATGCGCGCGCCGCCGCACAGCTCCTTGGTCGAGATCTCGGTCGACGTGCCGTCAATGGACGAGATAAAGGACGTGGCAAAGCGCGTCATCTGCTGCAGGATCAGCGAGCCGCGATGCTCCTTGCCGCTAAAGTGCATGTCGCCGTAGCTGGCCAGCTCCTGCTGGGTCTGGCCCATCAGCGTGTTGAGGCGGGCCTTGATGTCGGGCAGGCGGTCGCGGATGTGGGCCATCAGCGTGGTGTTGAGGGCCTTGGCCAAGAAGGGCGTGCCGCAGCGCGTGGCAATGTTGCGGTAGGCGGGATGGTGGCGGAAGAACTCGGACTCGGACTTGAGCGCCTCGTCCATCGGCTTGTTGCCCTGGATGTCCTGCTGCGAGCGGTTGACGACGCCGATCCAGCCGAGCTTGAGCGGGTACACGCGGCCGGACAGGATGTCGAGCGCGTTGGTGCCGTGGTCCATGAGGTCGACCTTGGTCAGCACGCCGATCGTGCGCCGTCCGAGCGGGTCGACGTGGCGGGCCAGCTTGAGCGCCTCCGAGTTGACAATGTCGACGTTGGCGGGCGACACGGCCAGCACGATGCTGTTGGGCTTGGCAATGTACTCGGAGATGAGGTTGCGCGTCTGCTTCTCAATGTCGGTCGGCTGGTCGCCAATCGGCACCTTGGTCAGGCCGGGCAGGTCGACCAGCGTCAGGTTGAGCACGTGCGGCGAGTAGATCTTGAGGTTGATGGGCTGCCGCGTGATGCCCTTGTTGGTGCCGGCCACGCGGGCCGTCTCGTTTTCAATCTCGCGCCGCACCTCGCCAAAGTCGTTGAAGCGTCGGTTTGGCAAGTGGTGGAACTCGGCCCATTCGGACCGCCGGGCTGTGCTGGGGTCGAGGAACTGGATCTTGTCGTCCGCCGGCGCGCCCGCGTCCTCCAGCACGTTGATCAGCTGCAGGATCAGCGGCCGCCGCGTGACAATGCCGCTGCCTCGCGGCAGAAAGTCCCGTCCGACAATGTTTTCGAGCACGGACGACTTGCCGGCCGACTGCGAGCCGACCACAACCTGTACCGCGGGTCAGCCGGGAGCCACAATCGGGCCTCGCCAGGAGAGGGACAACGCACAATCTGGGGCAGGTCGAGCGAGTCATTGCCAATCGTGTTGAAAACAAGATCCTGCAGCTTGTTGACCGTAGTCAACAAGTCGTCGCCGAGCGCGGCCATTGTGGCGGGCGAAGATGTGTGGCGGCAGCGATGCGACGTGTCTCCAACGACGCGAGACGACGATTCCAACGACGCAATGGGCCCGTCTCGGCAAATGTGTTGGAGGGGGCGGTGATGCAATGGACGAGACGGCTTTGCGAGGAAGATTTTGCCGGAAGGCCGCAGCTGAGTGTGTTTTGAGCTGTGTGGGCGGTAATACGGCACTAAACCTAGTCAGTCCGTAGTCGAAGATCGCTTGTAGCCGGCAGTGGGCCGCGGTCCTGAGAAGGGGAGAGAGCGACCGGCAAGACGCAGGGAAAACAGGGCACGAGATGCGAAAAGCAGGAAGGCGTGGCAGGCACCAGTCGATAATAGGGGCTTTTGGGTGGCAAAACGGGCAAGCAACACGCACCTTGGTCGACGGTCGAGGAAGGGACGACGGGAAGCGCGAACTATCCGTACTCCGTAAAGAGACTTGGGAGCCCAGACCAGATAAACCAGATAAACCAGACAAAAAGGCTTCAAGGCTTGGACGGATTTGGGGGCGGCAGCGCCGAAAAGCCACGGGAAATGACAGTGCACGGGAGAACAATGCAGAGCGCTGCAGGACGTGCAGCGTGCGGCGAGTGTCGTAATGCCTTGTCGACCGTCCGTTTAGGGCGTAATTCACAGCGCAGAGCGGCTGCGGCTGCGGCCACTTCAAATGCACAAATCGAAAATGCTCCACTACTTCAAATTAGCATAAAATTGGTACACAACCGAAGTACCTCTGCATACCTGTACTTCGCAATTATGTCTAGGCTAAGCCGTAATAGTTGACCGCCAACGACGTCTGCGATAGTTATTTCTTTTGAATAGGAGTAAGGATTGCCCCCTGCATCTTGTACGGCTGAAACCTTGTATATTTGGTGCGTTTTTTCTAAAAAAATCCGAAAATGGGTGCGTTAGCCCTCTCCTAACTCGTTTATAGAGAACGGCCGTCCTTTGCAGCCTTTGCGCCTAAATTGCTGCCTTTAACTGCGCCGTCGCTACCTACCTCTTTAATATTACTAGCACTAGCACCGGCAGTAGCACCGGTAGTAGTACCGGTAGCGGCACCGGCAGCGGCAGCGGTAGCGGCACCGGTAGCGGCACCCCTAAACTAGAGTTAGTAGCCGGCGTTGTTTATGCTTAACGGCACCCGAATACCGGACCTTAACTCGCTGCCCTATATATATTTGTTATACTACAGCTTAACGGAGTCCCTTATATTAATACCGGCTTTAACGTCGCCGCCGCTAGCGCCGACGTAGGTCCTTAGCGCGGACGACGACTAGTAGGACTAGGTAAAGGAGTAGGAGAGGTAACAGCAGGCTATAGCGTTTACTACTACTATTAGTAATAGTAGTAATAGCCTCGCGTTAACGATTTAATCGAGCCTACTAACGGCGTTTAGCGAGGGGCTTTTTATGCCGTTAGCTAGGTAATCTTTCGATATTAACGAAGACGGCGACGACGACGACGATAATAGATTTCTTAAATCGCTAGCGGCAGCACCTATTGCGGAGGAAGATAAGAAGTAGGTTAGCTATACGCTAAAGGTAGTCGCTTAGTTAATAGAAGAGTTTAAACTTTATAAGAGAGACGGCCTTTTTAACACCTTGTAACGGCGTTACTACCTTTCTACCTATTAACGGTATACTAAAGCAGCTTAACGTCGTTTTCCGTAATACTGGTAAACGCCGTAAACGATTAGAAATAAGCATAATACTAAGCAAAAGCGTTAGAAGCTGTAGCTTGCGTTTGTAAATTAGTTTAGTACTAGTTATAACTACGAGACTAGCTTAGTAACGTCTAATAGTAAAGAGAAGTAGCAAACCTTTTTTACTTAATATAAAGCCTAAAGGCCGTAGTAGCTAAAGAAGACGCCGTTAAGCGATATTGTAGTATACGCTATAGTATATTTAAAAGAGACTACTACTAGTAATACTATTTAGACTGTTAACGATTGTATCGCTGCGTATAATAGGTTAGCGGCGTTAGACTCTTAAATATCGCTTAAAGAAACAGCTAGCCGTAAGAGGGCATATACTAACCTTGCTAGCAAAGACCCTAACGATAACGATAAGTTGCTAGCAAGCGTAGCTAGCTAGTTGCAACTACCGACTAAGGTTAAAGGTACTTATAGCGCGAAGGCCTTAAAGCAGTCGAGAGAGGGGGAGCTATTAATGCAGTCGCTTACAGCCTATTCGGCCTTAAAAAACCCTAACGCCGCTAAGCTTAAGTTAGTAGTTAGTAATTTGCGTAAGAGATTTGTAGGCAAATATAAACCTAACGAAGTTGCTTACCTTTTAACGAAACTAAAGGAGGAGAATAACGCGTAGCTTTAGAACGCTTTAAAGGATAATAAGAGATTAAAGCTAGCAATAATTTAGCGTTAGTTGTAATTTTTTTAGGATTTTTTTAGATTTTTTTAGATTTTTTTAAATATTTAAAGCTTTTAGTAGTATAGTAATAATTATTATAGTAAGCTAACTTACCTTGCCTTTTTTAGTAAATTATAGGTCTTCCTTACAAAATAAAACGTTTTAATTAGCTACTACGCTAGGTAATAAGATAAGTTATTAATTTTTTTTAAGCTAAATCTAGTAATACTAACGCTTTTTAAATGTTAGTAAATTATTACTAACTTTACCTATTATAAAAAGCTCTCCTTCTCTACCTAACGGCTTTAACTATTCTTAAATCTATACTAAAGGCGTATAGCTGCGATCTAGCGCGTCTCTAAAGGGTTATTACTAACAAGCAGTTAAGCGCGATTTACAGCCTCCTCGTACTAGTTTAGCTAAGTATAGTCCTCGTTATACCCTCCCTATCCTCCCTCGTAGTATATAATAAAGTTATATAGTTTAGTAATAGCATATACGAACGAAATCTAGTAATCTAGACTATACTTAGGTATAGCCTTTAAAAGGATCTTAAACTTAATCTTTACAATACTAAACACCTGCTTAACGCGCAATTAAGACTATAAGTGTCTAAGGTTGTATAGCTCCTTCTTATTCTTAATAGGCCTCTTTACTAGCCTTTAGTCCTATAGGTAATACGCCGTATGCGGAAAGGGCGTTAGCAAGCTTATTATATTTACAAATCTAGCGTCGGCGAGATAAAATTAATAAGGAGGGATATAAAAGCCTCTACTAACAGCTTATAATAACAACGAAGCGTTATTTATTAAACCTTTTGCTTTAGCTAGTACGAAACTAAAGCTTTAATTAAGCCTTACCGCTATAAACACGTTTTAAGAAACGTTACCCTTCCTATTACGGTAGGCTGCTTATTATTAAAGGGGGACGTAAGCAGCGATATAAGTACCGTTAATAGCTTTAATACAACCGCTAAAGCTATTTAGGTTTTTGTCTTCTTTAACTCTCCTATTAAGCTAGTTTGCTAAAGGCTGTTATACCGTTTGTTTTTATAGTAATAGGAAGTAAGGTAAGAGCTCTTAAATAACTTAATAAATAGTGCTTTAGCTAACTTAGAAGTAAATAGTAGCGACGCGCTAAACGCTGCTATAACTAACTATCTAAATAAAGATTAACAACTAGCTAACTAATAATATTGCTATGCAAGGTGTAATTAGTAAATTACTCTTAAACTAGTTTACTAGCTTTTAAAAGGTGCGTTTTTATATACGATATAGCTGCTAAAAGGGTCTCTTATTTATGCTAAGTATGCCTATAACTACCTTAGCGTTATAGGTACTAACGTGCTATATTACTTAGTCGATATAAGGATTAGGTAGGCGAAATCGCTGCAAAAAAAGAGGAAACGAGATATTAAAGCCGTTGTTAAATCGTCGGCTAAAATACCGCGCAAAGTACTGCTAAAAGGCCTAGCCTACGACGCCTTAAGCAACCGCTCGGTCGCTTATTGCTAAGGTTAATTGCGTTAACTACGTTAACTACGTTAACTATAGTCATAGTAATTATCACTAGAATTAATTTAAACGCCTTTACTTTTCTGCCGTTACTATTCTAAGCAAACAGCCTGCTAATTGTTGCGGTACGAGAGCGACCCCCTGTTCTACTCATTTCTAAGTATTTTCTAGCTGACATAATTGGTACTTACTTTTGTGCAGGTTTTGCTGGCCTAACAAGGTATAGCTTATGATTTGTGCATTTGAAGTGGCCGCAGCCGCAGCCGCTCTGCGCTGTGAATTACGCCCTTATGCACCGCGCCGGCTCTACGCGACAAGGGGGGAACTCCTGTTTTTTATCTGGCGGACGTGATTGGACGCGCTAAGAGAGAGGCGGCGAGAGGCCGCACCGCCACAGCACGTGAGCCACGGAACAAATGCGGCTCGTGGGCCGATTTACAAGAACCAGCAGGTCTGGTGGACGCTGCAGGACGAGAAACTACAAGTACTGGCAACAGAGCGCAGAAACGAGATTTTCACATGTGCGAATGCCGTTTTCTCGTCACGACGACTGGGCCAGTCTGCTGACAAGACAGAATCACAGAGCGAGAGTTTAGAGTCGACCGCCAAGAGCTAACACCACATCTGGATCGCTGCCATGAGCTCTTTCGGTGGCCCAGGCGCCGGCGTTGTGTCGCAGAAGCCGATTCCGTGAGTGCTGGCGGCGGCTCGCCCGGGGAGAGAGGCTGACAGGAGCAGGCCGCAACGAGGCAGCTTCCCGTTGGACCACGAAGGTAAGCCAGTCTTCCGAGACCCTCAGACCCTTGCGGGACAACACACGGCCTGACAGCGCAGGCGAGTGTAAACAGGTCATGATGAAGTACCTCGAGTGCATCAAAAAAGTCAGGGGCGTCAACGAGGACGAGTGCCGGCTCGTGGCCAAGTCGTATCTCACCTGCCGCATGGACCGGTAAGCAAGCTATGGCCACTCTTGAAAATGCGTGCCGAGGTCCCGCTGCTGACACGGCAGAAATCTGATGGCGCGGGACGAGTTCAAGAATCTGGGCTTCAAGGAGGAGGCCAAGGAGGACGAGAAGCGGCCGGGCGAGCTGCGGTGGTAGGCGGACCAGTAATAAAAGTAGCAAACCCATTTCCACTTTCCCATTCCCCGCAGACCAGACCACAGACCAAAGACAGCAGACCCACGGCCGCATCGGCTTTATAAGAACAGGCGATATCGGGGCCTGTCTCGTTGTCGCGTGCTTTGCGTCGTCGCGTGCTTGACCCAACACAAACACACAAGAAAAATGCAGCGGTTGTGCCGATCGAGACGGCTGCCAGCGCGCCAACTGCGGCGACTGTCGTCGTCCTTGCCGTCCTCGTCACCGCCTCCGTCCTCGTCATCGCCCTCCGCCCCCGCCTCCACCCTCGACCACCTCCGCATCGGCCGCCACACCCGCGTCATTTTCCAGGGCTTCACCGGCCGCCAGGCCACCGCCAACGCCCGCGAGTCGCTCGCCTGGGGCACCAACGTCGTCGGCGGCGTCACCCCCGGCCGCACCGGCCAACACCTCGACCTGCCGCTGCTGCCCACCGTCGCCGCCGCCGTCGCCGCCCTGCGACCCCATGCCACCGGCATCTATGTGCCCTCCGCACTCGCCCCCGCCGCCATCGAGGAGGCCGTCGCCGCCGAGGTCCCCCTGATCGTCGCCGTCGCCGAGCACATCCCGCTGCATGCCATGCTGCGCATCGCCGACCTGCTGCGCACCCAGTCCGCCTCGCGCCTTGTCGGCGCCAACTCGCCCGGCATCATCTCCGCCATCGGCCGCTGTCGCATCGGCTTCCAGCCCCTGTCCTGCTTCGCACCCGGCCGCGTCGGCATTGCCGCCCGCTCTGGTACCCTCAGCTACGAGGCCGTCGCCTCCACCACCCGTGCCGGCCTCGGCCAGAGCCTTTGCATCGGCGTCGGCGGCGATATAGTGCCCGGTACGGACCTGACCGACGCCCTCGCCGTCCTCGCCACCGACCCCGACACCGATGCCGTCGCCCTGATCGGTGAGATCGGCGGCACCAGCGAGCTCGAGGCCGCCGACTGGATTCGGGCCTACCATGCGCGCGAGCCGAACCCCAAGTAAGACACGCCTTCTGTGTGGCTCTTCGTCTTCGTGCCTCTGCCCTCCCACTGACAACCTCCAGACCCATTGTCGCCCTCATCGCCGGCACCCACTGCGTGCCCGGCCGCATGATGGGTCACGCCGGCGCCTTTGCCCTGCCCGGAGAGCCCGACGCCCTCGACAAGATCCGTGCTCTGGAGGCCGCTGGCGCCACCATCGTGGACCACCCAGAGAAGTTTGGCGAGGCCATCAAAGCGCGGCTGCAGGAGCATAGCGGTAGTTCCTTTGGTCAACCCGGCGCCACGCAGCGCCGCGGCATACACACGGCTGCCCGTGGGCCGAGACTGGGCCGTGGACTGACGCATGTGTCGCCCCAACAGAGGCGCTCCCTATACCTCGGTCAGGACAAGACCTTTGACCTGATGCGTGAGCACAACATCAACGCCGCCACGTACTCGGGACACGGTCGCCGTCTTTATCTCGCCATCTCAGTCGACCGCTCGGCACGATCGCCTTGCGTTCTGGCCGCACCAGACATCGACGACCACAGCACATTGAAGCGATTCCCGTTTGGGTACGGCCACGGCGGCATTGATGGCCTTCTGGTGGGTCGTGTGGCCGACCACCTGCGTGTAGCCCAGCATCCGGGTGGTGCCGACGCCCTCCTCCGTCTGCTGCGAGCCCTGTATGACGTGTTTGTTACCAAGGAAGCCTTTTTGGTTGAGACGACTGTCGTCGAACGGCTGGCAGAACTCAAGGTCGTAGGTGGGCGTCTGGGACTCGATGATGCCGGTCGGGGTGCACATGAAGCCGGAGCCGCCGCAATCCCGGCCGACCCCGACGAGGCGGAGGCCCGAGAGCACGGCATCGTGTATATAAAGCTCGGCGGGTCTTCCGACTCTGCAGCCCAGCCAGAAACGCCCCATATCGGTACGCTCGTCAACGGTGCCGGCCTCGCCATGAACACGGTTGACGCGCTGGCCGGGCTTGGTGGCCAGGCCGTCAACTTCCTCGACACTGGCGGAAAGGCCACGAGCTCAACAGTGCACGCCTGCTTCCAGGTGCTTGTGCGTGATCCTCGCGTGCGTGTCATTTTTGTCAATGTTTTTGGTGGACTGACTCTGGGCGACATGATTGCACGTGGTGTACTTCTGGCCTTCCGCGAAACCCACGTCCCCGTCCCCGTCGTCGTGCGCATTCGCGGCACCAACGAGGAGGAGGGACAACGCATCATCCGCGAAAGTGGCCTGCCGCTTTTCGCTTTTGACAGCTTCCAGGAGGCAGCGGCCAAGGCGGTCGAGCTGTCGAGACAGCCAAGGGGAGATGGTGGAGAAGAGGCATAGACGATGAGCAGCGATGCAACGAGATGTGAGAGACGGTAAAGTTCCCGGAGAATGAGATACAGAATAGAGGCAAGTTTGATAACAGATGAGAAGTTGATTAGGTTTATAATATGCTATATATGCTTTTGTTGGCAGATGAAATACCGCCGGGAAGGTGCAACCCATGCATAATGCAGACCAGAGCGACATGCACCAATGACACGTTGGAAATAAAAGCCCAATCCCAAGCCACAAAGTGCAAAAGACCGCCCAAGACAAGACAAAATACATTTTGTGATAATGAGAAAATGCGAAAATGCGAAGATGCGACAATGCATGACCAACCCAAACGCCGACAGAATGCTGCGGTCATCTAAACTCGCTGAACTGCGAAAATCCACTTCCCCTGGAGCAAATACTTCCAGAACGACGTCTTCTGCTGTTCTTCCAGCTCGACGGCAGCGCCGTCTCGAATCTCACGCTCAAGCTGCCCCGTGGAGAGGCGCATGTCCTGCAACTGGTGGAGCTTCCAAGCGCGGAGCAACCAGGCTGTGAAGGTCAGCAAACGACAAAATGATAAAATATCAAAAGAAAGCACAAAGCACCAGGAACACACCTGATATAAAGGCCGCGATATAGCAAAGGCCCGAGAACAGCTGCGGGTGCAGGTAGCCATTGACGCCCTCGGTGCGCAGGCTGAGGCCGATGACTTCGGCAAAGGTCGAGGGCAGGACCATGGCCAGCCAGTAGATGGACAGGGCGGACGGCAGAAGAGGAATGCCGACGACCTCGGCGGTGACGGGGGCCACGGTCGCCCACAGGATGCCGGCAAAGCAGCCCATAAGGCTGTACACAATGAGACCACCAAAGTAGCGGCCGGCAAAGATCCAGACGAAGAGGGCAGCCAGGCCGGCGAACAGGGTACCGAGAGAGGCGACGTTGATGCGGCCAACGCGGTCGCTGGCGAGGCCGATAAAGGGGCGACCGAGGCCCTGCGACAGGTTGAAGAGGGCACCGGCGATGGAGCCGTGGGTGGCAGAGCCGCCGACGGTCTGGGCATAGTCGGGCAGCGAAAAGATGACAATGGTGTAGCCAAAGAGGGTGAAGAAGCCCCAGCCGACAAGCAGGTAGTACTCGGGGCGGCGGAAGAGGGAACGGTCAAAGGCGGCGTGCACGGCGCCGACGGACTTGTTGCGGTCGCGCACGACAAAGGTGGCAGCGGTGTTGACGACGCATGAGACGATGGCGATGACGCGGAAGGCCCAGGCCAGGCCGATGTTCTGGATCATGGCGTTGGTGGCCAGTGACCAGGTCAGGCCGCCGAAGCCGGAGCCGGCGGTGGCAAGGGAGTTGGCAAAGGAGCGGCGGCGGACGAACCACTGGGGCACGATGCCGACGCTGGCGACAAAGATGAAGCCCATGCCGATGCCGAAAGCAATGCCCTGCGAGAGGATGAGGTGCCACATTTCCTTGGTAAAGGAGGCGCCGATGAAGGCGATGCTGTTGTTGTCAGGCCCGGCTCGACATGGGAGGGAAACAAGACTCACGTCTCGAAAAACACGCCAATCAGCAAGGCGACGCGCGTGCCATGGCGACGGATGCAGATGGTGGCCAGCGGCGACACGAGAAAGGCTGACGGTCAGCACGGCAACACTACGGGAGGACATGTCGGGGCAGCTCACCGATCGACACGGATAGGCCGCCGACAAAGGCAAAGGCAACGGCGCTGGCGCCGCCAATGGAGTTGGTCCGCAGATAATAGGCCAAAAAGACGGCATAGGACTGGGTCTCGAGTCAGCAGGTACAGCGGCGGCGGAGAAAACAAAAAAACAACGCGGACGCACCGAATTCAGGCCCCATGTGTGGGCATTGAGCAGGGCGACGGCGAGCACGACGATCCTAGCGTTCGAACCTGGTCAGCGCGGCTCAAGTGGTTGAAGAGCTCCGGGGGCCGGAGGACTGACCAGCCGTAGCCGCCCTCTCGAAACTCGGCCGGGGGTGCATCGGAGGCGCTGTCGGGCTCGGCCGAGCCGTCGGCATCGGGGTTGTGACTCTTGTTGAGCGCCTGTTTCTCGTCGACGGTGGCCCGGATGCACGACGGCGTCCGCGCGGCAATGGCCTGGTCGGCGTTGAGCGCGGTCGGCGCAGGTTCGATGGCGGCCATGAGGACGAAGGCTGTGGACGAGTCGGATTTCAGGTGCCCTCGAGACGGCAGGAAGAAGGAGGCCGAACAGCTACAAACGAGTGCACAGAGACACAGCGACACAGCGACGATGCGAGGGAGAGAGGCCACAGGAGACGAGGACCTGGAGGGGACTACGGACTCTTGCAGCCGTTACTATGACCAACACTATTACTTTTTCTCTTTTTTTTTTCTCTCTTTATTTTTCGCCTGTCCACTTTCCCGTTAGTTCCCCGGATGGGTGCCTTTGTGCCTACGGCAGACGGGATGTGCTCTGAGCGGGGATTCGGATCCCCCGACAATTCATGGGGATAGCGGTTTTGCCGTAGCCGAAAGCATGGCGTTTCCTAGTACGATAGCAGCGGCCCACTCCCAAGAAGAATGACGTGAAAGGGAGACATTTGTCTGGTGTCGGTTCCCGGAAGCATGGCGCTGCAGGAACACAGGGAGATTTGGGCGGCGCCAGGCCGGCTAGCATTGAGCCGAAGTCTGTTTCTGGCCGTGTTTGCCAATATGGCTTACAAAGTGCCCGCAGCTACTGCTCGCAGGGACGAGTACGAGTACAGAGAGCACGGCTTCCGATAGCGGAAATCGCAAGTGTCGCCCGGTTAATATCCGTACGAGGGGAACAGGCCATTCGTTTTTTATTTTATTTTATTTTATTTTATTTTTCAAAATTTATCAACTCTGGTCAGCGTTGCCGATTACAGGGGTGGGGGAACTGTTGGCGGCTGATCGCGAAGAATGGGGTAAACGTGCGAGCGCCGAGTGGACGGCGGCCGGCCATGTGGCTGAGCACAGCCACAATGACGTCTATCCACTGTCACGCAGTTGCATCTCGTGTTTGATCGCCTTCTAGTCCGCACAGAACAGCAGAGGGGTTGTTTTTCCTCGCATACTCGTACATACTTCCTTTTCCATTACAAACACCCCGAAACGACACAATGGTGAGAGAACCGACGTGCTGCGCGTCCAGCCCATGCTGACGGTCCGCGCCAGGCCACCCGAGACACGGTCGAACTGGGCGAGGCCCACGCGCCCCGCCACGAGTCGCTAAAGGCCTTTGCCGAGATTGAGCCCGAGCTGCGGAAGCAGCTGGTGCGCCTGCGGCACGACCACGACAGTATGTGGGATGCGGGGGACCTGTATCGGACACGGACGGCTGACGAGCACAGAACACCAGCCGGAGAGCTTTGCGCCAGCGGTAGGTTTCTTGGATGCCATTCTCTCATTCATTCCTTCTTTCCTTCTTTCCTTCTTTCCTTCTTTCCTTCTTTCCTTCTTTCCTTCTTTCCTTCTTTCCTTCTTTCCTTCTTTCCTTCTTTCCTTCTTTCCTTCTTTCCTTCTTTCCTTC